>OY986439.1:29894318-31269318 GCA_963920525.1 Dichetophora obliterata | reverse complement strand
GGAATCTTTGGAATTGGCTTTGCATTCTTCAGCCAAATATCATCACTTTCAGTATCAGAGTAACCATTACGTTCAATATCGGGAAAACCTACACCTGCGCTATGAAAAAAAAGATTAATAGCCATTTCTTTTGGCAATAAAAATATTGGGTTAATTTAATTATTTCACATAATTGAAACTAGTCGTTTTTGCAATAAATATGAAACAAAATTGTGAAAAAAATAATTTCGCAAAAAAATTCATAGGGCCTTGCTTTTTTGATGACAAAAACAGTTTTTACGCAAAACTGGAAGAATTTTTGCAAATGAAATGCAGATATGTCATATGAAAGGTAGTCAGAAATGCAATTTTTACTCTTTTTTTTTTAAACAAAAAATAACTTAAGGTAAAAAGTCAATATGTGGCATTGTTACAAAAGGCACGATTGAGATTTCCGGGGCGCTGCGATTTTAAAGTGTTTTCTGGTAGAGATTAACAAAAAAAATGTTTGGCCGAACAAAAAAGTCGATTACTAGACTAGTTATCGATTTTTTAGTTTTTTTTTTACTAAAAGATCTTCAAAAAACATCCATTTATTTGCTATTATCCAATGAATCTAAAAGATTTATATTTCATTTGAAAGATAATTACCTTTTCAATGATATACAATACTTAATTCATTGCAAAAGGATTTGTAATTTTATAAGCAAAATTATATCATATTTGAAATTTGTAATTAAAAAAACTGCTATTTTCTACTAAATTTTAGTTGTTAAGGTACTAAAACTATATTTTACTTTTAAAGCTTACAATTTAACCTTTCATTTGATATATTAATATATGCATATTAGGGCGGGTTGATTTTTTTATTTGTAAATCGTATAGCAAAAACGTAAACTACATAAAATTCTAAGAAAATTCTCCGAAGAAACCTTGTATCTAAAATAAAATCCTAATCCGCGCCTCTCGACTTGAAAATTTATATGCCCTCTTTTCTACACTCAAAATTTTTAAATTATTAAAAAAATATTCACCCAAGTAAAAAAGTTTCTATATAAATTTATATTTAATATTTTTATAAGGAACATAGATAAACAATTCTTATTTTATAATGCAAATAAAAACCAACAAAAGAAGTGTTTTCACTCAAACAATATTTCAGTAATTTTTCAGTAATTTTTTTACCATAAACAAATTTTGTGTCATTTAAACAAATGAGGTCTTTAATACATACAAAGAAGCAATTATAGAATACAAAGAAAACTTTACTTATTGGTTATATGTTAATTTTGTTAAGTCTCTTTTACTCTCCATTCTAGGTACTTTGGCATGACTTTCTATAGTTACTACTATTTGATCTATATTTCTATAGATCAAACAAACTGGATTAGAGGTCATGTTTTTTCCTGTTTTAAGAAGTATGTTTTGCATATTTTATTACAAAAAAAATATTTTTTTAATTATTCTTTGTTTTTTGCAAAACGCAGTTTAGGTAGAACGTGTTCTAATTATTTTTCATATAGAACGCAAATAAGAGGAGATGCAAATTGGAGTTCAACTGCTTTTTTGATAATTGAATATTTTGAATAGCCTCAAAACAAAACCTGTATTGCATGAGCTATAATATAATAAAACATAATATATTTTAAAAAAAATAAATTTTTTAGCAAAAGAGGAAAAAAAATTTCAAGTCGAGAGGCGCGGAAAAGGGTTTGATTTTAGACCTATGGTTTCTTCGGAGAATTTTCTTAGAATTTTATTTAGATTACATTTTTACTATACGATTTTTCATTTTTTTTATCCATACAAATCAACCCGCCCTAATGCATATATATTCTTTGCAATTTACACTATATTACTTAAAATTAATTAATCTCCAAAATTGATCAACTAAAAATTTCAAATTTTTTTCGCTGGCTAGAAAATCCTATTCATTCATATAAATATTACAGCTACAATATTGCCTTAACCTTCCTGTGTATACGAAGGTACCCGGGTACCTTTTGCAATTTTAAAGCAAAAAAAAGGTAACTTTCGTCCAAGGAACTATATACTGAAATCTTTAGTACCTTCCTAAAATTTATTTTTATATTCAATAAAGTTTTTATATTGCAAAGAAAATGTTTTGGCAAGTTTTTATGAAAGATTTTTAAGTACTACCCCTTCGTCTTATACGAAGGTACCCGGGTACCTCCGTGTAAAATACATGCGAGTTCGAACTGTTATGGTCTTTGTCGATTTTTTACGTTTAGAGAATCATATTCTAACGCAATCAGGATGAAGGATTACAAAGTTACTTTGGATTTTTTCATTCGCATCTATTTTCTTTCATACAGATAGTGTAAAGGTACCCGGGTACCTTCGTATACACGAAAGGGGAAATTTTTCGTATACACATGATTTTTTCATTCACATATAGTTTCTCTCATACAGATCGTATATAGGTACCCGAGTACCTTCGTATACACATGAGGGTTAAGAACAGTTATTTATTGTAATGGTGATATAAGAAAATATGGAAAAAGAATACAAAAAAACTAAGGCAAATATGCTTGAATTAACAACTTTCCGTACAAGGGTAAATCATTTCATCATAAAAAACTCGTAAAAAATCAAATAAGTCATAAGTATTATATAACAAACGAAAGATAAATTTTCAGGCTTCAATAATTTACTTTTCATAATCCATAAAAATAATGATAGTTCTTGAGAAAATAACAATTTTAAATTAGCAAATATTTTACTTCTGCATACAAATAGCTATAAAATATTAAATACTCAACGGATTTGATTCACTTTAACATAACGTAAAAGCTTCATGCATTACCTTTAAAATACACCTTAGTCAGAAATATCGGTTATATACTTAGAAAAATATAGATAGTTTTCTTAAAACATCTAAAAAAATTATTTCTTTAAAAATTGATAACTTGAAAACAAATCGATTAATCGATTTTTCCTTCGGCCATTCTTATTTCTTGTTAAAGGCCTTCCTGAATTCATTAGGGCTGTTCACATTTCAAACCGCTCATCAAATCATTTGTCAAATCGTTTGACCACAAAAGTGTTCAGACTCATCAAATTTTTCATCAAATTTCATTTTATCTTGAACACCGAAGTAAGCACATTGCGATGACGGAAATTTTTAATACCACTTGTTATTAAAATCGTATTGGAAGAAGATGAAATTATTTTATAAATTATTATAAATTATTTGCAACAGTTATTTATTATTATTTTACTATTATTTTCTTCCGCTCCCTCTTTTGCCGCGATGTGCTCAGGTTGAAAACTTTTTTGAACTGATAAAATCGTACTACACAATTTGACGAGTGTTCACACTCGTCAAATCATTCGTCAAATCAGCAGAAAAATCAAAAAATTTTGATTTTCATCAACTGATTTGACCGATTTGCCATCAAATCGCCATCAAATCCATACAAATTCTGTTGGTCAAATCATTTGTCAAATCAGTTGATGATCGATTTGATGAGCTGTTTGAAATGTGAACAGCCCTATTGTCAAATCGCGGAGCCCCGGAAATCGTAATCTCCCCTTCCAAAAATACACCAAGCTGCATGGTTGGGTTAAAGGCTCATAAGAAAAAAAAATCAATTAATTGCTATTTTAATTCTTCTAATCTCAGATAAACATACGTAAGTCTTCTCTAGTCTTCTCGCAATTTCTCTGGCTCGCTTCATAGAAAAAACTTAAATAATCATTCTCTGCGGCTTTACATTTAACCCACTTACTCACGCTTTGTCATGCTCTCGCATAGAATTTCAACACATTTTAAATCGCGTTTTTCGAACTGGTCATGAATTGCTTGTTTTTTTCATTGTTGTTTTATTTTTATAATGTTCCTGTTCTTTCCTTTGTTTTGTTGTTGTTGTAGTTGCTGTTGTTGTTGGTACTATTTTTGTTGTGTTTTTTGAGTGGTTATATGTAAGTGCCTGGCACAAGTTTCCACCATGCCATGAAAATCCCAACAAGAATATGCCAAGCAAGCTAGAAATCGAATTGCAGTTTCACGTTTTACACTCTACAAGCGGCGGTTTGGGCTTTCAAATTTATTTCTTTACGAGTATGTTACAACTTTATAACTCTTGAACTTGTGCTCACAATTTGTTTAGTCCTGTGCGACTCCTATATAATGGATATAATTGTGGGTGTAAGCAGAAGAATGAGCTTCTGCATTAAGCCCACAGACCTTCGTTGATTTTAAACACTGATAATTAAGTATAGAAAATGATTTATTTCTTCCAATATTTCGGATGTTAAAATTGCTCAGAGTTTTAAATTTATATTGAATTCATTTGATTATCATTTATAATTTTACATACTTTTTTGATGAAGAAAAGTAGACAAATATGTTTAATTTTAGTAACTTCAAGTATAGAAATATAGATTTAATCTTTACTTTACGATTGACAAAATTGCAATGATCAACCTTCAAATGTTCGTTTATCTCTTAACTGCATTGCATCACCTTATTAGTTTGAGCATATATTAACCTCTACAAATGTATAACTATGAACAGTTAGGTAAATCTTAGGAGAATTTTAAGTTTTGGTAAATACATAAAAGAATAAAACAGTGGGTTTTTTAAAATCAGTTTCCATACAAATATTGTACAACTACATTTTTTTATCTGACAAAGTTAGTAAATCTTTAATTATTTCATATCAGATACGGTATATTTGAAAAAATTGACTAAAAATTCAATTCAGCAATAAAAATATTATAAATAATTTACATGAATTAAATTGTGAACTTTAGATCAAGCAAGTTTTTAAAGAAGGCAACAACAACAACAACAAATCTGTATAGAGTCAATCACTTAGCTGACTAGACAGTCTGTTTCGGAAATCGCTACATTTTCCTCTTCAGTAGTCTTTGAGTGATTAAGCTGTGATCAACTCACTGTTTAAACTTGCATATGACTTTACAGATTTTGGAATTCATTCTTTTGAATTGTATGGCTGCCAATCATATGACATTTCAAAGCAGTAGGCTATTTATAGATCACCGCCATTAACTCTACGAAGGTTGCCATCTGTTCTAGTTGCTTCCTTATTTATTTCAATATTCATTGGTGTTCGATAGTTTGTCGAAATGCACTATAGAAATGAAACGAGTTTTTTGCTTCGACATAAGCTAGTGTTCTAACTGAAAGGTGGCTATTTTCACAATCAAATGATCAATTACACATGACTTTGACACATGACTTAAAAACTTACTTGATCTAAAGCTCACAATTTAATTCATGTAATAATTTCATAGATCATAAAACTAATTAAGAAACACATAATAAATAATTTATTAATATAACATGTTTTGTAGAAAAATATACTGTTTTAACTGAAAAATTAAACGTGTGGAAATAATAATAAAATAATAATATATCTGTGGCCACAAGGCATAACAGCTAAAGTCAGTTTTTTATACTTTTCGGTAGAGCAGTTTGAAGTTTTAAAATGTTCTGTGAAACATTGTGTAACTCTGATAACAAAAATTTGTATGCAAAATTGAAGGAAATTGACATAATTTTTATATCCGTTTATTTGCGCATCATTGACTCAGTAGAAAAGGGGTGAAAATGGCAAAAACGCGACTTAGGTTGTTTTTCCTTTTTAAGAAGTTATCGTTTTCGTGTCCTATTTCGAATAAAGCTTTTATGCTTTGAGAATAAAGGCAAAAATAATTATCCTAAGTCAAATTTGTCTGTTATGCCCCGAACTTATAATACATATCTACGACACCTAACTTGAGTTTAGTCGTTATTCTAAATTACACTTACATGATCAAAAATTTTTTTATTGAGCTAAGCAGCGTTTCCACAGTAAATTTTTTTAAAAAAAGCAAAACAAGGTTTACACGTTCAAAATTGTATGCAAACATCAGAAAAATTTATTGTGGAAACGTGGTTATAGATTCTGATTGAAAAATGTGTTTGCCGAACCATTTTATTATGTCACCATCAATTTTTTCAGATTTGGAGTTAGGAGGCCAAAGTCCATATATCCTATAATAAAAAAAAAAAAAAAAAAATTATTAAAAATGAGTATTGTCGCTTTTCTTGAAATGTTTTTTTTTCATTAACGCCATTCGATTATGGAATTCTTTACTAAACCATTAAGATCCGTTAATGAAATTGGAAGCTTTTGGCAAACTATATTAAAAACATTTACTTAACTACAGAGTTTTTGTTAATGTACCCAGTTATCTTTCGTAATGTCACTCTTTTTCTTCTTCCTCTTTCATCTGATTCTTTTCTGTCTTTATGAAACTGTCTATCTTCAACTTTAACAATTCAAATACTTAAAAGTTATATTAAATAATAAATATATTTTTTTGTTATAAGGATTTTTGTAATAATTTTTGTTCAAACTCAAAAATTATTCATATATATTATTTAATTTCTGTAATATAGAATTATTTAATCTAATCAATTATTTTCTTTAACTCTTAAATCATCATCGGAGATCAAACCAGAAAACAAAAATAAAGAAAACTCATGCTGTTTTATATTTATTTTATTTGAAATTGTAAATACATAAAGTCATATATTTTTGGAAATCGTGAATTAAGAAAGTAATTAAAATTGTTTTTACGTAAATAACACAATTTTTAAAACCAGTTAAAGACAAAACAAAAGAAAGCACATATTTAAATAGATTATTCATTATTCATCAGTTGCAACATTTTCAACCAAGTCAGGGTGTATATTTCGCTCATCCTCGCTTGAACGTAAATTTTCGAAAAGCATGTGGTAATCTTGATTTATGAACTGTTTGAGGTAAAGCAGCTCTTTTTTTCAATGAAAATACATGGAAGGTCCCTTATAGTTTTTAAGATGTTCGCAGGAAATGATGATATACCTGTAGTATATCAAGCAAGTAGTTTTTCCTGCTCATACAAAATTTGTTCTCGACATTTTTTCCTTCATTCGCCAAATCTTTGTCAAACTCTGGCCTTGTTTTCGTTTCCAGAAATTGTTTCAAATAATTCACCACTATTGCGTTTAAAAGTGCAATTTTTTTATTTATTACTGATCGCACGCGACCGTGTATTAAAAAACACATTTTGCTCGCCTTCTGAACTTCCTGAAATTTCTGAAATACATGCTGAGCGAAAATCTGGATCTTTAATAGAATCTTTAATCATTAGAATCAAAATTAAATGCTTAACGATTTTCCATTTGCTGCAGCAATTCAACGTCTAACAAAAACCAGTTTTATATTTTTTCGATTATGTATTTTTTTTAAAAAAAATAGTAATTTAAATTATTTTTTACCTTTGCTAATCTACTTTTAGGCTGAGCTTGCTTTTTTATGAAAATTTCCTGAACTAACTAAATTAAAATTCGTTCAAATTAAATTGTGAAAGAAGTATATATGTTTTACTTTTCAAGATTTCTCTAAAAATTATGTGAAATTTCAAGATGTTTGCATTTCTTTGGGTACTCTTTAAAGTGCACTTGTAATGCTGAAATTTATCCTTACGCTTAACTCGAGTTGTGACAATGCCACAACTCATTTTTCGTCCTAATTTGGAGTAAAAGCCTAAATTAACTTTGCCATGGTTTTTATTAACTTTTAGATACGGAAAAGAAGCTAAATTAAAGATATGCTTTTTGATATCATTCGATGTTCAAAAGTTTATTTTGGAATAGCGACCTAACTCAAAATAGGAAGACAAAACATACAAACTGTATTTTGCCCTTACCACTTAACTCAACTTTGGAACATTTTCTAATGATTTGAAAAGATCTAATCTCAACTTTAGCTGTTTTTCCCAAATAACAATATTGAGTTGGAAAATTTATTCAAAAAATTTACGAGTTCGGCTGTTATGGCAAAATAATAATTGCTAAAAATGACTTAAGTTATTTGGTTTTTTTCGCAGCAGCACCCGTAAATTTTATACAACACGTATCAAATTTTGTTGGCATATAAATTCACATGTTGTGATTCCAGTCACGTTAATAACTCCATTTTGTCCTAACTCGACTTTAGCGATTAAGACTTGTGACCACAGATATATAATTAAAACGCCACGGACGTTTTTTATCAATCTCCTTAACGCCTTAAAGACGGGACAATTTTTTCACACATGTGCTAATTTTTACCTAATTTTGATTTTGACTAATTTTTATGTGTTACCTTTAGTTTAGCGACATCTGGCTTAGTGATGCGATATGACATATTGGGTTAAGGCAATACATATCAAAGAAAACAAAAATGTTTTTTTTCTTTTGTTTTGTTTTGGAGCGCCGCACTATGGAATCGCTTCATAAATTTTTGTGCAAAAACTATAAGGAGTGGTCCTAGATCATTTTAAAGTTGCCATCGAGCATTATATTGACTAAATTAAGAAAAAAAGGAATTTCATCAAAATCAGCCACGCCCACCGCCCACCTCTCATACAACCCAAATCGATTTTTCCGCATAAAATTTTTACTGTCGAAGCAAAAGTCTTTAAATTTGGTACATACACTTTCTAGAATACAAAAAAGGTGCATGTGAAGTTTCATGGAAAATCGGCCACGCCCACCGCCCATTAAACCCATACAAAATATAGATACGATTTTTTTCAATATTTTGTTTATCATTCCACAAAAAATTTTTTTTATTCTTCATCTATCATTTCTTCGACTACATCAACACATTCCAAGTCCTGTTTGGGTCGCTCATGTCTAAAGCTGGTTATAAAAGGGTCTGATGAAACCAGTAATCGATGAAAACTATCAGTGTTTGTCGAAACTCTATTGCATTTCCTAGCAAACATTAACCTATAGTTCCTTAACCTATTTCTTGCTTCTTCCGCTTCTTCACTAAGCATACCAATAGGAAGAATTGCTGTATCCATGATGTCTTTTCCATGTATCAGTATTTTATGGAAGGTTTCTGGCATGTAATACCAAGCATATTTTTCAACAAACAGTTTAGCCGTATCCCAAGTATAGTTTTTGAACTTTTCCGAATTGATTTTATGGCCACACGTTATTATTTGCAATATTATTCGGAATCGGTCTATCAACTCTTCCGAAACTCCGGTAATATTAGCAACGAGTGCCGGGTTGGAGAAAAAACGTCGCGACGTATTTCCATCATTAGATGATCCTGTTCCTTGTTGAACATAATCGACTCTTGTGTTCATTTGTTCCTTGAGTTCTTTTTGTATAGGAAGCTTGTTGTTTTGTTTTAATTGTTCATGTTCGTCTATTAGCGCAGACCATTTTTGGAAGGGTTTATTTGTAAGCAACATGAAGAATGCACTCCATAACTTTAATTCTAGCATGTAACGAAGAAGGCCCAATTTACATGCTTCCCCATCAATAGCTAATTGATTCATTGCGGAAGGCTTCGCCTTACAAATATAACAAACGGCTGATGAAGCTGTACTTGTAACAGTTTGAGCCGTCTTCCGATCCAACATAGTAAACAATAAATTATGTTTCACACTGAATTGCCTGCCACATGCTAAAATCTCTGAATTTTTCAAACTTGCAATGCCGCAATTCACTTTCTCAACAAAACTTAAGACTTTCTCCTTTGTTTCTTGAGCAAATTCGAAGGAAATGGGACGACAGTATCTTGTAGCCGAAGGCCTTTTATTTCGCCAGTATTCATCTCCAGATGTTGATTGGAGAATTAAGGGCACCATGGATACTAACAACAAATTCTTATCACTAATATCACCTGATAAGTTCTGGTTATATTCCACATGGCCAGATGAACCATCACAACCCCATTTAGACGTTAGCGTGCAACTAGAATCCGTCATAGCATTTACTTCTTCGTTTGAAAAACTTTGAAACAAACGCCTTACTGTGTGGTCCAATAAGCTTTGCAAGCTAACAAAAGCATATTTTTCGGATATTTGCATATCATCTGGATAGCACTTTGCTTTCTCTTCAACAACCTTTATATAGGGCGGTAAAAGATTGTATCCTTTCTTTTTAAAACCATTTTTGATACACTCATACTGGAATTTCGTGAGCTCTGCATCCATCATTATTGCTAATACAATCGATGACGAAATGTAAGTTGGAGTTGCAATTAGAATTATTATATTATTGCCAAATTTAAACAATTTTATATTTTTTATATGTATATTATTTTCTATTATAAATGTTATGTCGTTCCCAACTTATCTTTCAGCCATATTTCATATGTTTTAAAAAAAATCTTGTTTATTTATTCGACATTTAAGCCATAGTTTATTAAAATTACTAAGAAACCGCTTTGAAATGGCTTTTTTAACATCTTCAACTTGATCTAAAGAAAGTTGTGAATTTTTATCTTTTATGAAAGTGTTTAATAAATCAATTTCTCCATTGCAATTAATTATTCCTTAACGCATTTCTTCACATAAAACCGAAAAAAAACTCATTTTAATAATTATATGTATATAATAATTTTAGTAACATCCTAGAACTTGAATGCTATGTAGAGCAGGTAAACAATGCAGTATATAATGCCTACGAATCTAGCTGTCCAACAGGGCACAAGGCAAGAACAAAACATACTCCTTGGTGGAGCGCTGAGCTGACCAGACTCCGGAAGAAGGTGCGATGCAGCTTTAATGCCGCAAAGCGCAACGGAGAATGGCACAACTACACGGCGACTCTGACGGAGTATATGAGTATGAAATCAAGAAGAATGAAAACTCGCAACGAGCATTTGTACTAAGGCTCGTTTAGATTGGACACTCAGAACCTTTCAACCATTCAATTCAACAGGTGTAGACGGCATCTTTCCTGCACTTCTACAAAAGGGTGCAGAAACTATACTGCCCCACCTAGTCAAAATAATTAGAAGCAGCCATGCGCTGGGCTATATCCCAAGGAAATAGAGAAGGGCCATAGTCACCTTCATACCAAAAGTAGGGAAAATAGACTACACACTACCAAAGTCGTTTAGACCCATTAGCCTTACCTCATTTGTACTTAAAACAATGGAAAAGGTAATAGATAACTATATAAGAACTGAGATTCTGGAGAAGGCGCCAATGCACCCATGCCAACATGCGTATAGGGCAGGTAGGTCTACAGAATCTGCCTTATACCAGCTGCCCTAGTAACATCCAGTCGGCTCTCAAAAACAAAGAAATCGTACTATGTGCCTTTTTAGACATAGAAGGAGCCTTTGATAATACTTCTCACGAGGCTGTGAAGAAGTCTTTACATGCAAAAGGAGTAAATGATATGCTCAGCAGATGGATATGCCAAATGCTTCGCACTAGAACTGCATAAACAAAAGTGGGTAACACCACTATAAGAATCAAAAAAACAAAAGGCTGCCCACAAGGCGGAATCCTTTCTCCACTGCTGTGGAGTCTTGTTGTGGCCGAATTATTAATGATGTTAACCGAGAATGGCATAAAATGTCAGGGTTACGCAGACGACATCGCCTTAATAGCGAGAGGGAAGTTCGAGGATACACTCTGTAACCTGATACAGAGAGGACTGTCAGTAACAAAGGAATGGTGCAACACATTGGGATTAACTATCAACCCAGCGAAAACTACCATAGTACCTTTTACTAACAAAAGAAGCCTGCCAAATCTCCGAGTAATGAGAATGGATGGCACGGAAATTCCCTTTAAAGGAGAAGTAAAGTACCTAGGACTTACACTAGATTCAAAGCTTCTCTGGAAAAGACATGCAGAGGTAACTATAAACAAAGCAACGCGCGCACTCATGGTATGTAGGAGCCTGGCGGGGAAAAGCTGGGGTTGTAACCCAACAATTCTCCGCTGGATGTATACCATGATGGTGAGACCCATCCTCACCTATGGTGCAATAGCATGGGCTGAGAGAACCAAGCTAACCACAATGAGGAATATGCTAACAAAGGTGCAGAGGTGTATACATCACAGGGGCCATGAGGACATGCCCTACAGCAGCACTAGAAGTAATTCTGGACCTAACACCCTTACACCCTGTCATAGAGGGAGTAGCCAAGCGAACTCTGTTGTGCATTGCAAAAGAGGGGACAGGTTTAAGTAAAACTATCAGCAGTAGAGAGAAGGAGGATATTGCAAAGCACACTCCCTACATCAATCTATCAAGAGACGATATAGTAAAAAGGTATAACTTCGAAAAACACTTCGGAATTAAGCTTAGTACCAAGAAAGAGTGGGACAGCGAGATGATATCGCAAGTCAACAAACCACACAGCATAGCATGATATACAGATGGGTCCAAGACATTGGAAGGTATAGGCGCAGGGGTGTACGGACCAAGAACCAAGCACTCTGAACCTATGGGGACAACACCCAGTATCTTCTAAGCAGAAATCCTAGCAATACAGCTGTGTGCACAATTCAATCTGGACCGAAAATACAAAGGTCAGGATATAGTTGTGATGTCAGACAGCCAAGCAGCAATCAAAGCATTAGTCTCCTGTGAGATATCATCGAAAATAACATGGGAGTGCCTAACAAAACTCAACGAACTAGGCAAGAATAACACTGTTACTATACTTTGGGTCCCAGGACACAAAGGTATACAGCCACAAAATTTATAGGACCACACTTTCTATAAAAGAAGAACTAAGAAGGGAGGAGAGGCATAAATGTTCAAACCTCTGGAAAAGTCTCCCAAAGCTAAGACAATCTAAATTGCTCCTCAAAGATTTTAACACTCGGAGAGCAAAATTGTGCATAAGCTTAGGCAAACCGAATCTAAGGATTCTAACGGGGTTCTTTACAGGGCACTGTAAACTCAAATACCACCTGATGAAATTGAGTATAGGAACCGATAGTAACTGCCGTTTCTGTGAAGAAGCAGAGGAGACTCCAATACACCTACTCACAAACTGCGACGCCGTGGCTCGCAGACGTAAGCTAACACTAAGGAACTATGAGCTGAGTCTAGAGCAGGTTTCATCCCTTGAACCTAAGAATATTCTCAAATTCATTAGAGAAATAGGGCTGGATGGAATTCTGCATTCCGCAAACCCAGCGGAGCCTTGAGAAGGAGGTACAATAGATCTAATTTAGGTCGCAGTACGCATCTCCACCATATAACATTAACATTAACATATAATAATTTTAAATATTTTAAAAGTAAAGTCGCAAATGTTGTTATTCTGCCTTTTGTTCACTACAAAATCCTACACATCATATGGGTTTGTTTTGAATTATCTCTATGCACTATCATTTGCTAATATCACACATCATATGGTTTTGTTTTTGATTATCTCTACGCACTGTTTTGCCCAATTGTCAATAAATTGTTGTTATATTCAATATTTAATAAAAAGCTGGCCTAAAAGTATGCAATGCTTTGTTTGCAAAAATTTTAAGACAAATTTTATGACTTTTACCAGAAATTTATAGATTTCTTCCTGTTCCACAAAGTTACCGCATATCAATTTTTTTTTTAATCGAAAGAAGACATTCCCACCTTTTATTTTATTAAAAGAGCAGCTAAACGGAAAGTGAAGCTACATTAGTTTGTTTCCATTGAAAATAAAAAAAAAGTTAATTTTTAGAGGCTTACAGATTTGGGCATATCTTCTTAACGGTTTATGATATCCCCATAATGTTTTTTTTAATTTATGGAAAAATACTATGTATTTAAAATATATTAAATTCAAATGGTATTATGAAGAAAACTATACACATGTAGACCACTGAATTGCACGAAAATATAAGTCATTTCTTGCTTAGCACCCTTGCAGCGCCTTTACTTCAATTTTTCAAAAATTAAATACAATTTTTCTAAAAAACCATAAACGCACATTTCATATTCAAACGTTTCTCTATAAAACTGCATCATTCGATTTTTTAAAGTAAGTGGTCGAAAAATAGGGTTTCTGACACCAAAAGTATTAAAAAAAAAAGAAAGAATGAAAATGCCTATTTTTTAAAAAGGATTTTATATATTTGCGGAGTAATTGAGTAGCACTATATTAAGTAAAAACAATGACAACAATCGCCCATAAGGATTTTAAGATATAAGCAAAAATATGTGCTGGCGTTACGTTACAAAAAACGGAAGTGATTTTTGACTTGGATTACAAAATTTGCAAAACTTCTCTGAATTGGGTAAGGCTTTTTGTATACAAAATTTTTTAGAAGAGCTTAAAATAACATACATTTATATTCCAAGTGATCAAATTAAAAAATCTTCTCTGTTTTTTTAATAGGCTTTTTTTGGCATTACTTTACTTAAATTTCCATTGTAGTTTAATTGGGTAATTAAGTAATTAGGTATTTAAGTAATTATGTAATTTAGTAATTAAAAAATAAATTTAATATATTGTCCTTTCCTTGCTTTACCCATTTTTTTATTATATTTATCCAATGCCTTCCATTTTTATTAAAACAAAAACGCTTACGAAATATTTACTAAACATTTACGAAATTGAAAAACTAAATTTTTGTAACAGTGCAGACAATTTGATCATCATGGTTTATAAATTTATATAGAAACTGCTTAAATTAATAAAATTAAAATGCTTCTCATAGACAATATCAAAAAATAGTAAGTTTTTAATAAGTTTTAATTTTTTTTGTCACGGTAGACTTTTCTGTAGAAATGCCCATGTGTCAATACTTTTTTCTATTTGATATTTTTTTCTTAAATTTGGTATTCGTATTTTTAAGACCTTACAAAACCATATCCTAACGAAAAAAATTGACTTTTAATTTTTTCCACACTCTACCTTAAAATATTTTATAGAATTATTTAAGGTTTGATAAGAATTAATAGAATTCTTATTTATAGAAAGTTTTGATGTGAAATTCTTAGCAGTTATACTTTAAGTTCTTAAGAGTTAACAGATCTTTAGCCTTAATAAAAAAAATAAATTTATATTACTACATTTATGAAACTTTATGTTTTTATATGACGTTTATATATGCCACGAAAAATTTAAAGAAAGAGAAATAAATTATTTTATTTTTCAATAAAAAGCATTTCTAACTCCTCATCTTAGTTAAGTTTGTATCTCTTTTTTTCGAGTGCAGAATTTACGTTAAAACAAGAACATTTTAAGTCAGTGTCGGGCAGCTTTGCACACTTGAGATTGTGTTTGTGCAGTAAAATACCCAGCAAGCCATATGAGTCCGAAAAGAGTCTTTTCTGACACCTTTTCCGGAGCGTTCATGCTTTTTATGAGCCCACAAAACAATCATTATTGCTCCGAAAACCTTCAGAAAAGAAGGTCATTACATTCGAAAATGGTCTGTCAGAAAGAGCTCTTAGATAATGTCAGAAAAGAGTCTTTTATGAGGGGTTTCTTGGGCTCTGAAAGAGCTCTTAGATAATGTCAGAAAAGAGTCTTTTATGAGGGTTTTTTGGGCCCTGCAAGAGCTCTTAATTTATGTCAGAAAAGAGTCTTTTATTAGGGTTTTTTGGGCCCTGCAAGAGCTCTTAATTTGTGTCAGAAAAGAGTCTTTTATGAGGGTTTTTTGAGCCCTGCAAGAGCTCTTACATTATGTCAGAAAAGAGTCATTGCAATTTTAAATACCAAAAATTAAAAGTTCACATTTATTATTTTTTTTAAAATTGTTTTTACTTAAACAAAAAGGGAATTCCTTTATAAATAAACTAAATTAAAAATGGAAAACAATACAATAAATTGTTTTTACATTAAAAAAATTAAAATGGAATTCATTTATGAATAAACTAAAATAAAAATGGAAAAAAAAATAAAATAAATTGTATTTACAGTAAAAAAAATTAAAATGGAATTCATTTAAAATAAAATATATAAAAATGGAAAAAAAATTAATTTGAAATTTATAATAAAGAAAAATTTCTATTTTTTTGGCGTTTTTGGCTTTTTGGCGTAGTTTAGTCTATCCTGGGAAGTCTGGAACCACTTCGCAGAGCAACCATTAAAAATCTTTTCATCAACTTGAAACTTCCTGTTGAAGGATCCTGTAGGAAAAGACAATATTTTTAAATGCAATGGCTTTATGATGTAATAATTCGAATGCTGCAAACTTTAAAAAAATTGCTCATCACTTAAACATTAGAACTATCGCTATAAAGATCACTATTCCCCAACTCTGTTTCCATTTCAACATAATCTTTAACTTTATCATTTGGTTTTTAATGATCACTTTTAATATTTTTTAAAATTTTCGCACTCTCATTTCTACTTGTTCTTCTCATATTTACACTTTATTATGTTTTCTATTTTTTCTTACAATTCGTATAACTTTTTTTCACAATCTTTCCTTGACCTTACTCAACAAAATCACACTTTGTAATGAAGCACACATTATAAAGTTTTTTACCTTTGGTGTCTGCTTCGCTTTGTGCGACGAATTTCGTCATATCACAAAAACAACACACACTGCGTGTGGTACAGCTGTGTTTTTTTTTCGTTCAAAGCACAAATAACAGTACAACAACGCTTTGGTACACACATAATTAAGTGGAATTTCTGAGTCATATTGCATGCCGACTCAGGACAGTAACAAACAAATTTTTCTTTCGCTCCGAAAATGCTCTTTAGTTGGACTCTTTTCTGACTCCTTTTTCGGAGCGCTCCGAAAATGCTCTTTAGTTGGACTCTTTTCTGACTCCTTTTTCGGAGCGCTCCAAAAATTCTCTTTAGTTGGACTCTTTTCTGACTCCTTTTTCGGAGCGCTCCGAAAATGCTTTTTAGTTGGACTCTTTTCTGACACCTTTTTCGGAGCGCTCCTAGAATGGTATGCTGAATGTCAAGCAGATAAGATCTTGAATATATTATATTACATCTATGTCGATTAGCAATAATAGCTTAAGTCAATTTAGGATAGAACTGAGTTATTGATATAGTTGTGTTTAACATATATATAATTATGAACATACAAAATCTAGAACTTCTAGCATGACCTTAGCCAAAGATATGACGCAAAAACAAAAGACCCTTTCATATAACTTATATGGCGATTGAAAACATTGTAGCAAGATTTCTGGAAACTTGGGAATAAAACTTAAGCTGTTATTGCTCATCGATACAGATATAACGTAAGATTACACTGTATAAAATTTTATGTATGCAAAATTTTTGGAAGTTGTATGAAAAATTTTTTTATTTTTAGAAAATAACGGCATGACGCGGCGGCATCAAAGAGGTAAAATTAAAAAAATTATGCATTACAAGGCATTACGATAATTTGCATGGCCAATATCCAAATAGCTCTTATGAATTGTATAAAAATCATTTCGATAATATAGGCTATATTTCTAATTTATTACATGTAAACCAGCATATGTTTGTACTAGGAGATTTTAACCTAGGTAATATATCGTGGGCTTTCGAATGCAAGAATTTAATGCCATATAATTTCAATTCAGACATTGAAATTTTATTAATTAGGTTTTTCTTGACCAATGGATTCAAGCAATTAAATTATATTAAAAATGATATTGGAAGAATTTTTAGATTTAATATTTGTAACTAATGATTTAAAAGCAAATTGCGAACTAAATCTGTCACCAATTTCTAAAAACAGTATTCATCACAAAGCTCTGACTGTTAACTTTGAATTTTACAGGCTAAGTGCAGTTGAATCAGTTTTTTCTGATCAGTTTGATTTTTCTAAAGGAAATTTTGATAGAATCAATAACTTTTTAAATTCCTGTGACTGGGAAATTCTGAGCACTATGATTGAACCACTTGCGGTTTATAATTACATTTGGGATAAGTTTTTGTTTGCAATTTCCTTATATATACCGTTAAAGAAATCATTTTTAAATAACAAACCACCTTGGTTTAATGCACGGCTTTCTAATCTGAAAAATGTTAAAAATAAAGCATTTAAAAAGTTCAAACAAACAAATAGCAACTTTGATTATTTATATTTCATTCAACTTAGAAATGAATTTGATTTTTTGCAAAAATTTTTATATAACCAATATATTTTAAAGACTGAAACCCAAGTAAAAACAAACCCGAAAGTTTTCTGGCTTTATTTAAATGCGAAGCGCAAGACAAATGGCTTTCCAGCAAGCATGAAGTTCGGAATTGTCGCGTCTAATAATTTATTGCAATCATGCAATTTGTTCGCAAAATTTTTCCAGGGAGTTTACGAAAACTATAATCATCCTGCTAATACTGAGTTTTTAAATTTTGAAACAGATAGATTTCATTATATCGAAAATTTTGTAGTTTCAGAAAATGATATTTCCGATGTGATTTCATGTTTAAAGCCAAGCTTCAAGCATGAAGAAGGTGGTTTCCCACCATTGTTCTTTAAAAACTGCTCATTTAGTATTCTTAAACCAATAACATACTTGTTTAATTTAAGTCAGGAAAATTTTTAGACTGCTGGAAAACTTGCTTTATTACCCCCATATTTAAATCTGGTGACCGTAACGATATCCGCAATTATAGAGCAATTGTTAAACAATCCACTTTTGCTAAAATATTTGATCAAGTTATAAAAAATAAGCTATACGACCATATAAATGGTGTTATTAGTTGTGATCAACACGGGTTCTTACCCGGCAGATCCACTTTAACAAATTTAATATTGATTTCCAAAAATATAGTAGATGCTTTGGTTGATCGATGTCAACTT
Source organism: Dichetophora obliterata (assembly GCA_963920525.1). NCBI lineage: Eukaryota > Metazoa > Arthropoda > Insecta > Diptera > Sciomyzidae > Dichetophora > Dichetophora obliterata. Next base: position 31,250,802 of record OY986439.1, on the reverse strand, counting down.
GTTGTGGTGTATACGGACTTTTCAAAGGCGTTTGATAAAGTAAATCACTCCATATTATTGTTAAAATTAAAGAAATATGGATTTTCAGATATACTTCTCAAATTTTTTAACAGTTTTTTATCTAATCGTAAACTCCTAGTCAAAATCGATTCAACAATTTCAGATGATGTAATAAATGCTTCTCCTGGGATTCCTCAAGGTACGCACTGTGGGCCTTTATTATTTTTGATTTTTATTAATGATTTGCCTCGGCTATTTTATACCTCAAAATGTTTGTTGTTCGCAGATGACGTTAAATTATTTCTAAAAATTTCTGATTCTTCGGATTGCTTCTCGTTACAGAATGACATAAGTACCTTGAGTCATTGGTGTTCGATAAATAATTTAAATTTAAACATAAACAAATATTGTATAGTTTTATATTCAAAGTGTAATAACCAAATTCTTTTTGATTATTCTATTGATAATTGTAACCTAGTCCGTAGACATGAGTATAAAGATTTAGGTGTGATTTTTGACTCTAACTTTAGTTTCAAAATGCATTATGAATATGTTATCTCTAAATCATATTCTATGATGGATTTTATAAAGAGAAATTCCCAAAGTTTTAAAGATCCATTGACAGTTAAAGCTCTCTATGTGTCTTTAGTTCGAAGTATATTGGATTATTGTTCGACTATCTGGGACCCATTTTATGCTGAATACTCTAATCGCATAGAAAAAAATCAAAAACATTTTACGAAATATGCGCTTCATAAAATGCGGTGGCCTGATGATAGAACCAATTATTCCTTGAATGAACCGATTGCAAGAAGCATTCGTTTGTGTAATAATTTTTCTCATTTTCTCAAATTCAATGTTACTTTAAGTGACTTTCGATTACAATTATTCATTATTTTCAATTAGGTTAAGATTTGTAATTAATTTAATGTATTAATATTTTTAATTAATAGTCTGTAATCGGTGTATAATCGGTGGACCGTAATAAATAAATAAATAAATAAATATGAGGTAATTGTGGGGCATGTGATGGAGAAATTAATTTATTATTTAAAAGCGGCATATCCACATATAATATCATTTAGTGATCAGTTCCAAGTACGTATAATGAAAGCATCTTACGCTGTCAGTTTGGTCTTGACAAAATACAATAAGCAACATAAGCACAATAAAAACATATTTGTTTTTTTACTATTAGCCTGCCTTTTTACATTTCCGTCTGCTTATCTGTATTTCACATTATCCGTCTGTAGGTCTTTTTTTCTTTTAACATTCTGTCCACTACTTATTTAATTAATTTCTCAATACAAATCCGAGCAAAAAATATCCCATAATGCCTAATAAGATTTCTGCAAAAAGCGCTTTAGCACCACTTTATTTTCAGTGTGAGCTCTAAAGCGCTCATTAATACATACTCAAGATGAGAAAGTATAGGTGTGCAAAGCTGCCCGACACTGTTTTAAGTAGCGAGCAACCATGAACCAATAAGAGAAGATCACGCAAAGAGTAGTGCGAGAAAAAAGTAATTTTTCGTGCAACGTCATCGGTCACAAGCATGCTATGAAACTGTCAATTTGCATATGTTTTGCATGCAAAACATGTGAAAACTCGGATAAAAGTAAAAAATTATAAAATTAATAAGTTTAATTCGCGAAAAAAGGTTTTGAATACTTTGTTTGTTTATATTTTCATGCAGTAACTAAATGTTAAGAACGCTGTAAAAAGAAAAACTGCAAATAAATAGAATACAAAATGGGATGTTCACTTTGTTTTTATTATTGAACTGTTTTGTTCAATTTTCTTTTCCTCTGCATCGAATTGTTCACAATTTCTTTATTTAATAATCTTATTTTAAAAAACATTCGTGCGCGGAAAAACATTTTTTTTATTTTGTTGTCACAAATAACATGCTCTGCACTTGTAATGTGCGTCTGCAAATAATTTTTGCTTATTAGCAGCCCGTCGCCATTTACGTCGTTGAACACTTTTTCCAACGCAGTCATATGCGCCATGACCTCTTCCGTTGGCTTGGCGAACCGCCTTCGCTTAAATAATCTACCTAACTAAGTGATGCTGCCGCTTCTTCTTCCAGCCTTATGTTCGGAACGTATTTGTGCAATTTGTGGCAGATGTATCACGCGAGGTTTTCCAAACCGCTGTTCACTCCAAGAAAAAGATTAAAAATATTGAATTCTTAAAATTGTTAAATTTTACTTACACTTGCGAATATAGCTGCCGTATTTTCGCTTGAAGTAACTGCTCTGAAGAGCGGTTAGAAATAGAAGCGTCCCTGTTTAGTTTTTCTATTTCCTCTACAGGAAAACCTTCTCCATGACCAACGACTCCTGAAGCAGAGCACTTACGATTTTTTTGTTTTCGCGCTTTAAAATTCGCTGACATCTTTCTGCATTTGCTGGCTGCACCTCCTTGGTCATAACTGTTGGGACAGCGCCCGGCTTTAAGCGCATAGCTTTGCCAAAACCTATCGTTACATTTTTTAAAAGAATATTTATGTGGAAATGTAGAAGTACTTACCCATTTGAACTTGGACCCTTCTTTCGTAGTCTTCAGGCAGAAAATGATCTCCACAGATTCTTGCCATTGCAGTGTCGATATTTAGCCGACAAAAAATCTCCCATTGCTTAGGGGTCGTCCATAAACTACCTTACTGATTTTTCGGTTTTTTTACCCCCCCTCCCCTGCGTTACTTTTCGTAGTGCTTTTCAAAACCCCTCCCACCCCATAAAGTAACGTAACATATGAAATTAATTCATTCCAATGATTATATATTTTGACTAGCTCTGACAATTTTCACTAGTAATAGTGACTAGTACGACTAGATACATTAAAGGAACAATTGGAAAAAAATCAATAATTAATGTCATCTGTAAAAGCTATTCCATCTGCGATCCAAGATTCGATGCTCTCAATCACTGGGATAGAAGAAGCTGGTAGCTTTGTTGAGGATTCTTCAAAATAGAATTTTTCATCGGATTCTATGTCGACCCATTCAGGTGAATCCTCATTTCTAACGCAAAGAAATTCACCTGGTCTTTGACAGAGTATCCTTAAAGGCTGCACCCGAGCTGCACCAAGTTCTGTGTTTTTGTGTAAATGCTTTCTGAAAATTGATTTATTTAAATAGTATTTTTTATTCCGATTTATTGTAAACGATATAATACAAACTTATGGCAATTCATAGAAGTTTTAAAAACGAAATACAAGCCGCAGGTAGGACACGACCTTGAACCGATTTCTTCTTTCTGAGAAGGACAGTACATGTCATACGGTATCTCCTTTGATCAAGAACATTCAGGCCTTAACGTCAAAGCCTGTCACAAAAGCAAAGACCCAAATTTTTCAGACGTGTGCTGAGATGGTGAAGGAATACCAAAAGGTTCCTGTGTCGAGGGAAAAGGTGGTAGAAGAAATCGTTGAAACAAAAATTAACCATCAATTTAGACGATCAAACATAAACATGTAAGGTTAAAAATTTTTGAAATGATTGTGTTATTAATTAGAGGTTTTACGTCGATTTTTTTAATTTTTGGTAACGTTACAATATCTAAACACCTCCCCCCCCTACCGTTACTTATCGTAGTGCATTTCAAAACCCCTCCCCAGCCCTTAATTGGTAACGTAGTTTATGGACGACCCCTTACAAGCAATTTTTGCCTTGGGGAAACGGTAGAAACTAACGTATTTGTTTTTTTTTGCTGTTGCAATTAATGCATGTCGCTACAGCACACTTCGTTTTAATATAAAAACACATTACATTTATATGATAACTCTTTAAAATTTTAACAAATAACATTCAACATCCAATCACTAATCGTAAACAAAAGATTTTGTGACCGATGACGTCAGACCAATCAGCTGTTTTTGTTTACAATATGGCGGCTCTTTTCTTTGCATGATCTTTATTTCTTGGTTCATGGCGAGCAACCGCAAACTGTTTGCTTGAAGTCTAGATAGCTACTGGAAGCTTTTTTATTTTCATGTCAACAAATGCGTGTGAAAGCTCTTCGCACATGGGCGGCCATTTGCGCACTCCTGTTTTAAATGTATAGCTATATATTTGCATTTTAATCATTGATTAGTGCTATTAGAAAATTAATTTTAATTGATCTTTCGTTTAAATTTAAATTAATAACTTCCCTTGCGTTGTCCTTTAAAAATTTCACATTCCGCTTATATGTTTTAAGATTTTAGTACTCACCAACCACCCACCCCTCATCAACCACCACCTACTTTTATTAGAACAGCAACACGTTGTTGGCGCTCGCTTTGGAACTCTCTCGAGCATTTGAGCTTCCAACAGTAGAAGCAGCAACAATTGTCAGCGACTTTAGAAATAAAACAGCAACAACAGCACAACACAAAGCCAACTATAACAACAACAACAAAACTACTGCATGAGATTTTGTAGAATAGGACGCCACTGCGTGCAACACGAACCAAAACAACGAACTCCAACAAGCAACAAGAGCTCCACGACGCCAAAGCAACAACAGCAACAGACGAAAACCCCAAAAACAAATAACAACGAAAAACTAAACACAGCTACGTGCAAAACGGAAAACAAAGCAAAGACAGGTTCACGCGCAACACAAGCTTCAGTCGCTCTCCGAGCGTTGTCGTGAACGGTTATTTAAATCGTAAGCTTGGAATAAAAACACGGATGCGTAGCAGGAGAAACGTTGTGACTTTTAAATATAAATAAAGTATAAATATATACCAATAAAAAAAATTAACTAACACAAACAAAGCAGCGACAACTTAATCGAAAAAGGAATAAAAAGAAAGTGGCAAAAATATCAAACTTTCTTTCGCTAAAAACGCAGTGAAAAAGTGTAAGAAAAATGGCAGGAAAAACAAAATAAAATGTGTTGCGAACGTGTGTGTATGTGCTTGTGTGTGTGTTTTTCTCTTTTGTGTAAAGCGTGTGTGTTGTGTGTGAAAACAAAACAAGGACTACAGGATATATTAGCCATAGAGAGGAAGGAAATGATTTGCATAACGAAAGGGAACAAGTGTTTGTTTTGACTTTTGTTTGTTGATGATTTGTCTGTTTTGTTTTGTTTTTATTCAAATAGACGCTGTTGCGGTGGCTTCAAAATTAAACAATAAATTAAGTTAATAAAAAACATAATAACAGTTTAATTAGAGATAATAAGAAAATTAGTAAGCAAACAGTTTTACTAGCTAAAAAAACAAAAGAAAATAATCATAAAAAATATGACAAAAACTAGTACGAAGCAGCAACAACAGCAGCAGCAGCTAACAACTGAGTTTAAATGCGACAAACTTATTGGTGAAAGTTTTCAAATTTAAGCTAAGCAGAATATCTCTTAAAGTTTAATTGATTATGTAATAAATTGTATTATGAAAATATTAAGAATTTAATATTATTGAGAAATGCAAAGAAATCCATTTAAAGAAAAATTTAAATGAAGTTTGGTGAATTTAAAAAGTATTCAAAACTGAGTCCAAAACCCATTTGAGCTAAGTCCAAAGTGTATTTTCAAATAAAAAATTCGTGAATTTCGTTTAAGTAATTCATATCAAATATTATATTTTTTTGATAAGTCTTATAGATTTTATTTTTATTGGAGGGCTTAAGAAATTTAGATTCTTATAAAGGAATAAAAAAAAAAAACCAGAAGCATCATTTTAAGGGCTAACATTAAGGGGGGCGATACATGTAGCTTGGTAAAAATATTTATGTCCTAAGCCCAGCCACGTCGTAGACAAAACTGCATGTTCTTCAAAGATTTTGCAAATTACATTTAACAGACAAATTCACAATTTCGAAGAGCGCTCAAAAACAGTAGAGGACTTAAAGCAAAGTGGATAAATTTACAAAAAGACAAATGCAAATGTTGCAATCAAAGATTCAAAGATTCCAATTGAAAGATTAATACCTTGCTTTTTACAAACCGACCCAGAAGAATGGAAAAGCGGCATATCATTTTTAAAAAGTAAAGAAAACTATTCAACAATTAAAAGTAGTAAATGAAGACATGAGTTAAGGAAGGTGATTGTCGCATATTCGGATTTTCGCTGTTCCATGCATGGATGAAGATGTAATGTACATGCAAACAAATTTTAACCTTTAAAACAACCTTGTTTGTGGCTATTTTAGAAAATAACTTCTTTACAAAGTTTGCTTTAGTATAGATTTCAGTACAAATGCGGAACTTTGAACACAATTTTCTCGATTTTAGAAATTTGCGACATATTATCTTTATCCACTCATGTCTTCAAATGATAACGCAGAATGCGTAGTGACAAAGTCGGGCTATCCATAAGGCAGTGTAGGTAAATGCCTTGGGGCCCCGCATCGGTGAGGGGCCACACGCATTGAGAAAAAAAAAATTTGAAAATATTTCATCGAGTAAAAATTTAATTTGAAGATTTGTATCCTCAATGACAATATTATTGCTTTATTTTTTAACCGATTTCAAAAAGACGAAGGTTCCCAAGTTCGTTGGGTTTTTATTTTTTTTAATGTATGTATGTACATTAGGGAGTCCCAAAAGAAGCTTTTTTTTCGAATTTCATAGTTGCTCAACCTTTGTTCGATGGCTTATGAGGTCAAGTATTTTTGAGAATTTTTTTCAGATTTTTTGAAAGAGATTTAGAGGTGGCGCTAATCGGTTTTTCCCTAAAAAGCCAGTTTTTCGGAGATTTTTCGAATTCGAAGCAAAAGTTTGTTAATAACAGATATTTTCTAAGCCTTTGAGTTGTCATATCGAAAGGTAATTATGCAAAATTAACTGTAATGTATTTTAATTAGAAGTTTTGTCAAATTTGTTCGTCATTCGGCTGTCATATATCTGTGGTCACAAGGAATAATAACTAAACTCAAAATATCGTAAAAAGCGATATGGAATTTACTTTATTTAAAATTTTTGGAAGTATGCAGATATCCATTTTTTGCCCAGAATTGATCATAATGTATGTCTGCACATATTTTGTGTGTAACAATTCATATATTTCAAAAGAATGGGTCGTAGTTCGTGCAATTAAAATATCGTTTTTTACGATACTTTGAGTTTAGTCGTTATTCCTTGTGACCACAGATATATTATTTTTTGTGAAATTATCGTAAATTTTTAAAAAACGCTTCATAACTTTTAAAATTCCATCAAAATGAAAAAATGTAATGATGCAGTTTGAATAACGGTGAAATTTTAAGAAATTTAAAAAAATGTTTTTGATATTACTCTTGCCGTTTCAAAGTTATAGCCATTAAAGCTTTTTTCGTTGCCTGAAAACTTTTTGAATTTTAAAGAAGCGTTGTATTTCATTCAACAAAATATTGTGAAAATTTTTAAGGAAAAATGAAGGTTCCAAATAGTTTTTTGAACTAGTTCATAATAATGTTAGCTTACCGATGCTTTAAGATTTTCAAAATATTTTGTTGAATGAATTACAATGACTTGTTAAAATTCGAAAAGTTTTCAGGCAACGAAAAAAACTTTAAAGGCTTTAACTTTAAAACGGGAAGCATAATATAAAAATTTTTTTATTTTAAATTGCCTAGAATTTTTTAAAATTTCAAACTACTTCATCACATTTTTTAATTTGCATAGAATTTTTAAAAGTTATAAAGTGTTTTTTAAAAATTTTTACGCAAATTTTCCAAAAAAATTTCAATATGTGGCACCCAAATGACATAAAAATTTTGCCAAAACTTTTGATTTACGTACATAAAAGTAAAGTTTGGGCATTTATCTTTCGAAATGATGACTGAAGTACTTCGAAAGTACTCTGTTATTGACCAACTTTTGCTTGAAGTTCGAAAAATCTCCGATAAACCTTATTTTTTGGGAAAAACTAATTATCGCCAGCACTAAACCTTTTCCAAAAAATCTAAAAAAAATCTCAAAAATACATTACCTCATAAGCTTTCAAAAAAAGCTTGAGCAAAAAAAAAACAATTTTTTTTTGGGACACCCTTATGCACATTAGAGTGGAACGAAATGTATGGAAGCAAAAAATCTTCATCGGCTTCACACCTATATTCTTGAAAACTCCTCGTCAAAACAAATTTTTCTGCATCCTGAGTTTTTTCCTGCGACATAGCTTTTGACTTTGCCGATGGTTTTTGTATTTCATTGTCATATTTTTTTTCACTGAAATTTTTTTTTTTGATCTGAAATTGAAAAATTTTCGTTCCAATTTTTTTGATGCAATCCTCTTAACTAAGTCATAATTAAAAACTTGTCATGATTTCCCTATGATACCATGTACGCGTTAGAAGATTTTCGGGTTCAAAGTTCGCCAATATCTCCGCTCCTTTATTTTGCATGGGAGGTTGGAGTGGTTTTTACTCTTTTTTAATAAAGTTCAAATTTAGAGTGAACTTTTGCAACCAAAGCTTTTGTGCAAAATTTGAAGTCATCGCATTAGTTTTGTGACATTTAAAAAGATTTTACCATTTTGTTAAAATCACTTTGTATGGGAGGTAGGAGTGGTGTTCATCCGATTTTAACAAATTTCAAATACATGGTGTAAATTTTACCTTAAATCTAATTTGCGAAATTAAAAGTCACTACATAATTTTTTGTGGCATTTTTAGAGATTTTCTGGTTTTGAAAAAGTAACTTTGTATTTTTGCTCATTCTCGAACTGGATCTTCGTTATTAGAATATAAGCAGATACACCATATATCAATAAGACAGCTTTAAAATTGCGGCTGTAATCTTGCCGACAGACAGACGCACATGGCGAAATCGACTCAGGATGTGATGCTGATCAAGAATATATATACTTTTCTATACCTGCCACCCCTCCTTATAAGCGTTATAAGCAGAGTGACAAAGTTAATGAACCCCTGATACAGTGCGCTTAGGGGTATAGAAAAAAATTTATTTGAAGGCGTTAGAAATGAAGGCGTAAAGGGGCCCCGATAATAACATTGCCTAGGGGCCCCGACATCGTTAATCCGGCCCTGTGTAGTGACTTTGGCAAGCAGTTTCATTAGTCTCAAAACTTCTGAAACAGACTTTCAAAATCTTTTACAGGACATAGAGGCTTAACGTAAGGAATCAAATTAATGATATTTTTTTACCAAAAGTAAAGATTCATTTGTTTTTTTGCGGATTCGGTTTTGGCCTGTGGAGAATTTCAAAGTATCTACTTTTGATGTGACTGATTCTAAGACGAAAAAATTAAATATATGACACGCAACTGTCCAAAATGTCCAAAACTTCAGATTTATGTACATTAAAGTAAAGTTTGTATATTTGGTTTTCGAAATTGTGATTCGAAGACTTAGAAAATTATTGTTTTTTTTTCCAACTTATGCTTGAAATTCGAAAAATCTCTGAAAAACATGGTTTTAAGGGAAACATTTCAAAAAATCTGAAGAAAAATCTCTAAAATATTTTAACCCATAATATTTCAAAAAAAGCTTGAACAAAAAACTTATTTGTTTTTGGGACAACATAATCGTCGTCCGGGGATTCATGTGCTCTATACGTCATTTGAGTTAATAGTACAATTTTGAGTTAATGGTACGGTAAATGGGGCAAGAGGTCACAAAAATTTTTAAAGGAATTTGTTTAAAAGTATTTATAAATTAATATAAAGCAGACTTGCAAAATTTGGTATCGAAAACTATTCAATTAAAATTGTCAAAATGGTGTATGAAGCTCATGAATTCCCCGATGGCATAATGTGCATACCTACATAATTTTATGAACTAAATTTTTACCTGACCTAAAGTCTGCACCACGTAAATTTTTGCAGCGTCAACTTACGATAGCTGCTGCATCTCCATATTGTTATAGACATGTACTTGATTGCAACATCAGCATATACCATATAAATTTAGTTTAACATTATATATATTAAACTGAATTAAAAAGATTTTTTCTGCAAAAATAAAAAAAAACTTTAATATATATTAAAAAAAAATTTTAGATGTTAAATACAAAATATATTTTGACTTAAATTTTTCAAACCAGACCACCAAAACCTTTTCATTAATTTAAACAAACCTCAATAGATCAAAATATTTTCACTATCTACTTCATCATTTACTTGCTGATATGCGAAAAACTTATTTTGAAAACAAACTAAAATTAAAAGTTATAAATTTTAATTGCTTTTATTTTTGAAAGAGAAACATTTAAACAGTTATCAGTATTAACAAAACTAACAAGATAAGTTTTCTTTAAAAAAGTTATTAAACCGTTTTAATATCATTTAAGCTAAGCTCAAAACTAAAAAAGAATTATAAGAAATAAACCAACCCTTATACCTAATATTTTTTTAAAACTTTTTGTGAACTTTTGTTTGAAATAGCATTAAGGAATTATTTGAAATGCCTTTTGAAATAAAATTAATTTTGTATTATAGTTTCTCATTCAAAATTTTGGTTTCAATCAAAGCTTTTGTTCTCACCTACTATTATTTAAAAAAAAAATCTATATCTATTTGGTTGTTTGGAAACTTCGTTCTTTTTTTCTGAAAATAAAAGACAAGATTCTAAGAGTTAATAAATTTTTCATTGAATTCGATAAATTTTTTTTTTTATTTTTTAAGAGGATCAAAGAACCAAGGCATGCGCCTTATACAAACAAGATTTGGTCTTTGACCTGAAAGGAAAGGCATAGATTATTTTAGAGGAATTGATTGGAACCATGAGTGAATTATTGATTAGGCGAAACAGCCGTGAAAGACAATTTGAATTGCTTTTAACCGAGCCCTTAGTTGTTCCTGTCCTTTAATTCCACATTTTCCACAAATGAGTTGTGGGTATTTTTCTTAAAAGTAGGAAAGAACAAAGAAAGTGAAAAGAACCATACCCGAACCCGGATTCGAACCAGGGACCTCTGGGTTGATAGTCTAACGCACTCTCTACTAGACTACAAAGGCCGACAAGCGACCTTACGAGTTTTTATTCACCGGTTTGCATCAATTCATGCCTTTATTGTATCTTCATCAGCTTCAATTGGTCTTCCAGAATGTGGTAAATCTTCAACATCAAAATTGCTGGATCGAAATTTTGCTCGCCAGTTTTGGAACTGGCGTTCTGTCAATGCATCTTCTCCAAACACATCTGATAATTTTTCTTGCTTGAACAGCGTTTCTATCTTTTCGATAGTAAAAAAGTGAAATATGCCGAAAATGCTGCTTATCACTTTCCAATTTTAAAAGGCACTAACCAAAAACTATCTACTGCTCAGAATTAATCGAAATTTTTCGCAAGCAAGCCTTACTATATCAGTAGGTTTTAGTGTGAAGTTGGCTGTGAAAAAATAAAATTAAGTCTTTTGTTGGGAAAAAATTAATTTACTTTCCGAACGACCCAATACATCCGTATAAATATATCCACTAATACCAAAAAAAAAAAGAATGAAAATTTGCCTGCATATATTGTGTGTGTTACGAGTAAGCTCCTAAGCTATTCGTCAGACTGACGTTAAACTTTTTCTAATGTATTGTACAACATCTTCTAAAGACATTAGTTTTCTAAAATTTCGGTTTATAAAAACGCTCAGTCCCGTTGTTCGGTGACAATTAAATTTACCGAACGTTGAAACAAATCTTCAAAGCAATTCCCACCTGTGTTTAAATCTTCAAGATACATTTATAATAAAAGAGGATTAAAAAACTTTCAAGACACATAGGTACACAAAAATAAGCCTATTTGATTAAATCAAATGCTTTAAAAGAATTTTTTGGCAGTCTTGGCTTAACTGATATATTAAAATAATATTTAAATATGTTTAAGAAAAAAGTATAAAATCTTTCAAGAACCCTATGAACACTATCAGTCGTATTTTTAATTTGGTACAATTTTCTTCATATCTTCTTTTTATGTACATATGGATAAATATCCTAGCGTTCGGACATTACATTCGCATACATTTTACATAAATTTCTCAAATTTTATTAACCATTTTATTAACTAAGATATATCTGGTTAAATAGCTCTTCATGAGTATAATTTATAATAATTATAACATCCTGCAGGTTACTTTAAATTTGCTACTTTTTTCGTGCATTCAGACGTTACTAAAAGGAAAGTACTTGTAAGGCAAAAACTCGAACTTAGAATATTTCTGCGCCCCGAAAGTCTTAAGGAAAAAAAAAATTGCAAATAAAATAATTTAAAAAAGACCAACACCATCTCAAATATCGTATTTTTAAAGTCACAGTTAACAATTTTATTTGTTCGGACGTTACGTATCGGACGTCACTAATTTTTCGATTGTAGTTGAATTGGGTAATTAAGTATGCTGAAAGTTAATTAATTATATAATTTCGTAGTTTTTTTCCATTTTTTCATCATCTTTAGCCAATGTCTTCCATTTTTACTGAAACAAAAATATTTACAAAACATTTACTAAACATTTACGAAAAAGAAAAACTACATTTGTGAAACAGTGCAGGCGATTCCATCATCATGATAAATTAATTTATGTAAAAGTTGCTTAAATTAATAAAATAAAAATGTTTAGATAATATCATAAAATAATACGTTTTTAATAAGTTTTAATATTTTGGTCACGGTTGACTTTTCTGTGGGTTTGCCCATATGTAGAACACAATGAAGTATGATTTATTGATTTCAGAGAAAAAACTTAAAGAAATTAGTATGTAAGTAGCATAATAGCTTAAAATGCTAAAATAAATGGGAATAAAAATAAAAACACGTTATACTTCGCATACAACCACAACGATATTTTGATAATTACTGAAGCAAAAAAATAAGAAATATGGGTAAATGTTATTAGAATTAATGACCAAATAGATTGTTTTAAGTATTAGAAAGCAATACGTGGTACCTTTCTAGCAATTTCTACACTTCTAAAGCTGTATCTTGGCACATAATTTAGAGATATGAGCAAATATAATCATAAGTTATCACCAAAACACCACTCATGCGTATCGGATCACACGTTCTAAGAAGATTTCAGGATAGACACCAAAAGCAATATTTGCAAAAGAGATGCCTTGTTTTAGAGGGATATTTAAAATAGAAGCCCGCTCAAAGCCAGGTTTTCTATTCTTGGCTTTCAATAAAATTATAAGATCTGTTTCCGAACTCCTTTCAAGTAACTTGAAATCGTTTCTTTAACATATTTCAAGCTCGAGAGAGAAGAATAACAAGCAAAATTTCAATCTCTATTCTATATTATTATTATCAGGGCTAGGATTTCGATGACTTGTCATCTTTTTTCTGCTGCTTCTTAGACATATCCTGGTTGTTTAGAACGTCCATTTATGTTTCATAAATTCCAAATATGATAAGCTTTTACGTCATTTTTTCGTCATTTTCAACAGTTTTAGTTTTCAGGTCATTTTTACTAGATTCAGGGCATTTTTTGGTAATTTTATGCGATTTTTGAGATATTTACGGTCATTTTTGGACATTTTAAGTTTTTAGAGCATTTTTTGTTTATTTACGTAGTAAAAAATGTAAAAATGCAAATTTTTAAACATATCCCTTTAACAATAGAGTCTCGTCAATCAAAAATATTACCTATCGAAAAAATAGTAGCATTGTTTATAAACCTTGGTAAAAAAAAGATCTGCGCGTGGTGAAACTGAAAAAAGGGTATGTAAAAATATAAAACAGGTGTTATAACTCAGGATATGCTACTTTTCATTAACTTTATTTTTATGCTCTAATAAAATAGTATTAAAATTTTATGTAAAAATTTTAATACTATGAAATTAGAAGAGGAACTTACATCCGATGACATATCGTCTATTATATGTGTTCCTCTTGTCAGTGCAGAAGTAGAAAGAAGTTTTGCTGTTTGCAAAAATATTTTGCGATTGTCTGGCAAAATCGTCTTTCAATTTTAAGGACTTAAAAATGTACCTTGTAATATAGTGTAACACTATGTATAAAAATTATATTTAAATAAATTTTAAGTTTAGTAATTCTTTATTTTTAAAGCTTTATCTTTTGTTTATTTTCTATGTGATTGTTTGCGTGTTTTAGGTCATTTTTGTCAGTTTTTAGGTCATTTTCTGTAGTTTTTAGGTAATTTTGGAAATTTTTTTAGGACATTTTGTGCAGTTTTTTAGGTCATCAAAATCCGAGCCCTGATTATTATTGTAATTGTTGGGATTTGGACTGCTACCTTCAGATCTATTGTGCCCTTTCATGGAACTAAAGAACTTCTTTTAGTCCAATCTCTGAGCTAAAAGCTAATATACTCCCTATATCTCTTGATTTCAATGAATTTTCTGGTATTATGTGGTAACAAAGATATTTATGTCTTTCTTAAACAAGTGCGGTACACTGTCCAAGAATGTGCATCGCAGATTCTTCGTCTTCCATGCAAAACCTACATGTGCCATCACTCAGAATTACCAGTTCAGTGAAGTGATAGTTTTACCTACAGCGACCTGTTAGCGACCTTACCTACATCCTGTGATGATTCCTAGATATATTTTTGTTAGCTTAATGCATTCCATAAATCTTTTTAGGCCGTATGTTCCTAAGTACGCTTTACACCTCAAATTCCCACGAAAAAAACCTTTTCCCACAATAACAAAAATAAATAACCACGAAAATTCCCATGGTATAAAATTGACAAAAAAATCTCATCGCAATTAAAAAAAAAACACAAAAAATTCCACGTAAATTTAAAATAACCACGAAAATCCCACGCAAAGAAAAAAAAACTACGAAAAATCCCAATGAAATTTTTATATAAAAACCAATATAAAAGAAACACAAGTTTATTTCGTCGTCTGTACTTTAATTAGTCTTTTAGTAATAACCCAGCAAAATTTATGATACAACACTGAACCAAAAAGGTACATTATATTAATAAAAAGGTGCATTAATTTCAATGAATTATTCATTGATTTTGGTCCAATGAACTGTGATCATTGATTTCAATGAATTTTCTTCATACTTCAATGAATATTTCATTAACCTTAGTGATTTTCAATGAATGGTTCCTTGAATATCAATGTACACTTCATTGAATTTAATGAACACGTTCATTAAAAAAATGCCAAAATTAATGATTTTTTCATTGAATTTAATGAAAAGTTCATTGAATTCAATGTAAGGTTCATTAAATTCAATGTGTAGTACATTAAATTCAATGTATAGTTCATTGAATTTAATGTATAGTTCCTTGAATTCAATGTATAGTTCCTTGAATTCAATGTATAGTTCATTGAATTCAATGTATAGTTCATTGAATTCAATGCATAATTCATTGAATTTAATGTATAGTTCATTGAATCCAATGTATAGTTCATTGATTTTAGTGTTTATTTCATTGCTTTAAATGTATTAAGTTCATTGAATTTAATTTATTTAGTTTATTGGATTCAATGTGCAGTTCATTAAATTTAATGTATGCAGTTCATTGAATTCCATGTATATTTCATTAAATTTAATGTATTTAGTTCATCGAAATGAATGATCTATACATTAAATTCAACGAATTATTTGTTAATCCCTCTCTAAACATTTTTAAAATAAAGAAATAATTACAATTTAAACAATATTTTTTTATTTTAAAGAGTCAATTAATATACAAATTTTCGAAGATTTTGAATAGTTTTTAAATTTATAAAAATATACGGGAATAAACTCTCACACGAGAGTGCATGCCGCAAGATATTTTAATTGAAATAATTGAAAAATTTTAAAGCACACATCTACGGCTCTAATAAAACTATCAAATTAAAATTTTACACCATCCATGAACACATAAAATTGTTGGAATGAGGAGAAGTTCTTCTCTCCAACAGCAAGGAATAATGGTTGAGTATTTTTGCCTTTAGTTTAAAAAAACTCAATATGCTCCTCGACTTCCTGGATGCTGCTTCCAACAAAAACGAATGCCTCTTGGGAACTGGTAATTGTATGCTTTAGGAAAGTTTTTATCCAAAGTTGTCCTTACTGCATACTTTTTGAGTGGACACCAAATGCCCATGAAGGCCCCAAAGAAGTTTCATAGCAGTACTGTCTGGAAAGATATTAATTGAAAAAAATAACTATTTATTTATTTAGCCTCGAGAAAAATTAAGCTTACCACTGTAATTAGTGAAATCTTTAATTTCTGCCAACTTTGCCCGCACAGCTTTATCTTTTATGTGGTTTTCATCCTTTAAAAATGTAAACATTTTTTGAAAATGATGGCAGCAGTCACTTAAAATGCCAGGTATATTTCCGAAAGTGACGGAGAAATCTTTTTCAAACTAGAAGATATTGTAAATGAATATAATATATATATTTTTAATTTAATGAAATCTTTTTTCGTTCAATTATATGACAGCTGTTAAATTGCGATTACGATTAGTAATTAGCAATTTTTTTTTGTTTTTGTATCAAGACTATGCACAACACGTTCTTTTTAAAAAATGTTTTTTAAAGGCTGAAAAATTACTAAATACTAGATTGCAAATTTCATTGCAACTGCGGTAAACACTATTAGCAGATATGATATGATTTTTTTTTATATGTACTAATAGTAATTCAACAGATTTAAATTTTCTTTTACATTCAAAGCACAACATTTTCTTCACTTTTAATTTAATTTATTATCACCTTTTATCTAAAATTTACACACACAATTGCCACACGACTTCACAACTTCGCGTTTCACTTCAAACAAAATTGGGAAGGGAATAAATTAATATACATTGAATTTAATGAACTGAATACATTGAACTTATTGAACTATGCATTGAATTTAATGAACTATACATTGAATTCAATGAACTATGCATTGAATTTAATGAACTCTATTTTGAAATCAATGAACAATACACTGAATTCAATGAACTATACATTAAATTCAATGAACTATACATTAACGTGGCGACCGTAGCCTAGTGGGTAAAGTGCGTGGCCCCTAAGCCAAAGAACCGCGGTAGCCCGGGTGCAATTCCAGCTCAGAAAGAAAAGTTTTTTCAATTGAATTAATTTTTCTGTTCGGTCTTCATCTCTCTGCAGACAATGGCAAACCTCAGAGAGTAAAAATTGCCATGTAAAGCTTCTTGAGAACATAAGCCGTTCGGAGTCGGCATAAAACACTTAGGTCCAGTTCTCGGTCATTTGTGATCAAACATTTAATAACACGCACAACACAATTGATCAATAGAAGCCAGGTCAAAGTCCTTCCAAGGGTTGAAATGGCCAGTTTATTTTTTTTATTTTTTTATACATTAAATTCAATGAATTGTACATTGAATTTAATGAACTATGCATTGCATTTAAAGACCTAAACATTAAATTTAATGAACTGTTCATTAAAAATCAATGCATGGTTCGTTAAAACTTGATTTACAACTGGAATCAATGTACTTTGCATTGATATCAATGAAAAGTCCATTAAAATAATGAAAACAAATCATTGATATTTATTTAGACATTTTTAATGAATATAACTTCATTGATTTCAATGAACAGTACGTTAAAAACTATGAGCAATTCATTAAAATTCAATGATTTTTTCATTAAAATCAATGAATTAATTTTAACGTACGCTGTTCATTAAATTTGTTTTTTCTGTGAAATGTGACATGCATTCTCAGAGACACTGCATTCGGAAGACATTCTATAGATCCAATTGTGCTTCTTATTAGCCCTATCAAAAAATGTTTTCAAGCATTCTCATAAACCACTTCTTAAAGACATTCAAATAGCATTTAAATTCAATTAATGCAAAAAAAAATTTAAATATATTATAATACATAATATATGTTTTACATATTTGCCGTGAGATTTTTCAAACCCCCAACAAAACGCAACCACTTCCTACTTCAAATACCAAAATGTCGTGAAAATCGGGAAAAGGGATATTTTCCGTGGAATTTTTTAAACTCCACTAACCACAAATACCATTTCATTCCATGAAATGCCTTCTTAAAGTTCTCCTCAAAAACATCTACTAGACTCCTTTCATGTCAGGGCTGAAAGAAATCTTCCATTGAAAAATTCTGGAAGCACTTCTAGAGAAGATTAAGGAAAGCATTCCTCCAATGACATGCATATGCTTAAAGAATGCCTTCTGGGTTTGAAAGTGCAAGGGATGGAATTCAAGACTTCTTCTTGAAGCATTCTTTGGAAGCACTTTTTTTGCTGGGAACTTTCAATAAAAAATATTTGTTACAATAGTCTTCATTTTTGAAATTAATAGCGCATTGTTTTCTGAAGAATTTTCTAACCTCACAAAATACAGCATTTTTTAGATTCTGACCGGAATTGACAGAATGTTGACCTCTTTTGACTTGAGAAAAGAACGGAAAAAATGCAAAATTTTTTTGCTAATTTGATATTGGCTGCACTCTTGTTTTAAATTCCTATGTATTTACGATTAAGGTTATGCATAGTGTATGGACTGCATAGAATTTTTAACAAATATTCAATCAAATATTCACCGAGCCGTTC
This sequence comes from Dichetophora obliterata, assembly GCA_963920525.1. Lineage (NCBI taxonomy): Eukaryota > Metazoa > Arthropoda > Insecta > Diptera > Sciomyzidae > Dichetophora > Dichetophora obliterata. The sequence goes on along the minus strand of OY986439.1, from coordinate 31,232,408 downwards.
AGTTTTATCTAAACTAACTACTTTATTGAGAAATATATTCGATTCAATTTCAGAAAATTTTAAAAATTGCAACTTTTTGCTTCTTACAATTGTCACAGCACAAAATATTAATGTCAAAATTATTTTATTTTGTCTTTATGTTGGTATTACGAGAGTGCAGAATGCAGAACCTTTGAATTTTACAGGTCAGAAAATTCTGCATTTGTTATACTTTTGTGGTTAATATTTTCGAGAACAGAACACGATTTATTTTAAGTTCAACATTTTTTTTGAGAAAAGAACGGAAAAAATGCAGAATTCTTGAAGAGGTCAGAAAAAAATGCTGAATTTTTTTCCAGAAAAGAATGCGCTATAACCCAGCAAAATTTTGTTACAAATATGACACGCATTTTTAGGGACACTGCTTCCAGAAGACATTCTATAGATCCATTGTGCTTCTTCTAAGCCTTATCAAGAAGTGCTTACAAGAAGAATTCTCAAAAACCACTTCTCAAAGACATTCAAATAGCATTTAAATTCAATTATTTTTTTGATGTATTTTTTATTTACCGTGGACTTTTTCAAACCTCCTATAAAACGCAACCACTTCCTACTTTAAACACCAACATGCCGTGAAAATCGGGAAAAGGGATATTTTACGTGGAATTTTTTGAACCCCACTAACCACAAATACCATTTCATTCCATGGAATGCCTTCTCAAAGTTCTCCTCAAAAACACCTACTAGAATCCTTTCATTTAAGGGCTCAAAGAAATCTTCCATTGAAAAAAATTCTGGAAACACTTCTAGAGAAGACTAAGGAAAGCATCCCTCCCTATGACATGCATATGTTAAAAGAATACCTTCTGGGTATGAAAGTGAAAAGGAAAGAATTCAAGACTTTCCCTTCCAATTTACTGTCTTTTGGAAGCACTTTTTTTTCTGGGAAGTCTTGTTTTTGAAACAACCGGTCGCGAATAAATCGAATAAACAGTGCATTGATTGTTGGTTTAATGCGATTTCTTCAAAAAACATTTAATGTGTTCCCAATGCATATAATTAAGTGTGTCAAGAGTATAAGAACTTCCCAGCAAACTAAAGCTTCCAAAATCTTAACGAACTCGTTGCGAAATCATTGGTTGAGACGATTTTGGGCAGGGGCTTCGCACATTTGGGCAGGGGCTTCAAGATCTTATTTGGAGCTTCTGGATCGAATTCAACGTCGAGCGATATATTTGATAGGGGATGAAAGTATTTCATCCTCTCTCAACTCTCTTGGGCATCGCCGCAATGTTAGTTGCCTAAGCCTTCTTATGGGTATTACCATGGGAAGTGTTCAAGGGAGATACATGACCTGACTCCACCAGCTCGTGTGTTTCCCAGGTCTACTCGGGCAGCTGTCCAAGCCCACTCCTTTACCATTGCGTCGATGTCCAATAGAACCTCGCATTACCGTGATAATTCGTTCTTTAGTCGCACGGTTAAGTTGTGGAATAGTCTCCCCGCGAGCGTGTTTCCCGGCAGTTTTGAGCTGTGCAAGTTTAAAACAAATATTCACCGACACTACTCCATCTATCCACCCTCCAACTAACTATCACCCATCTTCCGAATCAACACAATGCTTACGCATTTATAGGGTGCATACCCTGAGCGTTGGTTTAGTCTAAAAAAAAAATTTTTAACATTGAACAAAATATGAAAAACATACACTTGTCATATGTCCGATATGACATGGAATCACCGATATATTTATACATATTTTAACTGAAAAATAACTGAAATCCTTTAGAACACAAAAAAAAATCCCACAAAACAAAAAAAAAATCCACGTGAATTTAAAATTAAACAAACTCAATTAAAAAATTTAATGGGAATTCCCATTTCCCCACGGCAAATAAAAATAACGACAAATGGGATTTTTCCCACAAAGGTGGCAACCGTGTTCCTAAGAGAAGTTTAGAGTGCACTAACCCAGTCAGTTTTTTCCAGTATGTTCCTCTTTGTTTTTCTTCAATTTCCTTATTGAAAGAAAGAGTATCGCTTTACATTTTCCACATAACGGTTCCGGACCAATCAAAGGATTCGATGTTCCTTTCTTTGTAGAGATGGGCCGTTCCGAACCTGTATAGTTTGCGGAACTATGTTCACAGTCGGACATAGTTCCAATCATTCCTTCGATTCATTTTTAGCATGTCCAAACAGTTCCGGTTGCAATTTTTTTTTTTTTTTCTAATTAAGCAATATTGACTGACATCTCTTGCGCACATACTACGGCTTACACGAATTTATGTGATCGACTAGAAATGCAAAGATGATGTTTGTGAGCGAACGAAAGAACTTATATATGAAATGGTAAAATGACATTTTGTTGTTCTTGTTGTGCACATTGCTCTGTCCATTTCGTTTTGAACATGATTTAACTAAAACAAATGGAACTAGCAGAACTAGAGAGTTCCTTGGACATATTAAAATCTGGTCTTATAATTTGTTTTATTATGGTATATTTTTGTTACTTATGCTTTATATTTGAATTAAATGAAATTATTTGCCATTTTATAAAATTTCCGTTTTATATGATATATTCTTTTGTGACTTAAAAGAACTAATATTAAAAAACTTTTGTTAAATTTTTTTACGATTAGTCAGAGCGTTGTCTTGAAATTCTACATGGACCTTAACAATTTTTATCTGCAAGTCAAGAAGCAAGCAGTTCTAATAAACGTTTCTGAAAGTCCCTGCAGCTCAAATAAACAAAGGAACTAAAAAGTTCCGCGGACATGCTTCAAATTTCTTCTGTAGTTCAACAAGCAAACAGTTCAAATAGTCTATACAGTTCAAATAAGCAAAGGAACTAGATAGTTCCACGGACATGCTTCCTCTTCAAAAGAATCGTTCCATGTCCGTTCCATCTCTGGAACTGTTAAGCACAACCCTATTTCTTTGCCAGTTCGTCAGAAGTTTCGCTTTTTTTTATACCTTTATGTCCCGGTTTTGTTCCCCAAACGTATTAAGCTTATTTTCAAGACACTCCATCACCACACTCAAAAAATCTGCTTCCCTTAAATTAAGAAACTGTGGCGTCAATTCATAAGCATGTTTTTTCTATATTCTATACACACAGAAACAAATCATTGTAAAATCAACTAGAAAAATAATGATTTTACATTTTTCCCCTATGATTTTGCTTCCGAGAGATTTATAGTAAAATCATTGTGATTTTCATGTAAAAATCGCAACAAATTTTCATGTTGAATCATTACGAAATCATGTAAAATCATTATGATGGTCATGTTGAATCATTATGAAATCATGTAAAGTCATTATGATGGTCAAGTTGAATCATTATGAAATCATTATGAAATGCAGCTGAATTCTAACCTCAGTTTGAAATAAAAAGAACTTCAAGTTGGTTTTATTTAGTTTTTTTTTTATTGAAAAATATAAAAAAGACGACTTATAATTACGAAAAATACCGCAATTTTTCTCCAACTAAATAATTTTTCTCGATAACGTACACGAAGTCCTATGAGTGGTATAGCTTACTGCTTATCTTCCTTAGATAAGTACCTTTAATTTTCCTAGTCGACTGAAGCTTCTGTTTCTATTGAAAAATAATACAGCATTTTGATATTATTTTGTTATAGCAACATAAGTCACATATCACATTACCTTGTTCATCTGCGGCAGTTTATGGATTCGACTACTTCCACTTGTATTTACTTTTCATTCCACTTGTTTTACTTTTTCCGCTTTTACAATCACTTCTCGCGATAAAATTTCTAATGTGCTAGAAACAACGGAATTTCTTAAGCACGCAAAATTTTTTTTACAAGATGCAATAATAATTTTACTAGATTTCATAATTATGCAACATGATATCATAATGATTCTACATGAAATCATAGTGATTCTACATGAAATCATGTTGATTAACTTTTTGCATGATGCAATAATGGTTTTACTGGTTTTCATAATAATTCTACATGAAATCATAATGATTTAACATGAAATCAAAATAATTTTTATGTTGCTGTCACCATGAAATATAAAATCATGTAAAATGAAATCCACTATGCATCACAATGATTTTACTATGCAAAATTTTTCTGTGTGTAGAGATTTCTCTTTTATTTATAAAAGAGAAGTTATGCAGTTAAATTTCCAAAAATTGTATACAAACAGAAATAATTTGAAGAAAAAATGTATTTTATTCTACAGCATAATTTCTTAAATTTGGAGAAATATAAGTTACAATACATGGATATTTTATAAAAGTACATGTAATTTTTCTTTTTTTGTACACCACAAGTGATTTATTTTAAGGATGTTTTTCTTATATTTAAATGCTTAAAAATGACTTACGAAGCAAACAATTTTTAATAAAGCAAATTAAACGACGATTTTTTAACAACTACGATTGTCGAATGGATAAGCCCATGCACTTATACTCACGCGGCCGAGGTTCAAGACTCCAGATAGTGCAATTTTTCAATTTAATTTAATGTTGGTAATAATAATGTTTGCAGTTTTTCGTCAGTATAAAACTCATAATTCTCACAGGATGCCACTTAAAATCTTAAAATAGGGTTTTTCTTTGCAAAAATTACAACATTTTTCCAGGAATTCGATGAAAAATTTCTTATTTTCAGAGAAAATTTTTCTCTTACTTATAGCCGATGATTAATAACGGTAGAAAATTGCTCATTTTAAAAGAAAATGTTTCTCTTAGTTATAGCCGATGATAAATGAACGGTAGAAAAACTTACTCAAATGTAATAAGATTTCAACACCATTGCACTTAATTTCTTTAATTTAGCATAATAGTTCGTTAATGATTGGATAATTTTTTTAAACTATTTCACACTTCTGGCGTCAATTTAACGAAAAACATATACTTCATTTTTAGAAAATCGGCCATGTCGCTAGATGAAGCCCTATTTTCAAAAGATTGGGTGCTATTTTTCTAGATTTTCTGTAAATTTTTTTCTGAAAGCAGTTTTTAGGGTAACATGATGAGATTTCAATGCCTTGATAGCAGCTTGACTGTCGAATAGGATAACTATGTTTTGATGCCAGTATTTTCGTTCCAGGTTAAAGTATACACACCTGTCAATCGTGTATACTTCCGCTTGGAATATACAGCTGTTCTAGCTTATGGGCTCGAAGAATTAAATCTCTGGTCCGTGGACTCCTGCTCCGGTCCCTTTTTCGGTAAGAGAACCGTCAGTGTACCATGTAATCATGCACTAGTTTATATTACAAGTTTCAGATAAACCTTCCCATTTCTTTTTACTTCTTAGTTCAGTTTGGAATCTTTTAGTAAAACTGAATTATGGATGCGTGCTGTCAGTCGGCAATGCTATTTCAGAATATTGTCGCAATAGAATATCAAACTTCTTTCAAGTTACACCATTCATTTGCCCAATATCTTCACTAGTAATCCTTAGAATTGCACTCTTCGCCTGGGATTGAATGTAAATGTAAAGAGGTGTTAATTCTAGTAAAACCGCCATGGATACTATTGGATATGTTCGCATGGCTCCAGTGATGCACACGCAAGCCTTATTTCTGTAGCTTGTTGAGCACAGCGATGACTGTATGTTGTTTTGTTTTTTCTGCCCAGAAGACTGAGCCATACGCAATCATCGGACATAAGATAATTGTTTATATCAATCGCAGTATTTGTGTGGTACATCTCTTTCTTTCAAAATTTTCCAGTTATGAACATGCAAATCATAAATGTTCTAACAGCTTTCTTTGATATTTTACTCAAATGTATTTTCCAAAGTAGTTGTTGGTCTAGAAATAGTACTCGCAAGAATTTAACTTCCCTTCGAAATTTTATCTCTGTTTCTTCTAATCTTATAGGTTTAACGTGTTGAAGTTTATATTTCGATTTAAATGGTTTAATGGTGCTTCTTCCGGATTTATGTTTAGCCCCAACTTTTTGCACCATTTTTTGGACACTCTTAGACCCATTTCAATTCTATCACAAAGCATCTCTTCAAATTTCTCCTGCAGATAATGACTATGTCATCAGCATAGCCTAGGAACATCATTCGAGTTTTGGCCAATTCTTCCAGTAGCTCATCTACTACAATTCTCCACATTAGAGGTGAATACACTCTCCCTTGAGAATAACCTCTAGTTGTTAGGATAACCAATTAAGTGTTCTAACCTGACCTAAAGCTCAATAGATGATTTTAAACTATCAAACAACTAGAATTTGTGCTTAAAATCAAGAATGATTTAGACTATTATTTTAAACATTTAGAATTTGTATTTAAATCATAGAAAATTAACATATTAATTTTTAAAAATACCTTTAGTAAATAGGAAAATATGTCATCTCTTCAAAAAAAAAAAAAAAACTACAATACTTAGCTTTATCAATCGTTTGCTTAACACTTTATGTTTATTTATTTGTTTTTATTTATTTATTTATTTAATCAACTATTAACATTTATTGTTTTACATTTACTGTAAGTAAATACATAATATAATCGTAGATTATAAAATTAATTCAGCATGATATCGTTTTTAAATGCTACCCTATTTTGGGTGATGTCAATCGAGCTGCAGATAGTGTTGAACGTTTTGATCATATTGTAAGTTCTTCTGTAGGGTATATAGAACAATTGCCTTTGCCTTAAACTTCTTTCAGATGCATAAAATTTTAAAAGAGATAGAAGTGGTGCACAATCTATATGATTCATCACTACATCCCGAGCAAATAAGGTGAGAAAATACTTCCGCCGGAACTCCAAAGACTTTAGTCCAAGAAGAGCACATCGCGCTTCATAGGAAAGCATAAAATACCAGTGGAGCTTGCGAATTGCTAACCTAGTAAAACGCCTTAGAATATTTTCAATTCTTTTAATATGTATAGAATATTACTACTGGTCTTAAAAAGTTGAAAAATATAAAGCCACATATTATATAAAGCTACAAATAATATGGAACACTTCAATAAGCATCAGCACTACTTAAGGGAATTTAATTTTCTCAACAAGTTCTTGTACAAGCAGTACATTAGTCGTTATAAGTTTAATATTAAGTCTAATCCTAAAAAATTCTGGAATTTTATAAATTCAAAAAAATCGACTGCCGGATTTCCGAATTCTATGTATTATGAAGGTGTTTGATCACATTCATTCTGTGAATCTGCGAATTTGTTTGCTAAATATTTTTGCTCTAACTTTATTAATGATAATAACATCAATGTTGATATTAACTCCAACCTTGGAGCTAATGTTGATTTTGGCTGTTTTCAAGTCTCAGACGTTGATGTCTCTAACTCTATTGCTCGATTGACGAACTCACAAAGAAATGATGTTGATGGATTATCAGCATTCCTTTTCAAGAAATGCCATAATTCACTTATATTACCTATTAAAATTATATTCAATAAATCTCTACAATCGGGAATTATCTTGGATGCTTAAAAAGTTTCTTTCATCACACCAATTTATAAAAATGGAAATAAAAATCAAATTTGTAATTACAGTCCAATATCCAAGCTTTCGAATTTTTCAAAAATGCTTGAGAGTATTGTAAAATTGGAACTCTCTTTTGAAATAAAAAATATTATCTCTCCGAACCAGCATGGCTTTATGCCGAATCGGTCAACACTCACAAAACTTGCGACCTTCTCAGACTATTGTATAGCGGCGTTCGAATATGGCATGAACGTTGATGCTATCTACACGGATTTTGCAAAAGCGTATGATAGGGTCTCTCATCATATTTTATTAACAAGATTTTTTCATTTGGGATTTCATACAAATTTTTTACATTGGGTTAAGTCATACTTAAGTAATAGACCATGTGTAGTATCCATTGAAGGAGTCACTTGAGTCCTCAAGGTAGTATTCTAGGACCAATCTTTTTTATTATTTTTATTAATGACATTAGTAATTGATTGTTTCATAAACTCAAAGTTCTTGATATTTGCTGATGACTTAAAAATCTTTTCACGAGTTGGTAGTACTACCGATATGCTTGCTTTGCAATCAGATATAAATAATCTTTATGAATGGTGTTCCCGAAACCATTTATCATTGAATATTGATAAATGTTTTACAGTTTCTTTTTCAAAATCAAATGCCCCAATTCAAAATCAATATAACTTCAATAGTCAACCTTTGAAGTCTGTCCCATTAATTAAAGATCTGGAAGTTATATTTGACTCCAAATTCACGTTTGTCTATCACTTAAATTATATAATTCCAAAAGCTTATTCACTTTTAGCATTTATTAAGCGCAATAGTTCTGAATTTACTGATCCATACACTCTTAAAATTCTTTACACAAGTCTGGTGAGGTCTAGATTAGAATATGCGAGCTTTATTTGGAACCCGTACTATGATACTCATATAAATCGTTTGGAACGCGTCCAACGTAAATTTCTTAAATTTGCACTTCGTTTTTTAACTTTACTCATCTCTTGCCCTCTTACGAAGCTCGTTGTAATTTGATTAATTTAAAATCACTTGAAAAGAGAAGAACAATGGTTTCCCTCTTATTTATTTACAATATTATTTCTGGCATAACGGATTGCTCATACCTTCTGGAACAAATTAACTTTAATGTGCCATCCAGAATTTTAAGATGTACTGCGCCATTAAATATTCGAGTTCACCGAACAAATTATGCTTCAAACTTACCGATCACAAGAACTTTGCGAGAGTTTAATATTTTATTAACTATGTACTCCATTGATTTTTCTGTATATAAGACAATATTTTTCAATCAATTATCTTCAATTTATTAAGTTGAAACATATTATTATAGCACATATATATATTAGGGCGGGTCAAATTCTGGCTCAGCGAAATTCGTAAAATACATGTAATTTCAAGACTTTTTCTCCACTACAGCATATACAAATTCTGAAAAAAAGCTGTGCGGACTTTCGTAAATAGATTCATACACATACATTCATACATTCATATTTTATAATTGAGAACAAAATCTATTTACGAAAGTCCGCACAGCTTTTTTTCAGAATTTGTATATGCTGTAGTGGAGAAAAAGTCTTGAAATTACATGCATTTTACGAATTTCGCTGAGCCAGACCTCCAAAAAATTCGTCCATACAAATTGACCCGCCCTAATATATATATATATATTATTCTAAATTGTATATAAAAAAAAAATTAAAAGTATTAAAATTGTATATAATATCTAGTCAGCAAGGAATATATTCCATTGATTAATAAATGAAATGAAATGAAATGAAATATTGAGGGTCCCAGATAACACAATTATTTTCTAAAACCGATCTTACATTTGAAAATAAAATGGTCCTCACGGTAAAGAGATCGGAGAACTCTTTAGTATTGCGCGATAGAAATCCCATCATCGCATTCCCTTTTGATAAAATAGCATCAAAATGTTTGACAAAGCTTAACTTTCGCTCAAATAAAACCCCTAAGTCTTTCTTCAAGTCGACTCTCTAGATCAATACCGTATTAATACCATATGATCCTTCGAAAAATTGATTCTTCACAGAAAAAGACATTACATTACATTTATACACATTAAGATGTAGTTTATTGGTCATCAAAATGGGAGACTATCCATGCCACCTTGAAGCAATAGAAAGTCTTTGTGAGAGTCCACACATCTAAAGATCTTTACAGCATCAGCATACATCAGGCCCTCAAAAAAGCCAATATAATTCGGAAGATCATTGATAAACAAAACAAACAACAGAGTACCTAGGTGGCTACCTTGGGTACCCCAGAATAATTGTCAATGTATTTAGATAAATTATTACCAATTTGAACATATTGTGGACGACCAACCAGGTAGCTCTCTAACCATAGAAGTAGCGAGGAATGGAATCCGAGGCTACTAAGCTTCTTAATCAAAAGAGAGTGTTGAACTCTATCGAAAGCCTTGGCGAAATTCGTGAATATAACGTCTATTTGATGACCTTTTTCCTTATTATTGGACAGAAAGTGTGTAAAAAGAGTCAGATTAGTAGAGGTAGATTTACCTGCCTCAAATCCATGCTGCATCTCAGACAATCTAGTTTTAACGGAGTTATACATTTTATTTTTTACCAAAGATTCAAAAATTTTAGGAATAAGTGGTAATTTAACTATTGGTCGATAATTTGCAATATTTTGCCTTGATCCCGATTTAAAAATTTAAGTAATTGCCGATATCTTTCGGATGTCTGAAAATTTCCCTTCACGTAATGACGTATTGAACGTCAACGGCATACACAAGGCAAAAGCACAGTTTTTAAGAAATATGGGCGGAATATTATCCGGCCCACAATCCTTTTTAACATCAAGACTTACTAAAGCTTCAAAGACATCATACTCCGAAAAAGTGATGCAGCCAAGGTCAGTAATTGGTACATCGACGGGCGTAACACGTCCATGATAGTTAGAAGCATAATTTGATTGGAAACAGAAGGAAAATAACTCACTAATATCTTGGAGGTTATCCGAACATTTATCAAGATAAAATGTATTTTTAGTAAGGCCCCAGGTATTTTTTTATTATTAAAAAAAGTCCAAAATGATTTAGGATTACTTTTTATATTTGATTCTAAAGCAAGTAAATAACTTCTATATAAAAACTTGTTAAGACTCTCATGTTAAAAAAACTATTTTTATATAAAAAATCAAGAAAATAATTCAGACAGAAAAATATTATTATTGCCACATTATGCAATGCATCTGATGATATATGCAACTACTACCATAGAGTGGGAAAAATGAAGTAAATAATGGATGCAAACCGATTTTTGCAACAAACTTTTTTGAACTTCGAAAACTTATTTCAATTCATTTTGCAGTCGTTGAAATACTTGACGTATTTTCAACAGCACAACAGATACATTTACCTTATTTGCATTAAGTTGCTGAAAGACGGCGACAACTAACCATTCTTCTTGTGCACTCCGCTCGTGCTCCGCACTCTATCGCAATCAAAAGGAATACTCTGCCCACTCAAGAAATTTAAGTAAATTTCTACTTCTAGCTGCGAAACTACAACTTGTGGCTTCCAGCTGCTGCTGCTGGTGTTGGTGTTGTGCGCGTACAAAACTGTCAGTAACAACCATATACAAAATAAACTACTTGCGTAAATCTCGCTCTTGCAAGTAACCAGATTGTATCTGTATCTGACGGCAATACCACTGTATTGTGTACTGCTTGCTGCAGATACTCGTACGTAAGCATGTAAATGCGGTGCGGATTATGTATGCTACAAGAGTTAAATATCTATGCTTCTACATTATTTGAAGACTTGAAACAAAATAACAAACCAGCAACAACAACAACAACAATAGCAGAAATAGCAACAATACACGTTAGAAAAGTTAATAAAAAAACACAAAAGCAAAAAACAAGAAATTAAAATGCCAAGTCAGAAGATTGTGTGCGAGTGTTTGTAGCAGCAGCAGTAGTAGCAAAAACATGAAGACGTAGAGGAAGAAGCAGGAATAGAAGATGCCCTCAACACCACCACCACAATAGCACTAGCAGCACCTGAAGAAGAACAGGTAAAAATGGCTCGAAGCCGACGACCCGGTTTCCTTTTGCAGTTTCTTTTACTTTTGCTGCTTCTGCTTAAACTTTTTGCTGTTGTTTTTGTAGCGTTTTGCTGCTGCTGCTACTTCTTCGTCGTTGTCTCGCCACATTTCACAGTGAAAGAAACTACCAGAAGTTGTTGCTGAGAGATACAAAATCAGACAATAAAAAAATAGTACAGGGCTACAAACAAAACTTCTTTTGATTTTTGTCGCGTGTTTTTTGTGTTGGTGTTTTTTTTTAAAATAAATATTTTTTCCTCTTTTTTCACTTTTCGACTTCATCTCAATCGAGCTATTAGAGCCAACATCAGTTTGCCGCCGTTAAACGAAAGACTTCAACGTAAGTTTAGTGCGAGTGTTAACGAACGATTGTATCTTAGTGTGTATGTTTGTGTGAGCGCATGTGTTTCAAAATTGAAATAGATGAAGTATAAAGTAATTGTTTCTTTTTTCGAATTTTCGTGTAAATTGAGCAAAAGTATCTAAAAGATACAAAAATATCTAAAAGATACAAAAGTATCTTTGAGATAGAAAAGTATCTACGTGTCAAAAAAACAAATAACACACTAGAAAAAGTTTAAAAACCCTCAAAGTGTTACATTATCTCAGCAAATGAAGTGAAAAAATTAACTTTAAGCTGTAGCTAATGTATCTATAAGCCAGCAAGCTTTGGAAAGTGTTTAAAAATTGGCACAAATGAGTTTTTTAACCTTATACAAGCCAGGAAAATTCGAATTTTTTGTTTCTTTTTTTTTAAAATTTTGTTTTATGCGCGTTGAGCTTGAGTGCATAAGCCCTTAACTGGAGTTTTACTCAATACAGATGGATTCATAGTTAATCATAACATCACAATAGATGTCACTAAATTTGAAAATCCAGCAATTTGGATAACATCAAAACAAATAACTCGCTTAAGGTAAGCATAAATATTTAAATTTGTATTCCTGTATCAACTAGTTATTTACACCTAGACATTTAAAGTTTTAAATAAATTAGTTCCAGTCTTCAAATTCGTTAAATATTTACAGATTGTTTACGCTATTGAATAGCTGTTGTTCTTGCTGTTTCTCTCTCCTTTCGTTTTGCTTCACATTTTTTTTCTGCCGTATAACTTATTATTTTCCCTGACGTGTGCAAGATTTTCTAAATGAACGAACAACTACAACCAACTAGCTAAGGTACTCGTAGCTCTTGTTTGTAAGCTGGTTTTTGATTTGATTTTCTAGCTAGATGGCCAGACTGGCTTGTTGGCTTGTGTACTGCCGTGCCAACCAGTTCAATCCAATCCAATTCAATCGCATTCAACTGAATCGAAACGCTCATGTTTTGTTTTATTTTTCGTCTTCTTACCAATCGACCGACAAACAAGCGGGGCTTCTTCTACGATACTTCTTCTTGACTCAATATTTTATTGCTTTTTATTTTACTCAGCTATCAACTTTAAGTAGATTTGAAAAAAAAAAACGAGCGGACAGTTTGACATTTGAGCGTGCTGGTTGGTATTTTGATGACTTTAATTTTCCAGTTGGCATTAAAATTAAGTTTAACCGACACTAAATCGGTTGCAGCAGGAAATGCAGTAAATTTTTCAGGCTTGCTCCAAATTTTTGTTAACTAATGAAAAAGGCATTTTGCAAGTGTTCTAAGAATTTTTCTGTAAAGCAGTCTATTTTTTGAGCTCATAACATGCGTGTTTTTTTTTAATTACAAAAACGTGCCGTTGTATTCAATGTCAGTTTCAATGTTTTAAAAAAAAATTATATTAATTAAGATTTTTGTACAGCATCTGCTACTTAATAACAGTTTTATGGCGCAACTCTGCTCAAAAAAAAAAACTCCATGTAAAATGTCACGCATCAGCTCAAAATTGAGTTAGCAAAAAATATAAAAACAAATTAAATTATAAAAAACAACAAAAATGCTGTTTATTATTTGAAGATAGCAGATTCGAAACAGATAAAATATAATTGATTAAAACCAATTGCATTTTCAGCACAGCCGGATGCAATTTTTGCGAAATGTTATCAACAGCTAGTTAATTGAAATAATTGCCACGTTTTTTGTGTGTTAAAAAAGTATCTAAAATTCTGTATTAAGCGCATAGAGTCCAATTATCGGAATAGTTTTGCAAACAATGCTAATAAATACAGCCAAAACACCACAACAAAACGTGACATACTTGCTTAAACATAATTTATCTTGGCCAACAGCTACAACAGATTTGTTGAAATAATTATAATAAAACATATTATTTAAAACAAAATAAAACAAAAATATTTAGATAGCATTTTGTGAATACTACGTCTTGCAAAATATCTTCAAAGCACACCTGACTAAATTATCTGAAATTTCGTGATTAAACTAGAAGCTTTTAGAATAATATTCGTAAGATTCACTGACGCACAAGATAAGCAGCATTGTTTAGATACAGATAAGCGGCGACAGTATGAAATTAATTTTGTCCGGAAATAAAGTTTACTACAAATTCGTTAAATTAAACAAGTGTTTAAATATTTATTTTATTATCTTAAAAATCAGCATTGAATTTCCGCAAAATTTTCCTATCTTTTCCTATCTGTCCTAAAATACAACTTAAAGCTCATCTTTAAAATTAAAAGCAGACATTAATTTAATAGTTTTTATTTGTTAAGAAAGTTCAATCAAAACAAAAATCTAAAAAATTTTGTCATATCAGATACACAAGAATTTTTAAGATGCAAAACTTTCTAAGAGATGTGTTTGAGAGTTAAAAAATTAATTCTTAGCTGCAAAAGAATCTTTGAGCTAAGAAATACGCTTTACATATACAAAAGTAAAGTTAACTGAGAAAAAAATTATTTTTGGGATGCAAATTTGAGATGCACTAATAGGCTGCGCTTAGATAGAAAACTATCTTTGAAAGAAATTACATAAAAATTATATAATTTTTAAAAAAATTATATCTATACTTTTTATAGATGTATTATATAGATATCTATGTATAATTTTCTATATAAAAGGTTTATTTTTTATCTCAAAGATACTTTTGAATATAGGAATAATTTTTATCTCTCTAACATATCTCTTAGAAAGTTTTGCATCTCAAAAATTCTTGAGTATCTGAAATAAGAAAATTTTTTAGATTTTTTTTTTAATTAGAAATTTTAAAAAAACTCTTAAATAAATTATGTAAAACTAAGATACCAAAAATATTGATTTGCCAAATGTTCAGTCTAGATATGTAAAATTATTGAGATACAAATATATCTTTAAAATAAAATACGGTCTTGAAGTTACAAAATTCAATTTGAGATGCATAAGTGTCTTCGACATAAAATATTTTTCTAGCAAAAAATATCTGACATTTTTGAGATAAAAAAATAATAAATTTAAGACACAAAAGTTATTAGAAAAGGTGTAAGTAAATTGAAACAAAAACAATTGCATCCATAGAATATAAGACTATCTGCGATATGTGTAGCAGATAAAAACTCTGAGATTCAAAATTATCTTTAGAAAACTAAAATATCTATGAGGCACACAAGTACTTTTGAGCTACAATAACAAATCTGTTTACGAAAATTATCACTGAAATGCAAAAGTTTCGTAGACATATCAAAATATCAATAAAAAATAGCTCTATGCAATAAAAAAACATATTTTAGATACAAAAATACTAAGATATGAAGCTATTTGTGACATAAAAACCTATTTTTTATGTGCAGAAAAGTATGTTTGAGTTTTGAAAATATGAGTGCGTTACAACAGTATCTTTGAGGTACAATGGAATTTTTGAGTTAAATAGTTTTTCTCGGATACAAAAATACAACTGAGAGACACAATTATCTCTTGGGAAAAAAAATTATCTATGAGCTTTAAAACAGTTTTCGCGATACAAATGTACCTTCAAGACACAAAAATGCCTTGACAATACAATTTTTGGGTAACGGCATTATCTCTTAGTTACATAACTATCTTCGAGATTCCAAAGTGCCTAAAACACAAAAATATGTTTACAATAAAAAAGAACTCTAATCTTTTTGAGATTAAACATTATCTCTGAGATACAAAAGTAACTTCTGGATACAGAAGTAACTTTAAAACATAAGAAAATTGTTGAAAAAAACAAAACTTGAATGTGCGATACAATAGCATCTATGAGATGTAAAATAAGCTCTCAGATGTTGAAGTGTCTTAGGTGTAAAGCTATCTCATAGATACATAAGTATCTTTAAGACATACAAATTTATTTTTGATTTTATAATATTTTAGGGTTACACATTTCTGTGCCAACAAGGAATAACCGCTAAAGTCGAGTTAAGTCAAAGTTGAGCTAATGATGCAGATGCTTTCCACGCATATAGTTCCGTACACACACAAAATCGGAAGATTATAGCGTGATTCCTTTAGCTATAATCACACAAAAAGCAACAGCCTTTCATAGAACTTATATGGAGATCGAAAACTTTAAAGCAAAATTTCTCGAAACATTGAAGTTACACTTTAGCTGTTATTCCTTGTCGACACAGATTGGTTTCTGAGATGTAAAAGTGTGCTAGTGATAAAAATATTTCTCAGATACTCGTCCATAAGTATCTTTAAGATACACAAATTTATTTTAGACGCAATAGTATTTTAGACCTTTAAATTTCTCTCTATGATGCACAATTTTTTGTTGATCAAAATGCCATTAAAATAAAAAAAATTTCGCTTAGGTATAAAAATATCTCTTAGCCCCAAAAGTATCTTTGCAACACAAAAATGTTTTTTAGAGACAAATATATCTGGGGGTTATATAAAATGGTCTCTGAGCTAAAAATCTTGTGTTGACATATTAAAATTCCGTTTGTAAAAATAATTTATCTCAGAAATAAAAAGCTCAGAGGCAAGAAACATTGATTTACAAAAACTACTTCGATATGTAAATGTACCCTACAAACATTTGCAATCGCAGAAGCGTCGCTAGCGAGCTCGCATTTTAATCGCCAGCGAATCCTCCGTTGTGAGTAGTTGGTTCCTTGCAAGGGAATCGCGAAGAAGAGTCGCGACCGAATCGCATTGAAGGCTCGCTAGAGAATCTCTACAAAGCGTCGCACAAGAGTCTTTGGGGGGGGGGGGGAGCCTTAAGCGATTCGTTAAAAAGAATAGCAGCAATAGAGTCTCCTGGTAGAGTCTAAAGCGATTCCCTTACAAAAATTTACAATCCCAGCGAGCGTCTAACATTCGCTACACCATCGCCAGCGAGCTCGCATTTTCATCGCCAGCAAATTCTCCGTTGTAGAGTCTAAAGCGTCCTGGTAGAGTCTAAAGCGATTCTCTGAAGAGCATTGATAACTAATCGCTTCAAACAATACACTGGAAGAAATATCCTGACAAATTTGATTTTGTTTTTTAAATGAAGATCTTATTTCAGGAACAACAAATTTATTGAAGCAATATGAAAATTCAAAATTCTATGCAATGCTTACTTTGATGCAATTTGATATTTGTATATGATTTAAAAATATTCAATTAATCTTCAAACACACATATGGGCGAATCGTGGAAGAGTCGTTAGAAGGTCAAATAGCAATTCATCTTCCAACACACATATAGGCGAATCGCAGAATAGTCGTAAGAAGATCAAATATCAATTCATCTTCTAACACACATATAGGCGAATCGCGAAAACGTCGCCAAAACCAACGTTTTCAAAGCAAATTAGTGTCTTATAGTTTCTTTCGCAAACGAAACCAAAAGATCTAAGACTCATTAGTCTATCATCTTTCCTGCTGAAAACACTCGAGAGACTGATTGACGCTCATATTCGTTGTAGCATAGACACAAATTTTCTTTCAGCTTCACAACATGCTTGCAGGAAAAGTAGGTCTTTAGAAACGGGTCTTCACTGCCTGGTAGGCTTGATAGAAAATTCCTTTTTTCGCAAGGAGAACATAATGGTAGCTTTTCTGGATATCGAAGGTGCCTTTAACAATGTTCTTCCTGGGGCAATCATTGGCGCACTCATGAAGCTTCGGGTGGATGAGTTACTCTGTGCACTGATAAAAACCTGCTGACCAGCAGAGTCGTCAGTGCATCTCTAGGTGACTTAAAGGCCAGGAGATTTGTGAGTTTAGAAACTCCTCAGTGGGGTGTGTTCTATCACCTTTATTATGAAACTTGGTAGTCAATGAACTACTGAGGGAAATAGAAAAGGTAGGTTGCAAGGTGATTGCCTATGCAGATGCCGTAGCTATTGCTGCACAGGGAAAGTTTTCTAACACTCTCTCGGAACTGCTTGGTTCAGTGCTCTCCGATCTCAATAGTTGGACCAAACATTGTGGGCGGGGGGTAGATCCCAAAAAAACTGAACTGATCATTTTTACTAGAAAATATAAAATTTCTCTACGTCTTGATGGCATTCCGCTAAACTTCGTGGAAGAGGCAAAATACTTAGGAGCTATTTTGGATAGAAAGTTAAGCTGGAAACCGAGCGAAATTCTTGAGCGAACTAGGAAAGCCAATGTTGCTTTATATGCCTGTAAGAAAGCTATAGGTCTAACGTCTAAACGAGAGTGTGCTAGACTATCAACCCAGAGGTCTCTGGTTCGAATCCTGGCTCAGGCATGGCTCTTTTCACTTTCTTTGTTCTTTCCTACATTTAAGAATTATGAACAACGAAGAACCCACAAATAAAATGTGGAATTAAAGGACCGGAATACAAATAAGGGATAAAAATGCTTGCCGAGGTTAAGGCATAACACTAGCCTTGGTTAAAATCAATTTAAATTGTCTTTCACGGTTGTTTCGCCT
The DNA here is from genome assembly GCA_963920525.1 of Dichetophora obliterata. Lineage (NCBI taxonomy): Eukaryota > Metazoa > Arthropoda > Insecta > Diptera > Sciomyzidae > Dichetophora > Dichetophora obliterata. Next base: position 31,214,104 of record OY986439.1, on the reverse strand, counting down.
AATCAATAATTCACGTATGGTTCCGATCAATTCCTCATAATAATCTCTCCCTTTCCTTTCAGGTCAAAGACCAAACCTTGCTTGTATAAGGCGCATGCCTTGGTCCTTTGGTCTTTTTTTTTAAAAAAAAAAACTGCACGTTGGACTTACACAGCTATAATGAGGACAATCTTGCTATACGGTGTCTGTGTGTGATGGACAGTACAAAAAACACAATCTAATTGTTAGAAAAAGTACAAAGAACTGTGGCCGTATGTATCAGCGGAGCACTTCATCTGAAGCGCTAAATGCGGTTTTTTGCTTAATATCTCTATTACCGATCTTGCAGGAGCAGTTCCCAGCAACATCGATTGCTCTAGTGCCACTCCCTCATTCGAGAAAGGCTTTCAAACAGTAATCCCTACCAGAGTAGAATGGGACGAGTTACTGCCGCTATACTAAGTTGGCGCGTATATTTTTACTTATGGCTCAAAACTTGACAGCAATGTCGGGGGAGCGCCTTTTCAACGGATCTGGATATCAGAACCTCATTTAGACTGCCAGATCATTGCAGTGTCTTCCAGGCTGATATAATGGCCATTTATAGAGCTGTGGAATGGATGAGGTTTAGTGAGATATTAACTAGAGATATCTACATTTTTACAGACAGCCAAGCAGCGATTTAATTATTTATAGGTGTGTTCCTACTAACATCACCAACAGCCCTTAAATGCCGCTCGTCTCTAAATGAGATGACCAATAAGTCCGACATTTATCTGGTCTAAGTAACATTACAAGAAATTGTAGAGCGAATGAGCTATCTAGAGATGATGCAACGGTAACGCTGCTGCCTGACTAGGAAACATTAGGCATGCCACTTGCGATGTACAAGCTGGTTCTAAGGGCGCGTTTATAGTGGCGACTTGTTGCTTTGCCGAGCCGAGCTGAAACTCAAAAAGACATGGGAGCAATAGAGAACGCAAGTCGTGCATCTCTTTTGCCCCAAATGCATTCTTGAGTTCAGCTCGGCTCGGTTCGGTCGTAAATAGGCACTATAAACGATCCCTAAGGCAACATACCAGCAAAAAGGATTCTAGAAGGTGTTTTCCAGGAGAACTTTAAGAAGGCATTCCATGGAATGAAATGGTTTTTGCGAATAGGGGGCTTAAAAATCCCACAGGAAATACCCCTTGCCTGATTTTCATGCAATTTTCGTGTTGGAAATGAGAAGTGGTTGGCTTTTTTTGGGAGCTTAAAAAATCCTACGGAAAATATCTAAAACTTATATTATATTTACATGTATTTTTTTTGTTTCTTTAATCAAATTTAATTTAATAGTAATTTAATAGTATCACAATGGACCAAATATTTGATCCAAATATCGTTACCTTTTCCTAGCCTAACCTAACCTAACCTAGTTTCTTTAGAATGAAAGAATTTCTCTAAGATACAAAAGTTACTCTTAGATACAATACTATCTCAGAATTTGGAAATATCTTTCCATATTTCTCTAAGACACAAAAGTTACTCTTAGATACAATACTATTTCATAATTTGGAAATATCTTTTGCTGAAGAGAATGAGAAGCAAACGCATTTTTGATATTAAAACATCTATGTGATAAAAGTATCCTTAAGATAAAAACATCTTTGAGCCACAAATTTGTCTTTGATATTCAAAAGTGTCTCTGAGAAGCAAAATTTCTTTAATATACAAAACTATCTCTTGTATACAACGTTAACACATAAAATTATAAAATAGTCTTACAATAAGATAATCTTATAGATACAAAATTATCTTTAAGACACGAATATATTTTTCTAGATACAAAAATAATAATAGTTGTTAATAATAATAATTAATATCTTTGAGAAGCAAAAGTGTTTAAGATACAGAAGCATTTTTGTGATAAAAAGAAGCTTTGAGATAAAAATTCTTCGAGACACAAAAGTATCTCTGAGCTGCAAAAGTATCTTTAATACAGAAAACTTTCTCTTGTGTTATCTTTGACCTATAAATCTATAAAAGTGTCTTCCCTCCAGGAAATGTGAGCATTCCCAGATGTAACCAGGAAACATTTCATGGAATGTAGGAAGCATTCCCTTTCGTTGCACACTCCATTGCTTTTTTTACATACCGTTAGAAAGTCAAGTGGAAACATTCCTCTTCGCTGTCGTAAAAAGTGAATTGGAAGCAGTCTTCTCCCCTGTTCTAAAAATTAATGTGGAAACATTCCTCTCCCTTCATATGAAAATGTCTGGCCAGGATTCGAACCCAGGACCCCTGATCGACAGTCAAGCGTGCTACCACTAGACTATCGAGGCCGCCCAGTAAAACATATTTTTTTAAAACAATACACATGAATTCTATAATAAGCGGCTAGGAAACTATGATATTAATATTTTCTGTTATCATTGCTTGGCAATAAGTAAAAGTTTCCACATGCATTCTTAAAGAAGCGGTTTGGAAACAACATAAATTCAAAACTTGCAATATAATTCCAAAAGATATGGTGGGGAATGTTTATTTATCACTTCCATATGTAAGTCTTCCAATTTTTACAAGAGGGAAGCGGATTTTAAACAACATAAATACAAAACTACCCTTAAGCTTCCAAAAGATACGGTGGGGAATGATTCTTTATTACTTTTAAATGGAAGCCTTCCGATTTTTCCTGGAAAGTTATAATTAGAGTATCTTACAGATACAGAATTATCGTTGAGACAAACAAATATTATTTAGATACAAAAATAATAATATTTTAGGGTTACAAAATAGTCTCTAAGATGCCAAATGTTCATCTCAGAGATAAAATACATTCCTATCTTCAGAAGTATTAGTGAATTACAAAAAATTTTTTAAAATACAAGATTACCTCTGAGATAAAAATTCTCTCTCAGATACATTTCAATTTCAAAAGTAAGAAAATATGTTTGAAAAAAAAAAAAATGTTAAATATTCTAATGCATCTATGTGATAAAATGTGTCTATGAGATGAGAAAATATTTTGAAGACGTAAAAATGTTTTTGATAAACAAAAGTTTCTCTTAGAAACCAAAATCTTTGAAATACAGAAAGAACTATATTTAAGGTTTAACGTTATCTTTCACATAAAAAACTACAAAAGTGTATTACAGATACAAAATTATATCTTAGATACAAAAGTATATTTTAGATAAAAAATTTATTAAAAATATCAAATTTATTAAATTTATTAAATTTAATTTATTTAAATTTATCAAATTTATTAAATTTTTCTCTTTGCCATTCATAGCTCAGTAAGATAAAAAATTTATTAAATTTATCAAATTTATTAAATTTATCAAATTTATTAAATTTATTAAATTTAAATGGCTTCCCTTAAAATTTAACTTTTAACCGCATAATTTTGTATATCGAAAACGCAAACCAACGACACGAGAAGCAATAAAATTTTGTGTAGAAAAAGGTATTGCTTCTCGAATCTTAGGCCATGTTCATAGTGGACGCTTTGGTTGAAGCTGATTAATAAAGCTGCTTTAACGAGCTTTTTTTTATCATAGTGACCGCTTATTCAACTCTTCACAAAGTAACTTTTTGAGCTTATTGATGCTTATAGTTTATATTGTGAGCAAGCGATATTAAGTCATAAGCGCTAAAAAGCATTTAAAAAGTAGCTTTATGCTCGGAGCCAGCTTGCACTATGAACACTTTGAGCTAGGGATATTCGATATACATCGATGCATGGGATTTACTCGATGTTTACAATTCGATACATCGATTTAATCCGATTTTTTGAAAAGCTTTTGATATACTCGATGGATCGATGTATTTTCATATAACATCGAATGAATTTTAACCACCTTATGAAACTATTATAAAAAAAAATAATAAAAAAATAATTAAAAATAAAAACACTGGAAATAGGACATTAATACTGGAATTTCTGTGATTGTAAAAGCTTTTTTTTTATTACTTTTTGTAATAATTATGACCAATATTCTCATATATTGACAATTTTTTTAGAATAACCAATATTCTTATGTTTATTGCGTTTATGTTTTTTAATAAACAACAAATGAATCACAGAATCATTGTAAAAAGTTTTGTTTTTTTTTCCCTTAGTTACATATAAAAGGCGTGCGGACAAGGACTGGGGTTTTGTAGGAGCTTTTAATAAAATAGTCATAGTTAAATTAAAAATAGTTAAGGAAGGGGCTGATTTTAGCATTGTGCTAGAAAAAGTACTCGATTTTTAGAAAACATCGATGTTTCTCAACGATATATCGGAAAGTATCGATGCACTGTCTCGATGTATTTTCTTTGATGTATTTTCCAAATGGACACCCCTTCTTTGAGCTTTTTCCACATGATTACACACAAAGCGTTTTTCAGCTAAATCTCTCAGCTCAGCTCAGCATAAAGCGTTCACTATGAACGGAGCCTTACTAGTCGTTTGTTGGCGTTTTCGATAAACAAAATAAAGCAGTTAGACTACGTTTTAATCTTTTCTCTTTATATTATGTGCATCTTCTTAAAAACTTGAAAAAAGTTCTGTATTTTTATTCCAAGTGCTTTAAAAAGTGTTATCAGTCGAATCCATTCAGATGTCGTGTGCAGTACTTAAATTTTTGTTTTGTGTATAAGTAACTGAGGCTTAAGCCTGCATGTTCTGGTTTACAACTTAATTATGCGCTATCGTTGTTTTTGTTTCCGAACACGTTCTTAGCCGCACAACAAGTGCAACCAACAGGCAAATATATATATATTAGGGCGGGTCAAATTCTGGCTCAGCGAAATTCGTAAAATACATGTAATTTCAAGACTTTTTCTCCACTACAGCATATACAAATTCTGAAAAAAAGCTGTGCGGACTTTCGTAAATAGATTCATACACATACATTCATACATTCATATTTTATAATTGAGAACAAAATCTATTTACGAAAGTCCGCACAGCTTTTTTTCAGAATTTGTATATGCTGTAGTGGAGAAAAAGTCTTGAAATTACATGTATTTTACGAATTTCGCTGAGCCAGACCTCCAAAAAATTCGTTCATACAAATTGACCCGCCCTAATATATATATATATATACATATATATATATATATATACAAACAGACCTGTAAGCAAGCAGGTGCATAGACAGCCAGACAAGCAGACAAATTGATTTCAAAAATACACAGATACGCAATGTCACAGATACACAGTTAAAAAGATGCACATTAGTTGATAGCCAGTCAGTCAGAAAAGTTCTTTGACTGCATTTGTTGTTGATTTTTGTAACATGTTGACAAAGTGCCTCACGCAGGTAGACGGACCGAATCATCAATGCAGTAATCAAGCTAAAAGGCTAACTGTTTGTGTGTATATGTGTTTTAACACTTAAAGTGTCATTATCTGACACCTTTAATGATTGAGGTGATTTTTTTAAAATTATTATGCACCTTTTTATAAGTCCAACTAGTTCTAGAAGAAACCTTAAATATGAGTTTAAAAGCCATGCGAGACAAACAACTTAAGCCGCATTGAGTTTTCTTGCCAATCTATGGCAGTAGTTATTCAGCTACATATATAATTATCGCAATACTCAAGCTTAAACAAACAATTGCAAAAGCGGCTGAACAGTCAATTAAACTCCTTAACCCTGCTTAGCCCTACGACAAACACTAGCACTAATTATTGCTCACTTCAAATCCACGACTTTCACTCAAAAATCATAGCCAAGAAAAAGAGGAACAATAAATGCAAAAACAACTACAACTTAATTGAAGTAGCTGGCAAACAAAAGTCATAAAAAAATATCTGTATCTCTGGGATAACATAAAATTCGTGGATGTGCTTGTTTTCTTTTGTACTTTTTTTTTTATGTTTGTGCTTGTGCAGAAAAGTCAATAATAATATTAATGAATTGTTGTGCATCTATTTTTCGTTCACACATAAATCAGTGAACTTTCTTTGCGCGCTTTTACTTTATGCAAATGGAACATAGACGAAAATAAAACTAAAAGAAAAAAAAATGCAACCAAAAAAATGAAAAAAAAAAGTTACAGCATTAAAATATTCTGCATTGAATAAGCACACTATCAAGGTATGAGTAGCTTAGCTACAAAGATACATTTTACTACAAAAAAGGGCGTCAGCAAAAATTTGCATAACATTTATATCGAAGGCGGTGAAATTTTGTGCTGAAATTGCTGTAAAATCCGTATAAGTTGAGTGTAAAAAATAAACATACAAATAGACAAAAAATAGTTTAAAACACCGCTAAAGCAATGAGTACGTACGATTGCAGTTTTATTGCTCAAACTCAAACAAACTATTGATTATTTTCACTGCTGATGGCTGCACAAAAGGCAACGCAGATGGTTTAAACAAGCCAATTTGAGTGAAAAGAGAGGAATAAAAAAAAAACAACAAATACATATTTAAAGTGCTTGAAGTTTTATGAGAAAACTTTTCCTAGAACAAGCAAACCTTAAATGAATTACCTATGCATTATTCAATAACATCAAAATTAGGACAAAAGAGTTATCTCTAATATCAATAACTTCTAAGATAAACATTTACTTAAGCCCTTAAACTGGAAAATTTCGTTAAAATAGTTTATTCATCCTACACCTTTTATCATAAAACTATCAATTTATAATTAAAAAACTTTTCCACACACTGTAACAACAACCTGTATGAGTATGTGAGAGCAGGCTAGATGAGGGGCAATTTCTGAAACAAATTACTTTATAATGAAGATACAAATATGTCAAAACAATGTTACACATATCAATTTTGCTTGACACTTCTCTCTTGTAAATATATAGAAAATCTCTATCCTTCTAGACGATATTGGAAACATTTTAATGACATGACAACTTTAAGGCCATAAACACTTTTGTGCAGGAAGATATGCCGGCTAAGAATGATTGGAAAACACTCACAGAACCAAAAACTAGCACACAAAATCAATAAGATTTAATTATGAAATTATATATACGAATACCAATTTAAGATATACACCTAATTAAGGTATTCACTCTATTAGGTTTTCTTATAGATAATACAAAATAATTAAAAATTTTACAGAAAGAAATCTTTTTCATTCTATTAAGAAAAACTAACTGAAAAAATAAAGCTATAACAGAGTATAAAGTAGGAAGGCGTGGTTTTCATCTGATGGCTCATTTTCCAATTTGATACATGTTCTTGAAAACGTAGCTTATAAATTGGATTTCGTTACAAAAAGTAGATAAAAAATTACGGTTGTTTTTGTGATCACAGACGGACATGGATGCCGATGATGATTAACTATATCTATACTATTATATAAAAGGTTTCTCACGTATCTGCGACGACGCTAAACTTAAAAACTACTTGACTGATTTTAGTAAGTCTTTCTTTTATATAAAGCTACATGCTTAACTTAAAATCTTGCATCCTTTATTTTTTTAAAACCACTCCTAAAAGTTATCAATATTTAAATTTATAAAGTAGCCAAAAAAAAACCAATCATAAAAATCATTGCTTCATTAAATTATTAGGCTCACAATCATCATAAAGCTTTATCTTTCTTTTCCTCTTCTATAGAGTTTCTCATTGTTTCTATTGCGGTGTTAGGTAGCTTTGCACATTTATACTCTCCCATGGTATAAGGATAGAAGTAATTGCAGCGCTGACTGTGCTCTCTTCCCATACTGCCATGTCTGTCAAATTCAGTTGTGTGGCGAATGGAAACAAAAGAAAAGAAATAAAAACATTTGCTTCGTTTTGACATTTCCGGCAGTATGCTCTCATCTGGTGCATCTACTTGTTTTCTTCTACCATGTACTCTCCCATATTAAGTATGTATTAATGAGCGCTTTTAAGAGCATACTGAAAAAACCCAGTGGTAAATGTACACATGACGTAACCAAGTATTTCTTAAATACAATGTAGCTGCGAGTCCTCCAACACCTGTACACATTTCTGAATTACATTTGTTCATGCATGGCCGCTAAATCCCTGATGACTTCTACTTTACACAGTAAACCGCTTTTTGCAGAATTCTTTTAAGACTTTAGGTGATTTTTTTTGTGCTCTGATTTATATTGCAAAATTAAATAAATGTGTAGTGGACGGGCTGTCAAAAGCAAACATACCGACAAACGGATAAAGTTTGATACAGGTAAATAGATGGGCTTGCAAAAATGCGGACGAATAGCTAAAAAAAACAGATATTTTTAAGCTGGAACAAAAACGGACAAATGAATTTACAGTAAAACTATTGGTGTTTTGCAAGTTTTATTTTACCCGGCCGCGGTAAAGTTGAGAATGAATGTAAGACTTATTATAAAGTGTGTGCGCATTAGTTGATATATTGCTAAGAAAGTGCTGCTAGATGTGGTGTCAGGAAAAATTCATTAGTAAAATATTTAAACAATAACTATTGGAACAATGTATAGCCCAAAACTACTTAACTTTAAACATAATTTTAGAAAAATATAAACCTTTTATTCGTGTTTAATAAAACAAAATGAATATTTTGTTTTTTATATGAAACGAAAATAGATTCCTGAGGGAAAATATTATCGGGATAGAGTATATCTATATCTATACTCATATATAAAAGGAGAATCACAAAATTTTAAGCTAGACAAGCTCGGTGACCGCTGAACCGATTATTTTTTGATAATTTTTTATATTAGTTCTTTGATGACAATTTGATAATTTTAATAATTTTAATAATTCTTTGATTATTCAATTCCTATGATAATTTCCAGTGTTATAGCTTACTAAGTTTTTCGAAAAGTCTATTCTTTAATCATTACAAAATTCACGTTTTTGATTTAATGCTTACATTCATCAAGCAGAACAATACAGCAGCAAACAAAGGTTTCCTCTCTTTGTCGCGAGAGCTTCTCTCAATATAACACGACAGCCATGTTGTGTAGTTGCTTTCAGAGAGATTCTTGCTGTCATACAGTGTTGATTGATTTTCTTTGCAAATGTTTTGAGGGGAGTTGCCAGAATTCAGTTATAAGCATAAATTAGGTTTTGTAGCCTAGCCAATACAAGATTGTATTAGACTATCCATCTATTTATACTATCTATCTATCTATCTTTACTATCAAAAGCGTTGTGACACTGCACGGAGGTCACGCGAGAACCACTGAGCCGATTAAGACGATATAGGTACCAAACTATTTGTTATTTCAACGAAATCATGATAGCCTATAAGTATTTTGCCAGTCCTACTTTTAACGTGTACATTATGCTAAAAATGCTATATTTCAGATGGTTTTGGTCGTACAAGACTAAAATTTGGTAATTTTATTTGTATGATTACTTTCGACAGCTGTGCTTTTTGACAGCAATAAAAATGACTCATTTGGAATCAGTCATTCAAAAGTGCTTACATTGTTTTTTTTTTGCGAAAGTATCTCATTTCGTTTGACAACTAGTTCTTTGCTTTATTTTTTTTAACTAGTTGATATTGATACACGTGTATTCAAATGATTTGGCGTTTTCCTTTGTTTTTAGAGTGTTCGGTGTTTTTTTATACATTCTCCATTGAATGCATTCGAAATAGTTTGTAATAAGTTTTAAAAACGTATCTTATCTCATGCAAATGTTTTAAATGAGTTGAATTGCAACTGAGAATTTGTATGGGAAATGAGTTGGCTTCGTTTCTCATTTGGCCAAATGGGCTGAAATGAGTCATTTGGCTCAATGCTAACGTAGTATAAGACTAAAATTTGACAATGTAGTTTGGAATATTTGAACATTTTTTTTCACAGAAATTATTTTTTAAATTGTAGAACATTGTACAACATATAATAAAATTTTGAAAAATTAAATTTTATACAAAAAATAAAGGGGGTGGTAGCCCATGATTTTTAATGATAAAAACTGTTTATTGAGTTTTGTGTCAAAACTTTTTTCAGATAAATTATATGTACCAAAGAGTGGGGAAATGAAAATTGAAAAAAGAAAAAATTAAAACAAAAATAGGTTAGGTTAAACCGGATACCTTCGTGAAGGCTCACATAGACCAATTCAGGTCCTTAGTGGTACCGGTAGCGAACCTTTGGAAGGAGCCTTTGTGTTTATTTAAAAGTCTTTAAAGATTTGCGTTGAATTCGCAAATCTAAGGAGGGATTCCAGAGACACTCTGGCTACATCTTTATGAGCCTAGGTATTTTAGTCTCGATCTAAGTAGGGCGGGGCATGTGCATAGTAGGTGCTTCAGGGTCTCCACTGTGCCCGGTTCCTTGCACTTCCTGCAGTTATCATCCGTGGTGATGCCAAGCTTCCTCGCGTGGGTTGCCGTCATGCAGTGACCAGTAAGCATTCCCACTAGTGTCCTGCAATCTTTGCGCGGGCGTGCCAAGATGAACAGAGTTCGTTTTTCGCATTGTGCATTGCACATGATTTTCGAGATTTTGCACGATGTCGTATCTCTCCATCTACGATTCACTGCTAGTGTGGCTCTTCTTTCAAGGTTCCTGTACAGCTCTTGTAGCAGAGTAAGTACATGTTCTGCGAGTTCTGATTCCAGCCCGGCGCCTTCCTTTGCTAAACCATCTGCCATCTCGATTCCCTCGATGCCCTGGTAGCTAGGGACCCAGTAGATGCGCACTCTCTTGGAAACGCATAGTGCATCTAGTGCATCTTTGCCAGCCAAGACACTTTTGGACTTGATGCTAGCGGAGCGCATGGGTTTGATCGCCGCTTGACTGTCAACGAAAATGTTGACGTAAGAGTGTTGTGTGTCCGTGCTGAGGGCTATCTCAGCAGCCTTCCTTATGGCAAATATTTCCGCCTGGAAGATACTGCAGTGGTTCGGCAGTTTATATGGCTGCCTTATATTAGGCTCTGAGCAATACACCGCCGCACCTACCCCCGTCGGCATTTTGGAGCCGTCTGTAAATATGTTGACCGCCTGCTGTGCTTGTTCTATACCTTTGCACCAGTCATTTGGTCACAGAAGAGTTCGTCCCTGGGGACCAGTCATTTGGTCACCAGTCATTTTGCACCAGTCATTTGGTCACATTGACTATCGTGCGAGGCACCATGTAGTCCGTGCTACTAAGTAGATCCTTTCCGATTGTACAATGTCCAAAATTTTAAATGTGCATGTTGCCTGCCGCCGTAAGGCGTTGTGCCGTTTTTCCAGCTATTAGTTTTGCGTGTATGTCCAGGGGGTCCATACTTAGAATGGTTTCAAGGGATTTAGTTGGAGTTGACTTCAGTGCCCCCGATATGCATAGCGCTGCTTGCCGCTGAATTTTCTCCAAGTGCCTGAGGAATGTTGATTTGTTCACAGCCGGCCACCACACAATAATCCCATAGAGTAGAATAGGACGCACTACCGTTACATAGATCCAGTGCATCAGAAAGGGTGAGAGACCCCAGGTACTGCCTAGCATCTTCTTGTATGTGCATAGCGCAATGGTGGATTTCTTCACCCTTTCTTCCACGTTGGTTTTCCATGACAGCTTGCTGTCCAGGACGACTCCTAGATATTTTGTGTGAGTTTTCGGTATGAGACGTATATCGTTCAATTTCGGTGGTATCCACTGTGGCATCTTGCACCTTTTCGTGAACAGAACCAGATCCGTTTTCTCTGCATTAATACTAAGACTGACTGAATTTGACCATCTAAGTACATCTTTGAGTGTGCTCTCCATTATGGAGCTTACTGTTGATAGACATTTCCCTACTATAATTATGCTTATGTCGTCTGCATAGGCAGTTATCTTCGGGGATCTACCTGCGAACTTTTCGAGTAGTTCATTAACTACAAGAATCCATGGTTGTGGCGAGAGGACCCCTCCCTGGGGTGTCCCACTGCGAGCTTCCCTTACCATGGATTTAGTGCCCCACTCAGCCCGCACCTTTCTGCAGCTTAGCAACTTGTCTAACCATAGGTTTATTGCCGGTGGTGCCTCTATTCACGTACTCACGTACTCCGCTAAGAATTGTGGTGGTTGATACATTGTTGAATGCACCTGAGATATCTAGAAACGCCCCGAGTGCGTATTCCTTGTGGTGGAGGGCTTTTTCTAGGGTTACTACTAGGGAATGTAGTGCCGTTTCAACCGATTTCCCTTTCGTGTTTCGTGGATTGAATTGTTTCTTAGGTGCAAGTCAATCAGTTTCTCAAGCGTATTGAGTACAAAGGAGGTCAGACTTATAGGCCTTTAGTCTCTCGGACAGGGATGGTTACTCTTACCTGCTTTTGGTAAGAATACAACCCTCGCTATCCTCCAAGCCACAGGTACATAGTTTAGCCTGATGCATCTGTTAAATATATTCTTCAGCCATGGGACGACTCGCGATTCAGCCGTTTGCAACATTGCAGGAATTATATCGTCTGGTCCCGGAGATTTGTATCCCGAGAACGAGTTTATAGCCCATACGATTCCGTCCGACGTTATTAAGTCGTGTGGAACCTGTAGCGGAGTTGTCCTATGTCTTCGTATTATAACAGTGTTTGGAGCCTCGGTACAGCCAGGAAAATGCGCCTTTAAAAGCAACTCAAGGGATTCCTGACTGCTATCCGTCCACTGGCCATTGTCTTTGGCCAAACAAAAATAACTTTTGGTCTATTTTTTGAGCACAAATTTAATATTTTAAAAGTTTTGTGAAATAACATAAAACATTGAAACGTGACAAAACATTTCTCATTTCTCCAAATTCACTTAATTGACCATTCAGATAAAGGAAATTTGATGAACATCGATTTGAAAATGGCTGTTCTCGGACTTCAAAATAAGGTGGTCTTAAAAAAGTCGGTAGTAAGAACACCTGACAAATGCCTAGTGTCAAAATAACGCCACTACTCTGCCTTTTTCAAGGCGGGTGAGAACAGGGTTCATGAAAGGACTTTGACCGAGCTTCTATGGTTCAATTGTGTTCTGAGTGTTATTAAACGTTTGAACACAAATGATCGAGAACTGGACCTATGAGTTTTATGCCGACTCCAAACGGCCTATGTTCTCAAGAAACTTTACATGGCAATTTTTACTCTCAGAGGTTTGTCATTGTCTGCAGAGAGGTGATGGCCGAACAGAAATATTAATTCTATTGAAGAAACATTCTATCTGAGCTGGGTTTTGAACGGCGACTCTTTAGTTTACGGGCCACGCACTCTACCAGTAGGCTACGGTCACTACGAGGTAGTTTTCCTATCCAATTTAAGAGCCCGAACAGAACCAAAAGTCGTAACGACTTGTGATGTCGAACACACAACAGAACACATGCAAGTTAACGAAGCCGTCCAAAATGAAATCGCTGAGCAAGAGTCGTAGCGACTTATCGCTAGAGTAAAATTAAATAGAGATATTTTTTCTCTAACGACCGGCGATTTCCTCTCTGAGTACAATTAGTGGTGCCATATTTTGCAAACAATTGGGTATATTCAAAGACAATTTCATAGTTTTTGCTATGCTCTCACGTTTCTTCTTTATTTCTGTTTCACTTACACAACAACAAAAACATGGCTGCTAACAAAACTATCGTCTCACGTTTCTTTTCTGTTTCATTAACACAACAACAAAAACATGGCTGCTAACAAAACTATGATATATAAAAGCAACCCTGCATCGTCAGTCGCAATCGCTTTCATTCTGGACGGGTTCTGTGTGTCTGGCGACCAGAGAGGATCGCCGGTCGTAACGACTTTTGATTCGGTTTGGGCTCTAAATCTACTGCAATATAAGAGCCCGAACAGAATCAATTGCAGTATCTTATATTGCAGTAGATTTAGAGCCCAAACAGAATCAAAAGTCGTTACGACCGGCGATCCTCTCTGGTCGCCAGACACACAGAACCAGTCCAGAATGAAAGTGATTGCGACTGACGATGCAGGGTTGCTTTTATATATCATAGTTTTGTTAGCAGCCATGTTTTTGTTGTTGTGTAAATGAAACAGAAACAAAAAAGAAACGTGAGAACATAGCAAAAACTATGAAATTGTCTTTGAACATACCCAACTGCTTGCAAAATATGGCAGCACTAATTGTACTCAGAGAGGAAATCGTCGGTCGTTAGAGAAAAATTAGAATAGAATCTATTTAATTTTACTCTAGCGATAAGTCGTTACGACTCTTGCTCAGCGATTTCATCTTGGACGTCTTCGTTAACTTGCATGTGTTTTGTTGGGTGTTCGACATCACAAGTCGTTACGACTTTTGGTTCTGTTCGGACTGTAAGTTTGCTTACTTCCTCTGATGAACATAGATAGAGGAAAAAAATTATGTATCTAATTTTAGTTTTTCACTCACAACGCTTTCTTCTGAGCGACAGAAGAAGTTGCTAATTCATTAGAAAAGTAAAAGTTAGGCCAAATTTGTATGAGGAACATATTTTTTTGATATTCATTTTGTATAGAAGTATAGAATCAACAGAGAATGTATGCGAGAAGATCGAATTTCAACCACTGGTAAGCTCTAGTAGTTTTACAAAATCGCATTTTAAAACACAATGTTCGTAAAACAATCCTTTTATGTTAATTTTCTTTGATCTAAATACAAATTCTATGTTTCATTCTTTAAATTATTCTTGATTTTAAATACAAATTCTAGTTGTTTGATAGTTTAAAATCGTTTATTCAGCTTGAGGTCAAGTTAGAACAATTATTTGCTCCAACGAATTTTTTCCAAAGAAATAATAACATCAACAACATTTTCAATATGACAATAAAAACATCACTACCTGATTTAATTGCAATTTCGGCCCTGCTACAGGCTTCATCCGAAATCTTTGTGATTCCACCACCTGGGATCGAACCTGAACGTGTTCGCCGTGTCAGCGCATTTTAGCGCACTGCACCACAGAGGCGATGAGATTTCAGAGTCAATTTCATACTTTTTTGTTGCCGTTCTTTTCTAGTTTTTTTGTGAAATCACTTCCGAACAAAAAAGGGTTATTTTGAATAGACTGATTAAGTCCAGCGATTGACTCAAAAAGGGTTTATTTTTGACTGCTGATAAAGTACAATTCTTTTTTAATCAATTTTTAATTCTGAGTAAAAAAATGTTTGATTTTAAGATTCATTTTAGTTCGTCGAATGATGGTTAAATTATTTTGAGTGCCAAAATCGTTCTTTTTCACCCGAAAACGATCATTAGTAAATTCATAAAAGGCTGTTTTGACGCACAGGGAATTATAAAAGTGATCTTATTAAATCAATAAGTTTTTGTTTTAAATTTCAATAAGAATGCTTTAAAAACTAATATGTTTTCTTAATAAAAGCAATAAAATTTCTTTTCAAATATTCTTAATTTTTCTTATTCATTAATTTTTTTATTTATTTTATTTATTTATTATTTTAGACAAATTGTTGACATTTAGACTTAAATCTTTTACATGCCGCATATAAAAAATAGATAACAACTAATTAAATAATATTATGTATAAAAGTATATAAAAAATATTATAATTAAAATAATAATAATTAAAATATTAATAATGATACTTTTGATATTTACAAATTTTCTTATTATAAGTAATCACAAACCTTTTGAAAATAATAGGTTTTCATAAAAGTTTGTTTTTACGTGCTGGGAATTGTAAAAGTGGTCGTATTAAATCAATAAAATTTTGTTTTAAATATCAACAAAAATGTTTTCAAAATGAAAAAATTTTCTTATTAAAACTTATAGGAAGTCTTTCAAATCAATAAGATTTATTTTCAAATATCAATAAAAATACTTTTAAGATTTACAAGTTTTCTTATTAAACACAACACGAAACTTTTTAAAATAAATTTTTTTTTTTATAAAAGCAATAATATTATTTTTAAAATTATGTATTTTTATCTATAAAAAAAGGTCAAATTTCAATAAGGTTTTTTTATTGGGCTTAAGAAGAGGTCGTTTTGAATAAAAACCATTAAGAAAATGTATTCACTTTGTTATATTTTATGAGGCTGCTTTAGTATAAATAAAATAGTTTTTAGTTTCTACCTGTTTTTAAGTCCCTACATTAAAAAAATACAGATGCTTTAAAATTGACGACATATATGTTTATTTAAAAAAAATATTTAATGTAATAGAGAATAGAAAAATAAAAATAATCCTTAAAAAAATAAAATATAATAATAAAAACTATTTAACATAAATTTTCACATATGCAATTTGTTACAAATTAATTTTAATAAAAATTGCTTAAAAATAAAAACAATTAACTGTACCAAATCCATTTCCTATCGAACGAAGTAGAGAAAGTTTTCGAATATTAAAATTAATTTATGAATAATACAACATATTTACAGAATAAGCCGATATATAATTAGGTAGATAATATTGAGCGTGTTTGAAATTCAATAACTATTAGTACATCATAGCCTTTAAAATGTTCGTTAAACGGCGTAAAAACACCTTAATTATGTGAATTTTATAATATCCGACATGTGACCAATATTCATGATGCTGAACTAAAATTTAATTATAAAATTTTGCTGCTAGTACAAAATAAAGTAAAAAAAAATTTTTAAGCCAACAATCCGACTAAAAGCAAATAGCCAAATAGCTTTAAAGTTCTCATATTTCACAAACGAGTTATAAAGTAAAGAATGTCACATTAATTTAATGTTACTTTTTTAATATTTTAAATAAGAACCCAACCGAAACCAAGCGAGTTAAAGTGAAAAATTGAAATATTTTAGCGAGAATATTCTACAATTTTAACATTTGTTCTGCTAATGATCGATAGAATGTTTAAACAGCAACATTCTTGTGCTAAAAATGTGTTTTTTTCAAACATGTGTTTTCACTGCTAAACAAATGGTATTGAAAAAATGCTGTTCGAAATGAATTCATCGGTAAAACGTGCAAATACTATAGCTACGTGATAAATTTATGATTCTTATAAAAAAATATGGTTTGTTTAAATTTAAAGTTGTCGTAAAGTTAAGTAACAAAGCTAAACATTTATAAAGCACTCAAAATAAATTTCAAGCCAATTTAGTTAAATGCCAAAAGCAAAAGTTTTCATATAAAATGGTCAACAATAAAAATTCACTCAAAGCTATGAAAAATTTAGAACTGCACAAAAATTAAATATTATATGCAAAAAAGAAAACAAAAAAAAAATAAACCCTAAATAAACTTCACCTACTGCCACAGTTTTGACACCTGTTTGTCATTCGTTTTCAGCTGACTTCCACTGGTGTCGGATTCATTCCATTCAGCTCTTCTTCTTCTTCTTTTACTGCTTCTCTTCTGCAAGCTATGCTATGCCATCCAGTTTGTTGGCCATAAACATTTTCAACCAATTTCGTATGTTCAGCGTTTAACTGCCAGAGAGCAAAACGTCACCACACCGAAAAAAAAGTAACAAAAATAATAATAATAATAAAAAACCATCATGTTACAAAACTCTCTGTGCTTGTTTTTTTTACGACCTACGGCAGTGTGGGGTCGGGTGTTTGTACCCATGGGTTCAGTTAAGCTTGTTGTGACCATGCTATATAAAATATCAAAATAATTTTAATATTAAATAACTGCTGACATTTGGAATAAAAAATTTTAATTTTCGTATTTAATTCATCGAATATTCGATGACTTTTGCATGAAGCCATATCCATAAAATCGTCAAAAAAACCATTGCGCTTTTGTAATCACAAATTGATGTATTTAATATATCTGCAAATAGAAATTAATTAAAATATTGTATGGCAATTTTACATAAACACTGCACACTGGGAAAAACATAGCAAAAACGCTCGCATCGCCTGTTTTTAAGGCTAGCATTTTTATTATTTGTTAATGCTAGATAATTGAATTTATGTTGTCATTTACCAAATTTTTTAGGAAAGAGACTAATGTAACCTATGTTAGTTTTTCTTCACCAGAGCCCGTTACTCTAATGGTTTTAAAGAACTGCGCTGTGTCAAAAAGTCAAAAAAGAATATGAAAGTGGTTATAAATTTCGAAAGTTAGTCAAAAATAAAAATGCTCGTGTTTCAGCATTTTCAAAGTAGAGGCATAAAAACTGTTTTTATGAGGCTTAAAGTCAGTGTTTTTGGGAAAATTATATGGAAAAATAGTTTTTATTTTTATGGAACTAGATGAGCTGGCAGGCGTTGTTCTGCGCCTTCTTGTATTCCTTAAATATGGGTGAAGTTTTATGTGTCTCATGGCCTCAATCGTTAAAGTCTTTCAGAAGTTATGCAATCACAAACAGACGCTCCAACGATTTTATGAAAATTCTGCTGTATAGGTTTTTGGGATCGCTGTTCACGAATCTAAAGTCAAAAATTCGAAATAACAATTCTTTTAATTATTGCAAACATTTTATTAAAAAAGTCCGATTATTATCGCGACACAACACGCACGCACAAAACAGAATCGATCACAGGCAAAATAAAATTAAAAAAAAATGCGTGCAAAAAATTCAAAACGCAGCCGATCGCACACAAATTAAAGTTAAAACAAATGCCTACTCAGATAGCTTCGATAACGCAAATTTTTTTAAATTTTTAAATTTTAATGTTAAAACAAAAATTTTATAATAGTAAACGCATTAAGTGTGTTTAATAACAATACAAATAAATAGAGATAAAAATTAATGGTTTTAAGAAAAAAAAATTTAGTCTCCAACACCATTTTAGTTTATCTTAAATATTTCACATTCGAGCACATTCGAGCAGTCAATTTTTTTTATTAGTATAATAAGGTATCCCACAAAGCCAACAATACCTATCTAAAGGGGAAAGAAGGGGAAAACACTTTCTTTTTCCATTACTTTTTTAATTGAAATTAAATTAAATTAATATTGAAATAAAAAATTAATTTCAGAAAATAACTGTTATGAGCCAACCTAAAAAAATTATTCCTCAAAAATAAAAGTTATCGGGCAACCAAAAACATTTTTCTTAAAAATAAAAGTTATTTATAACAAAATTTTTTATGTGTTGAAATTGCCCAACTTTTTCTGCTGTGAAATCTAGAATAACAATTATTTTCGGTCCCTGGTATAAATATTTTTTAAAGTTTTAATTTTTTTCTGATTAACAAAGTCAGATTTTTTAAAAAATGTACATTGAAAATTCAATGTATTTTTTTAAAAAATGGGTATAAATCAGGGACATAACTGTTACGCAACTGTTTTGGAATTGGTTAAAATTAATTATTAAAATGGGTTAAAATACATTTCAGTTATGAATAACTTTTATTTTTATGAAAAATGTTTTTTGGTTGCCGGATAACTTTTATTTTTGAGGAATAATTTTTTAGGTTGGCTCATAACAGTTATTTTCTGAAATTAATTTTTTTCGGTTATTAGTGTCAAAAATCAAGAAAAATACGACTTTTTCTTTTGTAATGGACTCACACCTCTTAGCTGTGGTCGATATGAGGTAATCATCTAACGTCATTGTCGTGATGTTAGAATTTCACAAAGTTTTTTGACACCATGGTGGACCCTAAAAAGGTGTTTTTTATATTCGCTTCCCTTTTTAGAATCTTTCCCAGAGAAATCGGTTACCACATCGATTACCGACGACTGATTACCTAACCGAATACAAATTACTGAAGCGATTACCAAGGGATTACTTAGCCGAATACCAATTACTAAGCGATTACATAACCGAAGACTGATTACTGAAGCGATTGCCAAGCGATTTCTTAGCTGAATACTGATTACTAAGCGATTTCATAACTGTATTTTGATTACTAAAGCGATTACCAAGTTATTACTTAGCCGTATACCGGTAACTAAGCGATTACATAACCGAAGACTGATTACTGCAGCGATTGCCAAGCGATTTCTTAGCTGAATACTGATTACTAAGCGATTACATACCTGAAGACTGATTACTGAAATGATTACTTAGCTGAATACTGATTACTAAGTGATTACATAACCGAAGATCGATAACTAAGCGATTACATAGCTAAATACTGAATACTAAAGCGATTATCAAGTTATTACTTAGCAGAATACCGACTGCTAAGCGATTACATAACTGAAGACTGATTACTGAAGTGCTTAATTAACTGAATACTGATTACTAAGCGATTACTTAACTGAAAACTAACTACTGAAGCGATTACTAAGTTATTACTTCGCAGAATACCGGTTACTGAAGTGATTACCAAGTGATTACTTAGCTGAATACTGATTACTAAGCGATTACACAACCGAATACAGATTACTGAAGTGATTACCAAGTGATTACTTAGTCGAATAATAGTTATTTAGCGATTTCATAACCAAGTATTGATTACTGAAGTGATTACCAAGGCTAACTTAGCTGAATACTGACTACAAAGCGATTACATACCTGAAGACTGATTACTGAAATGATTACTTAGCTGAATACTGATTACTTAGTGATTATTAAAGCGGCTACGAGAATAAATGAACAGCTTGAACAGGTGGAAAAGTGACAGCACGATTAACCCACGCTCCGGTTACTTAACGCTGCATACATAAGATACTATCATAAGAACACATTTTTTAAGAAGCGCATAACACAAATTAAATCATTTTTAGAGTTACTGAATCTTTCACAGGATCCTGGAGCGACTGAACTTTACCTCAGCCTGTGTATATAACCACGTCAGATATGATAGATGTTCTGCCAGTATTTAGAGGTCACTGCTTTCAAATCTCATTTAATAATTTAAAAGTTTTTTGAAATTAAGATGGACCCTAATAAAGTGTTTTCTGTTTTATCATTTCGAATCTGATATTGGAATTAAAAAAGTGCATAAATTTCATTTAAGTATCTACCTTATTTTCAAAAATATATAACATTTTGCAATTAAACCACACATTAAAGGGCCTATTAATATTAAAAATGCATTTGATAATGATAAAGTAAACATTTATTATTAAACAAAAACAAAACATTAATATTAAAAATGTCATTATTTAATTTATTTGCTAATAACTAAGCAAACAGTTTTTTTTTAAAGATCGATTTCTTAAAATTTTTTTGCATTTGATGCAACGTTTATTAAATTTCGTGCTGTTTTCGTGAAAGATCAGCTCTCAGTACTTTTAATAAAAAATGTAAGCAAAGTCAAAGAGAGGAAATGACAATAAACAAAGTTGCTTCTGTACTAAAAACAAAACAAAGGAGCTTTTTTAAAATGGCACAAATAAAATAATTTTTACCTAATTTCAAAAGTTTGAAATTGCTACAAAGAAAATTTTTCCAAATTTACAATTCTATTTACCCTATGACAATTTATATTTATGGGCATATTTCCTAACTGGCGTTACGGACGATTTGTACGAAGAAATATAAAAAAATTAATGAAAAAGTCTAACTTTCAAAAAGGCTTGTTTTATTTTCGCGTACAAATTAAGTAGCACTATATTAAGTAAAAATAATTTATTTAGTTTAAAATAAAACAGCAATCGATCCTAAGTACTTGAAAATATAAGCAATAATATGTGCTGGCGTTACGTCACAACTAACTAGTGTCCGACCGAATATTCGGTTTTGGAAACGGAAACCAAAACTTTTGCTTAAAATTTCTTCCATCAGTTATTTGATTCAAATATATTAGTTTAGTTTAATCAAAATATTTACAACGCGTTAAGCAAAGCTAAAAGTTATGAATTCATCTATAACTATTTATTGTGTAAACGCAAAACATTTTGATTAATTTTATGCGTTCGATGCTATCATTTTCGATTTTATCATCTATATTAAAATTTTCTTTTAACAAGAACTTCTTTTATTGAACTTTTAATTGAACTTCTGAACAAGTTCTGTGTGTGTTTTTGAAAAAAATAATATTTTTAAAACTAAATTGAAGCACTAATTCATTGAAAAATAAAAAAAAAAACTGAAAATAACAGTTTTTATCGGCTTAGTAATCACTTGGTAATCACTTCAGTAATCAGACTTCGGTTATGTAATCGCTTATTAGTCAGTATTCAGCTAAGTAATCGCTTGGTAATCACTTCAGTAATCAGTATTTGGTTATGTAATCGCTAAGTAACTGGTTTTAGACTTAGTAATCACTTTAGTACTAAGTATTCAGCCAAGTAATCGCTTGGTAATCCCTTCAGTAATTGATATTTGATTACGTAATCGTTTAGTAACCGGAGTTCTGCCAAGTTATAACTTGGAAATCGCTTCAGTAGTCAGTTTTCAGTTATGTAATCGCTTAGTAATCGCTTCAGTAGTCAGTTTTCAGTTATGTAATCGCTTAGTAATCAATATTCAGTTAATTAATCACTTCAGTAATCAGTCTTCGGTTATGTTATCGCTTAGTAATAATTATTCAGCTATGTAATCGCTTGGGAATTGCTTTAGTAATAAGTATTCAGTTATGTAATCGCTTAGTAATCAGTATTCAGCTAAGTAATCGCTTGGTAATAGATTCAGTAATCAGTCTTCGGTTATGTAATCGCTTAGTAATTGGTATTCGGCTAAGTAATCGCTTGGTAATCGCTTCAGTAATTTGTATTCGGTTAGTTAATCAGTCGTCGGTAATCGATGTGTTAACTGGTTTCTCTGGTCAAAGTTCATATTTTTCTTGATTTTTGACTCTAATAATCGAAAAAAATTAATTTCAGAAAATAACTGTTATGAGCCAACCTAAAAAATTATTCCTCAAAAATAAAAGTTATCGGGCAACCAAAAACATTTTTCTTAAAAATAAAAGTTATTTATAACAAAAATTTTTATGTGTTGAAATTGCCCAACTTTTTCTGCTGTTAAATCTAGAATAACAATTATTTTCGGTCCCTGGTATAAATATTTTTTAAAGTTTTAATTTTATTCTGATTAATTAAGTTTCGATCCAATATATAAAAATATAAACTTGAAATACTTTTTTTTTGTTAATTTTTTTTAATTTTTAAAGGCATCTAAAACCAATAAAAAAAAATTAAAAAAAAAAATTGACAACGCACTTTTTTATTTTTCTATCATAAATAGATATTTTAAGTAAGAACCATATCACAGCAAAAATCAAAAAAGACGTTGGCGTTTGGATGCATCTTCGATAATAGTACTTGTTTATAAGGAAGAAATATGTTCATTTTGAGCCTTATTAAAATGGCTGTAGACCGAAAGTTCTTTAGTCAAATGTCTTGTCAATTTAACTTTCTATAATACAGAATCGTTTTTAAGAGTCCAGTCTGGTTAGTTGTGTCGAAATTTTTTTTTTATTTTTCAATAGCTATAACAGTGTTAATATTATACTAAAAGGTCAAATCGAAATTCGTAATGGTTCAAAAGTTATGAGCCTCCGAACGGACCGTGTCAAAGCAGGTAGCGCACTATTCTTAAAATTTTAAAAGCTCTTTTTAGAAAAACTACGTTTTAATATCAGTCAATTTTTGACGAATCTTAAAGTTTGTTTTTTTAGGAAGCGTAATAAAATGGTCCATGGAATGGGCCATAATCTCACCGATACCTTACATATTGGACTTTCTCTCAACAAAATGTAACGAACATTTTTGGTTTAAATAACATAAAATTATTCAAACGCCGCCATTTTGTAATGTTTTAATCAATTTCTACATCTATTGCATAAACACACTCATACTAAACAGGACAATTTTTTGATTTTTTATATCAGTTGATTTTTGCGAGCTGTGGAAAGGTCGCCAGCTCGGTCGCTCCTATCCTGCTTCAAAATATTGTTTAAATAATCTCAAAATTTTATGCAATCTTTTTCAAAGTAAAAAAATGTACCTTAAGAGTTTTGAGAACCTATTTTTTTGGTACATTGATAAAAATTGAAAATTGCTTATTTTTCGGCCTGTATAAACAAACTGGACCCTTTAAAGATAACATTACCTCTTCCATATCTTGAAGTCCTTATTTTAACTTAAATCCTAAAGTAGAAAGATTTTTAGAAAAAGAAATTTTTCAATTCGAAGTCCCTGAAAGAAATACTGTCTACACAGCTTACTTGGATAAATTTCTTTCATATAAATATGAAGTTCTTGAAAACGCTGTACCTGCGAGATCCCAACGCCTCTATAAAATTCTCAATTACACTTGTTTGGACACGGCCGTTCAAACACTGATGATACCTACATTACACAGTAAGCGACAATGTGAGTAGGTATGCTACTAATGACGCACAAGCTAGAAGAACACATGGCAAATTACATGGAATTTTTTCCTATAAAAACACAATAGAAACTTAAACAAACAAACACACAAGCAATTGACGCCACAAAATATATTCAAAACAATTTTTTAGGATTCAATGTATGGACCTTTTCTTTAGCATTTCCGAATTTTTTTCCCATACATCATCTCTTACTCTGAAACAATCTACAACCATAATTTAAGCTTAATCAGACGCTTCGTTCTTGAGCTATTGAATAAGCAACATATTTCACGACTTTATTTTATTCACATATTTATATACATAGATAGTTGATTAATAATTTAAAAATAAATTCCATATAAATATAAAAATGATTTTAAAAATAATTTACTTTTTTAATAAAAAAGAATTAAAAACTATAAACATATTTTTAAACATATATTTTTTTAATTCTTTTTGTTAATAAAGTAATTTATTTTTAATACTATTTTCAGATTTATTTGGAACTTATTTTCAAATTATTAATCTACTATCTATGTGTGTCAATATGTAAATAAAACAAAGTCGTGAAATATGTTACTTATTCAATAGCTCAAGAACGAAGCGTCTGATTAAGCTTAAATTATGGTTGTAGATTGTTTTAGAGTAAGAGATGATTTATGGAAAAAAATTCGGAAATGCTAAAAAAAAGGTCCATTCATTGAATCCTAAAAAATTGTTTTGAATATATTTTGTGGCGTCAGCTGCTTTTGTGTGTTTGTTTGTTTAAGTTTCTATTGTTTCTTTTTATAGGAAAAAATTCCATTTAATTTGTCATGTCTCTTCTAGCTTGTGCGTCATTAGTAGCATATAAACATATATTTTTTTAATATTTTAAAAAATATATTTGAGTAACTTGTTCAAAGTAATTATTTCTCATTCGCATACAGAACAATTCTTTACTGAAAGTTTGCTAAAACATAAAATGTTCCAGAACTTTAACAATAACTAAGAGGTCTCTCAATTACCCTTACTATTTACTATCTGTTAGAACATCTAACTATAGTTCTATTGTTTGATGTCGAAACTTAATTAACGGCATGTCTTAAAATATTTTCCTTACTGGCACATTTTCCAAAACCAAGTGAACACCAAATATCGTTCATCTGTTTAAATTGAGTACTTCCAAAGTACGGCTTTAAGGTGTCAATAACACTAGCATAAAATTTTTTAAAACTAGCAAAAAATGCGTACATGATATTTTTGAAGTGTACTCAAACTTAATTTCCTTTTATGCGCAAAATTACTCACAAAAATAAACCACAAAATGCATAATATTTCGATATTGCCTAAAAACACGTTCTTACTACGACGCCTTAAAGCCACCTGCTGCTGCTGCTGCTCCTTGTTGGCCTATAAACCTCAACACAAACGACAAACATCTTAGCATGAAACTGTGCACTAGTGCTAACAACAGCTTTAAATATTATAACTTTAAAGATACAAAAAAAAAAAAAAAAATAACAAACGTTAAACAATGTTGTTGATTTCCAATTTTATTTTCTATGCTTTTCAAAATATTTCTCACAGTGCGTTTTCAAGTTGCCGAATTGTGTGGCAACAGTCGTTAGTGTTGTCACCACAGCCGCAGGTTGTCTGTCGACCTGTTTGGCAGACCATGTGTGTGAGTGAGTGGCTTTGTTTTGAGCTACTTCCCAGTGTGCCATACGGATCCGTTTCGAATTCGAGATGGACTCGCTTTTTATTTATATGTCTCAGCTTATTTATTTGTAGGTGTAATATTTATTTAGAAGAGAAATTCTTTAAAATTATAGAAAAAATTTATGAAATATTAGAGAGCTGAACAGAACGGTTCACTATTAGATGTCCTAAAAATCATGGGATTTTGTAAAATCACTACTAAGGCTAATTATTTAATTAATTAATACTAATTTTATAAAAGTATAACCCGTTTATTCAATTTTTTTCAGAAAAACCTTTTAAGAGAGCAAGAAAAAATATTCTACTTACGATAAATTAAACTAATTAGATATTTTATTACCGTCATTTTAATTTTTAGCAAAATTAATTGAAATTAGGCACAATCAAATTAAACTTAACAACCCTGTTCTACAGGACACAGAGGAATTTGCTTAAAACCGGGTCAGGAAAAAATTAATTTTTAAAACTGAGTTATTTTGCCCTATAGTGCACTTTGTTTGGTTATCTAGAAATCTTTAGCTAGAAAAAATAAAAAGTCACCCGTTTTTTTTTAATTTTTGTTGGTGTAAAATTTAGGGAAAATTTTCAAAAAACTAAGAATAATTAAGGAAAATTTTTTTAAAAAGTTATTAGATAGGTTTAGCATTGTCTAGTATATTTTATCCAAAACGGGTTGCATTACGGATCTGAAACTGATCCATTTTCGTGTGAAAAATCTCTCAAAAACGCGAATAGCTTTTTCTACTTTTTCGGGCTCGGAATAGACTTCATATACGAATTTGTTTCGTACTCTTTTTTTTAAACAATGTGAACTCGCGACGGACCCGTTTTTTTTAAATTTATATAAACAATTGATTATTATTTTTTCTTGAAACATCCCAATAATTTTTACAGCTATAATGACAAAGCGTTAACACAGTGTTTCTACTTACAATATTTGATTGCATGCGAACTAGGGAAGTACATTTTTGGAGTTTTTTCGATCCCGGGATTTTCGGGGGAAAATACAATCCCGGGATCGTCCCGAAATTCAAGAAGTTTTTATTTCGTTATTTTTTTTTAAATTACAGAAGAATATATTTACGTTCAAAATCTATGTTAAAAAATTAAATTTTTGATTACAAATTTTAAAAATTTTGTACCCAAATGCCTTTTTCAAAAGTCATCATAAAAATTACCGTTTAAATAAAGCATTAAAATTAAATAAAGTAATTTTTTAATATGTACACCAATTTTTCATAATAAAACAAAACAAACACAATAATTTTATATTTTGCATTTCAAATACTGAATACCTTAATTTAAGATTTTGAATTTGTACATGGTATTTAATATTTTTATCGCAGGAATTCGAATCGAATAATCCCAGGATATTCTGGTCTTCAAAAAGATCGGGATCCTGGGATTGACATCCCTTATGCGAATTGTCAAATTGAATTTTATGATATATATTAGGGTGGAGTGAAAAAGGCCAAAAAAAATTTTTTTTAATTTTTTTAAATCTCCTGTATTGGTAATCGATGACCCTATAGAAAACATTAATTCATGCAAAATATCAAAGCCTTACGACTTTATTTGGAGGTGGCGCACGACGGGTGAAGTTTAAAAAAAAAAAAAAAGGTACTCGTATTACTAATATGTACTTTTTAAAATGTAGTTAAAAGCCTCTTCACACGGTAATATTTTGTAGTATAATTGGCAAAAATTCTTGTAGTATTAAGCGACTTTTAGACGGTACCACAAGTAATACGACCTGTCAAAATTTTGTATCAAAAAGTATTTTTTCACTGCTTTTGCGCTCTCAGAGAGCATAAATTGATGTGTGATTGAAATACGGATGGTGCTCTTTATTTTTTGAAATTTTTCACAAAACTATACCACAAGCGGATCAGAATTTATAACTGTTACCGTCGGTAAAATCTCTCCGAAAGTGTTATCGTGTAAAAGACGCTTTATCCAATATTATAGTGTTACACAATGTTATCGTCTGAAGACGTATTTAGTACCATTTAAAAATTTATGTTTTTCACCACTGTTGAAAGCGTTAGCAACACTTAAGCGAGTAAAACGAAGTCGGGGAATTCCCTTGTTCTAATGCTATTTTCTATTGTTGTTTTAAGATTCTTCATAGAGAAGTGAAAGTGTTACCTGTTAAACAGCAACTTAAAACAAAACAAAAGTTTAATCAACGATAAATTGTTTTTATAATTTTTTTCAATTAAAATAATAATAGTTAAAAGGTGAAGTGACTATTTATATACACAAAGTTTTAAAATGCCTAAAACTCGGAAGGATTTGCTTTGCCCTGTATTTGGTGAACCACTTATATTAAATGTTAATGTGCTACCGACGTATTGTGATGTTATTAAATATTACCTGTGGATAAAAACGGATTTGCTTGAATTGAATAATGGAAAAGATCCTTCAATAAAGTATATATGTGAAATAATTGCAACTGATATCGAACAAATATGGAATAAAGCATCGATTCCAACGATTAGTCATCAACAAGTGGTTTCAAGATTGGTTTCGTATTACAACAAGTACAAGAGTATAAAAAAATTGCGCAATTACGCCAAGAAGCAACATTTTTTCAAGGATTCCCAAAAAAAGTTATTTGACATCGCAACATGTAAGTGTGCATCCAGAAAAGTATGTAAATGTATTACTAAAGTACCTGCTGCTGAGGAAAACTTTTTAAAGGACCAACGAAATGAGCGTAAAATGTATATTGGCTGTGTGGATAGAGTGACAACAAAATCTTTACGACGTAATGAAGTTAGAAAACGAAAGTATGATGAGTTTGTGGATAAAAATACTGCTACAAGTGCTTCTTCATCTATGCCAGTAGTACATTGGTCGTCCAGCAGTTATTCAAGTGGACCATCAGAATCAGACGAAGATGATGTTTGTCTGAACGAAACATCAAGAAAATATCAAAAAGAAGAACAACAAAAAGAAAATAAGCAGATGAGAGATAAGTTGCCAAATCTTGCTTTAGCATGTGACAGGACCGGAGTTTCAGATCGATCTGCAGCATTTATTGTTAACGCAGTAATGCTTGATTTAAATGTCATAGATGCCGAAAACTCATTAAGCGTAATAGACCGAAGTAAAATACGTCGAGAAAGGAAAAAAGTGCGCAAAGAGCTGAACTCTATAGGTTGCGAAAAAGTTCTAACGGCTATTTATTTTGACGGTCGTAAAGACAAAACTTTAGTAATGACTACTAATGAAAATGCGTCACATAGGAAGACCATTACCGAAGAACATATCTCAATGATATCAGAGCCAAATTCTGAGTATATAGGTCATTTGTCGATAGATTCAGGAAAAGCAGCTAATATTCAAAAGAATATTGTTGGCTTTATGGAAGGAAAGTTTAAATTTCAGTCTTCTTTGGTGGCAATCGGATGTGATGGAACGGCTGTCAATACGGGACATAAAAATGGAGTTATAGCTTTATTAGAAAAACATCTGAACCGACCTTTACAATGGTTTGTGTGTTTATTACACGCAAATGAATTACCACTGCGCCATTTGTTTTTAAGTCTCGATGGAACTACTACTGGTCCTAATAGCTTTTCCGGTGGTATAGGAAAAAAACTCGTCAAGTGCCTTGATTTTAAACCAGAAGCTTTTGAAGCGATTAGCACAGAATTGCCGGAAGTAAATACTAGTTTGCTAAGCACTGATCAAAAGTACCTATATGAAATATGTTCCGCCATTTCGGCTGGTTTAGTTTCACCAAGTTTAGCTAGTAGAGACCCAGGAAAGTTAGCACACTCTAGATGGTTAACTTGCGCCAATAGGATTCTTCGAATCGATTCTTCGTTTGTATATTGGTACGGCTAAACCACTAGAAAACCTAAAGCAACTAGCGCTTTTCATTATGAAAGTGTACGCACCAACATGGTTTGACATAAAGGCAAAGCCATCTTGTAAACACGGTCCAGTTCATGTTTTCAACATGGTTAAAAGAAGTTTATATTTAAGAGATGACCTTAAAAGTATTGTTTTAAAAACTATTCAAAGAAATTCATATTTCACACACCCAGAAAATATCTTGTTGGCTATGCTACAAGATGATGCTTCACAAATAAGGGAATTGGCTCTTCAAAGAGTGTTAGAAGTCAGAAAAGGAACTACCACAGAGAAAGTTCGCGAGTTCTGTCTTCCAGAGCTTCAAGTAAATGCGACAAATTACTATGATTTAATAGACTGGGTGAATGTGAAAGTAACAGAACCACCAATGACTATGAAATATACTGATACAGAAATTGTAAAGATGGTCGGTTCGGAGAAAAACTTTGTTGAATTTGAAAAGTATCCTTGCCATACTCAAGCAGTAGAAAGGTGTGTCAAGCTCGTCACTGATGCTTCAATTTCTGTTTGTGGATTAGAAGCAAGAGATGGTTTCATTCGCTCCAGAATAAAAGCAAGGCAAGATATACCATTGTTTGAGACCAAATCGCAATTTTTCCAACAATGAGACTTCTAAAAATGACAACAACATTTTTTTTCTTTATTTTAATAATACTCATTTATATTTAATGTGCTTTATATAATAAATAAAAGACTGAAACAATTTGATTGAACTTAATATAAACCTATTTTAAACCAAATTACTTTTATTTCAATAAATGGTCGAATTCAAAAACTAAAGTCATATGCGCCACCTCAAGACCTTGACCTAGGAAGCTAAAATTTTTTTTAGGTATGTTTAAGGCTATGGATCATCGATTCATAGTACAGGAAAAACAAAATTTGAAGAAAAAAAACTTCACCCCACCCTAATATATATATCTCAAGTGTAGACCACTCATATCATGAAATTTATCCCTTGAAATATTTGTTGAGATATATTTTATGAGATAAGCTGTCACTTTTCAGTAAAATATATAAGTGTGTGCATTTTTTAAAACTTTTCAAGCAAAAAATATTGCAAAAGCATTAAAAAAGTGAAAAAAACATAAAATGGAATGGCGAATGGAAGAGACTTTTAATATAATAAACTTTAACAAACAAATCCAAAATGAAATTTCATGAGATAAAGTGGCCACCAAAATATTATAGCATAAAATCTGGATACCATGTAATTCAATTTGACAGTTGGCATGCAATCAAATATTGTAAGTGGAGACAGTGTGTTACGACATTTTATACGGCTTTTCTATAGCCCCATGTAACTTTTGCACTCATTATAATTATAAAAATATTCTGACAAGAAGTTCTATTCGGTTTGAAGGAGAGCTTCAGGAGCACGTAGCGAATGATATAAGGAAGTTTTTGTAAAAATAAATACAAAATTGTTTTTTTGCATTCCTTATCCATTGAAAATAAAAAAAAAGATTTAATAACTACCTAAAAACTTGCCTTTTATGTTAACGTTCTGACTATTGCTTTGACAGATTAGTAACGGGTTCGAAACGGGTCCGTCAAAACATGAAAGAGCGAATTTCGCTCTGACAAACTCGTAACGGGTTCGAAACGGATCCGCATCCGTTTTTGTGCACATTGGGTTGTATCTAATATATCACACATGTGATATACAACAACATAAACTTATCTTGTATCTGACTTTAACTGGTTTTGCTTTTTATATCCATTTCAATTATGCGCAATGGCGCCGGATATTCCATAAAAGTTTTTTGCTGCATAAAAGGAAATAAAGAAAGTCATAATTATGTTTTGTAACCACCACCAACATATTAATCACAATTTCAATCACGTTAATCAAGTATTTTTTATACTTTCAGCTCTTATATCGATTTCGATAGTCTGCAATTAGTTCAGTTGTTAAAATTTTGTTATTTAACATAAATAATAAAAAAATGTTAGAAAAACTTAAAGGTAATAAATCTGTAATTGAGTTGTATAAATGTTTGTGAAGATAATTTTTGGCATCATTTACTTCTCGTTTGTTCTTTTTCTGAATGTATCTTTTTGATGTGTTATCTTTCGTTGTCGTTGTGTTTTTGGCGTATAGAGGATTTTCGTTTAATTTTACTTGTTCTCTCCAGTTGTGTGCGTTTGTTCTCTTCTATCTTGTGCATACCTACTCCCATCGTCGCTTACTATGTAAGGTATATGTAATCAGTTTTGTAGCAGCCATGCCCGATCAAACGTAATTTAGAATTTTATTTTATACATTGTATTTAACAAATAATTAGTTACGTCATGTATCTATTACCACTGGGCTAGAACCTTAATAGTAATTTTCTCATTATCCAACTTTTACCAACTTTTTCTGCATAGTGTGCGAAAACGACAAAGGGTATTAATTTAATATCCGTATATTATAGCTCATAGTTACCAAAAAACCGTAAAAACTTTTGGGCCAATATCCGTTATGTACTCTTCAACAAACTACTTAATTAAGGGATGCCAATCGTTGGTCGAACAAAAAGAAAAAAAAGGGAGTCTAAATACTACATTTTGATAAATAGAGCATCAAAAAGAGGAAATACGAGCAAATAAGTGCCTACAAAATCCGAACATAGAAAAACTTTCTTTAATAAAGGACTCAATTCGGCATGGTTGACTAAATAGCCAAATAACAAGCTTATAGCAAGAAACCTCAGCGGAAATGGGACTTTATTAAAATGGAAAAATACCTCAACATGACAAACACAAAAACAACAACAACAAAACAACAACAACAACAACAACAACAAAAACAGCAACAAAAACAACAACAACAGCAAAAATAGAAAATCAAAGAACATTTTTTGATGAGAAGGGGAAGCAGGAGTAGTAGAAGGAGGAGAAAGTGTTGCGTTGAAGTAGATTCAGAAAATGTATACCTTGAAATTGAAACCGTGCTGAAAATGTGCCAAAAAACGCATAGAGACAACAACAACAATAAAAACGACAAGGAGATGAATAACCCGACGGTAAGCTTATGCAAAATTAATGCCAGAAGAGGCAGCAACAACACCAACAACAAGTGCTGCCAAACAAGAATTACAACATGGTGAGCTAAGTTTTGTTGGGTTTGTATCTCATAAAATAAATAAAGCAAAAAAAAAGGCTCCTAAGTTTGTTTGTACGACAAGCAGGTCAAGTTCCGGTCATGATATAAAATTATTTTGTTTCATGTTGGTTTTTGTTTATTTCTGTTTTGTTTTGGTCGGTCACATTATAACACGGTAGCTCAAATATATCAATGAAAATAACAGTAACAACAACAACAACAACAACAACAACAACAACAACAACAAATTCCCTGCATATCACATTTCAATACAAATAAAAAAAGTTACGACGGCAAGAACAGGAGGCCGAAGATAAGGTAAAACACGATTTAGAAAAGGGCAATCCATGTTAAAAGGACTCATGTTTGTATGGAGGACATGTTTGTAGAGCATGGCACGAAATAAAAAAAAAGAAGAAAAACAACAAAAACATCAATAAAAATAACAGCAAGTTGAAAATATGCCAACGCGCAGACGAGACAGAAAACCGAATGAAGCAACGGTAACAAATACGCGCACAGGAATTCCTTGATTAGACGAGCAAACAGACAGCCAGATAATCAGGTAGACACACAGCCAACGACAACAACAAACACAACAACAATGACAACAATGAAGACAACAACAACAACAGCAACAACGAGTAACAAAAATAACAGGTGAAAAATTTGTAGGATATAAAAATTCAGGATATCGAATAACGCCTCACAGTGTTTTATTTGTGCCAAAAATAGTAAAAATATCATTATTCGCAAAAGGATAACAAACATTTTGGAACGAAGTTCCTTTACGCATTTTTCGGGTGTCGTGATTTGGTAGAAACCGTCACGTAACAGTGAAACTGCTGTGAGTGTATGCGTCCGAGTAGCGAGCAGACTACAAACTAGCAGGCAAATGCCCAATTAGCCATTCTGTAATAGTGTAAGCTTACCTACAAAAGAATAACTGAAGCCTTTTCCAAGCATGATTTGAAAAAACTTGTCTACGTAATACATTTATAAGTTGTGTTGTAAAATTGTATCGAAACATAACAAAAGTAAGCTTCTTATAATAATACTTGTAGTAAGTTTACTTGAAATGAAATTTACAAGCTTTTTCTAAGCATGATTGAAAAATGCTTTCACAGGTAATAGTTTCACAACGTTCACATTAAAAAGGAATTCCCAAGCATTGAAAATTACAATTGCAATAAAAAACAAAGTTCCATCACTAACAATTTTAATGTCAGTGGGTTGTGTTCGGTGATAAAATTAAAAAGTTGTTAGATTCCTTAATTGATTATGTGTCTTTTTATTTAAGATTTTAAAAAATGCCATATAAATTTTACCTAAAAGTAAGGAATCAAAGTAAGGAAGTTGTGGATTTACTTTTAAAATAGGAGACACATCAAGTTAATACATTCCAAATTCTTTAAAACAGTTGTAAAAAGCTTACAATAATACTTGCTTCCAATTTTTTATTTATTGTTTTCATAATAGTTTAATAAAACTTTATCCCAATTTTTTAACAAAAAAAATAGAAAAACCTACAATAATACTTATTTCCAATTGCAAATTAAGTATTGTAGAAAGCTTATTTACAACACTTATATGCATTTTAATAATATATGTAAAGATATCTGGTTTCTTGTTTCTAAATTGTGTATTAACTTGTCTTTCTTTTATGTTATTAAATTTCTTTGTTTGCTTATAGTTACTTTTGCTTGCTTGTTTTCTAATAATTGGTGCTTATAATAATCTGTACGGCACTAACGAAAATAATAAGTCGCTTATAAAAATTCTATCTAGAAGATACTCAGGCCTTAAAGTAGTGCATTTTAATGCGAGGAGTTTAAATTCTAGCAAGTTAGACTATATAAAATTTGTATTTGAGGAATCCTCTATTGATGTAATATGTGTATCTGAAACGTGGTTCCATTCTGAGGTAAATGATTCGGCCTATGCAATTAATAACTATAATCTATTTAGACACGATAGGCGGAACAGAAGAGGAGGTGGAGTTGCCATCTATTGTCGAAATAATTTGAAAGCCAAAGTTGTGAATAAATCTACTGAGGGTAGTGTTGAATATATTAATCTTTGTGTATCAGATAACTACACTAAATGTAGTTGTCTGATTTTGTGGTTGACTATAACTTTTTTATTATATGTGGTGACTTTAATGTTAACATTCTATGTCGTGATAATATATCTAAATCTTTGCATGATAATGTCTCGTCTGTCGGTCTGTCAATTGTGAATGAAACTATGCCCACGCGATTCTGTAGTAATGATGTCCCTAGTCTTCTTGATTACTTTATTGTCTCCGATAGCACATCCGTTTTATTGTTCGATCAAATTTACTTTCTCTCTGACCATGACTTAATTTTTTGTACCTTTGACATAAAACTAGCGCAAATGGCTATCTCCAAAACAATATCTTACTCGGATTTTAAATCCATTGATCTTCAGGCCTTGAATTATGATGCCTGCCTCACCTACTGGAACGAACTTTGGTTCTGCGAGAGTGTTGATGAAAAATTAACATCCTTTTCAAACAAACTTAATAACCTCTTTGAAAGACATGTTCCTACCAGGACAGTTGTCATTAAAAATGTTGGATGCCCCTGGTATACATTAGGTGTTCAAAACTCTATAAAAAAACGAAACAAACTACACAGGATATGGAAAAGAAATCCTGCACCAGAAAAATGATGGGAAAACTACAGGGCGGCACGGAATGCTTCAGTTTTAATCGCTAGGCAATCCAAAAAATGATATTGCTCTAAAAAATTGAAAGCATCGCTACCATCAAAGATACTTTGGAGAAACTTAAAAACCTTTGGTATTGTTAACAAGCCAGTATCTGAGTGTTTCCTGGACCCTGATATTCTAAACGATTTCTTTTTAAATAATAACCAGAGTGTTGATAGTTCTGAGGAAATATCAAATACTATTGTGCAACCAAACTTTCAGTTTTCAGCTGTCTGCGAATATGAGGTTTGTAAACGCATTATGAATGTTAAGTCAAATGCCATTGGTGAAGATGGAGTTTCGATTAAGTTTATCAAACTAATTCTAACTCACGTTGTTAGCCCGCTTACGCACATTATAAACCATTGTATCACAACGTCATCTTTTCCTCAGCTCTGGAAAATAGCAAAAGTATTACCTGTCGCAAAAAAACCAACTGCATGTGAACCAAATGATTTTAGACCTATTAGTATTTTGTCATCCCTATCGAAGGTCTTCGAAGCAATTATGGCCGGTCAGATTTCTGAATTCTTAACTACTAATACCCTATTATCTCCACTGCAATCTGGCTTCCGTTGTGGGCATAGTTGCTCAACAGCTACCATAAAAGTTTTTGATGATATCCGAACACCTTATGATGAAGGCTTAACTACACTACTCTGCATGCTGGATTTTTCCAAAGCATTTGACACAGTGAATCACTCCTTACTCTGCCAAAAACTTGGGCGCAGGTATGGTTTTTGTAATAATGCCGTAGATCTCTTAAGGTGTTTTTTGTCAAACAGAGTACAGAAAGTTTGTGTTGGCAATAGATGTTCTCAACTTTTACTATTGCCCTTTACTATTGTCAATCTTTATCAATGATATTTTTTCCGTCTGTAAATATACCTCTATCCATGCCTTTGCTGATGATGTGCAATTACACCTTTCTCGCAGAACTGGCCTCCTGGAAGACTTAAGTTGCAGGCTAAATGAAGACTTAAATAGTATAAGCAAATGGGCCATTAAAAATTGTCTGAAACTAAACGCAGAGAAGTCTTATGTGCTGCCTATTAGCAAAAGTAATATGGTTTTTGATGATATTCCAGACTTGTTTATAGGGGACAAGAAACTTAAATTAGTTAACACTATAAAAAGCCTTGGGTATCACATTAACTCGTCCTTAACATGCACGGATCACATAAATAATATGGTGCGTACCATATACTTCATTCTGCGCAACCTTAAAGTGTCAGCAGAGTTTACTCCTGTGGAAACCAGACGCAAGCTCGTGCTGCAACTTATTATTCCTATCATTACCTATTCTGAACTCATTTATAGTAGGCTCGATTCACGATCTGAACACTAGCTGCAAGTTGCGTTCAATCATGCTACTAGGTATGTCTATAACCTTCTCAGATTTGACCACATTACTCAATTCAAGAAAAGCATACTTGGTTGTGACATCATTAGTTACCTCAATGCCCGAAATTGCATCTTTTTGCATAAAATTTTTCATTTCAAAACTCCTTGGTATCTTTTTGAAAAACTACAGTTTTGCCAGTCGACCAGAAGCAATAATATTATTGCCAGGCCGTTAGATTATGGAATAGTTTACCCAGCGTAATTAAATGTATATATAGCACAGGTGGCTTTAAGCAAGCAGTTTTGAATCACTTTTCTTAAAACAAAAATATATAATAAGATAAGAAACCAGATCTCTACTTTAAATTTTGTTTTTTTTTTTTGCTTTCTTCTTCTCTCTTTTTTTTTCTTTCCTTTTCTTTTTTTTCCCTTCTAATTATTAATACGCTAAAAAAAGTTTTGTTAACTTATTGATGTTGTTGTTTTAATTTAATAAACTGCATTTTTTATGATTAATTATGATTACATAAGTATTCTTAAATTTTAATTTTAATTGTAATATCTCAAAACATCATACTTATTGCTTAAACTACTGCCTTTGTACAGCAAAAGAATTCATTCTTATTGTACTAATATGTTAAATTAAATTAAATAAAATAAAATAAATATAAATTTAAATAGTAAAAGCTTGGAATAATATTACTGTAAAGAACATTTTTGTAAATTTTACAGTTTTGACAAGCTTATTCCAAGCATGATGCTTACGCTTGTAAGCTTACTTCAAGCTTATTCCAAGTTTGTTTGGTTTATTGGGTTCGCTGTGTGTGCGCGTATTGAGATTCGAGAAGACTAACAAACGAGTCAGCCAGTGCGAATAAGCCGAGTGCTAACTCTACAGGTCTGTAGCCAGACCAAGAAGACAGAGGGGGCAGGCATGAATCTTGGGGGGCCAATTTTTTGTTTTCTTATTTAAATAAAAAAACAATTTTTTTAACGTGTGAAATGAATACATTATACATACCTATTCAAAAACAGTTAATTTTTTTATATTTACATGGATATGTAGATCTTTTTATAAATGAGATTAATACATAAAAAATAATATAAAAATTAATTCAGGACTTTGTTATAAAATGAAGGTACAAACACAAGATTTATTTAAAGTGGCTAGAAATATAAGAAAGAGTAGCGAAATGGGCTAACATATGCAAAATTTTTATTCAGATTTTTATCTTAAGAACAAACATGCATGTTTTGATTTAAATCTTTTGCTTCTTTAAATATTTGCTAGAATTTAGATTTGCAGTTTTTTCTTATTTTAAAATTAATAAACATTCATCACGCATAAGAAATTTAAAAATTAAAAATATTTTAATGAAGTATGTATTCTTTTTGTATCTGCAATTTGATATTGGTGCACAACGTGCTTTTCATTTCTTTAAATAAAATAATTATTAAAATTCAAGTCTTATGTTTTGGTAGCAAATGTTGGCGACCCAGTTGAAATTTGAAAAATTGTAACAATTTGTCTGAAATGTTTTGTTAAACGAATTTCATAAACATATTCAAGTCATGTATAAAGTGAATGTGTATATTTTTTGTTATTTTAAACTAAACTAATTTTAAAGCAATAAACATATATATCAACAAAATGCATATTAATTATTCATTTAAAGTTTTTCATTGTCTGATTTGGCCAGGGGGAAAATGGTTGTAGTAGGGGGAACATTACCCCCTTTTCCCCCTAACTACAAGCCTGTAACTCTATTTATATTTCTCTCGCTCTCTCCCTCTCTCTTTTTCTCTCTATCTCAATGAGTATGTTTTTGGCACGTAAAAATTTCGTTAAAACATTAAAACACATCTGTTATTTTTATTTGTGTGTTTTAGCATGACTGTAACATGCGACAAACGCCAATTGTCAAAATATGGAAGGCATGTTTTCATATGTAGATGAATTTTATGTTGTCAACACAACAAAGACAGGAAGCGACTACAATTGAAGCGTTCTCGCGAATAACGTTGTTAACGACAAAATTGTAATTGTTCACTTTTATTCATTTTACGAGCACTTTGATTCATTTTTATTTATTTTTTGTTTTTTGGATATGCGATAAAAATACCCCAAACTGCTCAACTGCTCACTCAGTTCTGTTTGCATATAATATTGGAGAGTGATTCTAACAGGTATTCGCTTTTGATTTCTTCTAACTAAAAACATTCCAATAAACTTCGCGAACAAATTTAATGAACCAAAGAAAAGTAAAAAATAAGCTTATAGCTAGTCAAAATAAACTACAACTCCTTTAGCTGTCAACTGAACTACCAATCGCCAAAAAACTGTCACGGCTACCTTGTCAAATAATTATACAATGGTGCATTCATTATTGTCAAGTAGTCAAGAGCACTGCAACATTTCTCTCTGAGGAGAAGTTGCCAGAATGTCGTCGGACTCATGTTGCAGTCATTGTATATTGTTATGCTAGACTATAAACCCAGAGGTCCCTGGTTCGAATCCGGGCTCGGGCATGGTTCTTTTCACTTTCTTTGTCCTTTCCCACATTTTAGAATTATGAAAACCTTAAAAAAATCCATAACCAAATTGTGGAAAATGTGGAATTAAAGGACTGGAACAACTAAGGGCTGAAAATGCTTGCCGAGGTTAAGGCATAACACTACCCTCGGTTAGAAACAATTCAAATTGTCTTTCGAGTCTGTTTCGCCTAATCAATAATTCACGTATGCTTCCAATCAATGCCTCTTAATAATCTATCACTTTCGTTTCAAGTCAAAGACCAAACTTTGTGTAAGTCTTTTAATAAAATCTTTTAATAAAAAAAAAAATCATGCCTGAGAATTTTTATTGCAGTTATGTTTTAAGAAACGGAAACTACAGCAAATGTGTGTTTTACAGTGTAATTTGATATAAAAATATCCTAATAATGTGTGTTTTGTTTTATACTGTTTGTGTATGTGCTGGCAGTTTTAAGATGTCGCTGATTTCGAATCTGATGTCGAAAATTTTAAAAAGTATTTTTCTACGCTTGGGGGGACCCTGAAAATGTGTTTTTGGCTTTATACTCTTGCTAGATGCGCTGGTCGCTGATTTCGAATCTGATGTAAAAATTTCAAAAAGTTTTTGACACTAGGGTTGACCCTAAAAATGTGTTTTGTTTTATATTCTTTGTTGATGTGCTGGTCGCTAATCTTAAATCTGATGTAAGAATTTCAAAAAGTTTTTTGACACTAAGGTCAACCCTTAAAGTGTTATTTTTTTTTTGTGTTTTTTTACTCTTCAGTTCAGGTTTCAATCCAACTTTTCAATCAATTAAAACTTTATACGAAAAACATGATGATATGATGAAAGTTCAATGCTCAACGCCTTGTTGCGTCATGAAACAAACATTGCTGGCAACGGTAACTTCCTATTTTCATCTCTCATAAGAATTTTACATCATAATTTTCAATAAATAAATATTTTTTTTTTAAATATTAAATTCAACTTTTTGATTTGATTGTTCATTTACATTGTTTGCCTTGAAAAAAATTATATAAAGTAATAAATAATAAGAATTATATAGATTTTATTTCAAATTACATTTGGAGTTGAAGGAAAAGCGTAAGGAAGGATCAGGGGGTCCCCTGATAGAACACACTTCATCAAAAAAAGCCCAAAGGTTTTTAATTTTTCATTTCGTTACAAGGAAATCTGAAAGTCAAATGTTAGACAAAACTGATAATATAGCAAAAAACCGAATTTTTGGTCCAACTTTCAAATCTTCCAATCCGATTATTTTATATGAATTCCTATTTAATGGAGCCAAAGAATACGAACTTGGTGCTTTTCTAAACATCTCTGGTTCATTCAACAATGTATCAACTGTGGCAGTCCTGATCTACGTGCTGATACGTGCACACGGTTAAAAATTTTGGACTAAATTTTCCACTTTTTTGGATTACATATAGGACAACACCAAAAAAGATTACTTTTTAATCCAAGGAATAGTTTTAAATTTTTCAATCCAAAAAATATTGGTTTTTCATCCTACCAGCTCATGATTTGAACACACGTCCCCTGTTGTGCTGTTCCAAAACCTTATCCACTCGTCCATCTCATTTGTTAAGAAAGTTACGCTTATTTTGCATCATAACGAATACAAGTAAGCTTGCAGTAAGTAAGCAAGCGGGCATAAACATGGGTTCGAGACCTAGCTATATTAAAGCAACATAAAAAATATTCTGACCAGTTCGTGATTTGAACACACGTCCTCTGATGTGCTGGTCCAATACCTTATCCACTCGTCCAACTCAGTTGTTAATATAGCTTATTTTGCATCATTAAGATTGCAAATATGTTTTTGCAGGAAAGTTTGTTTTAGACCCAGCTAGATTTAACCAATATTTGGATTAGAAATAGTACTTTTTGGACTAAAAATTTCTTTAAACCAAAGCTTGGATGAAAAAGTAGTACAAAATGTTTAACCGTGCAATAGATGCACCACAACATATAAACATATCGCTATACAATGTACTAAATTGCATAATACTATGGGAATCTTTTTATCAATGAACTCTTCAAAAACTTTGAATGTAAAGGCCCGAAGATAAAAGCGAATGCAGGTGATATTAGCATAACTATAGAGGATAACTGTGTATCAATAGTAAGCTACATAATGTAGAGCACAATCAAAGAGGTACTTAGATTTTCATATTCAATCGGTCTTAGTATTAACGCAAAGAAACCGAGCCTGGTTCTGTTGATAAAACAGTAGAAGATACCACCAAAAATAAATGACATACGCCTAATTCGCCGAAAACTCACATGAAATATCTAGGAGTCATGCTGGACAGCAAGCTGACTTGGAGAATCAAGGTAGAAGAAAGGGTGAAGAAAAAAACGCATCCAAAAAGATGCTAGGCAGCACCTGTTGTCTCTCTTATGCCTTGGATTTATGTAACGGTAGTTCATCCTATTTAACTTAATGAAATTATTGTGTGGTGGCCGGCTGAGGATTAATCGACGTAACTCAACCACATGGAGAAAACTCAGCGGCAAGCAATGCTCTGCGTTACGGGGACGCTAAACTCAACTCCAACTTAAGCACTTGAAACCATTCTATGTATGAACCCCTGGATAAAAGCTAATAGCCGGAAAAACGGCACAACAACTCACTGCGACAGGAAACATGCACTTTCAAAATTTAGGACATTGTACAATTGGCAAGGATCTATTTAGTAGCACGGATTACATGAAATCTCATGCAAAAGTCAATTCAAAAACACTAATACTTCTAGGACCAAACAACTGGTGGAAAGGTGCATCACCACGGATAACAACTGCAGGAAATGCAAGGAACCACCCACGGTGCACACCCTGAAGCACCTACTCCTTACACATACCCTTGCTAGTCCAACGATGTACACTATGTTTTAAAACTGTGTTAATAAGTCCAAAAGACGCAAATTCATTGTAGCAAATTTAATTTAAATATATAACGATTTCCTGTTTTCCAGTTTGGGGTTGTACGGGAGGGTAGGATTGAAGGGTTTCTAGATATGAACCATTTTCTTGGAATTTTTTTGATAGCACCACAAAACGACAACGTTTACTATTTTTGCCACAAAAATGTATAAAATCAAAACACTGTGCGCCTGTTCTTGCCTACTTGCAGTGATATGAGTGCGTGCGTGCTCCTGTGCAGGTGTGTTGTATTTGCCTGTTTGTGTGTGTTGTTGGGGTATTGTGTGGGTGTGTTTACTACATGACATGTACCTTGGATATGTTGACGATACAGTTGCTAATGCATAGAAACAGAATCATTCCAAGTGAAAATAATAACACACAAGCAAAGCAACCCACTGAACCACTACAACCCACTGAATCACTGCCAGCGAAGGTGCGGCGAAAAGTAAGGAGAGTTTTGCGAATGTTTTCGGGTTGATATTTTTTCTTTAGTAAAATTTTACGTTCGTACTTGAAAGTTTCCTGCGTTGCACGTGTTTCATCTAAAACAATTAGGTTGAACAAACTTTATTTATTGGCTTATTGTTTTTTGGCGACAGTATCTCAAATATCTCTGCATTACGCTTTTTATTTTTTTAAAAAAAAAGATCAAAGAACCAAGGCATGCGCCTTTTACAAATACAATATGAAAGAAATGATTGAAACCATACGTGAATTATAAATTAGGCGGATCAAAAGTGAAAAACAATTTTAATTGCTTATAACCGAGGCTAGTGTTATGCCTTAACCTCGGAAATCATTTCCAGCTCTAAGTTGTTCCTAACCTATAGTTCGACATTTTCCAAAATTTAACCCTTCTGTGCATAATGGTGGAAATTTCCATCATAATATTTAATGACATAAAAATCATTAAAAAACAAGTGTATAACAAATTTACTGAGACTGGTAACTCTCTACACGAATATTGTATAAAATCGAACGCATCATATAAAAAAAAAACAAAAGTTATCATGTTGTTATCAAGTTTGAACTCGAAACTACGCCATTTGTAGCGATTTGAAAAACGGACAAATTTCCGATTGTTTTTAAAATATTCTTTTGAGTTTTTTATGAAAAAAAAATTGTTATGAGTGAAAAATAGGTTCGTATTTAGTGTTTTTGTTATTTCTGTGTATACAATATCCAAATACTTAGTATAAGTTTCCCAAAACCATGTGACGTATATTTATATCATCATGCAGTATCTTCACTTGTGTTATATGGCGAAAATGTGTACCAAATAAATGTTCATTACAAGTCGTTTTTTTAGAGAAATCTGAGCGAAAGGAACATTGAGCATTACTTGGCTCAATTATTGGGGGTTGGAATTAGTTTTAAAGGTTTTCTAAGAGATGGCGTAACTATCAATAGATCGCATCGGGCACACCTGTGACTATATTCATTTCAAAGCACATTGTCTAAGCTTCATTTTTCAGTATGTGTCATTCCACTGAAGTGTAAACAACATATATTTTTTTCTCTGTAAACATGTCGACTTTCGTTCCAACAAAACGCAATTTGCGGGAAGGTTTACTTTTGTGCTTCCATTTGAAGAAAAAAGCGGTTGAAGCACAACGCACGCTTACTGAGGCTTACGGGGACTATGCTCCATCGATTTCTACTTGTGAGTACTGGTTCCGTCGGTTTAAATGTGGTGATTTTGATACGGAAGACAAAGAGCGTCCGGGCCAGCCGAAAAAGTTTGAAGATGAGGAATTGGAGGCTTTGCTCGACGAAGACCCATGTCAAACCCTTCAAGAATTGTCAGAATCATTGGGAGTCGACTTATCAACGGTCGGCAAACGCTTTAAGGCCATGGGAATGATTCAAAAGCAAGGAAATTGGGTGCCGTACCAGTTGAAGCCAAGAGACGTTGAACGGCAATTTTGCATATGCGAACAACTGCTTCAACGGCATAAAAGGAAGAGTTTTTTGCATCGTATTGTCACTGGCGATGAAAAGTGGATCCATTACGATAATCCTAAGCGAAAAAAATCGTGGGGACCACCCGGCCATGCATCAACATCGAGGGCCAAGCCGAATATTCATGGCGCCAAGCTTATGCTGTGTATTTGGTGGGATCAGAAGGGTGTCGTGTACTATGAGCTGCTAAAACCTAACGAAACCATCACGGGGAACGCTACCAACAACAATTG
The DNA here is from genome assembly GCA_963920525.1 of Dichetophora obliterata. Taxonomy (NCBI): domain Eukaryota; kingdom Metazoa; phylum Arthropoda; class Insecta; order Diptera; family Sciomyzidae; genus Dichetophora; species Dichetophora obliterata. The sequence goes on along the minus strand of OY986439.1, from coordinate 31,169,718 downwards.
ATGCAATTGAGCCGAGCATTTAAGGTTAAACGGCCGGAATATGCCAAAAGACACGACAAAGTGGGTTTTCAACATGACAACGCACGGCCACATGTTGCAAGAACCGTCAAGGAAACGTTGGAGGCGCTGAATTGGGATGTGCTACCCCACCCGCCTTATAGCCCTGACATAGCCCCTTCCGACTACCACCTATTCAGATCGATGACGCATGGCTTGGCTGAGCAGCGCTTCACTTCTTACGAGGATACCAAAAAATGGGTCGATTCGTGGATTGCCTCAAAAGACGAATCGTTCTTCCGGCGCGGAATCCATATGCTGCCAGAAAGATGGGAAAATATTATAGCTAACGATGGACAATACTTTGAATAATATACATTGTACCGTTGTTTCTTAATAAATGCTCAAAAACCGAAAAAAACCTTTAAAATTAATTCCAACCCCCAATAGAAGATGGTTGGCTATCTGAAGATGAAGCAGAAAATTCTGATGGTGATGTGTATCATGATGTCGATTAAATTATGAGAGTATTGCAGAAGGAAGATGGTGATGAAAATATTTAGAAGGAAACTGCTAATGCTGATCGTCTTCTTGAAGAAGACATCACAGAAGTACTGGAACATTCCACTTCTTCAAGCAATTTGACCAGTTTTTCATTTGACAAAAGAAAATTAGTATGGAAAAGAAGAAATATGGTGTATGATGAAGATCAAATTGCTTTCTTGGGTAATTCTACTGCAACGTGTGAAAAATCAGAGTTAGAAATCCCATACTAGTGTTTCAATTACTTCTTCACCTCAGAATTTATCTGTGGAAAAGTAGAACAAACGAATCTATATGTCATGCAAAGCAATTCCAATGCATCTACAGTGATTACTGAAGAAGATTTGAAAAAGTTTTTTGGTATCCTGCTATACATGTCAGTACAAAAATTTCCTAGCACTAGATCATACTGGTCACCAATGTTTGGGAATGACCCAATTTCATCAAAAATGTCTGCTGATAAATTTGAGAAGATAAAGTTATCGTTGCATTTCAACAATAATGAACTTCGTAAGCCTGTAGGCCACCCAGACCATGACAAGCTGTTTAAAATTCATCTAATATTTCAACATCTCAATGAAAGGTTTGCTGCAGTGCCAATAAATCAAAGACTTTCTATGGATGAGCAAATGTGTGCAACGAAGATAGGACATTTTCTGAAACAATATCTTCCCAATAAGCCTCACAAATGGGGTTTCAAATTGTATGTTCTCTCCATCTTATCAGGATACGCCTATAAATTCGAGATTCTTTCTGGCCAAGAGAATACAAAAAGACTAGAAGGTGAACCTGACCTGGGAGCCACAGGAAATGTTGTGCGCTTGCTTCGGGGAGTACAAAAAATGCTTTGTCACATTGTCTATTTTGACAATTTTTATACTCCATTACCATTGGAGCACTATTTAGCAAAACAAGGGATTCATACTGTTGGCACCGGGCAATTCCAAATTCTAAATTACCAGAAAAATTTCATGAAGAAGTCGATACCGAGAGGCAGTTATGAAAAAAGAGTTTCTACGCTTGATCGCATTGACATGGCTTGTGTTGCTTGGAAGGACAATAGGGTGGTAACTCTTTTATCCACATATGTTGGAGCACTGCCTGTGACTAAAGTCAATAGATATGACAAGACAAAAAAAGAAAAAATTTAAATAATTGTCCATTTATTGTCCAAGAATACAATAAACACATGGGAGAGTAGACCTCATGGACAGTTTTTTTGGACGAAAACACATTATATTGAGGTCAAAAAAGTAGTACCTACGTATTTTTTTTTTTCATTTGTTTGATCTGGCAGTTATTAATTCTTGGATTGTATACAAAAAGAATGCTCAGAACAGGAATGTATCAAAACAAAGTTTACTTACATTGCCCCATTTCAGAAATGAACTAGCCTTTATGCTTTGCTTTAGAAACCAATAAAGATCGCAAAAAAGGGCTTAGAGCAAGAATTTAATTCGAAAAAAGGAAAGGTTCTCCAGCTCCTCCACCTCCAAAAGACATCAGAGAAGATGGACATGATGGACAGGGGTACTTGCACATGGTTCACTAAGCTGCAAGTACCCTTAATGCAAAGGCTACTCCACAATTACATGCAGTAAATGTAGGATTAATATATGTCTAAATAATAATAATACCTGTTTTATTAATTATCACAACGAATTAAAATGATAAAATCCATCTTTTTTGTTAAATTTATTTAGTACTGTACTCAAATTGTTAGTTTGCACGGAATTATCCATCACACTCTTTTTAAATTTTTTGTACTATTTATTTTTATTAGGATTTTTAGGAATATTTTTCCTTTAATCTAGAGAAAAAATTACATCACAGTGATTTATAAAAAAAAAAAATCATGCAAAGAAATGTTTATTGTAGATTTTTTTCTTTCAATAATTCTCAGTTGTACCAAAGAAGAAGGAAAGCGAAAAGAACCATGAGCAAACCCGGATTCGAACCGGAGACCTCTGAGTTGATAGTCTAGCGCACTCCTCACTAGACTACGAAGGCCGATGTTAAGCCCATACCATTTAGAGTAAAGAGGTTAAGGAGAAAAAGTTGTAATTTTAATGTGATTTGTAGTGAAACGTTGTAATTAAGAGATAAAATTTTTAGTCACGATTTAAAGCTTAGCTTAACTGGCATCTTAATGTTAAACGAAACGAAGGCTGAACGTCGTGAGAGAAACGAGCAACAATATTTTTTGATATGGAAAAATGTATTTCTTATCGTGTTTCGCACCACGTTCAGCCTTCGTTTCGTTATGCATAAAGATGCAGTGAAAGTCTTGCTTTTTTAACTTAATTTTTAGAAATAATTTTTAGCTCACTTTTATAATTATTTTAACTTAAATGCGTCCTTATTGAACATTTAGTTTATTTTATTTTTCTGTAAAAATTAAACATATAATTGACAATTTTTATTTTTGAATCGGTTTTTATTTAAAAAAAAAAAATTAAGGAAATATAAATAGTTAAAATACTTTTGTGTAAAGTCACTTAGACCGTTTTTGTAATAAAAGCTAAATTTTTAATTTGTTGAAAAATGTATATGTTTTAATGTTTTATACTAATAAATAAAGATTTTATATTATATATAATTAATAAAAAAAAACAAAATTTTGTAACATTTTTATAAAACATTTTAAACAAAGTCTGTATTCATATTATCCCTTTCAGACCGTGATGCATCAATTGTGCGGATAACTTTTAGTTTATATATCTTTACTGCTATTTCACGAATGTTTATCAATTTTACATGTATCGATTGTGCAGGTTATTGTTTATGTTTGCCTTTCATATTGTTTGGCTGTTAATTTTGTCGTTTCTTAAATTTTCACGAAATTCTTGCATCACAACTAATTTTTTTTTTAAATGAGTAGCAGAGATTATTTGTTTTTTTCATATGCCAAAATACTAATAGCGCAATTTTAGTGAAGTTGACACATTTAAACTAAAAAAAATAATATATTTTAAAATCTCAAATGATTTGACATTTGATGAAAAAAAAAATATTTTCAGTATAAACTTTCGTTTCTTGAAAATCCTTGAAGAATATGAAAATATCAAAATTTAGGCATTGAATATATTTTATAAAGACCGTTTACTACAAAAAATCATAAAAAATTCTTAATAGCTTCGCGTCAGGTCTGAAAGAGTTGTCACAAAAGTTTTTTTGCCTACTTAATTTTTGGTTTTTTTTTTAGTTATTTTATAAATTTAAAATTTTTGTCATTAACTTAAAAACGCTGTTGCTTTTCTTAATGTCTTAAAATCATATTATGTTTTAAAATCATATTCTTCACTTAGTTGCTGTTATGTGAAATTTATTTTTTGGTATAATCGCATCATAAAGTTTTTGTTAAGCAATTATTGCTTTTTGTTGCACATCGGCAACACTTTGCACTTCAGGGTTTATTTTAGTTTATTAAGAGAATTAGAATTAACATTAGTATTAGCTTCCAGAACTAACATCTCATTGTTTTCTTGAAAAACTTTGAGGTTAAGAACAATTAAATGTTTTTATCACGTCCAAAATCTTGGACCAAGCAGTATGTAAAATAAATTGAAAGAATTAAAATATTTATTTAATTTTATTTTACTAGCAAAAGTTTCCACTAATAAGAAAATTATCTTTTTGAATCAAGTAAGATATTATCACTTTATGAAAAACAAGTAGGTAATTATCTTCGACTCCCACCCTCACGGCTATATTTTGAGAGGCATATTAGTACGATAAATGATACCCAAAAACGTACATTTTCACCCAAAAAGATTTATAAATGTAACCAAAATAGATTGTTTTGGTTCACTGGGAGAAATACATTTGATTGGCAGCACTGATTTCACCGGATATCCAATAAGCTCAAAATTTCAATGAAGTTTTTTTTCATTTATCTGTTTTGGTTTTGCGCTGAGAGACATGTTTTATAAATTTTTTTCTTAAACGCTCTTTGGAATGGGTGAAATTTATGTCAAGCAGAAAACTCTTGAATTTATATGCTAAGCATATGTTCAGTTTATTATGCTTTTGAAATTCTAAAAACTTTTTGTGGAAAATTCCATTATTTATCGTTAGATATTTATAGAGTTCATTTTTTTAACGATTGGGAGAAATTTAGAATTTTATTCAAAAAGACTGCTTTAGAAAGAAGGTTTAACATTTCAAATAGATAATAAAAAGCAATTCTAAAATACTTAATTTTGAGAAAAGTAAAGTCTTAAACTTAATCTGTTTGCAATAGATTTGCACGCTGAAAAAATAACTCTTATTACGCCAATAATATTTAGCATCTATTACAAATGTACCTACAGGGATGGAAAAAATAAAAGAAACGGCTCAACCTTTTTTATTTTGTTTAATAATTTCATATGAAGTTAATTTAATTTTCATGTTTACTTTTTTTCTTAAGCATCAATTTTTTTAATTTTGCAGTTATAAAGTAAAAAATATTTTAATTTCGCTCATGTGCCCAGCAAAAGTTTTGATACAAATGTGACATGCATTCTTAGGGACACTGCTTGCAGAAGACATTCTAAAGATCCAATTATGCTTCTTCTTAGCCTTATCAAGAAGTGCTTTCAAGAGGCATTGTCATAAACTACTTCTGAAAGACATTCAAGTAGCATATAAATTCAATTAAAGTAAAAAAAATTGTGTACAATTATAATAAATGTTTTAGATATTTTCCGTGAGATTTTTTAAACCCCCAACAAAAACCAACCACTTCCTACTTCCAACACCAAAATGCCGTGAAAATAGGGAAAAGGGATATTTTACGTGATATTTTTGTAAACACTCAACAAAACCCAAACATTTCTCATTTCCAACACCAAAATCGCGAGAAAGTAATGAAAAAGGAAATTTTTCATGGGAATTCAAGACTTTCCCTTCCGCTTTACTTTCTTTTGGAAGTTTTTTTTTTTTTGCTGGGTATAGAAAAAATTAATTTTATTTATGTTTTGGCAAAACACAAAAAAAAGGCTTTGGAATTAAATAAGCTTTAAATAACCTGAAATTCTAAGTTTTGGTCTCCAGGACAGTAAAAAATTCTCTTAAGCGTGCTTATTTGTAGAATGATACTTAATAAAAGTTGTTTTTCTATTATTTTTTGATATTTAAAAATGTTATTTTTTTATTTTTTTTTTTTTTTTGTTATAAAAGCCAAAATTTTAATAAATTTAGTTTCTGATAAGTTTTGTAAATACTAAAATTGTACTGATGATCGTAAAATTGTCATCAGTAGAGAGTGGATTTTTATGCAAAACGTATAAAAATTGATTGCCAAAAATCTAAGCTATGCAAATTTTATGCAAACTTTTAACACATTTAGATCAGTTATTTGTATTTAAACAATATTTTAAAAATAAACAATTCACGTTGTTATCCCATCTTTACAGAGGATTTCATTTAAAAATGATTTTGCATTAAAATTCGACCCCTAGTCATCAGAGTCATTGTACATATATACTTTGTAATTTTTCATTACAAGTATTTTTTTCAATTTTATTGTTTTTTTTATACTGAATCTAGTTTCAATACTTAAGATCACTTGATTTTGAAAATTTTAAATATCGTGTTATAAATTACCACCAACTCGCATTGCAGTCATCAGTTACATTCGACTGAATATAGGGTGTATCACACTTTTAAATAAAAACCAATTAAAGAACATTACACAATTATTTTAAATGCGGGCTGGCTATAAAAATCAGCATTAGAGAGAGTGCGAGAGCAAGGAAAAAAGGTCAGCAAAAATAGGGAAAAGCAAAATTAAACAACAAAAGCAACAACAGCAATAATCAAAAAAATAAAACACACAAATACAAACCTTCGCAACAATTATGGTCAGCAGATTATGACGGAAAGACGTGAAGAACATTAAAATAAATGTCGTAAAAAAATTAAAAGCTATAAAAAAAGAGAAGCACTGCTTAAGTGCTGCCTTTTGTTGTTGTTGTTGTTATTGTTGTTGCTGTTGTTGCTTTGTTGCTTTAGCATTCATTGTCAATTAAATCAAAAGTGAAAACAGAGAAATGCAAAATAAAATATCTTAATAACAGACTCGTACAAAACTCAAGGTATAACAGGTCGCACAAGGCTATGAGCTACCTTTTTACAATTTTTTCTTTGCTCCAAATACTAACTAAGAAAATATTGAGTCACAAGTCAAGCGAATGAGTTTTCGAAAAATTTACTGATGTTTTATGAACTCTCCAAAAAGTGTGCTTAACTAAGTTGACTGCCCTCAAGAGTAGCGCATTCGAATGAGAAATGAAGTAGGAACAAACTGAAAAAAAATCACATAATCGCCATGAAAATTAAACGGGAAGTGATTTCAATAAAGCGGAAATTTCCCACATGAAGCTAATGAGATGAGAAAGAGACGGTTTCATAGCTACGAGTGTATATACATTTACACGAGTGTATAATCGTAGATGAAAGCAGCAGCACGCACCCACTTGAAATATATTTCTCGACCCATCATTAACTACATTAAAGACTTCAGAGATTTTAGTGTTTTTAAGTTGATTTATTTTTTTTTTATTTCGTTCTTTTGTTTCCCCAACTGCTTTCTTTTATTATTACTAATATATTCAAGAAAATCTGTATTTGGAATCAGAGCGCAATAGCCGTTGCTCCATTAATGAGCGCAAGAGTAGTTAATGCGAAGAGAAGGGAGTGAAGCTAACGTGACACACTTAAATGTGGGCGCTTGGCAGAAGATGAGAAGATGCGAACATTGTAATAGTCGTCGTTGTCGTAGTCGACGATTTTGTCTCATTAGCAGTCTAGGAATTTTTATGTGGGGATTTTTACCAAACTATGTTATGCTTGCATAAAGGAAGTTAAAGATGCGGGAATTTTTTTCGTTACTTCCGAATGGGGTTTTAAACAAGTGAAATTTTTTATTTTTAAAATTAGTTTTTTTGTAAATGTTTTTGAGAAAAAAATTAGGTCAAGACTTAGGGGATGCTAAAATGGGTTAGAAAGGAGGGAATTTTAATCAATTATTTTAAATTATATGTTAATATTCGTTGTTTTCTTAATTTTTACTAAATTTTTTGTGATCACCGAAACTATTTCGAAAATATTCATTTTAAGTATAATTTTTTTTTGTCAATATGAAGAACAAAACTAATGGAAGAATTGCAAACGCAAGTAGAGAAGAATTTTGCATGATGATTAAAGGTGAGGTAAGGTTGAGGTGGCTGCCGTTGTATGTGCGAAAACGTAACGCACATAAACCTGTTAACTTAGACCTATAAGGTCCTTCGTACCGCTGCACACTTGGCTTTCAATCCCAATTGAGCTTGAATTTATTGAAACAATACTCTGTCTAAGAGCATCTATTCAAAAATCACCAGGTTAAGACCACGATTTTTTTTTGTCCTATTTTGATTTATTAAAAAGTATAGCAGTGAGGGTACTGCCGACCGAAGCAAAAGCATATATGTAAAATATTAGTATTCCCTGGAAGACTTTATCCTGCCACGGACCGCCTTGCTGCTATATAAGAATTTTCATGCTAATCGGAAAAAAAATTTATATTTTCACCCCATCAACTTTTGATTATTTCTTTCAAAATATTTTTTATTCAGATAGTATTTTTATTTTATAATTACACCAAACTATATTATTACATTTAAATTGAATATTGTTGACATAAAAATAAAATACAGGGAGCACTATTGAATGAAAAATAATCCCCAAAAAGGATATTTAATTTTTTTCTTTCAATGTGTGTGTAGAGCTGTAGCTAAAATAAAATAAATTAACTTTTTTTTTATACATGATATTTTGTTTGATGGGTCTTGAGTCTCTTTTAATGCCTGCATTCGAGATCTTGCTACAAGAAAAACAGAAAACATAGCAAGCAAAGTGCAGTTTATTTTCTGCCACCGATTCGGTTTATCCGCACATCCGGTTCATCATTTATGCACCTTATTTTCATCTTTTATCACTTCATTATATTTTAAATTATGGGTTTTAATATAAAAAACAAAGTAAAACATAAACAAAAATATAAATTAAACTTATTGAAATAATTAATTTACACTTAAAATAATGCACAATACATAAAATTTGTATTTACATACATTTCATTGAATTTCATTTACATTATTTTCACTATTTGCGTCATGAATCATTGCATTATATTTTTTAAAAGATACTATAGGCTTATGGTAACTGAAATAAGAAACAAAAAATTTTGGACGATGCAGTTCCACTCATGATAAAATTTTTATTAGGTAGCCTTGAAAACTACTTATTTTCTCATATAAGTAGTCTCTGCTGCAATTTCAAACAAAATAAAACAATATAAAGTGCGTGTGTCTCACACATTGGCAGCTTTCAGCGGAGTCAATAGTTGGCATCTGTTTTTTTTTTTAAATTTGAGTGAGAAACCTTTGCAATTAAATGATCCATTCACAGCAGGTGACTCCTCTGAATGCGGCCAATGTGTGTTACACACGATCTCTATTTTGTTTTCTTTTGCTTGACATTCGATGGTCGAAACACGAAATGGCACTCCTACCTATTACTTATTATACCATGCCCCATGTCCCAGTCAGAGAATATGCTGGCGACATTTATAAAACTACAAAGGTTTTATGTTGGTCATGAAACTCAAATACACGCTCTTGGATATTGGCTCAGCAAATGCAGCAAGCATGTCAAAATTAAACAAGGTAGTGTTAGGGCGGATAGTCGGTGACCGAAACTGTCAAAATGAAGTTGACATTTCATACAAAATCTGCAACCAATGAGAATCCAATTTGAAAGCAAGAATTGGCAAATATATCAAAATGGATGAGTTTGACAGTTATGGTCACTTGGAAAGAGAAGACATTCAGCCCTAACACTACTTTGTCTAATTCTACTATGGCAGCAAGCAACCATCAATAAGTTTATCTGTTGACAAAGCGTTCCTTCATAAAGAAATCATGAAGGATATTTAGTGTTTTTCTGTCAATGTAAATGTAGATCTGTAGCTGAACTAAAATACATTTCCAACAATAATTACCAAGCAAATCTACTACAACGATGAACAGAGGTTGCGCAACGTTAGAGGAAATGAACCGAATTGGCGGCGGAAAATAAACAGCACTTTTCTTGCTATGTTTTTTGTTTGCCTGGTAGCAAGTTCTCAAGTGGAAGCATTAAAAGAGACTTCACGACCAGTCAACAAAATACAAATACGAAAAATTGCAAATTTATTTAATTTTAGCTACAGCTAGCTCTACATGAACATTGAAAAAAACACTAACATTCAATAGCTGCATTCCCAAAAATTAAAACCAGCCCGATTTCTAGCTCTATTTCTGATCTTACTGTTGGTTTAGACCGCCTGAACTAACGAAAAAATTATCGCGAACAATTGATTGCAATAAATTCTTCGTTCGGAGTACTGTTAAGACCGCACGAACATCAATCGCGAACAAACATTGGCCACCATCTTGTACGTTCAGGCGATGTAAGCAGCAATTTGTGTATTTGGCCGAACATCAATAAATGCAGGATTGATAACTCCTTTTTTTATATTAGTACTAAAACTTATACTCCATTTCTCAACAAAAAATGGCTTGCCACTCCATAATATATTACTCGTATTAGTTATTATAGAAAAGACGTGTGTTTAACTTAAGGGCCCATTTAAGTTTTTCAACGAACAAAAATGAAATGTTTTCACATTTTTCGTGTGTCAATAAATTTCGTAAATTTTAAGTCAATTAAATAAAAATTGCTACCAAATTGTATGCACTTATTAAGCAAATACAATTGGTACTTTTAGTCGTTCGATTTTTATTTAAGTGAAATACTTTTTATGTTATAACTTTAAAGAATTGCTTTTAGTTACAAATCGAATTTTCATCTACCATTTTGGTTAATATCCACATTTTTCTAAAATCTTCGCTTAAAAACTCAAAAACTTTCAGCAGAACCTAAAATACTTTTTTATTTTATTTGAACAAGCTCTTTTGCGGACTCATGCTTTATTAAATAACATTTGCTATTCATAAAATCTAAATTTTCTTTAAAAGTTGTATAGTTATTATTAAAAAGAAAATTACCTCAAATAAACAGTCGCTTAAAAATAAAACTTTAAATATAGGGTTTTTTCGCTTAAAAAACTTAATTTGGTCCTTTACACAACACAATTATATTGCAGCGAAAATTAACAGAACACTTAAAAAAACATAAAACATAAATTACTACATATTTTAGTACTTTTCATAAATTATTCTCTTAAGCTACTCCTATTTGCTACTTTCTTCGTTCGTTCGCCCTAATTTACTGTTTACACCGGGCAAACATCCTTTGCGATAAATTTATAGCGAACACTGTTCGTTCCGGCAAAGTGTTTAAACCGAGCGAACGAACGAGGTTTCTTTCGTTCTTTGAGGCGGTCTAAGCGCACAGTTAAAATGCTGCCAAGTTTCAAGCATTTTTTATCAAAACGAACATAGTTGGCAAATCTAAATAACTATTCATTTTCCTATTTTGACGTTTCACCACTCAATGGGCGTTTTGGTATTGTTGTTTTCTTTTGTTATTGTTCTTAAAACAGCTGTTTCAAGTCTTTGATGACAAATTGATATAAAGTTGAAGCAACGTTGTTTTACTGAGATTTGATCTGATCTAGTGCCACGGGAATGCACCTAATGTTTCGCAGCGGAGCAAAGCGAGGGGAAAGAACGATGCGTGAGGAACTTATTGATGGTTGCTTGCTTGCTTATGTTTTTTAAGTTTCCTATTCTATCTTTGTTGTCTGTATTGATGACGAGAGTTACTCGGAAAAATGCAATGACGCAAACCAAAGATTTAGCCTCTACCAAAATCGTTCAACGCGCCTAAAGAAGTTTTCACTTCAAAAATCTTTACTTCCTAGCATGAAATTTATTATTTCGTCCAAACACCTCATCTCAGCATTGATGGAGACTCCATTCGATGGGTCTCAATGGACTTCACCACTGTTGTTAAGAAGTGTTTTATAGAAATAATAACCATATAGGAGATGTGAACAAAATTGCTTAATTTTAGGGGTCGTCCATAAACTACGTTACTGATTTTCCGGTTTTTTTACCCCCCCCTCCCCCTGCGTTACTTTTCGTAGTGCTTTTCAAAACATCTCCCTCCCCCCCCCCCCCATAAAGTAACGTGACATATGAAATTAATTCATTCGAATGATTATACATATATTTTGACTAGCTCTGACAATTTTCACTAGTATTAGTGTCTAGTATGACTAGATACATTAAAGGAACAATTGGAAAAAAATCAATAAATAATATCATCTGTAAAAGCTATTCCATCTGCGATCCAAGATTCGATGCTCTCAACCACTGGGATAGAAGAAGCTGGTAGCTTTGTTGAGGATTCTTCAAAATAGAATTTTTCATCGGATTCTATATCGACACTCATTTCTAACGCAAAGAAATTCACCTGGTCTTTGACAGAGTATCCTTAAAGGCTGCACCCGAGCTGCACCAAGTTCTGTGTTTTTGTGTAAATGCTTTCTGAAAATTGATTTATTTAAATAGTATGTTTTATTCCGATTTATTGTAAACGATATAATACAAACTTATGGTAATTCATAGAAGTTTTAAAAACGAAATACAAGCCGCAGGTAGGACACGACCTTGAACCGATTTCTTCTTTCTGAGAAGGACAGTACATGTCATACGGTATCTCCTTTGATGAAGAACATACAGGCCTTAACGTCAAGGCCTGTCGCAAAAGCAAAGACTCAAATTTTTCAGACGTGTGCTGAGATGGTGAAGGAATACCAAAAGGTTCCTGTGTCGAGGGAAAAGGTGATGGAAGAAATCGTTGAAACAAAAGTTAACCATCAATTTAGACGATTAAACATAAACATGTAAGGTTAAAAATTTTTGAAATGATTGTGTTATTAATTAGAGGTTTTTTGTCGATTATTTTAATTTTTGGTAACGTTACAATATCTAAACACCTCCCCCCCCCCTACCGTTACTTATCGTAGTGCATTTCAAAACCCCTCCCCCCCTAAATTGGAAACGTAGTTTATGGACGACCCCTTATGTTTGGTAGTATATTTTTTAAAAATATCAACAAAATAAATAAAAAATCTTGCTTTTTATTGGTGTTTTAAATAGATATTTTTAGACAGGGTTTCGTTCAGAGAAGAAGTTTCGGGGTATTTGAAGAGTCCAAATTGAAAAAATTATTTTAGATACCTTGTTTGATGGCCGAGATATAAAACCTTATATTAGTTTTTTTTTGAAAAAGTTCAAAATTTCAAGTATAGATTTCTCAAAAACCAGAAAATGTGTATAGGCATTTCCACAGAAAACTCTACTGTGACCAAAAAATTAAAATTTATTAAAAACTAATTATTTAATGATATTATCTATGAGAAGCATTTTAATTTCTGCATAAATTTATTAACCATGATCGTCTGCACTGTTTCACAAATTTAGTTTTTCGTTTTCGTAAATGTTTAGCAAATGTTTCGTAAACGTTTTTATTTTAGTAAAAATTAAAGGCATTGGATAAAGATAATGAAAAAATTGTTGAGGCAAGGAAAGAACAATATATTAAATTTGTTCTTTTATTGCTTAATTACATAATTACTTAACATAACTACCTAATTACTTAATTACCCAATTAAAGTACAGTGGAAATTTTAGTAGAGTAACGTAACGCTAGATAAAAAAGCCTAATAAAAAAAAACCAGAGAAGATTTTTCAATTTGATCACTTGGAAAATAAACTTATGTTATTTTAAGCTCTTCTAAAAAAATTTGTGCACAAAAAGTTTTATCCAATTCAGTGAGTTTTGATGTACTTTCAGCTCGGCCCGGCAAAGCAAGAAGTCGCCACTATAGACACGCCCGAAGTTTTTTTGCTTCTAGTGTAGGATAGAGCCTTATTTTTAGCAGTTTCTGAGACAGATGACCTATAAGAAATTTCATTTCGAAAAGTTTGCCTTTCGAATGCAATTGCGTTGCGGACTCAGTTCGTTTGTTGTCAAGCCTTTTTGCTTAGTGTAAATATTTGATGTTGTTTTGCTTGAAAATTTTACAAAACAGCAGCAAATTTGTCCAAAAACATTAAAATTGCAAATAAACAGCATTTATTGCTACCCATATTTCGCAAAGAAATGTATTGTAACAAATATTTGCTGGGTTTTTTTTTTTGGGCTTTTCTGTTTTCTTTTAATATATATTTATTTTTTCAATAATATTCACAGAGTTTGCACAAATGAGGTTCATTGCTGGGCACAGTGCTGCCAATAGATTTGCGAATGTATGCACATTTGCGTCAAATAGTTAAGCCACATTTTTTAATGCCGCTAGAAAAAATTGAAAAGGATTTGTCATAAAAAAATGTATTTAAGCAAGTATTTTTTTTTTTTTGCAGTTAAACGCAAAAATGGTTGCTACACATTTTAATTTTATAACAAGGGCAAAATATTCGTAACAAAATATTTCCCCAACTCCGCCTCTTTTTGCAAAAAGCTTCGTTCAAGTTGACATTTTTGGCATTCTATAAGCCAACCTTTTTTTTGTGGCATACATACCTAAATCTTAACCCTTCAACATTTACAACCATTACAATTTTAGGGCTTCTGCTTGACTGATTTGCTTGAATTTTCCACTTTAAATGTTGTTGAGAGACATAGACAAAACTTTGTTACTAATTGTCTTGAAAGTGCTCGTTAAAACTGACAAAAATAATTAAAATATTAAAAGGGAAAATACTGTGTACTTTGAAATACAAGAGGAGAAGGAGGAGGAGGGGGAGTAGAAATTAAGTGTCCAGTTAAGGCAAATGAATTAGTTTGGCAATTTAACAACTTCTTGGCCTAACTTAATTGATTTTGAAATAAATACCGAAATGTATTTTACGTGTATTAAATATCTTTTGTGATCAAATTTACAATTAAAATAATTTCCTCTAAACAAAATGATTACTTTAGACAAAAGAAGAGTTCACTCCAGACTGTATTTCTCCCAAATTATTTCTCTTTTTTTGCTTTTTCACCCACCGCAAACAGTTTCGAGTTTTAACATTATTTAAGCTAAGTGTTCACATCTAACTTGTTTTGCCCTAACTTTGTGTTGGCTAACTTTTCTGGTTCGAAAATAAAACTTTTAACACTAAAGAAGAATATCAAGTTTTTATTGCTTTTTGAAAATTAACTTTTTTGCAGGCACTCATCGACGATAACTCGTCTTGAAAGTTGAAAACAAGCAATTTGCTGTTAAGGAAACAGAAGTTAAAAACCAATTTGGTGTAAATTTATTTCATAATTTTTTCAAAACTGAATTAAAAACTTTAGCAACGTATTAACTTGAAAAGCAACAACAACAACAAAATAATGTAGAAAAGAGAAGACAACAAGAACACAGCAGAAACAAAATACTGTCTCGAACCTTTTGTCTAAGCAAGAAGTTGAGGATAACAGCAACAACAACAACAACAACAACAACAACAACAATAAGAATAACAACTTATAAATAGCATAACAATAACTTGTCTAACAGCACAAACATCAATAAAAGTACTTCCAACTCACTGAAGTAACCGAGTTTTGGAAGCAGGAAGGAGTTTGAATAAGCCAATATATTACAAAAGCCTTAAAAATATTTTGCACACAAAAAACCTAAAAACATTTGTACAAAAAATCGTCACAGCCAGAATAGGAAGCAAAGAGAAGCCACAGAGGATCACAATGAAAAATTTTAGCTTAGCAGCTAAAAAAAAATTCTACTTGGAAAAAACGGAAGGAAGACAATACAAAAGTTTCCATAATACATAATAGCGCAAAAAATCAATGAAGCATAGCAATGATAAAAAGTTAAGACATGCTTGATAATCCTTGAAAAAGTCCTTACAATTGTTATCGATTGAAAAGAATGCTAGAGTAGAAGGAAAGAGAAATAGAAAAAAAAAAACAAAACTAAATCAAAAACTTGATGAAATGTTTTGTTCTATAAATTGTTAAAAGTAATCAGAACAAGTTAACAACTATCAACGGTATTTGTTGTTGTTTCTGTTGTTGTGGTTCTTGTCATTATTGTATGGTATTAATAGCTCACTAAGCTTGGAGTAAAGCAGCAGCAGGGACAGCGCAGAGTAGCTTTAAGTGGAAAAGTAGCTAGAAAAAGTAAAAGTAAAAATAGCAAAAAGTAAAGCATATGCTAAAAAATCTTCGACGTTAGAAGCATTGACTATTTGGCTATTCAAAAAAAAAAAAAAAAAAAAAAAAAGGAAAAAGTAAAACAAAGCAACTATAAAACAAACAATAGGTTACTATAACAACAGAAGTTTAGTCATATGAGAATAAGTAACAGTTAGATGTGAATGACGCTAAATTAAGAAGTAGACGATGAAAAACTACATAAGAGTATAACAAATCACAATAAATTCCAAACTTAATTAAAAACGGCAACGGATAAGAAGTAGAAAAAGTAGTTGTTTCTTGTCATTGAGCTATTAATGGGCTAGTAATGAGTTAACTAAAGTTTAGCTTGTTACAAGTTAGGGTCAAACGGATGTAGCTTTAGTGAAAGTTTGCACCAATAAATCAACAAGTAGCAGCAATCCACTGAAAACAACAAGCGAATGCAAGCGATTGCAAAAAAACAAAAGAGCATACAATTTTTGGTAGCTAAAGCCCGTATACTTCATTGTTTTGTCCAATTTCAAAATCTGAAAAGAAGTGGCGCGTGAGCTAGACAGACATATATTGTTGGAAAAGGATGAAAACATGCATCGTGCCACTTTTTTACATTTCCGCAACATGACTATTTTATCTCTCTGTTCTTCTTAGCTGCGGAAGAAAGAGCTCAACCTTGCTTTTGACACTTAATATTTGATCGAAACTGATCGAAACTTAACGACGAACGAATTGAGAGAAACGTCAAAAATAATGCATTGAAAATGCTGTCCGTCGCACATTTTTTTTTTCCAATTCGTACTATATGCGTATACACTCACACTTCTTGAATTTTAGCTTTAGCACTATTTAAACTGCTCTAGTTTCATTGTCAATGAATAAAAATTGGAAAATACAATGAAGTATCATACAGGCTTAAGGAGTGCATCATTAGAAATTAGTGCTTGCAATTTCGACTAAAACTTCTTTCATATGAATCTAATTTTAAATTTTTTAATCAGGTTAGCTTTCAAAAACATGTATTTTATCACTTGGTAGTTTTGATTGACTATTAAGCGAAATCATGTGTAATGGAAAAGAAGCATAACCCGTAATATACCTTTAAAAAGATAGCAAAAGTGGTCAAAGTGAATAGAAGCACTGCGTCTCGCATAATAAGAAAGTTTAAGGCGGATGTTAACGTTGATCGAAGATAAGGAACGGGCAGGCAGAAAGGCTGTGGTGACCGTGATAAGGCTAAAAAGGTGGTGACCATGCTGAAGAATAACCCAAACCCATACGGACGAAAAGTGGCTCGGCTAACGCAATGCTCTGAGTCATTTCCACGAAAAGTAAAAGGCGAAGTTGGTCCAAAGACCTTAAAAATTCAAAAAGTCAGAGAACGGAATGCGGAAAAGAATCACAAAGCTAAAACTAGTGCTCAAAAACTGAACAAAAATTTCGTTAGCAAGTATGAATGTTGTATTATGGATGATGAAACATACGTCCTTTCCATCTTCTCTCAGCGGCCTGGTCAAGAATTTTATATTGCTGAAAAAAGACCATAAGACAAGCAAAGCTTCCGACAAAATTCCTTGTTTGGCAAGCAACATGTAGCTGTAGGAAAAGAAGCCAAATTTTTTTGGCCAAAGGATCTATTAACACCGATATAAACATCAAGGAATGCCTGCAAAAAAGACTTCGTTCTTCTGGCCTTACATCGTGCTGTAGCGAAGCTAAAATTCTGAGATTATCCAACGAAATATGAACAAATTTTGTATGTTTTGTTTTAGCGGAACTGTAACCGTCAAAATTTAAAATGTCTTTTTTTCATGTAAAAATACACTTAATCAACAGTATTTTTTTAAATTCTAACTTTGGACAGTAACAGCTCCGCTAAAACAAAAGATAGAAAATTTTTAGATATTATTTTGGATAATCTCAACATTTTTTCTCCGCTACAGCACATGACACGAAAGCGATTGATATACTTATGAAAAATCTGATATTTTTTCTAGAATACAAAATATTATTTTTTATTTTATGGTGAGTAGTTTAGATTCTAGATCAATAATACTAAACACGTACCAAAACCGTAAAACAACCTGTATCTTGAAAGTTTTACAATATAGGAGGAAACTGAGTACGGAGTTGGAACGAGTGTTGAAAGTACATATAGGAATGAAAATGGACTTACCGGATCCGAAATTCGTATACTAGTATTATTTATCCAAACATGTATGAATATAAGGGCGCTACTATTATTTTGACCGCATCTGTATATTTTTCATAAAAGTTTCTAAATTTAAATAAAATATTTATTGATAAATTATAAACCATTTAAAATGTTTATCTGTGGTTCCGGAAATATCGCTTATATTCAATAATATAATTTTTAATGACGCACTCCTTATTAACATTTATTTCATGATTACATTCCTTTTAGCAAAGTATGCTGTAAAAGCGAAAAGAAATCTTCCGTAAGAAATGCATTGCGTTTTCGACAGCGAAAAGGTAGCGAAATTTTTATTTCGTTGGTTAGTACGCTGTTGAACCGAAAAATTTGTTCAATGCAGCCAAGTTCACAACCATGATTGGAGAGTTTAAATATCAAAATTTCGCTGTCGTTGATATGTCTGCACACTTAATTGGCGTGGAAATTTGACATTCAACAATACTCTTCAACTAACGCATTCAACAAACACGTTATGGTAAGTATGTGTTAGTGTTGAGTCTACACCAACATTTCGCGTGTAGAATTAAATGCCTAAAAATTTTCGTTCCTACAGCATACTAAGCTTTAATAAAAAAAGTGCTTTTTCCATTTGAAACCAGTTCAGCAATGAACTGTAAATGTACTTTTTTTTCTATAGTAACAAATTAACATTTTTTTGTAAAAAAAAATTTGTTTAAAATGTTCCTTTTTGTTTCTTTGATGACTTTGGAAATGTATTCATTATTTTATTTTTTGATACTTTTTATGTTAGGTTTGGGCATCCCATCCCGGGATCGTAACAACAATCATAAATAAGTTAAGAAATGAACCGTATATAATATTTTTTTGTATATTAATATATATAAATTTTTTTTAACTAAAAAATACACCATAAATTATTGTTTTTTTTTTTTGCTTAAAAAATTGTTTGTTTATATGTTAAGAAAGTTTAAAGTGTTAAATCAAATTACAAAATACACTCTTTTGTACTGTTTAGATTTTGGTTAAAAAGCTAGTAACGCAAATAAATTTTGACGAAAAAGTGATATGGCCTAGTGGTAGCAACAGTGTACTAGAGTCGTAGAGGACAAGAGTTCACAAGTGCACTTTGAGAATGAGATTTTGTAAAATCACATTAAAATCACACCTAAAGGGTGCTTTTTATAGAGTGATACAAGTTTAAATCATAATAAAACATAGTAATGTATTTTTAATATCAATAAAACGTAGTTTATTAGATTGAAAATTTTTCGACATTAATGCTAAAATATGATTTTGGTTATGTGGCCGCCACGGCTGGCCCGTACAAGGCGCAATCTGAAACACCAATTTTCACAAAATGTTCGCAGCATTTGCGGCCGCCTCTCGCCGATAACCCTTTGAATGTTGATTTCCAGGTGCTAAATTGTTTGTGGTTTATCGACGTAGACAAATGATTTTACATAACCCCAAAGAAAATAATCCGATGGGGGTAAATCACACGCTCTTGGGGGTCAATTAATTGGGCCATTTCGTGAAATTATTTTGTCGTCAAAAGTTTTCTTGATTAAATAATTGTAGCGCCGCTGTGTGGCATGTGGCTCCGTCCTGTTGGAACCACATATCAACAAGATTAATGCCAGCTAATTGAGGTACGAAAAAACTTCAAATCATGTGTCTAAACCGTTCACCATTGACAGTAACATTCTGACCACCATCGTTTTTGAACACATATGGGCCAATGACTCCGCCAGCCCATAAAGCGTACCAAACAGTAATTTTCTTTAGATGTAATGGTGTTTCGACAAAAGCTTGTGGATTATTCACATTACAAATACAACAATTCTGTTTATTGAAGGGGTACTTACTTCAACCAAAAATGGGCTTCATCGGAAAATAAAATTTTCTATGGAAATTCAAAATCAATATCAATTTGTGCTTCAGCCCATTCGCCGAATTGGCGGTGCGTACGATGGTCGTTTGGTTTTAATTCCTGCACAAATTAAATTTTGAATGGTTTTAAGCCAAGATCCTTTAGTAAAATCTTCCATAAAGTGGAAGGACACAACTCCAGTTGCTGAGAACGGCGAAGAATTGATTGATTAGGATCATCTTCAATGCTTTCCTGTACAGCGGCAACAGATTCTTCAGTGCGCACTGTTCGGCGCCTCACGGGATGTACATTATCAGTAACAGTAAATGTGGTTCGAAAACGATCTATTGTTCTTCGAATTAGCAGCTCTGAAGGACGATTATGTACGCCCTAAAATGGACGAAGTGCACGATAAGTTTAACGAACAGAACCATTATTTTGATTAAAAATTTCCACAACTTGCACTCGTTGCTCTGGTGTAAGTCGATCCGTAATGAAAAGGAAACTTAACAAAAAGCCACTATCAACTGTTAAATGGGTGGTCAAATAAAGCAGTGATGCCAACTCAAAGTTAAATCACTCTATATAAAACACCCATACAAAGTGACTATATGAAATCAGTAAAATCTTCTTAAATTACACAATATTTAGTACAATGGCTTAAGATTTTGCAAATAAGTTTGAATCTTTAATATCCTCCCAAACAAAGTGACCTTATCAAAACAGTAAAACTTTTAAAAATTAAAGAAAAATAAATGTTAAATCTTGGTATTAATATAGATAAAAATGACTCTGAGCTTAAAATTTTTTAATATTTGAATAAAAACCACGCCGTATGAAAGTCACGTCACCAAAAAAGTACAACATTCAAGACTTTGACTAAATTGAAATATGGCCGTGGGGATATTTTAACTTCGGTCCAGTCGAAAATAATTTCTTACTAGTTTTTCTTAACACTATTGGCAGATCTTCTTTCCTTTCTTTTCATCAATTTTATTGGAAATCTTATTGGAAACGCGAATCTGACACTTTTAATGGAAAACCTGTATAAAATATGAATGTCACACTCAAAACAACGAATTCTTGCATAAAAAGTGAAGAAAACGTACTAAAAAAAATATTCATTTACAGATAAATTTTGTATCGAATTTAGACTATTCTTAATTTTTGGAGTAGTTCTGCAAATTCCACACGTTTGTGATGATGTTTTTACAACAGTACTAAATAGGAACTTTTCAATCTGTCATTGTAATGTAGAGCTCATGATCAAGGGCGTAGGCAGGATTAATATTAGGGGGGGACAAGACCTTATAAATTTTTTATCATATCTTTCATTCATGAATTTTGCGAGTCAATGAAAATAGTTCAAAATGAATGTATGGTGTCTTACTACCTGATGTTTTTATATATAATCTCTAAGGGAATATAGACTCTAAAGG
This sequence comes from Dichetophora obliterata, assembly GCA_963920525.1. Taxonomy (NCBI): domain Eukaryota; kingdom Metazoa; phylum Arthropoda; class Insecta; order Diptera; family Sciomyzidae; genus Dichetophora; species Dichetophora obliterata. The sequence goes on along the minus strand of OY986439.1, from coordinate 31,148,528 downwards.
AAAACGACTTTCATCTTATGTATATCAAACAAACGCAAGCCATGAGATCAAATAAAGTTACATATATTAAATTCAGGTTAAACTCATTTTAAAATATGATGTCGTTAAAAAATATGGTTTAAAAAAAAATTAACAAAAATTAAAAAAAAAACTCAAAGTAAGGAAGCCTCAACAAAATAATACAAAAAATTAAATAAAAAAATATTTTTTTTATTTAAATATAAGTCGCCTAGGATTTTCCTCAAAACGGTTAATAATTTCGTCTAGAATGTTTTCCTGGTTTTCTGCCGCAAATTTGCGATGAACACTCAATATGCACAAACCTATAATAAAAGAGTTTTGCAAATTTTTCTGAATTGAATTTCATGCGTATTGATAAATTAACAAATCCAACTTGGCAGTGTTCAGTTTTTTTGAAATTTTGCTCCAACTCACAGATAGCTGGCGTTGACTGCTTACCATATGGCAGCTCTCGTCAACTTAAAATGTAAATCTGGCTGTAGCTACAAATGAAAAGATTGCTACGATTTACTTACCACTGGCAATAGCCGAGAGAGGTATTTTAAATTTGTAACTTTTTTTTGTATGATCCGACCAAGTGCAGAAAAAACAGAAGTGGAAAATATTTTGAAGCAATTCAATATTGGCAATTCCCACATTTATTCCGCTACTTCCGATACTCTAGCCTCCAATACAAAGAGTATTGAAAAAAGTTATTTTAATTTCTGCCTAACGAAAAATGTTGCAGTTCTTTTCTTTTATAAATTACTTGACCTTAAGCTCTAAAAATTTTAACCTTGTAAAATCATGAAAATATTACAATTTAATTATAAACCATAAAATGTTCACATTATCTACTTCATGTAAATATCTTAGTTTTTAAATTCCCGTTTGAACAGAATACAATATTTTACAAAAATTTACAATATCGCTTTAAAAAAAACTGATTTGCTTTTCAGAGATTCAAGGATTGAATTAGGTCTAGCTTGAAAGAAAAAGGTAAAATTACACATTAAAAAGGGATCACATATAGAAACTATTAAATAATCCGTCGAATAAAAAAAAGATCTCAGATTTAGGGGCAATTGCCCCCCTTCCGCCCTGCCTACGCCTTTGCTCATGATGAACTTGAAATGTGCTCAGACTTGTCAGTTTAATGTTCGATAATTGAGCTATTATTATTCTTATTCTCATAGTAAAAAAGTTTTGACAAGATTATTCAATAAAATATACAATCATTAGAACAATTTTTACTTATAAGAATAGTATTGACATTTGCTATTAGAATAAATAGTGTTAAATGCCACTTCAATAAATACATAAAACTAGATAAATTGTGTTAATATAAAAAGTGTTTTGTGGGGTGAATTGAATTAAACAATATAAGTAAAAAACAGTTAAAAATTAAGAATGATTTATTAGAAGAGAAACAAAAAAAATTATTTCTGTCTTAAAAATAAAAAACAAACAAAAATTAGCTAATGGAGCGCAACAAAAATTCGACTTCCGAGTGGTCTAACTCAAAGATCAACAATTTTATTTTTTTTTTAAGAAAGTACTCAAATTTCTTTCAAGGCATATACTTGCAGGGAGTCTATTGAAAAGTCTACAAGATAAAATCGAAAAAAATTACGATAGTGGGTTGTGCGAAAAACTGGAACAGTCACGGTAGAATTTTGGTTCGATCTTAAGTTGTAATTACCATATATGGGATTCTGCATATACCCACTTCTTTTAAAAAATATTTTTAGAACTTTAAAATAATAAAGATGCCTTAACGGTAAGATCTCTAAACGTCTTAATAGCTTAATAGACGAAGTCAAGCGATTTACTTTACAGATTATTCTAACGGCAGAATTTTGTACTATTAACAGGGGACGTATATTATTCAGATAAGCACCTCCCCAGCAGCTCACACCAAATTGTAATCTAGAATGAAAAATCCCGTAGCATATTTTAGTTAATGTACTTTCAAAACAGCAATTTCTTAGTTTATAAAAGCATCGTAATGAAGAAAAAAGATATTTCATCAACAGTGAAATGTGTGCGGTCCAGGTAAGATGTTCATCAATCATTACTCCTAAATATTTATAGCAAGGTGCTCTTTCTACAACAAAGCAATTATTACTGCAAGGAATTCTACTGTTATAGGTTGAACCTAGGTTATGTCTCGTATCTGATGTTAATCTAAATCGACAAGAATCATATCCATGAAAAATGATATCAATTTCCGGCGATACTAAATTACAAAGCTTAAATAGATTAGTTTAGTCTTCCTGCTAACAATTAACTTTTGTTCTGCAAACCAAACTCTAAGTAAATAGACGTCATGGTTTATATCCACTGATGCATAGCCAATGGCTAGATCATCGGCAAAAGCAGTAACTTTACCAGCAAAATTTAGCGAAAAAAAAAATTAATATAAACCAGAAATAGAACCGGACCAAGTACAGAGTCTTGTGGAACTCCTAGGTTTATTCATTTAGAGTCACTTAGTTCGCTACAAATTTTTACTCTCTGCTTTCTGTAATCCAAAAAGGACATAAGCCAATTGTAAATAAAACCACGAAAGCCTGCTTTATGAAATTTTTTCAGAAGAATATTGTGATCAACCATGTCAAATGCCTTTGTTATATCATCAAAGAGGTTGGCACAATTTGTCTTATCATCAAGACCTTGGTAAATCGATGTACAGAAATCAAGTAGTGCGTCTTCAGTTGAGAGACTTGTTCTAAATCCGTACTGACAAGAACTGAAAAAATATTGTCTGTTCAGAAAAGCTAAAATCCTTAAGGGCTTTTTTAAAAATGTTTGAGATTAAAAACAGCGAACAAATATGTCTGTAATTATAAGTATCTCTCCTGCAACCTGTTTTAAAAAGCGGAATAACAATTGCCTCTTTGAGTTGGTAAGAAAATATTCCATATAGGACACTTAAGTAAAATGTATGTTTTAAAATATCAATTACATTTAGTGCAATATTTTTCAGAATATTGTTTGAAATCTCATCACTGCCACCAGAGTTCGAGTTTTTTAAGGTTTTGATTATTCTCAGTAGCTTAAGACCAGAAATCGGCTCAAAATAAAAACTGCTATTAGAAAAGTGTTCCAAGTTGGAAGAAGAGCTTATGAATGCTTCTTTCGGAAATAGAAGCTGCCTTGACGTTGTAAAATGATTATTGAAATCATTTGAAATGTGCTTTATATCAGTAACGATATTAGATCCATTATTTAAAACGACCGATTTTGCGTAATTGGCTTGGCTGCATTACGATTTAAAATGTTATTAACAACTTTCCATTATTTTTTTGGGCTACCTTGTGCAATTAGAATCTGGTTTTGGTAGTAATAATTTCTACAAGATTTTATTTTAAAATTTAAATTTTTGCAAATACGAGTGTAACGTGGTTTCAAACTGACATTGAACGGATGTTTCCAGCATTTTTTTTTAGTTTATTTTTTAGCTTAATTTTCTCAAGCAGGCTACGAGTCATCCATGGTTTTCAACACACGCTCTGAATTTCGTAGAACAGTTGCAGAACTAGAACTATTAATATGATTTGTCAAAATACTTAGAAATATGATATATGCATGAGATACATTATGTTTGGCATAAACAAGCTTCCAATCTTCGAAACGTAAAGCAATTTTAAGTTATACAAAATTAATTTTCCTGACTTTTCGAACACTCTCAACAATGATATTAACTACGTCAAATGTTTCCTTCTGACTACTTGTTTTTATTGCTCTGCACCAGCAAGTTGAAGAAGGTAGCGAATTTTTTTAACAGCACTTTACTCCTACTCAGTGGAGCGAAAATGTTATCCCTGCAAGAGGGCATAAGGCACTTTGGGACTATGTCCTTTTTTCAGAATTTTTCTATTAAGAAAATGTTGAAATTTGAAGAAATGCATTATCTTTAAAAATGCCTTTTTATGAAATGCTAATCGGAAATATCTCTAAAAATATGAAAAATCGCCCAAATTCGAGAAAATTCTCTTGTTCAATGTTTAAGCTGAATTTCTGGATTAAAATAATATATGGCTTAAATTTCTAATACCTTATCGATACTTCTAAAACTGATTTTATTCTTTGTGAAACTAGTCAAAATTCAAGTTCTTTTTTGTTACTACATATTTAAATTAGATGTTTTTTGTTTATGATTTCTAAATATTTCATCTAATAAAATGACTGTCACTTTTGATGATATCATCATTAATTTTTGTTTTTTTTTGCCCATATAAATCAAATATAAATCTAGTATTTCTCCAATTAATACTGGTTTAATGAAGCTTGTAGTTGAAAATTGTATTCCACTGCAAAACAAAAATAACGTGCTGTTGTCATGAAAAACTAGCAATAATATTCACTATGGTAAAAAAATTGAATTGAATAAGCAAACGAATAAAAATAAAATTAATATAAAACTGTTTTTAGGAAGATAATCTGAAATATATGTAAATTTAATTGAATAAAGCTAATGATGGTGTGCAAAGGTTATGTTAAAACAAAATAATGATAATAATAAAAACAGTCATAATAATAATAATAAAAATATTTAATTCAATAAAAATTTTAACTTTTTAGTTATTCTTCAAACAGCATGAATGTTTTAAAGTAAAGTTAAAAACTTTTCAACAGAGCCACTATTTCATATATAAGCTTACTTACTTACTTAGTTGGCGCTACAACCGTATGTCGGTCTTGGCCTCATCTAAGAATTTGCGCCAGCCATTTCTGTCTTTCGCTTGCTGGCGCCAGTTGGAAATTCCAAGCTTCGTCAGGTTGTCCTCTACTTGGTCTTTCCAACGAAGATAAGGTCGTCCTCTTCTGCGTAGACCGCCGCTGGGTACCGAATCGAATGTTTTCTTCACTGGAGCATCGTCTTTCATGCGCTGAACATGACCAAGCCAGCGAAGCCGCTCGATTTTGCTTTACTATGTCGATGTCAGCGTACAGCTCATACAGTTCATCATTCCACCGTGTTCGCTACTCGCCATTGACGTAGATTGGTCCGTAAATCTTACGAAGAATCTTTCTCTCGAATGCTCCTAAAGTCTTTTCATCTAAACTGCTCAGCGTCCAGGTTTGTGATGCGTAAAGTAGGACGGGCATGATGAGCGATTAAAGAGCCTGATTTTCGTTCGTCGAGAGAGGGCTCTGCTTCTCAATTGCCTACTGAGCCCAAAGTAACACCTGTTGGCAAGAGTTATTCTTCGTTTGATCTCAATGCTGATGTCGTTGGTTGAATTAATGCTGGATCACAGATAAACGAAGTTTTTCACAACCTCGAATGAGGTATTGTCAACGGTAACGTGGGTTCCAAGACGCTGGGACTGTTTGTTTGTTGACACTAAGTATTTCGTCTTATCTGCATTCACTGACAGACCCATTTGACTTGACTCTCTTTCTAATCTGGAAAATGCTGCACTGACTTCGCGCGTATTATGGCCAATGATATCGATGTTATCAGCATACGCAAGCAGCATAACACTCTTGTAGAATATTGTGCCACTACGTCTCAGATCAGCAGCTCGGATGATCTTTTCCATCATTAGGTTGAAAAAGTCGCACGATAAGGAATCACCTTGTCTGAAACCTCGTTTGGTAATAAATGGTGGGGAGAGTCCTTCCCGATTTTAACTGCGCTGCTGGTGTTGCTCAGTGTCATCCTGCAAAGTCGTATTAGTTTTGCAGGAATACCAAATTCAGACATGGTGGAGTACAGGTGCTTCCTTATTGGGCTGTCGAAGGCGGCTTTGTAGTCGACAAAAAGATGGTGGGTGTCGACTTGTTTTTCTTGAGTCTTCTCCAAGATTTGTCGTAGCGTGAAAATCTGGTCGATGGTGGACTTTCCAGGTCTGAAGCCACACTGATAAGGTCCGATCAGTTCGTTTACAATGGGCTTCAATCTTTCACATAAAACGCTCGACAGGACCTTATATGCGATATTAAGAAGGCTTATCCCACGGTAATTGGCACAGATAGTGGAATCGCCTTTCTTGTGGATTGGGCAGAGCACACTGATATTCCAATCGTTCGGAATGCATTCTTCCGACCATATTCTGCATAGAAGCTCGTGAATGCATTTAAGTAGAGCTTCGCCTCCATTCTTAAACAGCTCAGCAGGTAAGCCATCAGCTCCCGCGGCTTTGTTATTTTTAAGCCGAGCTATAGCTGTCAGAACTTCATCATAGTCGGGCAGCGGAACCTCAACGCTGTCATCCAAAATTGGGGTTTCCGGAATATCATCTCTATTGGCGGGATTGTTGTCAGCGTCGCCATTTAGAAGCTTAGAGAAGTGTTCCCTCCATAACGTCAGTGTACTCTGGACATCTGTCACTAGATTCCCGTTTTCATCCTTGCAGGAAGAGGCCCCGGTTTTAAAACCATCGGCAAGGCGTCTTATTTTTTCGAAAAATTTTCGGGCCTCATTCCTGTCACCATACATCTCAATCTTCTCCTGCTCGCGCTTTTCTGCCTCTCTTTTTTTCCGCCTGAAAATATGTCTCTCTTCCCTCCACTTTTCCTTGTATCGCTCCTTAGCAGCGCGAGTTACAACCGACTGCAGGGTGGCTTTGTAGGCGGCGTCTTTTTCTGCAGTGGCGTCGCAACACTCCTGGTCGTACCACTGGTTTCGGCGAGGGCGTTGGTAGCCAATCACCTCTTCAGCAGCCGTATGCATGGAGTTGGAAATGTGTGTCCACTGCGCGCATATATCATCGATTGGAGGAGTGCTTTGAAGCAGGAGTGAGAGTCGAGTGGCGAAAGCATCGGCTGTCTGTTTCGATTGCAGCTTGTCGACGTCTAGCTTTCTCTGTGTAGGGTTGCGTGTATTCTTAGCTGCGCACAGACGTGTGCGGATCTTGGCTGCAACAAGATAGTGATCCGAGTCAATGTTTGCACCACGGATCGTGCGATTGGATGTACATCCAATACACTGGAAGAGTGCCTTCCGTCGATCAAAACGTGATCAATTTGATTTTTTGTTTTTTGATCAGGCGACATCCAAGTGGCTTTATGAATATTGAGATGCTTGAATCTAGTGCTACTTACGACTATGTTTCGTGCTGCGGCGAAGTCAATCAGCCTCATTCCGTTATCGGAGGTGTTGTCGTGGAGGCTGAACTTTCCGACTGTTGGACCAACAATATTTTCCTTGCCTTAGCGTTGAAGTCACCAAGCACGATTTTTACGTCGTGGCGGGGGCAGCGCTCGTAAGCATTTTCAAGGCGCTCGTAGAAAATTTCCTTGATCTCATCGTCCTTGTCTTCTGTCGGAGCGTGCGCACATATTAGGCTTATATTGAAAAATCGAACCTTGATGCGGATTATGGCAAGTCGTTCGTTCACAGGTGTGAATCGCAGGACGTGGGGCCGTAGTCTCTTGCCAACTACAAATCCGCATCCAAACTCGTGCTTCTCCGCATGGCCGCTGTAGTAGATATCACAGGGTGCATGCCGAATGCAACCCTATCCCTTCCATCGCATTTCTTGGATAGCAGTGATATCAGCTTTGTATTTTTCCAAGACATCAGTCAGTTGGATAGAGGCACCTTCCCAATTAAGGGTTCGGACATTCCAGGTGCATATCCGTAAATCATTATCAGTTTTTCGTTTGCGGTAGTCGTCATCAGATTTGGGGATCATTTTTCTTCTTTTCTTATATGTTTTCATTGAAATTGGTTTTTACGGATGGGCTTCAAACCCGACGCACAACCTATTTTAGGCCTAGGGAGGCCCGCCGCTCAGATTAGCCGCCAAACTAACGGTTGTCAGTTTTGACGTTGCCCAGGAAACACCACGTGGAGGTTTGAGTCGACTTGAGGCGATTTCACAAAGATTATACTGGCCTCGCCAGGTTGAGACAGTCAGACATGTTACATTGTTCCATCGCCCCCAATTTCCCAATATATAAGCACCTTTACTTTATTGCAAGATGAAGGTTTTTTTAGATTAAAGTTCTAGTTATTTTCTAGTTCTTTTGTGTTCTATATAAATGTGTTATTATTTAATGTACTTCAAATGACTTGCTAATAACTACTTTGACCTAATGTTGAAATACGATTAAATTAAAAAATAAAATAACAATTTGGCATTTTTTAACAAAATCAAAAGTAATTCTTTTAAAGCCAAATTAATGACTTGGCAATATTTTTTACATTAACTATTTTTGCTTCTAACGCCTTACAAAATTGCGCAATCATGGATTTAAGAAAATGTTTTGGTCACATTTTTTTATGTTTCTTTTCATTCCTTTTCTAAACCAAATTGTTCTCAATCTACACCGCATCATTTTCTTGCTATTCATTTCATTTGCTCAAATTTCACTTACCAAAACAAAGTATTGTAAACAATGTAGAATTTAATTTCGCTTAAGAAAGTTTCAATACATCTTATAATTTTTTTGTATTTTTTTTTTTTTATCAAACAAAAACTTTCAAAGTTCACAAGAGTGTTTGTTAAAAACGTTTGATGGCTGACTTGATGGTATGTGGTCAGATTTTCATGCTGTTGTATGTGTGTGAGGGAACTTTTTTTTCAAAAACATTTTAACTTGTCTTAACTTACGTTGGCATTACTTCATCTCAAACTGTAAAGCATTACAAAGTGTTTTGTGGTTTTCTCTTCTTCTTTTTTGTTAAATTCTGTTTTATTGAAAAATTTACTTCATGTGAATGACCCTATGTGTGCGTTTTTTTATTTTTATTTCTATTAAACATCATCTTGTGCCATAACAACTGCTGTTGCTACTTTTTCTCTAAACTTTTTTGAAGTTGTCTGTTGCAAAAAAAAAATATATATATTTTTTTGCTGACGAGTGTGTTTTGCTTGTGTCATGCTTTGGCAATGTTAAAGTAAAAGGCGCGGTGGCGATAATGTTACAAAAAAATTACTAAAAATAATTTATGTACCCACTTCAAGTCGTTTGAACTTTAGTTTGAAAACTTTATATTGAAATATTCAATTGCTAAGCTTATTAAAAATTTATTATCTGTTCTCTGCTCTGGGCATAAGAAAGTTAAAGAAGTAAATAAATTAATGTAAGTTTTCTATAGTATAAATTTAGGTGCTGCTGCTTAAAGAGGCGATTTTTTCTAAGGCTGTAAGCGCACAAAGTATCTGAAACTTATTTATTAGGTGCAAAGTTATTGGATTGTCTTGCGTGGCTCAGTTTCTTTGTGAGGATATGCCCAAGGGAATAACTTTGAAAACATTTTTATAATAAATTCGTGAATAATTACTTAATTGCTTGTTACTCGGATAACTACTACGGGCGTGCATTAATTTTCTTTTGTACTGCTTTAAACTAAATATTTGGATGTTATTATTTATGATTTTGATGCTTTTTTTCTTGACAAACAATTTATCTTAAAAGCATGGACATTATTCAGGACATCATTTATTTGAAAATTTCGTAAGAAATAATTTTATATTATATCTTTTATAGAAAAGTTTCTAAATACGGAAAACAATTGGGTTTGGCCACCACTCAAGGTTGACAGATTCACAACAAATTCCCGAAAAATACGTGAAAAATCACCACACCAAAGGAATACCTTCATACAGTACCCATAGTAACCTAAATTACAAGATCCTATCATAACTTATCTTTCATACAAAACTCATCATACCATACCATATATATTATGTCATACTATATCAGCATGCCATAACATTATACCATACTATTATATCATATCATACCACAACACCCGCAAAGGAGGTTCTGTATCTCTAAGTATCTTCGGGCATAACGCACCACCCATGGACCCCAGTTAAGAAATCCAGACGCATCTGACCCATATTGGAATAGGAGGAAAAGTCCTCAAATAATATTTCATTCCCTAACACTGATTCAGCGTTGGCGCACACGGTCGCTGCACCAGTTAGAGCTACGAGCAACAAGGACACTGAGAACCGTTTAACATTGAGCTCAAGAATTCAGGGTACGCCTACCAAAGGCACACCCGGAGGCACACAGACCCTGAAGAAGCTGAAAGAAAATAGTTATAAATTATTTATTTATTTATTTATTTATTTATAAACTATCGACAAAAATGTTTCACAGTCTATTTATTGCATCTTAAATTACACTAAAACAATAATTATAATGGAATTATTATAAGAATATAAAATTAATGATTTATACAATACTCAATACAGTTTGCTTAAATGCCTCTCTATTTTGAGTGAAATCTATACGAGCACTTACACTGTTATAGACAGTGCACATGTTAAAAATCGGATCACTCCGGCCATAGTTAGTTCTATGGTGCGGAATGTAAAAAAATCTCTTTGCCTAAAGTGTCTTTCCGGAGCATAAATATTGAGACGGGCGAGGATTGGCGCACAGTTAATATTATTCATTAAAAGATCTCGAACAAAAGTTATTCGAAAATATTTTCTTCTAGAACTCAATGATTTAAGCCCAATAAGTGCACATCGGGAGCTATACTCTGGCATAAAATTCCAATTTAGTTTTTTCACAACAAAACGAGTAAAACGTTTTCGGACTTTTTCCAATCTTGTACTATGCGACTCATAAAATGGGTCCCATATTACACACCCATACTCAAGTATTGATCTTATAATGGAAATGAAAAGAGTCTTTAAGGTATATGGGTCAGCAAACTCTCTAGTGTTGCGTCTAACGAATCCCATCATAGCATTAGCCCTGCTGATTATGTTGTCATAATGACCTGAAAATGACATCTTTTTATCACAGAGTACACCTAGATCAGATTTAGAATCTACTCTTATCAAGGCGTTGCATAAAATTGAGTAATCAAAAAACATTGGAGATCTTATCATATAAAATGACATTATGTTGCATTTTGACAAATTTAAATTCAGTTTATTTAGCATACACCATGAGTGCAGACTATTTAAATCACTTTGTAAACTCCATTGATCACTGAGAGAGCTTACAGATTTAAAAATCTTAACATCATCAGCATACATAAGGCCTTCTAAGTACTGTATAAAATTAGGAAGATCATTGATGAAAAGAATAAATAACAACGGCCCAAGGTGGCTACCCTGTGGCACACCTGAATGGTTAATTATTGCTTTTGAGATCGTCTTTCCGATGCATACATTTTGGCTACGACCTAAAAGGTACTCACTAAGCCAAGAAAAGAGTGAAGAATGAAAACCCATTAGACTGAGCTTATTAATTAGAATAGAGTGCTGAGCTCTATCAAATGCTTTAGCGAAATCTGTGAAAATAACGTCTATTTGTTTACCATTCTCCAATTCATTTTTTATTAAGTGAGTAAATAGAATCAGGTTTGTAGAGGTTGATTTTCCAGAGACAAAACCATGCTGGCTTTCAGATATCGAATTTTTAATGCCTTGATAGATCTGCTTTTTCACCAAGGCTTCAAACAATTTGGGAATTGATGGTAACTTAGATATTGGTCTAAAGTTTCCAATGTCTTGTCTTGATCCAGATTTATGAATAGGGACTATAATTGAAACCTTCCAAATATCCAAAAATATACCTTTCTCAAGGGACAAATTAAAAATTAGTGAAAGAGGCTGAGCAAGTGCAGCAGCACATTTTTTAAGGACGATTGGTGGGATATTATCGGGGCCAGCACCCTTATTAATATCGAGTGACAACAACTCGTTAAAAACATCTTCTACCGAAAGAACTAAACTGCCCAAATCAGTGATTCGCTCTCCATTATATAGCGATCGATCTTGATGTATAGGAACATTATCTAAAACAAATTTGATTGGAAGTAGTCAGCAAACATATTACATGCATTCTCAATATTGTTCGATGTTTTATCTTTAAAATACATATTTTTAGGAAGACCCTTAGTATTTCTCTTTTTATTAAAAAATTTCCAGAAAGCTCTAGGATTGCATTTAATATCCGATTCCAACGACCGGACATTACTTCTATAAAGGGAGATCTTCAGAGTTTCATACTGCTTACGAGCCACAAGATAGTTTTCACGAAAGGACATGTTCAATTTACTCTTTTTGTATAATTTATTCATACGGTTTTTTAATTTGAAGAGATCTCTACTAAACCATTCCGGCTTGGTGTTCTTCTTAATTTTTCTTATAGGAACAAAAGTCACAAATGCTTCGTTAATAATATTAATGAAAAATTCATAATTAACTAAAAGATTTTCCCCAAAAGCTGTACGCCAATCGACACTAGATAAGAAATTAGACATGCCAACATAGTCTGCCTTATTAAAAGCAAATACAAAAGTATCCTCTTCTAGAGCAGGTATACTTAAGGTTGCCGTATCCAACTGAATTAAAAGCGCCTAATGATGCAAAGAGTTATTTGACAAAAGGAAATCAGCTTCGTTACAATTAGCATTAAGATCACGATCAGAAAAAACTAAGTCCAAAATTTTATTTAAACTATTTTTAACCGAATTTAATTGACACAATCCCAACGAGAAGACGGAGTCTAAAAATTCTATTTCAACAATATTACTCATAGAGCTTGGAATCATACTCATAATTTCATTAGAGTATGACCAAAAAGTATTGCCCAAGTTGAAATCACCGAGAACTAATGGATAATCACTGTCCTTAAGTCGTTCAACTACATTAAGTATATTAATAAAATGCTTAGTATAAATTTCACTATTTGAGCATGGTGGGATATAAGATACAAAAATATAGATACTTAAAAAGGATTGTGCAGCAACCACGTCGCCGGCAACCGGACAATCAGCACGTACGCATATTTGCTCCACATCACCTGACACATGTTGTAATGATATTTCTTGACATCTAAAATGTGCACGGATGGCAATTAATACACCACCTCCACGAGTTAAGCCAGTTGTTGAGCTGCGGTCGCGTCTAAATACTTCGAATTGGTCATCAAAAAGTTCAGATGTTATAATATTCTGATGCAACCAGGTCTCCGTTAGGGCAATGATGTCATAAGAACAGTCAATCACATTTAGAGAAAATTCTGTTGATTTAGTGCGAAGTCCACCAAAATTATGATATTATACTTCTGTTTTATGTGGACGCAGTGGTGCATAATTGTATGGGATCGTCGGTATAGAAGCATTTAAAATTGCTGGTTCTGTACCGACGGACGCTTGACGTTTTTTGGAATGTTGTTAAATGGTTTAAATTATCCTCAAAAGCGTAACCAAGCCCCATAGTTGATGACCCTGTCAGCTCAAGTATGAGTACACTGAAGCTGTACATAGTTTGTCTGACAAAATACGTTAAGAGCAAAACAAACGCCCACCGCGAGATAAAAAGGCTTAATAACCTTCTAAATTTGCTTACTCTGACCACGCGAGAGAAATCCAGGAAGTAGGTTCCAAAGTGCTAAAAGCTAGCTCTAAGATTTAACAACCACTCAATCCTGCATTTTGTTCCGACAAGGATTGCCAAACAAAGCCATTGTTCTCGATTGCGTAAAAGGCAACCTCTAAAAAGGCAAAAGAACGAAGTAATGGCTCTTGAGCTACACCATCAAAAAAGACGAGAGTACAGCAGTAGGCAATCAAAGTAGACACATTCATACCCACTTCAATTAAAGAAGCCTCTCTTGCTTATCAATAAACACCACAGGCGAAGCGCAACGATAAGCCCTGAACCAAAGTGATCAGCAAGGCTAGGAAACGGAAAGACCACCACTATAACTAGTAAGACTGGAGGTAATCGTGGTGGCAAAAATAGGTGAGCTTTCATACAGTGACATCATCCTGAAGATGTAGCAGAAAAAGTCACTCAAACGGTTCGGAGAGAACATCTCTAGAGTGAGGCACACAAAGAAGGGCAAGGTGCTGGTTCAACTGAAGCGTTCAACTATTCAGACAACCCAAAAGTCTAAAGAGGAGTTCAATTCGGTGTTCGCCGGTTAAACCGAGACAAAAACGCTCACGGAAGAGACACTAATAGAGATAAAGGATCTCGACCAGGTGACAACAGCTCAAGATGTGACAAACGCAATTCAGAAGTTGCTTGGCGACAACAAGGTGGCTAATGTAAAGTAACTTCGCAAAGCATACGCTGGCACCCAGACAAAAATCGGTGAAATCAAAGTTGGCTGGGTAATCTGCAGAGCTCGCGAGATGTTAACTCCAATTAAGTGGTTTATATGCCTCGAATTTGGGCACACCGAAAGAAGCTACAGGAGTACGCACCGAAATAGGTGATGTACGAAATGCGGAAGAAAGGGGCATAAGGCCAAAGAGTACAAACGAAGGCGAGTTACTTTATTTGCCAAGCCAAAAAAGGTTAAGACTCCTCCAACCATCGCGCCGGAAGTCTGAGATGTCCGTAGAAGCCATCCAACGGAAACGCAGATCAGGTTACTGCAATTGTACCTCAATAACTGTCGCACAGCATAGGAACTTCTGGGACAAACTGTCAGAGACCAGGCCATCGACCTTGCTATACTGAGCGAATCTTATGCCACAGAAACCACAGAGTATGTGTCTAGAACAGGAGTGGGCAAGCGGTCGATCGCGACCGACCAGTCGTACTCGAACAGTTTAACAGTCGATCGCAGACATTTTAAATAATTTACTATGTTTATTTCAAATCTTTTTATTTAAATATGTACTTTAAATACAGCTGATAATGAATTAAAAATCTATTGCACAACTGGCGTGACTAATTCCCAAGCAGTGCATCTACTCCCTTCTATTTATTTTACTGCATGCATACGCACTTTTTATTTTACTCCCCGTTATACACTTTCTCTTAACACTGCGCTTGCGGTGAGATCAAAGATAACAATATAGGAAACTTAGAAAACAACCTCAAAAAAAGGTTTGTATATTTGTGCATCAAAAAAGTATGCCATTTGCTGAAAAAACAAATTTGCCTTTGCATAAATTAGTTGCTATGTCTACTGACGGAGCACCTTCAATGATTGATAGAAATAATGGATTTTGAGTCCTTTGCTAGCGAAATGAACAGTTTTCTGATTTTATATCATTTAATTGCATAATTCATAATAATGCGTTATGTGCAAAAATATTGGGTGTTGATGATATTATGGACGTGGCAGTGAAAATTGCTAATTCGATAAGAGCGCGAAGTTTAAGGAGGCGTCTCTTTCGTAGTCAACTTAAAGACAATAACTCTGAATATGAAGATTTACTCCTTTTTAGTCATGTTAAGTGACTCAGTTGAGGAAGCTTTTTGAAAAGATTTCTTAATCTTTTGCCTGAAATTATTGCATTTATGCACACACACATTGGGAGAAAAACATGAACAATTGGAAGATCCAGTATGGGTAAAAAAATTAGCATTTCTTACGGATTTTATGGGCTTTTACAACTCCCTCAATTTAGAATTACAAGGAAAAGGAAAAATATTATTGAGTTGTTCAGTTCAGTAAGAGCTTTTAAGGCCAAATTAAAACTTTTTGCTTCACAATTAAAAAGGCAAAATTTAAAATATGTTAAATAAGAACATATTAAACTTTCTGGTGAATGTAAAAATTAGTGTCGAAAGAAGTAAACCTAGGTTTCTACATTAATTCTTCTTTGTCTTGTGTAGACCATGTTAATAGTTTAGTCCAAAAAGTTTATTATGTCCTACGAAACTTAAGAATGTCTGCTACTATCACTCCTACTGAAATTAAACGTAGATTAGTCAGTCATACAGCTAATTTTACCAATAATTTCTTATTCAGACATAGTTTATAGTAAACTTGGCGCATCTTCCCAGTTAAAAATTCAAATTGCATTTAATTACGCCACGCGCTATGTGTTTGGTCTCCGCAAATACGATCGTTTGTCTCGTTTCCGAAATGCAATACTTGGATGCGGCATAACTGCTTACCTAAATGCTAGAAACTGTATTTACCTGCACAAACTAATCCATGGGAAAACTCCTTGCTATCTGCATGAAAAACTTCAGTTTTGTATGTCAAGTAGAAGCCATGTTCTGATAGTTCCGAGGCACAACTCATTAAACTCTTCCCACCTGTTTTTCATTAACGCCATTAGGTTGTGGAATGCTTTGCCAGGATGGCTTAGGGAGGTCACTGGGAGAGAACCTTTTAGGCAATCTATCTTTTCATTTTTCTCTACTCAATAACTTTTCACTTCCTTACTTCTCTATGTTATCTATTCTTTTTCTATTCTTTGTATCAGTATTTTTTTTTTCTCTCAATCTTAACTTATCTTTAATTCTTTTTATTTTTTATATTCTTTAAAATAAAAAAATAACATAAAGCCAATATTGTTTAAAAATTAAGGTCATTATTTTTGATTCTGTTTTAAACAGTTGTTATTATTCTTCATTTTAAGTTTTTAACTTTAATTTTAAATTTTTAATATAAAATTTTTCATTTTCATTTTGCATTTTAATTTCAATTTTAATATTAATTTTTACTAAATTTATTGTAAATTAATTATATTTATGCATTTATGTTGTACTATAAAAGAGCATAGCTCTTATTGTACTTATGATTACTTAAATAAATAAATAAATAAATAAATAAATAAATAAATAAATAAAATTAATGTAATATTGAAATGTTTTCTTCTGAATTGGAAAATTTTTATCAAGAATTTGAGAGAAGATTTGCAAATCTCAATAATTTTCAACCGATATTTGAATATATTTCATTTCCTTTTAGATAATTCGATAACTAGGATATTTCATTAAATCTTGCTCATATTTTTCAATTGAATTCATTGGATGTAGAGTTAGAAATTTTAACAATACAATCAGATATAATTCTAAAAGCACGTGCAAATGAAAATAATTTTTGGAATTTATTATCAGAAGAAAAATACCCATTATTGAGATCGGTGTCAATGAGGATATTTGCTTTTTTTGGTTCCGCTTATCTATGTGAAGCAGCATTTTCTCAAATGAAAAACATCAAATCGCAATTTAGGAGCTCTCTGACTGATGGCCACTTAATGGCGTCTATTCGATTCTGTATCAGTGATTACAAACCTCTCTTTGAAAGACTTGTCGAAGAAATGGAATGTCACTTATCTACATCAAAAAAGTAATCAAAAATATTTAACAATTAAGAACATTGCACAAAATATTAAATACAATGAATTGAATGTATTGTTATTAGTAAAGACCTTAATACAATTTTTTTGTTTTTAATTAAACCCACTTTTCGAAGTCGATCGCTCACTAATAAGAATAATTAATGTCGATCATACCAGTATTAAGTTTGCCCACCCCTGGTCTAGAACATTACCGAGAAAGCCACCATATCGTCTTGTGGAAGGGCTCCCTGCTATCTACGGCTGCATACACTTGCAAATGGATTCATCCCCGCTTTAGCAGATTGCATACAAGTCGTGAGTTGCTACCGAGTTTTCTATCCAAGAATACACAGAGATCCAAGGCCTAGAAAATTTTCTCGTTTCATATAAAAAAGGTAATGGGCTTTGAAATGAGTATGGAAGGGCTAAGAAATCCAAATTATCTCCTGCTAGAAGCGCTGCAAAGCCCTGCTTTTGCCCTCTTGGAAGCACCTTGACTAGACAAATAACCGATGAACTGCGAAGAGTTAAGCGATCACAAGACAGATAAGGTAAAGGTTGTTGACCCCACGATCATGGGTGATCACGGGAGTAGCCAAACAGTTTTCAGCTTAGTGCTGTTCTTAAATCTAGCGAAATCATGCTTTACGGCAGTTGCACGAGGTTCTACATGGTGGAAGATTCAATGCGGAGGTTTTGGTACCATCAGGTTTAGTGCGTTAGAATTGTCTGAACTCCCATACTGCACAATTGGGCATTTTGAAGGTTCCGCCTTCGCGAAAAAAAATAATTATACCACAACACCATACCCACATACCGCAATATCATATCAGAAAAAAAAGACACAGTTTCGATAGTATCGTAAGTATAGACGTAGAATTCCTTTTTATATAGTAATAGAGAAAAATTCAGTCTTTTTTTGTCATTTATATTTTTCAAAACTATTTAAAAACATTTCGTCTTCTAAATAAAAATTATTCAAAAACAAATTTGTTGTTGTTGTTGCCTTCTTTAAACTTACTTGATCTAAAAAGCTCACAATTAAATTCATGTAAAAATTTGTTTTGTTTTATAAAAAAGTTTTCGTTTGATATTTTTAGTGATGAATTTGTTGTTAATTTTTTATGTTGGTTTCAACTGAATTTAATTAAAAGTTACGTTTAATAAATGGAAATAAATATCGGAAAAATTTGAATTATTTATTTTTCCTGTAGTTAAGAGCATTAACATATATAATATATATATATCAAACGAAAAGTTTTTATTAAACAAAACAAATTTTAACGTGAATTTAATTGTGAGCTTTTTAGATCAAGTAAGTTTGAAGAAGGCAACAACAACAACAAATTCGTTTTTGAATAATTTTTATTTAGAAGATGAAATGTTTTAAAATAGTTCTGAAAAATATAGATAAAAAAACCAGAATTTTTCTCAATTACTGTATAAAAAGGAATTCTACGTCTTACGATACTATCGAAACTGTGTCTTTTTTTTTTTGTAGCCACATACAGGCTCTCTAGCTACATGCAGCTGTATTCTCTATTGTATTACAACCCAACAAGCCATGAATGTGACTGTTCCAGCTAAACGGTACTTAAAACGGCAGCGTCTGATTTGGTGGTATGAAAACTACATGTTTTTATACCTTCAAACCTTCTCTATATAATTGTAAAGTCCTTTTTTATATATATCAAGATTCGAATTTAAATTTATGTCATATTCGCTTGATGCGTCGTTTGTCCTTGTATTTTTTCCCTCTCTTTTTCACCCGTTCGCCAAAAAACTCTGAAATAAGCATTGAATCAGTTGAGTTGCCGTTTATTGTTTAGTTTATTGTTGCAACTTAATAAAAACTATTTTAAGAAAAGGTTACAATAGCTTAACAACAAATAAAATTAATATACAACTTAAAGTTTTCTATATGACCTCTTTATTATTTATTATGTTGATTTTCTCTGATTTAAATACAAATTCTAAATGTTTGATAGTTTAAATCATTCTTGATTTTAATTACAAATTCTAGTTGTTTGATTGTTTAAAATCGTTTATTGAGCTTTAGGTCAGGTAAGAACAATTAACTGCTCTAACTATTTAATCAAACAGATAACTATTTAATCAGCTAGTGATGTTTTCCTTTTCATATTTAAAATGTTGTTGTTGTTGTTTCTTTGGAAAAAATTCGTTAGAGCAATTAATTGTTCTAACCTGACCTAAAGATCAATTTCATTTGCAATTTCAACGATTTTAAAGTATCAAACAACTAGCATTTGTATCTAAAATCAAGAATGATTTAAACTATTAAGCATTTAGAACTTGTATTAAATCATAGAAAATTAACATTTATATACAACTTAATAAATGGTACGCTTATATGAAACACACATTGCATAGTTTGCTGACAACAAAACGGTCCGCTTCAGTGCTTTTAAAAGTGCACACCGTTTTCAACCGAGCCGATTCTGAAAAACAAAAAAAAATGGAAGCAACTGATGAGTATTTATATATGTATGTTTTACATACATACCCATTAGTTCTAGTCTTGAAGAAACCTCAAATGAATCATGTACGATTTTTCTTGATTCTTGACGAAACATGCCGATTTGGCCATACATTTCATTGACGAAAGTTTCATATAAATGTTCTAAATTCGTGCAAGACGCGATGCAGAAACGTCGAGATTTATCATGCACGAACCCAATATCAAAATATTGAGGAAATCTCGTTAACGAAAAGTAGACACAAATATTAAGAAAATTCGTCAAGGAATTAAAATCGAAACGTGCTTCTGGACCGAATTCAACGTCGTGCGATATATTTGATACGGGATAAAAATATTTCATCCTCTCTCAGTTCTATTGAAAATCGACGTAATGTTGGTTTCGTAATGGCCTGACGCCACCACACCGTATATTAACCAGGTCCACTTGGGCAGCTGTTCAAGCCCACTCCTTTACCATTGCCTTGATGCCACACAGGACCTCACGTTGTAGTGATAATTCGTTCTTTAGTCGTACGGTCAAGTTGTGGAGTAGTCTCCCTGAGAGCGTGTTTCCCGTCAAACTTAAAAGAAATCTGCACCGAAACTACTCCATCTTTTCAACCCCTATCTAACTATCACACATCTTCCAAATCACCACAATGTTCATACATTTATAAGAAACATTACCTGAGCTTTCACTCTACAAAACAGAAAAAAATAATACCAAATTGTCCAAATCAAGCAAATTCGACAGCAATGGCAATGACACCTAAACAGTGGTGGCAATGAATATTTAAATATTATCGAAAACCCTCGTCAGTCCAAAACTATTGATAGTCACAAAAGTGTGAAATTATAGATGTATCGAAAGTGTCATAGTCTCTGAAAGATTCGGCGAATTACAACAATCATGAATATCTTGAAGTTGTTGAAATAGAGTGGAAAAAGTTAGGCGCTGACAACCGCTTCTTTGCATTATATTTTGTATGATATTTTTTTTTAAGTCCAGCAGCTCATGCAGAAACTTCCTTTAAGAGATCATCACGAAAAGTTCGCAATGATGCCGCGAACTACTGGGATATTAATAAAAAACAACAACAACAACAACAAAAGCAGCACAACAAGGAGCGATATGACTACGAACCAAACAAGCAAACACAACAACAACAACAACCTTAAAAGCAGCATAAGCAGCTACTGCAGCTAAGCAGCTTGTACATTTCTCATACGAATGTATGAATTTTTCATCTTCTTAGATTTTGCTATTTTATTAGATATTCGTTTTATTCCCACTAAAACTGATATTTTGGCATTTTTTTTTCTTTGTACGATGAATATTAAAGGCTGTAGGTATACCCCAAAGTGTCAATCGCTTTGAAAAAATTCGTGAAAATGACCCCCATACAAACCGCGCTGTAAGACGTAATTCTACGTCAAAAGCATGATGTTGTTATACCAAAACATCATACCATACCTTCATATCTACCATAAAAACATACTAACATACAGTGCCATCATAAAAAAAAAACTGTCATATCAATAACAATACACATCATGCTACTATAACTTTCAAGATGCTGCCGTTCTCCAAGTGACGGCACCACCACTTTTCAAATGTATGATATTTTTGACGGATGGCAACCTTAACATTTACATACCATAAATGTCAGATCGATCTGCCTATGAATAGTGACGTTACTGTTTTCTAAATTAAACCATTTTTGGTATTGTTATAAAAATGAATTAGAAAGAATTTCGTGCTTTGATAAAGCAATACTTTTTGCGTGACAAAAGTGCGAAAGAAACAAAAGCAAAACTCGATAAATATTATGGTGAACATGCTTTGTCTTATTCAACCGTAAATCATTGAATTGCAGTCTCCAAGAGAGGTCGAATCAGCACAAGAAATGAAGAAGCCGGGGGAGCACCAAAAACAGTGACCACTCAAGAATGTATTGAAAAAATCCACTGTTTCGTATTGAACAATCCGAAAGTAAAAGTATGTGAAATAGCTACAGCCGTAGGCATATCAAGTAGTTTCAGGTGAGTAGTTTCACTTTTACATGAATATTTGGGTTTGCGAAAACTGATTGCAAAATGGGTGCCGCGTTCGTAAACAGTTAATCAAAAACATGAACGTGTTAGCACTTCCCAACCATGTTTGGACATTTTTAAAAACTAAATTCGACTGATTTTTTGCATAAACTAGTGACCATTGATGAAACATGGGTTCACCTCTATATACCAGAATCTAAAGAATCAGCTAAAGAGTGGATAGGTCCCAATGGAAGTGCCCCAAAGCGAGCGAAGACTCAATAAATGGCCGGAAAGGTGTTAGCGTCCGTTTTTGGGATTCAAGTGTCATTTTGTGACATCGACTATTTGAAAAAAAAAAAGAAAAAACAATCAACAGCAACTATTACTGCAAATTATTGAACCGATTAAAGAACGAAATCGCAAACAAACGGCCCCATTTATCGAAGAAAAAACTATCTTTTTTGCAAGACAAAGCTCTAGCAAACAAATCGATCTAAGCCATGGCCAAATTACACGAGTTTATTAACTTCAAACTGCTTTCTTATCTCCCATATTCTCCACATTTGGCCCCCAGTGACTATTATGAGTTCCCAAACTTAAAAAGGTGGCTCCAGGGAAGGAGATTTACGACGAATTATCAGGCCAAATTGAAAACTGAAGCGCAATTCGGAGATCTTGAGGAATCATGCTATTCAAAGGGCATTGCAATGTTACAAAATTGTTGGAATAAGTGTGTCGAACTGAAAGGGAGAGACTCAGTATGTAGAGGAATAAACAATAATTTTGGCAAAAATCGTGTGTTTTTCTTTGTACATATTACCATAAATCATAATACATAACGTCATAAAAATACATTTTTTTTTTAATATATCATCATTTTCAAAGTTCCCAGAAAATGTTTTAACATTAGTCAAAGCTGAAATAATCTATTACTTCTAAACAGATATACATTTCTGTATAACTTTTTTCTATCTTCTTTTAAAATTCTAGAGAAATAAATTGCCTGCAATTTGAGCCAAATGCTTTTGCCACTTTTTTCCGTCTCCTTAATCAATGTTTATTTTTTTCTTCTATTTTTTTAATGATAAATGATTCGGTAAATTTGCAAAATCTTGAATTCGAAATTTTGAAAACCTGTTTTATTGTGTTCACTAGAATTCCATTGCGTATCGCATAACACCAACTGTTACCAACCGCTCTCTCTCTCTCTCTCTCTTTCTCTCTCTCTCTCTCTTTCTCTCTCTCTATCTCTGCTAAACTTAATCAATAAACAAAAACTAAATATCTTCTTTTCCAATAGAAATCTGTTTATTGTATCTTAGAACTCACAAAATGTCTATAATATTTCACGTAATTTTTTTGCAAAGTTTATTTTTTTATTATTATTTTTCTAGCGAAGTGTTTTAGAGCCAAGTTGTTTCTATTGCTTAGAATTTCAAAAACAGAATCACATCAGAAGCTGTCTTATTATTTAGAGTTTTCTGAGAATGTTCTCCATTTCTCAGCTGTCAACGGATAATTATTTATACGCGTTTTGTAGATTAAACTTGCAACATTCATTCGTTATTCGTTTGCAATGCATGTTGGTTTGGATATTTGTTAGCTCATAAATTACTTATTTCCTTAAAATACACTTTTTTAAAATGTATTAATGTATTTTAATTTGATGTTTTAAATACATCATTATCTACTTATTTAAAAATTCGAAATTTTGTATAAAACTAGTATTATTTGAGTCAAAGTTATTTTTTACTAACCTGAAGTTTCTTTTTCTTTCAGATACTGTAAAGGATATCATATCTGCTCCATAGCACAAGCACCACACGAATTCAACGTTTCGCAACCACATTTAAAATTTTTAGTCGGCTTAAAGTGATGTTTTCCAAAATACCTAATTAATTTAATTTCTATTTCTTTTTCTTACAGTGCAGTGCTATTAGTTTTTAGTGAGTGAAAATTTTAAAAAATTCGAAAAAAAAATTAAATTTTTTATATAGTGTAAAACAAATTGATTATAAAATCCACACAAGTGGTTTTGAAAAAGTGCTAAAAAGAAAGAAAAAAAATTACCAGCAACGTGAAAGCAACCAGGCTTTAAAGTGGCAAGATTCTCTTAACGTCACTGAAGCTCTTTGAGTTTTTGTTGGGTTTTTCTGTTCCTTTGTTTTTTTTTTTTGCAATTAATTAAACTAAAAAATTTTGTTGTAAATAATAATTAACGTTATAATGGATCCGCCTATTGGCAATGGATTCCGACCAAAGCCAACAACATCCAGAATAATACCATCATCATCAACAGCAGCAAGTAGCAGCAGACTACGAACAATTAGAACAACTTCAACGATAGCTGCTACGTTACTACAACGTCAAAGGCACATGGGTAGAGTAAAGCATATCAGTGTGTTGGTGTGTATAGCCGCCATCGTAGCCTTGAATAACTTGGGTTGCTTCTACATTCCAACCGCTACAGCGCAATATCGGGAAAACACACGGATTCTGCCATTACATTCAGGTGAGTTGGTTGAATTGAAAACAATAGCAACGAGTGAAGAGGGCACAAGAGGGACAATAATTTCATACTCTGAAACTTCAATAACAGATGATTTGTGGAATGAATATCTTAAGGATATTTTCCTTTTTAACTGAGTTTGGCGGTGTGAAATTACAGCTTCTTCGCCTGCTGATTTGTTGCAATTACCGCAATTATGATCATTCTTAAAATTCTTCTTTCAAATGTTTTCTTTTTTGCTGTTTAAGATTTAAATTTTCTTCCTAATTATCCACAAATACTTTTTAATATGGATATCGCATTTCTAGTGATTCTTTTTAAATTACCTTTTTTTCGTATGGCTGATGTCAGAGCCGTAACAAAGGGGGTAATTTCTTGGGTTCAATCCCCCATAGTGTCTGAAGGTATATAAAACTAGTATACTTCGAATTGGCCGATCTTTAAATAGCCCCAGAGTATATTTCTAGAGTATATATACAAAATTAAGGCGCCTCACTCTCTATGAAGGAAAAAAAAGTTGTCCTGGTCAGCCCCTAAAAATAAACTTTGGTTTTTATTATTTACTAAACCCAAATATTTTGGCTTTAGTGATAGCCATAAGGTAGCTAGAATGGTTCGAAAAAACCACTTAAATCACATTTTGTATAGATAATTTTTTTTTGCCATGCTATTTTTAGTAAAACAAATTGTCGCAAATAGTGTAAATCGAGCTCTGTATCAAAATTTTTGGGAAATTTGCCCTAACACAAGAGATATTTAGTTTTTTGCAGTGATTTTTTGAATCAAATTCAAATTCAAATGTGTTGAATCAAATCATATGAAATTTTATAAAAATATTTATAACTCCTCCATCTTTCGCCTGATTTACCATTCCGAGGTATCATTAGAAAGGTGTTGACTGCTGCTTTTAATTTTTGTTACTAATTTACCATTATAGACCCTTTTTTATGATGTCGGATATTAGCCTGATTGACATAATTTGTTTAAATTTAAGTGTAAACGTATTGAAATCTTGATCTTTTCTTTCTTATTCTTACATTTGGCCTTTCAAAATATATTAAACACAAAAAACTCACAAAAAGTTATCACATAACAAATAAAAATTGTGAAAAATGTAAACTAATACGATATATTCTTTAAACTATGCTAATTTCAGATAGCATTAAAAAGGCTTTTAAGGGTATATTAGTGACAGGAATAAAAAGCAGCAGTCAGCACTTTTCTAATGATACCTTGAAATGCTAAATCAGGATAAAGATGGAGGACTTATCAATATTTTAATAAAATGTTAAAAAATAATATTCAAAAAATCACAGCAAAAAACTTAATATCTTTTGTGCTAGGGAAAATTTACCAAAAATTTCAATGCAGAGCTCTGTAGTTCTTCAATTTACACTATTTTTAACAATTTTTTTTTACTAAAAATGTCATGGCAAAACAATTATCCATACAAAACGCGATTTTTAGAGGTTCCTTCGAACCATTCTAGCTACCTAGTGACCAGTAACGTAACTATATTTTGTGCGCCCGCCCGCAGGTTTCTTAAAGCGCCCTGCTATTTACTTTTAGAGTAAAACTATGTTATTACTACCCAGTAAAAAAGTTGATCCTCCTATGAGCGATCTGGGAGTGCTCCCTGAGGAGCAGTGGACTGCTCCTTATTGATTTAAGCTAGGTGTATTTTGTGTTCTCTTTTAACATTGCATGTCCTAGGAAGGGTAGCACTCCCTTTAACATCCCAGAGGAGCTCAAAAAGAGCGATCAATAAATGATCCAAATGGATCAGCAAAGGAACATTAATTTTTTTATTTAGGTTTGCTCCGAAAGCTGGGCTTCCCTAGCTCAAGTAGACTCCTCAGCACCCTCAGGTGGCGAGGAAATTATTTGGCCAAATCGTGAGATTTATAACGCCATCACAAATTTCGAATCGTTTTTGATTCCATTTAAAAACTGTACATTAATTGCGTCAGTCGCATCAGCGGATGGACAAAATGGAATTACCGTTGGCTGATTGCACTTCACGACCTCGGTGTTAAAACGAAGCGAATCGAATGAAAGGACCATTTAAAATATTTTTTTTTCACAGAAAATAATAATAAAGCTTTTTGACAACAAATTCTATTGACATAATGTCAGAAAAGCTCTCACTAAATTTAGAGCCGACATTTAAATGTATTTGGCTAGGCTGATAGAGTTTCCTAAAAAGCACATGCCTCACTTTATGCTCTTTTTTCATCACTTGCTCGCCTGTTAATCTTATAAAACAGTAAAGGAGCACAAGGGCACAAGTGATCACTTTTTAATCCAATAAAACAGCAAAAGAGCGCTCCCTCTTTGCTCCTCATGGGAGCGATCGTATAGTTTTTTACTGGGTAGGTTACTAGAAGCGTTTCTTCTACGAGAGAGCTCTTGACAAAAAAAAAAAGGGAACAAAAAGAGGCTTTTTTAATTCAATGGTTTAATTAATTTAATTCAAAAATATCTTATTTTATAAATAAAGTTACATTTTATTTTAAAAGTATTTGTTAAAAAAGCAATAACGTAAGAAATACTTTTTATAATATCAAATATAATAAAATTTTTAAGATGTTATCACAAAGTAGGTAAAAAAAGAAAACATCGCATATTAATTATTAAAAAAAGTAAACAAACTTAAAGTTTGAATTAATGGGATCAATAATTTTTTATTGGTGAAATGATAAGTTTAAGATGTTTAGTTTAAATGTTTTGTATATGACGTTACCTGTTAACTAAAGAGTTTGCTAACGTCACAAAATATGACCAACTGAGTGATTAAAATAACATCAGTTGCTGTTTTGCTGAAAATATGAAAGCAAACGGGCTAATCGACTCCGACCATAATCGAATTTTGTTAAACAAAGACGACTTTTGCTCAAAATAGTCGGTTTTTTTACGTCGATTTCAGCACAAACGTCGCACAGTGTAACGTCCCCATTCTTGGCCAAAAAGAGACGGAGTGATCGTAGAGCTATGAAAATTGGCACGAATATCTTTCATGACAAAATTAAGAAACTTTGAAAAAGTTATAAAAATCCGACCTTTGCCACACCCACCTCCCATATAAACGAAACCCATTTTTGCCTGAAACTTCAGTCTTGTCTCAAAACAACGAAGTTTGCTACTTATATTTCTTTTGTGATTAATTATATTTTAGTATTTGTATTTGTATATATTGAGCAGGTATGTTAGCATATAAGAAAAGATTTCTTGTGCATGCCGCAAATTAGAATATGTGTATAACAACAGAAACCTTAAGAATTAAAATTAAAAATTAGAATTAAAGTTGTAATTAAAATTGAATTACAATTGAAATTGAAATAGATACAACAAGTAATAACACATTTATAAGTTAACACATTTATGAGTTATATAACAACAAAACACTTAAGAATTAAAATTTAAAATTAACTCAGGCTTGGAAAATAAATAATGATACAGCTTTTTGACAACAAATTAAGTACCACCCACACAAATTAACTACGTTTTTGTTTATATTTGTAAGCTTTTTTGATTACAGTAAGGAAATTTTAAAAATTTAGTTTTTTTTTGTGTTTGTAAATATGTCAAAATTTTTAAAAATAATCAGCTGCCATACATCATATATATCTTAAATTTTAACTAAACAGGTCATAATAAAACATGTATATCTTCCGCACTAGCAAGAAACTTAGCAAGAATTTTTTTGGATTTGGTGTAACGCAGTTTTAATGATGTTTTCGTGAAAAACTTATAGTCAATCTTTCTCAAAATTATTGTGTAAGCACTTTAAAAAATTAAATATTTAGAAATTTCTATCCCGCTCTTAGTGTTTACTTTTATGATAAGCTTAAAACCATATGTTCAAAATGTAAACAAAAACAGTAATGTTGCCAGACATAAGAAATTTTAAAATTTATTTTGATATATTAAAAAAAAAAATATACATATATAAATAATTTTAATAACAAGAAAAATTGCATTTTTAAAAATGCAACTTTGACGGCTTGTCATAACGAAACGATTGCTACTATTAAAAAAATTTATTCTGATTTTGCACCCAAGATATTTTCTATTGAAAGCTATTAAAATTTGGAAAAATTCAAACGTCGATATATTAGGTTTTTTGACGCTTATTTTACACTGTGCGTCGTTCTTGACTTTAGTTGTCAATTTCATCAAGGAACTTTAGGGCGCCCCTAGCTTAGTTGCGCCCGCCCGCAACGCGGGCTCTGCGGGCCCGCCTTTTACGCCACTGCTAGTGACTATCGCTAAGGCTGAAATATTTGGGGAATCATTTTAACATAAACCAAAGTTTATTTTGAGGGGTGACCCGGCAAACTTTTTTTTTGTGAGGCACCTGAATATATACATTTGCATGTTTTAAAAGTTTGATGATGTCACTTCGTTTGTTCAAATTCAAATGATAATACAATTAAGTTAGGCGTTAAATATTTAGTTAACACACTCTATTTTGTGAAGTTTTTAAAGGTCATCCCACTTTAAAGACGCCACTTTGTATGGGAGGTAGTCCGAGTTCTTATGTGATTTTGGCATGAACTCAGAGTGAATTTTATAATTCCATACATATGTTTATAATTTTAAAGTCATTATAATAATTGTTATTGCACTTAAAGAAACTCCACTGTTTTGAAGAAGTCACTTTGTATTGGAGGTAGGCATGGGTTTGATCTGATTTTCACAAATTTCAAATATATGGTAAATATTTAAGACCAGAGCTAATTCCAAATAATTGTATAAAGTTTTGTGGCACTTTAGGATACTTTACCGTTATGATGAAGTCACTTTGTATGGGAGGTAAGCGTGATTTTTATCTGATTTACAAACATTTCAAAGATATGTTAAATATTTAAGGCTAAAGTAAATTCCAAATAATTACAATAATTTTTGTGACATTTTGGGAGATTTTACCGTTTTGATGAAGTCACTTTGTATGGGAGGTAGGCATGGGTTTTATCCGAGTTCACTCATTTTCTAACTTTATCCTATTATTTTCGTAAGCATATAAATCGAATGTCAGTACGATAGCTTCAAAATTGCGGCTCTAAATGTATCAACTGACGGACAAATTGACAAACAGACTGACGGACATGACTAAAATGACCCAGGGGGGGGGTGAAGCTGATCAAGAACATATATACTTTTCTATACTTACCATGCCTCCTTATGTGCGTTATAAACGGAGTGATAAAGTTAATACACCCCTTACGTAGTACGCATAGGGTATAAACATTAAAAAAATAGTTGAAAAAGCTATAACCCGAATACCAAAATTTGCGCTCCAAAAAAGTATGAAACAAGAAAATATCCCCATCTGAAATTGTTATGTTAAAACAATTCAAGACTTTTTGTGTGCATATTTGTCAGATTATAAACAAATAAGTTTATTATGTCACACTATAAATACTTTTTTAGTTCATGACTTTTTGCCCTCCAGAGGGCTCCATTTTTAATTTAGTGTGACATTTTATAGCCTATAACAATCAAACGAATAAACCGCTTCTAATGATACCTCATTTGTCAAATTATGACAAGTAGTTTAGAAATGAAGATGGAAGAGATGTACCTACATGCATAGATACATTCTGGTCAAGCACATATACCGCTCCTTTTGCTTCGCCGTAGTCGGGTTAAAGAGTGGACGAGTCAGCTTCGACGTGCGACTGGAGTGCACTCCTTTAGATCAATATTTGTTTTTGTATTTCTTCAAAAGACATTAGTACAAATAAGATCAAAGTTCTTTTACAGTACAACAAGTAAAAATACCTATAGATAAGTTAAGATAATAAACAAATTGTTTAGATATAACAACAAATTAATAATAGTGACTATAAACAAGATAATGAATTGCAAATAAATAAAAAATATTGTATCAAAAAATATAAGAATAATAACTAGGATATGGAAAGAAAAAAGAGAAAGTATAGAAAAATAAATTAAGTTGAAGAAGTTAAGATGTTGAGAAGTGAGTTAAAATAGATTGCTTAAAATTTTCCGCCCGTTTGATTTCTCTTCAGTTTATTTCTTATGTTTATGGCATTAAAAACATCCTGCGAGAACCATGGACAAGATGAATTTTTCAGTGCTATTGTGCGGATAGGAACATGCTTATCAAACAAATATTTGACAGGGCTTAAAAGGGAACTAAGTTTGTCATCCACAGTACTGAATTGCCAGCAATCATTGAATGAAATCATAGACACATCAAGAAGCAAGGAGGAATAATTAATATTTTTAAAATCACGATACGAAAACGACGTAGAAGTCACGAGATAGATTTCCATTTAACGAGCAAAATATTAAATCGTGATCAGATATGAAGAATATTTG
This sequence comes from Dichetophora obliterata, assembly GCA_963920525.1. Taxonomy (NCBI): domain Eukaryota; kingdom Metazoa; phylum Arthropoda; class Insecta; order Diptera; family Sciomyzidae; genus Dichetophora; species Dichetophora obliterata. The sequence continues at coordinate 31,118,180 of OY986439.1, read as the reverse complement.
GTCAAACAGAAAAACAAGCAAGGTGTCTGACACAATGAAATAATCTAGTTGAGTGGGAGTAGTATTATTAGAAAACCGAGTGGGTACAGTAAAATTTAATACAGATAGACCTACTGAAGATATTTTATCATGCATTGATTGCTGAACAGGATCATTATTTAAGAGGTTGATATTGAAGTCGCCGCATACCAAAATTGTGTCGTTATTCAGAATGTGGTTTGACAATTCACAGAACAATGATGAAAACAACAGGATGACATTTTTTGGGATTATACACACATGACAAGAGGATTTTGGTGCTATTATCAGAAATACAGATGTTTATATGTTCAATACTAGTGCCACTTGATTTCTACTTACAATTTTGGAATTCAGATAAGATTTACAGTAAACCGCAACGCCACCTCACTTCTTATAAGATCTGTCATTTCTAAAAACATTGTAATTGTTAATACTACAAGTTGCATCGCTTATATAACCAGACAACCACGTTTCAGAAATGCAAATAACGTCAACCGATGATTCTTCAAAAATATCTAATATATAAAAATCTCGTGTCACGGTGTTTGAGGCAGAACTTCTCCGAAACGGCTCGACCGATTTTCATGAAATTTTGTACATATATTTGGTAGGTATGAGAATAGGTCTTAAAGTATATTTTACCTTCCTATCCCTAGGTGGCGTGGCACCTCTCATACAACTCAATTTGCCTCGGAATTCGGTTTTCGACCACAATTTACACAATCCGTTTCACTGAAAATATTTTATTGGCTTTAAACAAGAGGTAGTGGCAATTACCATACAACCCAAATTTGCGATATCGAATAGTTTTAGAGTTATAGGCCGCACAGCCCCGGAATTCGGTATTCGACCACAATTTACACGTGGCGTTTCACTGATTCCGCACAGCCTCGGAATTCAGTATTTTTCAGTATTCAGTATGCATGTGTATTCAATTTACACATGCAGTTTTATTGATAGCTTTGTACGGCATTGTACAGGGGGCGTGTCACCTCCCATACATCCTAAATTTGAAAAATTCAACAGTTTTTGAGTTATAGGTCTCACAGCTATGGAATTCAGTATTCGGCCACACTTTTACATATACAGTTTCAGAGATAACATTTTATTCGCATCTGTCAACGGGGCCGCGGCAGCAACATGCCGGGCTAAAGCTAGTGTCTTATATAATACAATTTAGTCGCATTTAAGCTTCTGGCATTAAAACATTAAGACCACCATGTTGTCTACATAACACCTGAATTAAAGTTTTTTGATTTCCATTAAAGCCAAGAGACGACCTATTAGGCTCTAACATAAAGTATCACTTAAGGGAAGAAAAATATAGGCAATGCACATAAGAACAGGTGTTTAGAAATGAGAAAGGTTAGAAGTTGTAGTAAATTAAAAGTAACCTTTAAGAAAACAATAGATATCAAATACAAAAACTAACAACCAGCAGCATCAGTTTCCAAGGTTTGATTACGTAGTTCTTCAATACTAGATATGCATATAATATCAGCATTTTTTTTTTCTGATGTGAACAATGCCACGATAAGTAAAAGCTTTGTAGATGGTCTTTTGGTGCTTAAGATTAATTACAGCTTGCAGGATTTTACGAGTCTCAGCAGCCAAACTTTCATGAATGAAAACGTTGGAGTCAGAATTAAGCCCATCATCTTTCAGATTAACGGATCTGGATCGTTTCCGATACGCACCAAAAGCTTTTAGAACGCGGTTGCGATCAAACGTAGAATAGTATTTTATTTTGATAAGTGAGTTCGGATTTTGCAATTTTGGTTTGACACGAAAAATGTCTTTAATTTGTGGTGGCTGAAACTTAATTAGAAGACAAATGCGGTTAAAAATTGATTTTAAATTTTCTTGGAATTAATTTGGAATTTGTAATATACATAATAGGCAAAGACGGTGAATGAAGGCATCTCTTATATTACACCGTCCAACAAAATTCGAATTATGGTTGCACCCATGATAACCAATAATAAGGTATGATTGAGGGGTGTAAAAAAAGGTACCCGTGTATTCCAATTTTTCCATATCAGTATGTTTTAACAATCTAATATACGATTAAAAAAATAGAGAAAAACTAAAATGCAATGTAAAAATTTTGCTGACCTGATATGGAAAAACTGGGATACCCAGCAAAAAGAAGGCTTTAACTTCCAAAAGAAGGTAAAGTGTAAGGGAAAGTCTTGAATTCCATCTCTTCCACTTTCATACCCAAAAGGCATTTTTTCAACACATTCATGTCATTGGGAGGAATGTTTTCCTTAGTCTTTTCTAGAAGTGCTTTCAGAATATTTTCTATGGAATATTTCTTTGAGCCTTCCAATGAAAGTATTCTAGTTGGTGTTTTCCAGGAGAACTTTAAGAATGTTTAAAAAATCCCCCGGAAAATATCTAAAACATTAATTATAATTATATACAATTTTTTAATTTAATTGATTTTAAATGCTATTTGAATGTCTTTCAGAAGTAGTTTATGAGAATGCCTCTTGAAAGCATTTCTTGATAAAGCTAAGAAGAAACACAATTAGATCTACAGAATGTCTTCTGGAAGCAGTGTCCCTAAGAATGCATGTCACATTTGTATCAAAACTTTTGCTGGGTACATGAGTACTTTTTTTTAATTCCTCAATCATACCTAATTGGAATTTTTCATGGGTGCAAGCCTGTGTCGGACGGTGTTACTGAATAATTTATGTGTACTTTTATTCATATTGTTATTTGCTTGCGTCAAAAGATATAAAGGTTATTGCTACTGTGTGTATTTTGATGGTATTTTCTGGTTGGTTTCAACATATTTTGTAATTTTTGTTTTCCAATAATTCACTGTCACAACACCTCTGCTATATTTTATGTCCTTCAGTTGAGTTATTTTGCAAAAGTTTTTCTGATAAGTGAAGTCAATAGTACTTTAGAAAGAGCTTGTAAAGGAACTCTGAAATCTGAAAATGTTTATAATACCCTTAAAACCAAGGCCGCTCAAAGCAAAAACCATTATTTTGTACAAACTTTATTAGAGTCTCACAATTGGTTTTCTATGAACTTACCGCTGCATCGAATTTCATTATCACAATTACGCATTTTTGTAAAAAAAATTCTGTTTAAGTTTATAAGTATTTGTTTTCGTCAAGTTCTGATGCTATATTCTGAAAGAAAATTATATTTTACGTCAGATATTAGGTGTCGAGAATTAGTTGGTACAAATTGTATGAAAATTGTATGAATTACATGAAAGTTGATGCTATCTACACGGATTTTGCAAAAGCGTTTGATAGGGTCTTACATCATATTTTATTAACAAAATTTTTTCACTTGGGATTTCATAAAAATTTTTTACATTGGGCTAAGTCATACCTAAGTAATAGACTATGTGTGGTATCCATTGAAGGAGTCACTTCGGATCCATTTATTGCTTCCTCTGGCGTTCCTCAAGGTAGTATTCTAGGACCAATCTTTTTTATTATTTTTATTAATGACATTAGTAATTGATTGTTTCATAAACTCAAAGTTCTTGATATTTGCTGATGACTTAAAAATCTTTTCACGAGTTGGTAGTACTACCGATATGATTCCTTTGCAATCAGATATAAATAATCTTTATGAATGGTGTTCCCGAAACCATTTATCATTGAATATTGATAAATGTTTTACAGTTTCTTTTTCAAAATCAAATACCCCAATTCAAAATCAATATAACTTCAATAGTCAACCTTTGAAGTCTGTCCCATTAATTAAAGATCTGGGAGTTATATTTGACTCCAAATTCACGTTTGTCTATCACATAGATTATATAATTCCAAAAGCTTATTCACTTTTAGCATTTATTAAGCGCAATAGTTATGAATTTTCTGATCCATACACGCTTAAAATTCTTTACACAAGTATGGTGAGGTCTAGATTAGAATATGCGAGCTTTATTTGGAACCCGTACTATGATACTCATATAAATCGTTTGGAACGCGTCCAACGTAAATTTCTTAAATTTACACTTCGTTCTTTTAACTTTTCTCATCTCTTGCCCTCTTACGAAGCTCGTTGTAAATTTATTAATTTAAAATCACTTGTAAATAGAAGAACAATGGTTTCCCTCTTATTTATTAACAATATTATTTCTGGCATAACGGATTGCTCATGCCTTCTGCAACAAATTAACTCTAATGTGCCATCCAGAATTTTAAGATGTACTGCCCCATTTAATATTCGAGTTCACCGAACAAATTATGCTTCAAACTTACCGATCACAAGAACTTTGCTTGAGTTTAATATTTTATCAACTATGTACTCCATTGATTTTTCTGTATATAAGACAATATTTTTCAATCAATTATCTTCAATTTATTAAGTTGTAACATATTATTATAGCACATATATATATATATATATTATTCTAAATTGTATAAAAAAAATAAAAAATAAAATTATTAAAATTGTATATAATATCTAGTCAGCAAGGAATATATTCCATTGATTAATGAATATAAAATGAAAAAATGAAAATGAAAAAAAAACTTTATAAAAATTCATTAAAAATGACAAACTTTGAGACTTAAGGGGTTAAATATTAAACGGTTGATGATAAACTATTGATAACTATGATGATAACTATATTTTATCAACATGTTCCCCTTCGTACTGCTCGTTGTGTTAACAATTTATGTCCGTGTTTCAGTCAACATGTTAAGTAGACCGTAAAAAAACGATACCAGGCTTACACTAAATGGAAAAGATTGCCGACAGACTTGTACTGGGAAGCTTATAAGACAGCTCGAAATGAGGCCAATTCGGTTGTAAAGGATGCCAAGAAAAATGTCTACAAGTCAAAACTTGACATAACACTTTCCTCCAAGCAACTTTGGAAAAATTTAAAGCAAACTGGAGCGTGCAACAAACAGTTGCCTAAGTGTCAGATTGAGCCAGATGCTCTTAATGACTTTTTTGCCTCTGACTCACAGCCCGTTTTAAACTGTAACCAAATCAAAACGAATTCTGTCAATATTATAAGCAATTTTGAGTTTCCAAGCGTAGCGGAATACGAAGTAGCCAGGTCTATAATGAGAATTAAGTCCAGTGCACTTGGAGAAGATGGTATAAATATTAGGTTTGTTAAAATGATTTTGCCTTTCATTTTAGGTGCGTTAACGCACATCACTAACCACTGCTTTACTAGCTCGTCCTATCCTAAAATGTGGAAAGTAGAAACAATTATTCCCATTGCAAAAAAAACTAGAGCAACTGAACCATCTGATTTTCGACCTATAAGCTTGTTATCATCTCTTTCTGAAGTCTGTGAGTCACTAATGGCAGATCAGATCTCACATTACCTTTGCGTTAATAAGCTCCTGTCTCCCTTTCAGTCCGGTTTTCGTTCTGGTCATAGTTGCTCTACTGCAGTAGCTAAAATCTTAGACGACATTCGAATATCCTTTGATAGAGAACATCTTACTGTATCATTATTTTGCTTTTCTTGAACTGCAGTCAATCTTATTAAAAATTATCTAAAAGGTAGATCCCAAAGATTGTGGCGGCCGTAGTTTAGTGGGTAAAGTGCATGGCCCCTAAGCTAAAGAGCCGCGGTAGCCCGGGTTCAATTAAAGCTCAGACAGAAAGTTTTTTCAATTGAATTAATTTTTTTGTTCCCTCGTCACCTTTCTGCAGACAATGGCAAGCCTCAGAGAGTAAAAAATTGCCAGGTAAAGCTTCTTGAGAACAAAAGCCATTCGCAGTCGGCATAAAACACTTAGGTCTAGTTCTCGGTCATTTGTAATCAAACATTCAATAACACGCACAACACAATTGATAAATAGAAGCTAGGTCGAAGTCCTTTCAAGGGCTGAAATGGCCAATTCATTTATTTTATTTTTAGATCCCAAAGAGTAAAAATTGACAGTAATTACTAGAATTATAAATACCAGCGGAGTGCCGCAAGGCTCAGTTCTTAGGCCACTTCTCTTTGCAATTTTTATTAATGATATTTTAACCATTCCGAAAAATGTAATAATGCATGGATATGCGGATGATCTCCAGCTTTATAAGTCTCGTCGTATTGGTCTCAGCGAAGATCTTTGCTTCAGAGTGAATGAAGACCTAGATGCAATTAATAAGTGGGCGATAAGTAACAAGCTTAAACAAAATCCGTTAAAATCTTTTGAGTTGCCAATTTCAAAAAGTCGTACTCAGTTGAAGACATTCCTGCCGTTTATATAACTACTACACCACTAAAGTCTGTTGGAAAGATAACCAACCTTGGGTATCGGACTAACACATAACTTTCATGTATAATCCTTATTAACTACAGCGGCTCACAATGAAAGTCGGGCAGACATTTCTTAGCCCATTCGCATTGATTTCAGAAATGAAAATGAATGAAGAATATTGCAATATATATTTTTTCAAAACGTTATTTTTTGGTGAACAAAATTAAACAGAAACATAATTAAAAAATTAGAACATAACGGTGAAACAAATTTAAATCGAAACAAACCTATAAAAACGAGCTTTCATTGAAAGTCGGGCAAGTAAATAAAAATGCAAATTGTGGTCCTTAAACCGTTATTCCTGCTTACAACTTTTTACTACTGCTGGAATAACTTCAGTCAAACGCAAAACTTAAAAAATAAACATTTCTCGAAAAGTGAATCAATCAACACTGGCAGAAAGGCAGATCGTGATAAATTATTATTTGAAAGGAAAATCCGAGCGACAAATTTCACAAATCGCCTTAAAAAGTAAATCAACAGTGCACGATTTAATCAAGCATTATATAAAAGATAAGAGAATATGCAATAAAAAACGTACAGAAGCAAAAAATTAACCTAGCTCCAAAGATGAAAGGTATTTTTTAAGAGAAATAATAAAAGACCCATTTTATTTGCACTAGAACTAGAGGTCATGTTAAAACTCAATTTGAAAAAGAGTATACACTCAGAAACAATTTGAAGAGTTTTGAGAAAAAAATGTTTAAATTGAGGATTAACACGAAAAAAGCACTGTATTACAATAGAAAGAAAAATGTAATAGAACGCCCCAATTTCGTGCATGAGCAGATGACCAAAGACTTTCTATGCTGGAGCTAGGTTAATAAAACAGATAACATTACGATCTTTAGCACTTTTAAACAATAAACTTTTAGTACGGGTTTTGTTTACCGATGAGAGTTTATTTTAGTTATATGCTTCATATGGAAGGCGAAAACCGAATGATGAATTTTGCATTAAAAATTCTAAACGTACGATTAAGCATGGAAGAGAATCAGTCGTGGTTTGGGGCTGCGTCTGATGTTGGAAGGATTCATTTTATTAAAGGTATAATGGACAAAAATATGTTCCTTGACATTCTCATGGCGCAAGTAAAAGAAAGTGCGGGTAAATAAGGAATTGCTGACAATTTTTAGTTTCACCAAGACAATGCCCTGAAACATACGACGCTCTTGGTAAAGAATTGTGTACTTAATATTTGTCCAAATGTCATAAAAACAACCTCACAAGGCCCAGATTACAATGTTATAGAACATCTATGAGATGAACTTGAACCCTGAGCAACTAAAGAACCAAACCTAAAAAAAGTATCCTAAGTGAAGAGTGGAATCAGATTGGATCTGAAGTTTTTAAAAATTTGGTTGTACCCATTTCAAAAAGGCTGCAGGCAGTCATATAAGAAAATGGATTGGCAACAAAATATTAAGTTCTTTGTTTTAGCATTGAATTCCTTATCTGCCCGACTTTCAATGTGAGCTCCTTTTTAAAGCTTTGGTTTGATTTAATTTTGTTTTACGGTTATGTTCTAATTTTTTAACTATGTTTCTGTTTAATTTTGCTCACCAATAAAGAACGTTTTAAAAAAAATTTCTTCTTAGATTTTCATTTCTGAAACCAATGCGAAAGTGCTAAGAAATGCCTGCCCGACTTTCGTTGTGAGCCACTGTATGTAAGAAATCTGCGAATGACTACTCAGATCGCACCAACAGAAACTCGTCGTAAACTAGTAATACCGTTGATTATGCCTTTAATAAATTATTTTGAAGTGGTGTTTAGTAATCTACACTCAACTTATACTAAACATACACTCAGCCAAAAAACAATTTAAAAGCACTTTGAACTCCATACAAGCAACTTTTAATTTAAAAGTTTTGATTAATGATTTTGAGCTATTAAGAAAAATATTTAACTTGAAAGTGTTCACTTTAAATTTCAACTTTTAAACATAAAAACTTTTAAAATAAAAGTGAACACTTTAATAACACTTTTACCCTAACTTAAAAGTATTTATTTTAAAAATGAAAGTGATAACTTTTAAAACAATTTAAATACGTACGCAGTAAAATTTAAAACGCACACTTTTAAATTGAAAGTGATAAATTTTAAAACAAATTAAATACGTTCGCAGTAAAATTTAAAACGAGCACTTTTAAATTGTTTTTAAAATGCCTGCATTTAAATTAAAAGTGTTTTCTTTTGATCCTTTTTAAAAGTGTTCATATTTATCTATAAAGTTAAATAGCCATCTAACTATTCAATTTAAAAGTGTTCACATTTGAACTGAAACGTACACTTTTAATTGCTATTGGTCCTATTTTATAGATAAACACATTTTTGTTTTTAATTGTTTCTTTTATTTTGGATATCAAAAATATAATAAAATTGCATGTAGATACATATGTAGTTATTATAAGTTGTATTATTATAATATGATATTAAATATTTAGGTGTCAATATTTATCAATAAATATATATTTATTTAAAGTTAAGTTGCAGGAAATTTTTTATAATACAAGACTTAATGTTTACTTTTAAAAAAATTAATGTTTCATTAAGTAAGGGAATAAAAAAAAAGATTTAGTTATACAAGTAATTATTTGTTTCTCTTTCAGACAAAATTTTAGAAATCAAAACAAGTTAGAATATTTTTTGCAACACATAGTTTTTTATTATAGCTTTTTTAGCCTTGCATATGTCTTTCCATTGTTAATTTGATGTAAATGCATAGGCGCACTTGTGAAATGTGATAAATTAATTATTTTAAGGCAATTTTGTTTTTTTCCAGTCTCAAAGGATTGAAAATGATTATCAAATCTAACTACTTGTATCGGAAAGCATATTACGTAAATGATTTCATTTTCGTAAATAAAAAGTTTAATTTTATATATATTACAATCAGTTTTATTATGGATTGCTAAATAGTTATTATCTTGATACAAAGTACCTTTAAAAATTACTGTTTTTGATACAAAAATAGATTTAAAATTAAAATTTTCAGTTTTCGATATTAATGGAAAATATTCCTCAATTGTTAAGTTTGTTTGATAAAATGCTTCAGTGTCAAAAGGAGAAGGAAAACCTTTTTGGTATTTTACTAAACAATTTGAAAAAATAAGAGAACTCTTTATAGCTATTGTGTACGCAGGATTCAATCGAGATGTTATGTTGTTGAAATATTTTTTTGCATCTTTATGTTTCGCTTCGAATCGCATTGCCCAAACAAACTTTAGAGGACCACATCTCTCAATTGCACTAGGGTAATACACCAAAAAATGATGTTTTGGTTTCAAATCACCGTACAATTGAACATATAAATGGTGATGTGATTTAATTAAATTTCGTAACATATCAAGATCGGTCGTAGAAAAACTTGAATCAAATAAAACATCAACAATTTTAATAAGTAACACCAGCAGTTTCCAGTGCTTTGTATCCGATGAAACCAGATCTCCTATCATGAGTGGTAAAAAATGTGTAAAACACAAAGCTTCGCTAGCCGTAATTTTCAAATTATTTGATTGAAGTCGCTTAATGGAGAGAGGCTGCGAAATATTTCCTATATCTATGTTCCCAAACTGGAAAAATTGTTTCCTGCTGTTAATAATGGCCGCATTCAGCGCAGACAACTGTTGTGAACTGTAATGGTAGCGCTACCTTAGTTCACGATGTTTTTCTCTGAATGTGTTGCTACTCTACACGTCAGAAGTTAGATTCAATTTAATTTTTATGTAAATTTAATTCAATTGCAAAGGTTTCTCACTTAAATTTGCTGCGTTCTTTCTGCGTTTATTAATTTAACAGCGTCAGTAACAGCATCTGACAGTTAAGCAAACAGTTGTGTTCATGTAGCATAGAATTTGTTCGCTCGATTAAAAGGCGTTCGCTACTTTATCAGTTTTAGTTAGCGCTACCAAATTTGTACCATTCAGCGAATTTTTACACAACAGTTGCCAACTGTTGTCTGCGCTGAATGCGGCCAATGTCTATTGAAATTATTTTGTCATTAATTAAGCCCAAAAGTATGTTACAAATGTCATATGTACATATCCCTTCTAAAATGTCATGCATCATGTCGAAGCAAACGTTGTCTGAAACGTGAAAACTGTTTAACTCATTAAAAATACATTTAGCTTTAACTCCAGTGTCTTGAAAATTACTTTGCAAGAGATCTTCTTTGTATTGAGTTTTATTTCGGAGAAGTTGCTCGTTTTCCGAGATAGCAATTTTCATTTCATCTTTGGTAGCTCTACATGCCCGACAGTAACGCTTTGCATTAAAAGATTGCACGAAACCTAAAATGCTATTCACTCCTAAATAGCTATGCTACTCACTATGCTATTCACTAGAGGATAAACCTGCACATTATGCTGGTGTTTGTAGATTATGAAATATGCTTTCTTTGTTCTTAGAAGTCTCATGACTTAATAAATGACGTTTTAAAGAACTTAAGCTTGAAAAAATTTGCTTACACTTATTTTGCTCGCATTTCATTTTATCTTTATTTGTTAATAAGTGTATATATTTCTAATGTCTAAGAAAAACATCCACGTTACAAAAAAACTGAAAACATTTAAAACATTTGAACATTATGAAAAATTTATAAATTTTCTTTGTTTTGATTTAAAAATGTAATAAGAGATGTTAAATTTGAAGTTTTTACATTGAATTCTGAATCAATTTCATAGAAATATTTCTGTATAAACATCCATGGCATTTCACAAATTTTAGGGTACTTTAGATTAAAAACATGGAAGATTTTAAAGCATAAGTCTAAGCTTTCAATAAAAGAATTAAATTTGTACAAGGTTTTGTCAAAGTTAACATAAAATGATTGAAGACTTTCGGCAGCGTCTCCTTCCACAATAATAAAAGGCTGAATGGTAAATTTATTATTGTAACTAGCTGAACCCGGTGTGCTTCGCTACCCCCCTCGTATAAAATAAAATTAAAAGTATTTATATATTTACAAAAATTTATTTATTTAATTTAATTATTGCAATGCTTCGCCTCTTTTTTTGTTGTAAACCAATTAGAATTCAGCACTGAATCGCATGTAATTTGCTTCATGCTCCCCCTTTTTATTTTTAGACCAATCAAAAAGCAGAAATTACACAATCAGCTGTTTCGCAGTCAGTTGTGGGAGAATGAGAATGGGGTTACCCCACTCTCTATTTTAATTAACACGTATTATAAAATCAGCTGTTTTGAAGGCAGTGAATGAGGCATCACTGAGGCATCAGCTGTTTTGAAGGCAGGAAGAAAGAGAATGGGGTTACCCCACTCTCTATTTTAATTAATATGTATTTTAAATTTGTGGTAAAGCCGTTAATAAACGTAGTAAAAAAGTAGGTGCAGAAGTGTGCATGGTCGAAAAATATTATCATGTAATAAGTATTCCTGAGTCAAAGCTGAACGCTGTGAAAATTTAAGATCGGTTATCAGGTCCAGCCTCCAATATATCGCAAACAAAGGGGCGTGCTCCGCCCACTTTTCTTTTGGTACGTATTTCTATTCATGCCAATATATATAGCAAATACTGCCGCCGTTGGTCAAAAAATGCCCAAGATATGACGGTTTTAAATTTTGGGTTATATGGGCGAGGTCACGCCCTTCGTCCACTCACAACTTTATATAGTCAAGAATTTATTATTTCGTAAGAATATCCTATTGTGAAAATTTAATGACGATCGGTCCAGTAGTTAAGACTATATTGCGATTTTTAATTTTCCTAAAAAGGGGCGTGGTCCCACCCACTTTTCTCCTGGCACGTATTCCTAATCATGCCAATACCATACGTACTAAATAGCATCAACGTAGGTCAAAAAATGCCCAAAATATGGCGATTTAAATTTTTGGGTTATATGGGCAGTGCCACGCCCCTATGTCCAATAAAAACTTCATATAGCCTATTATTCTTTCAAGAGTCATAGTAAAATGCAGTGAAAGTTTCAGGAAGATCGGTCCAAGGGTTTGGCCTCCTATAAAGCACAAACAAACAAACAGACAGACATTCATTTTTATATATATAGATAGCTTAAACCCGGCGCGTTGCTGCCGCGGCCCCGTTGCCAAACGCGAATAAAATGTTATCAGTGAAACTGTATATGTAAATTGTGGTCGAATACTCAATTCCATGGCTGTGCGACCTATAACTCAAAAGCTGTAGAATTTCTCAAATTTTGGTTGCATGGGAGGTGACACGCCCCCTTGTCCAACGCCATACAAAGTTATCAGTAAAACTGCATGTGTAAATTGAGTTCGAATGCTGAATTCCGAGGCTTTGTTTGCTTTGTTTGATTGACTCAAAAGCTATTCGATATCGCAAATTTGGGTTGTATAAGAGGTGCCACGCCCCTTTGTCCAACTCCCATAAAATTTTATCAGTAAAACGCCACGTGTAAATTGTGGTCGAATTTCGAATTCGATGTGCGGCCTATAACTCCAAAGCTATTCGATATCGCAAATTTGGGTTGTATGGGAGGTGCCACGCCCCCTTGTCCAACTCTCACAAAATTTTATCTGCGAAGCGGCACGTGTAAATTGTCGAATACCGAATTCCGAGGCTAAGCGGCTTATAACTCCAAAGATATTCGATATCGCAAATTTGGGTTGTATGGGAGGTTCCACGCCCACTGTTAGTAGGAGGTTGAAATATACTTTACGACCTATTCTCATACCTACAAAATATACATACAAAATTTCATGAAAATCGGTAGAGCCGTTTCGAAGGAGTTCGATTACGTACCCCGTGACAGAAGAATTTTATATATTAGATATTTACCGTGGAGCTCATTAATTCTTTTAGAATAATCGCTAATGGTGTAAAGCTGCAGGACGAAGCTCTCATTTGCGTCTTCAATTGTGGCTTTTTTCTTCGAACTGCCTTCTGCGCTAAACCTTACTGAAGGCAATAGAATGGAATTCAGAAGAATGGTATAAATGTAGTCCTCGCAATCTATAATTAATAAAAAATTAAATTAGGCCAGGTTGCTACTATAACGTTAGTTTAATTTTAGATTAGTATTACTAAAAATATCACTTACCAATTTTGTTATTAGATTTTGCTAAAATTAAGAGATCTCTCGATTGCTGATTGCGAATATTGTTATTGTAATAAATTGAAATAATTTCTTTAAAAGCGTTCCACTTAGATGTTAAAAGATGTCCTTTATCTGGATATAGCACATTAAAATCCAGATTTATCTTTAAAAAAGATGGATATTAGATAAAATATTTTCAATAAAGTTAAATGATCTTATAAAATACCAGTGCAGGTCCTCTAGAGTCCTTCAATATAGGCCACTCCTGTAAAAACTCAGCATTTGATCGTTTCTTTAAATCGTTTCGACGCAAACTAAACGTTTTCTGCCATGTGTCGATTGCCTCCAACCAATTAGACTCATTAGTTTTAAGCAAAGATTTTAAAGAAAAATATATAGTTTCATCTACTTCAAGATCTTCTTCTATTGATGAAACCAATACTTCACTGGAAATGGATATTGCCGCAACAGGACTACACCTTCTCTGTTTTGTTTTTAGGTTGAAATATTTGGAGTAGAGCTTTCCTGAAGGATTTTTTTTTCTTTTCAATTGGAATATAATAATAATTCTATAATAAAAAACAATAAGTAAAGGGATTATCAATATTGACATAAATTGTTACATCTTCATTGGAAAAGAAATTTTAGAACAAATTTTATATTACCTGACTGTCTGCTTCTTTCGGAAATAACACTGTTATTTCATTAAGTATTCTGGAGAAATGTTCAGGTTTGAGTTTGACTTCTTTTACCATAACTTCCTCCAGAATTATTTTAATAAGGCTGTCACGATGCTTATTGGTCAAGCATGAGTTCTCCTGACAATATTTTATTATTTGCCTTCCCCTTGAAGTTTCGCTCAAAATATGGGACAGCGGCTATAATAAAATGCATTAACTAAAATGTATACAAAGTTTTTGCTTTCAATTTGTTACCTGTAGATCAACTCTACTAACAGAGTTAAATGATGAACAAGGTGAGTTTGTGGTTTTTGTAGCCAATTAAAAACCTTCGACGTCTGGCTCAAAGTTTCGTCTTCAATTCCAAATTGAAAACAAAAAATGCAAACGCCAATTAAGTCTGGTAATATTTACTAACGTTGCCAATTTTAAAACTGCCGCTTTATATGTACGCAGCAAAATACAATTGTTACGCACAGAAATTGCGTTTTATACATATATACATTACCTGAGACTTGCGCCAGAAAAATAATTTTTCTCTGAACTCTGCTCGAAATCCTATATTTTTTATTGCCTCTGCAATGTTCTTCTTTGCTTAGATATTTTAAGCTCCTAAATGTAATCCATCCATTCCTGAATCTAAAGAACACATAATGTTATTGTTTATTTCAGATTTTTATTTTTATTGCTGATATACTTACTTTTTAGATCATTAAAAAGGATTTCCAGACTAAATTCTATTAAAAGATTTAGGAGGTCTGTGTCATCCTCAGTCAAATTTTCATTTAATGAACCTTCTGCAATAACGCACGTATATGTTTATGCACTCGGGTCATTTATTTCGACATCATTGCACAAAAACTGCAATAAATCTCCTTCTGGCAATACTTCTTTTTGGCTGCTCATTTTGAAATATTTTCTTTCACTTTTTCGTAGTATTTAACACGAATAAAATAGGCAAATAACAAAACGCATTGCACAAATGTTAATTTAAAATAAACAATACAATTAAACTTTACATTTTGTAAACTAAATTAAACATTTTAATGTAAAAAACGCGTCAATGCAATTTAAAGTCAATTTTAAAGTAAAACAAATGTAACACTTTAAATTATAAAATTAAAGCTGTTAATTTGAAAGCAAACACTTTAATATTTAAAATGAACACTTTAAATGAGAAACCGTCACTTTAGTCTTTAAAGTAAACACTTTAAAATTTAAAATGTACACTTTAAATGAGAAACTGATACTTAAATAATTAAAGTGCAACACTTTAATATTTAAAATGAGCACATTAAATGAAAAACAGACACTTTAATTATTAAAGTGAAAGCTTTAAAATGAAAAGTTATCATTTTTTTTCGAAAAAAATTTAAGATTTAAAGTAAATTCTTTAATTTTAAATATTATTACATTTAAGATTCACTTTATATTTTAAAATATTCATTTTAAATTTTATTTAAATTAATAAATTTAATATTAAAATTGTTTACTTTTATTTTTAAATTTAGACAATTTTAAGTTGATAGACTTCACTTTAAAATTAAAAATTTTCAATTTATTTTTGAAAGCAAGAACTTTAAAACTTAAAATTAACACTTTTAAAATATATTTTTTATTTTTTCCCATAAGATCCTTGAGGGAGCCGCACTTTAAAAAAATGTTAAAACTTTCACTTTAAATTTTAAAGTGCATTTTTTTCTCAGTGTAATAATACACTCAAAAACTCCAAACTATCTATTTTCTAAACTTTAGTTTTGTTTATCGTCCAGAAGCTTAAATTTGGTAATTCCTTGCATTAAATATTTAAACTCCTCAAGACTTTTTTTCGTAAACAGCATTAGATTGTGCAACTCCTTGCCGAGGTAACTTAAATCTATTTCCAATGCACAAAACTTCAAGCAACTAATATCTGCACATTTTTCTTAAATTCTCGTTTCTCTTTAACTTTCTCTCTTTTTCTCATTTAACCCTTTTTTTATTTAATTATTCATTTATTTATTAATTAATTATTAATTTATTAATTAAATTCATTTTAGCATTTAACTTAAGTAATTTTTAAATATAAATTTAATAACTGTTTGTTTCTTTTTCATTCTGATGTTATGTTTGTTCGAGATATATATTATACTATTTTATTGTACGCAAAAGAATAACTATTTCTTATGTACTAATCTATAGTAATAAAACTCATTTTCTGTTTGTTTGTTTGTTTGTTTGTTTGACCTTTATACAAATCTAAACGGCTCAACGGATTTTGCTCAAACTAGGTATACATATTAAGTGCATCCCAACTTAAAATGTTACGCACTTAATTTTTGCCACGCCCCCCCTGAAATTTTTCAACTAACGGTAATTTTGTTAACATAAAACTTTTTATTATCGGAGATTTTTTTGTATTTAATTTTAAAAAATTTCTGTTATTTTGACATCAAAAACACTCACATATCTTCAAAATTGGAGAAATTTTCAGTACAACGACTTTTTCATAAAACATCGTTACCTAAGAATGAGAAAAAAACGACATGAAAATCAAAGTTTGGTCTTTCGATGCAAATATCTCCGCTGTCCATTAATATATTTCATTCAATTTTTTTTTTCAAAAGTTCAATAAAATCACTTCACAAAAATAGGTTGAACTGTACCGTTAAGTCAGTGTATATATGTTTTATGATTATTTCAAAAAAGGTCCAAAATACTGACTTTTTACTCAAAAAATGACTCAAAAATTGTTGTTGTTGTAAAAACGAAATCAATTAAAAATTGCACATCTGGCTACCTTTCATATGACTTAGCATTTATTTGCAAAAATTGTTCCAGCTAAGCGCAAAAATTATTTTACTGTTTTTGTCATCAAAACAACAAGGTACCCCCTTTGATTTTTTTCGCGAAATTTATTTTTTCCAAAATATTGTTTTTATATTTTTTACAAAAAAGTCAAGTCTCAAAAATAATTTATGTGAAAAAATTACCCCAATATCTCTTTCCAATCAAAAGTTATGTGAATGTGTTATGTGTTATGTGTTATGAATCAAATTCTCCGTCCTAAATATCTTCCTTATATTAAGTACGTCTTTATTTTTACCACCCCCCCCCCCCCCCGTCCTGTTAGATTTGTTTTATGGTGATGGCATCATTTCTTGTGGCTACATTTTCAGCGTTGTCACTCTGTTCTTTATCCATGTTACTTTAGTTTGTGTTTACGTATCACCACCGTGCATACCATCGTAAACCATCGAAAAGATTACCGTGAATAGAATGCAGTAAGAGTTAATATTTTTATGTTTAATGTGTTTTTTGAACAATAGTGTTGAAAGTCAAATTTCCACTCCAACTAAATGTACCGACATATAAAAGACAGCGAAATTTAGACATTTTAACTCTCCAATCATAGTTGTAAGCTTGGCTGAATTGAACAAATTTTTCGGTTCAACAGCGTATTAAGCTTAGTATGCTGTTGGAACGAGAATTTGTTGGCATTTAAATCTACACACGCAATTTTGGTGTAGACTCAACACTAGCACATACTTACTATAACCTATTTGTTGAATATGTTAGTTGAACATTATTGTTGAATGTCAAATTTCCACGCCAATTAAATGTACGGACATATAAAAGACAGCGTAATTTTGATATTTTAACTTTCCAATCATGGTTGTGATTGTGGCTGCATTGAAGAATTTTTCGGTTCAACAGCGTCCTAACCAACGAAAAAAAAAAAATTTCGCTACTTTTTCGCTGTCAAAAACGCAATGCATTTCTTACGGAAGATTTCTTTTCGCTTCTAAAGTATTCTGGAAAATGTTTAAATTAGAAGTAAGCACTGCCTTACCAACACGGTTTCAATAATTTAGAAAAGTCGGTAACTGTTACTTAATTTAGTTTTTTTCGCATACAGCCTGAATTTGCAGCAAAAAACATAATGGCATTTCTAGCACTATTCTTGCAGTTTTTCAGCTGGATTTATGTCGATCAACTGTTTACGTCGATAATATTGTAACAGGTTGCTGTATAAACTACAATTGGAATTTAAAAAGCGACTGCTTTCTTAACTTAAACCTTTTTGCTTATTTACATTACGAAACTACTGTACAATTTTTCGCATAAAAAATAATTTTGAAGATTTAAGAAATTGCATCAACTATCAGACTCAAATTAATTAATTTTTTGTTTTAGACTCAAACCAATTGTTATTTTCCAACTGGAAAAACTACTAGAAAATATAGGAAGATTGTTGTCCATTTTCCTTTTTTTTACAAATTTGATTTTCATAAGCGAAGTGCAAGTAAAATTCTTACCAGTAAAGCTTAGTATGCTGTAGGAACGAAAATTTTTGGGCATATAACTCTACACGCGAAATTTTGGTGTAGAGTCAAAATTTTTGTGTGGAGAAAAAGCACTTGCTGTTCTGGTTGACAGATTTATATTTTTATTGCTGCAATTTTATATCCTATAAAAAGCAAGACTACACATTAATAAACTATATAAATTCAACAATAAATTTCTTAAATTACAAATTCAACACTTAAACATACTTAGTGCTTATTTTTTAGTGTTGAATGGCGAATTTCCTCTTCAATTAAATGTACGGGCATAGAATCGACAGCGAAATTTTGAAATTTCAACTCTCCACTCACGAATGGAAATTTGGCAAAATAGCAATAATTTTCGCTTCTACAGCGTACTAGCTGGCTAAAAAAATATCGGTGCCTGTTCGTTGTCAAAAATCTCAATGTATATCTTATGGAAATTTTTTTTTGTTCCTACAGCATTCTAAACTTAACATTCGTTAAAAAAACACGATACATTTTTTAACTTATATTATTATAGTGGTCTCAAACTTAAATTCAACATGTTTTTACAAAATCCCAAAATTTTAAAAACATTTAATCGAGAAGTTTATATTAAAATATTTATATAAATTACTCTCGAGTAACACCGGGTATATCAGCTAGTATATGAATAAAGCCAAACCTAATATGAAAAATATTATTGTAGTTAAAATTTTTTTACTTATGTTTAGTCTACTAAGATAAGTCAACTCAACCATTGTTTGTACCATTTGTAAGTGTACTTCTTTAAACTGAAATTCTTAGGATACTCGGAATATTCTTCTATATTCAGAATATTCCTATTAAAAAATAAATAATCTGCTATTCTGGAACACTGAATCTAACAAAAGAAACAAAAGAAACAAATACCAGTGCTTTTGTTAAATAAAAAATAATTTTAACGAATTTAACGCTCTCAATTCCTAGCCTTTAACGCTTAATTTTGTCTCAGTTCTAAAACTTCGTAACGCCAGCTGTTGTTGATAAACTGTTTATTTCAGCTTCTGTCTAATAAACTGACAGATTTTAGCTAAGTGGAGATGTCAGACGAATTGTGGTTTCTAACCTGTCTGCCGTTGATAACAGATATTCGTTTAAGCTGAAGCTATTTCAAGAATCATTAATATGATGTCGATTTTTAGCTTCTTGATACTTTTTACTTATGTATAAACATACATATATACATATTTATGACAAATTCGATTTTTGTACTTGACTATGCAAAAACAGAAACAAAAAAACACACACACAACATACCGCAAATTGATGCCAATCAAATTCTTGGAATAACATTTAACGCTTACTTGCTTACGAGTGGGAAAAACCAAACGCTTAGAACTAAACAGTGGCTAAAACCAGTTTTATAAGCAATGCTAAGTGTTTCATTAACAATTTAACGATTGCAGCTGTAAATTTAATGGTTTTTTTGTTTTACAAAAGCTTGAATAATAAATTGAAAAATTAAATTTCAGGTTTATGCAATAAAATTAACATTAAAAGATGCTTACTTTTAACGCAAAGTTAATTTTTTTGGAAAATTACTGGCAATTATATTGATATATTTACTGGATAGTTAAATTTTAAAATATGGCTTAAAGTACAAAGTTTGTACAACATGAAAGGAGACACACACACAACAAAAAACAACTAGACAACATCAGACAGCGGTAGGTATAACAACAACAACAACAACAACAACAACAACAACAACAACAAAAACAATATTAGTAGATATACTAAAGGCAAAAGTCGGTTGATGTCGTCCGTCGCTAACGTCATCCGCATTGATCAACCTCGACGTTGCGGCGACGCTTTGCTTTAGTTGCCGCTTGGAACCGAGATCTCGGTACCAGGCACCGAACTTGCAAATGAACAAACAAGCAAACACATGCATAAACCAACAACGATCGTACAAACGAACGATCATCAAGTAAACGAACCTCAAGCATGCGACGGATTGTACCGAATGATCCCCAATGATCGTGGAGCTGCGACTGCGATTACGACTGCGAGACTGCCGTGTGTTGAGCCAAGCGAAACGCCAAAAACGGCAGACGCCGAGACAGACAACAAGTCAAACAGTGATCAATAGTTAGACAAACAACAACATCAACAGTGAGAGCAAAAAACAAAACAACAAAGCATACGCAAACTTTACAGAGGATCAAGGTATTGGTTACCGAAAGACTGAGACCGGTTTCATTGAAACTCGTTGTCGTCATCGTCACATGAACCGGTGTGGCTGGCGGCTTAGATAAACCAACAAAACAAAGTTAAAAATGTTGAGGAGGGGCAGTTTAAGAGGGGAGCGAACAAAGTTAAAGTAGTAAAAGAAAGATCGCTGGAGCGAGTTGGTGGGGGTAACAGCAAAGTAAAGCCCGGCAGAGTGGGCCAAGCTTTAACTTAAGGTGCAGCCAGCCAAAGCAGTCGTGCGAAAGAGGGCTGCGGGAGGTGACCAAGTTAATTGCGAACAAATGAATGGAGGTTCCAAAGACGATGTACGTGTTTATTTCTTGTTTTTGTTTTGTTACTTTTTGGACTTGGTAAGGTATCGCATATCAGATACGTAGATAGGTTATAGAAAGCTGTCGAATATATTAGAAGAACCAGTTGAAGAATCAGTTACTAAATAGTACTCATAACCAAGTACACAGCCAAGCTGACGCTAATAATAACAACGACGACGACAACGACAAATACGAGATATACGCAGCTCCAAGCAATGGAGTTCCATATGAAAATTTTTCATGCGTCAGAGTGCGGCTGATGAGATTTTTTTTGTGCGCCAAACTATATTGAAATTGTTAGAATTCTTTTTTTGTCATC
The DNA here is from genome assembly GCA_963920525.1 of Dichetophora obliterata. Lineage (NCBI taxonomy): Eukaryota > Metazoa > Arthropoda > Insecta > Diptera > Sciomyzidae > Dichetophora > Dichetophora obliterata. The sequence continues at coordinate 31,097,022 of OY986439.1, read as the reverse complement.
ATTATTCAGTAAGCAAACTGCATCATTTTTATTTATTTTTTTTCTACACTCACATACTTCTTTCTGCCATGCAAACGTGTTATTTTGCTCTCTACACCTATTAGTTCTGCGGAATTGTGGTGGTTTAGGTGTGTTTTTCTGCTTATTTCTCAAAACATGGTCTAAAAAGATTTTCGTTTGCTGCACAGCTTAATTATATAGAAAGTTATATGGGCGGAGTTAGAGCTTAAATAGGCGGAAGCTTCACTAAATTAATTTAAAAAAAAAATAAAACTTAAGTATAGACATTGATTATTTTGATATGTTTATATGTGTTTGATTGACACACTCTTACAAAAAGATAAGAAATACCAACTGTAAACATTTTGATGGGGAGAAAACGTACGCAAATAACTCATTTACACCCAGTTTTTTTTTTAATTTATTTGGTTTGGGTTATTTGCATATGATGCAGGCCTGCAGCTGAGAGTTTTTAAGGAGTTGTTTTGATTACTAACATTTATTAGTGACTATACGATATTTAAAGTTAGCATTTTGCTTCAAAATTTACCAACCTTTAAATTAATTTTAGGGCCGAAAGTCCGGGAGTGATTCCTTTCATTGCAAAATAATAACTTTTTGTTATTTTTTATTCATAAATGAATAAACTGCCATACAGGCAGATAATTTTTTTGTCCAATTTCAAAATCTGAAAACAACCCAATTAGCAGAAAAAGGTTGTAAAAGTGTCGCAAAAGAGTTGCAAATACAGATATAAATCGTAATTGTAACGTAATTACAACTGAAAAAGCAGATATGTTACGCTTATTTTGTAACAACTTCCGTTGTAATTAGGCGAAAAATGTGTTATAATAATGTTATAAATGTGTTGTTGGTACAAACTAAAGTTGCACGTCACAAGATGAAACATATTTGAAACATCCAAAAAAGTTTTTATTGTGTTATTCTGACGTTACAATTCAGGTAAAATAACGTGAATGTAACAAATATTTTATTTAATTGAAGTTATTTTTTGTTATAATGACAGATTTTTTAACATGGAATGAATACTGATGACATAAATATTCCTGATTAAAAAAAAATAAAATCTTTAAAAGTTTTAAAATGTTTTGCATATACAATTCCTCAATATAATTTTCATTTTTTTTGAGTGTATTTTAAAAGTCAAAGACATATTGGAATGAAATTAAAATATGTGAAATTAAATTGAAAATATGAAGAGCTAACACTAAAATTTTACAACAAAGGCCATTTCGTCGATGAATGTTTGTGTTTTACCTCTAGAAAACTCACGCACCACCTGAAAAATAAAAATTTTTAAAATAATTTGGAAATAAGAAATATTTGGAGTTTTTAATTTCCGCATAATAATCTCTAGTATATAGCTAAATACATGTTTTGAAGTTTCTAGTGTCATATTGCACTGAAAAATCTAGAAGAAAATAATACATACTAAAGAAAATGGTATTTAAACTTATTCCAACCAAATTCATAGTGTAGAAAAAAAAATCAAATTTGGCGCGTATGAAGTTTTAAGACACTTTTTTCCAAAGTTCTTGCAACTGAATAATAACCTCAGTACATAGTTCTTGCAACGAGCTAAATATCAAAAGTTACAAATATTTTTTTAAATTTGTTGCAACTTAAAAACAACCTTAATGCAACATTTACTTACAAAAATTTTATTCAAAACTTCTTGCAACTGAATTATAACTCCAATACGTAACGTTCATGTAACTAATTACATTATATAAGATGCAATGGTATTTTCTAAAGTTCTTGCAACAGAATAATAACCTCAATACATCGTTCTTATATCAAGCAAAATTTTATAAGTTACAAATTAGGTTTTTATACTTGCATTAACTGAATAATAACCTAACAGCACAAGTTTGCAATGATTATTTTCAATGTTCGTGCAACTTAATACAAACCTCAATTCAACGTTATTTTTCGTAATTACATTTTTTTCAGTTATAATAATGTTTCCTAAAGTTGTAGCAACTGAACAATAACCTCAATTTAGCATAAGGTTGCAATGACTATTTCCAATGTTCTTGTAACTGAATAAAAACCTCATTTCAACCTTCTTGCAACTGAATAAAAACCTCGTTTCAACCTTCTTGCAACAATACAAATTCTCATAATTTCACAATGATTCATTGCCATTCAACGAAAAATTTGTTCATTTTGGTAGTCTCGTTGAACGCTGAAATGAAACAATAATGGATTACATGGTTGTAGAAGCCTACACAAAGAAATTGACAAGCAACACCAAATTTTTTGTGGACAATAAAATTTATATTTTGCCTTTGGCATTTTAGTACGTCACAGCAAAATTGGAAACATTTAGTTGTAGTGACTTCCCAATAACTTAATAAAAACATCTTCAAACCAAAGTTTTGAACATTGAGTTGTTGTGACATTGATATAACTTAATATAAACATAAAGCAACCTAGTCGCATCTAGGTTGCTAACTCATTGCTGTATTTGTTACAATACACAAACATTTTTTATAGGTGAAACAAAAATAAATGTTGTAATTAAACTTTATGAAACATTTTTACAACAAGTGTATTTATTCGTAACATAATTTACACCGTAGTTTAACTTATTTGCAACAAAACGAATGATTTGTTACAAACAACTTATTTGAAACTTTAATACAACCCATTTGTGAACGCGTGGGCTAGACAGGTTTATATTGTAGGAAAAGGATGAAAACATACATTGTGCCAAATTTTAATACTTCCGCAACATAACTATCTTATCTCTCTATTCTTCTTGGGTGTGAAAGAAAGGGCTAAAGCTTGTTTTTGACACTTATGGGCTTTTTTTGTAAAACGAACGCAGTCACTTGCGTTCGATTTTTTCATCTGGCAATATACTTTAAAGAAAAACTTCAGTGCGAGAGAGAGGGTTTGTTGTAAATCATATGGAAATGGAGTTTCCAGACCAAAAAAAACCCCAAGTGCAGTGATTGAGTGCGTTATAAAAAAAAAGCCATTAATATTTAATCGAAACTTAACGAGTTACAAATTGAGAGAAACGTCAAGAACAATGCTGTCAATGCATTCAAAATGCTGTCCGTCGTACATTTTTTCTCCAATTCGTACTATATGCGTAGTTTCAACTGCTCTGGTTTCATTGTCAATGAATAAAAATTGGACAAAACAATGAAGTATCATACAGGCTTAAAGAAAATAGGTATGGCTTTTAATTTTCTTTTTTAAGTTACAATAAAACTCAATCTATGTTGATTATATTTTTTGATTGAGGACAAAGCAATTCTAAAAATGAACCTAAGTAAGCGCATTTAGTGGAAGTCAAATTTTAAACCGAAATGCGTACTAAATAAACTGCTTCAAGATAAATTCGTGAATCCGATGCTTACTGTAGCAAAGGCTTCAACCTAAATTAATTTTTGCTAAGTACAAATTCAACTTTTTTTATCGGTAATGCTTTGTTTACACTGAGAGGTAAATACGCTTTTACAAAATCCACATTTACGAACGGCCCTTTACTCTTTGTAGGAGTAACAGGGAAAAGTATATATAGCAAATGCTCTAAATTAGCATTTAGCTCTCAGTGTGAACATAGCATAAGAAATATGGGTTTGAGTCTCTGCTATGATAGTGTCGGATTTGCAAATTTGCGCCAAAACACTCATTACTATTAAAAATTTCTTCATACAAATTTCCATGCTAATAACATGAGCGGCTTAAGAGTTTTTGGCTGTTTTGTAACAGATTTGTTCTACATTGCCCTCTAGTGTAAAAAAATAGATCAAAAAAGATAGCGCCAAAACACTAATCGTACCTGAAAAATCTCTATATGCAAATTTATATGCTAATCATATGAGCGGTTTTGGTTTAGTTTTATTTTTCAGCCGTTTTGTAAAATATTTATACTACAGCAGGTAGAAGAAAGATGAAAATAGATAAAGCCAAATTACTCACCGTTTTTAAAAACCTCTTTAGACAAATTTTCATGCTAACCATATGAGCTGTTTGGGTGGCTTTGGAGATTTTTTACAAAATTTGTACTACAGCGTCCTCTGGTGTAAAAGATAGATCAAACAAGATAGCACCAAAATAATCGTCGTACCTGAAAACCTCCTAATACGAAATTTTATGCTAATGATATGAGTGGTTAAGAAATTTTTGGTGTTTTTATTAAAGATTTTTGTCTGTAATCAAAAGTTAGGCCTTTTTAAAATAAATAGGTACAGCTATAAGCTACTCATACGATTGGCATGAAATTTTATTTAAAGGTTTTCAGGTACGTAGAGTGTTTTGAATCTATCTATTTTGATCTATCTTTACCGCCAAAGGGCACTGTAATAAATTTAGATTTTTATTACATTGCCCTTTGGCGGTGCATTAAACTCAAAAATTAAATAACAAATTTGAAAAGTATAGTTGAAAAATAAATTTGATTGAAAACTATTATAATATTTTTGATACTAAAACTGAATAAATTTTTCAATAATTTCTGCTAGAACGTGACTGCAGTTCAGAGATGTTTTGTTTTTAATGTTTTTCCTTTTTTGTTAATTCAAATTGAATTAACATAGTTTTAAAAATTATGTCAAGTATTTGATTTTATTAATATTATTTTTATTACGACGCTTATTACTATTTTTATTCTGGACAGTACTTAACAGCACAGCGGTAATAACAACAACAACAACAGCAATCACAACTATAACTACAACTACAAAAACAATAATAACAAAGAAGCACACAAAAGAAAATCAAGCATATTTGAGATCATCTCGCCGCAAATAAACGCTGTGACTAACGACCTGAAATTACTTTCGATTAAGACTTCCTGATTGCGTTTGTAGTTGTAATTTTTATGCTTGGAATTACTTTACAATCTGGGCATCCAAGTGTTATTTTTTTTTTTAATTTTTTATCATTGAATCTCGCTGTTTTGCCATTTCTGCTATCTGTATGATTGCGCATCATCCGTGTGTGTCGAGATGTGTTCATTACTTTGCTGTCATTGTGACACTCCGACACTCTGCTTTCAACGCTCTTGAAAAACACAGTTTTCTTTCTTTTATGCAGTGTCGTTTTCTACACTTCTTAAGTAGTGCATTAAAAATGTAACAGAAAACTTTAATGCTATTGCACAGTGGGTCGACTGGCGCTGTTTTGTACCCAACATGCGTAATAATTACAGTTTTGGCAGTTGCATGCAAATAGATAAAAGATAAGTTAGTTTATGTGTACAGCTTTAAGTGTCCTTATTTTTATGAAAGATCTCTGTAAAATGCTGTAATACTAATGGATATCTAGCATGAACTAGATATCTGGAGATACATAAAAAAGTTTAATATAAACATGCACATAAAAGCTTTATTATCATCCTAAAATATTTTTGATATTTTTTTACAGAATATATGTATTTTATTATTTTTTTATAAAAACAATTCTTTAAATATTGTTTTGCTTATGTCACCAACTATATATTTTACGTTTGTGTCTAAGTTTCAATATCAAAAGAGTTACTTTAGACTTATCGAATAAGACACTTACATTCACTCATATAAATAAAATATTAAGTTTACGACTTAAATTTAAAATTTTCTTCGATATCATAACCTATCCTTTAAAATTTAAAGCTGATTTGTTGATTAATAACAATAATAAAAAATGTGTTTTTAAAAAAAAAAAACGTTTAAGATTTAGATTAAGTCATATAAACAAGAATTGAACTACGATTTCAATCTCCTTTGTATTATCTTTGCATGTGTCGAAATATCGAAAGTATTATCTTTGCATATGTGCATTTCAAAACCGGCGTTACGTATGATTTCTACGAAGAAATATTAAAAATAAAAGAATGAAAATGTCTAAATTTTAATAAGGCTTTTTTATATTTGCGTAGAAATTAAGTAGCACTATATTAAGTAAAAACAATGACAGCAAGAAACCCTAAGGATTTTCTGATATAAACAAAAATATGTGCTGGCGTTACGTTACAAAAAACGGAAGTGATTTTTGACTTGGATTACAAAATTTGAATGTAACTGAATGTATTGGATAGAAGTAAGGAACTTCAAAAATCAAGAACCGAGCAATTAATAAATCAAAAAAAAAATGTGATTACAAAATGTTACAGCAAAGCTATCATGCGGAATATGAGAACAATTGCGAACTTAGACTCATCCATGTAAATGGAGAAACTTTCGCTTATTTCATGCATAGAAACTATATGGAATTTTCCCTTATTAATGTGATCAATTAACTGAAAACAGAATTACAAAAATAAACCTTACTTGAAAATAAGTATGAGTGACAACATAAGATAAAATAATGATAATAGAAAGCTACTGAGACATTGTGAAGTTGAACTTGAGAACTTATGCAATAGATCTAAATAAATAAATAAATAAATAAAGCAATGCAATTTTTCTCCATAAATTAAATCAAATAATTGTTAAGAGAACTTTAATAAGTAAACAAAAATGCTAATGCGTCAAAGGCGAAAGTCGACAATCCGCATTCTCAAAAAACTAACAACATAAACAAGATATCTGACCTCAAAAACCGAAATCGTGTTACTGCAAATGTCAATAAATATTACGACTTTGGGTGGAAAATTGAGGACAACACTTATGGAAATTTGAGCATTTGTTTTTGCAACAAGAAACGCAAAGAAAAATTTTCAAACTAGATGCTTGAAAAATGAGACGCATATAAATAACTAGCGACAAATGCAGTTAAGCTTGCGCACTATTTCACACACTCACACTCTCTCTCTCACACACACACACACACTCACACTAAACAAGGTTGCTTGTTAGGTTTAGTCACACATACTTGAGTGTTGTTTTACAGGTTTTTCTATATCATCAACAGCAACTTGATTATTCATTGAGTCACAAGAGTCACTTCGCGGCATGGAAGAAACGCAATGCAGTCAATTATGTGAAGCGATGTTGCAAAATCAAAGAAGCGTAGAGATGTGACGAAGCTGCTGCAGAAGTAGGAATTGTAAGAAGTTAGTTGTTTGTGGCACGACGATGATGTGTTGAGCTTTTGTGCATTTCTTGTCTTTAAAATGTCAAATGTTCAACTGGCAACAAACTATATTATAATGTAAGATGTGAAGACACACACACTCACACTGATACTAACACACACAGGTGCATGCATCAACATACGCTCTTAAGATGCAGTTTTATTGTCTGTCATTTTGTCGTAGTTTGACTTTTTTCTTTTTCCTCAACAAACTATCCTAGCAATTATAGCTAATTTGTTGGTTTAAAAATTTTAAAGACGTCATGAGAGAAATAAAAATTGTAAAAGCACTAGAACCCAATCAATTAATATTAAGCTTGGGTTAAGGAAACGATAAGATGAAGTTTAAGAGGAATTGGTGTAATGATGAAAAAATAGTTCTTTTAATGGTAATAGTAATAGTAATGGTAAAGGTAATGGTAATGGCAATGGCAATGGCAATGGTAATGGTAATGGTAATGGTAATGGTAATGGTAATGGTAATGGTAATGGTAATGGTAATGGTAATGGTAATGGTAATGGTAATGGTAATGGTAATGGTAATGGTAATGGTAATGGTAATGGTAATGGTAATGGTAATGGTAATGGTAATGGTAATGGTAATGGTAATGGTAATGGTAATGGTAATGGTAATGGTAATGGTAATGGTAATGGTAATGGTAATGGTAATGGTAATGGTAATGGTAATGGTAATGGTAATGGTAATGGTAATGGTAATGGTAATGGTAATGGTAATGGTAATGGTAATGGTAATGGTAATGGTAATGGTAATGGTAATGGTAATGGTAATGGTAATGGTAATGGTAATGGTAATGGTAATGGTAATGGTAATGGTAATGGTAATGGTAATGGTAATGGTAATGGTAATGGTAATGGTAATGGTAATGGTAATGGTAATGGTAATGGTAATGGTAATGGTAATGTTAATGTTAATGTTAATGTTAATGTTAATGTTAATGTTAATGTTAATGTTAATGTTAATGTTAATGTTAATGTTAATGTTAATGTTAATGTTAAATGTTAATGTTAATGTTAATGTTAATGTTAATGTTAATGTTAATGTCAATGTTAATGTTAATGTTAATGTTAATGTTAATGTTAATGTTAATCTTAATGTTAATGTTAATGTTAATGTTAATGTTAATGTTAATGTTAATGTTAATGTTAATGTTAATGTTAATGGTAATGTTAATGTTAATGTTAATGTTAATGTTAATGTTAATGTTAATGTTAATGTTAATGTTAATGTTAATGTTAAATGTTAATGTTAATGTTAATGTTAATGTTAATGTTAATGTTAATGTTAATGTTAATGTTAATGTTAATGTTTATGTTAATGTTAATGTTAATGTTAATGTTAATGTTAATGTTAATGTTAATGTTAATGTTAATTTTAATGTTAATGTTAATGTTAATGTTAATGTTAATGTTAATGTTAATGTTAATGTTAATGTTAATGTTAATGTTAATGTTAATGTAAATGTTAATGTTAATGTTAATGTTAATGTTAATGTAAATGTAAATGTTAATGTTAATGTTAATGTTAATGTTAATGTTAATGTTAATGTAAATGTTAATATTAATGTTAATGTTAATGTTAATGTTAATGTTAATGTTAATGTTAATGTTAATGTTAATGTTAATGTTAATGTTAATGTTAATGTTAATGTTAATGTTAATGTTAATGTTAATGTTAATGTTAATGTTAATGTTAATGTTAATGTTAATGTTAATGTTAATGTTAATGTTAATGTTAATGTTAATGTTAATGTTAATGTTAATGTTAATGTTAATGTTAATATTAATGTTAATGTTAATGTTAATGTTAATGTTAATGTTAATGTTAATGTTAATGTTAATGTTAATGTTAATGTTAATGTTAATGGTAATGTTAATGTTAATGTTAATGTTACTATTGCCCCAGTATTTATGAAACCCCAGGTAAAGCCCAGAAAAAGCAGCCAAGCGAGCACTGTGTCACAACAGAAGAAGTCAGGTAAAATTAAGGCAGCTCCACCAGCCAAACCAACTCCTGATAAGCAGAAGGCAATGTGAAAAGTAAAACCGTTGGCCAAGCGCACTAAGCCAAAGAGTCTCTACCATCTGGTGATGATGTAGACTTCTGCGTCATATATTTGGACTTTCTGCCACCGAAATTGACGGGATCAAACTCATTGAAATGCAATGAGTGCAAACGGCCAGTGCATTTGAAGTACGCTGATATGCTTACCAGCTATTTTCCATGTAAACTTCACTTCTGCTTTGGATGATGAAGAATATGATGAATATCATGAAAGAAGTGAAATTTTCTGTTCTTTCTTTTGCCATTCAAGGCTTCTAAAATGATAGAATTTGTTATTTTTCGTATTTTTAGTGGTTTTTTCACATTTTTCCATTTTTAGTGGATTTTACAAGGTGTCCCACAGCCAAATAGAAATTTTGTGTTGGCAAAAAATTAACCTTTCATAAAATTGGTAGTATAATTTTTCTGGTTACTAAATCAATATAGGTTCATCGAGAAACACTTGACAGGCATTCCATAGCTATGCATATGTCCATATACACTTGTACACTTGATTAAAAGTTATGAGCAAAAATAACATTCGTCAAGTCATGCCCGAGTTGTGCGAAAAAAATCATCAAATATTACCTCAAAACGATTTGACATTTGATGGAGAACATTTGAATAATATTGTATTTCACTTAATATGGAAAAGTCCAAACCCTATAACGAAATCAAAAATTTTTCAAATTCTGAATTTTTAGTGCGTGTTTTTAAACTTAATTTTCCGTAAGAGAAAATAAATAACAATGTATAAGTGAAAAAAAACTGAAACCGGTTTGGTTTTAAAATGTTTTTAAAATCTTACATCTTTTGAAGTGAAACTTCTTTAGTACTGTTGTGATTTGAAACTTGATGAAACGACAGTAAAAAAAAGCGAGCTTAAACATCTATACTATAGATTCTATAGCATTTAGCCTGAGAGAGAATGAGATAGAAAAGAAACCACCGCTTAGCATGTACACAAACCAATTTTAAAGGCATTTAAAACGTTGCAGCAGCTATTGAACTACCTAAATAACTGCAACTCGAACTCGAACGAATGGAATTGATTAATAATTTTAAAAAATTTTATTTAATAAACTTGCCAAAATGCCTTCATTTATGAAAATCGATTCACTCTTTTATAATTTATAGTGTTCATTTATAAGAAGGCGTCAGCTCTAATCATGAAAACTTTATAATCGATTTAACAGAAATTCTGCAAGACAAAATAGACGAGACACGTATATGTATTACTATTTTTAGAATAATGGAGTTATATAATAAATATGGAGTTGTTCATGGGTTTAAAGTTCTGGCGGACCGTGTGATAGATTGTACTGAGAAAAGCTACAGTTTTCGCGATATCGCCATAAGTTTGATGTCAAAGTAACTAGAATTTTCTAAAAATTACTACTTGTAAGAAATTTTACCATCACAATATATATTGCACACTTTGTTACATATAAAAAAGCTTATTGTGAGGTATCCGTAAAAGATGGCGAAAATATTTGTAGTACATTTTAGCAGTATCTAAAATTTCCTCTACCTCTTACACCATGTTCATCCATCTCTTATATATATAGTTTTATTTAAGAAATAATCTTAAACGCTCATATTACCCTGCTCTAATTTTTATCAAAATCTGTTGAGAAACACGATAGAAAATAGTACTGAACTGTTTCGCCTATCTATATATAGATTTCTTATCAAGTTTCCAATCCTTCAAAGTTAATTTTTACTCATAAAAGCACAAAAAATAAAGCTTGTTAAAAAAACCTGGTTAACTGTGTTCATTATGCTAGACTTCTTGTTTAAATACTGTCGAATTATAATGATAAATTCTTTCAGTGAATCTTTTATGGTGAATTTATGGCTCATGGCTAATTCCTTATCAATAATGAACTCATGCTTAACATTAATGAAGTGCTTTTAATTATAGAAATGCACCTTTAGGTACTAGCTACATCTGCATTTATTTCCCTTTCTCTCCCTCTCTCTTTCTCTCTCTTGCTCACAGCAATGTTGCCTTTGAAAACACTCGCGGAAAGTAGTTTCATTTAACGAAATAACCGTAAAAAAAATAAAAACAAAAACTACCCATACATTAAAAAATAATTAAATGGGCAAATGTAAATATTTATTTCCATTAAACTTCCGTCTATTAAGTCAATTTTTAATATTGAAATTTTTCAGCGAGTAGCTCTCGCTGCGTATTAAAATTCAATTTAATCAAAAAGTGTGCATTTAATGTCATTTATATGCCGCTTAAGTTAAACAAATAGTTTATCTGTTTTTGTTTTCTTTTTATTTTTTTTGCTTTACAAGTGCAGCATAAATTACATTCATTATTTTTTATTGAATAAAAATACTATTCAACCATTTGCAAAGTAATTAAAATGCATAAAAGAAAATAATATAATAAATTGAATTTTGTGTGTCGCATTGAAAACGTTGCATCCGCAAAATGCACAACAATTTATTGCAGTCCAAATATAGTAGATATGTACATCAGCTGGAATAATATGTTTGTGTATAAAACTTAAACTCTGTGAACTTGGTCGCACTCCGTCATAATTTTGCTGCATTAAATAAAATACAGCTAATAAAATGCAAAAAGTGGCAACAATGTCGCAAATATCATTAATTGTTAGCTATGTGGCATTAATAAAAAAAGAGTTATTGCCTAGAATGAAACAAGCATTACATTTGACAAACATAAATAGTTCCCTTTGGCTTAAAACTTAAGTTTTTAAAATTAAACATCAAAATTGACACGCCTAAAATCTAATTAATAGTTACACTAATTGCACTTAATATATTACTGGTATGGCATTACTTTTTTATAATTTGTTGAAATTTCAACCAATCAATTGTGGTCATTTGCATAAAGTATCTGTTTTAAAATTTGAAATAATTAAAAATTCATTTTAGCACCATTCAACTCATTGCATTTAGCTGCAATTTCATATACTTAAATACATTTGTTTCTATTTAATATATTATTCAAACTGGTTATTGGAATTAAATAAACAGCTCTCTGTAATTGAAGCCTTAATTTTGCATCGTTAAAATTAATTATCATACAAATGGTTGTAATTCTTGAATTTCTGGGAAGTGAAAATTAGCTTATGAACGTTGTTTATTTTTCATGTCAGTTTAAAGCTTGTTAAGTTGTGAAAATTTTCATGGAGTGAAGCTAAACTATGATGGATTCAAAATTGCATGTCGTAAAGCTAATCGTTATTAGTTTTTTTTTTCAAATAATTAAAGTGAAACATAAAAACGATAATGTATCTTTAATGAATTTCTTAACAATATTCTTATCTTAAATTCGTTAATATGTATACATAATTTTTAAAAGTACATATCATGCACACCAGAGACCTGCAGCGATGAACTGCAACCATGAAACAAAGATATACAGATAGCTTACTCCGTGCGCAAAAAATGAAATCTTCTGCGCACTACGTCACTCGAGCTTGTCAGCTGTAACACGTGGTGCATACATACAAAAGAAAATGTGAAAAAGCAAAAAGTAAACACAAGCAGCAAGCAGCACAATTGCAAGCATTTAAGAAATATTGTATTCATTTAATTTACTTTTTAATATTGTGCACTTATAGTACGCGTAAATTATAATTTCCAATTATATTTTATGTAATTAAAATTAGTACTAAAGTTTGAGATGCTTTTGATGAGAATAACAGCGATTTTAACTCGGGCCATAATATGAATTTACAATTTTTTCAACAAACGAGAAGAATAAGAAAATGAAAACGAAGCAATCAAAGTGCTGTCAAACACATCAAGTAACGTAGCTATTTTTTTGTGTAGGAGCACAAATGGGAGAAAACACCCCTATTTTATATGCATTTCTTTTCAATACTAGTACTGAAAAATAAATTTGCTTAAATTTATTTATAAATATATTTATTGTATAATGTAATTTATTTCATTTCAATAAACCAAGTTTCAATAAGAAAATGTCGATATTTTTTCATTGCTTTAAATTAATTATCCCCTTTAAATATTTTGTGACTGCGTTCTTATTTAGCCACTTTGACAAGCTCGAACTACGTCACAACAAAGATGGCGGACATGCGCAATACTTTATCTGTAGTTCTTTGTATCATGAACTGCAACTGCTTTTGCACTCAGTACATACTTGGTTTTTGTATGACTTCAATATCATTAATACCATGCAACATATTCTACGCCATAGAACTAACTTACAACATCAAGCATGTTGCATTATCCGATCGTACCAAAGTCAAACACTGTGTGATGTTTGCTTCGACTTTAATGGAAAGTATATGCATTATTTTGAGCTACTGCCTCGTGTACCATTGCAGGTTGATTTCAACTTCGGCTAAGCAGTGATACAAAAGTAAGCTTACGAACGATGAAATCAGCGCGTACACTGCATTTTTACTCAAGTGTTTGTAGATTACTTCAGTATGAATAGAGTAAATAGTTTTTATAAGGGCTGTTAATATATTTCAGGCTGTAGCATAGCATGCTATCGAATGCTTATCTCATTTTCCATCCAATTTAAATAAAAATGTGAAATTTGATAAATATTTTAAAATATTTAGAAATTTTTTATCTGATTTTTGAATCATTAGTCCTAGAGAATGCGAAATTTTGCAAAAAAAAAGTTTATTATTTGATATGTACCAGAGAACTGCACAAGCCTACTTGAAGTCTATTTCAAGTACTTGCTTAAAATACAAGTTCAAGCTAGCTTGAGCTTGATAATTTTGAATCAAGTATAGCTTGTAATTGAATATAAACAAGCCATGACAGCTTGTGACTTGCAAGTATGCTAGCTTACAAGCGAACGGCACGAAGTTTCAAGTAAAGGAAAGCTTGATGCCTTCGGCAAAAAGCTTGAAAAGCTTAAAATTGAAGGCAAGTATCCAATTAAAGCAAGTATCCAAAAAAATCAATGAGCTTGTTAGAGAGAGCTTAAGCGTAATAGGACTTTTAAGGATTCTGTGGACTCCGTGGTTGGAAGTTTTAGGGGTAACTTATTTCGAAGATGATGTCAAACTATAAAATTTAAGATGGCGGATAGATTTGCCACCTAGTTTTTTTTTTATTTTTGCGAATTCTTGTAATTTTGAAATTCTGACAACGGATTTGATTTCGAATATAATGCCACAGTTTTAAAATTTAAGATGGAGGTTAGAGTTGCCACCTAAATTTTTACCACAGCATTGCCACCTCATAATATGTATTTTTAAGAGTTTTAAACATCATTTATCAGTGTTAAGCGGTCACTGATTTCGAATCTAAAGTCAGAATTTTAAGATTCAAGATGGTGGATAGGGTTGCCAACTTATTCCTTGTAGTCTTATGAATTCGGGGCTGGCAAAAAGAATATGGTACACCAAAATGGATCGTTGATTCAGAATACATTGTCAGAATTTCATAATTATAAACTTTTGATATAATAGGGTTGCCACCTAATAATATGTCTTTTCAAGAGTTTTATAGTCACTTATCAGTGTTAAGGGGTCGCTGATTTCGAATCTAAAGTCAGAATTTTACAATTCAAGATAGGGCTGCCACCTTAATTTTTTGTAGTTTTATGTCCGTTGTCAGAATTTCAAAATTATTAAATTTTGAAATAGTAGGGTTGCCATCTAATAATATGTCTTTTTAATAGTTTTAAACGTCATTTATCAGTTTTAAACTCTTGAAGAGACATATTATTAGGTGGCGACCCTATTATTTCAAAATTGTATAATTTTGAAATTCTGACAACGGATTCGGATTCAGCGACCCATTTTTGGTGTACCATTTTTTTGCCAGCCCCGAATTCATAAAACTACAAAAAATTAAGGTGGCAGCCCCATCCACCATCTTGAATTTAAAAATTCTGACTTTAGATTCGAAATCAGCGACCCCTTAACACTGATAAATAACGTTTTAAAATCTTGAGAAGACATGTTATTAGGTGGAAAAAAAATTATCTAAAAACTTTTAATATTTGGATTTCAGGAAACATAAACAAATGTTCTAAGGAACCATGAAATGTCTTAGAAGCAGCATAAAAAAGATGACATGTCATCGAAATCCTAGGTGTGCTAATAACGAATTCAGATTTCAAAGAGCGATGTATACCATTTTTCAAACAGCGCCCATATCGAAAATAACTCAAACAAAACAATTGAACAAAAGTTGTTGCTTTATCAAAGATCTGCATGCATACAAAATCTTATCAAAATCAGTGATAAAAGGTGTTTTATAGTAAAATGGCGTCTGATATAATTTCTTAAAAAACTAAATTTAGTAAATATATTTAAAAATTTACTAAACAAATTTTATTGCTCACTCAGTTAAACTTTAGAATTTATTTAAAAAAAAGAAATCAGCTCAATTGAACCATTAGCTTATGAGCTACAAGCTCTCAAAAGTCACGCAAAGTAACTGCAATGTTACTGCAATGTTACTGCAATGTTACTGCAATGTTACTGCAAATACTTTGTGTTCTGAGAACAAAATAAGCGCTGGTTCTTTTATGCAGGAGTTACGCTTTATGTATTTGTTTTGTTACTTGTAAATGACCATACTTACCATTGCATACCAGAAGTTGAAAAGACCCTGCGCTGGTTATCAAACCAACAACTCGAACATGCATTATTCGGTCTCACGACACACTCATACACAGTTGGCTTCAATGTTGCAAGTATGTTCGACACAACAATCGTAGCGCTTGCGTAGTGCGGTCAGACTGTCACTGTATCGCTTGCAGATCTCTAATTAACAACTTGACCCCAAAAAAATACTGCACAAATATATTTGCTTGTCTTTTTCCCCAAATAAAGTATATAAAAAAAGGAAGTATACAAAAGCTTGAAATGTTGATGTTTTGACTTATTGTTAGTGTCTACAACAGAAGAACTGTTAAATATGTGAGTACATCTATGCACTTGATTGACAAATCAACTAAAATCAAGAGAAGTGTTGCCAGGAGCTAAAAAAATCAAAGGCTAAAACGGCTTTACAAAAAAAAGCAAAAAAAAAAAATCAAAAAAAGCTAAAGAACTTAAAATAAAACTATTAAAAAATCCAGAATTTGTATATGTCATTTTTAAATTGTATATGATTATGTTGATTTCAATAATTCAAAAACAAATTCCAAATGTTTGATAGTTAAAATCATTCTTGATTTTAAATACAAATTATAGTTGTTTGATAATTTAAAATAAATCGTTCATTGAGCCTTAGGTCAGGTTACAACAATTAATTGCTCTAACGAATTTTTTTCGAAAGAAACAATAACAACATTTTCAATATGAAGAGGGAAACATCACTAGATTATTTTATTGGAATTTCGGCCCTGCTACAGGCTTCATCAGAAATCTATGTAATGCCGGCGGTAATCGAACCCGAGCCGTGCTCGCCTGTGCAATCGCATTAGCGAACTACCCCACAGAGTGGATGAGATTTCAGTGTCAATTTCTCAGTTTTTCTTAATTTCTTGTTGTTGTTTTATTTTTGCTTTACTTTAGTTTATGCTAAAGGGAGGAAGGGAGAAAAACTGAGGAACCAATCCTGAATCATTTGTTTCAACTAGAACAATTAACATCGAAATTTATGTTCAGGAGTGCCTGCAAAAACGCCTTTTACCATTCATAAGGCAGCATGAGGTCTCTACCTTTTTTTGGCTTAATTTGGCTTCATGCCATTACAGCAAATCTGCTACTGAATAGTATGAAAAGAGAAATGTTACATTTGTACCCAGGTATGCAAATCCACCAAACTGCACGGAACTCAGACCCATCTAAAGATTTTGGGCTCTGGCAAAAAGGATAATGAAGAACACTAAACAGGTTGCTGAAAACATAAAAATATTTTCAAGTAAATGGTCAGTGTCAAGTAAGCAAGTCTCTGAAGACACCATTAAAAGTTTAACGGGAGGTGTTCCAGAAAAAGTCAATCATTTCATGAATAATTAATAATGTTTCATATATATGCTATTAAAATAATCATGAATAGAATTGTTGTTAATAAAACGTAAATTTCTTTTTTTAATATCAATTTGTTTAAAAGTTATTTAAGTTTATGTGTGCACTAATTTCGTCTTGCGCAAGCCTCATATGTACACTGTAAAAATAATGAATCAAGTAAATCCAAATTTTTCATTTTTTGCTAATGAGAACACATTCTGATTTACCCAGCATTCACCGCTGTCGTGGACTCTGCCAGCACTCGTGTTATTGGTAATTCTTCATAGCATCCAGATTTAAAAATATTTTTGATATTGTTGCCTTTGCACTCTTTAAATAATTTTCGTGGCCATCGCTGTTCTAGATAACCAGGAATTGTCTTAGAAGCAGCAGAAAAAAAATAACATATCATCGAAATCCTAGTCCTGGTTATTATGTATTTTTTGTTCAAATACTAAAATATTTAAGTAAAAATATGTCTTGACTTAAAACTAATTAATTTTTTTTTCTTATTTCCAGGTAAGCCATGATTCCAAAGACACTCTTGCCAAAATAACGGTATAACTACGGTAAGATTTTATTGAATAAAGTTGCGTGTATTAAAGCCACTCAACGTGAAAGATTTACAAACGCTACGAGAGGAAGAGAAAACAAAATATATGATACTTTTGCTGTTTTTAAAAATATTATTTCTCCATATTTATGCACATGTTTCATTTCAATTTATTTTATTTTCGCATGTCATCTTTTTTGTGTATTTTTGCTTATATTGTTTCCGAAAAATAATATCTACTGTGTTGATATTCTTTTTATTCTTTTTTTAATGTATGCGGGCAAAGCAAACAAATGCATCAAAACGAAAATTAAATAAGAAGAAAAAGATACACAAAAACAAACAAAAAAAAAAGACACAAAAAACATACAAACACAATGACGATAAGGCCTATACACATACATACATACTCAAGTAAATAGAATTTTTACACACACCAGTACACAATCACCCACAAACTTACTGTTAAATAAACATTCATAGAACAAAAAATTTGGTTTACCGAATTTTTGGTGCCCAAATAAAATAAAATAAAATGCAAACAAGAAGCAGTAGTGGTGAAAAAGCATGATGGAGGGGAAGAAAACAAACAACTTTGCCTCAGACAAGAGCGTTAGTGCATTTAAGAATGTATCCTATTTTCCAATTTTGTTAAAGCCAGTGTGACTAGAGCTTTACTGGTCATGTGTGTGTGTGTGTGTTTGTTTTACCTACTTTAATTTAGTTTTTTCACGCCACTTTATTTTCATGAAAAGCTAAGAAGTAGTTGAGGAAAACTTACAGAAATTGTATAAAACTGTAACACAGGCGGGTTTGTGCTTTAAGTTGTTGTTGTTGCTGTTATTGCTGTTGTTTTTGTTTTTAAAAAGAAAGTTGCACAGCAAGGTAGGACCCTGTGTGCAAGTTCATGATAAGCTTTAAAAATATATATATAGAAAAAACACAAGCAACTCTGAGAAACTACTATTTCTACTACGTTAAATACTCTTTTAACTACACTTGACCGCACTACCTCGTGCTGTGTTGCTGCTGTCTGCTGCTTCTATTGCACCGGTTGCAGTTGCTTGCGACTTGGGGGCAAAACATTTAAATGCTCTAAATTTACTCACCTTGCTCTTGGTTAGTTGCATTTTTGCTCCTTTCGATTTTTTTGTTTTAGTTGTTGTTGTTGTTATTGTTTTTGTGCTCCCAGTAAATAGGTTGCACGCACATCCTGCCCAGCTAGAATAAACCCAGTAGTTCCAGTCTTGAAGAAATCTCAAATGAATCATGTACGATTTTTCTTGATCCTTGACGAAACATGCTGATTTGTCCATACATTTCATTGACGAAAATTTCATATAAATGTTCCAAATTCGTGCAAGACGCAATGCAGAAACGTCGGGATTTATCATGCACGAACCCAATATCGAAATATTGAGGAAATCTCGTTAACGAAAAGTAGACACAAATATTAAGAAAATTCGTCAAGGAATTAAAATCGAAACGTGCTTCTAGATTGTCCAAGCCCATTCCTTTACCATTGCCATGATGCCACACAGAACCTCACGTTGTGATAATTCGTTCTTTAGTCGTACGGAATAGTCTCCCTGCGAGCGTGTTTCCCGTCAGTTTTGAGTTGTGCAAATTTAAAACAAATCTTCACAGAAACCAATCTAATTAACTATAACCCATCTTCCAAATCAACACAATGCTCATGCATTTATAAGAAACATCACCTGAGCTTTCACTCTACAAATCAAAAAAAAATTATGCTAAATTTTGCCAAAATCAAACGAATTCGACAGCAATGACAATAACACCTAAACACTGGTGTCAATGAATATTTAAATACTGTCGAAAACAATCGACAGTCAGTCCAAAACTATCGATAGTCACGATAGTGTGAAATTATCGATAGTATCGATAGTGTCATCTTATAGTTTGCGAACTCTACAGTTTAGCCTCTGAACGATTCGACGAATTAAAACAATCATAAATATCTTGAAGTTGTCGTAATAGAGTGGAGAAAGTTAGGCGCTGACAACCGCTACTTTGCATTATATTTTGTATAAATTTTTTAAGTCCAGCAGCTCATGCGGAAACTTCCTTTAAGAAATCATCACGAAAAGTTTGTCAATGATACCGCGAACTACTGGGAAGCTAACGCCAACATGAACACAACCAAGCCAGCAACGTTCTTGATTTTGCATACAAAACTTTTCCAATGTTTGTCGCATCGCATCGCCTCACTCCTCACTAGTTGTCGCCGTGGCACATGCATGAAGCTTTTATGTAGCTTTATTGTAGTTTGTGTTTTTTTTTTAATATTTTTTTTTGTTACATTTTTCCCAATTTTTGGCATTTTTTTTTTTATTTAGTCTACATATTTTTTTGTGTGCATACTTTTGCCTAACCACCTTGCTTTTGGCGTGCTGAAATTTTTTCTGTTTTTTTTTTGTTTTGTTACCACTGCTGATTTATATTGTACCGATTCTGAGGTTAGCTTGAGTACGTTTGTTAACCATGCTTTTTCGTGATTTTTTTTTTTTCTTCTATGCAAATATTGTCCATCGTGTTGTAGTAAAACGAGTGAACATCAATTAATAGAGTGCACTGAAAATTTTTTTGTGTGTATTTATAGTTATTTTGTGTAGGTGTTCTGCATGTTTGCTTAAATGCTTAGAAGTGTTGCCCATGGCAACATATTTTTTGTTTTATTAGTTAAGTTTAGTTAAGTTTAGTTTATGAGTTAGTGCTTTGTGCAGAAATTCGTCTAAAAAGTATCGAGCTAAAATGGTTCAAAATCGTGTCGAATTTTTTTCAAGCTCTATGACTAAAAAGCGCAACTTTAACCCATAATCTTATAAAATATTTAAAATCACTGCTAATGCATTGGTGTATGTTTGAGCTTTGTGGAATTTTGGTCCATTTGTGAGTGAGGTATCAAAATGCTCTAACCAAAATGTATCTGTTTCGTTAGCTAACGGAATTTATAATTTCCCGTAAAATTGATCAATAATAATAACGTATAATGCATAAGCATTTCGATGCACGTGCAACGATGATTTACTTTTTAGTACGCAAGAGGTCCACAAGTTGGCCATAGTTTTCGTTTGGGTTTGTAAAATGCTAAAAAAAAATCGCATTTTGAAAAAGTTATTCATTGAAAAGCTAATATCAGCAGCTTACTGCAATGTAAAAGTTGTTTTGGATGTTGTTTAGTTGTTTAGATTCTGGAAAATCTAAAATTATTACCCATTTTCAAAATGATTGAATATTGATGATTTAAAAAATTGGGTCTATACGTTGGCCTGAATTTCTCAAAATGCTTAAAAATCGTCAAATCGGCGTCAAATAACTGTCCACAAGAACTGTACACAAGAAATTTTAAATTTTTTAACTTATAAAATGTTAATTACTTTTTACAAAATTTTACCTAAAACATATTAAAAGAAGTAATAACTAAAAACATTTAAACTTCGATTAATTTTATAAAAACACTACGTCCCAGTGCTATGTATTTTTTAGATATTGTCCTTTTATTTTATTATTCGTAAAAATTTTAATAGGATTCTCTGCATTTTATGGAATCAATTCGATAGCAAAGGAATGATTTTAAACTTAAGCTAGCAGAGAGACTATTCGCAATTTTTTTTCTTCTTTTTTATAAGTGAGATCTAGAATGAAGCAATATATTTTTTGAAAAAATTGTTTCAACCCTTTCAATGGCTAGGCAATATTAAGAACAAAATAATATTTTTGAGGTAATATTCCTATCATTTAGGTCCTAAAAAGATGAAAAAACATACTTTTGATTTTTTTTTTACCTGCGCTACTTACGTTTTGCAAACTTGTCCAAAAAAAAAAATTGTTTCGCTCCTGTTCGGCACAGAAAAATTTTATTTTAATTTGAAGGCTTTTTAACACTTAAGATATTTGTGTTTAAACCCTTTTAATTTAGGTTTTATTAAAAAATAAAAAGATAAAAAAAACATAAATTTGATTTTTGCTCGTTTGATTTTTTCTTATAAAATAGGCCAAAAAAATGTTTTGCTTTTCTTCGGCACAAAATCGAACAAACAACTTACTTTAATGTCGAATATCTCCCTAAATTTATTTTTATCATGTTGGTTCATATTTTTTCATAAAACAAAACGATTCGACAAAAAAAGCGTTGCAAAATAAATACATAAATTACACTCCAAATCCACTGAAAGGATTAAGTTTAGAAAAACACTTTTATTAGCTTTATTTTTGCATTTGTATAAATGACTTTTCTATATAGTTACTTTTGTTTTCAAAAAACTGTCGAAGTCGTTAATTGGGGCAGTAAAAAAATCACAAGAAAAAGAAGAATTACCTGAAATTTCGCAAAAAAAAAAATTTGGGTGATTTTTCATGTGATAAATTACTTTAAAAAAATTATGTACTTGATAAAATGAAGTCATGTATTTTTTTTGAAAATTTTTGTAAGTTTAGAAAGTTACATTTACAGGTTTTTTCTAGCAAAGTATCAATTGTTACCCAGTATTTTTATTAATCCATATGTTTACTGTAATTTTATGATTTCAAAAAAAATTTGAAGCTCAAAAATAATAGGTTTTGATAGAAATTGTCACCTGCTTTTCAGATAGTCACAATTTCATTCAAAATTTTTGTTTTTTGAGCTTCAAATTTTGTTTTGAAATCACAAAATCACAACAAACACATAGAAATAATAAAAATACTGGGTAATAATTGATACTTTGCCAGAATAGACCTGTTATTAGCTTTAGCTTAGAATTTTTAGAAAACACTTTTCTTAATAGTTTCTATTATTTTTGCCACAATATTATTTTTCAAAGTAGGAAAGTAGGAAAAATTGTCTACTGAAAGAAAAAAATACAAATGTAAAATCAGCAAAAATTTTGTTATTAAAAATAAAGAGATTATTCATATGAAAATATTTCTTTATAAAAATTAAGCGATTTTCCATATGAAAAATTTCCAAAAAAATTGACTGCTTTTAACAATTTTTTGAGTGAAATATCAATTGAAATTTAGGGCTAAATTTAGTTGTTTTTTTTTTGGCAATTTTTAATTTTTTTTTTCCTTTTGTTTGCAAATTTTGGGCGATATTTTTTTTTTTTATTTTTGTGGACATTTCTCTCTTTGAATCGAAAATTGAAACCTCAGTATTGATTTTGGGTTAAACGCAATTTTTAGTTTTTGGGCGATTTTTCCACATTTTTGTTTTGGGAGTTTTCTCGTTTTGAAAATGTGGCTGTTTTCTTTTTCTTTTTTTGGCAGTTTCTCAATTCGAATTGAAAATTAAAACTTCAATTTTGACTTTGGGCTAAACGCATTTTTTTTTTGGGCGATTGCTCGAAATTGCTGTTTTGGGTGATTTTTCGTTTTTCAAATTTGGGCTCTATTAAATTATTTTTTTGCGATTTCTCGTTCTTAATGTTTGACAGTTTGACCAAACAAAAGGACAAAGGGTATCATTTCTTCAAACACGTAGAAAAAAACATACGAAGGTGTAAAAAGCGTTTAAGTAAGATTAAATTTTGCAGTCGCAGTAGACCTTTTGGTGGAAACGCCCATATATATATATTCCCAAGACCCTTTCATATAACTTATATTGCGAAAAATATTTGTTTGTAAGATTTATGCAACGCGTTTATCCATTTCTCTATTGTTGACATTTATTGTTAAATTTTCAACATTTGCTTGAACAGTTTATTTAAAAAAAAGTCAAGTCCTTATGTCAAAAATGAAGAAAGCATATTTCCTCCGTATACCATTGTTTATAATTGTGTAGCCCTTAGTCCTTAGTCCATAAATATATATCATTAACAGCTGATTTACAATTTAGCTCTAGAAAAGTACTTGCTTTATTAGACTTGCTTTATTAAGTTATTGCTTTAGAAACTAGCTAAAACACATTCAAAAGTAAAATTACATACATTGAGTTATTGCTTATTTTTCGACAACGTTAATACCCGTTTTATACGTGTTGCCTGCCAGATTTGGAGAACGCAATGAAATAAATGGTGCAGCATCTCAACTACGGCAGAGTGCAATGAATTGTATGATTTATTTCTACTCCATTTTGTCTGAGCTAGGGTTACGTTTCGTTTTGGTTTCGCTTGTTTTTTTTTTTTTATTTTTACAAACAATTTAAGCGGCGTTAAAATCAATTAACGAACGCTCAACTTTGTGTACCGCAAATCAAATTTTTCAAATGGCTTAGCAAAATAAAGTAAAACAAAATAAAAAAACAACAACAAGAACAACACAAAAGCACAAGTACAACGATAGCAATTGCTGCAATATGAGCTCAATGAGTTGTTTGTGTCCGTGAACCTGTGTTCATTGCTAGCTGTTGCACTTAATTAAGTTGCAGCAATTTTAATTATTTTGATTTTTGTGATTACCTCAACTGTGCTGCCAATTTAATTGCACGAAATGAGCATAGTAATAAAAAATGGTGATTTGTTAAAAAAGTTAGTGAATATGAACATTGAGATTTAATTTTTGGTGTTTTCATTAATGCATTTAAATCACTTTTAAATTTCAGTAGCTTTGCTACCAAAAAGCTGTTAGGCTTTTGAGAAATTCACTCAAAATTAAAAAATTAAATTACACCCAAAAATGTTGGATGTTTTTTGACACAAAAAAATTACCCAAAAACCAAAATCGAAACTTCTCCCAAAAGCTTGAAAAAATCGTTCACTTTTGGTCGTGTTTATATGAAAATATGTTATTTCTATTGTTATTAGAAATTGGGTAATTTTTCTTTGACCGATATTTCTAACAATGTTATGAGAATTTGCTGTACAAAATTGTATTTATTATTGTTATTTTAGAACCATTACCGATACCCATAACGATTTATTCTTGTAAGATTTTGATGTGGTGGGGGGACATAATGTCCATGGCCGTTTTAAACCAACTTAGATCCATGGACATTATGACCGCCTTAAAGAGATATGGTTGGTTGGTTGGTTTAGATGGTGATGTTACATTCAAGTAAGATTAGCTCTAATAAACCGTTTTGATAACATAACCTCGTGTTCCTGTAAGTTTAGTGAGTATCACACTGTTCGGTTATAACCATCCAGTGCGGTTAATGAACGTTAGGAGGTTGTTGATTTTTGGTGTTGAAAGCAACTCCAAAAAGGATGGTAGTGCTCTCCATCTACGACCGGGTAAGACTAAATCGTAAGAGTGCATTTCTCCCTTAACTGTGTCCAGTGGATTTTCGACTGGTTTCGCTCTTGAAACGTCAAGGGAAGAACCCCGCCTAGCCAGTTAATTCTTCTTTTCATTACTATAAATATTCTAATGGCATATGGTTCATATGGTACCAACGAGTATTGTACCCGTGCGTACCGAAGATTATATCGTTCGAACCTGTTTGCACCGAGAAAACGTTTGTATCCGATTGTACCACCGAGTAATCGTTTGTACTCGGTCGCTGTAACGATTATATCGTTTGAGCCTGTTTGTACCACCGATAAATCGTTTGTATCTGCTCGTATCGATGATTATATTATTTGTACCTGTTCGTACCACTGAGAAACCTTTTGTAGCCGTTTTTACCAACGAGTAATCATTTGTACCCCTTCGTTCCAACGATTATATCGTTTGTACCCGTTTTTACTCATTTGCACCATCGAGAAATCGTTTATACACGTTCGTACCAACGAGTAATCGTTTGTACTCGGTCGCTGTACCGATTATATCGTTTGAACCTGTTCGCACCACCAATAAATCTTTTGTACCCGTTTTTACAATATCAACGAGTTATCGTTTGTACCCCTTCGTTCTAACGATTATATCGTTTGTACCCGTTTGTACCACCGAGTAATCGTTTGTACTCGTTCGTACCGATGATTATATCGTGTTTTCCTGTTCGCACCACCGGTAAATCATCAATAACCTTTGTTCTTGTGTATTTGTATCATCGTTCGTACTCGTTAAGAAAAAAAAATTTAAATTCTAAAAATTTTTTTTTTAAATCTAAAAAATTTAAAAAAAAAACATCGGTACAAACTGGTACAAACGATTCCCTTCACAATAGCGTTAACAAAAATAATTTATTTCAACATTAGTTGCGGACCAATTTTTCTTACCCCTATATTTTTTGCCCCTTAAGGGACAAACGAAAATTACAGTGGTACAATCAGGTACACACCGAGTACAATCGAATGAAAAGAAAATCCCCTTCCGTTAAGTGGTTGCCGTTTTTACATAGGTCTTACCAGTTTGGAGTTGGTACTCTATGTCCATGGACGTTATGTCTTATTCGGGATGGACATTATGGCCGCAGAATTTTTGCCCTTGTACGGAATGTTGAATTAAATATTTTGGTGGATTAAGGTTAGGTTAGGTTAAGGTGGCGGTCGTAGCCTAGTGGGTAGAGTACGTGGCCCCTACGCTAAAGAACTGCGATAGCCTGGGTTCAATTCCAGCTCAGACACATAAAGCTTCTTGAGAGCATAAGCCGTTCGGAGTTGGCATAAAACACGTAGGTCCAGTTCTCGGTCATTTGTGATCAAACATTTAATATACCACGCACAACACTATTGATCAATAGAAGCTAGGTCAAAGTCCTTCCAAGGGCTGAAATGGCCAGTTTATTTTTTTTTAGGTTAAGGTGGCAAGAGGTTTTTAGACCAGCCCACTTAGACCATATTATTGGTGTGTTGTGATACTACACGATCGAAGCAGAGAGTAATGAAGTGAAACTTTTCTGTAGGATATTCTTAATGTGGCAGAAGCTGTAGAAACATGTGGTTTAAATCTTAAGCAAGTGTTATGCCTTGACCTCAATCAAGTTACTAAGCTTTCCTTTCCACAAAATTTTCCTACCACCATCAACTACAACTTTTCGTCGTAAATTGATGTGTTTTTTAAAGTCCTTTTGATTAGAAATAAAGAAAGAAAGGTTGTAACGTAAGGCCATGGCCTGGACAGGATTCGAACCCGGGACCCCTGAGCGACAGTCAAGCACGCTACCACTAGACTGCAGAGGCCGCCTATTGATGGTATTTTACAGGGTGCAAAAAATCGACAAAAATGTCGAAAATCAATTTGTATGAAAATGCATATCTCAAACACTTCTAAACCGAACATTAAGTTTAAACTACCGATGAAAAGGCCATTGAAGAATAGATAAATTGGTAACTAAGAAATTTTGGGCGTTGCATCTCTTGTGGTAAAAAATTTATATCGATGTAGGGGTTCGAAGAACACTATTTAAAGACAAAAAATAATTCCTTAAAGCTGGCAATATTACCTTGTCAACAATATAATAATTAGAGTGGGGACTTAATGGGTTCATGAGATATGGATATAAATAAAAAGAAGTGTATATTTTGATTTCACCACTAACTGCAGAAACGGGTCGACCAATTTCAAATTTAAAGGTACGTTGGTAATGCCCTGTTAGTGGTGTATGTCAGGCTTGCACGAAATCGGCCCATTGGTTCCGGAGATATGGCATTTCAAAGATTTTCCCATATACCCCCATACAAAAATCAAAACTCTGTTTGTCTGTGTGATGCTACTCACTACAGACTCCAAAGCTACTGGACCGATTGACCTGAAATTTTGGCAATCGATTTGCTTCAGGTACGAGATGGCTTAGGAAAAAATTGTTACTACACCCCCTTTAACCGCCCACAAATCAGTGAAATATCTATATTTCAGGCAGTTTTGGTCGTATAGAACTAACATTTGGTAATTTATTTTATAAAGTTACCTTTGGAAACTGTACTTAAAAGGGCGTGGTCACTATATAGCCACCCTCACTTTCTGAGAAATCATTAAAATTTACTACTGGGCTGATTGAGCTAAAATTTTGTATGGTTACTGTCAGCAACTGTGTTAAAAATTTGTTTCCACGCCCCCTTTTTCCGCCCACAAAACGTATAGGACTAGTCGTATAGGACTAATATTTGGTGATTTAGTTTGTATGGTTACTTTTGGAAACTGTTAAAAATGGGCGTGATCGCTCTATAGTCGCGCCCTCTTTCTGAGAAATCATTCTTTAAGCTAAAATTTTGGCTTTGTATGGCTTCTGTCAGAAACTATACTAAAAATTGGTTTCCACACCCCGTTTCCGCAAACAAACCAATAAAAATACTTTATTTCGGACGGTTTGGGTCGTCTTAGACTTAATTTTGGAATTTACTTCATATGGTTACTCTCGGCAGGTGCACTAAAAATGGGCATGTCCCACTTTATTTACACCCATTTTTCGTGGGATAAGCGTGGAGTGAAGCAAAGCGTGCCAGGTTTAAGCTAAATTGATCTGAAATTTTGTCAGTCAATGTGTTTCGAGTAAGATATGGTTTAAGGGAAAACATTTTGCCGAACCCTCTTTTACCGTACCCTCTTTTACCGCACACAAATCAACAAAGACTATATTTTTTATTTGATCATATACGACTAAAATTTGGTAATTTAGTTCATATGATCACTTTCGGCAACTATACTAAAAATGGTAGATATAATTGGCATTTTCGTATATGGCAGTAAGGCGGTCTGTGGCAGGACAACGTCTGCCGGGGAATTTTAGTATGGATATAAACTAAAATAATTTTTTTATTTCAATATTTGCTTAGATTTTAAAATGTCTATGTCTCATAAAGTCATTGAGTATTCAAAAATAATTTTGAATTTTTAAAAGTGGTTCTTTGAACCCCTTTTTCAAAATCAATTCCCTTACCACCACCAATCATCGAAATTTTTCTAAATTATTTTTAGAAAAAATCACATTTAATTGCCTTTCCATTGGTAGTTCAAAAATAATATTAATATATGAAATGTTTGAGATATGAATTTTCGTACATATAAGTTTTCGACTTTTTGCCGATTTTTTCAATTTTGTACATTCATCCATTTTATGCTCCATCAAAGATCATGCCAAACTTTTTTCCTTGAAATTAATATTTTTAATGCAAAATTTCACCCAAATTGGATATGTTCATTTCGTAATTTTTCTTTTTCGGCTTTTGCCTTTGCCTTTGCCTTTACCTTTGCCTTTGCCTTTGCCTTTGCCTTTGCCTTTGCCTTTGCCTTTGCCTTTGCCCTTGCCTTTGCCTTTGCCTTTGCCTTTGCCTTTGCCTTTGCCTTTGCCTTTGCCTTTGCCCTTGCCCTTGCCTTTGCCTTTGCCTTTGCCTTTGCCTTTGCCTTTGCATTTGCCTTTGCCTTTGCCTTTGCCTTTGCCTTTGTCTTTGTCTTTGCCTTTGCCTTTGCCTTTGCCTTTGCCTTTGCCTTTGCCTTTGCCTTTGCCCTTGCCTTTGCCTTTGCCTTTGCCTTTGCCTTTGCCTTTGCCTTTGCCTTTGCCTTTGCCTTTGCCTTTGCCTTTGCCTTTGCCTTTGCCTTTGCCTTTGCCTTTGCCTTTGCCTTTGCCTTTGCCTTTGCCTTTGCCTTTGCCTTTGCCTTTGCCTTTGCCTTTGCCTTTGCCTTTGCCTTTGCCTTTGCCTTTGCCTTTGCCTTTGCCTTTGCCTTTGCCTTTGCCTTTGCCTTTGCCTTTGCCTTTGCCTTTGCCTTTGCCTTTGCCTTTGCCTTTGCCTTTGCCTTTGCCTTTGCCTTTGCCTTTGCCTTTGCCTTTGCCTTTGCCTTTGCCTTTGCCTTTGCCTTTGCCTTTGCCTTTGCCTTTGCCTTTGCCTTTGCCTTTGCCTTTGCCTTTGCCTTTGCCTTTGCCTTTGCCTTTGCTTTTGCCTTTGCCTTTGCCTTTGCCTTTGCCTTTGCCTTTGCCTTTGCCTTTGCCTTTACTTTTGCATTTGCTTTTGCTACAGCTTCTGCTTCTGTTTATTTCTCTGCTTTTGCTTTTTTTTGTGTTCTTGTTTTATGTTTTACCAATGCTACCAATTCGCTATTTTGTTTCCTTTTTAGTTCAAGAGATCATTTTTTTATTTGCACCATAACTTTTGTACAAGCACTTGCTCCTAGCCAGTTTAAATTCCATGAAACGCTGTCGAATTTTAAATTTTTGTAAACTAGTAAAATAAGACGTGACTCAAAGTCAATGAGTCAATGTCATGTAAAAAAATTTCTAGGAGCAAATACGGATCTAAGATTAAGCAAAAATTAAGTTTAAAAAAAAAACAAAAATTTATATCGTTTACATTCTTAAGTTACCTTCCTAATCTTAATGAAACCTGTTCTCTTTAACAAATGCTTCCTAAGTTGTCTTTTTAATTTCCTTAACTTATCTCATCTTAGTTTATTCCCATGCCTTTCTGACCACTTAAATTAATTGCGCTAATTAAACAGCAACAGCGGCAGAATTTGTCATAATTATTTTTTTTTGTGTTGCTACAAATGCGAAATTTCCGCACATAATACTGAGTTCCTGCCCTCGCCCCCACCTTCCCGTACACTTGAAAAGTTAAAGAAGTAGCTGCAAATTATAGTGTCTTAGCTTTTTCACTCCTACTCGTAGTTGCTTTTATGATTTTGCCAAATAACTTTTTTCTGCATTCTAAGCTTTGCATACTTTTTGCTGATATTTTTTTTATTCTTAGTCTTAAAAAAACTAGTGAAAGATAAGCCAGAAAAAATAGCTAAGAAGAGATGATCATAATTTGTCCAGCAGTAAAAAGAAAGTGTTGATGAAAACTAGCAATTTTTAGCAGCTTTTCAGCATCTTTCGAAGGACAACATTTTATTACATCATAAATCTTGAGAACTAGAAGGACTAGACTGTATTTGGTTGGTAATATAAATGAAGAGTTGTTGGGCGGAAGTGGATTGAGAGGAATATGGGAGGAAGATTATAAGATGTGTAACATTAGAGTGTTATAAATGACGAGTATTCAATTTGTGAAAGTATACAAAATAGACAATTTTATACGACTTTAAAAATCAAGATAGGACTTTCTTCAAACAAGAGCATTAACGAAGCTTTACATAAGCTTACAACTATTTAAATAATTTTTTTTTGTCCTTAGTATATCGAGTGTTTGACTTTAAAATTGCTTTGTATATGAAATGTATTTATGACAATGTTAAAGAAGCTTTACGGAAGCTTACAACGAGTTCACAACTAGTTCACGACTAGTTCCCTTAACATAATTTTTTAACAAACGCATAAAAATTCTATAACTTATTAACAATTATTTAAATGCCTTCAAAATTGCTTTCAATTTTCAATGTGCTTATGGCATTTTATAAGAAGCTTTACAGAAGCTAAATTTTTAACTTTATGTCTTTCAAATTGCTAAAAACTTTCGAAGCGTGGAAATTTTTAAGAAGCTTTAAAGAAGCTTTATATCACAATAATATTACTTAGCGCAACATAAATTTTTAACAGAAGCATCAAAATTCTCGTTCTTAGTGAAATATTTGTATGACGTAAAAATTACTTTCAACTTCCATGTATGACAACTTTTTAAAAGCTTTACAGAAGCATACAAATAATCAGCATAAAACTAGTTTACAACTAGTCCACAACAAGTTTGCGGAACATCTATTAACTTTTCTATGCACATGTCCATAGCTAAATAATATTTCGTGTAAAATTACTTTGCGTTTCATGACAAAACCTTGCTTTTACATCATTTCTATAACGGTAATTGATATATTTCCATGAAACTTATTATTGAACACAGAAAAGTCAACAAAACGCTACTGCAACAAAAGGCAGTAATAACAACAATTGTCGATAAATATAAAGCATTTTCATTAAAAAATGCTGCTTTTGTTATTTTAATTGAATTTGCATTTTCTTTGATGTACAAATTATAGTGAAATTCAATTGAAATATGCAAAAAAAGCACATATAAAAAAAATAGAGAATTGAATGGACTTGAAATTGTTTTCGGTTTGTCGTTTGCAATCAATGGAAAATAAAACAAACGGTAACAGCAATTGTGACAAATTCAATGCATGAGTGAACGAACTAATAAATGATTGCATTCAATGAAAATGTGTTTGTTTTTTTTTAAAGCAACTAAACAAATGTGTTTCATTTTGGGACACAATTCGAACTAGTTCAAGGCAACCAGCACCAAAACAAAAAATCAAGTTGTACCACAATTTGCCAAGTTTATAGAATCTTCAACAATTAATTAGAGCGAATATTCTGTATAAAGCACATTTTACAAAACGTGCGCCTTAAATGACAGGCAAAACACGTAATAGATACTTAAGATACTTAAAGTATCTTAAGCCTAAAAAAAGGCTTGTCACTGAGTCAAAAACAACAAATTCAAAAGCACCCTATACGGCACACTTGCTACATGCTACTTTATAAATATTTTGTATTTATTTTTTTATTTTGGCTTTTTTTTATTATAATTTTGTTTAGAACTCGTAAAAGTAGCAGATGCTTGCATAGTTATTCAAGTTTAGTAGCTCAAATTAAATTATTGCTGCATTGAATCGAATTGTGTTCAACATAACATTGGAAT
The DNA here is from genome assembly GCA_963920525.1 of Dichetophora obliterata. Taxonomy (NCBI): domain Eukaryota; kingdom Metazoa; phylum Arthropoda; class Insecta; order Diptera; family Sciomyzidae; genus Dichetophora; species Dichetophora obliterata. The sequence goes on along the minus strand of OY986439.1, from coordinate 31,065,036 downwards.
GCAAATAGAAGGTCGTCTACTCGAACAGACAGGCGGTGATGCGGGCCTAGTTTTATATGCACAAGCACACACACACTCATACACTTGTTTCCACCAAAACTCATTTGCATAAAAGAAAGAAATATAGAAAGAAATACAAGTCATGGTTTTTATTGTTTAAGAATTTTTAACAAAAGACATTTCAATGTTAAGCATATTGAGTTTATTCAAAAATTAAGTCAGCAACATTGTTTTGAAATGATTATCTTAGAAATTATTCATAAACTTGTTCTTAAATATACTTAGATTTAAGCCTGCTCATTTCAAATGTGCAGTTAATGAAGCTCATTTATTGAGCTTAAAGTTATTATTTTACAATACCTAACTAAATTAACCAAAAAGCTTAAATCTGCTAAGAAGTTCATTTTATACAGGCAAAGTTATCATACTTTTGTATCTCATACAAAATTTGAGGACAAAAGACAAATTAAACTCAAAGTTGTCTTAAGATAAGATAAATCCAATAATAACAATTTGATTTATTAATAACATAATAAAAGACAGCAAGAACTTCATATGTGAATGTAAATAGCTTAGCGATATTATTTGTTACCATTATAAAATCACGTCTAGTGCTGAGTTCAAACGACAGACAGTGTTTATGGAATAAATAACAAGGATTCATACAAGAGCAACAGTTAATCTTTGACTTTTACAACTGAATATAAAAGATGCAGCTTAAATATTTGTGGGTACACGGTTGAAAATTGTGGACTACTTTTTTATCCAAAATTTGGTTTAAGGGAATTTTTAATCCAAAAAGTACTATTTTTTAATCCCTACTTTAGCTTAATTTAGCTCGGTCTCGCAATTATGCAAAATATGCGAAAATTTGTTAACAACTGAGTTGGACAATTGGATTGGACCAGAACATCAGAAGAGTACGTGTGTTCAAATTTCGAAATATCCAGAGTGATTTTTTATTTTAAGTTAATATTTATATTAATTTTTTTTTAAACTTCTTGCGAAGTAAAAAGTAATATTTTTCTGATTAGAAAATTTTAAAGTTTTCCTTGGATTAAAAAGTAATCTTTTTTTGGTGTTGTTCTATAAGTAATCCAAAAAAAATTAAAATTTATTTTGAGACTTTTAACCGTATATTTAATCATAATTTTACCAGGTCACTTTTCGCTTGTCTGTCCATAGCCAGGAAAAAATAGGATAGTTTCAATATTAGATTCTTCTTGTTTGTAAGTAAGTAGAACTATTCGCATAGAAGAGCAACCAAAAGCTTTTGATGTAATAGCAATTCAATTATATAATTTTTTAGCATAGTGATGCCTATCCACCAAATGTTGAGGGAACCTGATCTATTGCTTACACTCGGGCCTTTTCATTTGCAATAATTTTTACATTAAATCCTTCAATTGAAAGCATACCCTCAAACTATTGTTCCTTAACGCAGTGATCGACAATTTCCTATTGCTAGCGGCCCGCTGAGACCACTAAAACCATTGTGTTGACAGCATGTCTAATCATGGATAAAATGGGTAAAATGTTGACTTTTTTTAGTAAAACCTCAAAAAGGTAAAGGTAAAGGTATTTTTATTGAAGTCTTGGGCATAATATAGAAAAAAATTTAATCATTATGAAATGTCCTGTTTCTATAAGTTAATAATTTTACACGAATTTTGTGAATTTAGAAATGTATGTATATTAATTTTAAAAGGTATTAAAAGATAAGTTACATTAATTCAAGAAATTCAATAACAAAAAATACTAACTTTAAAAAATTATAAATAATATTGAAATTACTTATTCATGACTTTATAGGTGCAAGTTGTTAAACATAACAGAATATATGGGACTCATGTAGTTACTATTTTCATCTTCACTGTCATTGGCATCTAAATCTGAGTCGGCGTCTGTGCTAGTATCCATTTTTGAATTTTTAGTGGCTGATGTAGATATGTCTATGGCAACTTCACAGTGTAATAAGCACACCAGGCTAATACTAGGCATGAAAGGACTTGAAGTATCTAAGAAATATATTGATTGCTAGTCTTTTGCCCTTTCAATTTAACTAAGTTAAAGAAATGCAATTTTACTATCTTACTTTATGCATGTTATTTCATGTACTTTTTTTACTTATTGTTCCACATTTCGCCATTTTTTTCCAATTGTTAATATATTAAAAAATATTTAATTTGAACTGTCGCCTAGACTTGCTGCTTAGCAAAGACAAAATAAACCTAAAGTAGAAATAGCAAGATCAAAAGCAAACAGTTCAGCAATATATCGTTATAAAACAAAAACATTTATTAACATTTGATGTTTGGTGTATGTACACTGTAAAACGTAAAAGTGTGGCCACTTAGATAATTTAAAATTTAAGGTTTTGGCCAGAAAATGCGGCCATTTTAACCTTAGTGCACTGCTTCGATACATTTTCCAAGCTTTCCATACATTTTTTTATGCAGAAGTCAACTTTACTTTACATTAGGTATCTTATTATGTACATTATGTACCGCAGGATATATGAAGACATGAATGGATGTAAGTGATATGCCGCAAAATTCTAAGCTCAAAATTCTAATTGAGTTCAAGGTTTCGCCTTTGTACTGAAATCTATACACAAAAGCTATTTGCTTAACTTTGTTTCTTATGAGAAATCAACCCTGTGGTACCAAAATGGGCCTTATTGGTCTAAGTGTAGGCAGCCGCTTTAACCTAACCTAACCTTACCTTGTTTCTTATCCAGAAAAAAAAATTCTAAGCTCATTTTTGAATATCTTCCCAGTGGAAAAAGTATCATCGAAAGCTTAATCGTGGAGCGCGCTCCTTTGCGAGTAATTAAGTGCTCTCCATTGCTCCGAAGCCTTTGTACTCCATTTTTACATTGCGTGTCTTTGAAGACGAGCACTCCTTTTTGCACCCTAAACGAGCAGTCATTGAGAGCTCTAACGTTACGCCTTTGTGAGCAATGAAGGAATACTCTCCCTGACCTCCCAAATGAGCAATAAAGGAGAGTTGGATTTTTCCTCCAAGGTAATCAATAAAGGAATACTCGCCTTTTCCGACCCTCAAAAAAAGTCACAACTAAAACCCTAATGGGTGAAATTTCACCCTTGAGTATTTTGTACGCCTAATTAATTAAAAACTATGAATATTCTTTTATTCACATTTATTTTGTTGAATTACAGTTAAATATTTACAGTTAGTGCAAAACTAGGAAGCAGTTTTATGCTCACCTCATACACATATTTGTTGCAGGAATTAAATATTTACCGTTATGTTTTATCAACCATAATATTGATATTATATTCTAAAAAAAGGAAGAATTTTATGCAAATATTATACATTTCATTAATTTTTCATAACAAATGAGCCATATATAGCGTTTTAAACTCAAAAATAAGTGAAATTTCACCCGAAGTTCACTTAAGTTACTTTTCAAATATTTACCTTTATGTTTTATCAACCATAATATCGATATCATATTCAAAAAGAAAGGGGGCATTCGATACAAATACCATACATTTCATTAATTTTGAATTAAAAATGAGCTAGGTATAGCGTTTTAAGCTTTATCATGGGTGAAATTTCACCCGAGGTTCGGATGAGGGTTAAGTTATTTAGTGAGCGAGATGGATTAATTAATTATTTAAAAATTAAAACAGTATAAAAAATCTATGAAAAGTTAATGATGGCATATTTAAATTAAAAAATTGTTTTTTTTTACAGAATATAAGAATCATATTTTATTATAATTTTTTAGAATTATATTTTTTACAATTATATATGAGCTTAATGCCAATTAAGTTCATGAAGCAACAGGTTGCAACAACAATAAGTTCTTTGCAGAATAATTGCTTTGAAGCAAAAATCTATATTAGAGCTTCAAATGTATCCATGAAGAAGGAATCGTACATTGCTCTCTTGAATGAATTTAAAACTTTTCCTTATTGCTCCAAATTTAGTATGAAAGGAGATCTCATTTATTGCTCTACTCCAAACTCGAACTGTTGGATTAGAATATTTACATCACAACAAAATTGTGTTCAAACTTAAAATTTTATTTAGGCTTTTAATTTATTATTTCATGCACTTTTTTTTAACAACTTTTTTAACATTTAAAAAAAGGAAATTCACTTCAATTTAACTACTTGCAATTTTTATATATGTCATCAAACTTTACGTGCAAAAAAGTGATTCCAAAAGAAGCTAAAGAGGAAGGGAAAGTCTTGAATTCCATCCCTTCCACTTTCATACTCAGAAGGCATTCTTTTAACATATGCATGTCATTGAAAGGAATGCTTTCCTTAGTCTTCTCTAGAAGTGCTTCTAGGACTTTTTTAATGAAAGATTTCTTTGAGACCTTCAATCAAAGTATTCTAGTAGGTGTCTTTCGGAGAACTTGAATTGAAGGGTTTTTGTGGTTTGGGGGTTAAAAAATCCCTGGGAAAATATCCCTTTTCCCGACATTCTAGCGATTTTGGTGTTGGAAATAAAAAGTGTTTGGGTTTTGTTGGGGGATTTATAAAAATTCCACTGTAAAATATCCTTTTTCCTGAACTTCAAATAATTCAATGTCTTCCGAAAGTAGTTTATAAAAATGAATCTTGAAAGAACTTTTTTATAAGGCGCAGAAGAAGCAGAGTTTGATCTATAGATGCATGTCACATTTGCATCAAAAATGTTGCTGGGTATCAGTCAAGCAGGAATTAATCAATGAATTAAATATTTTCTGAAATGATAATATAAATATTTTCAATTCAAATGCCATAATTCAAATGGAAAGCTTACGATATTTTTTCGATCTTTGGCCACCAAACAGGGGTAGATGGACCACAATGCACTGATACGATTTATTTAACTTTAAAAATTTGCTTTAAAAATATCAAAGAACCAAGGCATGCGCCTTACACAAATAACGTTTGGTCTTTGACCTAAAAGGAAAGGGATAGATTATTAGAGGAAGAATTGATTGAAATCATACGTGAATTATCGATTATGCGGAGCAAACATGAAAGACAATTTGAATTGCTTATAACCGAGGCTAGTGTTATGCCATAACTTCGTCAAGTATTTCCAGACCTCAGTTGCTCCTGTCTTTTAATTCCACATTTTCCACAATTTAGCTGTGGATTTTTTGTTTCAATAACTCTTAAATGTAGTAAAGAACAAAAAATGCTAAAAAGACCATGCCCAAACTCGGATTTGAACCGGGTACCTCTGAGTTGATAGTCTAGCGCACTCTTCACTAGACTACAAAGGCCGACAATTTTCAGATCTGATATGATTTCTGCATCAGAGGGGGAGTTTTTAGTATATCTTTATTATTTGTTATATCAATTACGTTGTTTTATATATACTATTTAATTAAACAAATGAAAAATTTATTTATTTTTAACTTTGATTGTAACCTAGGTATACTTTGAATGAAACTCATTAAAGGATTAGTTTAACCTAGTTTGATGATCATTGAAATTTCCTGATAGCACAATATTCTCTATAGAATACATTTTCTCTACAGAATTTTTTTGTGCAAGTTTCGTTTGTCATCTGATGACACAAATGTTTCTTATTTGAAAAACAAACAGAAGTTAATTTTTATGTATTGATTATTACAAAAAAAATCAGTTTGATGCTATGTTCACACTGAGAGCTAAATGCGCATTTACGAAATCCACATTTACGAACGGCGCTTTACTTGTTGTAGGAGTAACAGGGACAAATATATATAGTAAATGCTCAAAATGCGCATTTAGCTCTCAGTGTGAACATAGCATAAGACTACAACAACCTGCCTTAACTTTGATATAGAATTCTTAAATTTTACCGGCTTCTCCCTTTGCCATAAGTAAGAACCGTAAAAACAAGCTGCATATTTATCTTTTTGCTTATACTGAGTGCTCAACCTTTTCGATACCGTTCCTAATTTCCATACCAATTTCACTGTTATTTCTTTTTTTTTGCTTTATCTTATTCTAATCTTTTTACTTCTTAATGCTTTTCAGCAATAAATCATTTTACGTTACCGCAGCTGTGCTTTCAACGCAATTCAACGAAGCCATTGAACTGCTTGCTTACTACGGCAAAGAGCAGCAGATGAGTGTAGTTTATGCTGTTGTTGTTGTTATTCTAGTCGATGTTGTTTTTGTTTTTGTATCTTACTGTAATCTTATTTACACTTCGTCTTATGCAAATACGTGTGAAGGCAAAACATATTTTCCATTTCCTCCATTTAAACCGACATCAGCATTGCCATGAGATTCTTCCATCCGTTGATGTTTACATTTAATATTTGTTTATATTTTTATTTACTTATTTACTTATACTGAAAATTATTTACAAATTAGCGCTAAATGATTGTAGGTATGACAAAGGTACGAGAAAAAAGGGCAGTAGTTGGATAGATCAACAAAATGTATGACCGTGATGGATAACATCAAGTTAACAGCTGTGAAACTAAGGTTGCAAACAGAGTGAACGCCGATTCAGACAGGCAGGCTGAGAGGCGCACGCAGTAACGTGCGAAGAAACGAGGGAGAAGTTAAGCTAAGCTGATTTTCTTCTCGCTTGTTCACACAGTTTGCCTGCGCCTATCTGCCTGCCTGTCTGGATCGGCGTTCACTCTGTCCGCAACCTTAGTCTGCGGACAAAGTAAACACTGAAGCAGGCATGCAGGCAGGCAGGCAGGTTTGCTTACTTGTCCCAGTGCGACTAGCTTCATATAATTTCATATTAATCTGTTCGAAGTGTGCAGAATGCCAGCAGGCATATCAGATCAGCTTGTTGCGAGAAACCAGGCTGGCGCACGTTTTTCGCAACTAATTTTGTGTTTTTGCATAGTTTTTTGTAATGTTCCAAGGAAACTGCGTTTTTTATAATGTTTTGAATACAAGAACTATTACAACAAAAACATGCAACAACAACAGCAATGACCGCGCACATGCGTATGTGAGTGAAGGTTGCTGTTGTTGCGCATGAGCATGTGTATTTAAAAATTTGTTAAATTTCGAGTGCTTTGTGTTGGATGAATATATTATATTTAAAAAAATTGCACAACAAAAAAGCGCAACAAACTAACACAAAAAAACATTAACAACAACAACAAAGTGTTGGACGTAACAACAGCAGCTTCCACGCACATGTTTATGTGAGTGTGAGGGTTGGTTTTTGGTCAGCGTCGATAGAGATTTATGTTGCTGTTGGTTAGACCGGATCGCTTTTGTATGGGGGAAAAAATAATCAGGCGTTCGGGGTCTTAAAAGTTAGAGGAACTCATAAAAACGATTTGTGCACACTTTTGTTTCAAATCGGATAAAATTCGGAGTATTTTTGATTCTCCTGAAGGTCCTTTTTGCTAAAAAAAATATGTTTTTTCCATGTAACTTTTTATTTTTCAAAGAACACATGCCCAAAACTACAAAAAAAAAATAAATTCCTTACTTATACCAACATTAAGGCAAAAAAAAATGTTTAACTTATTTTTTATTATAACTCAATAGGTCAATAATTCCAAGGAGGTCAATAACTCCAAACATAGAATTTTTTGCTATTTTTAAAAATTCATTTTGATAAAACCTCTGTAAAAGACACATTTTCCATTGGATTTACTTAATATTGATCTTGTTGGAAGATAATTTAAGAAAATGTTGGTAGAAATAAGGAATTTGTATTTTTAGAAGATTTGGATATGTGTTTTTTGAAAAATAAAAAGTTAAAAGCAAAAAACATGTTTTTTAACAAAAAGGACTTTCAGGAGAATCATAAACGCTCCGATAAATTTTCTCCGATTTGAAAAAAAAAAATATACATAAATTGTTTCTATGAATTCCTCTAACTTTTGAGACCCCGAACGGCGGAATCCAAATTTTGATTCGATCTACTGTTGGTATGTTATTATTTTTACATGTATTTATGTTTGTTTTGTAATGAGCGGAGCATGAAAAATAGAAAAGATACACGAAAAAAAATAAATAAAAAACTTATTCTCGCACTGATCTGTAGAGGAATTCCTAAACGCGTTAAAGACGATTTGCGATATCGTTAGTTAGCGAAAACTGTCATTTACTATGAATATGGCACGCACAATGACCGATAACGACAACGATTATTATCGTTAAACTTTTGGGAATTCCACTACTGATCTGCTCGCATTCACTCTGCACGGCTAATTTACTGAGCAGGTACCTGCCTGCGCCTGCCTGCCTGTCTGCCCGCAGACTTAGGGCGCGTTTATAATGGCGACTTGTAGCTTTGCCGAGCTGAGCTAAAAACGCGTCAAGCTAAAAGCAGCTGGTAGTGCGTATAGTGCGCGCTTACCGCTGCTGACTTGTTGCAAATGGTTTATGACTACTTTGTGTTTTTTGTGTATCTTACGTTTATTTTTTGTTTATTTTTGCAATCGAAGAATAAAAAAAACACGTAATTTCGTGTGTGCGCTTTTCGTTTTCCTCAAAACAGCGGACAACATGTGAAGAGACGAAAGTGCGAAAAAACGATGCTAAAACATTAAGTCGCTGACTTTTTTCAGCTGGTTTTTTGCTATTTTGAGTTTGTTTGCATATATTATGTTTCAAGTTTTCTCTAAATTACCTTGTTATATATTATGTAGATTTTATATGATTTAAATACAAATTCTAAATGTTTGATAGTTTAAATCATACTTGATTTTAAATAAAAATTCTAGTTGTTTGGTAGCTTAAAAACTTTTATTGAGCTTTAGGTCAAAGTTAGAACAATTAATTGTTATAAGAAATCTTTCCAAAGAAACAGCAACAACAACAAAGTTTTTTCAATATGAAAAAAATCACTAGCTGATTTTATTGCAATTTCGGCCCTGCTAAACTATCTGATTTTAAACTATCAAACAACTAGAATTTGTATTGAAAATCAAGTATGATTTAAGCTATCAAACATTTAGAATTTGCATTAAAATCATATAAAATCTATATATCATATTTTTGTTTTTTTTTTTTATTTTTGCAATCGAAGCATCAAACAAGTCACGTGATCTCGTGTGTGCTTTTTGCTTTCCTCAAACCAGCGGACAACAAATCAAGAGACGAAAATGCGAAAAACTATGCTGAAACGCACTTTAAGCCACTGTAAGTCACTTAAAGCCACTTGCTGTTACAGCTTCTTTCTACTTTTTGCAGTTGTTTTGTGCAGTTGTTGTTTTGTGCTGCTTTTGGTAGCCTTGTTGCTTCGGTTTTATTTAACAGAACAGGAAAAATAACAACATAAAAAAATAGTGGGAAAAAAGTCAGTCGGCTGAATAAGTGACTTACTTAAAGGCTTCCTAAACATTTGTCCAAATTAACACGGTCAATCATTGGACATCAATCATTTATATGTAATAGTAAATATTTGTTTGTATGCACTACACAGACTCGTTAATGGCTTCATTGACCAACATCTAATTATTTTTATATTTTGCATACACATAAAACAGATTGATGTCAAATGATTTATTTTTGCTCATCAAATTTTGAATAAAATAAAAGTTAATCGTGATTTTTTCACCTACTTGCATTTGATACCACGAAAAAATTAAGAAAAGGCTCAACAGCAAAAATAAAAAAAAATTGTATGTATTTTTTCTGAGTTTTCCCTTCTTTTTCTACCTTTTTGATGTTTTTATATGAAAATAATAAGTAAGCTTCGTGTAAAATAAAACTGAACACATGAAAACCGTGAGAGCAAGCGATAAAGCAACAATCGGCACTTTGAATACCAGCGCACAAGTCGCTTTAAGCTGCTTGTTCGGCTGGCACTATACGCTCTTTGAGCTTATTTCATATGATTGAATGTGCAGCGTTTTTCAGCTATCCCTCTCAGTTCGGCTTGGCAAAGCCACAAGCCGCCACTATAAATGCGCCCTTAGACATGACGATAAGATAAACGCAAATTGATTAAATAATTTTTCTAGTTTAGTATCTATTTATTTTTGAAAATTTTACAAAAGTTTAAACAACTGAAACTTAGCTTCATCATATTTAATAAATTATTAAATAAAATATTTGCTAAGTTATCTTTGCCGTTAGATTTTTTTAAAAAATTTGGCATTTGTGCTGTAATTTGCAAGAGATGTGCTCCAATGTGCTGTTGAGAGATTTTTATACTTTGCATATTTGTGAATTGTAGGAGCTGAAATTTTTTACGACTTCAACCTCCACTTGTAACAAAAGAATGACAACATGTTTTTTAATTAAAAAGGAAAAAATCAGTAAATATTAATAGCAATCTTGAAAATAATCACAAAAATATTGGTTTTTTTTTTGTAAAAAATGTGTTTTTGATGAAACAAAAAATAAAACCTTCATCTCCCACAATTTGACTGGAATTTTGAATGTCAACATTAAAATATTTTCTCACTTAAGAAATAATTTATAACTTTCTAAAAATTGCGCTAGTTAAGAAGTTATAAATGTTAATGATAGTGCCACAAACTGTAGCTCATTTTAAGGAAAGTGGTTTAGAATTTTATTATAACATACGAAACAAAATATTTTTGTACTAAATCGCTGTGACTTGAATCTTGAATCCATGATGCTTGAAAACATAAACTGTATTTAATTTCATATAGTAATAAAACATATTACAATGTCAGAGTGAGACTCCAATCAACTTAGCTTAGAAAATATTGTTTTTTTAATAATTCTAAAAAAAAAAATATTTTTTTATTTTTTTTTTAATTTTTTTAGAATTATTAAAAAAACAATATTGTAATTAAAATATGCCATCATTAACTTTTCATGTAAACACTGGTGCGAGCCCGACCAATGAAAACAAGTATGTTATTATGTCTACACATAAAACAACTTTTTTAAAAAAACCTTCTTCACGCCTTCTTTGGTTTATACGAGAAAACTGTTGGAGCTAGATTGATTCGTGATAAAGAAGTAAACAAAGTCTTTGCAGAATCAATGCAGTCGCTTTTTTGAACCTTTGCTTTTGCAAAGTAGTAGAAAAACATTGCTTTGAAGGCGACATACAGCATATAATTCTGTTTTAATTTAACAGAAGGTGTTCGTATAGGCTTATCAAAGTTGATGGTACTGCTGAAACCACAGAAGACTACTGATGAGTTGATGTAGCTATCAACAAAACAGTTGTCTAGTCTGCTTGGTGGTTTGTTCTGCAAAGAACTTATTGTTGTTGCAACCTGCTGTTGCTTCATGAACTTAATTGGCATTAAGCTCATATATAATTCTAAAAAAAAACAAACAAAAAAATATATTTTTTTAGAATTATTAAAAAAACAATATTGTGATTAAAATATGCCATCATTAACTTTTCATGCTTAGACAAAATTTTAAAGAATTTAAATTAATGTTTTTAATAAAAAATATAATTTTTTCTTATACGTTTTAATTTCGAAAATACTCATACAATTCCTGAGTAGAGATAAAAACTTTTTTAGCTAAGGCCAAACAGCGGCTGAACAGGGCCTAATTTTTAATATTTTTCTCGTTTGTACAACTGTTCTACAAGGACGTCTGCAGGACTTTTCGTCACACAGCGGTCGTACAGAGGTGGTTTTAAAATAATTTGATCCGTACAAGGGGCGAACATCGGCCGTACATTGGCCGAACAGTAATTATTTAAGAAACTTTGATAAATAGCCTATTTTATACTTCACTAATGCTGTCCACTTCATTAATTGATATTTCATTAGACTCCGGCCATATATCTATACCCATAAGATTTTGTGTTTATTAAAAATTAAATGTATCATCTCAATGAATGAGGATTGCCAACTAAACCAATAATTAATAGCTCACTACGACTCTACTGACTTTGAAAACATGACAATAACATAAACAGCAGCAATATAAATGCATGCGCAAATAAAATTATTTTCAAAGCAAACTCAAGTAACGTTACCATCAGCATCGTATTGTGGAGGATTTTTTTTTGCGCAAGCGCTCGTTGTTGTATAAGCGGTTCGTCAAATTTTATGAACAAATGTGTTTTTTTGTTACTGTAATTTGCACATGCATTTGTTTTGGTCCAAGCGGTTCGGCAAATTTGAAGCTCAACGATTGTGGTTTTTGTTTTAATATTTTGTGCATGCATACTTCATATACAGAAAAAATTATTTTGCGTCACACAAAAGCGGCAATACTATAAACATTAGCATCGCCGAGTAAGGTTTGCTTTTGTTGTTGTGCACACGTTTGCTGTTGAATAAGAGCTTTGAAAAATTTGGTGGCATACAACGGGTGCGCAGCGGCCGTAGAACTTAATTTACGCCTTGTATCGTTGTTGGGCCGTTGTTCGACCCAACTTTTGGCCGGTAGGCTTTTTGGATTATTTTTAGGCCATGTTCGACCCTTGTAAGGCCGTGTGGCCCCTGTTCGACCACTATTCTCCCGCTAATATTTTTACTCAGATTTTCATTAAGTTTGGGTTCTTATAATAATGCATTAACTCTACAGTTTGATGACAACTTTATTGTAAGCTCATAAAGTTTTTGGATTTCTTCTACTCCTTTTACAATGTGATAAAAACTGTAACTTTGATGAATTTCAAAAAAATCATGTTTTTGCAACGTGAATTTTTAGAGGCTTATAGCTTCTGCACTAAGTAAAACTTAGAAATTATTTTTAGAACCAAAAAGTTGAGTCCGCCTCAAAAATTTCAGCTAAATCGAAGTAGGTTGGGTTCGCAGCTTTTTAATCTTATTTCATTTGGCCCGTTTATGATAAATATCACAATTTCTTTTTTTAAGAAAACTGATCTCAAATCTTTTTGGTGTAAGCAATAGCAACTTCAACAACATCACAATCTTATTTAAGCCCAACAACAACAACAAAATCAAGCTAACTCAAACAATAGCCGTGACACAGAACTTTATAGCTTCTCAAAGTTTATTGCAGACAGAGAAAAGATAAAGGAAAAAATGAAACAATATGAAACAACAAGCATAAAAAAAAGAAAGCCAAGAAAGTAAACGACAAAAAAGACAAAAGTGCGATAAAGTGACAAAAAAATTTAAGTCATTGAAAGCGCAAGTTTATGGCAGATTAGTATCGGAAAGATAAAGTTGCTAGTCTCTTGAAAGACAAAAGCCAAAAAAAAAGAGGACAAAAAATGTAAAAGAAAGTTGCTTAACTATATAGAAAGAAATAGCAGTGATAAAAAATTTATTTAAAACTAGTCTGCTTCTTTTTGTAACCGCAATCTTAGTAACGGCTTGATTTATTGCAATATTTTATGCGTTTAATTTTAAGTTTCTAAACATAAAGTATTTTCAAAAATCTAGCAACAATAGAGATAAAAAAGGCAAAAAAAAACAGTAGTGAAAAACTTAAATTTTAACATATTCATTACTTATTAAGGTCAAGTACTGCACAAATATTAAAGCAAAACAAATATTAAAGTGTTTGTTAGTCATGCTCATGCTAAGTTAATAGCAGCTGCCACTTTTATTTGAAGTCACACTTAAGTGCAAAAGGGGTCATACCGACTGCTAATGCGCAACAAGGTTAACATTTTTTTAAATAATTGTGTAAAAAATCTTGTTAAATATTGTGAAATCTTCTTTTTTCTTAACAAATATGTTCAAAGAGCTTTATTATTGACAGTAAATGACCAGTATTTAAATAAAATATTCTTACGACGGTATCTACACCCTGAATGCATTTTCTACATCATTAGTGTAAAACACCACCATAGCTATTTTTTAGTGATTTATTAACAAAAAACAATGACTCAAGGACATCGCACACTAACTACAAAAGAGGCTCAATTCAAAATTTTTAAATTTTTAGGAGGAGCAACGAATAGTTTAACACGAAAAAGTTGAAAATCGGACCTTTTTAGTTGTTGCGTTGCAATATATTTCCTTTTTTTACAGAGTTTCATTGATCGATTTTCTTTAAAAAAAAAACATATCTACTATAAAATTTTGTCAAATTTTTAAGGAATAAAAAACTCAAAATTTTTTGTGTTTTCTGTATTTAGTTTCAAGTAATTTTGAAAAAAAAAATGTTGATTACATACATATAAGTGTTTATAAGAAAGTTATGCTTTACAGCCCTATTCTGGAAAATTAAGAAATTGTTTAACAGTTTCAATTGTTTCAATGTGTTTGCTGTAATTTTTTGATTTCAAAACAAATTTGAAGCTCAAAAATTATAAATTTTGATAAAAATTGTCAACTGCTTTGCAGTTATTGACAATTTCATTCAAAAAAATTTTATTGTGCTTCAAATTTTGTTTTGAAAACAACAAATATATAGAAATATAAAAAAATACTGGTTAACCCTACGGTCCATAACCACCTGGACGAACGGGAGTCCATAACCAGGGTACCCGGGTACCCTAGTGAAGTTTTTTCGTTTATCTTCAAATAAAATAATATATATATGCACAGATTATTAGAAACGCTTAATTTTTTCATCTCAACTGTACATATTTCATGTTTGTAAGATAAAATTGTTTTCTATGGGCATTTTCTACCTAAAAGGCACACAAAAGTAAACAGAACAGGTTTTATGTTTCTGTTTGTGTTTTTAGGTAGCAAATGTTGTGTTTGTATTTTTTGTGTTTTTTGTTTGTGTATTTAGGTAGCAAATGTTCAGCTACGGTAGAAAAAGAATACATTTCAATGATTTCGTCAGTATAAGTTGAACAGTTGAACAATGAATTTGAAGAAAAATGAACCGCAAAATAGAATATTTAACTGAAAGACAATATATGCGTTTGAGTGAAGAAGCCAGAAGCAGATATATTGAGTCTATACTTGATAATATTACTGTGGATGACGACGCTTTAGAGCCAATTGAGGAAGAAGGAGAGGTATTTACGAGAGAAGTGCAAGACTCAGAAAGTGAAGACAATGACAACGAAATTCCAGCCGCTATTGACACGCCAATGCAAATTGAGCAAGATGTATTTGAAGATGAAAGTGACAGCGAAACTGATATGGTTGAAGAAAATGCACCAACATCAAGCACAACAGAAAGTATGATTGCACGTGATGGTACTCAATGGCAACCAACACCACCTGTTTGTCAACAAATAAGGAGTCACAACATCGTAAGAAATCGCAGTGGTACATTGCGAATGATGGAAAGTATGACTGGTATGCAATGCTTCAAGAGTTATTTTACAATAGAAATGGTCGATATAATCGTGCATCATACCAACAAAAAAGCCAATTCAACTCATGATGCCTACAATGCAGCAAACCCAACAAAGCGTCAATTGAAATGGAAGGATACGACAGTGGCAGAAATATACGCATTCATTGGAATGCTGATAATGGCAGGCGCAAATCATTCCAATGATGAAAATGCAAGGGACTTATGGACGCAATTGTCTCATCCTCTATTTCGTGCAACAATGGGATTAAACCGTTTCTGTGATCTTATTCGTTTTATACGTTTTGATGACGCGAGAACAAGAAACGAGAGGCAGCACACAGACAAAGCTGCTCCAATACGAGATATTTGGATAATGTTGAACGCCAATCTCGCAAAATATTATGTGCCTACAGAAAATTTAACAATCGACGAACAATTGTATCCGTACCGCGGCAGAACAAAATTTACCCAGTATATTCCATCGAAGCCTGCGAAATACGGGATCAAGGTATGGTGGATATGCAATGCTAAAAATTCATATCCTCTTCATGGCCAAATATATACTGGCAAACAAGACAGTGGTCGCGAAATCGGTGTAGGCGAAAGAGTAGTCAGAGATTTGGTTGGGCCATACCACAATAGCGGACGTAATATCACCATGGATAATTTTTTTACGACGCTGCCACTGGCAAAGCAGCTGATATCCATCAAACTTAGCATTGTTGGAACACTGCGGCGAAACAAAGCCTATATACCAACAGAAATGAAAGACGATAAGAGTTGGACCGTTGGGACAAGCAAATTTGGTTTCCACAAGAAGGTGACTATGGTTTCATACAAACAGAGGAAAACAAATTCCGTAATATTGTTGTCGACTCTGCATGATGATGCAACTGTAGAAGAAAACGGCAAACCAAAAATCATCAATTTTTATAACAAAACTAAAGGTGGCGTGGATGTTATGGACCAGACGCTTTGGGAGTATACCACACAGAGACACACAAAAAGGTGGCCTTTGTCGTTTTTGTACAATATGCTCGATGTTAGTGCTTTCGCGGCATACACTATATTTTATGATAATAACAGAACTGTTCCATATCAAACAACACGGAGAAAACGCTTTTTGCGTAAACTTGCTGGAGATTTGTGTGCGCCAATAATAGAAGAAAGAGTAGCTAATCGCCAAGTAACGCGCCATTTTTGCACCAAATCAGCAATTGAGAGCTTTTTGGGAAGACCAGTGGAGACGGTAACCTATACCGAGAAACCATCTACTTCTACGGCTGCTTCTACTGATGGCAGGAAGCCAATAACAGGATGCTGCTATTTGTGCGCTTCTTTGCCAGACAACAGGAGAAGAAAGACGAGAAAAGTCTGCAACGTTTGCAAGAAATCAATTTGCGATCAACATACTCAAACAATATCAAAATGTTTTCCATGTTGCAGCAAAGACTCAATATAAGACATCAAATATTAGAAATAAGTTAGAATGAATGTAATATAAATAATTTAACTAAAAAACAATTACAGTTTATTTTTTACACATCAATAAACATTTTGAAACAAAATAAAAATAAAACAAACGTTTTTTCTTTGAAATATTAGGTAATTTGCACTAAGGTACCCCGGTACCCTGGTCATGGACCCCTGTATGCAAAAACATTAAACTCAGTTTTTAGTTAATATATTTAACCAAATTTGATAAACTTTTTTCTAGTTTCTAAGTTTAGCCGAAATCTCTGATGATCCGGAGTTTCATGTTAAAATCTTCAATAATAAAGGAACAGCAGCACTTTAAAGTTCAAAAAAGTACCCGGATACCCGGTTATGGACCGTAGGGTAACAATTGTTAATTTGCCAGAATAGTGCTGTTACGGCCTTTACGAAAAACTGAGCAAATGATGAAACCAGTTTATATAGAAAAACAAAAAGCATTTAAATTATTATATATTTATTCATACATAAAAAAAGGCTTTAGGAAAACGTTAAAATTTACTTAAATTCCACAAAAATTGATATATGATGATTTGAATTTTTACATATAAGCTTTTATTGCATGCACGCTGAGACTGAATTTGCCAAAATCGATTGAAAATTCCGCCTATTTCCCATAAAAAGTGACGTCCAAATCCTTATTGAGTTCCACAAAAATTAATGTATAGACTTGAGTTTGTACACATAAGCTTCAATCCTAAAAACAGACTTTGAATTTGAACTTTGACAAATTCCATTAAGAACTCTGCCTATCTCCCATACAAAGAGGCAAGTCAATCGAAAACGAAAATTATTATTCTATATAAAAAGTTTTGCTGTTTTGCATTGACTTGAAATTTCAGAAATAAGCTGTGACGTACTCTAAGTCTTAAATTTAAAAAAATTATACGAAAACCATCTCCTATAAAATATGACGTCATCAAAGTTATAAAACTAGACATTTTGAAACATACTAAAACGTGGCTGAGAGGGTTATTTTAATTTCGACAGAGTTGAAGATAATTCCTTTTTTGTTGTAAATTAATTTAAGTACAGGTCAGAAAAGAACGTTAAGGCACTCAGAAATTAAACCCCTTTTTTATCATTCGATCAACTTAATTGTCTGCTAAAAAGAACCTTTTTGTGTTCGGAAATGAGTTGAAAAAGTATAAATTTCATCAGAAAGTAGAAAAGATGTTAGTTTCATCAACATTGTTTTTTTATAAGTGATTTTCTAAAACTATTGCACGTTAATATGAAAATATACGCCAATATTAAGAAAAAGTAAATGATAAAAAATCAAGCTAGTTCTGGGAATCGAACTCGTGTCTTCTGTGATACAAGTTTACTGTTAAAACCACTAAGACACATTGATTGTAAAAGTAAATTCGTGTAACGCGCTTTTTTTAGCGCACAAAATTCAAATCGAAATCTGTCATTTTAGAAAAAAGTGCAAAATTGTCGAACACCGTTATAGTATTTACTTTTTAAATTTATAAATTTATGTTTATTTATAGATGCAAATAAAAAAAGTATAGCAGTGATTGAACTGCCGACTGAAATAAAAACCTATCAGCCCAATTCTGAATGGTATTTCCCGGGGAATCGGAAAAGGGTGTTTTCATTTTTAAGATAAGGTTCAAAAACATTCTGGAAATGTTTAATGCCCATTTGTTCATCAACCGTCAATATTCATGAGTGTAAACAAAGAAAAAATGTGATATCTTTATCTGCTATCTTAAAAATGAAAACGCCCTTTTCCCTTTCCCCGGGAAAAATCATTCAGAATTGGGCTGTATATATACAATACTAGTATTCCCGGGCAGACATTGTCCTGTCACGGATCGCCTTACTGCTATACACGAATTTTCATGCTAATCGGAAAAATTTTTTTATACGTTCACCCTCTTCCCGTTTGTACCACAGTAAACGCCTAGAAATGCTCATCTCTCATTCCACATTCGAGTGCTACTTTAAAAGGGTCATTTAAATAAGTTAATCTAATTTTTCCGACATTATCCATGCCAGAAACCACAGCTTTCTTAGCTTTCTTGTTCACAGCCTTCTCCGCCAATTCTGGAAGATTTGACGAAGATTTCACTTCGCTTTTTGCTATTAGGTTCTTACCCACCATTGAACCAGCAAAGTTGTACCGGACCAATCTAGGAACTTCGTTTTCAGCCTTCCCTTTCCAACCAAAATATTAGACTTATTCAGCTTAAGAGCCTTTAAATTTTGACGTTCTATCTCCATAGGCTCCTGACCACCACTAAGTTACCTTTAAGAGGCTTCCTTTGCTGGAAAGCTACCAGCACAAACACCCACACCAACACCTTCTACTTTTGGGCCCGTACAAATGCCGAGCTTAGGTCCACATTTAATGTAAAGTAACACTAAGGTTGGCCCTTTTACACCCATACCAATTTCCTGAAGCAGTAACAGCCTTGCCTGGATAATTTTCGGGGTGGCCTTAAGGCGGCATATTTTTGTGGTGCACCCTGCACAAAGTGAAAGGCAAGTACGAAAAATCATTACAATAATAACCCTACACAATTCAGAAACGTAAGTGCGTCAATTAGGCAGTGACACCCTTCACAAAGTGAAAAGTCCAACAGTTCAAAAGTCTCTGGAGTAACAGTTTGAAAGTCACTGGAGCAACAGTTTGACAAGAACTGGAATAAATCGATTCCAAAAAGTTTGAGAAGCACTGGAGTAATTACAGAATCTACGTTGAGGAAGCACTGTAATAATCAGTGTCAATGACGAAAGCTACTCGCTGTCTGTATTGATAACGAATGCTACTCGCTGCCTTGATGACGAAAGCTACTCGCTGTCTTGATGACAAAATAAGTTTTCACTTAAAAAAAAATAAAATAAAATCAAAAATTAATTTAAAATTTCAATTTACGGCAGAAATATTAATAATAATATCCCAAAAAAAAAATCCTGCTGAAGTCAATTTCTAGAAATGTCATATTATATTTTAAGTCAATTAAATGAAATTATAATTTGGTCATCAAGTTTTTTAAAAGCGTATATTATATTCATTTTAGTTTTAAAATAAAGCCATCAAAATTAAGCATGGTCATTTCCACAGAAAAGTCTACCGTGACGAAAAAATTAAAACTTATTAAAAACTAGTTATTTGATGATATTTTCTACAACAAACCTTTTATTTTTATTAATTTAACCCTTTAACCACTAACACCCTCTACAGAAGGGCATCACTAAAATCAATATCAAGCTGACCTCAGTGGTTTTGCATTGTAAACTTGAAAGAAGTTTATGGTTGGTTTGAAATTTCTTATCTAATGCTACCAGTGTGAACGCACTCTTTTAAATACTTTGAGAGATACCGTTATTCATGTGAAGATTTTTGAGAAAACAGACGCGAAAATGATTTGTGTTTTTTGTGCAGATTGAAGTTAAAAAAATAATCTTTCTTATAGCTCAACCGAGCCGGGAATTTTTTGGTAAGTTGTCTCACGTGTTTTTGTGATATTTTGTTGCTAGTTTGATTTTGTAGCAAATATATTTGTTCTAATGGTGTTTTTTCTGAAGACGTTCTGTAGAGCGTCTTAGTGGCTTAGCTGAAAAAAATTTCATACACATAATTTTGCATTTGTGATATTAACAGTTAGTTTGCTTGTGGTTTGTTTACTTTTTAGTCAAAATAAGCGTGTTAGTTGTTTGCAAAAGTGTTTTAGGAAAATGTTACGGAATAATGTAAAAAACAAAAATTTGAAGCTTTCTTCATTGACTGATGAAGAAATTGCTAAAGTGATGGATTTTTTGGAAGATATTGATGTCATTGAGGACTTAGACGGCATCTTCGTGGATCCAGGTTATCGTACTGATGAGCTCGAAGCTGAAGATAATTCCTCATTGTTGGCTGTGCCAACTGTGGATCCAGAACCACATGCGCGATCAACAACGTCATTTAAGCCCAAAAAGAGAGTTCGGTCAGCACGTGGCTTCACCGGAGGTCGTTTGTATTTCAGTACCTAATTAAATATGAATTTTGTTTTTTAAATTTTTACTATTTTTAGACTTAGTAAATATTAACAAAGATTCGGCTGAATCTAAAGGAACTCTTTGGCGTAAAATGTGTATGCAATTGCATGTGAACGAGGTTGCGTTCAGAGGAAAAACTGATTTACAGGGTGAAGTGAAAAAATTGCTAACACCATTAGATTTTTTTTCGTATTGTTTTACCGACGAACTGATCGAATTGATAAGCATGGAAATGAATCGTGCTGCAGTCGCGGAAAATGTAAACACTCAATTCAAAATTGATAATTACGGAATTAGTCGATACATTGGAATTTTAATTTTTATGCCTTTTTTCCGTTACCCAAACATTGAAGCTCACTGGAGCGAATACGGATTTCGACACATACCCGATTGCAAGTCGAAAAATAAATTTGAACAATTAAAAAAACATTTATCTTTCAACGACGAATTTCAACGGGTTAAAAAAGTAGACACAGGATATGATCCTATTTTTCGAGTTAGAAAATTTGTATCTTATTTGAATGACCGTTTCGATTCAATTCCTAAGAATTCTCGTTTATGTATTGACGAACAAATATGTTCGACTAAAATGACTCATCATTTACGCCAATATTTACCTGACAACCCAAACCCATGGGGCGTAAAGTTATTTGTTTTGTGTGATAGTAATAGATACTCGTACCGATTTAAAGTTTATACTGGAGCACAAAATGATAATATAATTTTAGCTGGTACACCAAACATTGGAGCAACAGTTAATGTTGTAATCCGTATATAAATTTTCATTTTTCTGATATCCATTTATGTTATCTTTTTTTTTAAACCAGGTTGACACAAGCTGTGCCCAATTATGTGAACCACTTATTTATTTATTATATTTTGATAACTTCTATATCTCCCTACCGCTTATGGTATACCTCAGAGCACGTGGAATATTTAGCCTTGGCACTGTGAGAGCAAACCGGATTCCAAGCTGCAAACTTCCCACTGACAAAAGTGAAGAACTGAAGAAAGCACCTCGAGGTTATATGACTGAATTCGTAGGATCGGCTTATGGTATCGACATTACAACAGTTTTGTGGAAGGATACAAAGACTGTTAGACTGTGCTCCACGTATGTAGGCACTAAGCCATTCCAGAGGGCGAATTCAGTCTGTCGGCCAGCAAAAGTTGCTCGTTATAATAGAAAGGCGAAATCGTATGATCAAATTGATTGTCCACAAATAATACGTGAGTACAATGCAAAAAAGATGTGGTTTTTCGTCATAACTCCCAAATCATACATCCTACAAGAACGATTTATGCACCAAAAGTTTTCTAATACATGTATACACAAGACTGCATTTTTAGAAAAAATATTTTTTTTTTCAAGAATCTTAGTTTTCTACATCATTTTTGGTGATTTTCTAGTTTTTTTCGGTTTTTCAGCCATAACTCCTAAACCATACATCATAAAAGGACGATTTATGTACCAAAATGTTTTTTAAGCCTCTGCCTATAAGACTGCATCCTTGGAAAAATATATTTAATATGTATCTATATTTAACTAGAAATTAGATTTCATGTTGATTTCATATGTACTTTTTTGTGAATTTTTATTTTTTTTTTTTTGCACATGGACGGAGTTGATTTAATGGACTCGAATATGGGTAGCAATGGACTCAAAATAAAAACGCAGGATATGGCCACCAGGATTTTTTACCACCTTCTGAACATGGCTATAACAAACTCTTTTGTTTTATATCGGAGACTCAACGCTGAAAATGACGAAAAAATAAAAGATATGACCATGTATGAGTTTCGATTGAGCGTTGCGAAAGAGTTATGTGTTTCTATTTCAAAACGGCCAATAGGCCGTCCATCAGCTGCCAATGTGCCAACAGCCAGCAGCAATGTAGGTAAAAAAGCAATTCATCCGGTTTCAAGTGTCAGATTCGACAAGCTAAAACATTTTCCAGAATGGGGATAAAAAAGCGTTTAAATTATGCAAAAAATCTGTTACATATACTTTTTGTGTCAAATGTAATATCCATTTGTGTTTTCTAAAGAAAAAAAGTGCTTCAGAAAATATCATTTGGACAAATAATTTGTTTTTCATAAGTATTTACCTGTTACGTAAATGTATTAACAGTTAACTTTAAATAAATGCAAATTTTTAATTTATGATTTATACTTCATATGTCTAATTTTTTTACGGCTAACCCACTAACACAGAGCGTCTTTCAATATTTTCACCTGGGGCTTCCAAATTAACTTTTTTTTACAAATAAACTTCAGATTCGTTTTTTTCAGCATAAAATCATGCAGAAACCAAAATTTTCGTAACAAAATACCTCGAATTTCGATTTCAGTGGTTTAAGGGTTAAGCTATTTTAATTTGTTTTTTATTACTTAATTACATAATTACTTAACTAACTAATTACTTAATTACCCAATTGAACTACAATGGAAATTTAAGTAACGCAACGCCAGTAACGTAACACCAAATCAAAAATCCTAGTAAAAAAACCAGAGAAGTTTTTAAATTTGATCACTTTTTAAGCCCTTCTAAAAAAAATTGTATACAAAAAGTCTTGCCCAGTTCAAAGAATTTCTTAAATTTTTTAATCTAAATCAAAAATCACTTCCGTTTTTTGTAACGTATCGCCAGCACATATTTTTGCCTATATCTTTAAATCCTAAGAGTCGATTGTTGTTATTGTTTTTACTTAATATAGTTATACTTT
The DNA here is from genome assembly GCA_963920525.1 of Dichetophora obliterata. Classification (NCBI taxonomy): domain Eukaryota; kingdom Metazoa; phylum Arthropoda; class Insecta; order Diptera; family Sciomyzidae; genus Dichetophora; species Dichetophora obliterata. Next base: position 31,041,740 of record OY986439.1, on the reverse strand, counting down.
ATTACCACGCAAATATATAAAAGCCATTTTAAAATTAGACATTTTCATTCGTTTTTTTTTTAAATATTTCTTCGTGAAAATCATTCATAATGCCAGTTTGGAAATGCCCATATATTCTTTAAAATTAATTAACTTTGTAGTAACTGTTTATAATTATATTATGAAAATTTTTTTCAATATCTAAAAAACAAGCGCATCAAGCTAAGGTGCCTCCATAGAAAAAAAAGTTGTTCGTCACAAATGCTCAAAATAATCCTTGGTTTGTGTTATGATGATTTCCTAAATATTTCGACTCTAGTGATATCCATCCGTTAGCTGGAGTGGTTTTATTTAACCTCTAAAAATCAAGATTTGTTGTAAAAATATTGGCTAGTGTAATAATTGTAAAATAATTAAGTGTCATAAATTATAGGCCGGAAAAAGCTTTTCCAATCTGCATAAGCAATTGTAAATGTTTGTAATCAGATTAAAAATAACTCTGTTTTTCATGCATATATTTGAAAATTTTTTTTTTATTTCCATACAAAAACTTTCAAAACTCAAATAACTTCATTACTATTAGTTTTTTTTTAATTTATTACAATATTTTTTCAGTAGGTGTTTATTTTATAATTAATATTTTAGTTTTGATATAAATCCATTTAAGCAATTCTGACTAGGAATCAATGCAAGCACTCAAACACTTTTCAACGATATCTTGAAAGAGAGGATGGCATTAGAAATAATTGAGTTTTTTCAATTTTAGTGAAAATAAATAAAACAAAATGCATGAAAAACAGCATTATCTCTAATCCGAATGCAAAATTTTTAATTTTTTTTTATGCAGATTGGAAGAGCTTTTTCCGGGCTGTAATTTTTTACAGTTTATATTTTTCACAACTTTTACCCAAACCAATAAGGTTACGAAAAAACTCGATTTTTAGAGATTATTTCAAACCATTCCAGCTCACGATGCACAGAGGGGTATTCAGTCGGTTTTTTGGCTTACAATTAAAAAAAATCCAATAGAAGCTACTAACTTTTTTTGGATACCAGTTGTAAGTTAATAAAATTCTGCGTCACAAGCAAAAAAATACTACTTTAAGAGCACTAGTTCAAAAGTTACAATCTGTCAAACATAACTTTATTTTGCTTTCGTTCGCGCGCAGTGGAGAATCGCAATTTTTCAGCATTTTTATATAAAATTTTTATTAAAAACAAATCTTTTTTGCAATATTTTTTTTTTGGAACCTTCAAATTCAGTTTATTATTGTTCTAATGCTATAAAAATTTATTAGATAAAGTGTTGGAAATAATTTTTTTGTGTCTATTAAAAATGTGGCAAAAAATTCCATTATTTTGCTATGCAGTTAAAGTTTATTTTTTTGTGCTCTGTTGTCATCTTATTATGATTTTCTTTTAATATGGACTGTAGTTATAAAGTGTATAAAATTTTGTTGTGCTATTTTGTGCGTTTTAGAAAATATGACACTTTTTGCAAACGAACTGCAATCACTTTTATCAAATTAAGCAAGTGCAACTACTAAAGAGTGAGTTTGTTGTTACTGCTCTGCTAATTTATTTGTTGTGCTTTTTTTTTGTGTTTTTGTTTTGTTTTAAATTTTTTTCTTATTTTTCCTTCAATTTTGTAGCTATACCCTGCAGTTTGTATATTTTTAACATTTTAAGCTAAGCTGCCAGTGAAAAAATGGCTAATAAGAGAGCAATCGGAAAAGCAGGCTGTATTAGAAAGCAAGGCCAGAATTCAAAGAGAGTTCCAGGAAAAAATTGGTTTGGTAATTAATCAACCAAAACCAGGATTTGGGAATTCTAATTATGGAAATACCGCTCGACTTTTTTTTTTGAAAATTCAGAAGTAACAACATTAATTACTAACCTTGATGTAGATCTCATTAAAAAAATGCATATTTTTTAATAATAATTCATGCTGTTACGAAGTTATTGAAAAATATTGAAAAATTCCGTGATTTTGCGCTAGACACAGCAAGATATTTTGCGCATATGTTTTCATGGTTTAATATGCCCCCAACTGTGCATAAGATTTTAATTCATGGGCCTGAAGGCATCAAATATGATTTATTGTCGATTGGTCAATTGTCCGAGGAGGCACTAGAAGCTCGCAATAAAGGCTTCAAAAAATTCAGAGAGGATTTCGCTCGAAGATGTTTTCAATAGGTTTTTGATAACTTCTGATCCTATAATTTCAAGCCAAAGGAAATTACCTCAAAAGAAGTTGAAAAAGTTGCCACAAATGGCTGTAAATTTGATTGTACCGCCATTGGTGCCAACAAATGAAAACAACGGCGAAGACACTGATGAAACCGATGAAGAGAGTGGCGAAAGTTGTGACGTCAATTTTCATGATCCATACGATGGAATATTATCAAGCGGCAGTGATTGAAAATGAATGTTTAAATTATGCGCGAAGTCAGTGCAGCATTTTCCAGATTAGAAAGAGAGTCAAGTCGAATGGGTCTGGCAGTGAATGCAGATAAGACGAAATACTTAGTGTCAACAAACAAACAGTCCCAGCGTCTTGGAACCCACGTTACCGTTGACAATACCTTCTTCGAGGTTGTGAAGAAATTCGTTTATCTGGGATCCAGCATTAACTCAACCAATGACATCAGCATTGAGATCAAACGAAGAATAACTCTTGCCAACAGGTGTTACTTTGGGCTCAGTAGGCAATTGAGAAGCAGAGCCCTCTCTCGACGAACGAAAATCACGCTCTATAAATCGCTCATCATGCCCGTCCTACTTTACGCATCGCAAACCTGGACGCTGAGCAGTTTAGATGAAAAGACTTTAGGAGCATTCGAGAGAAAGATTCTTCGTAAGATCTACGGACCAATCTGCGTCAATGGCGAGTACCGAATACGGTGGAATGATGAACTGTATGAGCTGTACGCTGACATCGACATAGTCAAGCGCATTAAAATCGAGCGGCTTCGCTGGCTTGGTCATGTTCAGCGCATGAAAGACGATGCTCCAGTGAAGAAAACATTCGATTCGGTACCCAGCGGCGGTCAACGCAGAAGAGGACAGCCGCATCTTCGTTGGAAAGACCAAGTAGAGAACCTGACGAAGCTTGGAATTTCCAACTGGCACCAGCAAGCGAAAGACAGAAATGGCTGGCGCAAATTCTTAGATGAGGCCAAGACCGACATACGGTTGTAGCGCCAACTAAGTAAGTAAGTAAGTAAATTTAAATTATAAAAAAGGCCACTTCGTCATTTTGCATGAGAGATAAGTGGAGTTTTCATTTGTTTGTACGAAATTTGAAACTCAGAATGCATAATAAAAATTAAAATTTATGTGAAGAATTTAAAGTCCATATTAATTTTTGTTGAATTTTAAAAATGTTGATAAAGTAACTTTGTATGGGAGGTAGGTGTGGTTTTCACCCGGTTTAGCTGAATTTCATACTTAAAGCAGATATTGAAAATCATATATCACATACAAATTTTCATGTACATATATTAAAATTCATAGAATTACAAGAGATTGTACCGTTTTTAAAAAGTCATTTTGTATGGGAGGTAGGCGTAGTGTCATCGGATTTGATTCATTTGCGATCTTGATATTTTAGATACAAGCTTAAATACCAAATTTCATTACAAAAGCTTCAAAATCACGCCTGTAATCGTTTCGACAAACAGACAGACGGACGGACGAAAAATTTTTTTTTCTTCTTTGAACACATTCTAACTAAAAACAAAAACAGTCAAAAGTTACCTCCGTCTTCTAGGTGCATTGATGTCCATTTTCAGGGTAAAATACCCCATTATGCGATGGATGGCTATCGCTAGATTCAAAATACTTATAGAATCATCATAACATAAACCAAGGACTATCTTGAGCAACTGTGCCGAACAATTTTTTTCGTGTGGCGCCTTAATAAACGCATGTTTTACGTGAAAAGTCTCACGTATCGATGGCTTAATATAGAAAAGGCGTAACTTTTTTCTTTACAGGAAAAAGAAAAAACTGAATAAAATCTGAAAATCTATAGATATACAAAATTTTTAATACAGTTTTTAGGGAGGTTTGTAGGGAGGTTTATTTAAGAGTAATCTACTCTAATATGTTAAAAACTCAATTTAAAAAAAAAACCCAGCTATGCCTTTTCTATATTAAGCCATCGACATCCTTTATTAATTTTATACTGATATCTATAAAATTGTAGCTAAAACCCCCCCCCCCCCACTTATATAATAAAACAACACTGAAACAAGCTTATAAGAATCAGCTCATTAAATAATATATAAATTGGTTATTTCAGCCCTTTAAAGGAATTTGACCAAACGTCTATTGATCAATTGTGTTGTGCGTGTTTAGCTAATTAAAAACATATTTATGTACATATTTAAAAAAACACAATATTATTAGATATACGCCACGTTGACCAATAAAATATACACTATAAACTTAACAGCTTGCCATGAATATTGATGTCAATTAAAATGGATAGACAGATAGGCAGAGAGATAGATACAAACACACACACAGAGTTATAAAGAACTTATTGCGGATAACGCAATAAAATTCTGCAGTATTTGCAGTAAATTTTGTTGTCTGCAATAAAGCTAAATAACAATTCCAACAACAACAACAACACCAATAACAGCAAATATGATAACTACAGTTTGTTGTTACAACGGCAGCCCTTTTAATTAATAGCTGCAGAACCGCAAATCAGAATCCAAGCTAACAACATATTGAGTTCACCGCTGGCACCGGTGAACCGTAACGTCCATCATCACCACCATCACCTCCATCATCACCACCTACAGCAACATCAAACAACTTAATTAGATTACAAGAGCTAAAGAATGACAGGAGAGTGAGGGCGTAGAGAGGCGTGGCATGGTGCCCACAAGACTGTTGCAGCACATGCAAAACATAGGCTGTTCTAAATAGTTTAGTCATTATATAAATTTACGCACTCAAACACACACACACAAGCCCACTCATAAACACGAAGTTCAATAATAAATACACTAAAAAAAATTGCACGAGATTAAAAACACTTTATGAACTTTTTTGTCATAAAGCTCATATATAATTATTGAGAAATATATTTTCTTAGGGCCGCTTTTTCAATGTCCGGTTAGTCAAGCTCTTAACCAGGAGTTAGCTAGCCATATGATAGCTAAAAAAATATTTTTGATTTCACCAAGTGCTGGTTAAACAACCTTCGATTTTTTTGTAATTTTGTAACCTTGTCAGCTGTTCTTTCGATTAGCAGCTAACCGAAACCACATATTCGTCGTTAACTTAATCAGCACTTAACATTGAGAAAGAGCTTTTTGCTAACTGCTGGTTAAAGTTATGATTAGTGCTTAGCCGGACCTTCAGAAAGCGGCCCTTAGAGTTACAATCTATAGTAATAAAACTCATTTTCTGTTTTTTTGTTTGGCCATTATACAAATTTAAACGGATCAACGGATTTTTCTCAAACTAGGTATACATATTAAGTGCGTTCTAACTTAAAATGCTGCATACTTAGTTTTTGCCACGATTCCTCCGAATTTTTTCAACTAACTGTAATTTTATTATTATAATACTTTTACCATCGGAGTTTTTTTGTGTATTTAATATTAAAAAATTTTGTTATTTTGACGTCAAAAGTACTAACATATATTCAAAATTGTAGAAATTTTCAGTGCAATGACTTTTTCATAAAACATCGTTAACTAAGGATGAGAAAAAAACGACATGAAAATCAAAGTTTGGTCTTTCGATGCAAATAACTCCGCTGTCCATTAATATATTTCATTAAATTTTTTTCGTACAAAAGTTAAATTAAAGCACTTCATAAAAATAGTTTGGAATGTACCGTTAGGTCAGTATGTATATGTTTTATGATCTTGTCAAAAAAGGTCAATAGACTTTTTACTCAAAAAATGACTCAAACATTGTTTTTGTTGTAAAAACTAAATAAAGTAAAAATTGCACATCTGACTACCTTTCATAAAAAACCCAACGATTGCCATCACTTGCAACAAGATTTATTTTGTTCCGGCACATTATTTAAAATTTTCCAAATGGGATGAAAACAACGGCTACCTCCCATACAAAGTGACTTTATCAAAACATTAAGATCTCATAAAATGCCACAAATATTAATATAATGACTTAAAATTTTTCACATAAAGCTTATGTCGGAAATATTAACCACATATTTTAAATTTGTACAAATAGGATGAAAAAAAAATGCCTAGCTCCCATACAAAGTGACTATACGAAAACGGTTAAATCTCTTTAAATTCCACAAAAATTAATTTAAGAAATTAAAATTTAACACATATGCTTACAATTTCCAAATTAACTCTGAATCTGAGCTTAAGCAGAATCTCATAAAAATTTTGCCTACCTCCCGTACAAAGTGATGTCATCAAAGATGTCATTAACTGTAAACTTAGCACGTAACCTTCCATATTTTTAAAGTTTTCTGCCTTTTAATTTTGATAGATTATGTAAAAACCACTCCTATCTTCCACACGAAGTGACGTCATCAAACTTATAAAACATGCATTACTAAGAATATACCTGTGGTTGCATTTTATCTTCTGCCAAAACGAAGATAACTCCTTACTAGTTAAAATATTATAACTTTCTTTTGAAAAAACATCTTTGCTTTGCTAAGACTTTGACTGGATTTTGTGTATTTTTTCTTAGTGATGCCAAACTGCTCTGACTTTTTCAACATAATTCAATGTGCTTACCAACTCAACATACTCAAAATATTTATTCCTTTAACGCATAGCGATATCAAACTCAAAATCTAACTGTCTTGATTAAAATCCTGTTGATACAGAAATCATAACATTTAATACTGCGCCATGGCGCAACTGCGTTGACTCATATTGCTGATAGAATAAACTGCGCTCGATTTTAAGAATTTTTACTGCATTACCAATTAATCTTTAGTAATAAAACTATCTGTGCGTTTGTTTGTTTGGAGATTATACAAATCAAAACGGATCAACTGATTTCTCTCAAACTAGGTATACAAATTAAGTGCATCCTAACTTAAAATGTTGCATACTAAGTTTTTGCCACGCCGCCTCCGAAATTTTTCAAATAACGATCATTTTGTTAGTTCAGTACTTTTTAGCATCGGAGCTTTTTGTGTATTTAATACTAAAATTTTTTTGTTATTTTGACATCAAAAACATTCACATATATTGAAAATTGTATAAATTTACAGTACAACGACTTTTTTATATAACATCGTTACCTAAGAATGAGAAAAAACGGTATGAAAATCAAATTTTGGTCTTTCGATGCAAATATCTCCTCTGTACATTAATGTATTTCATTTAAATTTTTTTTTTTGTTTAAAAGTTTAATAAAAGCCTTTACAAAAATAGTTGAACTGTACCGTTAAGTCAGTGTATATATGTTTTATAACTTTGTCAAAAAATGTCCAAAATATTGACTTTTTTCCCAAAAATTGACTGAAAAATTGTTTTTGTTGTAAAAATTAAATTAATTAAAAATTGCACGCCTTGCTACCTCTTATATGATATAGCATTTATTTGCAATAATTCTTCCAGTCAAGCGCAAAAATTATTTTACTGTTTTCTTCATCAATAAAAAAAGGGTTTCCTTTTGATTTTTTCACGAAATAAATTTTTTCCAAAATGTTGTTTTATATTTTTTACTAAAAAGTTAAGTCTCAAAAATAATTTATGTGAAAAAACTACCACAATATCTCTTTCCAATCAAAAGTTATTGCTAAAATTTTTTTTTAATACCAGCTATAGTAAAATTCTCTAACTTAAATGTATTCCTTGTATTAGTACGTCTATATTTTTGCCGCCCCCCCCCCTCCTTAATTTTTGTATATATATCATTTCATCGAAAAGATGACCGTGAATAGAATGTAGTAAAAGTTAATATTTTCATGTTTAACCCTCATCGGTCCCTTATTTCTAGAAGCGAATTGGTTCCTTGTGTGTAAATTTTACACACTTTTTTCAAAAGCAATATTTTCACCGATGTATGAAATTCATGTATACAAAAGTGGATGTATGCATTTTCAGGGAAATTGAAACAATATATTCAGAGCGCTCCTGGGAAGTTTGGTGTCGATTGGAAAAGGGGGCGTTGTACCTCCCTTACAACCTAAATTTACGCTATGGCCCACAAACCATAAAAAATGCTATATATCGAACGGTTTTGATCGTAAAAAACTAAAACTTTGTTTAGGTGGCTACTATTGGCTACTGTACTAAAAATGGGTATGGTCGCACTTTATCTAAGCCTACTTTTTCGAAATCATGTCAATTACTGAGTTGTATAAATTTTGATAGTGAACTATATGTATATATTATTGTTGCCACGCTAACTTTTACCGATCACAAATCAATGGAACTTATATATAAAAGACGGTTTTGGTTAAATAAAAATAAAATTTGGTAGTTTAGTTTATATGTGTACTATGGTCGCAATATATCTACGCCCACTTTTTCGAAATCACGCTAATTCTTGAAATGCTCACTTTTTGATAGTGAAAATTGATATGTAGGTGCAATGGGACAGAGTGGTGGTCTCTATATATATATATATATATATATATATTAGGGCGCGTCAAATTCTGGCTCAGCGAAATTCGTAAAATACATGTAATTTCAAGACTTTTTCTCCACTACAGCATATACAAATTCTGAAAAAAAGCTGTGCGGACTTTCGTAAATAGATTCATACACATACATTCATACATTCATATTTTATAATTGAGAACAAAATCTATTTACGAAAGTCCGCACAGCTTTTTTTCAGAATTTGTATATGCTGTAGTGGAGAAAAAGTCTTGAAATTACATGTATTTTACGAATTTCGCTGAGCCAGACCTCCAAAAAATTCGTCCATACAAATTGACCCGGCCTAATATATATGTTATTCGGAGTTTTTACACATACATATTTAAATTTTTTTTTAAAAGATGACCGTATAAATATATATATATATAAATGTTGCCATGCCTACTTTTTCCGCCCATCTATCTTTAAAAAAAAATTAAAATATGTATGTGTAAAAACTCCGAAACCGCTGAACCAATATTTATGAAATTTTCAGAGAAACGGTAGCAAAGTCTTCAGAATTTTCTCGTGAAGTCTGGTGCTGATTGCAAAAAGGGGTATGACACCTCAAATATACCCCAAATTTTCGATATCGAATAGCTTTGGAATAATAGTTCACACAGCATCGGAATTCGGTTTCGTGAAACTTTAGCAAGTTATAAAACGCATACCAAGGATGGTTTTTGCATTGCAAAAGAGGGCGTGGCACCTCCGAAATAATCCAAATTTGCTATATCGAATAGCTATACAATTATAGAGCGCACAGCCTCGGAATTCGGTATTCGACCACAATTTACACGTTTTGTTCCACTCATAACATTTTATGGGCGCGTAGGACAAGGGGGCGTAGTAGTAATGCGCCGGGTTTCAGCTAGTTAAAAAAAAATAAAAATAGGGAAAATATTGAAACAAAAATTAACAACAAAGCAGAAGAACAGTGGCAAAGGCTCGCCAATATTATGGTGTGTAAATTTTACGCACAAGGACCTATTAGGGAATTTTTTCTGTAGGGTAGCAACGACACCTAGCGTGAAAAAAGTCGAAAACATTAATTTTGCATACGATTTTTATATTGAGCCAAAATCCTAGCTCGATTTGATGAACTTATATTAAAGCAATATCAGCTTGAAGTTGAACAGTGTGTAAAATTTACACAAAGAACCGATAAAAGTTAATGTGTTATTTGGACAATATTGTTGAAAGTCAAATTTCTACGCCAACTAAGTGTACTGACATATAAAAGACAGCGATATGTTGACATATTAACTCTCCAATCATGGTTATAAGCTTGGCTGCATTGAACAAATGTTTCTGTTCAACAGCGTACTTACCAACAACAAAAAATGTTCAACTACATTTTTTGTTAACTGGAAACTTTGAATTTTTCTTATATAATTTGTTGACGATCGATTCGATTTTTTTTAAGGAAGTTATATGAAAAAGAATATAAGCAAGTGTTCTGTTCAATATGTCTTGTCCGACACTGTATATATATATATATATATATACAGTTTTCTGAAAAATGGTTCACTACTTTTATGTTTTTAAGCAAATGATTTAGAGTATGTAAAAATTTTCAGTTTTTTTTAAACCGTGCTTTAATTCAAATGCAAAAGAGTCAGGTGAATTTTTTGCAGTGTACAACTTAGCACACAAGCAAACAAACACTTTTAAATAGTAAGCTTAGTTCATGATTTTCAAATTTATGCATAACTGTTTATATGTCATGCTGTTGTTGTTGTTATTGTTATAAATGTTTGTTGTTGCTATTGTTGTTGTAGTAACATATTTGTCTGTGCTTATTTGTTAATTTCAGAGATGTCGTAAATTTTGCTGATAGAAGGTTTTGCATTTATTAACACGTTGCTGTTTATGTTGTATATTTATTGCTATTGCTGCTGCTGATGTTGTTGTTGTTGTTGTTGGACTAATTAATTATTTGTTTAAACAACACCAAAAATAAATTGCTTTAATTCTATGTCTGTTTAGTTTTTGATATGTATTACCTGTGTGTTGTTGTTGTTGTAATGAACTCTGGACAGAATTGAAATTTTGAAATTTGATTTTCTGCTTGGCTGATTTTCTGACTGCACAGCGAGACATAAATGCACACACACACATACACGCACACAAACATACACGCAAACAAACATACACGCATACTGACTGCCTGTTTTATATTGACACTTGACGCCAAACTGCGTTGCCACATTATTAAAATTAGTCATTGACTCACAAAACACACACGCACACTAAGGTTGAGCAAAATGTGAGGGAGTATACTCATATATTTGTCTGTAACTGGCATATATTATTCAGGTAAAAATAAAACGAGAGTTAAATGACATTTATTATTTTTCGTATCTTTGACGTTGACCCTCAGCATGGAGCATGAACCCATTTGAACACATTTTGTTTTTAAGGTTACACATTAGAATTTTAAAAAAGACTTAAGTTTAAATATTTATCCAAGCAGTGCATAGCAACAATTCAGAAAAGATCAGTTTAAGGTCAAATTAAGAAAAATCAATTGATTCAGAAATTTTATTTTAAATTTTAAATAGTACAACTGAAGTTCATAAAATTTTAAGTAAATTTCAGAATAGGACAAATAAAGCATCGTTCACTTAAAACCTGGGGCCGAATTACAGCATCCGTGATCAAGCAAAATTTCGAAGGGCACAACGAAACAAGTGCCTATAAATCTTATACAATTTTGCTCGATCACGGATGCTGTAATTCGGCCCCTGTACGCATCTCCGCAAGCGCCACACCCGTTACGTTCGATCGATTTAAACTTTTCAAACTTCTATAAGCTCGAAATAGATGTACCGTTATGTGTGCGAAGTTTGAACGTCTTGCTCAAAGTGATGGTGGCTCAGTACACGATGGAACTTGAAACGCGTAAAACGATCTTGTGCACGTACAACGCCAATCCCACGTGGTCAAGTTCGAAAATAGCAAACAAATTAAAATTACCAAAAACAACTGTCTGTAGAGTTATAAAACGATGCAAGGAGCGAATGACTATAGAAAGAGCTAAAATAACTGCAAAAAAATCCGGGACTCTCAGATGCTGATCACGCAAAACTATTTGGTACATCCACGAGTGCGTCAAGACGCATTCGTATTGAGGCAGGATATAAATCGTTTCGTAAAATAAAGTTCCCAAACCGATCTGATAAGCAGAATTCTATTGCCAAACAAAGAGTGCCCCGGTTGTACACGTTTTTGAGCAAATCTAAGAATTGCGTTATAATGACGATGAATCATACGTCAAGCTTGATGTAAAACAGTTACCGGGATGACAGTTTTATGCAAAAAAACAACGTGGCGATGTTGCCGAAAAATACAAATATGACAAAGTTGACAATTTTTGGAAAAAAGTAATGATTTGGAAAGCTTTATGCAGTTGTGGTTTAAAAAGCCGTGTGTTCGTTACATCTGCAACAATGACTGCAAATTTATATATGAAAGAAGGCTTGGAGAAGCGTTTGCTGCCTTTTATTAGACATCACGGATCACCACCTGTGTTTTGGCCACGGTTGCCACCTCAAATTCCCACGAAAAAACCTTTTTCCCACAATAGCAAAAATTAATAACCACGAAAATTCCCATGGTATAAAATTAAAAAAAAATCCCATCGTAATTAAAATAAACCACAAAAAATCCCATGAACATTTAAAATAACCACGAAAATCCCACGCAAATAAAAAAACCACGAAAAATCCCATTTGCATTTAAAAAACCACGATAAATCCCATTTTTATTAAAAAAACCACAAAAATCTCTCTTATTTTAAAAATTACCACAGTAAATAATACAGACATAACAAATTGTCAAAAATTAAACAAAAAAATTAAAAAGAACAACTAGTATATTTCGTCATATGTGTTTTTATTAGTCTTTTAGTAATTATATTTAATAAAAAATATTTGTTTAAGCCCTTAGTCTTGTATAAAGTTTACAAAAAGATCCAAATTAGTTTTTAGTCTTTAAAAAACAAAAGACAATCAGCCCTATAATGAAAAATTTTTCACGCGGAATCGAAAAAGGGAGTTTTAATTTTTAAGATAAAGCTCAAAACCACTTTGGAAATTTTTAATGAAAACTTAGTCATCAATGGTTTATTAACAAATTTGCGTCAAAAATTTCCAAAATGTTCTTGAGCTTTATCTTAAAAATTAAGATAAAGCTTCCTTTTCCGACTCCGCGTGAAAAATTATTCATGATGGGACTGAATCACAAAATTCTTATCATTTTAACAATTATTGGTGAGCACGCACCGCAACAAAAGAAAAATTCTATTCGACTGAAAATTCGATGAACAACGAACATTTCGACAGGGTTTGACGTTCGATACTCGTTGTTCGATAACCAGCGAAGATTACGTCGAAAGCAACTCATAATAAAGGCCAATAACAAATCAATTTTAAGATATACTCATTTTATATATTGATAAAAAAAAAAGAAAAAATTCACTGAAACATATTTTCCCAATGCATGGAATTATGTCAAGAGTGAAAGAACTTCCCACCAAACCAAAGTAACCGAAGTCTCAACCACTTCGTTGAGAAAATCATATAGATGGGTTGAAACGATTTTAACAATAAACAAAAAACGAAAAATATACACTTTTATGTATATATTTATACATATTTTAACTGAAAAATAAAAATAAATCCTTCAAAACAAAAAAATCCCACAAAACAAAAAAATTCCCACTTGAATTAAAAGAACCACACTCAACTAAAAAATCCCATGGGAATTCCCATTTCCCACGGCAATTAAAAATAACCGCAAATGAGATTTTTCCCACAAAGGTGGCAACCGTGGTTTTGGCCCGATTTGGCCACCTGCCATTATTCGCACATGACAATGCAGTGGTATCAAAGAAATAACGTGTCAATTATCTATAAAGACTTTAATCCACCGAATCGTCCACAGCTTCGCCTAATCGAAAAATTTTGGGCGATTGAAAACGCAAAACTTAAAAAAGTGGGAAGCCAGCAAAAAACCCTCAATAGATGCTTCTGAAGAGGAATCGATTTGCTGCTACGGTACAAAGAAAAGATGTACAAAAGTTAATGTCACGAATCAAAAGAAAATTGCGAAATTTTATTAATAATAAAGAAATTTAACAAAAATTTTTTTATGATTCTTACTTGTTAATAACCAACATTTCAAGCTATGTAAGACTTTTGTCAGAACGTTTTTGCTTTTGTATACTGGAAATGCTGTTATGCGTACAGATTTTAAGTGAACGATGCTTTATAATTTAAAAAAGTTTTGACTGTGAACAAAGATTAAGGATCTTTTCTAAATTTCAATTTAATTGGAAACTCTCTGAACTTAACTGGAAACGGTGTAGAGTAAGCCTAGAACTTTCATGGCTATATTCAGAAATTATATATGCGTAACCGCAGCTATCTAGGACAGCATTAACGAGTTTTTCTTTTTTTCTGGAGCTGTGTAATTACCAAACATACATTTTCAGACAAATAACATATATACCTAAATGTACTTAAAATAGCACAGTAAATGAAGATAAGAAAAAAGTTCATTTATCCTTTTTTGCCATGAAGAACACTTAAAACAATAAAATTAGACAATTTTACTTTGCAAACATAAAGCATATCACTTTATTTAAAGTAGCCAAAAGTGTTTTTATTTCCTCTTTTCAATTTCCAAGCTGTCAAAATGCATGACAAACATGTCAGTCAGCTTAATATTCATAGGAATCGACAAAACGTTGAGTACGAACGTCAAAAGTTACACACGCAGCGTAAATAACGCAGCCATGAAGGCAACATCGAATTTAAGCTACTGGCGCCATATCAGCAAGCCGGCCGGCATGTTGCGCATGGTGCTTGTGTGTGCGTTTGCGAGCTTGTGTGTGGTATGGTGCACAACTAAGTGCGTTAAGTAAAACTTGCGTGTCACAGCGATACAAAAATTTATATTATAAAAGAAATAACTTTTTTTTTTACTACACCATACGTTTGTGTTGTACATATTGTCATTATATCGTCATCATCCCTGTTGTAGTTTTTTTTCTTTTTTTTTTCTAAAGTGTTCTACACCGCTGACCATTTAATCATGCTGTGCTGCTTTGGCATAGCTGATGAATTTTGCTGCGCCCAAACACCGACAACGGTCAACTTCAAACCGTTTATGGCGAAGCATGACAAAACGCAAAAAAAAAACTGGGTGAAAAAATCACGAATTTGTATAATAAAGCAATAAACAAGAATTTAAAAACCATTAAGAAATAATAAAAAAAAATTACAAAAACTATGAAAAACTGGAACAATGACCTCAGCAACAGCTTGTGAGATGAACACGGTTTCGCATGTTAACATGAACAAATTATGAAAAAAGCATGTTGTTGTTTTTTTACCCCTAAAGATGAAGTGAAGACAAGCTGTTTAGCAAGCTAGAAAAAGGTTGCTGCTTCTGTTTGCTTGGTTAAAAAAATAATAGATGAACTTTCCCTTTGTAGCACTTTTTGGAAAAAAAGCAAAATAATTTATAATTAAATTTTGTGAGAAAGTTCATAAGAAAAAAAAAACTAATTGTAAAGAAGAAATTCAATAATAAAAATTTTGGCACAAAATATGTCGTCAACAAAAAAACTAACACTAGATATAGTAGCAATCCGAATCAGCAGCGATAATGATAGCGATTAAAAGAGAAACAAAATTTAAGCTCACAAACCTAATTCCTGAAATTTTCACCAAAAACTTGAAAAAACAAAAAAGAAAAACAAAGTCGTAGACATGAAAATTTAAACGTAACAACTGAAAATTCTTTTTTGTCTGCACTTTGGCATTTTTATTTTCGTTTTACGACAGTTCACATTAATTTTAAAAATTCACAATTTCACTGTACAAACTTTAATTGGTGCACTTATTGTCAAATATTTTTTTTTACTAAAAAACCGTTTCTTGTAATGCAACTACTTGAATATTGACTGCAATATTAATATTATTTATTTTTTTTTTGTCACATGCCAAGCAATCCCTTAATGTGTGTATCTGTGATTGTGTGCTAGCATTTGACAGTTCAAGGCAAAGGCAACAATGTCATCGATAAATCAATAATATAATAAATCAATCACATCATTTGATTGTTTGACTCTTGCGCCTGTTTCATTAGTGATCAAGTTTTCAAGCTTACTTTGTTTCAACAAGTTACTTTTTTCATTGATATTATTATGATTGACATTTGGTGTGAAGAAATTTACAAAAGCAACAAATGTCATGAGCACAAAGTTGACCCATTTATAAGCAGCTTGGTGGTTTTTTGTTTTATTGCGACGCAGCAATTTGTCTGTAGTTGCAGCAACATGCAAATGACAGAAAAAACTTCACTTCACTTTCAGACTTAATGTCAATAAATTTTTTTTTATTGGTATTATTTGGGTATTATTTGCATGTGTCACTTTTTGTGTGGTTTACTTTGTTTTAATTAAATTGTGTACCATGAAGAACAGTTGTTTTGTTGATTTTAAAAAAAATTGTCAAGAAAGGCATTTTTATTTGCTACTTTTATGAAAAAATGTTGAAACAACCTCAGCCAGTGAAACTTGCATTCTACAATAAGTAGTTCTAATTGGGTCATCGATTATATAATATAAACTAAAACATGTACCAAAATGAAGAAAAAGCTAAAATTAAAAATATAATCGGCCGAACAAGGGCCGAACAAGGGTCAAACATGGTCTAAAGACATGACACGAATTTTCATTTAAGATAAATCAGCACATATTCAAAACAAAAAAAAAACAATGTGTTTATTTATGCTTAAAATTAAAACAAAAAAGTAACTCAAAGTACTAAAAGTAAACATACAAAACAAACGACGAAAACAGGGCTTTCTATTAAAAATTACAAAATCTTTTCTAGGCTGTATAAATTCAAACAAAAAATCTACTTACCTAAAACTATGTGCTTATAAAATTTTACAGAAATTATCTGTTCTAACCTTTTTAAAGGCAGTTACATCAGAATTTTTTAACGAAACTATAAATGCACTCAATTAATCCTGTTTTTTTCAATAATATACATACAAATATTAGAGCCTCCAAAATTTTTTTTTAATTTACACACAAAATAAAATCTCGGTTTAAAGCACTAAAGCCTTCGCCCTTTATTATTAACGATGTAAATCTAATTATTTTTTATAAGTCAAAAAGTATTCGAACGTAACTTCACCATATTTTAGCAAGCCTTGAACAACTTTAACCAGCTGCGTTAAGCCCCAACTACCTCTTTACTCACAAAAGAATTTATTCATAATGTTTCTATAACTGTTCGATTAGAACAGCGGCAAGTAGATTGACTTGAAGTAATTGATTATTTTTGCGTGTGACTTAAAGTTACTAAAAAGTTGGTTAAAATAAATGCTTTGCCCTTCACAAGGCTGGGTCGATTTTCAAACCTATGTTGCCTAGGCAATTTTCAGATCCGGCATAAAAAGTTATTTAAAAAAGGGGTGCACTTGACCCTATCACATCTTCAATTCTCTGAATTTTTACTTTAGGAATTCTTGTTAAAAAAATTTTGTACATAAACGTGTGCAGCTAGAGCAAAACGTACCAAAAAAAAAACAAAAAAAAAATTCGGAGGACCACTCGAATACATGTTGTGAATGTAAGGTGGATAGTATGAATGGTTCAGCCATGATGGTCAAAAATACATACGCACCAACGTTAAAACTATAGCTAGAATTTTGTGAATTTTTTTCTTAAGGAATTTTTTGCGATAAATTTTTGCCCATTCTTTATAACTTTTCGTGCCCAATCCGAAAATCGCCAAGCCTAAAAATGTGCGTCCCGCGAACACCTCACGCGGGACGCCAAATGTCCCGATTTTTTGAAAAACAATTTTATTTTGTAATATTTTCACTATTTTTTAAAAATTCTTCCTACGTTTTTATTTCTTCATGACTAAATTTGTACAGATTTTTTTGTATGCCACTAATTAATTGCACCAAATCACATACTTTTCAAGCAACCGAATAGTACTTGAAATAAAGAAAAAGGGAGCGAATAAACAATAACATCATTCTTTGTGGATATTGTAAATTTTGCTTTGCTCATTTTCACCCGCGATGTTCGTTAAGTTCAACATATCGTATCCTTTTCTAGCAATCAAACATAGTATGAACGAAAGAAAACGAAACGAAAAAAACAATAAGTGCATTATGTAAAATACATTATAAAATGCAAATTTTAAATTTTCATATATTAATATGGGTTCTTAAAAATATAAGTTTATTTTGTTTCTATATTCATTAATTTGAGTTCCTTTTCACTGATTTTTGTTTAAAATATAAAATTTCTTTTTTAAAGTTACATAAAACTCGAAAAAATCGATTTTCAGTAAACAATTTAAAGTTTTTTTTTTGTTATTCTAAGCGTACTGGACGATTGAGTCTCTGTCCCGATTTTTTTGCTTATGCCCCAATTTTTTTTTAAATCCCGATTTTTTTAAAAAAAAAAACTTGGAAGTCCTAGCCGAGGCAGATGCTTAAATCCGAAATAAACAAAAACTACCTTTGCTTCATTTTTACTAAAAGCTGTAAAACAGAATTATTCTCAAATAAAATTATTTCTCCACAAATTTTTTTTTTTTTTAACTTATCATACAATTGTTGTCATACAAAACTAATTCATTGATATTATTTTAATTCAATAATAATTTAAAATCACTATTGGTTTGGCAATTATTTTCATTCAAACATAAATTTGTCAGAAACTACCTTATCAACGAGTATGTTTGTTGATAAAGCATAATTTTCTAAGATCACTTTATTACAAATAATATCTTTGCTTTGTGACAGCTCTTTGTCAAAGAGTGTTAAATAGAATTGATATTATTTGGTATCCCATTTTGTCCCTAATTGTTGACTAATGAATATTAGTCACTGATGCCATTACACTTAAAAATAGGTCATTAAACCTTACACGAACAAGAAGTCATAAACTAAAATGCCCCACACCGTTTTTTTATGTACGTTTATTTCCAAAATGTTGAAATTTTAAAGCTAAACACAACTAAAACTCAGAAACTATGGACAAATTAAATTTGATGCGAAAAACTTACTTATATTATGAATTAATGTTTTTCAAAATATAATCGGCCGAAGAAGGGCCGAACAATGTTCGAACATGGCTCAAAAATATGACAGAAAATTTGTAAAAAAAACATCAGTGCACAAGCAGTTCAATCTTCATGTATAACGAAACGATGTCTGAACGCGTGCTTTGAGACACGGTAAGCAATACATGTTTTAAATCAAAAAATATTTTTGCTCATTTCTTTTACGACGTTCACACTTCGTTTCATTTCGCATAAAGATGCATTAAACCAACTTACCACCATGTTGTCTTTACAGTAGCCCGTTAAAAAACGTTTAACTTTCGTTTACGCATTAAACATTGCTTTATGCCATCTCTACGCCAGATAGTGTCCAATAAAATTGATATAATTTGATATCCCATTTTGCCCTCATTGAGCATTTTAACTGATTTAATTGAATAATAATACTAAGAAGTCATAAACCAAAATGCCCCACACCATATTTTAATGTATAATTCCCGAATATTGACATTCAAAAGCTACTTACACTTAAAAATTAAAAAAGTTATAGACTTTAACAAGTATCCCATTTTGCCCCAAAATTAATTTGATTCAAATTGACTCACTAGGATAATGTAAAAAAAATATATTAACTAATCGAAACCAAACTAGCCCCAACTTACACGTTAAACTTTATTTTACGCATAAAACATGACACGCTAGCGACTTTATGTCATTGGGCTATAAAAATAATTGATTTAAAGGGTTAATCGTGAAAAAACTGAAACCACACCACAAAAACAAAAACATTACAAAACTACACTTTGTGCTGTGCTGACGAAATTACTCAATTACTCAGCATGGCAAAGAATCCAGACAATAGCAATGAGGAATAAAATTTGACTTCAAGTGCAGTCGGCAATAAAATTAACAAACACATAAAATCTAAGAAGACACCACAAAGACGATAAAGTCCAAATTGAGGGAGTGCAAATAATGCAATAAGTTGTTAAATTTTGTCTCCTTTTTTTTTTGGAATAAAACTAAAGTGCATGATTTATAGTTATTTGCTGCATGTGTCTGTTTGTGCGTCTCCATTTCTGTTTGTCTGTTTTTCTGTCTACTTGTTGTGATTTCAAGTGATGGGCAATGCGTGTGATCAAGACAAAAAACTATTGTTTGCGGCTGCAACAGTAAAGTTTTACTTAAAAAGCAGCAAAACTATAGCAACAAAATTTTATTTGCACGACTTTGAATGCAGCATGCAACAGCAACAACAACAAAAACAACAACTAGTTCAGTACAAAATATCTTCACGCAGTGAATAAAGTGAATGACCAGCCGATTGTTGTTGCTAACTTTCTCAACAACAAAAGCAAAAACAACAACGACAACAACTTAATTAAATTATTTTGTGCAATCTGGCCACGACATGGTGCAAAGCAGCAAATCCCATAGAATTGATGCCAAGTCAAGCAATTCGTATTTAGTTTTACGCCACATTTTCACATGCATTATTTTTTTTTTTTAAATATTTTTCTCCAATTAACTTTCCTTGCCGTTATTAACGACGACGCCCAACTTCCGTTAGTTATTTGATTTTATTTTCTTTCTTTTTTTTAATTTCGTGTTTAGTTTTATTATAAAATCTGTCATAAAACATGTTTCACGGGAAATACAAAAGTTTTTAATATGAAAATATAAAAAAGGCATAAAATTGCGACAACCTGATAGCTGTTATTTAGAGTCTTTTTTTCTCTCTCTATAAAGCTGTTTGGCTGCGATATTTGGCAGCACTTGTTAACTGCTCGTTGTTGCTGCTGTTGATGTTGTTCGAAAAAAAAAATAAGAAAAATAAACTTGATGCTGTGGCCAACAAGTTATGATTAGTTTTCATGTCGATAATTAACGCTGCATTCACACAGCATACAGCAATGGAAACAATAACAACAACAACAACAACAAACATCAAGAAAAATGTGTCGGCTTATCTGGCTGCCCGCTCTGTGCGCTCTGCGCCACTGTTTCTTTTGGGCCAAAATTAAGTGCAAAACAAGTTTGTGCTTTTATTGCTGTGGCGTAGTTGCAAGTTGTTGATCGTTGGCGACAACAGTTACTACAACAACAACATCAACATTCTTGTTTTATAGCCATTATGTTGGCTGCATGTGCGACTTGTTAGTTTTATTAACTTTTCTATACTTATTCTATTCTAAATGAACTCTCTGAATGGACTCAGGGTCAGGGTACATACCATTGTTATGCAATCACGTTTTTTACACGTTACAGACATTCTTAAAAATCAGCGCAAGATATGCTGTTTTTTACAAAACACTGCACTTAAATATTATATTTCAATAAAAATTACTCATACGCCACGGTGTACTTTTTGTTTATTTATGCTTTTGGGCAAATTTTAAAATCTTTTTTGCATTTTTTGTGCAAACAACTGTAACAATATTTTGTTAAATTATAAAAAATACTCTTTAAAGCGCTCTTAAGAAAAAAAAAACATACAAAAACAACGTTTATGCTAAACGTTTTTTGCCACTCTACAAAAATTTACTGCGCGCGACTCATAACCGACCCCAACTAAGACCTACTAAGCTACTTATGACCCAAGCTCAACATGAGCTGCAGACTTAATGTTAATCTCTTGGAGTGTTTGTGTGATTCACAGTGTAATTAACATAGAGCAGAGATTAAAAAAAAACATAAAAACGACGACAAACGCAGCTGTCGCGTTTTATTTTTTGCACATTTCGGACAACATTAACAGATAATTAAGGCATGGAAAAGTGAGGAAGCTACGAAAATGCAAAAAAAAATAATAACTCTGACTTATACTAATGCACAACATAAAATAAAAACAAGCAAGAAAAATTACAATTCCTTTTTTTAAATTTTAAACATGCGTGTAGCACATGAAATTTAGTTGTACTGTGAACACACACACACAGCATTTTTTGGCTAGTAAAAAGCCGTGTAAGCTTGAATTTTTACTGTTACTTGGGACAACGTGGTTTGCAATGTTTGACTTGAATACGTTAGAATGTCTAGCAGGGTAGAACGCAAACAAGAGCTGGTTGCTTAAACTGCACAGTTTCCAACGGAAAAACAAACTTTGCTTGTATGTAAGTTATTCCTACCAGTTATAATGTGTGTAACTAATACTGCAGAGAAACTTTTCATTAAGTCTTGACGTTGGCTTAAGCCACAAATTTTAGCGAAATCATCAAAATGTGTTCCAAATTTCAATGGCAGCGCATTTTTGTGTGTGTGTGTTTGTGTGTGTTTGTTTTTGTTTATTTTATCTCTGTGGCTCACATATTTAGCTGTAACTTAACAGGATACGATACTGAATACAGCCACGAAAATCACGTACTGACCAGTATAACAAAATATTTCGTCATGTTTGTGTACATTCAAGACATGTCGAACATATTAAATTATTAGCCTTTGAAACATAAACTGTGTTTGTCACAATAAATATCCTTATAATATAGTTTCTTTGTCTGTCTTTGTCTGTCTTTTATTATATTTTTTTTTTTTTAATATAACAAGAAGTATTTTTTATTTTACGAAATATCATTTCATTATACTAAATCATTTTCATGATGATACAATTATTAAATCAAACAAAAATGGAATTACAGTAAAAATTCAAGAATTACACAGTGCAACAATTTAGAACTATTTTGTTGTATCGGCAATACCACTGATTGTTTCTGGTATAGGAGCACTCCCAAAACACGACCTCATACTTCGTTTTGTAGTAGAAAGTCTCAATTTTTTTCCATTAAAAAATTTTATTATAACTGAGAAAGAAAAGCATGAGAAAGAAAAACATGAAGAAACTAGTAAAGGATTCATTTGACCAATAACGAATTTACGAATAAAAAGATAGAAGAATTCCCAATTCTTCCTAATCCACCACTGTACTCATATATTTTTTTTTTTTTCTTAAAAATTGTTCGCCTGAGTAGAATTTTTTAGTAGCGAGGTTCCTGAAAGTGCCTCCATCCTGTTCCTTTGCAAATTTCACTTAGTAATGGTAAAAAACAATTAAATAAGAATACAAAGTTTTAGTTACAATGCCTAAAAATCTTATGTTAATTATGAACACACAAATTAGATCTGGGCACTTTATTAGCTTTAGACGCACTACTAAACACATGCAGTAGAGACCAGGACCAGGATTGTTATTTAAAATAAACATATTGAAACAACCAAGTAACAAAAAAAATTTTAATATTTTTAATGCAAAAAAAAAATGTGAGAAGAGTGGTGGATCAGGAGGAATTGGGAATGCCTCCGAACATCCTTTACAATCTTCTTTATTTGTTGTTTTTCTCATTTTCATTCTCATCTTGCAGAATAAGTTGACCAATAAAAAAAATTAGACCCTCTACAACGATACGAAGTATGAGGAGGGCTTCTCTACTAGAAACAAGCAGCGGTTTTTCCGATACATTCTGGCTGCCGCACTGTGTTATTGATTGCAACTTTTATACCATTTTTTTCATAGATGAGTTTGCTTTAAAATATACAATAAAAATTTTAAATATATTTTGATCTTGATGTTGTAGTGCATTTATAATAGTTCTTCTATATTAACCCTACTCACAATACATACATACATTTATTATTATTATTTAGTCTCTAAATATATATATATAGTTTAAGCTGCTCTTAAGCTGCCCTCTAAGCTGATTGATAAAATATAGGCAGTCAGTCTGCATTGAACTAACAAACGAGTTGTGTCATTATTATGGAACCACTATAATGTTGGTTTTAATTTTGATCTTGATCTTGATCTTGATCTTGATCTTGATCTTGATGTTGATCTTGACCTTGATATTGATCTTTTAACGTGCAATAACAATAGAGTTCAGCTACTACAGCTTTTTCGAACTTTCTCCGCATTAGATCATCTTAAGAACCAGCCCAAATAACATTAAAACATCTCAATAAGGCCATTCACAGTTCGAATACGCTGGTTTGCCATTTGTTCGACTTGCTATTTGTACGCCAATTTACGAAAGCGTATTTTGCTTTGTTGTTGTTTTGCATACAAATGCAAATACGCAGGCACGCGTAAATAAAAGCAGCCCTTGGACGTGTTTTTTGTAGCACGTATTTTTATGCTCTGTCTACAGCCGCATAATCACATACATCACAGGGTTGCACAATCTTTTTATACGACAGTCACATGACGAGGTATATCTTGATATTGATATTGATATTGACATTGACATTGATATTGATCTTGATCTTGATCTTGATCGATCTTGATCTTGATCGATCTTGATCTTGATCTTGATCTTGATCGATCTTGATCTTGATCTTGATCGATCTTGATCTTGATCTTGATCGATCTTGATCTTGATCGATCTTGATCTTGATCGATCTTGATCTTGATCGATCTTGATCTTGATCGATCTTGATCTTGTTCTTGATCTGGATCTGGATCTTGATCTTGATCTTGATCTTGATCTTGATTTTGATCTTATTTTATTTATTTATTTATTAAATTTAGATATAATATATACACCTAAGATACGAAATAAAAGAGTACTGGCTGCAGAGGACTTTGACTCGAAATAATATTAAGAATTAGGATTAGATACATTGATGGGGAATATTATAATACGTTAATCAAATTACATTTCTTAAAAAATTCATATATAGATACTACATTGTCATAACAAATATTTTTCAATAAGCTAGATGGCAGAAACGTGTTAAAAATATCTTTTCTTATGCTCGCAATTGAAGGACAAATGTTGAGTAGGTGATCGACAGATATGGAATCTCCGCAGAGAGGACATCTTTGTTGTTGACCGATTCTGTGGTGGCCGATTCTGAGACGGACAAAAAGTTTAGTTTGTTGACTTGTAACATTATTTGGGTAAAAAGTTTTGATGCATTTGTGGTTGAAGCTGGTGTAGCGGTGGTTAAAAAAATACCAAGCGGATAATTTCTGATTGCATATATAATTTTTGATAACTCTGCGTTAATCTTTATCTTCATATGTGTAGAAAGTTAAACAGGGTTATTTAGTGGCAACTCTAGCTGCTTCATCTGCTAGCAAGTTATCCATTAATCTATTGTGACCTGGGAGCCAGAAAAGGTTAGCTTTATCTTGATTTCCAATACAAAGTGCCCTTATCTTACTAATGATATGGTTGTTATTGTATATGTTTTGTATGGCATCGAAGGTGGCCAGGCTGTCAGAACATATCACAAACTTGCCCCTGTTGCGTTGTGCATATGTAAGAGCCTCATGAATAGCAAATGCCTCCGCAGTAAATACAGAAGTATTATGAGGAAGCCACCCTCTTGAAATCAAAGGTCCTTCTTGATGAACGACGGCAAATGTGGTGATGCCATTGGACTTGGAACCGTCCGTGTAAAGCATTTTCCAGCTATTGTGATTATATTGTTCTTGTTGCTCAAGGAAGAGCTGTTGATATATGGAGTTGCTAGTATTAGTTTTTTTGTGTACTTTCAAAGTTGTAATGAAAGAAGATTCTTTCAATAACCAATAGGTTTGGCCTAATATCTTATTGCAGTTAGGAGCGAGAACAATGTCCAGTTGCTTAACAAATGTCGCACATCGACGCACCGTAGGTATAAGTTTGTACCTGCGTTTATGGCATCCAGCACCAATGAAATCGTCGTGAAGAATTTAGTTATTTGTATTTATTAATTTTGGTATTAGTTTCCAAGTTGCTTCACTTATCCTATCATGAATATTGGGCAGTCCTGCTTCAGCTAACACACATTTTGTTGATGAGGTAAGAAACGCATTTATGCTGCAGCGCACCGCCGTATGATATGGAGCATCTAACAGTATGACGTTCGAGTTTGCGCACCAACCAAATATTGAGAGCTCGTAATCGATTTTAGCAAGCATAAGAGATCTTGTGACATTAAGTAAAGTATTAATGTGTACTAAAGAATGCTTAGAACATAAGTTTCTTATTATATTTAATCTATTTATGAGGCTTTTTCTAAGGCTAGAACAATGTTGCCTGAAAGTAAATTTTTTATCAAAAATTATGCCAAGAATCTTTAAGTTATTAACACTATCAATAACAATATTGCTGAAGTTAAGATAATTGAAATTACAATCGCGTTTTTTACAAATGTGCAAATTTTTACATTTATCGATAAAAAGAGTTGTACCCGACCATAATTCCCATTTTTTTATAACTAGCAGAATTTTTGAAAAAGTATCTTTTACAATAGTATTATCTTTTATTTTAGTAAATATAATGACATCATATGGCTAAATGGATAAATTAATATTTTTGTGTTTTAATACTATCTTGTTAATCTCCTCAAAGGCAATTATGAATAGCACGACGGACAGGGGAGATCCCTGCGGTACACCGTTGCACATAGAGAGAGAATCAGACAGAACATTATTGATTTTGACCTGCATTCTGCGCCCGATCATGAAGGCCCTTATAATATTAAAGACCTTCGGGCCCACGCCCCAGATTCCAAGTTGCTCCAACACAGCGTGAACGCCAACCCGCTCGAATGCTCTCTCGAAGTCAGTTACCAAAACCGTAACATGATTTTTCGTCGAGAGAGCATCCGCCACGAAGTGCTGGAGATGCAACAATGCGTCCATCGTGCCATGTTTGCTTTTAAATGCCACTTGGGTATGGCTTATAAAATTATTTTTAGTAATGAACCACATTATTCTCTTGGCCAACATTTTTTCAAAAACTTTGGAGAGGCACGTAAGAAGCGATATTGGTCTGTAACCATTTATATCGTAGTTTGATTTATTCGGTTTGGGGATAGGTAAAACTATTGCTGTGCGCCAAGTGTGGCGGTATACGCCTTGTTCAAACATACTGTTATACAAATATAGAAGTTTCTTTTTAGTAGGATTTGGCAGATTTTTTAGCATAGGGTATGATATACGGTCTTTACCCAGGGATTTACCCTTGCTATACTGAAGAGCTACTTCTAGTTCCATTAAAGTGAAATTAGCCCCTAAGTTGTTGTGCAAAGAATTTATACTGTTATTTTGGTAAGGCCTAGTAAATGTTTCGTACTTATTGGAGATATGTTCGTTAGGGAAATTAGAATCATTCGAATAGTTAGACGAATTGTAAGCAAAAGCTTCAGCTATTGCATCTGAAGAAGTTATTAAAGATTGATTTAGCTTGATAGATTTAATGGGTGTATGTGGGCTTGATCTTGATCTTTATCTTGATCTTGATCTTGATCTTGATCTTTATCTTGATATTGATATTGTTATTGATCTTGATATTCATCTTGTTTTTTATCTCGATCTTGTTATTGATTTTGTATACTTTTTTTATCCTCATTTTTTTCGATCTAGTTTTTGATATTAATTTTTATATTAATGTTGATTTGTACTTTACTTTCACCTTTATTTTGATTTTGATTTTTCTTTTGATCTTAATATTAATTTACATTTTTAACTCAGTCTTAGTATTGACTTGGTCTCTATCTACATCTTCAATTCTTCTTTTGCATTAATTTTTATTTTTAAGTCAGATTTTCAAACCAAATCAAGTCTAATATAAGGCAACATCTGAGTTAACTCCATTTTAATTAAAATCTTTCCATTTCATTTCAGGTATGTAACTGCGTAATTGTATAATCGTAACAAATACATCTACATTTCAATCTAATGTTTTACAGGTAAGCACAAATTAAGCTCTTTATTGTTTAAAATTTTAGCTATGTAAACTTCCAAGTGTGTTTCGGATTATGTTAAATATAGCCCAAAAGTAGATCAATAATTGCAAAATTGAATGGAAATTTTAACACATTTTGCTTTTCACAACTACTTACAACGTAGACACGATTTAGTGCACATTTAAACATGTATCCAATCAGGCGTGTACCCAAAAAAAATTTGGGGGGAGGCTTTAAACATTTAATTAGACTTATTCCAATTTTAGAATCGTTATATATAAAAGCCAAGCATGCTGCTCCGTGCCCAATATCTCTCAAACTGTTCTCAAAAATTGTCAGCCTGAAAGTATGCACATCTTAATATATAAAAGGCAAGCATGCTCCGCACACAGTATTTCTCAAACTGTAATTATGGCTGAGTGCATGCATTTATGCAATGCATCAGTATGTTTTATTTTGAATTGGTGCTAAGTTCAATTATGAAAACTGCGCAACTCTGTTGATATTCCTAAAAAGAGTATAGTTGCGCAGTTTTGGTTAATAAGCTTCGGATCAATTTTAAAATAAAGCACACTGATGTATTGCATAAATGCATTTAAGAACTCAGCTTATTTTTTTGACAGTAAAGCACTTTTACAAGACATTGTTGTTCTCAAAAATGTTCAGCCTGAAAGTATGCACAGGAAATATATTCGATACTTATCAGTGGCAATATTGGGTTTTAGTAATTTAGTTTTTACAATAGAACGTTTTTGATCTAGCTTTATAAAAATGCTTATGACGAATTTAATGAAATTCTTCGTAGCAAGTTGCTGCGTATATGATGGTTGCTAATTTTCCAACACTGCTTCAAAATTCAAATTGTTATTTGAAGTGATACCTATATTTGTATTTTGAAAAAAATGAAGTGAATAAAAAAATCAAGCTTTAAAAAGAGAAAAAAGTGCTTTCGGCAAATGGCTCCAAAAGAAAAGTGTGCGGAGGACCTGTCGTAGAACAGGCTTTTATAATAGTATAATATAGTATTTATATCATAATGTCTAGTCTTTATTTATTTTGGGCTAGTGCATTTAAAATATCTTTTGTGGTACCTTGTGGTTACAGGTTGATTTGTCTGATGCAAGCAGCGCCTTAAAAAATATGGGGTACAAAATGTTGATCAAAATCTGAATCAAAACTGAAAAATTGTTTTAAAATTCAATGCAATGCCTTTAATAGCAATGCATGTTTTTTCATACAAAATTTTTAAAAAATTTCAAGCAATTAAAAACATATTAAAAACTTTTTATCTTATATTTATATTACGCAAACGCAAATTTTTTCTGACGTGAGGCATTTTAAGTGCAAGTCCAATCTTAATAAATTTAGTATGGTTTTTTAGGTTTAGACCTGTAGATGTGCAAACTGATTTTTTGTTCTCTTAAAAATTTATATTTTTTAAGTTACAGCTAGTTAAATTTTGCATATAATTATTGTTGTTATAATGCTTTTTCTCTTCTTAATTTCAGCATATGCCTAAAAATATGTGAGGTATTTAGCGCCACCTATCGGCTTATAGCTATGAAACTGTTATATTGACGCCTAATCTTTTATAATTTCACAGCTAAAACTATGAATTGATATATTCAACATCAAAGTGATACTGGAATGATTTCTTACAGTTGAAAAAATATTTCTAAGCTGTTGGTTCGAAAATTAATTAATTTTTGAAAATTTACACAAAAATTTAATAAGAAATTGGAAACTGGTGATGAAACTCTTCTGTTCAAGCATTTTTCAACTGGAAATCAATAAATGTTCTTACTCCTGTATATTTACAATAAATTTGGGCATGTAATTAAATATGCTAACCTTATATCGTCGTTGCGCGGTCAATACCTCATATATTGCAAAAAGACCAAAATTAATTTTACTTCAATTTTGATCAGTTGAAAATCTATTCAATAGCTTAAAATAGAATCTAAGTATGTTTGAATTGGCCACACGGGCTTACTAGTTTTTTGATATTATCTAAGAGAAACATTTTATGTTTTTAATTTAAGCAATTTATACATTAATTCATTTACTTTGAAGATAAACTTATCTGCACTGTTTAACAACTGTAGTTTTTATTTTTCGTAAATGTTTCGTAAGGTTTTTTGTTTTAGTAAAAATGGAAAGTATTGGCTTGAGATAATGAAAAAATAGTTGAGGCAAGGAAAAGACAAAATATTAGATTTGTTTTTTAATTACTAAACTACATAAATACTTAAGTACCTAATTACTTAATTACCCAATTAACCTAAAGAGGATTTATGTAACGTAACACCAGATCAAAAAGCCTAAGGTTGCGGACAGAGTGATCGTCGATTCAGACAGGCAGGCAAATAGGTGCAGACAAACTGTGTGAACAAGCGAGATTAAAGTCAGCTTGACTTTATTTCTATCTCGTTTATTCGCAGGTTACTGCCTGCGCCTGCGCCTGCCTGTCTGCCTGTCTGCCTGTCTGAATCGGCTTTCACTCTATTTGCAACCTAAGGGCTAGTTTATAGTGGCGACTTGTTGCTTTGCCGAGCCGAGCTCTAGCTAAAAGGTGCTGGTAGTGCGCATAGTGCACGCTTACTGCCGCCGACTTATTGCAGCAGGTTTTTTAATATTTTTTTTTTTTTTTTGTATATATTCCTTTTTTTCTTTTTTTTTTGCAATCGAAGCATTAAAAAAGGCACGTGATTTCGTGTGTGCTTTTGCTTTCCTCAAACCAGTGGACAATCAGTGAAGATACGAAAATGCGAACAAATTATGCTAAAACGCACTTTAAGCCACTGTAAGTCGCTTTAAGTCACTTCAAGGAGCTAGCTTGTTTCAACTTTTTTGCAACTGTTTTCTGATGTTTTTTGTTGTCTTGTTAATGGATTCTTTTTAACCCATTAACGCTCATAGTAAAACGATGTTATATTTTTATGATTTTTTATTATTAAAGTAATTAAATAGAGTAAAAGTATGTTATAAAACAAAGAAAAAAATAAAGTGAAAAAATATGAGAAAAATCACACGGTTACATTTTTTAGCACTTTTTGGTACACAATATAACAAAATTTGATATTATTTCACCTCGAAATGCAAAATTTAAAAAATATAAGCACAAATTTATAAGATCTGGTATATACAATGCCCGGCATTTTTGTACTTTTATTTCATGATAAGTTACTTTGAGAATATCATAAAATAAAATGCTCAAATTGATATTAATTTTCGCGGGAACCACAAATCTTTTTCTATTTCATAACTACTCGTAACATCTTGTCTCGATTTCAATAAAAAATTCGATTAGATATTTAAAGTTGCGTTCACGAGTCATATTTTAACACCTGTACACGCGAGTTATGTATAAAAGCTCACCAAGCCCTAAAGTTGAGCTGCCAACTAAAACTACCAATAAGTCCATATTTTAAGTATTATCAAACTGCTGAGTTACTTTATTCAATGCAGCTCAGTAAATATTAAAATCATTTATTAAATTATTGGCAAATAATAATAAATTGCTTAATTACTACTTTAGTGATAAGTCAATGACTTTTTTGAAGGTAACTCAGCAAGCTTAAGGTGTCGGGTAATTTTAAGTATTAAAAATTAATGAATCAATAAAGTAACGTGAAACAAAAAGGACGCTAGATCTTTTGATTCATTTCTCGCGCATGTACAGAGGGCGCAAATGAGTTAATAAGAATTTTTTTGAAAATATGAGCGTACAAAACACGAACATTAAAAAACATACATCAGCTGCTGACCCAAGAAAATTCGAATCTATTTTTCAGCTGAAACGCACTTCAAGCCGCTTCAAGTCACTTGTTTGACTTTCTTTCTATTGCTTTCCGCCGTTTTTTATTGCCTTGTTGTTGCATTTTTATTTCGAATTTTTTTTTGCGGTTTTGAAAAAGAAATAACAATAAGCAAATCTTATTTACGCTTATGTACGAGGAAATAGGAGGGAAGAGCGCACATAAGAAATTTTGTTAACCTTCATTTGCAGTTGCTTATCGATGAATTGCTTAACCAGGTGGTTTGGCTTTTTTCTATAATTTTTCTAATGTGTTCTGTATGCAAGAAATTTGCCCTAGTGCGGACCTTTACTGTCAATCATTTGGCATCAATCATTTATATGTGTTAGTAAGTATTTGTTTGTATGCACTACACAGACTCGTTCATGCCCTCCAGGAAAAATCGGAAGGCTTCCATCTAAAAGTGATAAAGAGATATTCCCCACCGTATCTTTTGAAAGCTTAAGGGTAGTTTTGTATTTATATTGTTTCCCCACCGTATCTTTTGGAAGCTTAAGGGTAGTTTTGTATTTATATTGTTTCCAAACCACTTCTTTAAGAATGCATGTGGAAACTTTTATTTATTGTCAAGCAATGACAATAGAAAATATTAATACCATTGTTTTCTAGCCGCTTATTGTAGAATTTGATAGTCTAGTGGTAGCGCGGTCAACTGTCGCTCAGGGGTCCCGGGTTCGAATCCTGGCCGAATCCATTTTCATAACAAGGGAGAGGAATGTTTCCATATTAATTCTTAAAACAGGGGAGAGGACTGCTTCCAATTCACTTTTGAGGACAGCGGAGAGGAATGTTTCCACATGACTTTTTAACACAGCGGGGAGGAATGTTTCCCTCTAATGACATGCTATGTTAAAAAAGCAATGGAGTGTGCAACAAAGGAGAATGCTTCCTACATTCCATAGAATGTTTCCTGGTAACATCCGGGAATGCTCACATTTCCTGGAGGGTGGCTCCAGTGACCAAAATGTTATTATTTTGACATTTTGTAAACACACATAACTGATTGATGCAAAATGATTGACCGTATAATAAGGTTCACATAACTGTCGCACTAAGCAACAAAGATGCAACTGAACGCAATTTCCTATTCTTGTGTGCCTCTTTCTATCATATTGCTCTTCTATGTTTCTAGCATGTGTTGTAGTTCAAGGAAATATGGAATATTGGCTGCCCATTGTTTTCTATTGGCTATGTTATGGTGGCGGTCATATGATCCCCGGTCACGTCCTTTTTTACGCTCTTTTTTTGTTTGGTGAGCTCACTGATCAATGTATGTTATGATGAAGGTCATATGATCCCTGAAAACTAATACAATTTTTGCTACATTTAGTACTTTATCAATCGATAAGTGTTGCTAGTAAGCAAGTTTTATTACTTATTTCATACATTTTGTACTAAAAGTGTGCTATTTTCATACAAAAACATAAGTCGGCACTGTTTTGATCCCGTGATTTGGTATGGACAGTCGTATCATTTGGTGACCGTGGTGGTCAAAACTTATTTTTTTCCCCTTTACGTTAAAACAACAAAAATTCATGACCGTGACGTGCCCGTGACCGCTACCAAACATAGCCATATACAATCGATCGGGACGCTAGCAGCTCAAATTGCAATTTGTTCTTTTTTACACTGAGAAAACAAAAAATCAAAAAAGCACATTTTTAAAACGTTTAGTAAAATTAATATTTTTAAAAATATTTTACGCCATACAAAAATGAAAACACACATTTTTAAATAGAAAAGTAAAACGAAACGTTTTTAAAACCACCACGAATATTTTACTATGATAAATTAGGATAAAATTAATATTTTTAAAATCATTTTACGCCATACAAAAATGAAAACGCACATTTTTAAATAGAAAAGTAAAACGAAAAATTTTTAAAACAACTACGAATGTTTTACTATAATATAGTAGGTTAAAATTAATATTTTTAAAAACATTTTACACCATACAAAAATGAAAACGCACATTTTTAAATAGAGAAGTGAAACGAAACTTTTTAAAACAACTACGAACGTTTTACCATGACATAGTAAAATTCACATACTTTGTTTCAAAACACTTGATCATAACGAATTGTTTGTTATATATGTTTCATTGACTTATGTTTTTGATATTTGTTCAGAAAATAAAATATTTTTCATTCTCAATTTCATCACTCTGCAGTTTGCCTGCAAGAATGTAATGAAAGAGTTGAGTTGGAGCATTTGCTTCCACAACTAAAAGGTAAGTATTTTAAATAAAATTAATAATATCTGACAAATATTTTATAGACGCTGCGTCTATCTATTTTTTATAGACGCTGGGATACAGTATAATTATCTAAAAAAATTTAACGAGATGAACATAGCTGATGATAAAATAAATAAAATAAACTGTAATTTTGAAAACCAATAAAGCTTTTTTAATTAATAGAAGAAATGCGGATTTCTGTAAATTTTTTTGTATTAATGGGAAATAATGAACATTTTCATTTTTAAAATATAAATAATTGTAGTACCATTGCTTTTAAAAAATGTTTATTGGTACAAATCGAACGAACATTTTAGAATCTAATTTTAAAATTTTCGTTTTTAAAATGAAAATAAACGTTTTACATTTGAGAATATTTATTATTAAAAATCAAACGAACATTTTAGAATCTCATTTTAAAATTTTCGTTTTTTCAATGAAAATAAACGTTTTACTACAGCATTTTAAAATATCCATTGTTAAAAATCAAACGAACATTTTAGAATCTCATTTTAAAATTATGTTTTTAAAATGAAAAAAAAATTTACTATTTCATTTTAAAATGTTCGTTTTTAAAATTAAAATAAACGTTAGAAGTGCAAGATCTGGGTTAAACGTTTTTAAAAGTTGCTCGTTTCTGCCACTTTTGAAAATGTTATTTTCTCTGTGTACGTATATCACCATTTTTTTTTTTTTTTTTTTAGAAAGGCAAATTCTTTGTGAAAGGCTCAGCAAGCTCGCTACAGAAAAAATATTACTTGTTATTGTTGTTTTTGATTTGATTAAACTTTGCTTGTTTTTTTTGTCCACTGTTTTTGATCCCAAGAAAAAACGAAGAGAAGGCGCAACAGCAAAATCAAAAAATATAATAAAGTATTTTGTTGGAGTTTTTCTTATTTTTTTCTTTTTCTTTTTTATAATAATTAATGAAAATAATAGGTAAGCAACGTGTAAAATAAAACTAAACACATAAAAACCGTGCGAGCGAGCGAGAAAGCAACTATCGGCATTCTAAAAACCAGCGCACAAGTCGCTTTAAACTGCTTGTTCGGCTGGCACTATACGGACTTTGAGCTTATATCATATGTTTGTATGTGCAGCGTTTTCCAGCTTTCCCTCTCAGTTCGGTTCTGCAAAGCAACAAGTCACCTCTATAAACACTCCCTAAGTAGCCAAAAACCCAGACAAGATTTTAAAATTTGATCACTTGGAAAATAAACTTATACAGGGTTCGCCATCTAACGTTTTTTTTTCAACTAGCGCTTATTTCGTGAATGGTAACACTTAGCTCATGTCTGATTTGACAGATAATTAGTTTTATCTTTTCGCTGAACAAATATGGTTGTGTATACGATTGAACAACGCTGGGAAATATTGCGACATTACTTTGAAAATCATGGTAATGTTGCAGAATGTGTACGAAAATTGCGTACGGATTTTGGAAGAAGAGAAGCACCGTCAGCTCCGTATGTTCGTTATCTTGTGAAAAAAGTGAAAGAAACTGGCATCCTCATCAATAAACCAAAGTGTGAAACGCCAAAAGTAGTGCATACATCCGAGAATATTGCTGCTGTGGCAGAAAGTGTGCGTGAAGTGCCATCAACATCAATTCACCGTCGTTCTCAACAATTGAACATTTCGGAGACATCATTGAGACGAATTTTGCATAAAAACCTTGGTATGACGCCATACAAAGTCCAATTGGTTCAGGAGTTGAAGCCAACTGACCATCCAATGCGTTTTCGCTTCGCTAAGTGGGCCTGCGATCGACTTACAGAAGATGCCGATTTTGCCAAAAAAAATATCTTTTCAGATGAAGCTCATTTTGATCTTGGCGGGTATGTAAATAAGCAAAATTGTCGTATTTGGGGCACAGAAAACCCGCACGCATACATTGAAAAGCCGCTGCGGTGCGGATTTTGGTCCAGAGGCATAATTGGGCCATTTTTCTTCGAAAATGAGCAAGGAGTGGTCGTTACAGTCAAGCGATCGTTATCGGGCCATGTTGAACGAATTTTTGTTCACAAAAATTGAAGAGGAGGATATTGGCAACATTTGGTTTCAACAGGACGTTGCACATTGGGGTATTTCATACCAATTTGTGTGATTAATTAAAAAAATCAAATCGAAGCTACCCAACCATGATTGGTATCGTTCGAAAGAGAATAAAATTCTACTTTACTATGTGAAAGAAAAATTGAAAAAAGTCAACGGTATCCGTGCACTGTGATTGCAAATTTGACGTTTTCTTTACTTTTGGTGCGCGCATAGAAAAAAAAACACAAAAATTTTTATATTTCCAAGTAATTTTTCTTGAAACATTAAAAAAGGAAAAATTTTTTGAGCAATGGAACCTTTTACCTCAGGTATTTTTGGAACTTCAAATGAAATATATTAGCACAAAAAGTGTCTGTTCGTATTTTTAATGTTTTTTCCCATGCTGGCTTATAAAATGTGTGTTTTTAGGAACATATGTAAGCATATAGTTGTGAATACCACTCAATTTAGTGGAAGTATATTTTTTTTTTGGTTACAACAAATATAAGTGATAAGTTAAAAAAAAAGTTTGCAAGTTTTCTGCGGTTTTTAAGAAAAACTTTTTTCATGTCCATGCAATTGACATACATATATGCAAGTAATAGTCGAAAACTTGAAATGTGTACATGAAGTTAGTGTTACTATTGTTGTTGTTGCTGTTTTTTTTTATTTGTTTTGTTTTCTTTGTTTTTTTATAAATTAATAAAGGTTAACAACAAGTGGCGAAGCAACTATTTGTTTATTGGAGGGGTAAAGGTACTCTGTGCTGTGTGTGTACGTTGCTTTGTTCATGTTGCTTTTGTTAGTGCTTTTTTATGTTTTGTTTTTATTTTTAATAGGTGTTTGATCACTTCAGATCCTTAAATATATTTTAAAAGAAAGCTGCCAAAGAAAAAATTTCAAACTTTGCCTAAAGAAGCTGTGGAGCTCCTCAAATCCGCAAAAGAAGATAATGACGAATATTATGATATTAAAGATAATGGTGATTACGAAAACAAAGAAGAAGATGATGATGTTTTTGCTAATAACTCAATGTCAGATAACTAATAACATAAAAAACTTAAACAAATTTAACAACCGCTCTATATTTTTGTATTGCATATGTATGTATTTCATTAATATTGAGGAAAAAAATAAAGTTCCATAAAGTAAATGGTTTTGTGACACTTTTTATACTTTCTAACTGTTTGTTAACTAAAAAATATAAATTCCGTTACTAAGAGGCTTGACTCTTAGTATTAGTAATCACACTTTTTGCTATCAATTACCCCAGTTCGTATTTTCAATGTTTTTTCCCGTCTAGGCTTACAAAATGTGTGTTTTTAGGTACATACTCGTATGTTAGCATATAGTTGTGAATTTTTTCAGTCGAAGTCTTTTTTTTTTTTAACAACAAATATCCCTGCAGTGTAATCAACTAGATTTATACCAGTCAACAACTAGTTGGAAATATCCAACAACTAGTTCGATTTATGTCCTATTCTCATAGAACCGACTGGTATTTTTTACGTAGTGATGTCATTGGAAAAGACAATTGTCTTACTATAGATAAGGCTTTAACTAGTTAACAACTCATTTTTTATGTAAAGTAAAATTCTAGTTGGGTTGTGACTAGTTTTTAACCAATATAGTAATTATCGAATTAAAACTAGTTCATAGGTTCATATTTTTTCAATAGTTCATAGGTTCAAAGAACATATATTTTTACAACAAAATATTAGCTAAAGGCTAAAGTTAAAGCTATTTGATGAAATACCATGTTTATGGTATACATAAACTAAGTTCTAATCTACTACAAAGTTGCAATAAAAACATTTAAAAATGAGAGTATATGTCGCATTAATATAATTCAAGATAGTTTATCAACTACATGTTTTTAAATTAGTTTTTATATGTTTTAATTTGTTTATTATTAGTTTGTTCCAATGGGGTACCCAGCTCCAACTGGTTTTGGAACTGGTTGATTTTGATAATATGTAGTATAGTTTGATTTTGGCTAGTTTTACAACTGGTTTAATGTGACTTGACAAAAACTAGTTGGGTTTAAACTACTTTTGCAACTAGTAAATCGTGACAAAATATAAACTAGTTTGTTTTGACTAGTATAAATACTACTCATGTATTAATGCTGACTAGTCTTACACTGCAGGGATAAGTGATATGTTACCAAAAAAAAAACTAAAAGTAAGTAATTTTAAGAGATTTTACGGTTTTCATAAAGTCACTTTATGAGGTAAGCGTAGTTTTCATCAAATTTGGTTGTATTTCATACTTGAAGCGGATATTAACTATCAAAGCTTCATATACAAAAAAAAGTCGATATATGAAGTTTTGTGGAATCTAAAGAGATATAACCGTTTTGAATAAAGTCACTTTGCATGGGAGATAGGCGTAGTTTTCATCCGATTTGGTTAAATTTCTTACTTGAAGCGGATATTAATTGTCAAAGCTTATACACAAAAAAAAATTCGATATTTGAAGTTTTGTGGAATTTAAGGAGATATTACCGTTTGAAATAAAGTCACTTTGTATGGGAGGTAGGC
This sequence comes from Dichetophora obliterata, assembly GCA_963920525.1. NCBI lineage: Eukaryota > Metazoa > Arthropoda > Insecta > Diptera > Sciomyzidae > Dichetophora > Dichetophora obliterata. The sequence goes on along the minus strand of OY986439.1, from coordinate 31,003,736 downwards.
GTGGTTTTCATCCGATTTGGTTCATTTTTGATCCTAGTCTTTATATTTTAGAAACAAGCTTAAATACCAAATTTCATTACAATAGCTTCAAAATTACGGCTTTAATTGTGTCGATAGGCAGACAGACGGACAGACAGGCGGACGGACAGAAATTTTTTTTTCTTCTTTGGACCCATTCTGACTAAAAAAAGTCAAAAATTCCCTCCGTCTTCTAGGTGATTTGATCACAATTTTCAGGGTTCAATACCCTACTGTGCTTCGCTACGTGCCACACAGCCGAAGCTACACTCGATGTTTTTTGAAGATCGCATTATCAGCCGCAGAGCTGATGTCGTTTGGCCACCTCGGAGCTGCGATTTGACACCGTTAGACTATTATTTGTGGGATGCCCTCAAAGATAAGTGTTACGCCGACAAGCCAGAGACAATTGACGCTTTAAAGGACAATATTCGTGAAGCCATTGTTGAAATACAGCTGCACACAATCGATAATGTGCTTAAAAATTGGACCGATCGTGTAGGCTACTGCATGGCCAGCCGAGGCAGTCATTTGAATGAAATTATTTTCCATTAACCGGAAAAATTGTACTTTCAAATAAAAAAAAAATTTGAGAGTACGCCAAAAGTTATTTGGCGGACCCTGTATTATTTCAAATCCTTCTAAAAAAAAGTTGTATACAAAAAATCTTGCTCAATTCGGAGAGTTTTGAAAATTTCTCCCAAAGTCAAAAACTACTTCCGTTTTTTGTAACGTTATGCCAGCACATATTTTTGCTTATATTTTAAGATCCTTAGAGTCACTTGTTGCCATTGTTTTTACTTAATAGAGCTCTACTTAATTACTACGCAAATATAAAAAAAAACTGTTAAAAAAGTAGACTTTTTCATTCAATTCTTTTAATATTTCTTTGTACAAATCGACCGTAACGCTAGTTTAGAAATGCCCATTTTACATTAAAGTGTAATATCAGTTGCTCTGACATCTCCGAATCGGCTCAACTTTTTTCTTAAATTGATTTATTATTGAGAAAACCAAATTTGGATTTTGATATTTTAAGATTTTTTCGCGGATTTTTTTAGACAACGTAGCTCAGTCAATTTAAATGCTATTGTCTCTAATAATTCTAAAAAAATATAATTTTTTTAGAATCATATATAAGCTTAATGCCAATTAAGTTCATGAAGCAACAGGTTGCAACAACAATAAGTTCTTTGCAGAACAAACCACCAAGCAGATGATATGATTCTAAAAAAATTATATTTTTTTAGAATTATTAGAAACAATATTGTAATGAAAATATGCCATCATTAACTTTTCATGTAAACACTGGTGCGAGCCCGACCTACGAAAACAAGTATGTTATTATGTCTACACATAAAACAACTTTTTTCAAAAAAACCTTCTTCACGCCTTCTATGGTTTATACCAACGAACTGTTGGAGCCTAGATTGATTCGTGATAAAGAAGTAAACAAAGAGCACAACAAACAAGTCTTTGCAGAATCAATGCAGTCGCTTTTTTGAACCTTTGCTTTTGCAAAGTAGTAGAAAAACATTGCTTTGAAAGGCGACATACAGCACATAATTCTGTTTTAATTTAACAGAAGATGTTAGTATAAGCTTATCAAAGTGGATGGTACTGCAGAAGCCACAGAAGACTACTGATGAGTTGATGTAGCTATCAACGAAACAGCTGTCTAGTCTGCTTGGTGGTTTGTTCTGCAAAGAACTTATTGTTGTTGCAACCTGTTGCTTCATGAACTTAATTGGCATTAAGCTTATATATGATTCTAAAAAAATTATATTTTTTTAGAATTATTAGAAACGCTATTGTCATAAGTAAAATATCATTAGAAAATTTATTTTGTCTTTTTTTAGGAAAAAGTATTAAATTTTTTGAAAAACTGCCGTAAATTTCCCAATTGTTAATTTAAAAGTCTAATACCATAATAGTAACAGGCATTATTATTTCATTTCATTTTTATTATTTTCATTTTTTTTTACGTTTCATTACCTTTTCAACAATATAAAATGAAAGTGTGCTCTTCAAGGGTTCAGAAGCTATGGCGTCAAATGTGAAGTTATAATAAATTTTCAATACAAATTCCACTAGCGTTGCTATTCATTGTGAAAAGACTAAAATACATAGAGATTTAAAAATTTTTTACTTTAGATATATAAAAACAATATTCCAAAGTACATTTCTTGTTTTTTTTTTCAATGAATCTTCTTTTCGCTAGGTGGCATCAAAAAATTAATTCTTTTCAGCCGGTGTCAAGATATTTTGGTCCCAATTTATCGGAAAGTGCATATTTATAAGGTTAATTGTCGCTACAACCTTAACTACTACTATTTATAAAATTTTGTTACAATTTTCTCCCGCTATTGAATCAGTAGAGTTAAAAATTATATAATTTTAAAACAGTCACGCTAACTTTTTTCAATTGGGTTGAACTTAACAATTGTGGTAACGGTTGTAGCTACAAGTACCTTTATTAATATGCACTTTGATTTTTTTGTTTCCGATAAACTGGTCCCAAAATATCTTGACACCGGCTGAAAGTTACTATTTTTTTAACATGCCACCTAGCGAGAAGAAGATGCATTTGAAAACGTACAAAAAATTTATTGTGGAATACTTTTATATATTATTTTAACACGTTTTTATTAGCTTCGCTTCATGTCTGTCCCGTACAAATACTGGAATCCATTTTTAACCAACTTCCCCATGAGCTATAGTTTTGAAACTTAAAAAGTAACTCAGAACTGGATGACAATACAATAATAACTTATTTTCATTACTGTACATTTATTTGTGTGGCTAAAATGTGAAATTGATTGATGCATACATACATGCATATTAAAAATCAAACAAAAATACTGGAAAGCTCATTGACATTTTTTAATTTCAAAAATTCACAACTGAAGTGAATTAATTATCTCACTTAGGAAAAGTTTTCGTGTGAGTTCTGTAGCTCCTAACCTAAAGCGATTGATTTATAACCACAAGGTAGTGGGTTCAAGCCTTAACAATGTGGATGGACTTTTTTTTTTAAAAACACCAATTCAAATTTTCAAAAATTCATCACTGAAGGTGAAAAAAAAAATTGAAAAATAAAGTTTAAATAAAACATTTTTATTTATTTTATAAGAAAGAAGTTTGATTTATTGCTATTTAGAATATATTTCTTTATGAGTTCTTTAGCTTAGAGCACAGGGCGCTTGCTTTATAATCGTAAGGTTGTCAGTTCGAGCCTCAACAATATCAATGAATTTTTTTCGATTTTGTTTTTTTTGTTTGCTTAAGTTTTAATATTTATTGAACTATTTCAGTGATGCGCTCCACGTTTTTAGGAGAACTAAAAGCCCCCACTCTAGGAGAAATTATTTAATACTTTTCAGTGCATTTCAAAAACGTGTTATATAAAAAAAAATTTTTTCTTATATAATTTTTTTTTTTTTATTATAGTCTTTTTAAAAAAAATGTTTTAAATTAAGTCTTTTTATTTTTTTTTTCCAATGATCTTTGTCGTGACCATAAACATACAACGGCTGCCATTTTGTGTTGAGATTCGCACTCGGTCCTCATTAAAATTTGTTCATTTTGGTGGGTTTTAACCCCCAAAATCCTCCCCTGCGTACGCGCATGTATCCAATACATCACTCAACCACTCAAACACACACAAACGCACACTGCTTCAGTAACTGACAGATTCATTTATTTAGTTTAAGGACAAGGCTTCTCTCTGTGCTGCTGGATTGCGCTTTGATATCGAAATTGATATCAACAGCCAGACTTGAACTGATTAAAGTGAGTACCTTGCATCCAATTAAGACAAAGGCAGACGCAGTTCACAGACACTGTTACAGATGTGCACATTCATAGGTATACAGCAAAATACACAAACTGCAATGAACTAAAAAAAGGAGTGTCATCGTGAGTGCACAGAAGGCGTACGTACATTTATTCTACACCATTCGCTGTTGCAGTCATCAAAGAGATTCTTTACTGTCTTTGTTTGTGTTCGTTTGTTTATATGCAGCAAAAAAACAATATTTCAAAAGGATCTTTGACAAATGTGTGGCATAGAAAAATGCTCTAAGGATAAATGTTTGTTTTGAATAGTTTGTTAAAGTGTTGTTTGGGGCTGCAGGAAAAAGTCAACTTCAAAGGCTGGCTTAAAAATTAAATTCTTTGGAGCTATGCAAATGCGTCACATAATAGTCCTTCAGAATGTTGATAAAATGTTGAGCAGCAAATCAATGGAAAAATCCAATTCGTTTGAGTATAATCTACTTGAAGTTAAGTGAAGGATAAGAAGATGTAGCTAAAAAAAGTATTGAATAGCTCATCGATTCAAGTAGAATCAAAACAATTATTGAATAGCTTAAAGACTGAAATAGGCTCTGAAGCTTTTTAGGCCTTAATGTCAAAGAGTCATCGATGGAAAGAACACAATGCTGTATCAGTTCATAAAATCTTTGCACATTTTTTCATTAATCCATATTGGATTACAAACTTGAAAGAGTTTTGCTTTGAATTTTCCGGAATGGTCATTCCTGTAACGTTGTATTAACAAAATTGCACGGTTTTTGCTCAAAAAGGATAATTTTAACAAAAAAATTTAATAAAAAAAATGCCCAAAAGTAGCCACATTATGCGTAAAAATTTTGTGAGTCATTTTTGGATTTTCAAATTTGACAGTTAATCATAAGCTATAAGTAATATATATAGTTAAATGCTTCATAGTTATAATAACAAAAATCCAGTTATAATTAAAGGCGCATTTAAAAAAGCAGATTTACTGCATGCGTGAATGCTTTAATCAAACTAAAGAAACAATTAAAGTAACAATAGCTTCCAGGACCTGCACTTGTAACATCAACTACTGACTACTCTTATGAAAATATTTTTATAGCGTAAAATAAATAGGTTAAAAGAGCCAGAATAGACAGAAACAGGAGACGCAACTGGCGAAGAAGAAACAGACAGATATGCAAATAGGAGTTATGTAGAGCAAAACTGCTACAATCAACAAACTAAAGCGCAGCTACACAAAGCCGCAAAATAAATTTTTGGTTTTCTAGTTTAATTCGCACAAGCTGACAATAGTGTAAATATGTAAATATGTGCAGCACATTTACATATAATTATTTATATACCAACAGCGTGGTGAGTAAAAGCTTAACCAAACTACAAGACCTTTATTATGCAAATGCACGACAGCATTGCGCATTATTATTTGAAAACATGTGCATATAGAGCACAACGCTTAAAAGTATGCAATGTTATTTTATGTTATAATTGTATATGTGTCAAATGTGGCAAACTGGATTGCCTTGCTTAAATTTAAATCCTTAACGTTATTAACAATGGCTAAATACCAGCCTGGAAGTATGCTTAGATTTTTAAATTAATTGTGTTACTTTGTTGTCAAACGCTTTGTTTTATTCAATTTTTATTTTCAAGCTTGATGCGGGTTCATTAATTTTATTTAAATTCAATTGCTTTGTAATCTTGTTTTTTTTTTATTTGCCCTCGCTGTTTGTTGGCGCTGCAGGACATTTTAATTAAACACAAAAGAGATGCCTAGTGTCACGTATTTTTTTAATTTATTCTTTTTTATGAAAAAAAAATATATTGTTACTTTTTAATTTTTCTACCACGCCATAAATAAATGCAAAACTCCAATTTGTCCCTGAGATGAGTGTGACGATGATAAAAAAGAAACAGAAAAAAATGAAGCACATGATTTATAGTTGAAATTTGCTATTTTGAATGATTTATTTTGAGCATACTGCAGAGCTTAAAGCTTCAATCTGAGTTTGTTTTCTTAAATTTTGCAAAAATGTTAAATATTACAAAAACTTACTCTTGAAATATCTCTAAAGCTGTCAACTTTACTTAGAAAACCTTTTATCTGAGAGCTCAAATCTGTTGTTCAAGTATTTATGTATATGTCAAAACAGAATGATTGAGCGAAACTCTTAAAAGATTTTTCTTGCACTAAAAAAAAAACTAAATTTTCAGTACGCTGGTGAATCGCGCTCGATGTGTGTCAAAAATCAAAGCAATAAATCATTGCTTTAGATAACTCGGGGCAAAAGTCTCGCAGTTAAAACTTATTTTTAAAAAGCTTATATGGGAAAAATATTAGGAAAGCAACAACAGCGATGTTATTGAAACTTATTACTAGCCACTATCTTAGTATTTGGCCATATTTCAAATTCTCTCTTTGATACCCTTTTTGAGCAAAATGCCAAATGTTGGCTTTTAAAGCTGACCTAACTATGTTGCAGCGCAATTCTCTGACTGTCTGGCTATTTTTTTTTTTACTTTCTCTATGCATGCTTTGTTTCATAACAATGATGTCCAGCTAATGGCTCAATTGGGTCAAATGTATTGATTCCCTGGATATGTTCAATCGGTTTTTTAAATTCAATTGGCTCTTAATTTGCAAACTTTCTTTTATTGAAATAAAACTTTGTATAAACAATACAAAAACAAGTGACTTTTGAACGCAATCAAATTTTTTCACTTGCTGTAACAACAAAAATGTAAGGGAACAAGAACACAAATTAACTTCAGTAGATTGATATTCTGTTAAACTACCACTTAAATGTGCCAGCACTCAATTTTATTTCATTTGAATTTCGTTAGTGAACCAAAAATTAGGTCGAATTTTGTATCATGGCTTGAAAACAATTTCGTTTTGTTTTAGATATGTAAGTACTAGCGCTACCCAGCCTGAGTTTAAATGCCTTCTTTTAAAAAAAATTTTCATTTTTTTCATTTTTTATGAATAAGCTAATGAAAAATATAATATTTTTCATTCAATGCATAGAAATGTGCTCTTTAGATAAATTTTTATTTTGAATAGTTTGTTAAAGTGTTGGTTGGGGCTGCATGAAAAAGACTATTGCAAAATCTGGCTCAAAAAATAAATCCTTTGAAGCAATGCAAATAAGTCATATAATAGTTCTTGTAAAATGTTGAGCAACAAATCAATGAAAAAATCCTAATCGTTTGAAGCTCACATAACTTTGCAAGAAAACGTAGCTCATTTGAAGCAAAAACTTATAGTTTTCTTTTCCCACTCTAAATTAAATGATGTACTGCTGTACGTCATGTGAGAGACATATTCCAAATTCAAATCAAACGGCTCAAGGGATTTCGCTCAAACTAGGTATACATGTTAAGTGCATTCTAGATACTTGGTTTTTGCCACCTTCCTCCGAAATTTTTCAACGATAATTTTGTAATTATAATACTTTTTAGTATCGGAGTTGTTTGTGTATTAAAGATTAAAAAAATTTGTTATTTTGACATCAAAAACACTAACATATATTCAAAATTGCATAAATTTTCAATACAACGATTTTTTCATAAAACATCGTTACCTAAGAATGAGAAAAAAACTACATGAGTACCAAAGTTTGGTCTTTTGATGCAAATATCTCCGCTGTCCATTAAAAAAAATCATTCGAATTTTTTTTGTTCAAAAGTCAATAAAAGCACAAAAATAGGTTTAACTGTACCGTTAGTTAGTGTATACATCATTGTTTTTGTTGTAAAAATGAAATTAATTAAAAATTGCACATCTGGCTACCTTTCATATGATTTAACATTAATTTGCAAAAATTCTTCCAGCTAAACGCAAAAATTATTTGACTGTTTTTGTCCTCAAAACACAACCCTTTGATTTTTTTCGCGAAATTTATTTTTTCCAAAATGTTGTTTTTATATTTTTTAAAAAAAGTCAAGTCTCAAAAATAATTTATGTGAAAAATGTAACCCAATATCTCTTTCCAATCAAAAGTTATGGCTAAAAATCTATTTTTTCATCCAGCTATACTTTTTTTTATTTTTTTTAAAAAAGATCGAAGAACCAAGGCATGCGCCTTATACAAACAAGGTTTGGTCTATTTAGAGGCATTGATTGAAACCATACGTGAATTATTATTGATTAGGCGAAGCAAGCGTGAAAGACTATTTTTATTGCTTTTTAGGCGAGGATAGTGTTATGCCCTAACCTCGGCAAGCATTTCCAGCGCTTAGTTGTTCCTGTCCTTTAATTCCACATTTTCTACAATTTACTTATGGATTCTTAGTTTTCCATAATTCTTAAATGTAGGAAAAAAACAAAGAAAGTGAAAAGAACCATGCACGAGCCCGGATTCGAACCATGGACCTCTGGGTTGATATTCTAGCGCACTCTCCACTAGACTACAAAGGCCGACAAATTAAAATTCTCTATCCTAAAATATCTTTCTTATATAGTACGTCTATATTTTTGCCGCCCCACCCCTTGCCCCTCCTGTTAAAAGTGTTTTGTGGTGATGGCATCATTTTTTCTCACTACATTTTCAGCGTTGTCACTCTGTTCCTTATCAATGCTACTTTAGTTTTTGTAAATATATCACCATTTCATCGAAAATATGACCGAGAATATAATGCAGTAAAAGTTAATATTTTCATGTTTAACCTTCACCTGGCCTCGTGGGGTACGTATATACCCCACGTTATTTTTTTCAACTTGGACTATTCTACAGTTTCAAGTGGTATCTAAAGATGAGCTCTGAATTTTTTTGAGACAAAATAATCAATATTTAAATTTTTACAAAGATTTTAATCACTGGGGTTCGTATTTACCCCACGGGTCCATGTATGATACTCAGGATGAGCATGCCAGCTGAAGGTTAATGTGTTATTTGAACAATATTGTTGAAAGTAAAATTTCCACGACAACTAAATGTACCAACATATAAAAGACAACAAAATGTTGACATTTTAACCTTCCAATCATGGTTCTAAGCTTGGCTGCATTGAACAAATTTTTCGGTTCAACATTGAAGTAAACAACAAAAAAAAATTTTCTTATTGATTGTAATTGAAAATTAAATTAATAAAAATCTTCATTCCTACAGCATACTAAGCTTTAAGCTTTAATCTTTAAGCTTTAAGCAGAAGCGAAAATAAATTTTCGTAAGAAATGCATTGCGTTTTTGACAGCCAAAAGGTAGCGACTTTTTTTCGTTGACTTAGTACGCTGCTGAATGGTAAAACTTGTTCAATGCAGCCAAGTTTTCAAACATGACTGGAGAGTTAAAATGTCAAAATTTCGCGGTCTTTTAAATGTCGATACATTGAATTGCCGTGAAAATTTGACATTCAACAATAATGTTCAACTAACACATTTAACAAACACTTTATGGTAAGTATGTGTTAGTGTAGAGTCTACACCAAAACTTCGCGTGTAGAATAAAATGCCTACAAAATTTCGTTTCTACAGCATACTAAGCTTTAGCCGTGAAAAGTATGCTGGAAAATGTTCTAAGGCTGTGTGCGAATTGACCTAAATACGGTCTAAACTAAATTGGGTCGATAAGGCAGTGCTTCCTAAATAATTTAGAAAACTATCAAGCAAACTAAATGCTTCTTAAATTAGGAATAACTGTATTATCGATACTATTTAGTTTAGGTCGCATATATATCAATTCGCACACAGCCTAAATTAGAAGTAATCACTGCATTACCAACACGGTTCCAATAATCTAGAATAGTCGTTAACTGTCAGTCAATTTTGTTCTTTTCGCACTCAGCCTAAGCTTGCAGCAAAAAGCCTTATGACACTTTTTGCAGTGTTCTTGCAGTTTTTTCAGCTGGATTTATGTCGATCAACTGTTTACGTCGATAATTTTGTAACAGGTTGCTGTATATAATTTAATTGGAAATTAAAAAGTGACTGCTTTCTTAACTTACACCTTTTTGCTAATTTACATTAAGAAACACAACTGTACAATTTTTCGCATAAAAAATGAATTCTGAAGATTTAAGAAATTAACTATCAGACTCAGTATATTTTATTTTTTATTTTAAACACAAATCTATTGCTATTTTCTAACTGGATAACTACTAGAAACTTTAGGAAGTTTGGGAAGAATATGCGAAGTGCAAGTAACATTTTTACCAGTAACCATTAAATTCAGTTTAAAACTATAAAACAATTTTTGGCTGTGATAAAATTATTCCTTCTTTAAAAAGGGCACGTTAAATTGTTTAACTAATATTTTTATAGTGATCTCAAATTTAAAATTCAACACGTTTTTCAAAATTCCAAAGTTAAAAAAAGCATTTAACCGAGAAAAGTATATTTAAATGTTTATATAAATTACTCTCGAGTAACACCGGTTAACAAACTAGTTGAGAGTTTACAATATTTTTGACTACATGAACCAGAAATCTTGGCTCATTTATAATTTATTGTAGAAAACATTGCTTATAAATTTATTGCTTTATTGTACATTTTTCTTAATATATTCTTATTATCACATTTGATATTTATTTGTTTAAAAGCAAACTTTGCTTTATTCACTATTTTTTAATAGTATAAATTTGACTCATTTATTAATTTTTGTAGACGTGACTAACTCATAATTGTTTTTTATTTAACAGCGCTGTATTTTATTTCATAAACCACAATGTTAAAAGTGCTTTAGTATTTTATAATGAATTAACATTGGATTTTTCATAATTTTTTACTTTGCTCGCAGTGGCGTACCTAGGGGGCGGTTGGTGCGGTCGCACAACGGGCACAAATCGGGCACAACAATTTGGCGGCGGCAAAACGAGCTCCGCTGTTCCTCAAAATAAAGAAATAATACACAACAATTTTTTTATACAAAATTTTTTTATTACAATCTTAATTTTTACATCCATTAAAAAGATGACGTTGACATTAAATATGAAGTTTTGATGAAAAATAAAACTTTGATCTTATTTTCATATTCTCGAAATATTGAAAACTCAAACCTTTTCTTCATAACAATGAAAAAACTCAAAAGTTAACTTTTCTCGATTTAATTGCTGCAAATTCACATATTACATCCTCGTAATCTAGCATTACATTACATTTATAATGAATTAACATTGGATTTTTCATAATTTTTTGCTTTGCTCGCAGTGGCGTACCTAGGGGTGCGGTTGGTGTGGTCGCACAACGGGCACAAATCGGGCACAACAATTTGGCGGCGGCAAAACGAGCTCCGCTGTTCCTCAAAATAAAGAAATGATACACAACAATTTTTTTATACAAAATTTTTCTTATTACAATCTTAATTTTTACATCTATAAAAAAGATGACGTTGACATTAAATATGAAGTTTTGATGAAAAATAAAACTTTGATCTTATTTTCATATTCTCGAAATATTGAAAACTCAAACTTTTTCTTCATAACAATGAAAAAACTCAAAAGTTAACTTTTCTCGATTTAATTGCTGCAAATTCACATATTACATCCTCGTAATCTAGCATTACATTACATTTATAATGAATTAACATTGGATTTTTCATAATTTTTTGCTTTGCTCGCAGTGGCGTACCTAGGGGTGCGGTTGGTGTGGTCGCACAACGGGCACAAATCGGGCACAACAATTTGGCGGCGGCAAAACGAGCTCCGCTGTTCCTCAAAATAAAGAAATGATACACAACAATTTTTTTATACAAAATTTTTTTATTACAATCTTAATTTTTACATCCATTAAAAAGATGACGTTGACATTAAATATGAAGTTTTGATGAAAAATAAAACTTTGATCTTATTTTCATATTCTCGAAATATTGAAAACTCAAACTTTTTCTTCATAACAATGAAAAAACTCAAAAGTTAACTTTTCTCGATTTAATTGCTGCAAATTCACATATTATATCCTCGTAATCTAACATTGCAGCAGTTTCACTTTCAGTTGAAAGAATTGCAAGGTTTGCTAATCTACTTTGACTTTGATTTGATCAATTTAAGTTTGCTAAATGATCTTTCACAGAAACCAACTGAAACAGGTATGGTTAGTAATATTTGCAAAGCTGTCGCTAATGTCTTGTAAGCTTCTCATCCCATTGATGAAATATATAACAGAAGTTGTTCAGGTGAAAATCCAATTTCCTCTTCGTTTTTCTTCGCTCTTTTGAATAAAAGTAGGACGTCTTGAATATCGCTGAACAAATCTTCGTTGTTCAAGTCATATGGATAAAACTCGCCAAGTTTCTTACATTTCCTTTCTATTTTGAGAAGCTCATCTTTGTAAAAATCTCTGGAAAGTTGCATTATTTTTTCAAACTTACAAAGAAAACCAAAACGTTCATTGAGCTTCTTAAAATTTGTGAAACGTATGGATATTTCCATTGAAAGTTTATCCAAAATTTCAATCAGAGATCGTCGCATTTCTTCTTCCGAATTCAATCCAGAATCTTCAGATGTTTCTCCTGGCATATTTCGCTTTTCTCGAATTCTTCTGACGGTGCTCACACCCAACTCGTTACATTTTTCTTTAGCATTACAAATGGCACGGTCGCACAAGTCGAGTCTCCAATCATTCAGTTTTTCTGTCAATATTTGCAAATGTCCAAGTACATAAGTGAAACTGATTCCTTTTTCTTGTAACCGTTTCTGAACTCTATCACATGATGCGAGAATTTCTGCTCAAAAAAATAAAAGAGCGATGAAATCAAATGTTTCTATAGCATTGATAACCAAAGCTACATTTTGTCTGGTATCAATGTTTTCTGTGACCGTATCTCTCAAGTGTTCCAGCGCTGAAATGACTCCGTCCAATTGTGTTGATACTAGTTTCACAGCTTCAGCTTTTGAGCTCCACCTAGTTTCACAATGCCTTTTTTACCGTTATACTCACTTATTTTTTAAGAACGTCTCATCTGTGGGTAGAGGAGGAGAAATAAGTGAAAAGACGCTGTATTGTTCCAAAAAATGTTACTGCTCGGACGTTGACGTGAGCTGCGCGTACTCCTGCCAAATTGAGAGAATGATTATCAAAAGGAACGAAAACAGCTTGGTCATTCAGATCGATGATTCTCTGCTTGATTCCTGACTTTAAAAAAAAAATTATTCATATATTTTAGTTGATGTTTTACCTTTAAAACGGTACCAAAACATTCTTATTTTCTGCCATCAATTTTTTTGATTTTTGTCTATGGGACGAATCACTGCGCACCGTAATGTATCACAATATTGTGGCCAATGTGATCATTAAAAACTATCTACAGTATTGATCGACGATCAAATATATCCGACCAAGTATAAGTATTAGCGATTGGTCAGTGACGCGAGAAAATGTACGCAAATTTGCGTGAATAATGAAATAGAGCATCAAAATTGAAGGGAGGAGGCGAATCATTTTTTCCCCGGGCGCTAAATTTTCTAACTACGCCACTGTTAGCTCGTATATTACAAACTCTTTAACTTTTCTTAAATAGAAAAAATGCTTAAAATTTTGTATTTTTAACATAATCCACAAATTTTGACTCATTTGCTATTTTTTGCGAGCGCAACTGCTTTAAACATTATAACTCTTCTTCTGAACTCTTCTTCTACGCTCAACACATTGCATGTCTATCTCACAATCAGAGGCAGCAAAATATTCTACTACTAAGCTTTGCAAAATTCCCTGCATTTCAGTGCAATTTTTTGCGCCTGACTGAGTACTCATTCATATCATTTTTTTTTTTGTCTGAGATCTGAGTACTAAGATTTTCACTCAGCCACTCGCTCAAGTGGAATAGCTTCAATGAAAACTTCAAATTTTCTTCTGCTTGAGCTCAGAAGCTTTGTAACGAAAAAGTTTTCCCCAAATTAAATTTTTCAATTTTTCAAGGTAGTCATAAAAAATTTTCGAGAAACTAGCTGCTATGCCCGGTGTTACTGAGAGTAATTTATATAAACATATTAATATACATTTCTTGATTAAATGTTTTTTTTAATTTCTGGAATAATGATTGTTTATCCAGAATATTTAATTAATGTTTTATTTTATGAAAGGTAATAATTGAACGGACATTAATTCGAAAATAGTTTCGAAGAAAATAGTTTCTAATTGAATTCGAAGAAGGGGTACGAAAAACACATTTTAAAAATTAAAAATAATTTAAATATCTATTTAATCTTAAAGCTAGCAAACTTACCTTTTATTTATTTATTTATTTATTTATTTATTTATTTAATCAATGGTATGTTAACCTTACTGACTATATGCTTAATATATAAGTATATACATGCAAAGTAATAGATATTACACTTTAATATATTGAATTTAATTGTTTGAACATTATCGTCTTAGTGACTGAAAAATCAATAGAATATACATTTGATAGATTATTAAATTCTCGCAAAGTTCTCACGATTGGTGAATTTGAAGCATAATTTGTTCTGTGCACTCCAATATTAAATGGTGCACTATTTCTTAATGTTCTGGAAGGAACATTAAAAGTTATTTGATTGAGAAGATACGAACAATCTGTGTTGCCAGAAATAATATTGAAAACAAATAAGAGGGATAATATAGTTCTTCGATTTTCCAGGGTTTTCAAGTTTATAAGTTTACATCTAACATCATAGGAGGGAAGAGGATCTGAAAAGTTAATAGAACGAAGTGCATATTTGAGGAATCTACGCTGAACACGTTCTAAGCGATTCACATGCGTTTTGTAATACGGATTCCAAATAAAACTTGCGTATTCCAACTTGGATCTAACCAGACTAGTAAACAGAATTTTTAGTGTATAAGGATCAGTAAATTCATTACTATTGCGCTTAATAAATGCTAATAAAGAGTATGCCTTAGGAATTATATAATTTAAATGATGAATAAAAGTAAAACTTGAGTCAAATATAACACCAAGATCGTTTATTAATGTTACTGATTTCAAATTTTGATTATTCAACTTGTATTGATCATGAGCATTATTTATTTGTTTCGAATATGAAACTTGAAAACATTTATTTATTTTTAGAGATAAACGGTTTTTAGAACACCATTCATATAGATTATTTAAGTCAGACTGCAAAGCAAGCATATCAGAACTATTTGCTATTCGAGAAAAAATTTTCAAATCGTCGGCAAACATTAAGAACTTCGTGTTATTAAAACAGGAACTAACATCATTTATAAAAATTATAAAAAAAAGTGGTCCTAAAATGCTTCCTTGAGGAACACCTGAGGAAGCTATAAACGGTTCAGACATGGATTCTTCAATAGACACCATGCAGAGTCTATTGCTTAGGTATGACTTAACCCAAGATACGAAATTTGAATGGAACCCTTAACGCAAGAATTTCATTACTAAGATATGATGCGAAACCCTATCAAACGCTTTTGCAAAATCCGTATAAATAGTATCAACTCGAAAGCCATCTACTAATGAAGAAATACAATAGTCTGTAAAGGTCGCTAGATTTGTGACTGTTGATCTGTTCGGCATAAAACCATGCTGATTTGGCGATATTATATTTTTTATTTCAAAGGTAAGTTTCTTTTTAATAATGCTCTCAAAAATTTTTGAAATATTTGATAGCTTAGATATTGGTCTATAATTACAAATATCATTTTTATTTCCATTTTTATATATCGGACTGATGAAAGAAATTTTCCAAGCATCTAAAAAAGTTCCAGTCTGTAAAGATTTATTACAAATAATTTTTAGTGGTTCTAACAGTGAATATTGGCAATGAGTTAAAAGAAATGCAGAAAATCCATCTACATCTTTTTTTTTGAGAGTTATTTAAACCCTGTATCGAAATGGCGATATCAGCGCTAGAGATTTCAAAACAACCAAAATCAATATTTACTCCATAATTAGTATTGATATCTATATTTTTGTCTTCATCCGTAATAAAATTAGAGCAAAAAAATTTAGCAAACAGATTTGCAGAATCAACATAAGATTGAGACCAAACACCTTCATAACACATAGAAGACGGAAAACCAGAGGTCATTTTTTTTTGAATTTATAAAAGTCCAAAAATTTTTTGGATTCAACTTTATATTTGACTCATAGCGGCAAATATATTGTTTGTATAAGAATTTATTTAAAAAATTTAATTCCCTCAAATAATGTTGATGTTTAAAAAAATATTCAATATTGTTTGTGGCTTTGTATAAATTAAAAAACTTATTTCTTAGATTTTTCAATTTTTTTAACCCAGTGGTATACCACGGTAGCTTAAACATTTTACAAGGACATTGAGGGATAATTCTTTCACAGATGTCTAGAAATTTTGATTTAAAAAATATAAAAGAATCATAAGTGCTTTTGTATTTCAAATTATGTTCCCAATCCACCGAAATAATAGCAGTATTAAGTGCTTCAAAATTGCATTGACTAAAATTATAATACGTACTGGAGTTCAAAGAGTTACTAAATTTACAAGCGAAATTGTAAAATGATATCGTAAGCACCAAAGGCACATGATGAATATTAGGTTCACAGACCGGAATATGGCAAATTTCAATATTATAATTAAACTCTTTACTTATAAAAATAAGATCTAATATTCTATTTAGTTTATTAGAGAAACCATTAATTTGAACAAAATCGAGACTTAAAAAAGAATCAATGAGATAAATTTCATGCGTTGAATTCACATTAGTGGGAATTAATGGATTATTAGTTAAATAGTTATTCCAAGTTACTTTATTTAAATTAAAATCACCAAGAATGCAAAAATGACTATCACTAGAAACATTTGATGCTAAACTCAATATATTGTCCACATGAGACATGTAAAGTGTATCCGAACTATTTGGAGGCAAGTAAGAAACCACCAAATATAGTCGTTCAGAGTATCCAACAATTTGAACACATAACTGATCCAGTAAAGTGTCCGTATTTTCCAATGGCCAAGCACAGCAGCACAACGAGCGTTTCACAGCAACTAGTACACCACCACCCCTAGTACAGCAAGTCTTAGCAGCATCTCTATCCTTCCGAAATACCTGATAACAATTCAGGTCGAAAAATTCAGCATCAAAAAATTCAGGATTTAGCCATGTTTCAATAATAACAATTATATCGTAGTCAAATTGCGAGGACCATAACTTAATTAATTCTGACTTGGTTCTTATGCCAGACAAAATTTGAAAGTATAATCTCAGATTACTACCAGGATTATCATAATTGCTTGCGTCTATCTCCGATTGCGACGACGATCCTTTTTTGGAAAAAACTCAAACCTACTAATAGAAACATTAGTAGGCCAAAGAGTTGGATCTAAAATATGACCCGTAAGAGATGCCGAAATTCCGACCTTAAAGTTTATTTTCTCAATTTGAGTTTGAGCCAGATCTTTTCTCGTCAGTGATTGACAAGCTAAATGATTTTTATCAATACCAGTGTGCTTATGAATATAATTTAAGATATCATCAGAGGTAACCGATGACTTAAACGAACAAAGATGAAACCAGTGCATTGGCTCTATTACATCCAGTTCAGTATTTGATCTTTGACCAACAACAATTTTCTTTTTAGATGATTTCAAAACGTCCTTTTCAACAATATAGAATATTATGGTGGGACTCAGTGGGTTCTTGAGATATGGACATTTTAACATCTAAACAAAAATTTATATTAAAATATATATTTAACTTTTTTACAAAAAAAAAATTGTAATTAAAAAATTTCAAATATATTAAGTTTGCATCGAAAGTCAAAACTTTGAATTTGATATAATATTTTGAAAAAACTAAGTAGATTACTATAAGTAAAATTTTGTATATGCCAAAATGTTTGTAATTACTCTAGAGACAAAAGCATTCTTAGAGATAAATGGGTGCGGGGGCGTTCAAAGTATGTAGAGCATTTAAAAATAAAACTCAATTTTGTTAATAGTCTGAATGAAAATGAAATAATGAAAAAATAAATTTTTTGCCATAACTTTTGATTGGAAAGAGATATTGGGGTAATTTTTTTACATAAATTATTTTTGAGACTTGACTTTTTTGTAAAAAATATAAAAACAACATTTTGGAAAAAATAAAGTTCGTGAAAAAAATCAAAGGGGGTACCCTTGTTGTTTTGATGACAAAATCAGTAAAATAATTTTTGCGCTTTACTGGAAGAATTTTTGCATATAAATGCTAAGTCATACGAAAGGTAGCCAGATTTGCAATTTTTAATTAATTTCATTTTTACAACAAAAACAATTTTTGAGTAATTTTTTGAGTATAAAGTCAATATTTTTGACATTTTTTGGCATAATCATTAAACATATATACACCGACATAACGATACAGTTCAACCTATTTCTGTGAAGCGATTTTATTGAACTTTGGAACAAAAAAATTTTGAATAAAATATATTAATGGACAGCGGAGATATTTGCCTCGAAAGACCAAACTTTGATTTTCATGTCGTTTTTTTCTCATTCTTAGGTAACGATGTTTTATGAAAAAGTCGTTGAACTGAAAATATCTACAATTTTGAATATATGTGAGTATTTTGGGTGTCAAAATAACAAAAAAATTTTATAATTAAATACACAAAAAGCCCTTATAAAACAAAATTATAATAACAAAATTACAGTTAGTTGAAAAATTTTAGGCAAAAACTAAGAATGTTACAATTTAATCAAGGATGCACTTTATATGCATGCCTAGTTTGAGCGAAATACGTTGAGCCCTTTAGATGTGTGTAAAGGTTAGAAAAACCAACAATTAAGCAAACAGAAAATAAGTTTTATTACTATAGATGGTTTGCCATATTTATTTATGGTTTGCCTAGAAGATTTATTGTAGCTTAATTTCTTTTGGCTCACATAAGCTGTATTGTGTAAATCTTTTTATGCTGATGTTTCAAAACAGCTGCAAACCTTTAGCTTAGAGATATTTTTCAATAAGCTGTTATGCACATATAATTTGATTAAAATCAAAAAATATTTACATGCTATTGTTTGAGCAATTTTTGAGCAATTATATATGCATAGTGTTTCTCTTTTCTATAAGAAAAATTTAAATACATAACGTCAACTGCAGCCTTTACATATGCAACAGCTTAAACAAACTGTTGACACAATATTTGCATTTAAATTGCAAAATCTTGTTGTTCACACAACGATTGAAAGAATATAAAAGAAGCTGCATCTTCAGTCATTACAACAATAATTATATTATATCACAACAATTAAAGAAAACAATACCGTAGCAACTAGCACAGCAAACAAACAAAATATTATTCAGCTCAATAACTATTTGTGCCAGTGATAAATATTTAAACAATAAAATAAAAACCAAAGCACCCAAATTTTACTCACAGTAACAAGATTATGCATGCACACATTCACTCTATTACTAACAACCACACACTGCCATCACACAAATAGAAACACACAAATATCAATTCAAATAAATATACTCAACATTTGTGCCGGCATTACTTAATCTTTCCATCTAGTAATCCTTCTATCAGAAACATATTTAATACTAATCATTTTCATGGACGTCTTTATGGTCAACCAACAGAGGAAAGGGCTTGAAAAGGATAGAAGGCAGAGATAGAACTTGACATATTTAGTGTTCGTTGTTGGCGTTAATCGGATTGGTTCTGTGGGATTGATTTTTATTAGCACGCAATGTTGAGTGTCTGCTTTTAGGCTTACCACACAATGGGCAGCTTATTGATTTGCGTGTGCCATGAATTTTATTTTATTGTCTTTGCTGAATTAAGCTAGAAAATAAAAGTTTAGTTTTCAATTTTAAAAAGAGATTTAATTCATTTTTAATTAATTATAATTATTTAGTACTTTTTTATTGATTATTACCCAGCTAGCACAGATTTCGATTTAAAACAAAAATACGTTATAATTCGGTGGTATTCCAGTTTTTTTAAACAAATTTAGTCACAAAGTTTCAAATAAATAAATTGTTACAAATCATTCGTTTTAATGCAAATAAGTTAATTTATGGTGTTAATTATGTAACAAACAAATGCACTTGTTGTAAAAATGCTTCATAAAGTTTTGAAAAAATAAGTAATTTTTACGTTAAATCAACATTATTAGAACATTCCTTTTTATAGCACCCATAAAAAAATGTTTGTGTGTTGTAAGTGTAACAAATACAGTAGCGAGCTAGCAACTTAGATGCAACTAAACTGCTTTATGTTTATATTAACTTATACAAATATCACAACATCTAAATATTCAAAACTTCGGTTTGAAGATGTTTTTATTAAGTTATAGGGAGGTCACTTCAACTAAATATTTCCAATTTTGCTGTGACGCACAAAAATGCCATAAGCAAAATATAAATTTTATTGTTCACAAAAATTCTATGTTGCTTCGCAATTTCTTTGTGTAGGCTTCTATTACCATGTTATCCATTTTTGTTTTATTTTTTCGCAAATCAATAACGAACGTCATATACATAAAGAACATAAATAGGCTAAATATTGGCAGCGTTCAACGAGACTACTAAATTAAACAAATTTTTCGTTGAATGGCAATGAATCATTCTGAAATTATGAGAATTTTTTTGTTGCAAAAAAGTTGAAACGAAGTTTTTATTCAATTACAAGAACACTGGAAATAGTCATTGCAACCTTATGCTGCATTGAGGTTACTATTGAGTTGCTACAACTTTAGGAAACATTATTATAACTCAAAAAATTTAGTCAGGAAAACTAATGTTGCATTGAGGTTTTCATTAATTTGCAAGAACATTGAAAATAATCATTGAAAACTTGTGCTGTATTAAGGTTATTATTTAGTTGATGCAAATTTTAAAAACATAATTGTAACTTGAAAAAATTTGCTTGATATAAGAACGATGTATTAAGGTTATTATTCTGTTGCAAGAACTTTAGAAAATGCCATTGCATCTTATATAATGTAATTAGTTACATGAATATTGCATTGGAGTTATAATTGAGTTGCAAGACGTTTTGAATAAAACTGTTGTAAGTAAATGATGCATTAAGGTTATTATTTAGTTGCAACAACTTTAAAAAAATATTTGTAACTTTTGATATTTAGTTAGTTGCAAGAACTATGTATTGAGGTTATTATTCAGTTGCAAGAACTTTGGAAAAAAAGTGTCTAAAAACTTCATACTTGCCATATTAGATTTTTTTTCTACACTATGAATTTTGATTGGAATAAATTTAAATACAATTTTCTTTAGTATTTATTATTTTCTTTTAGAATTTTCAGTGCAATATGACACTTAACTTAAAAAATTTGTTAAGCTATATATAAAACATTATTACGCCGAAATGGAAAATTCGAAATATTTCTTATTTCCAAATTATTTTAAAAATTCATATCTTTGAATTTTAAAATACACTCTAAAAAATTATCACTGGTGTAATGAAAATTATATTAAGAAATTGTGCATGGAAAACATTTTAAAACTTTTGAATGACTTATTTCTTTCAATCAGGAATATTTATGTCATCATTACTCCTTCCTTGTTAAGAAGTTTGTCACTATAACAAAAAATAACTTCAATAAAACAAAATATTTGCTACATTCACGTTTTTTACCTGAATTGTAACGTAAGAGTAATACAATAAAAAAATTTTTTTATGTTTCAAGTATGTTTCATCTTGTGGCGTGCAACCTAATTTTGTAGCAACAACTCATTTATAACATTATTAAAACACATTTTCGAATAATTGCAACCTAAGTTGTTACAAAAAAAATTTAAAATATATGCTTTGTTGTTATTACGTTACAATTTCGATTTACATCTATATTGGCGACTCTTTTGCGACACTTTTACAACCTTTTTGTGCTAGCTGGGTCATTTATTATTTATCATTTTATTTATCATTTATTATCATTTACTTATCATTAACTATTCGTTATGCATCATTAATAAGTGGTCGAAAAGACATTATTTTTTCATAATTCATTACTCATAAATACATTTCATTACTAGCTAAAAATAGTACTCATACGACATGGTGACATACAGTGTTGCGCAAAAGAATAGCAACAAAGTCGGTACGCTGCTACAAAATCGTGTATCTTTTTAAATATTAGGGACACACAAAAATGATTATAGGAACCAAAGCATATATTCATTCATCATATTAAAAACAAATCATATTCAAATTTGGTTTTGTTTTCTTTACTAAATTTAAAATTAATGTGACTACATTCAGTTTGTCTGAGAGCAAAACAAAAGCAACATAATGATTATTTGGTGTAAGATCCATTATCCTTGACAACCGCTGCACATCTGAGCGGCATCGACTCTATTAAAGTAGATATGTTAGTATTAAGTATATGTTCCCAATTAAGTTTCAGGGCTTCATACAGTGCAGTCTAATTGGAAAACCTTTGACCAGAAACTTTTGCCTTCAAAGTCATAAAAAGATTGTCAATGGGATTAAAGTCATTGTGATTGTGCCGGCCAATCAAGGACTTGAATCCCATTGCCTCTAATGTAATCTTTGATGAGTTTTGAAGTGTGCTTCGGGTCGTTGTCGGGCTGAAACGTTCACTGAAGCGACATATTCCACTCTGAATGTGGTCGCATCTTGCTTTCTAAAATGTCATTATATACAAATCGGTCCATAATTCCATCGATGTTTTGAAATGGTTCAACTTCATTATAGGAAAAACAAGTCCAGACCATAAAGCCACCGCCTCCGTGTTTAAAATTTATTTTGCAGTTTCGAGCTTCAAGTCGTGTACCTGGGTGGTGCCGTACCGTGCACATCCCATCTGAATTAATCAAGTTGAACTTTGATTCATCGCTAAAAAAACGGTTTTCGATTTTTGAACGGTCCAATTTAGGTGCTCTTTTGGAAGACTGAGTCTAAAAAACAATAAATTGCAACTAGTTGTCACAATTTCAGACAGAATTGTTTAAATTGTAACACCTCACCTTGTTTTTTATGCTTAGCTGTAAGCAAAGGCTTCTCTGCCGGTCTGTAAATTCTTTAATCGTTCTCAACGGCTCGTCTTCAAACAGTGCTGTGGTGGATATCTAAATCGAGTGTCCAAACAACCTCTTTGGATGTGGCAAATGCATTTCGTTTGAACACAACACAAATGTTCCTGTCATCACGCAGCGATGTCTTCCGCGGTCGCCCTCTTTAATGTACCGTTGTTACGTTTTTGTGAAGGTATATTTCTTTATTAATCTGCAAACTATTGACCGATTAATATCAAACTGTTTCACGTTAGATATCTGCGAATTTTCGTTTTTATATTCGGAAATAATTTGTAATTTAAGAGCTTCACAGTATTTAAAACGTGCCATTATAAATGGAACAGTCAATGTCATAACTAGCACAAAAAAAACTAAACTTAAATGTTTATGACTTACAAACAACACGTGCTTTACAATAACGGAACTTTTACCAATAATTCTTCGAAGTTCTGTTCTCTTTTTACATTTTTCAAGTTTTGTTGCTTTTGTTTTGCTCACAGACAAATTGAATGTAGTCACATTAATTTTAAATTTAATAAAAAAAACAAAACCAAATTGGAATTTGATTTGTTTTGTATATGATGTATGAATATATGCTTTGATTTCTGTAATCATTTTTGTGTGTCCCCAATATTAAAAAAGATACACGATTTTGTTTCAGCGCACTTATTTTGTTGCTATTGTTTTGCGCAACACTGTAAGTATCATTTATGGTAAAAATTAAAAGATCCCCTTTTCCAAAAGTAATTCACAGTAGAAATATTAAAATTCAGCAAAAATCATTTCAGAACTCGAGAAAAAAATCGGAAGAAATCGAGAAAAAATTTTCAGATGGTCGGTCGCATTTCGTGTGTGCTCTGTGAATTTTTGTTTTTTAATATGTAAAACACTGCAAATACACTGTTTTTATATGCAATAAACTTTGTTTTCATTAAGCGAACTTGCTTTGTTAAAATGTTTTGATTTTTGCACAGAACAACCTGCAAGTTGAAGTTATTATTAACTTTGTTTTTTATGTGAATAATAAATGCCACGGAATTATCAAGAAATTAAACTGCAAATATATATAATAATACATAAAAACACAGACCAATAAAACAAACAGTAGTCCCGACGGTTGTGACGATTGCACTATTGTGTTTGTTTTTGTTTCTTTCGATTACCTTGGTACCTGTACTTCTGCTGTTGTTGCTGTCTTTCTTTGCTGCATATTCGTCTCTTCGCTGTTACTGAGTTGAACAACATCAATGTCACCGTCCCCTCGATTGACGCGCCTACAAATTCAGCAGCACTCGAATCGAATGAACCATAAAGGTGATGGTACGCCAAAGCTGGAGAGTGGAGAATCATTAGCACGGTCACTGCGTGCACAGCTCCAAGAGATGGAAGAGCGATTGAGTGCGAATTTGAAAACTGAAATTCGACAGCTGGAAGTTCGTCTCCTATTAAAAAGTAATAATACACTCAAGCAACTCTCTGATGAAATTTCGAGCATTGAGACCAAACTTCTTATCAAAATTGAAGCTGAGGTGAGCGTTTTAAAAACTGATTTTAGTGAGCTTGAAAGTAAAATTCTCTCGCTGGAAAATCAGATTATTGATTTATCTGCTCGATGTAATCAACTTGAGAAACTAACACCTGTATACAATCAAATAAACAACAACTCAACTCAAATAAATGCAGATTTTTCTTCAGATGCTGTGTTGTTTGGACTTCCATTATCTAGTGAGGAAAATCTAAAAGCTAGTTTCAACCGAATTTGTCACTTTATTGAATTTCAACCCCCGCAAATAAAAGACATCTTTCGTGTCAAGTCAAACCCTAATAACACGAATTCTCTAATTATAATAAAATATTTCTCACCATATGATCGAAACCGTGTACTCAAAGCATTTGAGTCATATCGAAGGCGTATGAAGTCTGCTGTGAATTTGCGAAATGCTGGGTTTGATTGTGACAACAATGTTTTCATTCATGAAAGCCTGAATGTTGACACCCGCAAAATCCTGCAAGCTGCGATTGCTTATAAGAGGCAAAAAAACATTTATAATGCATTTACTTTTCGTGGCTCTGTATTCATCCGGATGGAGAAAAATGCGAATGGTATTCGCATCAGCACTATGGAGGAACTGCACAATGCAATTAATGGCGATAGCTCTCCTGTTACTGTGATTGTCAATTAAACTTCTCTTATTTATATATATTATTTTTGAAATCATATATTTACTATGTTATCTTCTTCTAGCTTTAGCTTTCTTCTTTTTATTCTGTTTCTTTTTCTATTTGCCTAAAGGTAGTTTTTCTATAAATTTTGTCCATGTCTGGCTCTAGTCGTTCGTCTTTTGGTGGTGATGGTGAAAATCACAAGACCTTAATTCAGGTATTGTGTAAGCAGTATGGTGGACTTAATGTAGTGCATTTTAATGCACGTAGCTTAAATACTGCTAAATTAGACTACATAAGATATATTTTCGAAGACTCTGCACTTGATATTATATGTATATCAGAAACGTGGCTGTGCAGTGATATTTGTGAAGCAACCTGTGACATAAATAATTATAAGTTATTTCGAAATGATCGATATGGAAAAAAGGGTGGAGGAGTTGCAGCTTATTGTAGAACAAATCTGAACGTTGAAGTTGTAGGTAAATCAAACGGACCTGGAATTGAATTTCTTAATTTATGTATCTCGGACAACAATACTAAAATACTTTTGTCATGTGTATATAACCCAAGTAAATGTCATCCTGTTGACCCTTTATTTTCTGTGTTGTCTAACTGTATCCTGAATTATGATTTTATGTTACTGTGTGGTCACTTTAATGTCAATATCTTATCTAATGACGTTTCTAAACAATTAATCTATGAAAATATATTGACTCTTGGGCTTTCTGTAGTAAACGAAACTCAACCTACAAGATTTTCCAACAACACTACTCCTAGTCTTCTTGACTATTTCATTGTATCGGATGTTTCAACGATTTTGTTATTTGATCAAATTTTTTTCATCTCTGACCATGATTTAATTTTCTGTTCTTTAAGTTTGAATCTATCTCGTAATGCTGTTTCAAATTCTTATTCGTTCCGTGATTTTAAGAAAATTAACTATCCGTCCCTTATTCATGATATGTCTCTCATCTCTTTCAATGATTGTTGGAATCAAAGTACTGTCAATGACAAACTATGTTCCATTTTAGAGCCTATAAAATATCTTTTTGATAAACATGTCCCTTTACGTACAATTAGTGTAAAAAATGTCTCTTGTCCGTGGTTTTCTCAGCATGTTCTTAATGTTATAAAAAAAAAGAAATAAATACCACAAATTATGGAGGAAAAGACCCTCATCAGATAGCTGGGAAATCTATAGACTTGCGCGTAATGAAGCTGTTCTAATAACAAGACAGGCTAAAACTCGCTACTTTTCTGCTAAACTTGACATCTCTCTTCCAACTAAAATTTTGTGGAATAATATAAAAAAAACTTGGGGTGTGCAGTAAGATCACAGCGGAATGCACTTTAGACCCTGACTCTCTAAATAATATTTTTGTTGATACTGTTCCTAATAATAACAACCTGCTCCCGTCTATTATTTCCACAGTGCCACAATCTTTTAATTTTGATCCGGTAACTGAACTTGATGTTGGAAACTGTATATCGCAGATAAAGTCAAATGCCATAGGTGAAGATGGTATTCCAATTAAGTTCATCAAACTAATACTTCCTCACATTATACGCCCGCTAACACATGTTATAAATCATTGTTTTGTAACGTTATCTTTTCCAGATTTGTGGAAAATTGGAATTGTGCTGCCGGTAGCGAAAAAGCATAATCCAGCTGGACCAAATGATTTTAGACCAATAAGTATACTATCGCCGTTGTTAAAGGTATGCGAAAAGCTTATTGCTCAACAAATTAATGTATATTTACTTGAAAAAAATCTGTTGTCCCCATTTCAATCTGGTTTTCGTGCTGGGCACGGGTGTTCTTCTGCTGTGGTTAAGGTGATAGATGATATAAGACCCGAATATGATGCAGGCAATATGACTTTGCTTTGTCTACTCGATTTCTCCAAAGCTTTTGATAAAGTCAATCATGCATTTTTGTGTCAAAAACTCAAATGTCTCTTTCGTTTCTGTGATAGTGCTGTCAATCTCTTGTCCAGTTATTTGTGTAATAGGTTCCAAAAAGCGAAAGTTGGCCAAAGGTTTTCTCAGTATAATAGGGTATTAAGTGGTGTTTCACAAGGTTCCATACTTGGTCCTCTACTTTTCTCGTTATTTATAAATGATATTTTTTCTGTATGCAAACATGCTTCTATTCATGCATATGCTGACGATGTTCAACTTTATTTCTCTCAACGGATTGGGCTGCTTGATGACCTCAGTTGCAGAATGAATGAAGATCTCAATAACATCTCTGAGTGGGCCATACGCAATTGCCTTCAATTAAATGCTGCCAAATCGTATGTTCTACCTATATGTAAAAATAAAACTTGTGTTGTTGATGTCCCTGACTTATTCATTGGGTCAAATAAGCTTAAAGTAGTGTCTAAAGTTGTAAATCTGGGTTTTTATATTAATTCTTCTTTGTCTTGTACAGATCATGTAAATAATGTAGTCCAAAAAGTTTATTATGTCCTGCGTAATTTAAGAATGTCTGCTTATGCGACTCCTGTCAATATAAGACGGAAGTTGGTGATTCAGTTGGTCTTACCTATGATAACTTATGCAGAGTTGGTATATAGTAGGCTCGACTCATCCTCCCAGTTGAAGTTGCAGGTTGCTTATAATTATGCTACACGATATGTATATGGCTTGCGTAAGTTTGACCATCTGTCTAGCTTTAGGAATGCCATACTTGGGTGCAACTTATTTTCATATCTTGATGCTCGAAACTGTATTTATTTGCATAAGCTCATCAATGAGAAAAAACCCTCCTACTTGTATGATAGGCTCCAATTTAGTTTTTCTAGAAGAAGTAATGTGCTCATAGTCCCCAGACATACTTCATTAAACTCTTCTCGTTTATTTTTCATCAACGCCATTAGACTGTGGAATGCTCTGCCTCGTGAACTGAGAGAAATCACTGGAAAAGGTACCTTTAGGCAATCTATCTTCACTTTTGTTTCCTCTAATTAAATTTTTATATTCTCTCTTTATTTTCTTTTTTCATCTCTTGAAACCTCTTAATTCATAATTCATAAATTTTGATTTAATATTTTATTTTGCTCTTAATTGCTTATATAAAAATTCAAATTAAACAAATAATGTTACTCTAGTTAAGTTATTTCATGTTAATCTATAAGTTTAGTTGTTATTATAAAAAACATATTGAATGTATTTTTGTTGTACTTCAAAAGAACCCAGTTCTTATTGTACTAATATTCGGTAATAATAATAATAATAATAATAATAATAATAATAATAATAATAATAATTATAATAATAAGAACTAAATTTAAAATTCAGCATACACCAACTGAAATTCAGGCTAGATCAAATTGAACTTAATAGATTTACAAAATGTCATAGTAATGCTTATGGTAGTGGTAAATAGATTTCAGTATTTATTAGTGGCCGACCGAATATTCGTCTTCGGCTTCGGTTTCGGTATTCAACATATTCGGATGATTTTTTTACCTTCGGTTTCTGCCAAAAATAGCCGAATAGTTGCCGAATGTTTTTGCTTTTTTGTAATGTTTTTGCTTTTTTTCGATAGCTATAACTGTGTAAAATATAATTTTAAAATTTTAAACAGAAATTCGTAATTATTCAAAAGTTTCAAGCCTCCGAGCCGACCGCGTCAATGCAGTAAGCGCACTTTGCTTAAAACTTTAAACGCGTTTTCTTTAAAACTGCATTTTTGAGCTTTCGACTTTCACAGCAGTCAATTTTTAACGAATCTTTATGTTTTTTATTTCAAAATACGAGCTATTAAATTGTGTATGGACCATTATATCATTAAAAAATTTCGTACTGGAGTTTTTAGCTACAAAATTGTAACTAATATTTTCAGTAAAAATGAAAAAAAAAAAAATATTCCATAATCGCATTCATACTTAAAAGGAAAATATTTTTATTTTTGTTTCAGATGAATTTTGCGATCTGTGGAAAGGTTGCCAGCTCAGTTCGTTTTTTAAGCACGGGTCCACGTCGCCCCGTGGTTTGCGGCAGTATATTAATTAAATAATTATTGATTATAATCTGAAAATTTTATACAATCTTCTTCAAAGTAATGTTAATATAACTAAAAAGTTTAGACTACTTATATTATTTACTTTTTCCAAAACGAAAAAAAAGCATATTTGATTGAAAAGCATATTGATTTTGCAAATTTTTATCCTGTTTAACTAGACTGGACCTTTAATGATTGCCGTTTTTTGTATTGAAATTAATAAATAACGAGAGCAAATCCTAAATTTTATTACTTTTGTACTTGAACAAAATGTTGGTAGTATTCGGCTTCGGCCTTCGGCCGATTATTTCTATTTGCCCGAACATTTGGCTTTGGCCAAAAATCTACATTCGGTCGGACACTACTATTTATAAGTTAATAAATTCTTTCTAAATTTTTATTGATCTTGTCTAAATTTTTATTGAATGGTCCTGATCAATTGATCTTTTCTGAATTCCAATTGATCTGTTTTGAATATAAATTTATCATTTCTTAAGGTACTATTACAGTGTGTCAAAAATTAAAAGTGATTTTTTTTCATTAGAATATGGTTTTTTAATGTCTTAGTATACAATAGTAAGACATAAGTAATAATAAGTATAAGTAATAATACGTATACAAAATTTTAGAAAAAAATATCAAATAGAAAAAAATTAATAACATATGTAATATTCGTATGTCGTGTGATATTCAAGAACCTTTAAATCTTTAATCGCATTTTTCTCGAAACAAGGTTTTTCGAATCGGCTTCTAAGATATCTGGATTTCTACTTGATCGATTTCGATTAATCTCGATTCATTGTGATCCTTATAGTCCTATAAAAAGCCAAACAACTTTTATATATTTTTTTTTGTATAGATGAAAGTTTCGGCAACAAATAAGGTTTTTTGTACATTTTCCTTTGAATGGATGCCATTTTTTATTTTATTTTTTTTATTTGCGTACTCATTGAGTACTCAACTACAACCCTTAACTTAAGAATTCACTTTGATTTTTTTTACTTTCAGACGCTTCGTAAGTACTGGAGACGAGAAACCAATTGCAATAATTTTTTAAGCACGCTAACTTCAATGCCCTGTAGCTCGTTCTTGTAACTCATAACGATCGCAGTTACCGATACATGTTACCGATTTGACGTCACTCTGACGTAATTCCCACCTTCACTGTTTGTGTAATAATCTGAATCGATTTCTGTCCGATTCGTTTGTTCCAAATCGATAAGTTGTCACATGTTCCGATTTCACTTCAATAGAATCTTTCAAAAAAGTGTTTGTGTAAGAAAAGTCTATTGATAAAACTTCATGTTTTTCTCACTCACTCTGCGGCAAGTGAGAACTCTACCGATTTGTATAAATGACAGTAATGTTGTGTATATATGAAATAACAAGTACTCGCAATTAATATTCTAAAACGGGTATTTTCGTTTAAGTTACATTTTTTTATTGTAATACTGTGTGTTGAAGCCAATTAAATAAGCGAAACTGTTCAATTTTTTAACAGCACCTGTCGCTGCTACTGAAAACGCACTTTTTATTTATTTTCAGTTAAAAGTTTATTCAATGTTCTAAAGAAAATATATTTCTTCGGAAAAATTAGCAAACAAGTAGAGCTTTAAAATTAATTGTAACTGTTCTGCGCTATATTTAAAAATCGACTTAACTTCAGTTTTATAAAAATGTCGCTATGCAGTGTGCCTACGTGACCCGGTCTGACCCGTTATTTTTGTACAAAAGAGTAAAAATGTATGTATGTGATTATTAGTTAATTACATATGTTTGAATACATAACAAAATATAACAAACAAAATTGAGAATATAAGTTAAAGCTCTAACATTAACCGTTTGAAATTAAAGAAATACATAGAATATTTTTATAGGATTTTTACTGCTCGGCTGCTGTTGGTGACGGCGGCAACACTGTGATTATAATACTGTTTTTGTTTTAAAACGTTTTAATTTTCAAGGTAATGCGATTTAAAAAGAATGCCCATTTACATAAAAGAAGGAAATTTAAGGAACAAAATATTTGTTAGAGCAATGCAAAAGAACGCGGTTGCAAATATTTGCTAAGTTTTTTAAACACATCACTTATTGTCAACTTATTTACATTCATAAAAGTTGATTATTTCCGCAAACATTATAAACACATATAAATAATCAAATAATCACTTTTTAATAAAAAGACCATCACCTTTTTATTATAAAATTTTAGCGCACATAAAATAAAATAAATGCAAGTAGACAGCTGCTTGCCATTTGACTCAATTTCACAACGTTTCTTCTCGATTTGTGTTCTTTTTCATCACGGACCGAATTTTTACCGATTTCAACGTACACAAACATTAGTTGTCACGAAATCGGCAACTAGGGATCGATAACGCGTGACGTCACACAAATCGGTAACTTGCCGATTTTGTTACAGGAACGAGCTACTGTAGAAAATTAACAACAACTATAATGACAGAAAATTTTTTTTATTTCCTCATGAATAATTCTTCATTATGTTAAAAAATTTGAATCAATAAAATAAATAAAAGTTGGTAAAACAAATAAATAATAAAGTTGTTTTTTATATCTACACACTGTTATAGTACCCTTATTTCAAATGGACTTTCAAAAATGATCTGTTCTCATTTTTAACCCTTTCAGTGGATTTGCCCAATAAACTAGACACGTCAGAAAGTAATTTTTTCTTATTTTGCAACGAATTTTTTAAATCAATTCATTTGGTTCTTAAAAAAAAATGAGCCTACATGACAAAAATAAATTAAGAAAGATATTTGACATTCAAGTCAGTTGGATTTTTGATTTTGTGCCCAAGAAAAGCAAAAAAAAAACTGTTTTGGCCTATTTTATAAGAAAAAATCAACCCGACAAAAATTAAATTTATGTTTTTTTATCTTTTCACGTCTTTAATGATAATAATATTATGAAGGTTTAAAAAAATAAAGATCTAAAGGGTTGAAAAACCTTTCAGGGATAAAAGAAAGATTTTTCGTGCCGAACAGGAGCAAACATTTTTTTACTAGCTTGCAAAACGTAAGTACCGCAGGTAAAAATCAAAGGTATATTTTTTTCATCTTTTGAGCTCGTAAATGATAGTCAAATTAACTCAAAAATATGTTGTTCTTAGTTTAGTCTAGCCGTTGAAAAGGTTTATTGATCTTTTCTGAATTTCATTTGATCTCATTTTAATTCCAATTGATCTATTCTGTACTTCATTTGATCTATTCTGATCTTCAATCGATTTCTTCTGAATTTCCGTTGACCATTTTGAAATTTTTTAATGCCAATTAATCTATTCTGAGGCTGTTCATCGATTGATTTTTTTTAACTTCATAAAGTTTTGCACTTCAACTGCTCTTTTCTGAGTAACAATTTTAAATGGGTAAAACTGTAAGTTTCAAAAATAAATTATTTGTAATATTTTTGAAAATATTTTTTAACAACTGACAGCAGTAAAAAATAGCAATATATGATCTTAAAATACATTGCGAAAAAACAGAATCCAGTTGCAGAAATGCAAAACTCTTATATATATAAAAAAAAACCTTGAACAAATTAATAAAACCATAACTTGCGAGACAGCAACACTGCTAGCAACAAGTCACTGCAACACCAGAACAACAACAGTCATTTAAAGTTATCTAAGTGCCAAAAACATCTGTTCACTAATGTTGATGTTGCTAATGTTGTTTTATGGTGACACCAAACATTGTCAGACAACTTAATACAGATTAGTTGCTGCTTCTACGCAGCGTTAATTTTGTTGGTAATAATAATGATGTTGAAGTTCCTGTTACTGCTGCTGTCGTTGTTGTCCCAGTCCAGTTAAAAATTAAAAATATACAAAATACAAAGCTAAGGCTCCTGAATATCCGAGCAACATGATCAACGACAACAATTTTTAAATCTTGGAACGCAGTCAAAAATTTTCCAAAAGCAAACCAACGGTGGCCAAAAAATTGCTAGCCAGTAAAGATGTGTAGTAAGATGAAGATAAAAATTTGTTTTTTTTTAAGTCGAAATGTAAGCAGTTCATAGAGCAAACTCACCACCAAATTTAAGCTTAAAACAAGTGAAGTGGAAAATTTTGCAATTTATAAGCGGCGGCCAACAGCAATTAAAAGAAGCCAAATAAGAAGAAGAAAAATAAGCATGGCCACCACAAACACACACACGAAACACACAAAAACACAACAATAGCTGGCATTACAAAAACCTAACTCTGGCGACTTTTGCTATCAAGCAACAAAAATGTTTCCGCTCTAGTCTAGTATTCTTTTGCTGCTGCTTCATTTGCCTGTTGACCCGTTTTGCTTGTGGTACTAAGGAAATTATTCTAATTGTTGGTGGTGTGGGTTGTTGTTGCTGTTAATGCTGCTACTGCTGCTGCTGTTGCTCCTTTTGGCCACAAACATTAACGACTGCTTTGAATGCCGAGCAGTTGTGGCGGCTTCTTCGTTGTCTGCACTTAGTTGTTGTTTTTTTATTGTTGTTTTTAATGTTGCTGTTCTTGATGTTGCTTTTGCTGTTGGCGACTTTTACGCTAGTTGCTGCATGAATTCATTGTGTTGACGACGTAATTACTTGGCGTAGATAATTACGCGTTACAGCAACAACAACGACAACAACAACAACGATAAAACCAAAAACAGCAGCCGCACATGCAAATGATGTGGAATAAATTTTATTTTCCAAAAAAGTTTGTACAATTTCTTTGGCGATCTCTTTGTTTTGTCTTTTTATTCTACTTTAATATTCTCAACTGCCAAATGAGAAAAATTTTAATAAAGTGCTGCCTGTTGGAATGATGATGATGATGCTTATAGTGAATCTATGGAATAAATGAGCTGCAATATTTTCTTTTAATTAAATGTTGATGAATTCATTGCTAAAATTAGGCTCAAGCATCAGTTTAATAATCATATAAAAATTTGGTCACTCAGGCGTATGAGCAACATTTATTTGAATTAATTTGCAAGGTCAAAAATAAGCTATAATAATGTCGTCCTCTTTGAAATTTCTTTCTTATATTAATTAAAATCCAAGTTGTTCAATAATAAATAAATTTAAGCAAGCTTTATTTTTGTCTAAAAAGAAAGAAACTGTAGAATTAATCTCTTAAAGTAGTTATCAAGTGCACATATCAACTTCATATCAATAATTGACACTTAATACTACTATCATATATCAATATCATTTAATTTCGTACAACAAACACACTAACCATTGATAATATGTATGAGTGTTTATATCATGACGTATGAGTTACATTTAATTCCATGATATCCACTGAAATGTTAACAAAGCGTAATGTTTCCATATAAATCAAATAATTAAGCCAGAAACCAATAATAAATTACAAGCAGCATACATAAATGAACAACAACAAAAACTTCGACAGCAACAAAGTTCAATTTCCGCTTCCGTTGTTGCATTGGTTCAGTGTTCATTGTTTGCCAGTGTTCAAAATTATTTGTAAATTTATGATTTAAATATATTAATACAATTTAATTTTCAATAATTTCATTGACTATCGACAAAAAAAATAACCAAATTTTTTATAACAACGAAAAATGTTGTCAACAGATTGTATAAACACAAAAAAAAACAGCGCCAACCAATTTTCCAATCATTTTGACCAATTTTTGTGCAATTTTAAGGTTATTTTATTTTTGCCCTAGTGCATGTGAGTAAACGTAGTAGTATTTCTGCTATTTTGCTTGTAAAGTAGAATTGGTTTTTTCTTGTGCACACCAATTTAATTTGCTCATTTTAGGCGCTTCAAGAGCTCCAAATATTTACCAACAATGTAACGCACACCAAACACACAAACATGTGCAATTATTTCATCGCATACAAGTAGTCATAAACGCAATTAAATTAATATTACAGTACATACAAATATGTATAACAAATATAAAAGCAAATTTTCCTTGTGCCTTTAACTGTGGTTTTCATTTTAATTAAAATTTTAATTTCAGTTATATCGATGTACAAGTATAATGTACTTATTACAGCAATTATTGCTAAAATGAAAACAATAGCTATTACAAATAAATCTTAATTACACGCTCCAACACACAAAACACACACATTTGCACAAATTATACTAAATAGTAACTCATACGCACGCATCCTGACAACTTATTTATTTACATAATTTCTATTTGATTTTTCTAATTTATTCACTGCCACTCTTGTCGACGTTGTCGTCGTTCATCTCTGCTTTTATTTCATTAACCTTTGCTTTTTTTTATTTCTTCCATAATCTTTGCCTTCACTTTCACTTATGTCACGGCTTGTTGGTGGTTCAGCGCATAACTAATTATATTTTGCTGATATTAGCACGATTCGAATTAAATTATTGTTTCCGCACTTTTATTGCCAAAAGGTTTTGTTTGTTTGTTTGTTTGCTTGTTTGTTTGTTTGTTTGTTTGTTTGAGCACACACACAATGTTTTAGCCCAGCAAATAGTGTGAGTTGGAGAAGTTGATGAAAAGGGTAAGGTAGAGATAAACAAGGTCATTCGTTTTTCTATATGTATAATTTTGATATTGTAACTCTAAAGAGCAAAATTATGTACCCAATATGAGCTATTTGTTCCGCTTTGGAAAAAAATTTATCGGAAGGCACATTGGGCAAATGATTCTAACGACTGATAACGGGACGGGTGCCCTGAGATGAAATATTATTAATATAAAATTAGAAATTACAATTTGGGACGGACTTAAAGTAAAAAATTGCAATTTTTTTTATTTACACCTACAATTTTAAATCATCGATATATACTATAAATTATTACTATTACTTAAATATACTAATATATACTTATATATACGATTACTTAAAGTTCTTTTATTAAAGACATTGGGTACAATATTGAAAAAAATATACGTATACATATTTTCTTTTATTTTTAACCCAATGTTTCCTTATACTAAATACACAAAAATGGCGTTTTTAAAAAATGCCATGCCTAAAGAAGATTCCCTTTTTTTAGGATTACTAAAGTAATCCTATGCTATTAATTTCTTTAAGATTACTTGAAGAGAGATACACATACTTTTGCACCTTTTTAATAACTTTCGAAAAATATAGAAAAAACGAACGAAGTACCTTGGTATAATAAAAGGACGACCTAAGCTACTGTAGAGTAAAAGTAAAACTACTGCAAAGGCAAACTCTAAGCAAACTTGATCAAAAGTTTAAAATGCAATTAAATTGCGATAATTGAGCTTTTTTTAGAATAGCACAAATCGAGCAGTTATGTTCATAGTGTTGCCTTAACATCGTTGTATTTCCAACATTCAATCTGTGTACTATTGAATCGAAATGGTTTAATTTTTAAAGAGAGAAATTCTAAATACAATTAATTCGCATAACGACCATGTTAATTTTGCAATCAACTATATTCTATATACAAATTAAAAAAATAAATCAGACATTGATAATGATGTTTTGAAAAAATTACAGGTTGCAGTCAAAACATTAAAATCCAAAGGAAAGTGCAAGTAAAAATATTGTTCTAGAATGAAAAATAGATTTGAATTGAAAAACTCAGCGTGATTAGAATCTGATTTCAAAGTTTCTCGTCTTCTTAATCGTAATAATGATATTTTGCTAAAAAGGGTGACGGCTGATAACTTTTATAATCGTGGTCACCCGGCCTTGGGTTTTGAATATAAATCTTTGAGATCAAGACGAAGAGATGCTGGTGCTATCAGTTTAGAAAACCAACACGATCACCAAAGATTAATGTTTGCAACTAAGCACGCAATGCAAATTAAAATCTTTGCTTGGAAAACTAAAAAAATCTCCAAAATCTCCAAGTAAGATTCGAAAGATTATAAATAATTCAACAACTGCTTTGAAGATAGAGACACCATCAGAAGCTATAGTATTTATTTTAAAAAAATCAATGTCTAAGTCATGTTATGCGTTTGGTATCAAAAGAGTCTGGTGCTGATATTTGGCCTACGTACAACAGAATTCGAGAAGCTAAAGCAGAATTGAGGCCGCCAAAGGAAGATATAAAAAGCGAAGGTATCGCTTCAAGGTCTCTGTAACCATACTTATCAAAGGTTAGTAGAGCTGCAGAATTGTGTAATAACAAATACAAGAAATTCTTCCAACCGCTCTGATAACAGTTTTATTCTGCGATAACAGAGATATCAGAAATCAGTTGTTTAAGTGACAGATTCATCGGAACCGCTTGTATAGTCAATGTCTATTCGTTTTAGAGTTCAGAAGCGTAAACGGTTGCTACTTCCAAAGGAAGTCCTTCAATTTCTCATTGCACCTGAAGTTTAAAAAAATTAAACCATTTCCGATACAGAAAACGATGAATTGGACGACAATGAAAATTATTAAAAATTTAAGGTAACACAAAAATTGACAACAGTTAAATTAAAAAAAAAAATTAAAAAAACAAAAACATTAAAAGCAAAACATCACAAATAAATATAAAAACCAAAAATAAAAATATTAAGAGCACAAAATCAAAAAAAAAAATAAAAAACAAAAATATTAAAAGCAAAAGTCAAAAAAATTAAAAAAAAATAAAAATCATTGAAAGCAAAAAAAAATATACAAAGCAAAAAATAAAAAATAAATATAAAAACAAGAAATGAAAAAAATATTAAGAGCAAAAAATAAAAAAAAAACATCAAAAACCAACAAAAAAAAATTAAAAGCAAAAAATCAAAAATAAGTACAAAAACAATAAATAAAAAATATAAACAATAAAAAATTAAATAAATATAAAAAACTATAATAAAAAAATATAAAAAGCAAAATAAAAAATAAAAAATTAAAACAAATAAAAAACAAAAATTCAAAAATATTAAAAGCAAAAAGTAAAAAAAAAATTTAAAAAAGATAAAAATCATTGAAAGAAAATATAAAAAAATATACAAAGCAAAAAATCAAAAAAATATAAAAAAGAAAAAATAAAAAAATATTACAAGCAAAAATAAGTAAAAAAACAATAAATAAAAATATAAAAAACCAAAAATAAAATATATACAAAAAACCATAATAAAAAAATATAAAATATAAAAAAATAAAAAATTAAAACAAATAAAAACAAAAATTCAAAAATATTAAAAGCAACAAGTCAAAAAAATTAAAATAAAAGAAAAATTAAAAAAAAAATTAAAAGCAAAAAGTAAAAAAAAAATATAGAAAACAGAAAATAAAAACAATATTAATAGCAAAAATCAAAAATAAGTACAAAAAAAAATGAAAATATCAAAAACAAGAAATAAAAAAAAATATAATAAATATATTGGGGGTTGGAATTAGTTTTAAAGGTTTTCTAAGAGATGGCGTAACTATCAATAGATCGCATCGGGCACACCTGTGACTATATTCATTTCAAAGCACATTGTCTAAGCTTCATTTTTCAGTATGTGTCATTCCACTGAAGTGTAAACAACATATATTTTTTTTCTCTGTGAACATGTCGACTTTCGTTCCAACAAAACGCAATTTGCGGGAAGGTTTACTTTTGTGCTTCCATTTGAAGAAAAAAGCGGTTGAAGCACAACGCACGCTTACTGAGGCTTACGGGGACTATGCTCCATCGATTTCTACTTGTGAGTACTGGTTCCGTCGGTTTAAAAGTGGTGATTTTGATATGGAATACAAAGAACGTCCGGGCCAGCCGAAAAAGTTTGAAGATGAGGAATTGGAGGCTTTGCTCGATGAAGACCCGTGTCAAACCCTTCAAGAATTGTCAGAATCATTGGGAGTCGACTTATCAACGGTCGGCAAACGCTTGAAGGCCATGGGATGATTCAAAAGCAAGGAAATTGGGTGCCGTACCAGTTGAAGCCGAGAGACGTTGAACGGCGATTTTGCATGTGCGAACAACTGCTTCAACGGCATAAAAGGAAGAGTTTTTTGCATCGTATTGTCACTGGCGATGAAAAGTGGATCCATTACGATAATCTTAAGCGAAAAAAATCGTGGGGACCTCCCGGCCATGCATCAACATCGAGGGCCAAGCCGAATATTCATGGCGCCAAGCTTATGCTGTGTATTTGGTGGGATCAGAAGGGTGTCGTGTACTATGAGCTGCTAAAACCTAACGAAACCATCACTGGGGAACGCTACCAACAACAATTGATGCAATTGAGCTGAGCATTAAAGGTTAAACGGCCGGAATATGCCAAAAGACACGACAAAGTAGTTTTTCAACATGACAACGCACGGCCACATGTTGCAAGAACCGTCAAGGAAACGTTGGAGGCGCTGAATTGGGATGTGCTACCCCACCCGCCTTAAAGCCCAGACATAGCCCCTTCCGACTACCACCTATTCAGATCGATGACGCATGGCTTGGCTGAGCAGCGCTTCACTTCTTACGAGGATACCAAAAAATGGGTCGATTCGTGGATTGCCTCAAAAGACGAATCGTTCTTCCGGCGCGGAATCCATATGCTGCCAGAAAGATGGGAAAATGTTGTAGCTAACGATGGACAATACTTTGAATAATATACATTGTACCGTTGTTTCTAAATAAATGCTCAAAAACCGAAAAAAAACCTTTAAAATTAATTCCAACCCCCAATATAAAAAAATATTAAAAGCAAAAAATCAAAAAATTATATAAAAAAAACAAAATAAAAAATACTAAAAGCAAACACAAGAAAAAAAATAAAAAAAAATATAAAAAAGATATTAAAACGTAAACGGTTGCTACTTCTTATGCATCTGAATTTGAGAATGACTCAGTTCAATATAATGAAACTATTTCCGATTCAAAAAACGATAAATTGGACGAAAATTCAAATGATTAAAAATTAAAAGTGAAATAAAAATTAACGTTTTCTTTTCTAAACAACCTTGTTATTTACTATGTTGATTTTGTATGATTTAAATACAAATTCTAAATGTTTGACAGTTTAAAGCATAATTGATTTTAAATACAAATTTTAGTTGCTTGATAGTTTAAAATCGTTTATCGAGCTTTAGGTCAAGGTTAGAACAATTAATTGTTCTAATGAAACTTTCCAAAGAAACAACAGAATTTTTATTTAAAACCAAGTATCATTTAAGCTATCAAACATTTAGAGTTTATATTTAAATCGTATAAAAAAAAGTGAAATAAAAATTAAAAAAAGTTAATTTAAAACAAAAAATAATTTTATAAGCAAAAAATCACAAAAAAAATATAAAAAACCAAAAATAAAAAACATTAAGAGCACAAAATCAAAAACATTAAAAAATACTAAAAGCAAAAAATTTAAATCAACAAAAAATAAAAATTTATTAAAGCAAAACATCAAAAAAAAATAATAAATAATTTATAAAAAAAAATATTCAAAGCAACAAATCAAAAATAAATATAAAAATAAAAAAATATAAACAAAAAGTAAAAAAAAAATATATAGAAAACAAGAAATTTTAAAATCAAAAATAAATATAAAAACAAAAATAATAAACACTATATAAAAAAACTTAAAAGCAAAAAATTTAAAATAAATATAATAACAATAAATAAAAAATTTTAAAAAATAAAAAATATATAAAAACCATAATTACAAAATAAAAAAAGCAAAATATAAAAAATAAAAAATTTAAACAAATAAAAACAAAAATTTAAAAACATTAAAAGCAAAAAGTCAAAAAAATTAAAATAAAACAAAAAATCAAAAATATTAAAAGCAAAAAGTAAAAACTAATATAAAAAACAAAATATGAAAAAAATATTTAGAGAAAAAATAAAAAAATATAAAAAAATAAAAAATATAACAAACACTAAACACAAAATATTAAAAGCAAAAAATCAAAAAAAAATGAAAAATTAAAAAAACATTTAATAAAAAAGTTTAAAAAAATTCAAAAAATAAAAATAAAATAATAAAAAAAATCAAAATCAAAAAATAAAAACAATTAAAAACATTTAAAACATAATTAAAAATAATGTAACAAACAACAAATAAAAAATATTTAAAGCAAATATAAAAAACACTAAAAGCAAAAAATAAAAAAAAACAAAAAATAAAATACCTTTAAAAGAACAAATCAAAAAAATATCAAAAAAGAAAAATAAAAAAAATGAAAAGCAAAAAATCAAAAATATATATACAGTTGCGGTCAAAATATTAGCATTGCTCTTATATTCAAACATATTTAGATAAATAATACTAGTCTACAAATTTTCGATCCGGTAAACCGATTATCATTCCTAGATGTACTTTCAATACTCGTTCCAAATTTGTACACAGTTTTCTCCGATATTGTAGCATTTTCAAGATACAGGGTGTTTTACGTTTTTGGAACGTGTTAAGTATTATTTATATAGAATCTAAACTACTAACCATAAAATAAAAAAGAATATGTTCTATTTTAGAAGAAATATCAACTTTTCCATTAATCTATCAATCATTTTCGTATTATGTGCTGTAGCGGAGCTAAAATTTTCAAATTACCCAACGAAATATCAACAAATTTTGTATCTTTTATTTTAGCAGAGCTGTTATCATCCAAAGTTAGAATTAAGAAAAAACCTGTTGATTAAGTGTATTTTTGTATGAAAAACAGACATTTTAAATTTGGACGATTACAGCTCCGCTAAAACAGAAGATACAAAATTTGTTGATATTTCGTTTAAGAATCTCAAAATTTTAGTTCTGCTACAACACATGACACGATAGTGGTTGATGTATTGATGGAAAACTTGATAATTTTTCTAAAACACAAAATATTATTTTTTATTTAATGATGAGAACTTTAGATTCTCAATCAATAATACTAAACACTTGCCAAAAACACCCTGTATCTGGAAAATTTTACAATATAGGAGGGCCTTCTGACAGGTTTCAAACCAGCGATGAAAGTACATATAGGAACGATAATGGGTTTACCGGATCCGAAATTTGTAGACAAGTATTGTTTATACAAACATGTGTGAATAAAATAGTACTGCTCTTATTTTAACCACAGCTGTATGTAACTAAAAATAACAAAAAATATTAATAGCAAAAAATTAAATAAATAAAAAAAACAAAAAATTCATAAATCAAAATATCTTATATAGAAACAAAATATAAAAAAGATATTTAAAGAAAAAAAGATATATACATATAATATAAATATATATATAAAATATATATATAAAATATATATATATATAAAAATAAAGAAATAAAAAATATATTAAAATTAAAAATAAAAAAATTAAAAATATCAAAAGCATAATTGAAAAAAATATAAAAATTACAAATAAAAATATTAAGATCAAAAATAAAAAAATCCTTAAAGTAAAAAATAAAAATAAATTAAAAAAATGCAAAAAATTAAATAACTTTTAAAGAACTAAATCAAAAAAAAATTTTAAAAATAAAAAATAAACAAAGTGCTAAAAGCAAAAAATCAAAAATATATATACATATAAAACTAAAAATAACAAAAAATATTAAAAGCAAAAAAATTCAAAAAAAAAAATAAAAAAAACAAAAAATATATAAATCAAAAAAATATAAGAAACAAAATATAAAAAAGATATTTAAAGAAAAAAATTAAAATATATATAAAACAAAATAAAATAAAATATTAAGAGCAAAAATTCAAAAGTAAGTACAAAAAAACAAAAAATAAAAACTCTTAAAGGCAGAAGATCAAAAGTAAATATAAAAAATACAAAAAATTTTAAAAGCAAAAAATCGAAAAAATATAATAAACACTACTGCCCCAACAACACTCAGTTCGTAAGCCTGAATATTTTTTAATATCAGCACTTTTAACTTTTATTTATATTAAGAAATCAATTTTTTGATATAAATTGATACAACAAAGTTTTTTGTGTTCTAAAGCTTCAAACCTCATTTCTAAGGTCGCCATCATAGCGGACGCTGAAGCTGATTTATAAAGCAGCTTTGCCGAGCTTTTTTTGATCAAAGTGAACGCTTATTCAACGCTTCACAAAGTAGCTTCTTGAGCCTATTGGTGTTTATATTGCACGCTTTCTGCTTGTGTAAGCAAGCGAGATGGAGATGTAAGCGCTGAAAATCATTTAAAAACTAGCTTTATGCTCGGAGTCAGCTTGCACTATAAATACTAAACTTTTGTATATGTTTATACACAAAGCATTTTTCAGCACAACCTCTCAGCTCTGCAAAAAAAATATGAACGCGGACTTAGAAATTAAATTTCAAGCCTTTAGAATACAACAAACTTTGTTGTATCAAAAACATTGATTTCTTCATATAAATAAAAGTTGAAAGTATTAATATTAAAAAATATTCAGGCGTTCGAACTGAGTGTTGTTGGGTCACAAAGCAAAAGGTAAAAAGTAAATATATAAAATACAAAATAAAAATCAAAAAATTAAAAAAAATAATATACACTACATAAAAAATATTAAAAGCAAAAAATCAAAAATATATACAAAAAACAAAAAATAAAAAATATTAACAGCAAAAAATTAAAAAACAAAAATAAAAAAATCTTAAAAGCATAAATAAAAAAAACAAAAAAAATTAAAAAAAATTAAAAAAAAATAAAAAAATTTTAAAACAAAAAATAAAAAAAAAACAAACATATTAAAACCAAAAATAAAACTTATGTAAAAACAAAAAAAAAACAAAAATTCAAAATGAAAAAATATTAAAAACAAAAATTTAAAAAAAGTATAAAAAGTTTTAAAGTATTAAAAAATCATAAGTAAGTGAGTATAAAAAATTAAAAATAAAAAATATTAAAAGCAAAAAATAAAAA
The DNA here is from genome assembly GCA_963920525.1 of Dichetophora obliterata. Taxonomy (NCBI): domain Eukaryota; kingdom Metazoa; phylum Arthropoda; class Insecta; order Diptera; family Sciomyzidae; genus Dichetophora; species Dichetophora obliterata. The sequence continues at coordinate 30,960,105 of OY986439.1, read as the reverse complement.
AATAATATAAAAAACAAAAATTAAAAAATATAATAAAAGAACGCCGAAAATAAAATTAAAAAAACATGGGCTCTATCCGCAACCTCCACGTGTTAGCCCTGGAAAATATATGTCATTTATGTAAACCAGGGATCGTCAGCGCCTTACTCTTTCCGCTCTTTCCACTCTTTTCAACAACTTCAAGATTTTCATGATTGTTGCAATTCGCCGAATCGTTCACAGGCGCAGCTGCACCACAACAATACAGCGCACGTGTGTTGTTCTTTTTTTATTGTTTTGGTTAATATATCGCGTGCTTGTTGGTGTTTTTTCCTTGTTTGTAAACAGAGTGTTTACAGAAGGTTTCTTGCACCATGTTGCCATAGATTTTTTGTTTTTGTTGATTTTTGTTGTAATTGTTGTTGCATGCTGCAAAAAAAATTTAGGCGATCCCTGATGTAGACAAATTGCGGGTTTTTTGTTTCTCGATTGTATGACATATTTATTTTTAGTTCACATATCACGCGTCAGATTCAGTAAAAGCGTCCTCTTATTCATTCATTAATAATAACCAAATCATTAATAATAACCAAACTACCGTTTTTATTTAGTAAAGCCACGCCCTTTTTTAACATGCTCGGAAACTATCCTACCCAACACTATACCCAATTTCAATAAACTGGTGCCAATATTAGACGTGATAGAGTAATTTATTGATGGTGGCACGACCTTTTGTTTAATCCCACCCACTTTTACCGTCATGCTGAAAGAAGATTATATCTATAACAGTACCTAATTTCAATAAATTAGTGCCAGTATAAGACGAGATACAGTATTTTATTGATAGCACTTGGAAAATATGCTTTATTTCAAGTATCCTGCACCAATTTTTATTAAATTCTGTCTTTTTCACGCCAAGATATGATTTTTGGCCACCCAAATTTCTGGCCCAATGACTCTTCCAAGGGTATAATTTTTTGACTTCATTCTTTATGTACGAGTAGAAATTAACAGAGCATTTGTGTTATTAAGAAAAATGTGCTGTGATGTGCTCTACATCAATTATAATTCTGCTACAATTTGACGAAAAAAAAAATTTCAATTTAACAATACTCATCTGAACTAAACATCATTAAGCAAAAAAAAAAAATCAACATTCTGTGCTTGATTCCATTCTCATTCATAGTTTTTAAAACTCTTTTAGAACTCTTTTGAAGTAGATCCAAGCATTGAACATTTTTCAACAAATTGCATAGAACTTTAACTTAGTTTGTGCTTTTTTTTCATGATAAGCACTTTGGAGATTCTACCAGTTTAATAATCCAAATTTCAATAGCAAAATATTTTGCTTTTTTTTTTGCTTTAATATAGGTTGTTTGAAGTTATTACAAACTATGATTTAATGTAGCTCATACGCCACGATGTACTATTAAAAGAAACTTTCTATTCAGTGAGCTGCTTGAACAAAGCCACTACATTCATAAAATCATACTTCTTTATTACCCCGACTGCGATACAGTAGTGTGCCATTCCTTACCTCATAACAACCGCATCATGCCACAAAACCACCAGCCACATGACAGCCACATTCAGCCAAATTGCAGCCAAACAAGATGCGGCGACGATATCTTAATTGAGCTGCAGCTAAGCAAAAAAAGAAACACAAAAATACGACAGTTTCAATAGATATTGCAAAGGCAGAACCACAAAAACAAACAAAGCGACATCAGCACAGAAGATATACTTTCACACACATCGCCACAGCGGAGGCACACAATTACAAATATATATGTCTCTGTGACTGTACTCATTGTGGCTAATTACTTGCAAAGCCAAGTTATTAGCATGATTACCAAAACGATTTTCCCCAAATGCAAACAAAATATTGTAGCATAAGGATATGAGCAGAAAAGAGGTTGAGGCAGTGGTGGCATAGAGTTGGGTGTCTTCAGTATCCTAGAGCAAAAGAGCAAATGACAAAGCAATGCAAGGAGTAAAAGACAGGATATGCATATTATGGCTAGACGGAAATTAGTCTGGTATTTTTGTTGTATTTTTTTGCGCCCTTATCTGTGTGCACTCAGCCATCTTTATGATGTTCCCAAAGGCACAGGGCAACAATGGTGATGATTTGTAGAAAATTTGTTCACTGAATATGGAAAATTGTTCTGGATTATATAAAACATATCAAAATATTCATAAAAACTTAATGAAAAATTATTTAAGAAAAATATACAAAATGGCAAAAATTCATAACTTATGCAAAAAAATTATTTTGAAGTAAAACAAAATATTGAAACAAAAAATAGAATTAAAATACAAAGTAACTTATTGATTATTATTATTAAGTACAAAAGAAATAAAAATATATCGGTTTGAGTAAAAAATTTAATACATATATAAAAATAACAAAATTTAAAAAGAATTAAACATTGCACATGTTATATTATTGTAATAATTTGGTTATACAGTGATGTAAAAATAAACAGGGACACTGGTATTTTTATATTTAAAGCTGCATGAATTATATACAAGGTGCCACATTAAACTCCCTCGGGTGGGGATTCTCCTTAATTAGGCGAGTAAAAATATGCAAGGATGAGGTTCACCCCTCCTCCCTTTGGGAACTAGAGAGGAAAAACTTTATAATATGTGTCATTACATCTTACTCTATATTTTATTTATCTCTAAACCGATCTCCAAAGTCAATAGCATCTTGAAAAAGAGACTACATTACCTTCAAACCAATGACACAAAAACCGTTTTCTAATCTTAACACACCAAAAGCTAACTGTTTTACGTGTGGTAATTTAAAATAAAAAAATAGTTATGTTTGCATTGAGTACTCAAGCACTATGGCAAGATCAAAAACCAAGTCAATAGAAAACTTTATCCAAAATAAAAAAAAAAATTACCAAGATGCTGGGACTGTTTGTTTGTTGACACTAAGTATTTCGTCTTATCTGCATTCACTGCCAGACCCATTCGACTTGACTCTCTTTCTAATCTGGAAAATGCTGCACTGACTTCGCGCGTATTATGGCCAATGATATCTATGTCATCAGCATACGCAAGCAGCATAACACTCTTGTAGAATATTGTGCCACTACGTCTCAGATCAGCAGCTCGGATGATCTTTTCCATCATTAGGTTGAAAAAGTCGCACGATAAGAAATCACCTTGTCTGAAACCTCGTTTGGTAATAAATGGTGGGGAGAGGTCCTTCCCGATTTTAACTGCGCTGCTGGTGTTGCTCAGTGTCATCCTGAAAAGTCGTATTAGTTTTGCAGGAATACCAAATTCAGATATGGTGGAGTACAGATGCTTCCTTATTGGGCTGTCGAAGGCGGCTTTGTAGTCGATAAAAAGATGGTGGGTGTCGACTTGTTTTTTCTGGAGTCTTCTCCAAGATTTGTCATTGCGTGAAAATCTGGTCGATGGTGGACTTTCCAGGTCTGAAGCCACACTGATAAGGTCCGATCAGTTTGTTTACAATGGGCTTCAATCTTTCACATAAAACGCTCGACAGGACCTTATATGCGATATTAAGAAGACTTATCCCACGGTAATTGGCACAGATAGTGGGATCGCTTTTCTTGTGGATTGGGCAGAGCACACTGAGATTCCAATCGTTCGGAATGCATTCCTTCCGACCATATTCTGCATAGAAGCTCGTGAATGCATTTAAGTAGAGCTTCGCCTCCGTTCTTAAACAGCTCAGCAGGTAAGCCATCAGCTCCCGCGGCTTTGTTATTTTTAAGCCGAGCTATAGCTGTCAGAACTTCATCATAGTCGGGCAGCGGAACCTCAACGCTGTCATCCAAAATTGGGGTTTCCGGAATATCATCTCTATTGGCGGGATTGTTGTCAGCGTCGCCATTTAGAAGCTTAGAGAAGTGTTCCCTCCATAACGTCAGTGTACTCTGGACATCTATCACTAGATTCCCGTTTTCATCCTTGCAGGAAAAGGCCCCGGTTTTAAAACCATCGGCAAGGCGTCTTATTTTTTCGAAAAATTTTCGGGCCTCATTCCTGTCACCATACATCTCAATCTTCTCCTGCTCGCGCTTTTCTGCCTCTCTTTTTTTCCGCCTGAAAATATGTCTCTCTTCCCTCCTCTTTTCTTTGTATCGCTCCTTAGCAGCGCGCGTTACAACCGACTGCAGGGTGGCTTTGTAGGCGGCGTCTTTCTCTACAGTGGCGTCGCGACACTCCTGGTCGTACCACTGGTTTCGGCGAGGGCGTTGGTAGCCAATCACCTCTTCAGCAGCCGCACGCATGGAGTTGGAAATGTGTGTCCACTGCGCGCATATATCATCGATTGGAGGAGTGCTTTGAAGCAGGAGTGAGAGTCGAGTGGCGAAAGCATCGGCTGTCTGTTTTGATTGCAGCTTGTCGACGTCTAGCTTCCTCTGTGTAGGGTTGCGTGTATTCTTAGCTGCGCACAGACGTGTACGGATCTTGGCTGCAACAAGATAGTGATCCGAGTCAATGTTTGCACCACGGATCTTGCGTACATCCAATACACTGGAAGAGTGCCTTCCGTCGATCAAAACGTGATCAATTTGATTCTTGGTTTTTTGATCAGGGGACATCCAGGTGGCTTTATGAATATTGAGATGCTTGAATCTAGTGCTACTTACGACCATGTTTCGTGCTGCGGCGAAGTCAATCAGCCTCATTCCGTTATCGGAGGTGTTGTCGTGGAGGCTGAACTTTCCGACTGTTGGACCAAAAATATTTTCCTTGCCCACCTTAGCGTTGAAGTCACCAAGCACGATTTTTACGTCGTGGCGGGGGCAGCGCTCGTAAGCATTTTCAAGGCACTTGTAGAAAATTTCCTTGATCTCATCGTCCTTGTCTTCTGTCGGAGCGTGCGCACATATTAGGCTTATATTGAAAAATCGAATTCTTCACAACAATATATAAACTTTTGAAATCGACTAAGAGACACATTAAATATGTAGTCAAATGTAAAGACACCTATTTTCAAGTTTTTCCACTCTAGCTCCCAAAGGGGAGGGGGTGGCCTCATGTGTGCATATTTTTACTCGCCTACTCAAGGAGAATCACCACTTGAGAAAGTTAAATCTATATCTGCGACACCTTGTATATAATTGATGCAGCTTAAGAGATAAAAACACAGGTGTCCCTGTTTCACATCACTGTATATAATTATAATATTATAACCAAATTTCAGATAGTAAAATATGATAAAAATAAATAGAAATTTTTATTAATTAAAAGAAATCTTGGAAAAAATCATAAAGCAGTTATAAAAATAAATTCATCGAAATCATTAAGCCGCAGAGTGTTTTGTATCAAATTTGTGCATAAAAATCTAATACAAATTCGTAAATAAAAACTTTAAGCTTAGAGAATTCAAGCCTACTTCAGTTAACATAAAAAACATAAAAAAACATTCTTTATTGTTTTCTTTTAATCTTGTTAAAATTACTGCTAACGAAAAAAAAATGTGTTACATTTTGATCACTTTGTCGCATCACCATAAAGTAAAATAAAAACTAGAAAAACAGCAACTTGTTTCTCTATAAACTGCTGATGGCGCTATTTTTTAATACTGTTGTGTCACTGTTGATGCTATGTGGGAGCGTCTGACCAAGCGTACCAACATTCTCAGACCGCTTTGCCAGTACAGCCAGCTGTTATTGTTGTCTACATATATGCCAAAAACTAACAATGATGATTAAGCCAAAATTTGTTGGCAAGCAACTTTCTTCTACCTTTGTTGCTTTTGCCTTCTTTTTTTTTTTTTTTTTTTTCTCGTTTTACTCTTCATCACATTAAAGAAGGAAATTTCCCACGATAGCCATAAAAATTACTACTCAGAGTACGAAGCCAAGTAGGGTTAGGCATCTGCAGTGATAGCGAGTTAGATGGAGTTTAAAAAAAATACAAAAAATAATAGTAGTAGCTTAGCTTTAAAGCCAACTTTTGCCTGATAGAGTTTCTTTAATTGTATAGCACATTACAGTAGTTGTTAGCCTGGAAATGCAAGCATTATTTAGCTGCATAGCCATTGCTGCTAGCTTTGTGCGATTTTAAGTTTTTGCAGTTTTAAAGCTCTTAAAACTTTTCAGTTATTAAAGCGTTTACACTTTTAAGGTTTAAAAAACGTTGAGGCATTTGAAAAATTTTCAAATATTTAATTTTTTAAAAATTTAAGGTTTTTATGCTATTCAAGTGCTTTTATGCTATTCAGTAGAGGCACATACGTAAAAGTTTTTAAAAATTCAGAATATTATTTTTAAGCTTAAAAAGCTTTCAAATTTTTGTAAAGACTGAACTTCTGAAGCAGCGTTCTCTTTTAACTTAAGTCTTAAAGGGGCTTAAAATGTTCTTAATGTCACTGCAATTTTCTGCCTTTCAGTACAACTGTCTACTAGAACTGCTTAACATTAAATTGTCACAAATTATGAAGAAAAGCATTATTAAATGTACTTAAAAACTTTTTCATTCGCATGAATTGTTCGAATTTGATTCGCCAAGGCATCCTGCATCAAACTTTTCTTCTTCTTATGTTGTTTTGCTACTATGTGCATCTTTTTATTAAAAAAGAAAAAAAAAACATATACGTTTTCTACAGCTTTGTAAATTGCAAATTTCCTTTTATTTCCTTTTTGCTACACTTTAATAGATGATGCGATAGCTTTTTACATTTCTTATGAAATTGTTTTTGTTATCTTTTACTTCTACAAAGAATGCTCTTAAACTTTAACTAAACATAACTTTTTTGGCCTGGTTATTCATTTTTCTTATTTTTACTTCTGTTATTTTTTAACGCTGCCTGCAATAACGTAACAAAATCATTTTTTGTTTGTTTTTTTTTTTTTGTTTTTTTTTAACCCTTTTATAAAAAGTAGCAATAATCTTTAAATACAATTTTCAAGCCCGCCTGCTCAATAAAGTCAAGTGTTGCCAGCGAGCTTATATTTTATTTCCTTCCACTTGAAATTCCTTCAGGCGTAACAGATAAAATACGTGAAAAATTCTAAAGAAAAACTTTCACGCTGCAGAACCTTTTTTTTTTTTCTTTGGTGTTATTAAAACTTTTCTATATAGGTTCTTTCTGGCCAACAAATTAATCGCGAATGATGCCAACATACGTTTGTTCAGGAAAAAATATCATATGTTAAAGCTTGTATTAAAGCATACCTAAATAGAAAGAAAGCTTTCAATGGCTTTTTAAAAGCCTCTCAGCTTGCAGCTCAAGTTATTAATTATAATAAGCTTAGTAGAGATTAAATAACACGTTAATAGATTATTGCGTTAATGGCATAACAGTTGTTATTATTTTTTCAGATCGTAAGAACATTCATATTAGAGAAGTCAATCCCAGGATCCTGGACGATTTAAGCCCCTTTAAATCCCGGAATTTTCTTTTCAGGTTCCCGGGATTTTTAAATGAAAAATTTCTATTACAAATATACATTTACATGTTTCAACCATTTCAATTTAAGTTTGAGATTTTAAAAACCTTATATTGAGGCTGGAAAAGATTGCTAAAACGATGAGTGTGAATCACCGGAGCAAAGGCCTTGCAAAATTTTAGAAGAATTTGCAACATCGGGCAGTCAGCTAAGTATTTCAAAATTGTCAGATATTCTGACTTAGGAAATAATTTTGTTTTGTGGTGAAAGCAATCGTGATCGAAACTTACAAATTGCTTGCAATTATCGTACAACTATTTCTCCAACTAGCATAAAATCAGAACGGTGCTTCTCATCAGCGCGTTATATTTATAATAATATCCGTACAAAACTTTTTAATGAAAAATAAGACGCGTTGATCAGCTTAATGTATTGCTTTAAAAATAATTAAAACAAAAAATTTAATTTTAAAAAGTCTTTTCTAACCTAATTTTGCCTTAAACACAAAAAACATTAAACAAAAAAAATGTTTAGCATTTGTACAATAATACCTAAAACTGTTCTGTATTTTATTTTTTATATGTTTTGTTTCTTAAATTAATTGAATTTGCTAGTCATTAATATTATTTTAGTTTTTTTGTTTATTAACAATTAAGGGTATTCACAATAGTGTGTTATCGTGGTATTGTGGTTTTTTGCCATAGTTGAAAACCCCAATTATTAGCACTCTTTAAAATAGAATTTGTGGTGGGAGACCTCCCACTACAGCTTTTTGTTACTATGCAAATAAATTAGGTCATCAAATTTGATGAAGAAGTTGAGAAATTAACAAAATTAGTTGATGAATTTTCTATTGTTTGTAGTGATTCTGATGAAAAAGTCAATAGTTATAATGTCAGTAGCGATATGAGTTTTTGATTTTTTGAACATTTATTTTTTACTTTAACTTTTATTACAACATTTGTTAACGAAAAAAAATTTTCTATATGACCTTATTATTTATTATTATGTTAATTTTCAACGATTTAAATACAAATTCTAAATGTTTGATAGTTTAAATCATTCTTGATTTTAAATACAAATTCTAGTTGTTTGTCATCGGCCAACTTTTGTAACTATGTACCTCCCAGGTACCCCTATGGTCTGACCGATTTCAACCATATTCAATATATATCTATTTCTTTATTTGTTAAGTCTTTTTACCGAGTTTCGTTAAGATCAGATTTCTTTTATATGTACCTTCCATACAAAATCATGTATAAAATTAACATAGGTCCAAGGGAGGTACCCCTAGGGTCTTACCGATTACGACCATTTTAAGTAAACGTTCTTTAATCTATTTGCTTTACCTTCTAACCGAGTTTCGTTTAGATCGACTATCTGTTGTACATATATACCAGAGATCTGCAACAAGCGCTTCGCTTCATAACTCACTCTCCTTCTTCACTACATTTTCTGTTTTCTCAGGCATTTGCATTCCTCAAACAATTTTGTTTGCTTCGCATTAACTCACTCTCTTTTTTAATGTTGAGTGTGAATTATGCTCTCACTCTCTGCTCTACAATATGTGCTTGCTTCGATCCTCACGTTGAGAGTTTGGCGAACAAACATAGTGAATATAGTGATCATTTTGCCTGCTTCGCGATTTAGCTGAAAGTTGTGAGAGTCTTCGAACAAACATTGCAAATATAGTGAAAATTCTGCCTGCTTCGAGATAAAGCGACGTTGTAAATGGGACCCGCCAAATGCTCTGAGTTTGCAATTTGCCTTGTTAATAAAAAATTTGCATTGGTGCTCTGTATTTCATTGTCGCCGCATGTCTTTTTCCGAAAAAATTTGGAAAAACCTATTCTAGCTGGTGTTCATGATCTTCATAATTGAATCCTGCGACATTCATCTTGCAATCATTCCTTTTTTATTTCTTGTGCACGATAAACATCAGCGTAGTTGAAATCAGTGCAGTATCTAACTGTGTAGAAAACTCGCTGTGATTCGCTCAAGCTTTGAGAGTCGTGCAAATAGTTTATCAACTTGCAGTGAATAGGGCGAGTGAGGAGCTTTGAGAGGCTGAGTGTTTGTAGCTTTATCTTTTCGTTACAGCGAGTCTCTTAAGCAATACAGTGGTTAATAGCAAGCTAAGCGAAGCTTACTTTTTGAGCGAGTCCACATTTTGTATATTCGTTGAAGCCACTCATACAGTTCTCTGATATATATACCTGCTATACAAAATTATGTAACAAATTAATATAAGTCCACAGGAGCTACCCCTAAGATTTTACCGATTTCGACCCATTTTAGGAATGCATCTATCACTCTTTTACTTAGTCTTCTCACTGAGTTTCATTAAGATCGGCCAACTTTTATACATATGTACCTCCCATACAAAATCATGTAAAACTAATGTAAGGTCTAAGGGAGGTACCCATAGGGTCTAACCGATTTCGACCATATTCAGTACAAATCTTACAATACATATTTGTTATTTTTTCACCGAGTTTCCTTAAGATCGGCCTTCTTTTGTATGTACCTCCCATACAAAATTATGTAAAAAATTAATAAAGGTCCAAAAGAGGTATTCCTAGGTTCTTGCCGATTTAGGATATTTTTGGTTTACATTTATGACACTATTTACTTATTCTTCTCACTGAGTTTTGTTCAGATCGGCTTTCTTTTGTAAGTACATCCCATACAAAATCATGTTAAAACTTAAAAGAGGTTCAAGGGAGGTACCCCTCGCATCGAACCAATTTCAACCATTTTTAGTATACATATAAAACTATATTTTGTTAGCTTTCTTACCGAGTTTCATTAAGATCGGAAAATTTGTCTACATATGAACCTCCCATACGAAATCATGTAAAAACTTATATAAGTCCAAGGGAGATGCCCCTAAGGAGAAACCGATTTCAACAATTTTAAGTATACAGGGTTGTCCATATTCGAAGCGCCTATCTGGCAACACTGTAACTTTCCGCAGTGATGCCAAATCGACTAATGACATACCGCGTTTGAAGCGTCATTCCAAGCAAATATTTACAATGGAACAGTACACGCCACGCGAACGCTCTAAAGTTGTTGAAATTTACATACAACAAAACAAGTCAATAGTGAAAACTCAACGTGCTTTCAAAAAATGAGCGATGAAGCTCATTTTCAGTTGAACGGAACGGTAAACAAACAAAATTGCCATATTTATGCCACTAAAAATCCACAAGAGATTCTAGAGGTACCTCTTCACGATGCAAAAGTCACTGTTTGGTGCGGCGTTTGTGCTAAACTGCTCATTGGGCCGTTCTTTTTCGTAGATGATAATGGCCACAGAGTTACTGTCAATCAGGAGCGTTATCGCGATATGATAAACAATTTTTTCATGCCAATCGTTCGTCGAAAGCGTATCAGGCACTACTGGTTTCAACAAGACGGCGCGCCACCACACACAAGCCGCACTACAATCGATTTTTTGAAGCAATTGTTCCCTGGCCGTTTGATGTCAAAAAATGGTGATTTCGATTGGCCGCCAAGATCACCAGATTTAACGCCTCCAGACTTCTTTTTGTGGGGTTATTTGAAATCAAAGGTTTACGTCAACAAGCCAAAGACCCTAGAAGAGCTGAAAACCAACATCCGTCAAGAAATAACCGCCATTCCCATCGAAATGTTGAAGAAAACCATGGAAAATGCTGCAAAACGGGCACAATATGTCGTAGAGGCCAATGGCGACCATTTACGAGACATCATATTCAAAAAATAATGTAAGCAAATCAAATTGAACCCAATTAAATGATATTTATGACGAACAGACAAAAAATTGTGGTTTCTTTGATTTATTTAAAAATAAAATGGGCGCTTCGAATATGGGCGCTTCCCTGTACATATATTACTATATTTTCTTAGCTTTCTTACGAAGTTTCATTAAGATCGGTCAATTTTTCTACACATGTACCTCCCATACAAAATCCTGTAAAAACTTAATATAAGTCCAAGAGAGATACTCAAGGACCTATTTCATTCATTTTGAAAATAATTCTTTTAGGTATCTGGCACATACCAAGCATACAAAATTTCGTGATCACAGGAGCACTCCTTGTATTAAAAATTTGCCATCAATCAAGGAGAAGATATTTGCTGTTTTATTTATTATTTTTTGTGGTATTTTTGCTCATTGAGAATATTCAAATTATTATTTATTATACAGAAAATTAGGTAGAAGCAAAATGAAATAGTAGGGAAAAGTCTTAGAACACATTTTGTTATAAGATATAGTAGCTATTTATATACACATTTTGTAAAAACGATAAGCTTAACTTTGTAACAAATAATTTATTAGTTACTAGCCTAAACCCAGAGCGTTGCGGCCCCGTTGCCAAACGCGAATAAAATGTTATCAGTGAAATTGTATATGTAAATTGTGGTCGAAGACTGAATTCCATGGCTGTGCGACCTATAGCTCAAAAGCTGTTGAAATTCTCAAATTTAGTTTGTGTGGGAGGTACCACGCCCCCTTGTCCAACGCCATACAAAGTTATCAGTAAAACTGCATGTGAAAATTGAGTTCGAATACGGAATTCCGAGGCTGTGCGGCCTATAACTCAAAAACTAATCGATATCGCAAATTTGGGTTGTATGGGAGATTCCACGCTCATTCTTCCAACTCCCATAAAATGTAGTCACTGAAACACCATATGTAAATTAGTGTCGAATACCGAATTCCTAGGCTGTGCGACCTATAACTCAAAAGCTGTTTAAATTCTCAAATTTAGTTTGTATGGGAGGTGCCACGACCCCTTGTCCAAAGCCATACAAAGCTATCAGTAAAACTGCATATGTAAATTGAGCTTTTCGATATGGCCAATCTTAGTTGTATGGGAGGTGCCACTCCCCCTTGTTTAACGCCCATAAAATGTTATCAATGAAATGGAACGTGTAAATTGAGTTCGAATACTGAATTCCGAGGCTGTGTGGCCTATATCGCTATTCGATATAGCGAATTTGGCTTGTATGTGAGGTATCACACCCCCTTTTTAGCGCCCATAAAATGTTATCAGTGAATCGGAACGTGTAAATTGTGGTCGAATACCGAATTCCAAGGCTGTGCGACCTATAACTAAAAGGCTATTCGATATCGCAAATTTCAGTTGTATGGGAGGTGCCACGCCGTTTAATGTAGGAGCGTTAAATATACTTTGCGACCTATTCTCATAACTACCAAATATACATACAAAATTTCATGAAAATCGGTTCAGCCGTTTCGAAAGAGTTCTGTAACAAACACCGTGACACGAGATTTTTATATATTAGATAAAATAATATTATTATGATATTAATATAAAATAATATTGTTATAAAATATTAGCTCTATAAATATTAGTAGCAAGAAACGAAATGCTTTTTCCACCGAAAATTGCGTCAAAGGGACGGCAGAAACCACTTGTACAAATTTCTTAAAACTAAAATACTGAAATTTTGTATATTTCTATACTACTTTGTATACTACTTGAATACTACTTTCTATACTACTTCTATATTACTTTGGGAAAGAATAACTACTGCTTGAGAATTATCTACAAAATTATAATTCATGACTTTTAGGTTTAACTTTCAGTGTTTAATATATTTGCATCATTTTCTACGAAATCTTTTATATTCCTTTTACAAAATTGGGATTTATTTTAACTATTATGACTTGAACATGGCCACCCTGTTGGGAAAATTTGTTAACTTTGCCTTAATGCTATGCAAAAATAAAAAAAAACACATGCACCAACAACAACACAAATGCATTCTAATGAACTAAAAAAAACACCTACTTAACGATGCTGATGACAACGTGTAGTAAATAGAAGCAGCATTTTTGTTATTTTTTCTACTTTTGTTGTTTGGATAACGGCTAAATGTGTAGGATATTTAGCACAGTCAATACAGAATCCTTTTAATAGATCATTGTGATCTGCTACAACATAACTTCACGCATTTGCAACAACAAAACAAAAGCAGTACTTAACGATGCTGATGACAACGTGTAGTGCAACGTTTGCTGTTTGGATCATAGAAGAGTTGAAGCTTCGCTTCAAAAAAATGCTGGCTTACTTGAGCTCCAAACGTAAACGTAAAATTAAGCTCAAGCTTTAGAGCTGGAGCTACTAAAATGGATCGGGTTCGCGAGCGTGAGCTTTAGATAATTAAAAGAATGGCTAGGGCTAGAAATCAACAGCTTTAGAAAAAACAAATAGCTCGTGTTCCTGAATGAAAAGTCAGGAAGCATGAAACAAGACTCGAAGGAGCAATAACATCGAATGGTATCATTATAACATAATTACTTTCCATATTATTTAAACAGATCTTTTATGCTAAGTAAAAGTATGATAAAATAAGAGTGATTTAATATTTTACTTATAAAAATTAAATTTTACTTATTAAATCATAAAAATTAAAATCATAGCAATTATAATATGATTTTTTTTCTTCCTAAACCAAGACTTAAAACAAATAAAGGATTGTTCTTTATTCAAAAAATGAGCTTGAGCCCGAATTAAACTCAAAATCAATCAAAGCAATTTTTACAAAAAACCCGAAACAAAACAGAGATGATTTTTGGTCTATCAGTCTCTTCACATCTCTTCACATTTGAAAACGATATTGAATGGTGGCATACTAGCAAAAGTTGTATAGAAAGAGTCTCTAAAAAGAGTTCATCCAAAAAGTGAGTAGCTATAACGAGCTGCTTTCTACTTAACTACTCAAAAAGTCATACAAAATAGTTTCAACTGAAATTAGTTGCAACACAATACTTTAACGTGTGCCATACAAATATTTTCAACTGAGGAAGCCAACACAAAGCGAAACATGAACAAACTCATTCGATAGATAAACTAAAAAGTTTGAAAAAATAGTAATGAAATTGTTTAGAAAAAGTCAAAAGCAAAACAATAATCTAGTAGAAGAGATCGTATTAAATTGAAGAGCAATTGCATTGTATTAACAAAGTTAACTCAAACTGATAAAATCGAAAAAAGTTTTCAAAGAACATGCATGGAAAAAATTTAAAAAATTGTGTAATGCGAATAAAACAAAGCAAGTACGATTGAGGAATGAAAATTGTTGGCGATGCGCAATATGCTTACAAAAAATTCCGTTGAAAATCCAGTTACAAACAGATTTCAAACACAATTTTATTTAGCTCCATTTTGCTTAATTTTGTAAAAAAATAAAAAATTTATAAAAAATGTTAAATATAAAGCGCAGCATGTAGCAAAGGATAAAATTATTTCATCGCAAATTACAAAAAAAAATAAGCAAAAACAAAGATAAAGTTGCCTTTCAGCTAAGAAATTTTTTTTCAACTAGTAAATTTGTTAAAAAAGCAAATGCAGCAGCATCAACAGCAGCTACAAAAGGATCAGGATCCTGATGGCACTTACTTTTATGATTATGTTCAGTGTAAGGAGAATTTAACAAAAAAAAAACCATTAAATCATTTACAAAATATGTTGGAATTTTTTTCACTATGCAATATTAGCAAAGAAAATCACAAAAAATAATAAAAATTCATAAATTATCCAAAATCTAAAAAGAAATTTCTATAAAAACTAATAAAACAGCTAAATAGAAATAATTCTGCAGCAATCGAGCAGAATTGCAAACAGCTTTAACAACATCAGCAACAACAACAACAACAACAGCTACAGTATCCTGCCGCTGTTTTATCCGCTTTTAACGGCCATAAAAATGTTTCATTGCCAGTTTGTTGCGCTTAATAAATAATTCATTTAATTTGGTTGTTGTTGTGTGTGCAAGTGTGTTTGGTATATATGTGTGTGTTTGTTATTGCACGTGCGCCATTTTGTTGGCTTTGCATTAAACATTTATTTGTTGTTGCTCACCGGAAGTGTGCAGCTTAAGCGGAAATGCGCCTAGAATGCAGCGGTGAATTATTAAAGTTGTTTGTTGCCATTGTTATTGTTGTAGCTGTTTTGCTTTAGTTTTTTTTTAGTGGCATTTAATTTATTTGTCATTTTATTTAATTTACAACAATTAATATTTAAATGTCTTTCATAAAATAATGTTTAAAATTTATGGTTCATGTAACACAATAAAAATATATTATTCAACCATAATTAAGCCTTTTAGTTTAACAGTTGCTATAAATATATTTGAAGTTTTAAATTGCTTTATTAAATTGTGAATTTTTTTTTTTGCAATTTAGTAAATAAATTAGAAAATTTTAACTTATATTCTTTTTTTTATTTCTTTCAGGTAAATTTCTTATTCACAAAAGTTTATAACGACACAGTTGATATGGTAAGATATTTAATGCACAAATAAATAAATCCTTTCTTTTAAGAAATCAATTAATAAATCAAAGCCACTCTATCAAGTGCTGATATCATCTTGTAGTAAATATTTTTTATTTTAATTTATAAATTTTAATGTATAAGGAAGTTCACAATTTTAAGGAAAGCCTTATTCAAGTGCAGACATGATTCGGGTATGACTGAAACCCTTACCACTTTTTGATCAGGTGGAAATCAGGTTTTTCTAAAAAAAATCTTAATCTATAAAACTCATTTTCTGTTTGTTTGTTTGTTTGGCCTTTATACAAATCTAAACGGCTCAACAGATTTTGCTCAAACTAGGTATACATATTAAGTGCATTCCAACTTAAAATGTTACATACTTAGTTTTTGCCACGCCTCCTCGGAAATTTTTCAAGTAATGGTAATTTTGTTATTATAAAACTTTTTTATCGGAGACTTTTTTGTGTTTAATTTTAAAAATTTTTTTGTTATTTTGACATAAAAAACACTGACATATCTTCAAAATTGGAGAAATTTTCAGTACAACGACTTTACCCCCTTTGATATTTTTCGCGAAATTTATTTTTTTCAAAATGTTGTTTTTATATTTTTAGCAAAAAAGTCAAGTCTCAAAAATAATTTATGTGAAAAAATTACCCCAATATCTCTTTTCAATCAAAAGTTATTGCTAAAAATCTATTTTTTCATACCAGACTATTAATAAAACTTAGTTTCGTGTTAAAATTCTCTGTATAGTTTGAAAGTCCCCATCATTTATCTCTAAAAACGCAGTTGTGTATTTAGAGAAATTACGAACATATTGGATTATATAAAATCTTCCTTATAGTAATCTATTTATTTTTTGCCTCCCCACCCCAATTTCGCCTCTCCAATTTTTTTTGTTAAAAAGTTCAATATATTTTTTAATATTAATCTTTGTTTGGACGTTAAAATGTCCATATCTCAAGGACGCATTGAGTCCCACCATAATTTTTATTTGGTTGAAAAGGTAATTGTGCTTGCTTTAATATTAAGTAAATATAAAAATTCTTTTTGAATTTTTAAAATATGTTTTTCGTACCCCTTCTTTGAATTCAATTAGCTCACCGCAAGAGATGGAACCACCAACAACAAAAATTTTCCAAAACTTTTTTGGATTAATGTTCGTTCAATTTCAACCTTTCTAACGGTAGATTACAAATAAAATTCAACATGTTTTTCATAATTTCAGATTTTTAAAAAACATTTAATAGAGAAGTGTATGTTAAAATGATTATATAAATGACTCTCGAGTAACACCGGGTATATCAGCTAGTTAACAATAAAAATAATAAACTCTATCAAAGACTGTTGTAATAATATATGAAATATCTTTGGCGTTAGGTACAAAGGACTTAGGTCAAAAAACGGTAATTCAGGCTTTTGATTGCGTTCTAATCATCTATTTTTCCTCTTTTGATTGCTGTCAACAACTTTGATGTAGTACAACTGCATCTCATTTTAATTGTTTTTTTTTTTACAAAATACTTTATCCGGATTTGCAATTAATAAAACAATTTTGAATTTCAATTTAAGCAAACAAAAGTTTGAGAGCAAAATTACGCACTTACACAGCAATATATGCAAGCAGCCCAAGTTTTGTCTAATCATTCGTTTCGTTCAGTTTTTCAAGTTTCGTTTATTTTTTGAAACTTGAGAGAGAGAGCGCTTGACATCGTAGTTCAGCGTTGCCATATGGTCCGATATATCGGATATGTTACGATTTTAATACTTGAATCCGACGTTCCGATATTTGACCAAAATTCTTCAAAATGTTACGATTTCAGAAAAAGTAGATCCGGCGTCCGATTTTGCACATATTTTTATATACAGTATATACAGTGTTGCGCAAAATAAAAGCAACAAAATAAGTGCGCTGCAACAAAATCGTGTATCTTTTTTAATACTGGGGACACACAAAAATGATTACAGGAATCAAAGCATATATTCATACATCATATATAAAACAAATCAAATTCAAATTTGGTTTTGTTTTTTTTAAATTTAAAATTAATGTGATTACATTCAATTTGTTTGAGAGCAAAACAAAAGCAACAAAACTTAAAAAATGTAAAAAGAGAACAGAAGTTCCAAGAATTACCGGTAAAAGTTCCATTATTGTAAAGCACGTGTTCTTTTAAGTCATAAATTTCAAGTTTAGTTTTGTTTTTGAGCAAGTTGTGGCATTAACTATTCCATTTATAATGGCAAGTTTTAAATACTGTGAAGCTTTTAATTTACAAATTATTTCCGAATATAAAAACGGAAATACACAAATATCTAACGTGAAACAGTTTGATATTAATCGGTCAATAGTTTGCAGATTAATAAAGAAATATACCATCACAAAAGACGTAACAACGGTACATTATAGAGGGTGACCGCGGAAGACATCGCTGCGTGATGACAGGAACATATGTGGCGTGTTCAAACGAAATGCATTTGCCACATCCAAAGAGATTATGCGGACACATGATTTAGATATACATCACAGCACTGCTTGAAGACGAGCCGTTGAGAACGATTTAAGAAGTTACAGACCGGCAAATAAACTTTTTCTTACAGCTAAGCATAAAAAACAAGGTTGAGGTGTTATAATTTAAACAATTCTGTCTGAAATTGTGACAACGAGCTGCAATTTATTGTTTTTTAGACTCAGTCTTGCAAAAGAGCACCTAAATTGGACCGTTCTAAAATCGAAATCCGTTTTTTTAGCGATGAATCAAAGTTCAACTTGATTAATTCAGATGAGATGTGTACAGCGCCACCCAGGTACACGACTTGAAGCCCGAAACTGCAAAATAAATTTTAAACACGGAGGTGATGGCATTATGATCTGGACTTGTTTTTCCTATAATGAAGTTGAACCATTTCAAAAAATCGATGGAATTATGGATCGATTTGTATATAATGGCATTTTAGAAAGCAAGATGCGACCACATTCAGAGTGGAATATGTCGCTTTATTGAACGTTTCAGCTCGATTACGACCCGAAGCACAATTCAAAGCTCATCAAAGATTACATTAGAGGCAATGGGATTCAAGTCCTTGATTAGTCGGTACAATCACAATGACTTGAATCCCATTTAAAATCTTTTTGGGATTTTGAAGGTAAAAGTTTCTGGTCAAAGGTTTTCCAATAAGACTGCACTGTATGAAGCGCTTAAACTTAATTGGGAACATAAACCTAATACCAATATAACTAATTTAATGGAGTCGATGCCGCTCAGATGTGCAGCGGTTATCAAAAATAATGAATCTTACACCAAATATTAATTGTGTTGCTTTTGTTTTGCTCTCAGACAAACTGAATGTAGTCACATTAATTTTAAATTTAATAAAAACAAAACAAAACCAAATTTGAATATGATTTGTTTTTAATATGATGTATGAATATATGCTTTTTCTCCTATAATCATTTTTGTGTGTCCCTAATATATAAAAAGATGCACGATTTTGTAGCAGCGTACTAATTTTGTTGCTATTGTTTTGCGCAACACTGTATATGAAAAGAAAAAAATTAGTATAATAAAATTGATGGCAACTTTAAAATAAAAAGATGCATGGTGTTTCTGCATTTCCAATAACGAGAAAATTTATTTTTGAATTGTTAAGCTTACGGAATTCCTCAGCTAACGTTGAGCGAACTTTTAGTCAAATAAATATTGATAAAACTAAAGTTCACAATAGATTAGAGTTAGATACAATGGAGGGAACTCTGCATACAAAAGATTATCTGCGTATGAAATCTTTAAACTGTTTTAGTCTTGAAATTGATAAAGAATT
Source organism: Dichetophora obliterata (assembly GCA_963920525.1). Classification (NCBI taxonomy): domain Eukaryota; kingdom Metazoa; phylum Arthropoda; class Insecta; order Diptera; family Sciomyzidae; genus Dichetophora; species Dichetophora obliterata. The sequence continues at coordinate 30,940,616 of OY986439.1, read as the reverse complement.
GATAAACAAATTTAATAAAGCAATGTAGAAATTATATTTTTTTACACATATTTTTTTCACTAAAATCGAATTTTTTTGTAGTTTTTGCTGACTTAAAGCAACAACATGTTTTCGTCAATTTACTTGAAGCAAAATCTTTACATTTATAGAGTTAAAATTAAAAAATTATTTATTTTATCTCTATGCATTTCATTTTGACCGATTTAAGAGATCTACATTAAACCAAACTCTGTTGCAAATGTATTTTTAATTTTATTTTTACTCTTTGTTTATGTGTTCAAAAATATTTTCAAAATGTAATTTATTATAATATATTTTCTATATTTATAATGATTATTAAATTGACTTTTGAAAAAAATGTGATTTATTTAAATAAATAAACCTTAAATAAACGTCATACGTCTAATAAAATGCAATATTTTATTTGTATGCTTTGTTGTAAAATGCGACTGAAAATTTCTTAGTTCTTGTTTTCAGAGTTTCACAAATCCGATGAGAAATCCGACGAGCAGAGTGCAAAAGTTACGCTGTAAAATTTTTTCATGGCAACACTGTTGTAGTTTGCTAAGCAGAATAGGGTTACTAACAGTATTGAAAATGTGTTTAGTTAAAATTTTATTATTTGTATGCCAAATTTTTCGATGAAAAAGATATTTTTTTTTGTGCATATTTAAGCAGATTATGGAAAATTTATATCGTTTTGCTGTGAAATTTTACGTTTGCCACAGCTTTTAAGCCAAGCAGCAAAATAAACATTTTTTTTGTGTTAGCCGATGGCAACCCTTTTTGACATACGTATGCAAATTTTTTTTTCTGTCAATGAAAAAAATGCGTTAGTTTATTGATTCAAAATTAATGCAGATCGCAATTTTGTTGAAAAACTTATAAAATGTGTCCAAAACGATAAAAACATATATGAAAAAGCAGACTGGTACTACTATAACAAATTTTTAAAAGATTTTTTAACTTTTTTATTACATTTTTGTCAACATTTTGTTAACATTTGACATTTTTTTCAAGCATGATATCAGCCAAGTTAGGCGATTTTTCTACTTAATCATACTTTTCTTCAACTTTTCTCTGAGACTTTTATTTGCTTAAGCATAACTTGGTTGGACCTTTAAGTCCGTTGTACCTAAAGCCAAAGATATATAGTGTAAGTTGTTTATTTAATGAAAAAAAAAATATTGAATAGTTTGTACATAACAATTTCAGATGTGAATATATTCTTGTTTATTTCTTTTTTCAAGCGTGATTTTTAGCAATTGGGTTTTAAGGCCCAACCAAGTTATACTTAAGCAAACAAAAGTCTCAGAGAAATGTTGACGAAAAGTATGATTGAGAAAAAAAGTCGCCCAAGTTGGCAGATTTCATGCTTAACAAAATGTCAAACGTTTACAAAATCTTGACAAAAATATAGTAAAAAAAGTTAAAAAGTTCCTTGAAGAATTTGTTGAAGGAGTGCCTGTTAGCTTTTCATATATATTTTCATGTTTCTTAGTAATTTTCATGAGTTTGTTAACAAAATTGAGATCTGCATTAGTTTTGAATAAATAAATTAAAGTATTTTTTTCAATTGACCGATAAAAAAAATTTGTAAAGATATGTTAAAAAGAGCAGCCATCAGCTAACACAAAAAATATGTTGATTGTGCTGCTTGGCTTATAAGCTGTGACAAACGCAAAATTTCTCAGCAAAAATGTATAAATTTTCCATGATTTGCATAAATACACACAAACAAAAAAAATCAATATTTTTCATGGAAAAATTTTTCATACATATAATGAAATTTTAATTAAACACATTCTCAATACTGTTAGCAACCCTATTCTGCTTGGAAAACTACAATGTCAAGCGCTCTCTCTCTCTCTCTCAAGTTTCAAAAAGTAAACGAAAGTTGAAAAACTGAACGAAAAAAATGCTTAAGGCCCAACCAAGTTTTGCTTAAGCAAACAAAGGTCTCAGAGAAAAGATGACGAGAATTATGATTAAGTAGAAAAGTCGTCCAAGTTGGCAGATTTCATGCTTAACAAAATGTCAAACGTTCACAAAATCTTGACAAGAATATATTAAAAAAGTTCAAAAGTTCTTTGAAAAATTTGTTGAAGTAGTGCCTGTCAGCTTTTTCATATATGTTTTTATATTTTTGGACACTCTTTATAATAAAGTTTTTCATCAAAATTGGGATCTGCATTCATTTTGAATAAATAAATAACGTATTTTTTCCAATTGACAGATAAAAAAAATTCGAAAGGAATTCACTAAAACAGAAAAAAAAACAACACAAAAACAATATTTTTCATTGAAAAATTTGGCATACAAATAAAAACATTTTTACTTAACACATTCTCAATACTGTTAGCAACCCTATTCTGCTTAGAAAACTACTGTGTCAAGCGCTCTCTCTCTCTAAAAGTAAAAGAAAGTTGAAAAATTTAACGAAAGGAATGCTTAAGGCCCAACCAAGTTATGCTTAAGCAAACAAAAGTCTCAGAGAAAAGTTGACGAAAAGTATGATTAAGTAGAAAAGTCGCCCAAGTTGGTAGATTTCATGCTTAACAAAATGTTAAACGTTTACAAAATCTTAACCAAAATATAATAAAGTTCAAAAGTTCTTTGAAAAATTATTGTTGAATTAGTGCCCGTGAGCTTTTTCATATATTTTTTAGCAATTTTTATTAGTTTATCAACAAAATTGGGATCTGCAGTAATTTTGAATAAATAAATTATTGTAATTTTTTTAAATTTACAGATAAAAAAATTTATATAGGTATGTTAAAAAGAGTTGCTATTAGCTAACACAAAAAAAAATGTTTATTGTGCTGCTTGGCTTATGGCAAACGCAAAATTTCTCAGCAAAAATATACACATTTTCCATGATTTGCTTAAATATACACAAACCAAAAACAACAATACTTCTCATTGAAAAATTTGGCATACAAATAATAACATTTTAATTAAACACATTCTCAATACTGTTAGCAACCCTATTCTGCTTAGCAGACTACGATGTTAAGCGCTCTCTCTCAAGTTTCAAAAAGTAAACGAAAGTTGAAAACTGAACGAAAGGAATGCTTAGACAAAACTTGGGCGACTTCATATATTGCTGTGTAAGTGCGTGCTTTTGCTCTGAAACTTTTGTTTGCTTAAGCATAACTTGGTTGGGCCTTTAGTCAAAACTTGAGCGACTTCATATAATGCTGTGAAATTACGTGCTTTTGCTCTGAAACTTTTGTTTGCTTAAGCATAACTTGGTTGGGCATTTAGTTCTTTGACTAAATTTTTATTTAAACTATTTTGCGGATATACTTATTAATTATGAAATCGAAAGTAGTTACTTTTAATCAATTGTTTGATGATCAAATAATAAACAAAGCTGTATAATTATGGTGATTTAAGGTAATGTAAGATTTATGTCACCATAAAAAATTTTTAGTTTATGATTTTTTGTCCTCTAGGCACTATATTCAATTTAATGTGACGTCACATAGCCAGCAGACAATCAAAACTTTTCTTACGATGCCTTTAATATCAAATTATGATAAGTAGTTCAGAAGTTAGGGTGGAACAGATGAACATACATACAATCACACATACATACATACTGGTCAAACACATATACCGCTTCTTTTGCCGTAGTTGGGTTTGTAATTTAAACCGATCCTATGTAATTTATTTTCGAATGTGGTGCTTAGAAACACTTTTTACAATTACTTTTCAATAGTGTCTAGTTACGAAATGTTCTATCCATGACTTAAATATCTAGAAATAAAATCAACTTTTTGTGTGCGTTTCTAGATAAAATTGTATCAGATTGTATCTGCAACAATTATTCAAAGTAACTTCCAAGTGAAAGAATAAATATATAATAAATAAAAACAAGAACAAGCAACTCTTTGTTTATTAAGTACCAAAAAGTTTGTTTTACTTTTAGCTTAAATAAAGTACGTCAATGACAGAGAAACCCTCAAAAGTTCTTATTGTAAAGACTCTAAGTAACAATATTGTTAATTACTACTTAAGGGATTATTCAAATATTCTGCACCTAAAAGTATGCAGCACAAAATACAATTAAAACTGTCTGTTACTGGATAATTATTTACAGCACAAGTCGAAGTGATTTCGAACCTGAGCAAGGAATACAAACTAAGGACTTCAATTTATTTACAGATGCACACACACACACATACACACAGACAGGAATATGTACAAACATAACGACATATTGATGAAGGCAATAATAGTTGTTTCCTTCGTAGGTTAAAGAGATAAAAACGGCACAACAGCAGCATAACAACACAATGTTACTCGTGAAGTAAAAATAACTTGGTAGATGTAAATGAAATGGAAATTAATATTGATCTCTGTGCTAGCCGGTAGCAATTAAGTATTCGAGCTACACAGAAAATAATAAAATTAAAAAGACAAAACAAAAAGAAAAAAGGCCAGCAGCAGACAACGACAATAAAACCGTTGTGATAATCGTGATCGGCACAATACAATTACAGCATCAACAACAAAACCAATACATAAAACGAGCACAACTCAAGCATAGCGTAAGCACACGACGCTACACTGAGAGAAAAGAGTTTGGCTACATTAACCAAATGTGTTTTTTGGCGCTTATTCAAAAATATTTATTGACTATTATCAACAATATTTTTGTAACAATACTCCCAAGTAGAGCTCGTTAAACTCATATATGTCGAGTCAAAGCAATTGCTTATTTGAATTTTTTTGGTCAGTTTTGACTAAATATTGCTTCGATACACCTTATAATTCCCCATTTTAAGCTGAAGTAATAATTAGTTAAGTTAAACTAACTATTATGAAACCATTACTCGAGCTAGTTATTGAAATAATCGCATTTAACTTGAATTTGGACAATTTGAATAATTTATACTTCAGGGTAACTTTTTCGTTGAGACTTAAAATGTATATATTTTTGATGCTTTAATATAATAATGACTCTACATAACTGCTTTATCAAAGATAGTAGATAAAAAGTATTAAGCATTAAAAATATGTTAAACTAGCAGGCCATTGTTGTCGGGACGTTTTTTTATCAATATCCTTAATGCTTTAAAGACGGTACAATTTTTTGCACACATGTGCTTATTATACCTTATTTTAATTTTGACAATTTATGTAACACGGTTAGTGTTACGACATCCGACTCAGTGATGCCATATGGCATCATCTACCTTATTGGGTTAAGACTAGTGTCCAACCGAAAACGGAATTTTGGCCGAAACCGAATCCGAATATTCGGCCATTTTAAAATATTTGGCCAAAACCGAATCAGAAACTGGTTATTAATATGAAAATTTAAGTTTTTTACATAAATATTTTTTTTTATTAAAAAGAAACAAAAGTACCATTTTATGCATATAAGAAAAAACTTAATATAAAAAGTATTCTTTAAAAATTAATGTTTGTAATAATTAATTGAAGCTAATTATAATAATAAAAGAGAATATTTTGTATATTATTGCGTATCAAAACAGTATGTACAATGTACATTTTTATAGAACTACAAAACAAAGTATCTTTGTTTTTCAAGGTTTAGTATTATAAGAATAGAAATACTTCGTTTTATTTTCCTTTAATTAGTTGTTATCTATTTATTATATGCAACATGTAACAGATTTAAGTCTTTAATGTCAACAATTTGTCTAAATAAATTAAATCAAAAAATTAAAAAAAAATAATTCCACACACAGAATTCGTTCGTAAGTTTAAATAAAAAAATTTTCTCAACCTTCGCCCAGGCACATATTTTTAAACCTTACTTTAGGCACATAGTGCCTGGCCAGGCACCTATGTATTTATATGCACTTGCATGGGATTTAGACTTGCATGCCGTTGAATTTTTAGCTCAAGTAGGGAAATGCTTTTGATTTCTTACCTTCCTACTTTGTTTTGGCATAACAGCAACTACCTGTGTGAGGAAAAATATATCTTTTTTTTTGGCTTCGTATTAAAAAAAAATTAATATTAATTGCAACATACCTAGATCATGAAATGAAAATGATAGTATCGAACGCATAAAATTAATCAAAATGTTTTGAGTTTACACGATAATTCAAGTTATGGACGAATTCATCATTTTGGTTTGGTAAAACGCTTTGTAAATATTTTGATTAAACCAAACTTATATATTTGAATTAAATGTCTGATGGAAGAAATTTTTATCAAAAGTTTCGGTTTCGTGGTTCGGCCATATTGAGACCGAATAGCCGAAACTAACCGAAACTGACAAAAAGGACCAAAACTGGCCGTAACCGAAACTGAGTATTCGGTCGAACACTAGTTAAGAAAATACGTAAAAGAAATAAAAAATTGTATTTTTTTCTTTTGTGTTGTCTAACTTTGTGGCGTCGCTCTGCATTTACATGTATCTCACTTCTCGCCTTGCTCGAGGTTCATCAGTTTTTTTTGCGCTTTGGTAGCTAAGAACAAAGAGAAAGATGAAAATAGAGAGCAACATGGAGTTTACTGAAACTCTCGCAACACAAACGCGTCAAAACGCACGGTGCCAAACTGAAAATGCTTTATGCATTAGACATGGAAGGTATTGTAGATATGAAACAACATAAAATTTCTGCATACTTGGTTTTTCGCATACACCCTCAAAATCTGGATTCATGGTCAAAAAACCGATTTTTGATAGAAACATGTATAATTCATAGCGTAACTCTTGTATGTCTAGTTCAATTTCAAAACTGAAAACTGTGTTTCACCCAAGATTAAGACCTTCGCAATAGTATATAAAAAATTTTATTATCAAATGAATTGATAGAGTTATAGTAGAAAATATTCAGAAGTTTTGTGTTTTTGTCTACATTTTTCAACTTTAGCAACATTTCGTTGGCGATTTTTGTAAAGTACTGTCCCTAATTAGTACAGGATTCTGAAAGCTTTTTTAATTCTGCTTTCAGATAATTAATTACTTTTTTATTTAAATTAAAATAACCACATTTCAGCACAAGATAACAAAAAATTTTAACGTTTACTAGTAGCTGACAGGAACTTTTTCACTAAAGTGTTTTCAAATATTAACCATAAAATTAATTCAAAAGAAGGTAATTAAAAGTAAAAATGTACTAAAAGGGGGTTTCGGACTATCCTACATGTCGGATGGACTGCATTATTTTTCAGCTTTCAAAAAGATAGCATCATGCAATGGCAAAACAATTTTTTGCTGTTTTATAATTCATGAATTCATGTAGTAAATTGTATAAAGTTTAATGAACTCCATTCAAAAAACAGTATGCGTACCATCTGCCATTTTTATATATTCAACTTTGCACTCTGTTTTCTTTATATGTTAACTCCACGACATTTTTTTTAGAATGAGAAAATGTATGAAGTCGGATGAGCGTGCGTTCGCACATACTACATGTAGGATGGGCCAGCAGAAAAAATCAAAAGTTTTTAATATCCATCCTACATATAGGACAGGCCGCAGTATTTGCTTTCGCACATCCTACATGTCCATCCGACCTGTCAAATCCGTCCTACACGTAGGATAGTCCGAAATCCCCTTAATATGTAAGTAGACTAAAATGGGCAGAAAAATGTTCTCAACATTCCTTTGGTGCAGACCAATACATTTATTCTGCCACCACTACAACTTAATTTAGGAAACATGAAGCAGTTCGTTAAGAAACTGGACACAAATGGCAAGTTATTTTCATATCTAAAGTTAGTATATCCCAAATTAAGCGACGCCAAAATCAAAGAGGGTATAATTAATTTATCTTATTACAAACAAGATAATATCAACAATTCATTTGATAACAGGTATATTTGTGGGACCACAAATCCAAAAAATCATGGCCGATAATAACTTTTTGAAAATTTAAATGAAGTGGAAAAGAGAGCATTTAAAAGTTTTCTTTTTTTGTGTGAAACCTTTTTGGGACACAGAAGAAGTAAAAATTACGCTGAAATGGTAGAGGAATTTCTGAATGCTTTTGCAAAAATGGGGTGTAGATTGTCTATAGGTTTGTTTACTAACAAAAAATTGTTAAAATAATTACAAATTGTAACAAGTTTTTATTAGTAAAGCGTTCACGTACTAGAAAAACTTGCAACGAGTGAGAACAATGAGAGCATAAAAAAGTAAAAGAAAAAAAAGTAGCTACAAGTTTCTGCTAGTGAAATTTTTACTATCAAGATTACAAAAAAAAAAAACAAAAGACAATATTTTTCTCCATTATCTTTTTGCTCTCTCTCTCTCTGCAAAAACAAAAGTTTCAGTGTACTGAAGTGTGGTTGCTTAAATTTAAAGAAAAAAGTAATGAGCTAGGTAAATAAAACAGTAATTAATTATTTGAACGCATAATTAAAAAAGCTTTCAGAATCGTGTACTAATTAGGGATAGTGCTTTACAAAAATCGTCAATAAAATTTCGCTAAAGTGGAAAAATGCAAAAAATAACAAAAACTTTCCGAATATTTTTTACTATAACTCTGTCAATTCGTCTGATACTAAAATAGTTTATATACTTTTTAAAGCCTTTAATTTCTTTAGTGAAACACAGTGTTGAGTTCTCAAATCGAAGCAGACACACAAGAGTTACGTTATGAAATATACATGTACCTATCAAAAATCGATTTTTTGACCATGAATCCAGATTTTGAGGGTGTATTCGAAAAACCAAGTATGCAGAAATTTTATGTTTTTTCATGTCTACAACCTTTACTATGTGGTTTTCCAAAAGCATTAAATTTTTTCATTTTTGTGAAACCGTGTTATATATACTTGTTATTAAAATTTTGAAAAAATACCCCTAAATAAATCTGTAGCATAAATATGGTATTTTAAATTTTTTTGTCATAAAAATTGGCCCAGTACGTTTGGAGTAAAATTGTAACTTTAAATTTTCACTTCAATTTTATAAAATAGTATAAATGAAAAAATATGCTGCGAAGCTTCTTCATATTTCAATTGGTTTGATAACTTTATTTGTTTTGAAAAAAAGAAAAATTTTTACTTAACCTTCGCCCAGGCACATATTTCAAAACCTGACTTTAGGCACATAGTGCCTGGCCAGGCACCTATACATTTATATGCATTTTTATGGGATTAAGACTTGCATGTCGTTAAATTTTTATGTCAAGTAGGGAAATGCTTTTGATTTCTTACCTTCCTACTTTGTTTTGGCATTTTTTTACATACTGAATGTTTATGAATGTATGTTTAGTTTATTTTCGTCATTTATTATGAGCCCATACAAACTTCTGTAAGCAAATGAAATGGAAATCTAATGACTTTTATTGTGAAATATAATAAAACAAGTCGCTTCATGTGTTCTGTGGAAGGCATAAGAAGCAGGATATTAAACTTTTGAATGTTGTTGACACATCGGATAAGTTTATTTGCAGCAGCAAAAACGTGTTTTTCGGTCAGACCAATAGCAGCCAATCATCAAGCACCGTTTTACCAAAAAATTATTGGTAACGTAAAAACCTTTAATAATATCATCAAAACACACTATATCCATATGTTTTCATACTAAATATATGGGTGCCTGGCCAGGCACTATGTGCCTAAACTAAGGTTTAAGTTTTAAATTCTTGTTTTTCATCCTGTTTCGTCTTTTAAGGACTATTTACAAGTTTTGAATGCATAGATCGAAAGCCAATAAAATTGTAGGAGGGTACCCGGAAGTTCGATAACTAAATTCGATTTCTAAATTAGAAGTGTGTTAAATTAACGCTCAAAATCTAAAAATACCTGGCCAGACCTATGAGCCTGGGCCAGGGTTAAATAATATATTAAAATAAAAAAACATATGTTTCGTGCCATTAATTTTTATAGAGATTTCCTCACTTTCACCCTTTTTAAAAAGATGAAAAATATTGAATAAAGTCATATCACTTCAGAATGACCCTTGAAGAGGTCAAATGTATAAGCTGACCTTAACATTTTTTACCCCAAATATTTCTTCTGAACATATTTTCCTCCCCTATCTGCCTCCCTTCTAAGGGTCTCCCTACAAAAAAATCTGGCGTTTTAAATCTGCCAATTTCTGTGATTTTAATCTAATAAACAAAACGAGGTGTTACAAGCTTCGCTCAATGCCAAAAAAAAAACACTATAATCGTTTAGTTGGCTAACTTCAACCAAATTAAAATTTGTCATTCAGCTCAGATATAAAATTTATTTTCAATAACTAAATATTTATGGTGCTTAAGTTCTATAACAAAATCTTGGTCGATAAAAACAAAATATTTTCTCAGTGTATAAAACGGTGCGTGTTGTTGTTGTTGTTGTTTATTAATGGCACTCAAGGTGGAAGTTGGGCCATTTTATGATGCGGCTAGTAGGTGTGGCATTTATTACAAAATTTCGTTTACGATATTTTTATTTCCGTATCGGAATCTCATTAAATAAATACTATGCTGTCAACTAATTAATTGCAGAGCCACTCATTTAGTCAGTCGTGCTGTGGCAATAACAACAACAGCAACAATAACAACAAAAAAAAAGACTTGTACAATTTTATGTGACTGTGTTACAAATCAAATACAGGAAATAAAATTAGGTCCTTCGGCTAATTCCACGTTAATGTATCCAATTTATAATTGTTTAAGTTTAAATGTTTTACATGATTTAATTGTGAACTAGTAAGAGCAAGCTAGCTTGAAGAAATAGCGCACAAGTAAAAAGTTCAAAGAATAGATCACATTTAATTATCAATTTATGTTTTTTTTATTAAAAAATTCTTAAAAAACAAATTTTTCAAAAATTATATTTTGAGCTTTATGCAAAATTTTCAAGTTCTTAACAAACAGCTTAACAGCTGTTATTCGAGATAGTTATAATCACTGCATAACTAACTCATCAGTAAAGCATCTAAAAGCTAATAGACACAAATTTTGCTGAATCAAAGCGGAATTATATGTGCTTTTTGTCTTTCAAATTTGTATTTTCATATTATTTTGCAACATGTAAAAGTTAAAAAAATTACTACATCGATTTTACATAATTTTCATTATAACACATTCGTATTCTTTTTTATTTTTTTTTTGTAAATGTGGAACACTTGGTATTTTTCGTATGATGCATGATCTTCGTTTGTAGCAAGTGTATTTTGAAGTCACACATAAAATCTAATAAATTTAAATTAGTAGTCGTCCTCATGTGGAAGATATCAAATAAAAAAACCTATTTCGTAGAACGCGTACCACTTTGCCTAGTAACTGTGATAAAAATCTTTTCGAAGAAGTTGTGAAAACTTTGAAGAATTAAAGTTTAAGTCGAGAATTTAACCTGCTTTATAAAAGTTTTTTACCAATCCACATATACACACATATTTAACACATTTCCCCCCCCCCCCCACACACACACATTCAAACATTCGTTTTGTCCAATTTGACCCACTTAACGTTAGCAAACAAACAAACAAAGCACCAGTTGACGAACAGGGCATAAATTTTACTAAAGTGCAAAAAGTACGAAGAAAACTTAAAGATGTGGTTGACGTTGCTAAATAGCACAAATGCATATGTGGGCTCACATAACACACACACACACACACACATACATGCGAGGAACCAAAGTGTTTATTGAAAATGTGGTGCAGTTCTGTGGCTATGCATATAGCATTGTATAAAATTTGTATGCAACGTAAAGAGGTGGCTTGATAAACGACTTAAATTTTCAAATGTTAAGAAACCTACAAATTGACTACGTCTTTTCGGCACCATCTTTTGTACGATATATGTGCGCTTTTAAGGAAAAACTTATTTTTGCAAAACTGCTTTTAAGGCAATACTCATTTGCAATGTAGCTGTTTTTGCCGTGGCTCAGAGCTGAAAGTGTAGCGGCTGCAATGATTTCGACAAATTCTATGTAGCTTAAAGTAACGAGATTGCAAGAAAAAGAAGTCATTTTAAAAGAAACAAATAAAGGCGTTAAACTTTAAAGAGAGTAGCTTGGATTCTTTTTACTTTTAAACATTTCGTTTTCATGCGTAGGCTGCTACATGAGTCATTGCCAGGGACCGAAAATAACTGTTATTATACAATTTTCAGATAAAAAAAGGCATAACGAAAAAGTTGCCGGTAGACTTTTTTAAATAAACCATTATATTCGTAATGGTAGCAGCTTCGAGAATATTAAACGCCTCCTAACTGTTAAATTTAACTGTTATTTTTCCGGGCAAAAATAACTGTTACTTTTGACTTTTATTTTTTAGCTCAAAAATAGCAGTTATTTTATGCCTTTTATTTTTCAGTCAAAAATATCAGGCAATTTGTATTTTTTCAAAGACCGATTGACTATATAAAATACTATTAAATCTAAAAAAAGTATTATAGCTCAAAATGTGCGCACTGCTGAGACAATGAAAATAGCATTAAAATTTTTTTTGTCGTTCAAGCAGCCAAAAGTCAAAACTAACAGCTATTTTTGCCCGAAAAAATAAAAGGCATAAAATAACTAGTATTTTTGTCGGAAAAAATAAAAGTTAAATGATAACTGTTAACATCTGATTTTTTTGATAAAAACCATAACCGATACGGTCCCTGGTCATTGCTCTTTTATTTAATTCTATTTATTTTCATATCGCATAGCTATGCGACAAGCTTGTCGATACTATCTCTTATGCCCAAAACTCAATAGTGCGTTAGGTCGGTCGGCCGTTGATCGTACTTTGGTCTGCGTTGTAAAAACTTTACGATATGAGTGTCAAAACGGACTACCTCAAATTTTCAAAACTTAATGTTACGTATTCAAAAAATCCCACAAAACTACCAAATCATGCAATTTTTAATGAATGCAGATTTAATTTTAATAAATCAATGAAAAATAAATAATTATTGTAATAAAATCCTTTAATGACCTACTTTAAAAGGTAAATATATTATTTTAATGTGTGTTTAATATAATAAGGGTATTCTTGCAAAGTGGCAATATTACAATTTGAGCAGTTCTTGCTTTCGATCAGGTAGGGTATATGAACAACCCTTTGAGTCGATTGTGCATTTGCAGCATATGAGTCAACTGCAATATATTGTTATATGCTGCACTTGCTGTTAATACGATTTTAAATTGTAATTTTCAAAATAAGTTCAGAAAAGTTGAGAATAAAATATTTGTTACTCTTATTTCAATTCACAAATTCTTACCTCTCATTGATTTTTATCCAATAAGAAACTAAATTACTTTCAAACAACAAAAAGAGTTTCGTCATGATAAAGGTTTTTCACCTTGTTTGCTTACCTAAGTCAAAGAGCAAATATATCTGGTTTGTGGAAAGGCTACTCCATTCAAATTTATAAAGGTGATAAACTTATACGCTTTATACTATTTATAAGGATATTACCCATATACATGAAGTGTATTGCCCATTTGCATGAATCCCCCTGATACGTGAAATAACAGAGGTATTCACTATCCAAAGCATTTGGCTGTGCATTTTAGCACGTGCAATGCACTTTACACTAACACAATATACATATATGCACACGCTTCTATTTTTCATAAATGCACAGCGTCAACCCTGGTGCATGTGCTTATTAAATAGTTGCCATTTGACGCATGAAAATGGAAGAAGAAAAACAAAAAATATTTAAGTGCACCAAGAAATAGACCATTGATGAAATTTATTTACTACTTGACTGTCTGAAGCAGCCTGCGGTTTTTATGGTATGGTTGATATTTTTATGGTTTATTGATAATTATGAGTTCATCAAGAGTTTCAGATGTATATCTTAGAAATGTGTTACATAATATCTCGTGTCCACTTTTTTTACGCTTTTTCTCGGGATATCTACATTTAACCAACAAAATGACACTTTTATGTTTGAATCAGCTGATTTTCCGACTCTAGTGTATAAACTGGTCCCATTAATTTTCCCCCGGAACATTTCTTTTGAACACAACTACGCACTATATGCTTTCCTTCTGGGCGTCTCCATACAAAAAAAAAACAGAAAATGAAAAATTGTCTATTATAGTTCATATGAAAAAATTTATTACCCTTAAATAATAAATTAAGTTTTTAAACTGGTTTAATTTTCCCCTTCAACATGTCTTTTGAAAGCATTTATACCATATCTGCCACCCTTCTGGGGGTCTCATACAAAAAACAAAAGATATATAAAATATCATTGCATACAAAAACGTGACGAGACTCGAAATATTTTTCATGACGAAAATTTTTCGTGACGAGATTGGAAAAATTTCACCCTCAATATCAAATCACCGCCTACAAATTTTCACTTCAAAAACTATAAAGAAGCTTTTAGAAAGCTTTGTAAGCTTTGCAAAAGCTGTGTGAGCTTTTCTGTTTCTACAGTTGCGTTACCATATGGAACCGCTGGACACAACTGCATATTTCATTTTCTAAAAGTCAAATACCCAGTTGCGCCCAGCGGCTCCGTATGGTATTGGCCAGTGGCGTAGATATATGGGGTTCGTTGGTGTGGACCCCTCCCAGAGCCATGGAAACATTACCAAATATCGCAAGTTATTGTGAATTGATTATGTTGATTGAAATTAGCAAGAATCCAAATGTGTATGTATTGCCGAAAATTCTTCCTTTTCTTAAAAAAGTAACGATATCAAAATTTGATTTTGTTCAGTGTTTAATTGTTTTTAATCGATCAACAATTACTAGAGATATGGTAACATGTTTAGTTTCCAGAAATTCGGTGTTTTTTTATATTCAATTCAACAAACCTATAACTTTTTTGTCCAAGGGCGTGCGCATGATTTGTTCTATGGGGGAGATGAAAGGCATAAAGGAGTCTAGAATGCACATAAAGAAAATGTAACCTATATAATTATATTTTCTGAGATTTTTGGTACTAATTTTGTTATCACGATAAACCGGTTGACACACGCTTGTACACAAAAGAAAATTATATGTATTTCAAAAATGGGGTTAAAATCTTTCTCGTATCATGCCCGCAACATTTTCAAATGTAATTTTTTTTTTCATGTAAATTAAAAAATTTTTTCTCAACAAATATTCTTAGTAAAGCTTTGGATGCTGTAGGAACGAAAAAAATTTCCATAAGAAATACATTGAGCTTTTTGACAACGAACAGGAAGCGAAATTTTTTTCGCCATCTAGTACGCTATAGAAGCGAAAATTATTGCTATGTTCCAAATTTCCATTCGTGAGTGGAGAGTTGAAATATCAAAATTTCGGTGTCGATTATATGCCCGTATATTTAATTGGCGCGGAAATTTGCTATTTACCAATAAAAAATAAGCAGTAAGTATGTTAAAGTGTTGTATTTGTTATTAAACAAATTTATTGTGGCATTTACATAGTTTATTAATGTTACTCTTGCCTTTTAAAGGATAAAATTGCAGCAATAAAAATATTAATATGTCAACCAGAACAGCAAGTGCTTTTTCTCCACACAAAAATTTTGACTCTACACCCAAATTTCGCGTGTACAAAAATTTTCATTCCTACAGCATACTAAGCTTTTATCCTCAAATAAAATCGCATTAATTACTATTTAGCCCCAAGTTTTCCATTTTTCTAATAAGAACACAAAAATTTCCCAATATTTTTTTTTTAAAAAAATAACACCAGCAAAATTTCCAAACCTTTTTTTCTAGTTTTGGAGGCATTTAGGAATTTAGGAGGTAAAATTCCATAGAATCCGCCAAAAATAAAGAATTCGAGTCATCGCTATTCTTGAAATGTTCCCCGCATTGACATCAACTGACTTTTTTCTTTTTTCCTATTATTAAAAAAATTTCTTTTTCAAAACGTATGAATAAATATATAAAGAATTACATGGGTTTTGGGCTCCATTCATTTTCTAAGCATATTCCAGAACCTCCCTGCAAGGCTTGATTCTGAATCCTTGATGTAATATAAGCACGTGACGCGAACAAATTCAGAAAATTCTCAAAATGGGTGGATGTCTATTCAGAAACGTAAATTTTAAGAAGAATAAAATAAATAATTCAAATCGAGTTTCCTATTTAAATGTTAGTCATAAAAACAATTTTTACTATAACATATTCTAATGTAAAAGCGTTTTCTTAACAAGAATTTGCCATCCGATTTTTTAAAAATTAGTGATTGATCTAAAATTAGCCTACTTTGTTCAGAATTTCCTAAATTTTTTTCGCTTTTGAATTAGAAGCTTTACCCTTGCCTAGATCGCTGCAATTTTCTGAAATTTAAATGCTGCAAGATTGCTAGCAATTTTATTAAGTTTACGAAAAAATTCAATAATTATGTTCAATGACCATGTTTATGACAGAAAAACGATTTTTTAAGCCAACTTTTGGGAAAACATTTAGTTATTAAATTTATTTTACTTTGTTTTCTTCTTGTGCTTAATAACTTTAAAACATAAATTTGCTTATGGCCCAATTTCATAAGCGTTATTGGCTTAAATACCCCTTACCATCTGTTGCTCCGAAGAATGATCTTCGAAATTGGAATATCATTCCTTATCATTCCTCAATTTCTCGTACGAATAACTTCGTACTTTATTCCATTACATTCGTAGTATTTACTAATGATTTCGTGCTATTTAGTATTAGATGAGTTTAAAATATTTACAACCGAAATCGATCAGCCTGGTAGTTGAACAACTACCGAATATAATTAAATGTATGATTGCAAGGTGGCCGTAGTCTACTGAAGGAATACGTGGCCAGTAAGCTCAAAAGCCGTGGTTCAAAACCCAGCTCAGATAGAATGTTTTTTTTCGTTATTAGTAAATGTAGCAAATGTATTCGTACAATACACATTTGTTTTTGTACGAATATGAATAAAATATGTTGTTTCTTTCGGTGTGTTGATGCGAGTAATCCTTTTTTTTTTTTTGTCCAAATAAAAGACGGTTTGTTTCAGCTTGTTTGTTTTTAATATTAGTTGAAAGAGAACTTCAACATATCGTTTTTTAATATGAATTATTTGTATTAATGAATTATTATTTTTAGTTATAATGAAAATTGAATTCTAGTTTAATATAAAGAAAAATATTCAGTTTTTTTTGGTTCTTGGACACGACCTTACTCTGCTAACAATTTTAGATGAAAGAGGAAGTTGCCTCTGTGTTTGCTCGTAAGGAGCTTAGTTAACAGCCGGAAGCTGTGTTCAATATAAAGCAAAACGACGAGTGTGAAATACAAATAACGAGCGACTTAGGAGGAATTCAGTGCGCTAAAGCTTATGGCTTAACAAAAAAATGTAATCAAATTATAAAACCTATACTATTACGATCGTGACGCGAACATCGCGCCCGCCTTGCACTTGTGCAATAATTAAATAAGGTCCTGCAGCATCTCCTGAGCCTTAATGACCTTGGCCAAGCAGTCCCGCGGATCTCGATTTGCGCTTTGGCGTCCTTTAGCCTGGCCTATACGATCGGATGATCGTGCTGGTTTTGTTGGCGACGTACGCTTTACTACGGCCACTCTGCTTTTGATGTGCATTGCTGGTGCCGGTGGCTTGTCGAAAACAATTCGAGGGTGTTTGAAAGGGTGCAGCAATGTGTGATGCTGTAGGCTGCACACGTGGCACGCGACCTTGGATGTGCACTCCCAGACGCTGTGCGATCGCGCCAAGCAGTTGAAACAATACTCATGCTTGCGTACGGTGTCCCTGCGCTGAGTTACGGTCATTGCGATGAATCTTCGGCAATACCTTAGCGAATGAAATTTTCGGCACAGTTGACACTGCTTGACACTAGAATGGAAGCAAAAAAAAAATAGTTCGGGATTAGTAAGAGGGAAATATGGCGTAGAGAGTAAAAAAGCGGTTTTTTATGTATGTAATGAGATGATCAGATAGGATTACTGATCTATGGAACGAGCAACAAAAACCCGGTGAAGATGTTGTGTTGTGTAGGACTGAGTTGCTGAGAAAGCAAAAAAAAATTAGACTGATTCAGAGGGAAGGACACATAATTTCACGATTGGGCGAGTTATGATTCCGTTTTGAGTCCTTATATCCACGACTCGCACTCGAGAATCGGTACCCCGATATATTTTAATTATCCGGCTCGAAGGACCAATGTTTCTTTCGATGTGTTGATGCGAGTAATCCTTTTTTTTCCAAATAAAAGACGGTTTGTTTCAGCTTGTTTGTTTTTAATATTAGTTGAAAGAGAACTTCAACATATCGTTTTTTAATATGAATTATTTGTATTAATGAATTATTATTTTTAGTTATAATGAAAATTGAATTCTAGTTTAATATAAAGAAAAATATTCAGTTTTTTTTGGTTCTTGGACACGACCTTACTCTGCTAACAATTTTAGATGAAAGAGGAAGTTACCTCTGTGTTTGTTCGTAAGGAGCTTAGTTAACAGCCGGAAGCTGTGTTCAATATAAAGCAAAACGACGAGTGTGAAATACAAATAACGAGCGACTTAGGAGGAATTCAGTGCGCTAAAGCTTATGGCTTAACAAAAAAATGTAATCAAATTATAAAACCTATACGATTACGATCGTGACGCGAACATATGTGTAATATGTTCCAAATTACGTCTAATCTACGAATCCTATTCGTGACTGAAAACTACGAATAAAATTCGTAGAATGGACGCAATTATTATTAATATTTACACTAAAAATTTTTTGAGTATAAGAATACGTATTGAAAAGTGCCTGTGAAACAAGGGTAAATGAAATGCTATCGTTACTTATTACTGCGACGGGTACAACATACTATTTAAAAATGCGTGCATGATTTAGCTCAGCTTTATTTATAAATATACCTTAAATGAAGTATTTTTGAGTTCTCTTCAAAATGTATAATGAAAACATCGTCATATAAAATCAAAAGAGCCGTCAGCTACAATAAACTCAAAGTCGACTTTTTTATTGATTATTGATGTACCTTATCAAAATACATGTTTCTGCTAAATTTTACACTCCTACAACTAAAGACGACGTTTTTATTAAAAAAGTTCTAAAATCCCTAAGTTTAAGCTCAACATACAATTACAATTTAGAAAGTTTTTTGACACTCCCGTAAAATTTTTTAATTGTTGCTTACGGCTTTTTGATTTAATATGAAAATATTTAAAAAATTGTCACTGCACACACCTCCCCCCTTCTTCCCTGCGGACGCCCATGTTTTTACCTACATACCGTTTTTCAGCGTTTCAGCAAAGTAATGCTGTGGAACATGACATTCGGCTTCACAAAACAGTCATGTAATCAGGTATTCAAAAGTATACTTATTTAAGGTTATTATTTTTTTTACGGATCCCCACCCCGCAACAAAAAGGTATATACATCACTGGTATCGGCTAAGAAAGTCATTGAATTTTAAGCACTAAAAGTAAAAATATAGCAAAAAAATATTATTTTGGAAAAGTGTATGCTTTTTTCTGATTCTATATACATTAAGGCGCCTCACGCTCCAAAGAAAGAAAAAAAAAGTTGTTCGGCACTAATGCTCAAAATAATCCTTGGTTTATATTATGATGATTCCCCAGATATTTCGACTCAAGCGTTAGCCATCCGTGAGCTGGAATGGTTTGACCGAACCTCTAAAAATTGAGTTTTTTGTAAAAATATTGGCTGGTATGGTAACTAAGAATAAAAACACCGTCAGAAATAGCAGTAATAATAAGTTCATCCAATCTGCATCAAAAAATATTAAATTTTTCAGTGGGACAAAATATAATGCGGATTTTCATGATTTTTTTGACTTTTTTTATATTTATTTCACTAAAATTCAAATAACTTAATTTTTTTATGCGATTTTGTTTTCGAGATACCGTTGCAAAGGTGTTGGCTGGGACTCAATAACACTTTTAGCAAGCGAAATGTCGAATTACATCAAAATATATTGTACGAGTAAATGTTTCAGCGTTTTGTATGCATTCTAAAGGAGCGGTTATATAGGGGACATCTGTAAAATTGGGCGGATCACGCCCATTTTTGGCACGATGAATGACACTTATAATTAATATTGACATATCAAATATTATCGAAATATAAGGTAATGGTTAAAATTTTATGTAATTATGTTATATGGGAGGTAGGTGTGGTCATTGACTGATCCCGCCCATTTTAAATCCCAATCTTACTATTGATATAAAAATAAAATGTACCAAATTTCATGTCTCTAACGTTATCCTGGTAGTTATAATCGTGATTTCCTGATTTCACTCATATGTTTGTTACAATATATATATTTTTTAAAATATTAGTTTAAATGTTAATAAATTTTAGCAATTCTGCAATAGATACAAACAACACCTTTGCAACGGTATCTCAAAAACGAAAATCGCATAAAAAAATATTAAGTTATTTGAATTTTAGTGAAATTAATATAAAAAAAAAATAAAAAAAAATCATGAAAATCCGCATTATATTTGGTCCCATGGAAAAAATTTAATATTTTTTGATGCAGATTAGATGAACTTTTTTATTACTGCTATTTCTGATGGTGTTTTTATTCTTAGTTACCATACCAGCCAATATTTTTTCAAAAAACTCAATTTTTAGAGGTTCGGTCAAACCATTCCAGCTCACGGATGGCTAACGCTTGAGTCGAAATATCTGGGGAATCATCATAATATAAGCCAAGGATTATTTTGAGCATTAGTGCCGAACAACTTTTTTTCGTGAGGCGTCTTAATATGCATGTTTCAATGGGAAAAAATTTACGTAAAAATGAAAAAAATTAATTTTTCATTGTCATGTTTGAAAAAACTGCTATTTTTTGCGGTTTTTTTTAATGCTTTTTATCAAAAGTCTTTACTAGTTATTAGAGTTAAAAAAACAATGTTTTAAGATGTAATAGCGTCTTTAGTACAATGAAATAACATTCTCCTGATTAAAACCTAAACAAATTTCACGAGTACATTATATGGCAACATATGGAGTAGCTGGAACAATTTGGATTAACCCCGTAACTCCTAAAGGTGCGAAAATATAACCCCACCTCCTAAAATACGATTTTTTGCTTAACTCGAATTTTCCTCTTCCACCTTCGTAAATATTCGAACTCTTACACCGGACACCCTGTATATATTTCCAATTCCAAAGTAATCGCACACTTTTAATTTAACATTGATTTGTATCCCAAATAAACTTGTTGTCAAAGATCGTAAAGCTAAATTTTTGTTTTATCAACACCAAAAATGCTTCAAATTGCTTTTATAGCTTATTTTGAAGCCTCAATTTGATTATCTGGAGATTTTCGTTCGATAGTTTTAGTGCATTATTTTGTATCACGAAGCAGCACACCAACGACATGCAAGACACGAGTAGCAATAGAATTTCGTATAGATAAAAGTATTGCTTCTCGTGTCTTGCTTGTCGTTGGTGTGCATTTTCGTTACACAAAATAAAGCAGTTAATCAAAGCAGTTAGTAAAACATTATTAAATCTCAAATTAAATCAAAAGTTTAAAGTGTTTTGGTGTTAAATATACTATGTACTTTGAAAAAGCTTTGTTTTGAGTATCAAAAGAATTGTTTTGCAGTTCGAGTCAAAGTTGCTCGTTTATGCAAAATTAAATTAATTTTTAACTTGTTGCAAAACAAGCTTGAAAACCAAGTACATTTTCAAACAAAACAACAACAACAACGTAAGAGTCACGCTTAACCGCCAAATGCAATTTGAACGCTTGAACTTGATTAATTTTAATATCCCACAAAAATAGCGAAAACTTCCAACTAGTTGCTAATAAGTGCGCCATCGAACACTTTGTTGGAAACGACTGAGTGGGAAACGTTTCCAGAGAGCAGTGTGTGGGTTGACGGGAGTTGAGTGGAAAGGAGGCTAACGAGTTTGGCAAAGTGTTGAGTGGCAGCAACTACAACACCACCAACAACAAAGAGAAATGGCAGCGTGTGAAAACTCAATGAAAGCGCGTTAAAAAGTTTTTCTTTTTCCATTTTTATTCATTTTTTTCACACTGAAAAAAAGCGGCAAATAAAGATGAAGCGTAAAGAAGAAAAAGAAGTTAAATGAAAATGAAAAAGTTACAATGAACGAATTTAATTTTCCACTTGAATGCCAGAAATATTGCAGTAGTTGATGAAAAAAAAAACCAACAAAAAACAATAAAAAAATCGCCAACAAAGCAGAAAAAGAAGTGCGCAAGAATGAGCACAAAAATTGAGATATCAAAGTAAAAGAGTAGTCTTAAAAATCAAAATGGAAATTGGTTCAAGTTTTATTTTTTTTTTGTTCCGTTACGTACTCGTATTTCGTATGTTGCTCTACCAGGCTGAAAAAGTCAATTGAAACTTTTTGGCTTTTTTTGTTTTTTTTTGTTTTTTTTTTTTTTTTTGTTCAGTAGTTTCCAAACTCAATTGCAACATTGCCGCAATTTTCAGTGCTGACAATTTAGTGCTAAAAAAAAAACTTTAACTAAAACCTGTTAAAGTTTTAGCACCATAGAGAAAGTAAAAAAAAAATCAAAAAAATGTTAAGAACCTTGCAAAAGTAAGCAAAAAAATGCACTTTATTTAACAATTTCCTTAACTGCAAGCCAAGTAGGGACACTCAAGTAGCTGGGTAAGAAGTAAGAGAAAAAAAGCACCAACAGATTGCCACCAAAACCGCCCACCCATCATTTAAATTGGCCAAAAAAGTTAGGCGAGCCAAGTGTTTCTCAGAGTTGCTCATAAATTGTAATCGAAACGATTTTGCACCTTCTTCTACTACCTTCGGTCACTTTTTTTCTTCATTTTCTTTTTCTTTTGCTTGAGTCTTTATATCTTTACTTAAGAAACTTTATGTTGTGCCCTTTGCCATTTTTTATTCCCGCTCTTGGAACTGAAGACTCCTAAGTTTTTATGACTATTTAGGTTGAGATACTTAAAGGAGATGAAGTAGATAAGCAGAAAGCAGTATAGTTAAGTTAAAGTCAGTTAATGCAATGGTTTTATCAATATAGATTAGTAAGAAGTCATTCATTATGGAGGTAAGATTCTTTGTAATGAATGATTCTTTGGTAATGTGAGCCATCTGCACTTGGAACAGTAGTTGGCAAAGTTCGAATGTGGTGATAAAAATGTAAGTAATTGTATTGCAATTTAAGTAAATAGAATTTTGGCCCCCTTGCTTCAAAGAGCTGATTAAAGTTATTATGACACTACTCACAAGTTTGTTGCTAACAACAGAATGTTTTGAGGAACAGTTTGTTATAACCAACAATTAATCGTAATCCATAAAAAAGTTACAAATAGAATCTCAATTATTGAGTGAAAGCTAATCAAGATTTATCTTTGAAATTCATGGTAAATTTGTATTGTCTTACAAGTAAATAAAACTATTTTTAAGTTGGTTGTTACAATTAATTTTTAGCTTTTTATGTTGTGACTTTAAGTACCATTTTACTTACTTTAGGTTAGTCTGCGGTTTTGTTTTCAAACTTCTGCAACTTTTTTGTAATTGTAAATTTATTTTGGTTTGTGCAAAGAACTCTGAATATAATTTTTCTTAACAAAAATAAAGCAATGAGTAAAATTCGCTGTGCCTTTTTTTTCTTGCAAAATTAAAAAATACAATTGTAACACTTAAAATCAAATGCAAAAAAATCATATTCCTAACATATCGAAAATTTTTGAAAGAAAAGCCTTAAGATGTGGAAACGAGAAGGGATATACAAATAGCCTTTAAGGTAAATTTGACATTTAAGGGAAAACCTCAGGTATGAAACGAATGTTTTTGAGGTAAGTTTTTTTAAAAAAAATTAAAGTAAAAATGCTTTTATTAAAACAGATAAATTATATATGTCATAATGTTACGCAAAAGTTTAAACTAAAAAATTTATGTAAAATTTATATTTTTTATTTAAACCACCCGAGTAAAAATTAAAACTTTTTAGCTAAGACCTAACAGCGACCGAACAATGCCTAATTTTAAATACTTTTCTAGGCCGAACAAGGCTCGTACAAGAGTCGTTTGTAGCACTTTTTGGTCAAACAGCGGCTGTACAGAGGACTTTTAGAAATAATCTCGGCTGTACAAAGGGCGTATAGCGGCCGTACATCGGCCGAACAGCGATTATTCTACAATGAAAATAAGCAGTTTTTCAGTGAAAATTTGATCTTCAAGTTAAAATAAAATAAAAATATATATGTTAAATAACCTTGCACAAACCAATGAAAAGATATTATGAATTATCACAATACACAACTGGCGATAGTATCAACATCAACATCAGCATCGCCGAGTGAAGCTTACTTTTGCTGTTGCGCATAGGTTTGCTGTTAAATAAGTGCTTTGAAAAATTTGGTGGCATACAATGGTCGTATAGTGGCCGGTCAACTTAACTTAGGCCTTGTTTGGCCGTTGTTCAACCCAACTTTCAACAATTAGACTTTTTGGATTATTTCTTGGCTCTTCTACAGCCGTGCGGCCCATTTTCAACCGGTGTTCGACCGCTAATATTTTGCTCGGAAAAATAAATATTGGTTAAGCAAAAGTGGCGATAGTACCAACATCAGCATCGCTAAGTGAGGCTTGCTTTTGTTGTTTCGCATACGTTTGCTTTCAAATAGGAGTTTTGACAAATTTTGTGGAATACAACAGGTGTAGAGTGGCCGTACAACTTTATTTAGGTCTTGTTTGGCCATTGTTCGACGCAACTTTGAGCCATTAGGCGATTTGGATTATTTTTAGGCCCTCATACGGCCGTGCTGCCCATGTTCGACCTCTGTTCGACCGCTTATATTTTTACTCAGGAAATAAAATATTGGTTAAGCAAAAGTTGCGATAGTACCAGCATTAACATCGCTAAGTGAGGCTTGCTTTTGTTGTTGCACATACGTTTGCTTTCAAATAGGAGCTTTGACAAATTTTGTGGCGTGCAACAGGCGTACAGTGGCCGTACAACTTAACTTAGTCCTTGTTTGGTCGTTGTTGGACCCAACTTTTAGCCGCTTGGCGTTTTGGATTATTTTTAGGCCCTTGTACAGCCGTGCTGCTTTTTTGGATTATTTTTAGGCTTTTGTACGGCCGTGCGGCCCATGTTCGACCGCAATTCGACTACTAATATTTTTACTCGAGAAATTAAATACTTAATATAAATAAAGTTTATTTAGATTCATTCGAATGTCAATTAGTTGAAGAATTTTTTTCCAAAATTTCAAGTCACTCAGCTAACAAGTTTTTACGTTACATTCCCCAACACGTACAAAATAAAATAAAAAACCTGTTGATTTAAATGCAAAGGAACTTTTTATTAATACACCCAAAAATTGTCGCTTTTCGAGATCAAACTTACTGAACCTGGGCAAGAAGAAATAGATATATAAATGAACATAAAAAAAAGACATTTGAATACAAAAACACAATTTGAAATTTGTATATAATACATGAAAAATAGGCAAAAAAAAACCATACGAAACTATACACAATTAATTTTAAGAGTAAAAAATTCAAATTATAAAAAAAAATTGAAATAAAATCTTCTAACTTAAAAAAAAAATCAGAAATTCATAAGCTAAATTCAAAAGCAAAAGCTAAAGCTTAAGTTTAAGCAAAAGCAAAAGCACAAACAAAACCAAAAGAAAGAGCAAAAGCTAAAGCTAAAGCTTAAGTTAAGCTAAAGCAAAAACAAAAGGAAAAGCAAAATCAAAAGCAAAAGAGAAAAAGCAAAAGTTAAAACTAAAGCTAAAGCTTAAGCAAAAGCTTAAGTCTAAGCACAAGCAAAAGCACAAACAAAACCAAAAGGAAGAGCTAAAGCTAAAGCTTAAGCTAAAGCAAAAACAAAAGGAAAAGCAAAAGCAAAAGCAAAATCAAAAGCAAAAGAGAAAAAGCAAAAGTTAAAACTAAAGCTAAAGCTTAAGTAAAAGCGAAAGCTTAAGTCTAAGCACAAGCAAAAGCACAAACAAAACCAAAAGGAAGAGCAAAAGCTAAAGCTAAAGCTTAAGCTAAAGCAAAAACAAAAGGAAAAGCAAAAGCAAAATCGAAAGAAAAAGCAAAAGCAAAATCAAAAGCAAAAGAAAAAAGCAAAAGCTAAAACTAAAGCTAAAGATTAAGCAAAAGCAAAAGCAAAAGCTAAAGCTTAAGTATAAGCACAAGCAAAAGCCCAAACAAAACCAAAAGGAAGAGCAAAAGCCAAAGCTAAAGCTTAAGCTAAAGCAAAAACAAAAGGAAAAGCAAATTCAAAATCAAAAGCAAAAGAAAAACAAAAGCTAAAGCTAAAACTAAAGCTAAAGCAACAGCAAAAGCAAAACTGAAGGAAAATCAAAAGCAAAAGCAAAAGTTAAAGAAAAATTTTTTGTTTAATTTTTTTAAATAATAAAACTGCAAACTTTGTTTTTTATTGAGATTTCAAGCTGATTTTATTAAGCTGTATATAAATTTTCCACTGTCACTGTATATTACACACAATATCTTCTCTGCTCCATCAAAAATGGTTATGTGTTTTTCCAAAACTTTTCAGGAGAGCAACAGACTGATTTTTTTCAGAGCATTTTTAGTACTGCGAGCTCATAGCTGTTTTGGTCACTTCTGAACCAAAAAAGAACTAAAAAAACCGCAAACGCAGAAATATGGGCGATAGATAGTGTTAGTAAAATATACAATAAAAAATTGACAAAAATCATATAACCGTTTTTTTAGGCACAGCGACGATATTCAAATTCGACTTGATTTTTTGCTTCTTCTAGCAAAATCCGTTGATCGAAATTTTATTATGTCATATGAAACAACTGGTAGAAAAACATTTGTCACGAATGTACGGTTTCTAAAAAGTTTTACAATATCCCCTAAAAATATTTAACAAAATGTTCAATTTTAAAAATTTTTGAAGTTCTAAGCTTTTGAGACACTAAATTCGATTTGAATTGAATTGACAAAATCTCTAGAAATCTGGCAGTAAAACATAGCATAATTTCCGGCAGAGACTTAAGTCAGATTTTCGCCCGCATAACAATAACAATGATTTGCGGATTTTTGCTTTAAGTGCGAACAACTCGTTTAAGCTTTTATCTTTTTTTTCTCAGAACTTCTCAGTGATTTGCATAAACTTTTTAGAAAGTATTTTCAAAGAATCCAGTTGTCGTTAGCAGTGAGGTCTACAAAGCAGCATTTTGCTTTGTATTGTTGCTTTCGTTGTTATTGTCGTAAATTTGTTGACAGTTGCTATTAAAATTTTTGGATTTTCGCTTTTATAAAATCTTTTATTTCTAATTGGATGCATAGGAAATGTTTTTCGAATCGAGGAGAGAAAATTTGTGATGACTGCCTAAAATTATGCTTAAATTTTAGGCAATAGTATTGAAAGAGTTTCGTAGAAACTTTCAGCTAAGCAAACGCTGATAAATAATTTACAATTAAGCCTTAAAGTATGCCAACTTTCTGAAGCATTAAGCCAGCATGAAAGTTTTGATGGAGAAATGAAGTAAAAGTTATATCAAGGATTTGTTACATAAATATCAGCATAAAATTATAACTGCATGCCAGTTCAGCTTAACACAGCTTAAATAACATGACAGAGTTTAATAAGAAAAGGCTTAAAATCGTAATGTAAACATAAGCACCTAAATATATGCAAATAATTAAAGAAGAATATTCATTGTTGACCATTATTCTTTGATAAATGTGCACATATGTAAATAAAATTTTGAGGTACATTTGAATAAATTGTTCATTTTGATTTAGTACCAGCAGTAGATATTTGTCACTAAAAAAAAGCGAAAACTTGTTTAAAAACATTAAAATATGCAAGAATTAACATTAAATTTGAAGTGATTGGAAAAAATTAAACTAGAGATAAAGTAAAAAATAAACAGTTTGAAAAAATTGTCTGTACATATTATTAAGTAGAAAATTGGTGCTAGTTAATGTGAAGTAAAAACTTAGCACATGCTCAGTTAATTAACAATAAACTACCTGCAGCGTTTAGAGAAATTTAAGTATGACTCATAGCCTCAAAGTATGCTTAAGTTATTGTTGTCAACTAAGAGTTAAATTTTTAGTGAAAACTTAAAAATAAAATTAAACATAACAATCTTGTTTAACTGTAAACCTGTATCAAAAGTTTTTAATTGCGCTCTTAAACAATTTTTGTTCCTTTTCATGACTTTTGATTAAGCTGTTTTATTGTGCTTTTACTTTTTAGTATTTATTAATGCAGTAAGCAAATCTTTAAAGCATATTTTATGCCTAAAAAAGGGCAACCTTTCTAAACACAAATGCTATTGAGTCATTTAAAAGTGTGCCGTTTATTGCTTTGCTGACATCCTTATAATTTATGCATATTTTTGGATAAAGCAGAAATTTTAAAGCCTAAAATTATGCTTAATTGTACTTTAAAGTGACATAAATCAACTCAAATTTCGGTCCACAGACCTAATTTTTTGAAGGTCCCACAATTTGAAGTAATACAATTTGCTTAAATGCCAGCTATAACGACATTTTATTTGGCAGTTATGTTTTATAAAAGGCAGACACACATACACACACATAAACAAGCACAAGGCTGTTATTTGACATAAATGTGAAAATATAGGTAATCATAAAAATTAACGGTGCGCCTATACTAAGGAAACGCATAAAAACTGTCACATTTCATAAAATAAATCGAGCGACTGCTATTTTTTACTTCTTCTTCCTGTTTAAAACGTTAAAGAACAAAAATAAACAGGAAGAAAAATAACAAAATTTAACGTGGCAAATTAGGCGCAAGGATGCAGAACGTTGTTTTATTTATGAGTTTTTATAAAAATTACAAAAATAAAGGCAAATTTTTCTAAGAATATGCTGCTGTTTTGTTGAGCGTGAAGTGGCACCACAAGTTTGTGCTTTTGTATGTGTGTGCGCGCGAAATCATAACCGTTTTTATGATAGCAGTTACAAAAAACAACAAAAAAATCGCTTAAAATAGCTTTAAAAATGAATGGAATGGGCGCGAAAAAATAAATTTATTTTAAAGGCTTGTAAAATTTGTCTACTAAAGCAAAACTTGCGAAGCAGCAGCTAAAGAGAAAAGCAAGAAAACCAACATTTTGAAGTTTGATCAGCATATTTTTTGCTACATGTTGTCATTTGACTTATTTGCATTCAGCACAATTTATCAAAATACTGCATTTAAATGAAGTCAGCTTTGAAAACTGCATAATTTTAAGTAAGTTGAATTTTTTTCAAAGCCCACTTTTTCACCAACAAAAACCTTTGGAGAAAAACTAACATTTTACCATGCATTTTAAATAGTTTTTGCTGCAATATACATATGCATAGAAGCAAGTGACAGAATGTAGTGCTTTAAGATATGCAACAAAAAGTTCTTAGTTTTATAAACATATACAGTGTTGCGCAAAACAATAGCAACAAAATCAGTACGCTGCTACAAAATCGTGTATCTTTTTAAATATTAGGTACACACAAAAATGATTATAAGAACCAAAGCATATATTTACATATCATATTAAAAACAAATCATATTCAAATTTGGTTTTGTTTTCTTTATTAAATTTAAAATTAATGTGATTTCATTCAGTTTGTCTGAGAGCAAAACAAAAGCAACATAATTTTTATATGGTGTAAGATTCATTATTCTTGATAACCGCTGCACATCTGAGCGACATCGACTCTATTAAATTAGATATGTTGGTGTTTGGTATATGTTCCCAAGTAAGTATCAGGGCTTCACACAGTGCTGTCTTGTTGGAAAAACTTTGACCAGAAACTTTTACCTTCAAAATTCCAAAAATATTTTCAATGGGATTCAAGTAATTGTGACTGTGCCGGCCAATCAAGGACTTGAATACCATTGCCTCTAATGTGATCTTTGATGAGCTTTGAGGTGTGCTTCGGTTCGTTGTCGGGCTGAAACGTTGACTGAAGCGACATATTCCACTCTGAATGTGGTCGCATCTTGCTTTCTAAAATGTCATTATATACAAATCGATTCATGATTCCATCGATTTTTTGAAATGGTTCAACTTCATTATAGGAAAAACCATAATGCCAGACCATAATGCCACCGTCTCCGTGTTTAAAATTTATTTTGCAGTTTCGGGCTTCAAGTCGTGTACCTGGGTGGCACCGTACCGTGCACATCCCATCTGAATTAATCAAGTTGAACTTTGATTCATCGCTAAAAAAACGGTTTTCGATTTTTTAACGGTCCAATTTAGGTGCTCTTTTGCAAGACTGAGTCTAAAAAACAATGAATTGCAACTAGTTGTCAAAATTTCAGACAGAATTGTTTAAATTGTAACACCTCAACTTGTTTTTTATGCTTAGCTGTAAGAAAAGGTTTATTTGCCAATCTGTAACTTCTTTAATCGTTCTCAACGGCTCGTCATCAAAAAGTGATGTGATGGATATCTACATCAAGTGTCCGAACAACCTCTTTGGATGTGGCAAATGCGTTTCGTTTGAACACGCCACAAATGTTCCTGTCATCACGCAGCGATATCTTTCGCAGCCGCCCTCTTAATTGTACCGTTGTTACGTCTTTTGTGATGGTATATTTCTTTATTAATCTGCAAACTATTGACTGATTAACATCAAACTGTTCCACGTTAGATATTTTTGAATTTTCGTTTTTATATTCGGAAACAATTTGCAATTGAAGAACTTCACAGTATTTAAAATGTGCCATTATAAATGGAACAGTCAATGTCACAACTAGCGCAAAAACAAAACTAAACTTAAATGTTTATGACTTACAAACAACACGTGCTTTACAATAATGGAACTTTTACCGGTAATTCTTGGAACTTTTGTTCTCTTTTTACATTTTTCAAGTTTTGTTGCTTTTGTTTTGCTCTCAAACAAATTGAATGTAGCCACTTTCAATTAAATGTAGCCAATTAAAAAAACAAAACCAAATTTGAATTCGATTTGTTTAATATATGATGTATGAATATATGCTTTGATTTCTATAATCATTTTTGTGTGTCCCCAATATTAAAAAAGATACACGATTTTGATGCAACGCACTTATTTTGTTGCTATTGTTTTGCGCGACACTGTATATGCTTGAAGAGCATATCTTTAAATTAAAAATAAAAAAAAATTAATAAAGCTTTCATGCGTAAATGTGTGAAAAATAAAAAAATTATCAGCTGTCAATCAAGTGATGTGCAAGAATAGAATTCTATACATTTATCATAAGCAATAAGTGCAGCACCAAAAATTATATGAGGTGTGTGCTTTTTGGCTGTGCGAATAATCGCCCAAGTTACAATCGCCCAAACTCAAAAATGAACAATCACCCAAAAAACATTGCGCGTTGTTAATAATGTACAATCGCCCAAAAAAGTTATGAACAATCGCCCAAAAATGCGAACATTCGCCCAAATCGTGAAAGACTAATCGCCCAAAAAATTTGGGCGTTTGTTCATAACGTACAATAGCCCAAAAATGCAATGAACAATCGCAAAAAAAATATTTTTTGGCGATTGTTCATTATTTAAAAAACCAAAATGAGCAATCGCCCAAATCCAAAATGAACAATCGCCCAAGCCCAAAATGAACAATCGCCCAAAATTTTTTGACGGTTTTTTAGGCGATTGTTCATTTTCGTACTTTTTGGCGATTGCAACTTGGGCGACTATTCGCACAGCCGTATTACTCTGTGCGAATATTCGATCAAGCTGCAATTGCCCAAATTTTTTTGGGGGATTACTCATTTTGCGTTTGGGCGATTATGCCCAATTTTTTTTGGGCGATTATTCATTTTACAATTTGGGCGTTTGTAACTTGGGCGATTATTCAGATAGCCGTTTTAGTCTATGCGAATATTCGCCCAAGTTGCAATCGCCCAATCCCCAAATGAACAATCACCAAAAAAAATTTGCCCTTGTACGGAGTGTGGTTTTTCAAATTCCGTGCAAGGGCAAACCATTTTACGGCTATAATGTCCATCCCGAATAAGACATAACCAAACGGACAAACGCACAAAAAATATTTTTGAGCAATTATTCAGTCTTCAAAATTTGGGCGAACATTCACACACACTCAAAAGGAGCAATCGCCCAAAAATTTTAGCGTTTCTCTTTTGGGCGATTATTCATTTCACAATTTCGGCGATTGTGACTTGGGTGAATATTCGCACAGACTAAAACGGCTATCTGAATAATCGCCCAAGTTACAAACGCCCAAATTGTAAAATGAATAATCGCCCAAAAAAAATTGGGCATTTGTTCATTATGTACAATAGCCCAAAAAAGTGATGAACAATCGCCCAAAACAGCAAACTTCCACCAAAATCATGAAATGTGGCACTATGAAAAATGGCCCAATTAAAAATCGCCCAAAAAAATGAAAAACCGCCCAAAATTTCTTCATACAAAATTGGGTCATTTTTCATATGAAAAATCATATATGCGTGATTAGCAATATCGTAAAAAAACACCATCAAAAAAATCAATTTTTTTGGGGCGATTATTCAATCTTCGAAATTGGGGAATTTGTTTATTGTGAACAATCGTCCAAAAAAAAAAACAAACAATCGCCCAAACTCAAAATGAACAATCGCCCCAAAATTGTAGCCGTTTTTTGGGCGATTGTTCATTTTCGTTCTTTTGGACGATTGTAACTTGGACGATTATTTGCACAGCCTTGCTTTTTTTCTTAAGTTTTTATCGAATAATTTTTTTTCAATATATTTTAGTAGTGCACTGCTTTTGACATTAATTGCATTTGAATAAAGTTTATTATGAAATTGTTTGCTGTCTGATTCTCCGCGCTGTCAGTAATTGAGTTATATATATAAAGCATAAATATATTATTTTGTCCGTATGTGCTTGTGTATTGGTTCAAATTGCATATTTCTGACGTTTTATAATTTTTTTTTTCTCGCATGAGCTGTAGTGTTGAATGCAAACATTTTTAAAAAACACCAATTTCAATATTCACTTGCACCTAAAAGCAGGCAACAAAAATTTGTAATCTAGAGGTAGATTCTTTTTGTACGGATTTCAATTAAGAGCGTGCTAACAAATTGCAGTGAAAGTTGACAACAGGTCATTTATAGAATTGTGCACCATTAAATAGGCAATAAAAAAGAAATAGGCTTTGTTTGAAATGAGAGCAGACAAAAAAAAAATGGAAATTTGAAATGATTTCAGAGTTGTCTAAAAATACTTGTTTTAAAAAAATATGGCTCGTTTGAAATAAGAGCACATTAGCTGCATTATTCTGTATCACGAAGCAGCACACCAACGACAAGCAAGACACGAGAAGCAATACTTTTTTTCTATACGAAATTCTATTGCTTCTCGTGTCCTGCTTGTCGTTGGTGTGCATTTTCGTTATACAGAATAAAGCAGTACAAATAATATAACAATTTTAAATGACTTCAAAATAGTCTTAAATACTGTTGACACCTTAAAATATGCTTTCCTATCTTCACTTCTGAGAAATAAATTTAACTAAATGCGCAAAATTTTGCTTTTTCATAGGATTGCGTGTCGAAAAGTCGTTGTTGGACGATATTCTCACATGTTGTGACGATATTTTAGAGGAGTTCAGTGTGTATAATTTAAGGGACATAAAATTTAATGCTTTTTGGAAAAGAAATAAAGATTTGTTTAATTTCAAAGCACTGCTCACACATTTTTTAAGCGAAAACTTCTTTAGGCACGTTGAACGATTTTTGGTAAAGGGCAAATCTTTGGTTTGCGTCATCATTGCAGCGAGTAGCTTTCGTCATCATTGCAGCGAAAAGCTTTCGAAATCAAGACAACCAGTAACTTTCGTTATAAAGACAGCGAGTAGCATTCGTCCTCAATACAGACAGCGAGTAGCTTACGTCAATAAGCTTGACACTGATTATTGCAGTGCTTCCACAACGTAGATTGTGTAATTACTTCAGTGTTTCTCAAACTTCGCGGATTCTATTATTCTAGTGCTTGTCAGACTGTTGCTCCAATGGCTTTTAAACTGTTACTCTAGTGGCTTTAAAACTGTTGGTTGTTGTGACTCTCAAGCTGTTAGACTTTTAATTTGTGAAGGGTGTCACGGTCTCATTGACGCACTTACGTTTCTGAATTGTGTAGGATTCTTATTGTAGTGATTTTTCGCGCTTGCCTTTCACTTTGTGCAGTGTGAGTACTGTTGAAATGTGATTAATACTTGCATTAAAAATACTTGCTAAATATTTTATATATAAAACTAATTTTCTGTTTGTTTGTTTGTTTGTTTGGCCTTTATATAAATCTAAACGGCTTAACGGATTTTGCTCAAATTAAATATACATATCAAATGCATCTCAACTAAAAATTTAACATACTTAGTTTTTGCCACGCCCTCTCTGAAATTTTTCAACTAGCGGTAGTTTTGTTATTATAAAACTTTTTACCATAGGAGATTTTTGTGTATTTAATTTTTAAAAATTTGTGTTATTTTGACATTAAAACCATTCACATATCTTCAAAATTGGAGAAATTTTCAGTACAACGACTTTTCCATATAACATCGTTGCCTAAGAATGAGAAAAAAACCACATGAAAATCAAAGTTTGGTCTTTCGATGCAAATATCTCTGCTGTCCATTAATATATTTTATTCAAATTTTTTTTGTTCAAAAGTTCAATAAAATCACTTCACAGAAATAGGTTGAACTGTACCATTTAGTCAGTGTTTATATGTTTTATGAGTATGCCAAAAAAGGTCAATAGACTTTTTACTCAAAAAATGACTCAGAAATTGTTGCTGTTGTAAAAATGAAATCAATTAAAAATAGCAAATCTGACTACCTTTCATATGACATAGCATTTATTTGCAAAAATTCTTCCAGCTAAGAGCAAAAATTATTTTACTGTTTTTGTCATCAAAACAACAAGGGCCCCCTTTGGTTTTTTTTCGCGAAATTTATTTTTCCAAAATGTTGTTTTTATATTTTTTACAAAAAATTCTTGTCTGAAATTTTTCAACTAGCGGTAATTTTGTTATTATAAAACTTTTTGGTATCGGAGATTTTTGTGTATCTAATTTCTGTTATTTTGACATTAAAAACATTCACATATCTTCAAAATTGGAGAATTTTCAGTACAACGACTTTTTCATAAAACATCGTTGCCTAAGAATGAGAAAAACACGAGATGAAAATCAAAGTTTGGTTTTTCGATGCAAATATCTCC
This sequence comes from Dichetophora obliterata, assembly GCA_963920525.1. Lineage (NCBI taxonomy): Eukaryota > Metazoa > Arthropoda > Insecta > Diptera > Sciomyzidae > Dichetophora > Dichetophora obliterata. The sequence goes on along the minus strand of OY986439.1, from coordinate 30,905,598 downwards.
GCTGTCCATTAATATATTTCATTCAAATTTTATTTTTCTAAAAGTTCAATAAAATCACTTCACAAAAATAGCTTGAACTGTACCGTTAAGTCAGTGTATATATGTTTTATGAGTGTGCCAAAAGAGGTCCAAAATATTGACTTTTTACTCAAAAAATTACTCAAAAATTGTTGCTGTTGTAAAAATGAAATCAGTTAAAAATAGCAACTCTGACTACCTTTCATATGACATAGCATTTATTTGCAAAAATTCTTCCAGCTAAACGCAAAAATTATTTTACTGTTTTTATCATCAAAACAACAAGATTTTTAATTTTTTTCGCGAAATTCATTTTATCCAAAATGTTGTTTTTTATTTTTTACAAAAAAGTCAAGTCTCAAAAATAATTTATGTGAAAAAATTACCCCGATATCTCTTTCCAATCAAAAGTTATGGCTAAAAAATCTATTTTTTTATACCAGACTATTAATAAAACTTAGTTTTGTGTTAAAATTCTCTATTTAGTTTGAACATCCCCATTTATCTCTAAGAATGCAGTTGTGTGTCTAGAGTAATTACGAACATTTTGGATTATATAAAATCTTCCTCATAGTAATCTACTTATTTTTTGACAATAACTCCGCTTGAGTCCCACCATAATTTTTATTTTGTTGAAAAGGTAATTATGCTTGCTTTGAGTAAGATTAAGTAAATATCAAAATTCTTTTTTAATTCTTAATATATGTTTTTCGTACCCCTTCTTTGAATTCAATTAGCTCACTGCAAGAGATGGAACCACCAACAACAAAAATTTTCCAAAACTTTTTTGGATTAATATTCGTTCAATTACCTTTCTAACGGTAGCTTACAAATAAAATACAACATGTTTTTCATTATTCCAGATTTTAAAAAACATTTAATCGAGAAGTGTATGTTAAAATGTTTATATAAATGACTCTCGAGTAACACCGGGTATATCAGCTAGTGTTTTATATACAAATAAAAATTAAACAAATTATGTTTTGTATTTTGTGTTTACAAATTTTCACTCGAATAAATTTACTTTTTTTGAAAACACGTTTATTATTGTGCTGCTTTGAAAATTTAAGCAATCGCCTCGAAGGCAAAAAGGGATAAATTTAAAAAGGTAATAGGCCATCATGTTTTCGAGACTGGATATTCAGTCAACTGTTAACAAGCTGAATGGCACTAATTATTCAGTATGGAAGATGAAGATCTCAACATGACGATGACCCAGGTCATCTTCATCCGGTCTCAACAACTTCCGCAACAGCCTGGCTTGATTGCGCTTCTGTTGTAGGGCCTCCTGGACTGCTTGTCCTTGCTATACACCCCTAGAAAGACCTTGAAGAAGGAATACCAGAAAACTTACTTCCTTTCTGCGGCTTTAGCGGTTCGTCATTCATCAGCAGAAGGACCTGCCTTGAGACACCCACAGGCTCCTATATCTTGCAGATCGCCCAGCCTTCCACTTTTTTCGTAGGTCTTACGAATTATAGGATGAAAAGGAAATCATATACGCTTCTATAAATTTATTTACTCCGATTTGAGAATAAGCTTTATAGATCGTTTTAATATGAATATATATTAATAGGAAATATGAAAATAAAAAGGTTTGGAGTTTGAGTGAGGAGCAATTTTGGAGAAAAAAAAGTTTAAGAGCTCCGAAAAAAGCAAAATATATGCAACAACGCAATAGCTCCTTCACGATTTGCTCATTCTTAAATTTATCAAAAGAATCTTGATGGTCATTATGAAATCTAGTCGTCATGACAGATGGAAGCACTTTGAAATCACTTTTTCAAAATCACAAGATTTCGAGCAGATGAAAACAATGTTTAATCTTCAAATATTTAAAAATATATTCGAAAAAAAATTTAAAAATTCTTAAAAACATCCACTCATATGAATAGTTACTTTTTGTAATGAACTGGATTCGTCTCTTCTCAAAAATTCTTTCAAAGACTGTTCAAAAAATTTCTCACCACTTATTAAAAAATATTATGCTCAGTCTTGTTATTATGATTTTTTGTGTTTTTATTTATTTCGAAATAATCGGAAAGTATGCTTCGTTACTCAAACAATTTTTTAATTGGTTCACTTTATTTTTCATAAAGCTCAAATTAAAAATATATATAACTCAGGAGTTATCAAATAGTATTTGAGAACGGCATCACTAATTTTTCACATTTTGTTTAACTTTGTATGTAAAAAGCGAACTTTTGGTGCTTAGAGTAAATTAAAAAATATGTTTTTATATTCAAGAAGAATTTATTTAAAAAAATTTAGAAAAGGATATTCAAATTTATTTATTAACTTTAAAAAATATAGTTTTCACTTAAAATAGTCTCATTTTTTATACCTTTAGACGACCCTAAGGAGTGATTTAAGCCCCAAAAGTCCCCCTTGCCTGTTCAATATTAATGATTATCTTATAGAAGAAGTAACTCATGTTCAATAAACCGTAAGCCCCTTTAGAGCCGAGCTACTTTAATCGCCATTGTTTTATGATACTAAAATATGTACTAAATAAAAATTCTTTATTTTTTAAATTTTTATTTTAATATTTTATATTAAAATTTTCGCAGGTTTTTGTCTATGCGATTTTTTTTTTAATATTTTGACGGTCTGCCGCTTAAAGCTAACGGAGTGGGAAAATGTGCTTACAAATAGCGGCACATTTCAAGAGCATAAACGATGCGATAAAGTTTATGTTCTATTTTTGGTTGTTGCTTTTGTTGACTTGTTAAAAATGCCTCTGAGCTGACCTTTTGTTAAAAAAAGGTGTTTGCACAAGGTTTGTGAATCCTTAAAGATGGGAATTAAAAACGTAAAAAATTATTTTCATACAACACTTTTTTAATTATATGACTTGGCAAAAATATCAGGTGTTGCCAACTTTGCTACAAAAGAAAAATATATCTGCAATATTTGCCCAACTCTATGTTGATAAAGCGTTAATAAAATCAGCAAAAGATATTCATAAATAATTGACATCAACAACATCATTATCATCAGCCAAAACCAAAAACAGAATGCAACAACTTAACCGAAACAGCAAACAACGATTACAACAACAGCTGCCGCGCTACAGTAGTTGCAACAAATTTCAAATGATTTGCATGAAAAGCGGCACAACTAGAAAAATCTTCAAAAAAAAAATCATTTAATACCGGTTCATGGAGCATGAATACGTAAAACGTAAAGCCAAGAAGTTCAACGAACTGAATACAATACGAAAGCAACAACAGTAACTGCGGCGAAATTTGCATTTAACACACTAACAACAAAAACAACAGAAACAACAAAAACAACAAAAACAACAAAAACAACAAAAACAACAACAACAGCAAGGTAGGACAAGAAAGATAAAAAATACGTCAAAAACATCAAAAAAAGGTAACAAACGAACGAACATCAAAATAAAACAAAATCAACCATAATCAAAATGTTGCGCTGCTGCGCACAGTGCTTTTATCTCACGACAAGAGTTGCCAACGTGTGGCCCGTACATCGACTTCGCGACAGCGATTGGCAACAAAATTGAAAATGAAAATTGTTGAAAGTGCAAAAAAGATGTTGTAGGAGTTGGACAACACGTACTAGCCAAGAGGAAGAGGAAGACTGCAGCAACAAAAAAGTTGCATACCAACGTGTGCATAGAATCAAACAAATAAACTGCCACTTTTGGAACAACAACAGCAGCTCCCACAGACAGTGTTGCCATATGTTTTTTATTAAGCCTGTTACTTTCAGAAAAAGCACCTGTTTTTTGCAAAAAAAAATATGAAACTATATAAACGACTAAACCCAAGCATTAGTAAATCTTTTGTTTACTTAAATTTTTACCATTGAATTTTAAATAAAATACTTTAATTAAATAATTAATTTAACAAAAACATTAATTAAAACTAAGCACACATAAAACTGAACAAATTTTAACAAAATGCTTAGTAATAAGAGTAAGAAATAAAAACTTTTTTTAAGATTATCGTTAATTGCGTAGTGCAACAGGGAAAAGTTACGGATATCTGATAACATTTTCTTAAAACACAGGTGTAGTAAAAATAAATCTATTATTTTTGCATGAAATTGAAGGCTTTATTTAGCACAGAATGATCCCAGTAGCGGATGGAATATATTCCGAATATATGAAGCATCAATTACCTTGTAATGACCACTTCTTCCGACTATATTACCTTACTATGCATAAAAGGCCTTACATTTAACATTGAATGAGATAGGAGGTAAGTGATCGCCTCCCTTCAGCATTACCTAGAAGTTATGGAGTAGCATACTAGTTGTATTAAGTTATTCGAATGTACTCTTTGGGAGCAACTATGGAATGAATTACTAGTAACAGCAATTAGCAATGAGAAAGAAAAAAACCAGTTCTGCAAGGCACTACAAGTAATGAATTCAGAAATTTGTTCTATTTTTCAGTTAATTATAAATTGCTATATTATGAAAAAAATAGCCACGTAACAAGTTTAAAGTATCTGATTCTTAGCACATTACAAGTAATGAATTATTTGAGCACTTCTTGGTATTGGAGAAAGCAGGCAATCACTTTATTTGTATCTCATTGAAAGGAAAGTGTAAAGGCGGAATAACTGACCACGTTCAGCAAGTTCTATAAGTGTTTTATTGTAAGTTTTTGAGCTTTATCCCTCTCCACACTCAATGAGAGAGTAACAAAAAATTGCTACATGCTCTTTGATTGGACTAGAATAATTTAAATTTTTGCAGAAAACTTTCTGAAGGTGATATGTAAATTCCGCTTAAGACATTTTAAATTTGAATTTCATTTATTTATGTTTGTAAATGTTTGTTTATAAACATGTATGTTACATATGTTATACTAATACAAATGATTTTTTTTTGTATATAAAAATGTTTGATTCAATTTGTTGCTTTCAGGGTTTTTCCAGCTCCATGGACTGGCGCTTAGCTTTGTTTGTGATGCAAACTTTTTTGAAATGTGCGTTTTTGAACAACTTAAATGAATGACGCACCTCTTTAATGAAACGCATTTCGTCATATCCATGGCAGAATTAGAGAAAGTATATGCATTTTGGAGAGGGAGACTGCCGCAACTGTCAAAACGAAGTTGACAGCTCATACAAAATCTGAAAACGATGAGAATGCGATAAGAAAGCGAAAATAGGCAAGAATAGCAAAATGCTTGAGTTTGACAATTCTGGCTATGAGAAAGAGAGCGCAGTCTGAAATGCATATACCTTCTCTAATTCTGCCATGGTCATATCCTTCCCTCTTACTGGCTTCTAAAGTAAATATAAAGAATAAGCTTATTTATAAAGAAACATATTTTGAAGAGTACAAAGAGTAAGGCGCTCTTTTTTTATTCTTTCAAAAATACTTTTTCTTTTCATCACGACAGTTTGATTTGATTTGTTATTTGCAAAATCACTGCATTACTTTTCCTTGTATGCTACATTACAGGTAATGAGGTATGAGTTAATTACTTCTGCTATATGCAGACGCATTACTTTTTGAAAAAAGTAATGCTTCCTTACCTGGTAATTTATTCTGTATTAGTTCTATGGTAGCCACTGGAAAATCCGCTGCTGGGATCCTATGTAGTTCAAATATACATAGCCTTGTTCGATAGTTTGTTGCCATTCTGAAATAAATTTCATTATGCCTTACTCGTAGAAACTTAAATCATTCGCCACAGACGCGAGCAGGTAGTAATAACTTGGTGCCAGGTCTGGACTATAAGGTGAATGCGTTGGAACCATCTTATAAAGCTCTAGGAGCTTCTAGCGAGTAACTATCTACATGTATGGCCTGGCGTTTTCCTTATGGAACACAATTCCTCTCCTACTGCACTCAAAAATATTTGTGTGTAAATATTACTAATAGCTAAGTCCATTCTACGAATTCTATTCGTAGTTTTCAGCCACGAATAGGATTCGTAGAATCGACGTATATTAGTACATATTACAAATATTTTATTCGTATTAGTAAAAAAACAAATCTATAGTGTGCGAATACATTTGTTGCATTTACGAATGATCATAATATCTTATAACGAAAAAAAAAAATATTCTGTCTGAGCTGGGGTTTGAACTAAAGGTCTGCAGCGAACCATCCATTCTACTTGTACAAACAGATATAACAAGTAAAAACCTGATAATATTGGTACAAATACAACAAGGAGTAGAACAGAACATATGCTTATATGCTTTGGAATGAGCAGAGAGCTTATCATCTCATTCTCTGGCTCTTATTATAGTGTAAGCTTTTTTTCTCTTTATCTGTTCCACTAAGTGGAGTATCTGTTTTAACCCTTTTTTAAATGGATGTATCCATTCAATATGGATATTCCAGATCGTTCTCTTTGTATTGATGTTGTGTTTTTCTATTTCCATTCTACTAAAAGAAAGTAATGGTGAGTGTCTTTCTGTGAATGGACGTTTTTCGTATTTTTGGCAAATTTAAAACATAAAAAATACTTAAATTGTACTTACATAAATTGTTTCTTTTTTGTTGTTTATTTCGCTCTTTATTCTTTATGCTTGCTATGTCACATACTCCAGATGTTCCAAATAAAGATAACAGTATTATCATTATATCTGTTTGTTCTGTATGTGCTGAAACTAGTATTTTTGATACTTGGTAATTTCACTCTCTCATACCAATTCCATCGTTCGTTATCTAAAAGAGAAATATTCCATGCATACTCAATGCTAAGAGAGCGAAACAGATACGAGTAGATATAAGAATAAATAACAACACACAACTGGTGTACTTGGATGGTTCTTTGCAGAGCTTTAGTTTGAACCTCGGCTCTTTAGCTTACGGGCCACGCACTTCACCAGTAGGCTACGGCCAGTTTACAATGTTACAGTTCCTTACATTCTTTAGTTGTTCGACAAACCAGTAAAAAAAATGTATTCTGAGTTGGGATTTGAACCTCGGCTCTTTAACTTACGGGCCACTCACTCTACCAGCAGGCTACAGTCACTTCACAATCATACAGTTATGTTCTGTAGATGTTCGACAAACAAGGCTGAACGATTTCGGTTTTAAATTTCCTTAACTCAACTAATAACTCGTACATTCTACTAATAATTCGTACGGTCAACCTGCAAATGAATTGTTTCTACTAATATTATTTTTCATTCGTAAATAGTACGAAAGCGTTTGTAAATACTACGAATGTAATGAAAGAAATTACGAAGTTATTCGTACGAGAAATTTATTAATACTACTATTTATATGTACACAATCATTCGTACAATGCACTGATACGATTTGATTTATTTTTGTTTACGAATATCATTAGTATATATAACAAATATATTCGTCAGGCATTAGAAAAATTTTACGAATGAATTCGTAAAGACATCACAATAAAAATACTTTGCATATTGAACGAATATTTGTAAAATGTACGAATATTTTATTTGCTAATATCATTCGTAGAAATTTTACTAATAAATTTTTTTGAGTGTTTACAATTGTGTGCTGGCCGCTACTGAACAATTGCTTCCTTCAGATAGTCCAGTTGTTGACCAGTTGCGTTTATCCATTTAACACTTGTGAATAGAGCTTCTTTTAGTACCTAGCCTTATGCAAGTGAGTTCAAACGGTTTTTTGTACAATATTTTGCTTCTAGACAATCGAAACAGTTACTTACATGATGGTCGGTCGGGAACAAAATAAAAATTACCAAACTACTGGAACAAAACTAGCGAAACCAAAATTGAGCGTGCTAGAAACAGTCCCAGGATAATCAACACTATTCGCATTTTCAGCCGCCTTGCTTGCGTTTTCGCCTTCATCGAAGAAAAACTGTAAAATATGGCGTATTTTCTATTTGCTGGTGTCCATATTTGACACGTGCTCTAACAAAACTAAATTCAGAAATCACAAAACGTTTAAAAAATTTTGTAGTATTTATAAAAAATGTTTTAATTTTCATAGATACACACATATTTTATCAAACGTTTTCATTGAAAATTTTCATCATTTTTGATGAATCTTCGAAATTTGTGGTCACTTTTTGAGCTTTTCTTTAGAAATCTTGCGATCGAAAGTTAATATTACGCATAATGTATTTCTAATTCCTAATTTGTTTATACGTCACTAAACATCAAGAGCTCTGAGTTTCTCCGCTACTCCCACTGTATTCTGTTCGAATTTAGAGAGCATGGTATAAGGTAAGAGGTAGCTGCAGCGCTCACTGTGCTCTCTTTCCATACTGCCATGTCTGTCAAATTCAGCTGTGTGTCGAATGAAAACAAAAGAAAAGAAATAAAAAGTTTTGCTTCGTTTTGACATTTCCGGCAGTATGCTCTCATCTGGTACATCTACCTGTATTCTTCTACCATGGTGGAGAGCAAATAAAGAAAACGCTTTCTTATTTTTTCTGTTGCTCACACTTAGCATTGCCATATTCGAAGTTTTAACTGTAAATTACAGTTTTTTAAACAGATTTACAGTTTTTTCAAATGACTGATAGTTTTTTTAGAATTTCCGATTTGAAAAAAAATATTAAAATATTCAACTCATATAAACCACAACCGGAGAAAATCGACTTTAGATATTTGACAAATATTATAAGCATTGATGAATTGCAAGAAGTTTATAAAAAATGGCGCGAATTAATAGGGGTATTCACGGTGTAAATTTTGTAAAATTAGAAAAACAAAAAGCATAGTGTTCAAGCCATAGCTGTACAATAATAATTACTAATTCGATTATTTTTTTTTAAAGGAGTAATAATTGATTAAGTACTATTCTTTTCTATTTTTAATCGTAATTATTAGATATATAATCAAAAAATAATGACGATTACTTCAGATTACGAAAAAAATTAAAAATAATCAAAAGTAATCCTGAAAAATAATCCCACTACTTTTGGAAATTATTTTTGATTCTTTTTGATTATTTTTATAATTTCTAAAAGTAGTCGGATAATTTTTCTTCATTACATTTGATTCCTTTTGATTGTTTCGTTATTTCAAATAATCGCAATTATTTTTTGATTATCTTTAATCGTTATCAATTACTCATCATAAACTTCTCCTCAAGGATTATATAATGATTACAACTCTTTTTTTAATATAAGTTAATTAATAGCAAAAATACAACAACGAAACCCTATTTTATTTTTTTTAAATTTCGTTGTGCATGTAATCAGCTTAACGCAAAAGCATTTCTACTGAACACGAAGGAGTTTATCGACTGCCCTGTGAGTTTATTTAATAAAAATTATTATAATTTAGTGTTTTTTCAATTTTTTTATGATTTCCTACAGTTAAATGATACTTTCAATTTATATTTCCAAACAAAAGTACACATCAAAATTAACTGTTTTTTAGAATACAAGACTTTATTGAAGGTTCGTTCACAACAAGTTGTAAATATTGTATATTTTGTAAAAATTTATCGCAAATACACCATATTGTGAATATCCCTAATGTGAAGTGGCTGTTTTTTTAAGCTACTTTCAAAATAAATAGAAGCGATGGTAGTGAAGCGTTGTATCGTTTCTGCTGCTCTACGCATTCCAGAAGCCGCTGCAATAGAATTTTGCATAAATGCTGTAGAATTTTTTTGGTAGCTAATTTAAATAAAACAAAACTTAGAAAGAAGTTTAAAATTCCCGCACTTTAAATTCCCGTATTCTAAAAAAGAATGCATCAAAATGTATTAAATTTGATAAAAAATGCTATTCACAAGTACAAATTATTATAAAATTTTTTTTACATTGCTGGTTTTGTTTATGTTTTTTAGGGTTACAGTATTTTTGTTGAAAATACAGTTTGTTTTTAATTTACAGTTTTTTTAAAAACATCTGGCAATGCTGCTCGCACTAGTTTCTATTTATGGGAGAGAGGATATAAGACAATTCTGTGCGAATGAGGAAAGCAAACAATGCAAAACAGATAAGATTGACATTGGGTATTTAGTGACGTAAGCAAAACATGCGCTTGACTTAATATGTCCATCTATCATTTTTGATTTTATAACATCAAACATTGACATTAATAACGAAAATAAAAAAAAAACTAAATAAATAAAACTTACAAAAAATTTAAAAAAATATTAAAATTAAAAGCAATATATCTGCCCCTATGGCAACACTGTCTAGAATAGTCTGAAGGTTTCAATAGCAGCTGCTTGTTGTAGATGCACCGTTATTTCGACTTGTGGTATCTTCTTGCTGCTTTGTTGTTGCTTCAACTCTGAGCTTTGCTATTGGTATTGATGTTTATGTGTTGGCCTGCCTGTGTGTGTTTGTGTGTATAGTTTAAGGCGCATCTTCTGCAATTTAAATGTCACGCAACACTAGAGAAAGAGCACTACTGCAATGACAACAATAATAACAATGCTATTGCAACAAATAATTTCAACAATATATAATATCTTTGTTGTTATTGTAGTTGAAATTTTTGTTGGTGGTTGTGATTTTGGTTCTGTTGGTTCGTTGGTGTCTATCTTTATATGGATTATGAGCATTATGCTATGCGACTTATTTTTTGTTAATAAATTTTTGTTCAAGTTTTCGATTTATTCAGCTTTCATTGTTTTCCATCGTTCCATAGATTCAGGGCCGGCCTTAACCATATAAGCGCCTCGGGCAAGTCATACACTTGGGGCAATTTTATAAATTATGATCTTTTCATTACTATTCATTATCTAAACAATTGTACATACCTACCTATTAGGGCGGGTCGATTTGTAGGGAGTGAAAAAATTCACCAATTTCCCTATGATTTCCGTATTCTATGGGTTATTCCATGAAAATTTGCCGAAGGAACCATACCTCTATCGTTAAAATCGAGTCCCCTTTCTTGGCCTACTTTCCTACTTTCATGGCCATTTCTTTGGCTCAATCCATTATTTAATTCAATTTACAATTCAAAACGAAGAGTTTAAGCCCAAACTTATCGAATTCGGTTGATTAATTCATGCGATATTGCTAAAAAAAAATAACACATAAAACCAACTTTTTGATTTTTTCCCTTTTTATTTTTTTTCTACAAAAATTCAAATTAAGAGATAATAAAGTATCTTTCAACCTATTATCAAAAAAAGATATTCAATTTGAGTGTAGTAATAATATGAAAGTAATATTCTTGGACGAAATCATGAAAAAAATGGAAAAATGCTCCAAAATTTGGACAAAAATGCCCGTAACTTTTGAACCGTTGGACCAATGTTGGAGATTTTTTTTGTAAATTGATCAAAATGAGCTCACCTTTCCAACGCGCCTACTGGCAATTACCCGATCGATAGTTTTTGAGTTATGGATGTGAACGTGTAGGTAATATTTCATACGAACGTCAATTTGGAAAAAAAATCTACCAACAAAAAGTAGGGGACTCGATTTTAACGATAGAGGTATGGTTCCTTTGGCAAATTTTCATGGAATAACCCATAGAATACGGAAATCATAGGGAAATTGTCGAAAAATAAATCGAGCCGCCCTACTACCTATACTGTGTGTCAGTTTATCACGAAATATTTAATGCAAAATAAAAGTTAGAAATCAGCTGCAATCCTCTTTTACTACAGCAAATTTTGTAATTGCTTAAAAATTTGCAGTAGCATTTAGTTGCTTAAACATTAAGGCCCTTATTATGAGCTGCGTTCGATCTTCAACTGTGGTCGAAAGGCCTGATCGAACGAATTTGCATTTGGTATTATAACGTGCTTTCGACAAAGAGTAGCGCTATTGTGAATTTCGTTCATATTGTTTGTTCACGGTAGTATGTTTCTATCAGGTGATCGTTGTTTTATTTCAACTAAATACAATTGGTTTGAAAGTTGATTGCAAAAATAAGACAAAAAAGTTATGACTATGACGAAAATAATTTCCATAAGATTCGACGCTTCGTCAGAAGAGGATGAAAGCTTGACGGAACTGGCTAGAAGTAGAAAACTGTTGAACAATCCTTTTTTTAGCTAATCTTAAGCCACTTTTCTGTTGTTCTAACTGGTGGTCCTAAGCAATTTAATTCTGGCGTGAGTTCTTCCCATTTCTTTTTCGCATGAACTTTGGAACAAATATGCTTTGCAGTCAAAGTTTGCCTCCATAAATGAGACCAGTTTTTCTAACTGCGATTTGTTGCTTAGATCTGCATAAAATTTACAAAAACAGTTCAATATTAGTCTTAGTCTTTAAAAAGGAAAATACAATCACAAGATACTTAAATTTTTAACAATTTTTGCTCAGCACGCATCGCATCGAAAGCAAAATCCTATTCGACTGAAATTTCGATGAGCAACGAACATTTCGATAGGGTTGCACTGCTCATAATAAGAATTTAACGTTCGATACTCGTTGTTCGATAACCAGCGAAGATCGAACGTCGAAAGCAACTCATAATAAGGGCCTTAGTATTTCTCAGGCATGAGCTAAAGTATTTGATTGAAAATATTTTATATATTATATTTATCGCATGCTTAAAAAGTTGCTTTAACATTTATCTTAGGCACTAACATTAGCATTAAGTATTGTCTTATGTATTTAGTATTTGCTTCATTATTTGTTTCCAAATACCTTTTACTTACTTAAGTACTTGCTTAGTATGTGCTTTATTATTTCTTTTCAAAGTACCTTTTGTTTAATTTAGTATTTAATTTAAAATAAAGTTTTTTATTTACCATAAACTCCAGCTTTTACTTCAGATTTTTCATAAGTATAATCTTGAGCATTTGCTTAAGCATGTAGATTTTGTGATAACACGTGCTTCAGTATTAGGCATTTGCTTATTTGTAATTAAATTTTAACATTTATTATTTACTTGTAAACAAAAGTTAAGTATTTGATTTATAACTTATTAAGTGTCTTCTTTAGCTCTTGTTTATCAATTTGCTTAAAAATTTTACTTGGCATTTGCTTTAGCATTTAGTATTAACTCCCGTATTAAAACTTTGCTTCATTTTTAAGTATAGAACAACGATTTTCTTACTTCAGTACTTGATTAAGAATAACATTTAGTATCTCCTTTAACATTTACTTAAGAACTTGCTTCAGCAACTTGAACACTTGCTTTAACATTTTAATAAGCAATTTAGCAGTAGTTTTAATATGTTCCTCAGCATTGTGCGTTTGCTTAAACAATAATTATTTACTCAAAGTATTCGATAGAAAATTTTGTTACATATTATATTTTTACATGATTCAGAAGTTATTCAAAAATTTTGCTTAAGCAATTGCCTTAGCATTTAGTATTAACTTATGCATTTAGTATTTGTTTTATTATTTGTTATTAAATTATCTTTTGTTTACTTAAGAACACGCTTCTCTAAACAATCTAAACAGTGTCAGTTTATCACGAAACATTTAATGCAAAATAAAAGTTAGAAATCAACTAAAATACTATTTCCCTAGCTTTTTTGTCAGCAAATTCTCTGATAAGACTGTCAAAATCTAGTGTTTTAGAAGTGTTTTCTTCAACTTGGTTTTCAATCGGCAACGAAGCTTAATTACACAGTGCAACACGAAAAAAATAACCATATACGGACACCACTACGTGATAAAAGACCAAAAAAAAAGACCCCTGTCTCCCAGTTTTGCCCAAAGTCCTCCAGATTTTTTTAATGAGCAAAAAAATTATCATTTTCTCAAGCTCATATCTTGCAAACGGTTCGGAATTTTGATTTACTCTCTGAGGCAAAGTTGTAGCTCTTGTCATAAAGAACAAAAATTGTGATCATATTAAATAAAAAAAACTTCATCTTCAAGGTCAAAATCGCAAAAAAATTTTAAAAAATGAGCGAAAAATGGCCCAAAAAGCTTTTTTTTATTTTCCGCTTTTACGAACAAATTTACTTTATGAAAAATGCGCCCATTTTCTTTGGCCTGGTAGGGCTTACAGCGCTGATTAAAACTCCAAAGTTTTTTTAGGGAGGCCGATCCAACTTCTTGAGATATAGGCCTTTATAGCTTGAGTATATAATCGCTTTTATCTCACCAATTTCTTATCCGATCTGGTTGAGATGGGTATCGTTGAGAAGACCTTTGAAAACGCTATAACTCTGTATATAAATATGTTCATTTTTATTAACTCATTGGAGCAAATTAAAAAAAAAAAAATTTTAACCTCACTTTTTTTTAATAAGGGTCTGGTTTTCTCAAAAAACAGCCCTAGTAAAAAAACAATTGAAGTGTAAGAAAATAAGCGATTTCTTAAAAAAAAAGTTGATTTCAAAACTTTGAACGTAAATAATTGACAGTCAGGAGGCCGAGTGTGTGAGTGCACTGTGCCTTCACTGATAGTAAGTGCATTCTAATAAAAATTCTCAAGCTGGTGGGTGAGTCCCCGTGCCGAAACTGTCAAACAACTTCCTGGAAGCAAACATTTGCATTGAATTCACATTGTAGCTCTTGTCATGTTTAATGTCTTGTATGTTTAATTAACGCTCAAAAATGAAATATGCCTGGCTAGAACCATGTGTTTGTTCAACTGCTAACACCGTTTAGGTAGCGTTTAGATATCACGCGATCACGCACCGACCGCAGAAGCACAGGCAATGCAGTAAGCTCAGCACACGCAACAAGGGACGCAGCACACAATATAAAAGAGTCACAAGATCACCCTGTATGATGCTAATGAAGTATCTGAAGAAGAAAAAGCTGATGATGGAGGGCAGTCTGGAAGTATTACGTGCCTGTGGACACCATAAGTTCTGAATCAGAGTCAGATTCGGACGATTCGGACGACGATTTGGATCCACAACTTAAGAGAGTGCGATTTGCAAGTCCAGGGCCATCAACATTATAAACATTATACGAATATTTTCTTTATAGTTTTTGTAATAGATAGCATAGTATTGTAGTGCCATCCCTGCTGAGATTACTAATCCTCACAACACTGAATCATAATTGCTAAATTTCTGTGCTACTGCTCTTTGTTACAACCCTAACTCTAAATGTCAACCCCTACCACCTAAGAACTAAGATTAATAAAATCAGTAATAGTATAGCAATGAAACCTTCAATATGCCTTTTCACTTACGGGAGAAGGCTTTATAGTATCTCAATGTTGAAGTAAAGAAAAATTAAATGAAATAAAAAAAATTTCGGGAAATTTCTCACTTTTGCGCTACCTAAACGGTATTAAGAATCATTTCTAGGAAGTTCATATGTTCTAGAAAGTTGTTTATTGAAATCTTAGGTTCATTTTTGTAGCTGATTATTTCCTTGAATTTTGAACGGTTTGCTACCTATGGACCTGAACAGGGGAAAAAAGGTAAAAAAAAATTGAATTTAAAGTTTTTTCCCAAATGTGTGATTTTTTCCTTTTCATATTGAAAACTTTGTTGTTGTTTCTTTGGAAAGATTCGTTAGAACAATTAATTGTTCGAACTTTTACATGAAGCTCAATAAATGATTTTAAACTATCAAACAACTAGAATTTGTATTTAAAATCAAGTATGATTTAAACTATCAAACATTTAGAATTTGTATTTAAATCATATAAAGTCAACATAAAAAATTAAATTTTTTAAAGTTTTTTGCAATTTTGACCTTGAAGATGAAGTTTTTTGATTTTATATGTTCACAATTTTTGTTCTTTATAACAAGAGCTACAACTTTGCCTCAG
The DNA here is from genome assembly GCA_963920525.1 of Dichetophora obliterata. Lineage (NCBI taxonomy): Eukaryota > Metazoa > Arthropoda > Insecta > Diptera > Sciomyzidae > Dichetophora > Dichetophora obliterata. The sequence goes on along the minus strand of OY986439.1, from coordinate 30,890,008 downwards.
AAAGTAAATCAAAATTCCGAACGGTTTGCAAGATATGAGCTTGAGAAAATGATAAATTTTTTGCAAAAATGACACCGAGGCCCCACATCTTTGGGGGCCCATAAAAAAAACCTGGAGGACTTTGGGCAAAACTGGGAGACAGGGGTCTTTTTTGGTCTTTTATCACGTGGTGATATCCGTATATGGTTATTTTGCCATGACTTAAAAAATTACACACTGTGTTAGTTAATCTTGTTATAGACATTGTATTTTGCAAGTCGGTCGCTTCTTCCAATGGTAGTTGGAAAAAATTTTAAAATATCGTATTTGTGTTACAGATTTATTTAAGGGTATTTTTCTTTCGAAATTTTGCTAATGAGTATATTTAATTCAGGTATTAAGTTTTTTAAGAAATCATCCCAGCTGCCACGCATTGCTTATTCGTTGGCTTTTGACGCATTTGTGTTGCGAGAGTTTCAATAAACTCCATGTTGTTCTTTATTTTTCTCTTTCTCTTCATGCTCAGCTAGTACAACGCAACAAAAAGAAACTGATGAGCAGTGTTGCCAGATTTTGAGATAAATCATTCCCGTTTTTTCATGCATTTCAAGTTGTTCCCGTCCTTCCCTTAACTTTTTCCCTTTTTTTTCCTTTCTAAAATTCAGTGTTTTATTTTAAATAGAAAAAATTACAATGCAAACCTTACTGATGTAATTAAAAATATGCCTTAAAAAATATATCACACTTATTACTTGTACATATTACTTGAGTGTAATTGCAAACACTTTTTTCGATTTCTAATTCTATGCAGTTTTGATTTTTCATAAGTACAATATTTTGGTGTGCAAAATATTATTTACGCTACGGTTGTCTAACCGATTTCTTATATAAGTTTTATTAAAATTTAAGGCAGAAAAAGCTCTCTTAGTGCATGCACCGCTATTCGGAAGAGGAAAATTAACGACATCAATTTTTTTTTTTAATTTATGGGAACATTTCACTTGTATCTGCAAATTTCATATTTAACCCTAGAACTAAAGAGTGGTTAAATTTTAAGGGCCCATGTTGATTTTAAATATTATTATTATTATTATTATTATTTATTTATATTAGTACATTAAGAACTAGGTTCTTTTATAGTACAGAGCTCAAAGACAATTTGAATTCAACTTATTATAAAACATTTAAACTTAAATCAAAGGTAATTTAAATTTATTGTTATACAATAAAAAGTGTTATCAAAAAATTTTTATGTTAAACAAATGTAAATTCACAATATAGACAAAACTTAAATTAAGAAAGAGCAAACAAGAGAGAGAGAGAGAGAGAAAGTCATATAGAGCTAAAGATCTGATATTTTGTTAAGTATTATGTGATGAAAAGTGCTTCAAAATAGCATGTTTGAAGGATGTTTTGGACGCTATGGATTTTAAGCTACTAGGCAATGAATTCCATAATCTAGCGGCATTAATAAAGAATAGTCTTGTGGAGTTTAGAAAGTTAAAACTAGGTATAATTAGCACTTGGCTTCTAATTGACCGACTAAACTGTAGTTTTTCAAATAAGTAGAAAGGAGTTTTGTGGTGTATGAGTTTGTGTAAAAATATGCAATTCCTGGCATTAGAGTAGCTTATGATATCGCATCCAAGTATACAGTTTTTTAATTGAGCTAAATGATCAAATTTACGCAAGCCGTAGACATAGCGTGTGGCATGATTAAACGCGATCTGCAATTTAAGTTGAGACCGCGAATCTAACTTGCTGTATACAAGTTCAGAATATGTTATGACGGGGACAACGAGCTGAATTACAAGTTTACGTCTTAGATCAATAGGTGTATACTCAGACGACATCCTAAGGTTACGCAAGATGTAATAGATTTTGCGGACTACACTGTTGATATGATCTGTGCAAGTAAGGGAAGCATTGATATTAAATCCAAGACTAACAACACTATTAACTATTTTTATGATTTTATCACCCAATATAACGTCTGGAATGGAGTCAGGGCTTATTTTTTCTTTAGAGACAGGCAACACATACGACCTAAGTACATTAAGGTGAAGACTATTTTTCATAGCCCATTGGTTTATACTGTCAAGATCTTCATTCAGTTTACATACTAAATCTTCCATGAGGTTTGTTCTACCAGACAAGTAAATTTGAACGTCATCAAAAGAGCAGCGGGCCAAGAACCGATCCCTGAGGCACACCACAGCAAACAGCTTCATAGTATGAAAAATTTGTACCGACCTTCACTCTTTGTACTCTATTTGTCAAATAGCTACTTAACAAATGAGTGGCACTGTCGCAGAAACCAAAGAAATTTTTTAATTTTTGACAAAGGAGTTCATGACTTACAGTGTCAAATGCTTTTGAAAAATCAAACAGACACAATAGAGTTAGTCTACCATCATCATAATAAGACCTTATATCATCCATTACTTTAACCGTAGCAGTAGAGCAACTGTGACCTGCACGAAAACCAGATTGTAATGGAGACAAAAGATTATTTTCACTTAAGAATGATGATATTTGGTTAGCCATGATAGATTCACATACTTTGGATAATGAAGACAGGATACTTATAGGCCTGAAATCCTTCGGTTCACAAGCTGTATTTTTTATTGTCACCGGCGTTACTATAGCAGATTTCCACAAATGTGGAAAAGACGATGTAGTAAAACAATAATTAATAATGTGAGTTAGAGAGCTAAGAATGTGTGGTAAAATAATCTTTACAAATTTTATATTTATACCATCTTCACCAACAGCATTTGATTTAATATTCAATACAGCCTTTACAACATCGTCTTCTGTCACCGTGGTAAACTGAAATGTATGTTCAATAGGAGTACCTAAAAATGTATGGGAACTTGGCGTGTAATTTTGGTTCACATTGGCGCTAGCCAGAAAATATTCATTAAGACGGTCAGGATGAATCTGGCAGTTAGGTGTTTGCTTGTCAACAATGCCTAAGTTTTTTAGATTGTTCCATAAAATTTTAGGTGGAAGAGCGGTTTTGAGTTTGGTTGAGCAATACCTTATTTTTGATTGCCTTATTATGGTTATGGAAGCATTCCTAGCACTTCTATAGTTTTTCCATTTTTCAGATGAAGGATTCTTTTTCCATATTGCATGCAACCTATTTCTTTTTTTTATGGCAAGCTGTACACGAATTGTAAACCAATTTCATATTTTTAATATTTACAGTTTTTAAAGGGACATGTTTTACGAACAGTTCAGTTATTGCACTTGTAAATATGGTCAGCTTATCTTCAATATTAGGACAAAACCACACATTATTCCACGGAGTTACAGACAGACCACAGAAAAGAGCATAAGAATCAATAGACTTAAAATCGTGATATGAAAACGTATAAACACAAATAAACACAAACTATTTAAGAAATTATTGTCATTTATTTTTATTATGATAATATTAGTATGGTTCAATTATGTATGGAGCAAAATATTGGCCAAATGGCCGCCGCGACCTCGGCGGCACACCTCCATCCGATGGTCCAAATTTTCGATGACACTGAAGCATAATTGAGGTTCTATGCCGTTAATGTGCTGAATTATCTCATCCTTTAACTCTTGATTTGTTGCTGGCTTATCGACGTACACCTTTTCTTTCAAACAACCCCAAAGAAAGAAGTCCAACGGTGTCAAATTACATGATTTTGGCGGCCAATTGACATCGTCACCACGTGAGATAACACATGTAACGAACCTAATCGGATTTTTAAATATTGTGGGCATAGGGTGGTAATACGCAAGGTCAGAAGGTGTGCATGCTTGCTGTTACACGGCTATTTTCAGTGGCGGGGTGGATTTATCTCTGCCTTGCATGTGCTGCCTTTGGACGTTAGCAAAAAAAAAAACATGCACAGGCCAGAAAATAGTAAAAAAGGGCAAACTTCATCTTTCAGATATAAGAAAAAAAAATATATGGAGAAAATATATAGAAGAGGGGAAAAAAAATAGACTAAAAATTTGATTTAGAAAAAAAAACGTTACTTGATAAAGTGGGTTGGTGGCTGGTAGTGTTGCCACCTTTTCTGCCCGACGCAACCTTAGCTTGTCACCAAAAATACCATTTAAAACACCACAAGCTCCCTTTTTTAAACAGTAGAGTGACTTCCTGTTACCTACGGGAATCTAATTATTAAATTAAACCATTTTTTTAATCTAATTTAGTGAATAATAATTTATTAAAGGAAATAAAAAGGAAGAAAAAGAAAAACAATATAAAAATATTACATTACTAATTCAAGTTTTTTTTTTCTTACCAATAAATTCTTAAAATCTACATATTCGTATGCGCATACTCACATTTTTTATTTGTTTGTATAGAAACTATGACATTTAATTAAAAAAAAGAATTTATATAAAAAAAAAACATCACTAGAAATTATGATGTTAAGACCTATGTTTTTTTTTTGAGTGTATACATTTATGTTTTGTGTTTTTTTTTTCTTTTTGTTAGTTTTTTTTTTCTTTTATGAATATATATAAGTTGTATTACATTACTTTTATTTCGGGTTTCCTTTCTTTTCATTTATTTTTGTAAATCCCTCGCTGTCCATCGATGCTGCTACTCGGGTTGCTGTCATCGCTGATCTGGCTGTCAGTATTATTTACAGAGCTCTGTTAGGAGCAGACATTGATATTATTTATTTGCTGCTGTAATGCTCTCATTAAAATAAGCCTATTTTTAAAAATGTTATTAGTCTCTTGTTCTTTTGTTCTCTCTCTCTTTTTTTTATATTTTTTTTTCTTCTGTTTTAGAATTCACAACTTTTGCGGTTGTACACTGGAAATTTAGAATTTGTTTTTCTTACGTCTTTGCGTAGTTTTAAGGTTTTAAACTTCGTTTTTTTCTTTTTTCTTGTTTGTGTATGTATGTTTATCGTAATAGTATTTTTATATTTAACACTAGTATTTTTTTCCTTTCGGTTTTAACTAAAATTTAGATGAAGATTTTAAGCTAATTTTTATTCTTATAAAAATAAAGTCTGTAAAAATAACACTTTCTTCATTATTAAGATGTTATCTTGATATTTTTTTTTTGTTCTTATTTTATTCTACATAAAAAAAAATATCCAGATATTTTTTCTCAGTTTTTGCTTATGTTTAAGATTTTTTTCCAGAAAAAAAAATTAGTTCTTATTTTTTTTAACAAACTCCATTTTAGCTCATTAGTGTTTAAGTTTATGTACTGAACAATTTTTTTCTATTTTTTTCATATAAATTTTCATTAATTTTATAATTTAAAGTCTTTACATTTTTAATAATTGTTCGTACATTTTATATACAATTTAGTTTTTATTTTAGTTTTTATTTAATTTTTTAATTTTTATTTTAATTTTTTTTTTCACATTTTTACAAATTAATGTATTTTAATATTAGGTTTTAGAGAATTTAGGTTTTGTGCATTAAAATTTAATAAAGCTTTTATTAATTCACAAGTTTTCACAGAGATTTTTACTGTTTTAGTTTTTATTGTTTAAACTTTAATTAGCTTCTTCAAAAGAAGTTAAGTCACTAAAACTATTATTCACTTCACTTTGAAATAAAAACAATGAACTATGGTAACGTCTTGTAGACATCAATTATGACCAGCAAAAGAGACCGAATTAAATTCGCTTTGGCTTTTATACCAATAAAAATCTGGAATAGCCTCGTAATTTTGCACACGGCCGCAATGTTTGCACGCGGTACCAACTTTTGCACACGCCCTTGTTTATTTTCCTATATAAAAAAATTGTGTTAGGGACATTTACCTTAGTATTTGGGATTGAAACAGCGTGGACTGGATTCAACCCGTTAATTTCTCTCATCATTCAGCATGCAAGTTTTGAAACGGTATACATCGCCCGATGTGTTCAGCCCCCTTACTCCGCCGCTGTCTGCCTTTCCTTATGGTCATGACTATTTATGTTAATTTGTCTTTAATGTTAAGCCTACGCACTATGTTAAATTCGTCTCAGTGGCCCAACTCTGTTTGCTGTCAAACTGTTATACTGAGCCTCTGCTAAGCTCAGACTCTCTCAACTTTGGCTCTGTAAACAAAAAACCCTACAAATGTTTGTCTATTTTAAGATTTATTCCCTGTTATTTTGTCATTGTAGGAGTTTCTAAACATAATACTTCATGATAACACAAGGTTATGTTTAGACTTCGTCTCTGTATATTAAGCTAAGTTAGCACAAGAATATAAACATCTGCTTTAATTGTAAACAAAGATATTTGGATACAAGTTTTTAATAGTAAAGCGTTCACGTACTCGAAAAAACTCGCAACGAGAGCATTAAAAGTGAGAGAGAAAAAAAATTGGCTACAAGTTTATGCTAGTGAAATTTTTACTTGCAAGAATTTTTTAGGTACCAAGAAAAAAAATTGCTTGTCACAAAAAACTTGCTATCTATTCAAATGAGTGGAAAAAGATTTATTTCGGATGTTTTTATTTAATCAAAAAAATTTTCCTTTTATATTTCTTTGACGATGCTTTAAGTTCGGTTTTGGATGGCTTATTTGTATTTTTTTTTTTTTAATAATATAAATATTTGAAATCAAAATCGTATTTACACAATTTTTCCAGGTTTCAATGTCTGTAATAATGTAAGTAAAAGCAAGAGAAAAAAAAATGCAAATTAATAAAGTTAAATTATGTGGCCTTATCTGACCGGATTTGAACCCGCCTTACATACGGCCATTAAATTTGTCGCGCAACAGAGCCATTGTTTCGTTAGCTGTGTGGCAAGTGGCACCGTCCTGTTAAAACCACATATGGTCCACATCCATATCTTCCAATTCGGGCCATAAAAAGTTCGTTATCATCTCACGATAGCGAACACCATTCACAGTAACTGCCTGACCGGCCTCATTTTGGAAAAAATACGGCCCGATGATGCCGCCAGCCCATAAACCGCACCAAACAGTCACTCTTTGTGGGTGCATTGGTTTTCGACAATCACTCTTGGATTATCATTCGCCCGAATACGCCAATTCTGCTTATTGACGAATCCACTGAGGTGAAAATGTGCCTCATCACTGAAGATGATTTTTTTCGAAAATTGATCATCCACTGTTGCTTTTTCTTGCCACCGTTCTGACCATTGACGACGCTTGAAATGGTCAAGAGGCTTTAGTTTTTGAGTCAATTACACCTTGTAAGCGTCTAAATGCAAGTCTTTATGCATAATGTTCATCAACTACGAGCGTAAGAGGTGCAATTGTTGGGCACGAGGACGAGTTGAGGTGGACGGCTCTTCAGCCACACTATCGCGAACAGCAGCAATATTTTCTGCAGTACGAGCTGTACGAGTATGCACTGGTATTTTCACATCTCCTATAGACCCGGTTTGCTCAAATTTTTGCACGATTTTTCCGATTGTACGCACATTTGGACGATTAAATTGACCGAAAAAATCACGAAGTGCACGATATGCTTTTTGATTTGAACGTCCATTTTCATAATAAGCCTGAATAACTTTTACGCGTTGCTCGATTGTGTATCTTTCCATGGTTCAAACATGATACAATTATTTGACAAGGTAGCCGCGTAGACTGGCTTTTTTCTCACGAGCGGCGATGGGTAGCTGTCAAAATTAGCTGTTTATGCAATTAATCAAAGAAAAGTGAAAAAATAAGCGACGACTTGAACATAGTTAGTCAACCGCAAAAAACTAAAAACATTTCAATCAACTTCGCGAATAAATTTAATGAATCAAAGATAAGTTAAAAATAAGCACATAGCTAGTCAATAGCAGCAAACTACAACATTCTTAAGCTGTTTTTGACAACTACCAATCGCCAAAAAGCTGTCACGGCTACCTTGTAAAATAATTATACCATGGGTTCAAATTGAATTAGTCTGAAATTGAGAAATGTCAAATGAAATGCGTAAAAAACTTGACGTTTAGGTGTGGTTCACATTCAACATCGGCCCTTAAAATTTAACCACCCTTTATAATGTGCAAAACGAATTTTTCGCTATCTCTTATGGATACCCTACAATAAGCATTTTTTGTATAAATGTGTGAATATATATTGTGATGGTGAAAGTTCTTACAAATATTAAATTCGGAAAAATTCCCTTTATTTTGACATCAAAGTTATGACGATATCTCAAAAACTTTAGCTTTCCTCAGTTCCCAAAAAAAAGCATATAAAAAATACAATAACGTATTTTTGTATTAAAAGCCCTGGTTGTGAAAAATAAAGGTGTACCAAAGTTGTTTTATTTTTTGGGTAATATTTTTACAGATAATATTTTTTAAAAAAATTTTGTCTAAATTAATATTAATATTATTGCGATAAGTTGAAACTTAAGATTTTCTTAGTACAGCACATTTTCTTAAATCAAGGCCATCGCCTCAGTATGAGAAAAAACTGATTGAAATTTCAGAAAGTTGGTCGAATTTTGACCACAGGCGATACTAGTAATATTTATTTTGCAAGGTTGATCACACCTTTACAAATATTATTTCAGCAGCACAATAATAAAAAGGTGTTGCTTATATTTTTAATATTAAAAACATCTATATAAAAAAAAAATTCAAAAACAAACTAAATACAAGAAAGGTATGAAAAAAGGTTATGAATGAATTTAGTTATATAAAATGGCCTTGCGGCTTTTAAACTTAATGAGAACCTGTTTATTAACAGGTTTATTATTATTATTATTTTTAAAGAGAAAAAAGCCAGTAATAGCTTGTAACATTTTTTTTTTAACTTTCCTCAATAAAAATTCAAAATTGCCTTTATTAAAAATTCTTTTATTACCACTAATTTTAAACAAAGTAGAAGAAAGGTATTTAAGCAAAAGTATTAAATAAAGATATTAAAGAAAATTTCTTGTAAACTGCATTTACGGCTAACGGTTAATCTGAAAGAGAACATAAAGAGTCAAAACTCATAAATAACTCGTTACTCTTTTATGTATTTTAGACTTTACTCATTAAAAAATTAAAAATTGCATTTACTAAAAATGCTGCTATTATTTCTTATTTTTCCATACACACTTTGTTTCAATATAATAAATTTTATTTAAGCAAATCAGTTTTAATCACTTTCGCTTTAATTTAATTAATTGATATAACCACTTTTTTGCACACAGCTTGGCAACACCTTTTTGTGTTTCTTTTTTTTTTCTCCGGTTAGTAATTATTTTGTAATTTAATTAAATTTAATTCCTATTAAAAGCTTGGCGAGTTTGAAAAAATTTGTAACGTTAAAAAAAACACACACAGATAACTGGCAGAATACACGTTTAATATTTTTACACATTCTCGCCACCTCCTCTCGCCGCCCTGCGAAAAGAACTTTTGTTCGCGGTTGCCTCAGCTCGCAAGTTTTGCTTGTTGCTGGAGCAAAAAAATAAGTAAAAGAGTGCGGAGAGAAGCGTAAACGAGCTTTGGATTAACATAAATCTGAGCTTAATTGAAAAACAGTCCGAAACATTTTGTTCAGTGTTGCTTTTGTTTTTTTACGGGATTTGGTGTGTTGCATTTTAATTTTCTTATGAACAAACCTCATAAATTATAACATTTTTTGTGTTATTTCTTTTCTTTTTTGTTGTTTTATTTTAAAACTCAAGGCTTAAAAATAACATTGTTTGAGGCTGATGCAGTATGAGGCTTGGGATTAGTTAGAAGCTTGAGTCTTAAAACATACTTTACTGCTATGTGTGTGTGTAAATTTAAGATAGGGGTATTATGAGACTAATGCGCTTGTGTAAAGCAGATTTTCCTTAGTGTTTGAAAGCGTTTTCTTTGAAAAGCTGCTAAAAGTTTTCAACACAAATATTATTATAGCTATATTCTTATTTAAATTTACAACGTGACATTCTTTAAATATTTTTTTTTTAATTTAAAACGACAGAACTTTTTGAAAAACTAAAAATAAAACGATAATAATTACAGCTTCTCGCCTTTAAAGCTTTTAACAGTTGACCATTGCGACTACACCAAAACGTTGGGACACAATTTTCAATGTATGTGTGTGCTTATGTGCTTCTGTTTGTCATCCGTAATGGACAGTGTCAGTGGGTCACTTTGTCTTTACACTTTCACGCACAGCGAGTCAACAACAAAGTCAGTAATAAAATTTTCGGCAGCCATTCACCACTCGCCATTCACAGCATTCATTCCTCTGGCACTATTTACTGTGTATTCTGTCTGTGTACACTTCCAAACACTCTCAACATCTCCTGTATAAATTTCCGTCAACTAACAATAATTCATACAAACAGCTGAGAGAGTATGACTTTTGTTGTTTGAGTGCTTACGTGATGGTGTCTGTGTGTGTGTTCGTGTTTTTTCTGTTAACGTTTTTAAGGTCTTTATGTTGCTTTTTTTATGGATCCCTAGAGCACGATGTTGTCTTGCTTGATCCTTTTAGTATTTTGCATGATGATTTCATGCTGATTATTTTGACGCACACTTTCACGCGCTCGTTGGGATATTGTGTGTGTTTGTGTGTAAGTTTGAGAGTATTCCTCGTTCTATCAGGATTTTTCATTTGCTCGCATCAACTGCCAGTTGAAAAATATTTTATTTTATTTCATTTTTTGTGGAATCACTTTGAAATTTATTCCTTGTTTATTTCTTTTGGTTATTGTTCTTGTTGATGTGGTCGTTGTTATTCCTATTGTGTTGCCACTGGTACTTCAGTTGAAGTAATTGCTGTCAAAATGCTAATTTCGATTACAAATTTTGACAAAAAGAGGTCATAAAAAGCAATAACATTCAAATGGATGTTAATGAGCCTTACATATTTTAAGTTCAAGAGTCTTAAAATAGAAAAGCATAAAACATTTTTTATGATTGCCTCTTGCTTCGGGTAAGCTTTATGATTTGTCTGAAAATTGTCTAAAAACTCACTTAAGCATTGCCATAATCGAGCTTAAACACTTACTTTGCTTAAGTATTTACTTAAGTACTTGATTTAGAATATTTTATAGATTTGTATTTTTGTTGTATGCTTTAGCATTTAGTTAAGAACTTGCTTCAGCATATAGTTTAGCACTTACTGAAGGACTTAGTAAAGCTTAGTCTTAAGAATTTGCTTGAAATTTTGAACAAGCACATAGCATTTGCTTAAACATTACGTTTTTTCTTAAGCATGATTAAAAGTTTTTGAGTGAGAATATCTTTAATATCATATTTGTCATTTGCTTATGTATTTGCTTAGTAATTTTTCTTAAGCATTTGCTTTAGTATAAACTTAAGTATTTAGTATTCTTTTCATTATTTTGATTCGAATGACTTTTTTACTTAAGTTCTTGATTTTAACTTTAGTATCTACTTTCTCCTTTGCATAAGAATTTGCTTCAGCATAAATTGCAGCACGTACTTAAGATATTGCATAAGCATAACCTGTAGCATTTGCTTAAGCATGTAGAATTAATGCGAAAATTTGCTTTAGTGTTTAGCATTTATTTAAACATTATCATATATTATTTAATTGTAAGCACAAGTAAAGTGTTTGATACATAAATAAATAAGTATCTTCGTTAGCACTTGTTTAACAATTTACTTAAAAACTTTACCTGAGCATTTGCTTTAGCATTAGGTATTAACTCCAGTATTGGAGTCTAGACTTCATTGTAAAGTATAGAACTACCACTTGTTTACTTAAGTTCTTGATTTAGAATAACATTTAGTATCTGCTTTAACATATACTTAAGAACTTGCAGCATGAACTGAAGTACTTACTTAAAGAATTTTCTGAGCATAACCATGAGCACTTGCTTTAACATTTTAATTAGCATCTTTGCAATTGCTTTAAAATTTACATTAGCATTTAGCATTTGCTTAAACATAAAGTTTTTTCTCTAGCATGAGCTAAAGGATTTGATGGAAAATATTTTTATTATTATATTTTTTACATGCTTAAAAAGTTGTTTTAACATTTTGCTTTAGCAATTGCATTAGCATTTAGTATTAACTTATGATTTTAGTATTTGCTTAATTATTTGTTTTCAAATACTTTCTACTAACTTAAGAACTTGCTTAAGAATGTATTTAGTATGTGCTTTATTATTTCCTTTTGAAATAGCTTTTGTTTACTTCAGTACTTAATTTAAAATAAAGTTTTGTATCTACCATAAACTCCAGCACTGACTTCAGATTTTTCATAAGCATAATTTTGAGCATTTGCTTAAGCATGTAGATATTGTGATAACACGTGCTTTAGTATTAGGCAATTGAAGTTAAATTTTAACATTTATTATTTACTTGTAAGCACAAGTTAAATATCTGATTTATAACTTATTAAGTATCTTCTTTATAACAATTTGCTCTTGTCTAAAACGATGCTTCAAAACTTTGCTTAACATTTACTTTAACATTTAGTATTTACTCCAGTATTAAAACTTTGATTCATTGTTAAGTATAGAACTACGTTGTGCTTACTTCAGTACTTGATTTAGAATAATATTTAGTATCTCCTTTAACATTTACTTAAGAACTTGCTTCAGCATGTACTCAAGCACTTAGTTAAAGAATTTCCTAAGCATAAACTTGAACACTGCTTTAACATTTTAATAAGCAATTAAGCAGTAGTTTTAATATGTTCATCAGCATTGTGCATTTGCTTAAACAATAATTATTTACTCAAGCATGAGCTAAAGTATTCGATAGAAAATTTTGTTATATATTATATTTTTACATGATTCAGAAGTTATTCAAACATTTTGCTTAAGCAATTGCTTTAGCATTTAGTATTAACTTATGCATTAAGTATTTGTTTTATTATTTGTTATTAAATTATTTTTTGTTTACTTAAGAACACGCTTTAGAATAACATTTATTATATTCTTTAGCATTTACTTATGAATTTAGTATTTGCTTAAGCAAAATGTTGGTCATTTGCTTTTGCGTTTGCATTAGCGTTTAACAATTGCTTTAGTATTTGCATAAGCATTAAGAATTTGCTTAAACATTGTGTATTTTCTTAAGCATAAGCTAAACTATTTAATCGAAAATTTTTTTAATACTCTCTAAATCAATGGCTTTAGAATTTTCTTAAATATTTTGCTTAAGCAATTGCTTTAGCATTTAGTATTAGCTTATGCATTTAGTATTTTTTTCATGCTTTGTTATTGAATTACCTTTTGTATACTTAATCACTTGCTTTAGAATAATATTTAGTATGTTCCTAAGCATTTACTTAAAAATTTAGGATTAACTTAAGCATAATCTTGTTCATTTAGCATTTGCTTAAGCGTTATGTTTTTACTGAAGCATAAACTTAAATATTTAATTAAAAATTTTCTTAGTACTATCATCACTTGCTTAAAAATTTTCCTAAAAATTTTGTTTAAGCATTTGCTTTTGTATTAACTAATGTATTTAGTATTTACTCTATTATTTAGTTGTTAAATTCTTATTGTTTATTTTTAGTACTTGAATTGGAATAGCTTTTGGTATTTTGTTAAGCATTTACTTGAGAATTTGCTTCGTCATATATTTTAGCATTCTATTAAAAAATTTTGTAAGCATAATCTTTAGCGTTTGCTATAACACTTGCAAAAGCATTTAGCATTTGCTTTAGCATTTACAAAAGCATTTAGCATTAACCTAAACACGAGGTATAAACTTAAGCATGGACTGAAGAATTTAATTAAAAATTACTTTAGAATCTTTTGTATAACGTTTTGTGTACAAGCTAAAAAGCTTGCAAATTAAAATTTAAAAATTTTTCTTAAGCAATTGCTTGAACATAAAGTATTTATTTTAACCTGACTTAAGATATTTAATTGCGAATATATTTAATCTACTCTGTATCACTTGCTTAAAAGTTCTTTATAAGAATGTTGCTTTAGATTAGAAATAATTTCAGTATTAAGTATTTACTTCAATTTACTTCAATTTACTACCTAAAGTAAATAATTTAAAATATTCTTTAAACTCTGGTTTAGTACTTGCTTCAAAATATTACGTGAAAGTATATGTGGAATACTCAGGCATTTACTTCAGCATTGTCATAAGTATAATCCTAAGCATTTTCTTTAAATCTTGCTTAGGAATTTTGCATTTAAACATCAAGTATTTGCTTAAGTTTTTAGCACTTGCTTCAGATTTTGCTTAAGAATTTTCTCTTATCATTTGCATAAGTATATAACATGTTCTTTGGCACTTTGAACTTGCTTTTAGCATAAAATATTAACGTAAGTGTTTTTAACTTACTTCGGTTCATAATTATATTTAATATCTACTTCAGCATTTACTATGTTAAAAGGTTTGCTTTAGCTTAAGAATTGTTTAGGCCCTTGCTTAAGCATTAACTATTCATTTTAGTAGTAAGCATTTGCTAAACAATACCAAGCATTTGCTTATTCATCTATCATTTGCATTTGCTTAAGAAAGAAGCGTTGGAAATTAAGCATTATTTATTTAGCATTTACTTAGGCATTAAGTATTTACTTACTTAAGCATTTAGTATTTACTTATGCATTTAGTATTTACCTAAGCTTTTTTTATATATTTGAGTAATAATTATCCTTTTTTTTCTTGCTTAAGAATTTGTTTAAGCTTATTTTCTAGCACTTGCTTAAGGATTTACGTAATGTGCTTTGAAATTTACTTTAGCATTATGTTATGGGCTTTAACATTTATTTTATAATTTGCTTAAGAACTTCAAGAAGTAGACGTTATAGTAGTCATAGTATTTTCTTAAGCATTTTTCTACCTTTGCTCAAGCATTAGCTTTGGCTTCCAATTCAGCTTCTTCGGCTCTATTCCCTTATATTTTTGAGCCCCTCCACCAATTCTTTGTGTCAATATTTTTATGAGTTAAGCAAATCAAGACAAATATTTTACTTCAAAAAGTTGTCAACACAACTAATTAGAATATATTTAAAAATTTTGCTTTACAAACCTTAATTAAACATATCGAATACTGCAGACATTCATAGTCACAGTCAAACCCCGCTCATTAAATACACAAACATATATTACACACAGCGAATTTGACAGATGTTTTGTATATGTGATTATTATGGATATTCACGTCATTTTGACTTTTATTTGTACTTAATTAGAATGCAGCCAGTTTCACTGTCATTTAAGTGGAGGTGTTTTTTTATTTTTTCTCTATTACCTACTACATGGATCGATTGCATAAAATATTCGAACTGGCATGAACTCTATTTTATGCTGCTTTTACTACTCTGCAACGTTCTTGCAACACTGACCGTTGCAGCAACAACTGCTGCTTATTCAACTGTTATGCGTTCAAATTGAGTTCCGACTGATTATATGATATGTGTATATGTGACTGTGTTTCTGTGCGTAACATGAACTTGTATGCATTTATTCTGCTACTCTTGTTGCTGTTATTGCTTTGCTTTGCTTACTTAATGTGTGCATTTAATGAACTTGTCACACAAACACACACACACACACACAAAACACACGTTGACATTTCGAATTGAAATGTGACAACATCGTCAACATAATGTTACCAGCATCAGTTTCCATTACATTACGTTTGACATTTACGTCACCATAAAAACGACGTAAACATCAAGTATATGTATATCGACAAGGTTGTTGTCGTCGTCGCCATCAACGTCAACGTCATTATTATTTCAATATCTTCATTATTAACTTCATTTAAATTGCACAATCTTCAACATTAACTGCCAACAGCAGCAGCACCAACAACAACAACCTGCTTACGTCCTTCTTCCACTTTTGCATCGATGGATAAATTTAAGTGCTTGAATTTATAAAGTATTTACGTTAATTTAAATTGCTTGGCAAACATTTCATTTGATGCTGCTGCTTTATATGCTGCATTGAATTGTTCATCATTTATTTTATTGTTGTGCTTGTAAACGTGTAAATAACCTGCAACCTTTAAAAGGACGACATTTAAAGGATGTGGTCGACGTGCTGATGTGCTTGAAGATCAGTTTAACAATGAAATGCAGCTGAGCTTATGTTAATATGCAACTCTTTTTCTCTGGTGCTTGCAATTTATTTATTTACTTAGTTATTCTTTATAATAAAATATCACTGTGCGCTTTTCTGTATTTTCTCTGTATTTGATAATTTAAACGTTTTTCACTTCATTTTTGACATTTGCTTTAGCACTTTACCGAACATTTTAGAAAAAAATTTTCTTTTTTAAGATATATCAAAACTTGCTCAAGATATGCACTCATTTTCATGTTGATAACTCTTGAACCAATAGGATTTTCATTTTGATTTCTTGCACAAAGTTCTTTCTATAATTCTGGCCAACAACTTTGCTGACTAAATGAATATGAAAAAATCGGTTCCAGTGGGTCTTATCGAGTGATTCTTACAAAAAGTCAAACAAAAAAAATTCGAACAACATTGCGTATGAGTAACATTTTTTGGTTTGAAGAATTGAAAGCGGGCAAGACATATATCGCTTATTAAAAATTAAAAGACAGCTTCAAATGATTTTTCGTTATATATTTGTTCAACAAAGAATAATAGAAATAACTTTGCTGAAGAAACTAAAATAAAAATCCTAATGGTTCAAGAGTTCTCAACATGCAAATGAGTGCATATCTGGACTAATTAAAAAAAAATGTATACTAAAGTCTTCGGTAAAGTGGAAAAACGGATGTTTTGAATCTCGGACCACAAGATTCCTCATATTAAAATTAAATGAAAAACGTTGAAATTATTAAATACAGATTTTGGTGCCGCACAGTTATTCAACATGCAAATCTTGTATCAGTATTAAATATATAATGTGTTTTATATTTTGTATTTTGTACAATATTGTTTATTGTTCTATGGTATATTGTATGTTGTTTATAAATTTATTAATGTCAATTATTAAATGAATTAGTTCATTAAATTAAAAATTAAAAATTACAAAATGAAAACCCAAATTAACCTTAACCCTTTCAATGGCTAGGCCAAGCTAAGAACAAAATAATTTTTTTGAGGTAACGCTCCTTTCATTTAGATATTAAAACATGACAAAAAAACATACCCTTGTATTTGACCTACACCGTTAATCTTTTGCAAGCTTGTACAAAGAAAAAATTGTTTTGCTTCTGTTCGGCACAACATCTTTTTTTTATCTCTTTGAAGGTATTTCAACCCTTTCGATCTTTGTTTTTTAAACCCTTTTAACATAAAAGCCATAAAAAGATAAAATTAATGAAGTCTGATTTTTATCTGGTTTATTTTTTCTTATAAAAAAGGTTTAAAAAAAAATTTTTGAAACAAAATCGCAAACTAAACTGACATTTATGTCAAATATCTCTCTTTATTTATTTATATCATATTGGTTTTTCTTTTTTTAATAGAATTTAACAAATTGATTTGAAAAAAGCGATGCAAAATAAAATTTCAATTTACTCTCTGACATGTCTAATATATTAAACGAATCCACTGAAAAGGTAAATTAAAAATTAATAATTTATAATAATTTTAAATATTCAATAAATTATAAATTATAAATTATAAATTATAAATTATAAATTATAAATTATAAATTATAAATTATAAATTATAAATTATAAATTATAAATTATAAATTATAAATTATAAATTATAAATTATAAATTATAAATTATAAATTATAAATTATAAATTATAAATTATAAATTATAAATTATAAATTATAAATTATAAATTATAAATTATAAATTATAAATTATAAATTATAAATTATAAATTATAAATTATAAATTATAAATTATAAATTATAAATTATAAATTATAAATTATAAATTATAAATTATAAATTATAAATTATAAATTATAAATTATAAATTATAAATTATAAATTATAAATTATAAATTATAAATTATAAATTATAAATTATAAATTATAAATTATAAATTATAAATTATAAATTATAAATTATAAATTATAAATTATAAATTATAAATTATAAATTATAAATTATAAATTATAAATTATAAATTATAAATTATAAATTATAAATTATAAATTATAAATTATAAATTATAAATTATAAATTATAAATTATAAATTATAAATTATAAATTATAAATTATAAATTATAAATTATAAATTATAAATTATAAATTATAAATTATAAATTATAAATTATAAATTATAAATTATAAATTATAAATTATAAATTATAAATTATAAATTATAAATTATAAATTATAAATTATAAATTATAAATTATAAATTATAAATTATAAATTATAAATTATAAATTATAAATTATAAATTATAAATTATAAATTATAAATTATAAATTATAAATTATAAATTATAAATTATAAATTATAAATTATAAATTATAAATTATAAATTATAAATTATAAATTATAAATTATAAATTATAAATTATAAATTATAAATTATAAATTATAAATTATAAATTATAAATTATAAATTATAAATTATAAATTATAAATTATAAATTATAAATTATAAATTATAAATTATAAATTATAAATTATAAATTATAAATTATAAATTATAAATTATAAATTATAAATTATAAATTATAAATTATAAATTATAAATTATAAATTATAAATTATAAATTATAAATTATAAATTATAAATTATAAATTATAAATTATAAATTATAAATTATAAATTATAAATTATAAATTACTAGCTGAAACCCGGCGCGTTGCTGCCACTCTCCCTATTCAAACGCCCATAAAATGTTATCAGTTAAACAGCATGTCTAAATTGAGGTCAAATACTGAATTCCGAGACTGTGCGACCTATATCCACAAAGCTATTCGATATAACAATTTTGGGTTGTATAGGAAGTGCCACGCCCTCTTGATCACCCCTCATAGAATGTAATCAATTAAACTGCATGTGTACATGGAGGTCGAATACCGAATACCAAAACTGTGCGACATATAACTCCAAATATATTCGATAACACAAATTTGGGTTGTATGGGAGGTGCCACGCCCCCCGACAAACTCTAAAAAATTTTATCAGTAAATCTTCATGCGTAAATTTTGGTCAAATACTGAATTCCGATGCTGTGCGACCTATAACTCTAAAGCTATTTGATAGCACAAAGTTGGGTTGTATGGGAAGTGTCACTCCCCTTTTCCCTACGCCCATAAAATGTAAAAAATGAAAGTGCATGTATAAATTTAGGTCGAATACCGATTTCTTACGCTGTCAACCTATAACTTCAAAGCAATTCGATATTGCAAATTTGGGATGTAAGGGAGATGTCAGGCCTCCCTGTCCAACGCCCATAAAAAAAAAATCATTGAAACTGCATGTGTAAATTGAGGTCAAAAACTGAATTCCAAAGCTGAATTCCTATAAATTCAAAGCTATTCGATATCACCAATTTGGATTGTATGAGAGGTGCCCCTCCCCCTTGTCCAACTCCCATAAAATTTCATCACTGAAACGGTACGTCTAAATTGTGGTCGAATACCGAATTTCTAAGCTGTGCAACCCATAACGCTATTCGATAACACAAATTGTTTTTATATTAATGGGAGGTAAAAGAAGGTGTGGCATTTCTTCTTAAACCATCTCGTACTCAAAGCAAAGCCACTTACAAAATTTGAGCTCAATCGGACCAATAGTATCGGAGTGTTGTGATATTTCCAAAAGTAGGCGTAGATGAAGTGTGACAACGCCTGTTTTTATTAAAGTTAGTGACAGTCATCATAAGAACTTATTTACCAAATTTTAATTTAATACGACCAAAACCTTCTTAAATATAGCATTTTTATTGATTTGTGGGCGATAAAAGGGGTGTGGCATTACTTTTTTCCTAAACCTTTGCGTAGCAGTTACGAACAAACCAGTAGAAGGAAGTATCCTATTTGGTCTAGTCGTTTTCAAGTTTTAAGCATCCGAACAAATCACGATTCATTTTTATATGTACAGATATTGATTTGTGGGCGCTAAAAGTGGGCGTGAAAACATTTATGTATCGTGACTGCCTCTTGGAGCACCTACACAGCAAGTTTCAGTATAAAAATGTGTAGAACTCCGGAATTGCCATGATTTCGAAAAAGTGGGCGTATATAAATTGCGACGAAAAAGTGATTTTTGTACAGTTACTGACAGTTACCATCTGAACAAAATGATAATATCTTAGTTTTTACGATCGAAACCGTCTGATATATATCCCTTATTTGGTTTGTGGTCGATAGCGCAAATTTGGCTTGTATGGGAGGAACCACGCCCCCTCGTCCAAACGTTACCAAACCTCACAGGAACAATCTATCACCTCGGCAAACGTTGTTCTGCCACAGACCGCCTTACTGCCATACACGAAAATGTCAAGAAATGTCAAATATATTCACCATTTTCAGTATAGCTGCCGAAAGTAGCCATGTGCACTAAATAACCACATTTTAGTCTAATACGATCAAAACCGTGCGAAATATAGCATTTTTGTTGTTTTGCAAGCGGTAAAAAGGGGTGCGGTAAAATATTTCCCTTGAGCCATCTCGTAATCGAAACAAATCGACTGCCCAAATTTCAGCTCAATTTAGGGAAAGCCTGGCGCACTTTACTTCACTGGACGCTAACTCCCCGAAAAGTGAGTTTAACTAAAGTAGGGCAGGCCTATTGATAGTGCACTTGCCGAGAGTAACCATATGTACTGAATTACAAAATTTTTGTCTAATACGACCCAAACCGTTGAAATAAAACGTTTTCATTGGTTTGTGGGCGGTAAAAGGGGGGCGTGGAGATCAATTTTTAGTACAGTTGCTAACAGTAACCGTACAAACTAAGCCAACATTTTAGCTCAATCGACCCAGTAGTCAATTTTGATGGTTTCTTAAAAAGTGGGTGTGGCTATATAGCGATGACGCCCTTTTTTAGTACAATTGCCGAAAGTAACCATACAAACTTAAGTATCATATGTTAGTCTCATACGGCCAAAACTGCATGAAATATAGCATTTTCACTGATTTGTGGGCGCAAAAGGGGGCGTGGAAACCAATTTTTCGTACAGTTACTGTCAGTAACTTCACAAACCAAAGTACCAAATTTAGGTCTTATACGACCAAAACCGTCTGAAATAAACCATTTTCATTTATTTGTGGGCGGTAAAAGGGGGCGTGGAAACCCATTTTTAGGACAGTTGTCGACAGTAGCCGTACATACTAAATTACAAAATTTTAGCCATATACGACCCAAACCAACTTAAATGTAACATTTTTATTGATTTGGGGGTGGTAAAAGGGGGGTGTGGCAAATTTTTTTCCTCAACCATCTCGTACCTGAAACAAATCGACTGCCAAAATTCCAGGTCAATCGGTTCAGTAGTTTTGGAGTCTATAGACATCACACTACCAGACACACATCGTTTTGCTTTATATATATATAGATATTGATTTGTGGGCGTTAAAAGTGGGCGTGAAAACATTTATAAATTGTGTTCGTACCTAAACAGCAAGTTTCACTGTAAAAATGTGCAGAACTCCGGAATTGCCATGATTTCGAAAAAGTGGGCGTATTTATATAACGACCACGCCCATTTTTTGTACAGTTACCGACAGTAACTATCTGAACAAAATCACCAAATCTTAGTTTTTTACGATTGAAACCGTGAAATATTTTTCTTTTTTTTTGTTTGTGATCGATGGAGCAAATTTGGCTTGTATGGGAGGTACCACGCCCCTTTCTCCAATCGTTATAAAACCTCACAGGAACACTCTCAAGATGTGGCTTTATTTTCCCTGAAAATTTCATAAAGACCGGTTCAGCGGTTTTGGAGTCTATACGTGATATAGCCACATACCCACATACCCACATACCCACATACATACATCCATTTTTATATATATAGATAAATTATAAATTATAAATTATAAATTATAAATTATAAATTATAAATTATAAATTATAAATTATAAATTATAAATTATAAATTATAAATTATAAATTATAAATTATAAATTATAAATTATAAATTATAAATTATAAATTATAAATTATAAATTATAAATTATAAATTATAAATTATAAATTATAAATTATAAATTATAAATTATAAATTATAAATTATAAATTATAAATTATAAATTATAAATTATAAATTATAAATTATAAATTATAAATTATAAATTATAAATTATAAATTATAAATTATAAATTATAAATTATAAATTATAAATTATAAATTATAAATTATAAATTATAAATTATAAATTATAAATTATAAATTATAAATTATAAATTATAAATTATAAATTATAAATTATAAATTATAAATTATAAATTATAAATTATAAATTATAAATTATAAATTATAAATTATAAATTATAAATTATAAATTATAAATTATAAATTATAAATTATAAATTATAAATTATAAATTATAAATTATAAATTATAAATTATAAATTATAAATTATAAATTATAAATTATAAATTATAAATTATAAATTATAAATTATAAATTATAAATTATAAATTATAAATTATAAATTATAAATTATAAATTATAAATTATAAATTATAAATTATAAATTATAAATTATAAATTATAAATTATAAATTATAAATTATAAATTATAAATTATAAATTATAAATTATAAATTATAAATTATATATTATAAATTATAAATTATAAATTATAAATTATAAATTATAAATTATAAATTATAAATTATAAATTATAAATTATAAATTATAAATTATAAATTATAAATTATAAATTATAAATTATAAATTATAAATTATAAATTATAAATTATAAATTATAAATTATAAATTATAAATTATAAATTATAAATTATAAATTATAAATTATAAATTATAAATTATAAATTATAAATTATAAATTATAAATTATAAATTATAAATTATAAATTATAAATTATAAATTATAAATTATAAATTATAAATTATAAATTATAAATTATAAATTATAAATTATAAATTATAAATTATAAATTATAAATTATAAATTATAAATTATAAATTATAAATTATAAATTATAAATTATAAATTATAAATTATAAATTATAAATTATAAATTATAAATTATAAATTATAAATTATAAATTATAAATTATAAATTATAAATTATAAATTATAAATTATAAATTATAAATTATAAATTATAAATTATAAATTATAAATTATAAATTATAAATTATAAATTATAAATTATAAATTATAAATTATAAATTATAAATTATAAATTATAAATTATAAATTATAAATTATAAATTATAAATTATAAATTATAAATTATAAATTATAAATTATAAATTATAAATTATAAATTATAAATTATAAATTATAAATTATAAATTATAAATTATAAATTATAAATTATAAATTATAAATTATAAATTATAAATTATAAATTATAAATTATAAATTATAAATTATAAATTATAAATTATAAATTATAAATTATAAATTATAAATTATAAATTATAAATTATAAATTATAAATTATAAATTATAAATTATAAATTATAAATTATAAATTATAAATTATAAATTATAAATTATAAATTATAAATTATAAATTATAAATTATAAATTATAAATTATAAATTATAAATTATAAATTATAAATTATAAATTATAAATTATAAATTATAAATTATAAATTATAAATTATAAATTATAAATTATAAATTATAAATTATAAATTATAAGTTATAAATTATAAATTATAAATTATAAATTATAAATTATAAATTATAAATTATAAATTATAAATTATAAGTTATAAATTATAAATTATAAATTATAAATTATAAATTATAAATTATAAATTATAAATTATAAATTATAAATTATAAATTATAAATTATAAGTTATAAATTATAAATTATAAATTATAAATTATAAATTATAAATTATAAATTATAAATTATAAATTATAAATTATAAATTATAAATTATAAATTATAAATTATAAATTATAAATTATAAATTATAAATTATAAATTATAAATTATAAATTATAAATTATAAATTATAAATTATAAATTATAAATTATAAATTATAAATTATAAATTATAAATTATAAATTATAAATTATAAATTATAAATTATAAATTATAAATTATAAATTATAAATTATAAATTATAAATTATAAATTATAAATTATAAATTATAAATTATAAATTATAAATTATAAATTATAAATTATAAATTATAAATTATAAATTATAAATTATAAATTATAAATTATAAATTATAAATTATAAATTATAAATTATAAATTATAAATTATAAATTATAAATTATAAATTATAAATTATAAATTATAAATTATAAATTATAAATTATAAATTATAAATTATAAATTATAAATTATAAATTATAAATTATAAATTATAAATTATAAATTATAAATTATAAATTATAAATTATAAATTATAAATTATAAATTATAAATTATAAATTATAAATTATAAATTATAAATTATAAATTATAAATTATAAATTATAAATTATAAATTATAAATTATAAATTATAAATTATAAATTATAAATTATAAATTATAAATTATAAATTATAAATTATAAATTATAAATTATAAATTATAAATTATAAATTATAAATTATAAATTATAAATTATAAATTATAAATTATAAATTATAAATTATAAATTATAAATTATAAATTATAAATTATAAATTATAAATTATAAATTATAAATTATAAATTATAAATTATAAATTATAAATTACTAGCTGAAACCCGGCGCGTTGCTGCCACTCTCCCTATTCAAACGCCCATAAAATGTTATCAGTTAAACAGCATGTCTAAATTGAGGTCAAATACTGAATTCCGAGACTGTGCGACCTATATCCACAAAGCTATTCGATATAACAATTTTGGGTTGTATAGGAAGTGCCACGCCCTCTTGATCACCCCTCATAGAATGTAATCAATTAAACTGCATGTGTACATGGAGGTCGAATACCGAATACCAAAACTGTGCGACATATAACTCCAAATATATTCGATAACACAAATTTGGGTTGTATGGGAGGTGCCACGCCCCCCGACAAACTCTAAAAAATTTTATCAGTAAATCTTCATGCGTAAATTTTGGTCAAATACTGAATTCCGATGCTGTGCGACTCTAAAGCTATTTGATAGCACAAAGTTGGGTTGTATGGGAAGTGTCACTCCCCTTTTCCCTACGCCCATAAAATGTAAAAAATGAAAGTGCATGTATAAATTTAGGTCGAATACCGATTTCTTACGCTGTCAACCTATAACTTCAAAGCAATTCGATATTGCAAATTTGGGATGTAAGGGAGATGTCAGGCCTCCCTGTCCAACGCCCATAAAAAAAAAATCATTGAAACTGCATGTGTAAATTGAGGTCAAAAACTGAATTCCAAAGCTGAATTCCTATAAATTCAAAGCTATTCGATATCACCAATTTGGATTGTATGAGAGGTGCCCCTCCCCCTTGTCCAACTCCCATAAAATTTCATCACTGAAACGGTACGTCTAAATTGTGGTCGAATACCGAATTTCTAAGCTGTGCAACCCATAACGCTATTCGATAACACAAATTGTTTTTATATTAATGGGAGGTAAAAGAAGGTGTGGCATTTCTTCTTAAACCATCTCGTACTCAAAGCAAAGCCACTTACAAAATTTGAGCTCAATCGGACCAATAGTATCGGAGTGTTGTGATATTTCCAAAAGTAGGCGTAGATGAAGTGTGACAACGCCTGTTTTTATTAAAGTTAGTGACAGTCATCATAAGAACTTATTTACCAAATTTTAATTTAATACGACCAAAACCTTCTTAAATATAGCATTTTTATTGATTTGTGGGCGATAAAAGGGGTGTGGCATTACTTTTTTCCTAAACCTTTGCGTAGCAGTTACGAACAAACCAGTAGAAGGAAGTATCCTATTTGGTCTAGTCGTTTTCAAGTTTTAAGCATCCGAACAAATCACGATTCATTTTTATATGTACAGATATTGATTTGTGGGCGCTAAAAGTGGGCGTGAAAACATTTATGTATCGTGACTGCCTCTTGGAGCACCTACACAGCAAGTTTCAGTATAAAAATGTGTAGAACTCCGGAATTGCCATGATTTCGAAAAAGTGGGCGTATATAAATTGCGACGAAAAAGTGATTTTTGTACAGTTACTGACAGTTACCATCTGAACAAAATGATAATATCTTAGTTTTTACGATCGAAACCGTCTGATATATATCCCTTATTTGGTTTGTGGTCGATAGCGCAAATTTGGCTTGTATGGGAGGAACCACGCCCCCTCGTCCAAACGTTACCAAACCTCACAGGAACAATCTATCACCTCGGCAAACGTTGTTCTGCCACAGACCGCCTTACTGCCATACACGAAAATGTCAAGAAATGTCAAATATATTCACCATTTTCAGTATAGCTGCCGAAAGTAGCCATGTGCACTAAATAACCACATTTTAGTCTAATACGATCAAAACCGTGCGAAATATAGCATTTTTGTTGTTTTGCAAGCGGTAAAAAGGGGTGCGGTAAAATATTTCCCTTGAGCCATCTCGTAATCGAAACAAATCGACTGCCCAAATTTCAGCTCAATTTAGGGAAAGCCTGGCGCACTTTACTTCACTGGACGCTAACTCCCCGAAAAGTGAGTTTAACTAAAGTAGGGCAGGCCTATTGATAGTGCACTTGCCGAGAGTAACCATATGTACTGAATTACAAAATTTTTGTCTAATACGACCCAAACCGTTGAAATAAAACGTTTTCATTGGTTTGTGGGCGGTAAAAGGGGGGCGTGGAGATCAATTTTTAGTACAGTTGCTAACAGTAACCGTACAAACTAAGCCAACATTTTAGCTCAATCGACCCAGTAGTCAATTTTGATGGTTTCTTAAAAAGTGGGTGTGGCTATATAGCGATGACGCCCTTTTTTAGTACAATTGCTGAAAGTAACCATACAAACTTAAGTATCATATGTTAGTCTCATACGGCCAAAACTGCATGAAATATAGCATTTTCACTGATTTGTGGGCGCAAAAGGGGGCGTGGAAACCAATTTTTCGTACAGTTACTGTCAGTAACTTCACAAACCAAAGTACCAAATTTAGGTCTTATACGACCAAAACCGTCTGAAATAAACCATTTTCATTTATTTGTGGGCGGTAAAAGGGGGCGTGGAAACCCATTTTTAGGACAGTTGTCGACAGTAGCCGTACATACTAAATTACAAAATTTTAGCCATATACGACCCAAACCAACTTAAATGTAACATTTTTATTGATTTGGGGGTGGTAAAAGGGGGGTGTGGCAAATTTTTTTCCTCAACCATCTCGTACCTGAAACAAATCGACTGCCAAAATTCCAGGTCAATCGGTTCAGTAGTTTTGGAGTCTATAGACATCACACTACCAGACACACATCGTTTTGCTTTATATATATATATAGATATTGATTTGTGGGCGTTAAAAGTGGGCGTGAAAACATTTATAAATTGTGTTCGTACCTAAACAGCAAGTTTCACTGTAAAAATGTGCAGAACTCCGGAATTGCCATGATTTCGAAAAAGTGGGCGTATTTATATAACGACCACGCCCATTTTTTGTACAGTTACCGACAGTAACTATCTGAACAAAATCACCAAATCTTAGTTTTTTACGATTGAAACCGTGAAATATTTTTCTTTTTTTTTGTTTGTGATCGATGGAGCAAATTTGGCTTGTATGGGAGGTACCACGCCCCTTTCTCCAATCGTTATAAAACCTCACAGGAACACTCTCAAGATGTGGCTTTATTTTCCCTGAAAATTTCATAAAGACCGGTTCAGCGGTTTTGGAGTCTATACGTGATATAGCCACATACCCACATACCCACATACCCACATACCCACATACCCACATACCCACATACCCACATACATACATCCATTTTTATATATATAGATAAATTATAAATTATCTATATATATAAAAATGGATGTATGTATGTGGGTATGTGGGTATGTGGGTATGTGGGTATGTGGGTATGTGGGTATGTGGGTATGTGGCTATATCACGTATAGACTCCAAAACCGCTGAACCGGTCTTTATGAAATTTTCAGGGAAAATAAAGCCACATCTTGAGAGTGTTCCTGTGAGGTTTTATAACGATTGGAGAAAGGGGCGTGGTACCTCCCATACAAGCCAAATTTGCTCCATCGATCACAAACAAAAAAAAAGAAAAATATTTCACGGTTTCAATCGTAAAAAACTAAGATTTGGTGATTTTGTTCAGATAGTTACTGTCGGTAACTGTACAAAAAATGGGCGTGGTCGTTATATAAATACGCCCACTTTTTCGAAATCATGGCAATTCCGGAGTTCTGCACATTTTTACAGTGAAACTTGCTGTTTAGGTACGAACACAATTTATAAATGTTTTCACGCCCACTTTTAACGCCCACAAATCAATATCTATATATATATATAAAGCAAAACGATGTGTGTCTGGTAGTGTGATGTCTATAGACTCCAAAACTACTGAACCGATTGACCTGGAATTTTGGCAGTCGATTTGTTTCAGGTACGAGATGGTTGAGGAAAAAAATTTGCCACACCCCCCTTTTACCACCCCCAAATCAATAAAAATGTTACATTTAAGTTGGTTTGGGTCGTATATGGCTAAAATTTTGTAATTTAGTATGTACGGCTACTGTCGACAACTGTCCTAAAAATGGGTTTCCACGCCCCCTTTTACCGCCCACAAATAAATGAAAATGGTTTATTTCAGACGGTTTTGGTCGTATAAGACCTAAATTTGGTACTTTGGTTTGTGAAGTTACTGACAGTAACTGTACGAAAAATTGGTTTCCACGCCCCCTTTTGCGCCCACAAATCAGTGAAAATGCTATATTTCATGCAGTTTTGGCCGTATGAGACTAACATATGATACTTAAGTTTGTATGGTTACTTTCGGCAATTGTACTAAAAAAGGGCGTCATCGCTATATAGCCACACCCACTTTTAAGAAACCATCAAAATTGACTACTGGGTCGATTGAGCTAAAATGTTGGCTTAGTTTGTACGGTTACTGTTAGCAACTGTACTAAAAATTGATCTCCACGCCCCCCTTTTACCGCCCACAAACCAATGAAAACGTTTTATTTCAACGGTTTGGGTCGTATTAGACAAAAATTTTGTAATTCAGTACATATGGTTACTCTCGGCAAGTGCACTATCAATAGGCCTGCCCTACTTTAGTTAAACTCACTTTTCGGGGAGTTAGCGTCCAGTGAAGTAAAGTGCGCCAGGCTTTCCCTAAATTGAGCTGAAATTTGGGCAGTCGATTTGTTTCGATTACGAGATGGCTCAAGGGAAATATTTTACCGCACCCCTTTTTACCGCTTGCAAAACAACAAAAATGCTATATTTCGCACGGTTTTGATCGTATTAGACTAAAATGTGGTTATTTAGTGCACATGGCTACTTTCGGCAGCTATACTGAAAATGGTGAATATATTTGACATTTCTTGACATTTTCGTGTATGGCAGTAAGGCGGTCTGTGGCAGAACAACGTTTGCCGAGGTGATAGATTGTTCCTGTGAGGTTTGGTAACGTTTGGACGAGGGGGCGTGGTTCCTCCCATACAAGCCAAATTTGCGCTATCGACCACAAACCAAATAAGGGATATATATCAGACGGTTTCGATCGTAAAAACTAAGATATTATCATTTTGTTCAGATGGTAACTGTCAGTAACTGTACAAAAATCACTTTTTCGTCGCAATTTATATACGCCCACTTTTTCGAAATCATGGCAATTCCGGAGTTCTACACATTTTTATACTGAAACTTGCTGTGTAGGTGCTCCAAGAGGCAGTCACGATACATAAATGTTTTCACGCCCACTTTTAGCGCCCACAAATCAATATCTGTACATATAAAAATGAATCGTGATTTGTTCGGATGCTTAAAACTTGAAAACGACTAGACCAAATAGGATACTTCCTTCTACTGGTTTGTTCGTAACTGCTACGCAAAGGTTTAGGAAAAAAGTAATGCCACACCCCTTTTATCGCCCACAAATCAATAAAAATGCTATATTTAAGAAGGTTTTGGTCGTATTAAATTAAAATTTGGTAAATAAGTTCTTATGATGACTGTCACTAACTTTAATAAAAACAGGCGTTGTCACACTTCATCTACGCCTACTTTTGGAAATATCACAACACTCCGATACTATTGGTCCGATTGAGCTCAAATTTTGTAAGTGGCTTTGCTTTGAGTACGAGATGGTTTAAGAAGAAATGCCACACCTTCTTTTACCTCCCATTAATATAAAAACAATTTGTGTTATCGAATAGCGTTATGGGTTGCACAGCTTAGAAATTCGGTATTCGACCACAATTTAGACGTACCGTTTCAGTGATGAAATTTTATGGGAGTTGGACAAGGGGGAGGGGCACCTCTCATACAATCCAAATTGGTGATATCGAATAGCTTTGAATTTATAGGAATTCAGCTTTGGAATTCAGTTTTTGACCTCAATTTACACATGCAGTTTCAATGATTTTTTTTTTATGGGCGTTGGACAGGGAGGCCTGACATCTCCCTTACATCCCAAATTTGCAATATCGAATTGCTTTGAAGTTATAGGTTGACAGCGTAAGAAATCGGTATTCGACCTAAATTTATACATGCACTTTCATTTTTTACATTTTATGGGCGTAGGGAAAAGGGGAGTGACACTTCCCATACAACCCAACTTTGTGCTATCAAATAGCTTTAGAGTTATAGGTCGCACAGCATCGGAATTCAGTATTTGACCAAAATTTACGCATGAAGATTTACTGATAAAATTTTTTAGAGTTTGTCGGGGGGCGTGGCACCTCCCATACAACCCAAATTTGTGTTATCGAATATATTTGGAGTTATATGTCGCACAGTTTTGGTATTCGGTATTCGACCTCCATGTACACATGCAGTTTAATTGATTACATTCTATGAGGGGTGATCAAGAGGGCGTGGCACTTCCTATACAACCCAAAATTGTTATATCGAATAGCTTTGTGGATATAGGTCGCACAGTCTCGGAATTCAGTATTTGACCTCAATTTAGACATGCTGTTTAACTGATAACATTTTATGGGCGTTTGAATAGGGAGAGTGGCAGCAACGCGCCGGGTTTCAGCTAGTAAATTATAAATTATAAATTATAAATTATAAATTATAAATTATAAATTATAAATTATAAATTATAAATTATAAATTATAAATTATAAATTATAAATTATAAATTATAAATTATAAATTATAAATTATAAATTATAAATTATAAATTATAAATTATAAATTATAAATTATAAATTATAAATTATAAATTATAAATTATAAATTATAAATTATAAATTATAAATTATAAATTATAAATTATAAATTATAAATTATAAATTATAAATTATAAATTATAAATTATAAATTATAAATTATAAATTATAAATTATAAATTATAAATTATAAATTATAAATTATAAATTATAAATTATAAATTATAAATTATAAATTATAAATTATAAATTATAAATTATAAATTATAAATTATAAATTATAAATTATAAATTATAAATTATAAATTATAAATTATAAATTATAAATTATAAATTATAAATTATAAATTATAAATTATAAATTATAAATTATAAATTATAAATTATAAATTATAAATTATAAATTATAAATTATAAATTATAAATTATAAATTATAAATTATAAATTATAAATTATAAATTATAAATTATAAATTATAAATTATAAATTATAAATTATAAATTATAAATTATAAATTATAAATTATAAATTATAAATTATAAATTATAAATTATAAATTATAAATTATAAATTATAAATTATAAATTATAAATTATAAATTATAAATTATAAATTATAAATTATAAATTATAAATTATAAATTATAAATTATAAATTATAAATTATAAATTATAAATTATAAATTATAAATTATAAATTATAAATTATAAATTATAAATTATAAATTATAAATTATAAATTATAAATTATAAATTATAAATTATAAATTATAAATTATAAATTATAAATTATAAATTATAAATTATAAATTATAAATTATAAATTATAAATTATAAATTATAAATTATAAATTATAAATTATAAATTATAAATTATAAATTATAAATTATAAATTATAAATTATAAATTATAAATTATAAATTATAAATTATAAATTATAAATTATAAATTATAAATTATAAATTATAAATTATAAATTATAAATTATAAATTATAAATTATAAATTATAAATTATAAATTATAAATTATAAATTATAAATTATAAATTATAAATTATAAATTATAAATTATAAATTATAAATTATAAATTATAAATTATAAATTATAAATTATAAATTATAAATTATAAATTATAAATTATAAATTATAAATTATAAATTATAAATTATAAATTATAAATTATAAATTATAAATTATAAATTATAAATTATAAATTATAAATTATAAATTATAAATTATAAATTATAAATTATAAATTATAAATTATAAATTATAAATTATAAATTATAAATTATAAATTATAAATTATAAATTATAAATTATAAATTATAAATTATAAATTATAAATTATAAATTATAAATTATAAATTATAAATTATAAATTATAAATTATAAATTATAAATTATAAATTATAAATTATAAATTATAAATTATAAATTATAAATTATAAATTATAAATTATAAATTATAAATTATAAATTATAAATTATAAATTATAAATTATAAATTATAAATTATAAATTATAAATTATAAATTATAAATTATAAATTATAAATTATAAATTATAAATTATAAATTATAAATTATAAATTATAAATTATAAATTATAAATTATAAATTATAAATTATAAATTATAAATTATAAATTATAAATTATAAATTATAAATTATAAATTATAAATTATAAATTATAAATTATAAATTATAAATTATAAATTATAAATTATAAATTATAAATTATAAATTATAAATTATAAATTATAAATTATAAATTATAAATTATAAATTATAAATTATAAATTATAAATTATAAATTATAAATTATAAATTATAAATTATAAATTATAAATTATAAATTATAAATTATAAATTATAAATTATAAATTATAAATTATAAATTATAAATTATAAATTATAAATTATAAATTATAAATTATAAATTATAAATTATAAATTATAAATTATAAATTATAAATTATAAATTATAAATTATAAATTATAAATTATAAATTATAAATTATAAATTATAAATTATAAATTATAAATTATAAATTATAAATTATAAATTATAAATTATAAATTATAAATTATAAATTATAAATTATAAATTATAAATTATAAATTATAAATTATAAATTATAAATTATAAATTATAAATTATAAATTATAAATTATAAATTATAAATTATAAATTATAAATTATAAATTATAAATTATAAATTATAAATTATAAATTATAAATTATAAATTATAAATTATAAATTATAAATTATAAATTATAAATTATAAATTATAAATTATAAATTATAAATTATAAATTATAAATTATAAATTATAAATTATAAATTATAAATTATAAATTATAAATTATAAATTATAAATTATAAATTATAAATTATAAATTATAAATTATAAATTATAAATTATAAATTATAAATTATAAATTATAAATTATAAATTATAAATTATAAATTATAAATTATAAATTATAAATTATAAATTATAAATTATAAATTATAAATTATAAATTATAAATTATAAATTATAAATTATAAATTATAAATTATAAATTATAAATTATAAATTATAAATTATAAATTATAAATTATAAATTATAAATTATAAATTATAAATTATAAATTATAAATTATAAATTATAAATTATAAATTATAAATTATAAATTATAAATTATAAATTATAAATTATAAATTATAAATTATAAATTATAAATTATAAATTATAAATTATAAATTATAAATTATAAATTATAAATTATAAATTATAAATTATAAATTATAAATTATAAATTATAGATTATAAATTATAAATTATAAATTATAAATTATAAATTATAAATTATAAATTATAAATTATAGATTATAAATTATAAATTATAAATTATAAATTATAAATTATAAATTATAGATTATAAATTATAAATTATAAATTATAAATTATAAATTATAAATTATAAATTATAAATTATAAATTATAAATTATAAATTATAAATTATAAATTATAAATTATAAATTATAGATTATAAATTATAAATTATAAATTATAAATTATAAATTATAAATTATAAATTATAAATTATAAATTATAAATTATAAATTATAAATTATAAATTATAAATTATAAATTATAAATTATAAATTATAAATTATAAATTATAAATTATAAATTATAGATTATAAATTATAAATTATAAATTATAAATTATAAATTATAGATTATAAATTATAAATTATAAATTATAAATTATAAATTATAAATTATAAATTATAAATTATAAATTATAAATTATAAATTATAAATTATAAATTATAAATTATAAATTATAAATTATAAATTATAAATTATAAATTATAAATTATAAATTATAAATTATAAATTATAAATTTTAAATTATAAATTATAAATTATAAATTATAAATTATAAATAAAAACTTTCGGTACAAGGGCAATTTATTTAATCTTAAAAAACACCATTTTGTATCACAAATACAGTTAAAATGCTGCAAATGAAGAGCAGACTTTTTGAAAGCCGAATTTTTAAAAAACATTCTATTGAAATACAGGTTTATAGACATACAGTATTCTAAAAATACTGTAAAAATTACAGCTTTTTGACAAGCAGAAAACTGACCCGCTCCCGTTCTTCAATTTGTGATTGTTATGCAAAAATTATTTGTTTGTTGTAAATGGACCACGAAGTGTTAAATTCGGACATTATTCGGTTTGCTACAGATCTGCAACACGGCCAAACAAAGGGTTAAGGACTTAAAGGTTTATTGTATAAGATTTTAGTATTTGCTGAAACATTTGCATAAGCATTTAGCATTTGATTAAACACTTACATAAGCATTTGGCATTTGCTTAATAATTTGCATGAACATTTAGCATTTGCTTAAACATTAGGTATTTACTTAAGCATGTGCTGAAGAATTTGATTAAAGTTCACTGTAGAATCACTTGCTTTTTTAAAAGTGGAAAGGTTTGAAAG
The DNA here is from genome assembly GCA_963920525.1 of Dichetophora obliterata. Taxonomy (NCBI): domain Eukaryota; kingdom Metazoa; phylum Arthropoda; class Insecta; order Diptera; family Sciomyzidae; genus Dichetophora; species Dichetophora obliterata. The sequence continues at coordinate 30,854,779 of OY986439.1, read as the reverse complement.
TTAAAATTTTATAATTTTGCTTTATCACTTGCCTATATAAACATAAGGTTTTTACTTTAGCATGATTAATAGTATTTGAATTCGAAAAACTTTATACTCTTACTTAAGAATTTGTATAAACATTTTACTTAAGCACATGCTTTGGCTTATAGCATTAAAATTTCTAGCTGTAGTTTGAGAATTGGAGTTTGTAAATTGCTTGTTGAATTTCGGTTGGACACAGTTTTGTTCTACAATTCTTTTCCTATTTGAAGTAAGCCTTAAATCACAAAAGTCTATTCCATTTAAGAAAAACTTTTAAATAAATAACACTCGTTGCCACTTAATACATTCTCATTGCTCTTCACCACTCACATCATAACTATCATTATCATATGTATGCTCCTTACACATGTTCGCATGTTAACAAATAGAAAACTCATGTTCGCCTAACTGCTAAACAATAACCTTTAAATGGCAAAAATGGCTCAAAAAACAAACAACAATAATCACAACTTGAACCTCAACAGGCTGAAACTCTCTAAACTTTCTGACACAACAAGTAAGGGGAGGGGAGGTGGGGAGGAATAGAGAGAGAGTAGCATAGAAAAAGCATTAAAAATCCAAACATGTGTCTGCAGACCAACACGTTGTCGCAGACAAACACGTCCATAGCGCACTTCATGCTCATTGTTTACCCAACACTGTAACACCCTGCCTTACGCCCTGCCATCAACAATCTCCATCTTGCAGTCAGCACACTTCTTGCAATCCTTGCTAGAAGCTGAACAAGACAAAAAAAAAAGAAAAAACATATTTCACTGCAACATTTATACGCTGTGGCTGTAACATTCGATTTTATGTTGTACTTTTTTATACATAATATTTTATGATCTTTTTTGCTAACTCTTAAGCTATTTTTTATTTGTTATTGCTTTTGTTTTGAGTTCGGTTTTATTATTCTAACCAAAACATGCCAGAGAACAAGAAAACGCCAGAAGTTATTCCCTATACTTCCTCTGTATGAGAGTGTGAGTGTGTGTGTGTGCTTTTTGTAAAGAAAATAAAATACATGCATTATAAAATGTCAATTTTATTATAAGAACATTGAAGTAGACTCACACAAGCACGCAATATTTTGCATATGAATATTTTTCGTTTTGTTGCTGTTGTTAGTTTTGGCAATCGTAAAAGAAACAAATATTTATGACTACAACAAAATGGTAAAATAGAAGAAAAAAATCACACAAAAATATATGCAACAAAAGACAATGTACGTATTTGCTGTGCTCCTTTTGAGAACTCAGCCAAAAAGTATGCTTTGAAAAGAATAACTCTAAAATTTAGTTCAAGTGGAAAAAATTGCATAATTTATTTTGGCAAAAACCATTGAATTTCTAAGCACTCAATTTCTGTCAAGCTTGGCAAAAAATTCAACTCACACAAACACGCACACACTACATTCACGTCAGAAGGAAGTCTATACACACATACCATTTGCTAAGCATATATTGAGCATGAAATTATGTAACATTGATATAAAGGAATTTCTTTCTTTGGATTGTACTTTAACTCAATGTTGAATTATTTTCGTATGTAAATTTATTTGGTTGTAAATGTTGTCGTTGTTGATGCTGGTGTTCTTGTTGTTGTGACTGTTGCTCAAATTTTGTGCACAGCAAACAGTTTTGTTCACAACAGTAACGAGCTTAAGATCAGTATTTTGTGCAATCGGGCAAAATAAAGCATTGCCAGTAAATTTCTATTTTTAATGCAAAAGAAACTTCAGGTTTTTGCCAGGGAATCTATTGAATGGACACATTTTTTTGGCAATGTATTTGTACGATATTATTTGCAAATGTTATGCAATTTTAATAATACTTACATATTATGATTTCAGTTACTTCTGTGAAGGACTATTTTTTAAAATCATATGGCATATTTGGTTTAAGTGAACGATTTAACATTAGAGTAAGTTATGGTCAATAGTTTTTATATCGTTTAAATGTAAAAAGGAATCTTGATTTGAAACATCCATTTTACACTTATTCAAACTCAAGTTTTTTAGCTGCGCCCATCCAATTTGAAAATTTTCTGGAATTTTTCACGTCCCGTGCTTATGTTAATGTCCAGGATTGAGAATATGACCTTGCAGGGAGGTTCTAGAACATGTTAAGAAAATGTATCGAACCCAAAATCTATCTGCTTTATATGCATAAGTGTCTCCTTTGTTTTGTTTTCTAATTTTTTTTTTATATATTGTACCTTAATACATTAAAAAACAGAGAGATTAATAACCAACCTTTTTTTATTTTCAGGTAAGCTTACAAAACAGAAGTAATAGAGAAAATTGTCAAAACTTTTACTGGTAAGAATGTCACAACCTGAATATATTTTCTTAAAAACCTTAGTTTTTTTGATATTTTTTAACTTAAGAAATTATATATATCGACACATAAAATGCAAGAAGCCGTAACAACGTTTATGATTTTACAGAAGAAGCCAAAAACTTTTTGAGTTGCAGAAGTGTAAAATTTTGCAGAAACACGTATTTTGATACGGTGCACAGCAGGCGCGGATACAAGGGGGGGTAAAGGGGGTAATTACCCCCCAAGAACTTTTAAATACTTTACTTTTTAATATTTTATTTGAAGTAAATAATTGTACCCACAACTTAAGAGTACTTTTATGTATACATAAGCGATTCTAAAGGCGTTTTTTGAAAGAATACTACCAAAAAAAAAATAATCAGAGGTATTGATATAAAGTTTTTTATTGATTTCAACAATTGAAGCATAATCGCGAATAACGTTGTAGACGACATTTTTTTTTTGCGAATAACTGTGAGAATCACTCTCTTATATTATATATAAACAGAACTGAGTAAGCAGTTGAGCAGTTTGGGGTATTTTTATCGCATACTAAAAAAAGTTAATAAAAATGAATAAAAGTGCTTGTAAAATAAATACAAGTGAACAATTACAATTTTGTCGTTTACAACGTTTTTCTGGAGAGCGCTTCAATTATTATAGTACTTTAAAAAAAATTTGTTTTTTTTTTTGTTTTGTGACGTCATTTGTGTGTACGTGGCGTTTTTATGAAGCGATGCGAGAAGAGTAGGACCATTTTGCTTGCAAAATAACATGATCTGTAATCACCTGAAAAAAATATGTATACTTGAGTTTAGGTATATCAATTAATATACCTCGTATTGCTGGAAGACAGAGTCATCGTTGTAATGTCAACGTTTCAACACCAGAAGACTACTTTCGAATTTCCATATTTATACCATTACTAGATGATATCATTGCTGATATGGCGGCTCGTTTCAGCGAAAAATTTTTCCAAAAACTATATGTAAACGAAATCCTGCCAAACATAATTGATAAACACAACAATGAAAAGCTAAACAATTTGAGTGTTAACATTTCTAAGATAATAATTCCATTTTGTGACGGTAATAAGGAACTAATTCCAATTCAATTATTTCATGAACTTCAAATTTGGCAGTGTAAATGGGAGAGCGAAACTAAGGTTAATGATATCAACACCGTTTTTACTCTTTGTGACAATGACATTTTTCCACTAATTTCTAAAACGTTTGCTATCTTTGCCACGCTTCCTATCAGTGTAGCAACATCTGAGCGAAGTTTTTCTACACTGCGACGATTAAAAACATGGTTACGTTCAACTATGCAACAAGAACGATTGAATGGACTCGCATTATTGCATATTCATAGAGACATTAAAATAAATATTAACGAAGTTATTGATAACTTTGCCGCAAAAAAGAAGCGCTGCGATGATTTTGTCATATAATTTTGTCTCTATCTAATGACTATCTAATAATCAGTATACATTTTGTATTGTTCATTTATGTTTCAAAGTGTACCATATCATAGTCGTAACGTCAGAACAATAAGTTTCAAATTCCTTTATTTTTTTTATTGAAAAGTACTATGTTTTTTCATTGCACATATTTGAAAATATAATTGTGCAATGTTTTATAATGGAATAAATGTGAAAAATTTTAATAAATCAACCTTAATTCCAAAATTAGTCAAATTTAGAGGTTTTTATTTACTTTTCGCTAAGATATTCCAGAAAAAGGGAAATATAAATAAATACGGAAATGTGCGTGTATGTGTCTGGAAAAATTGCTTCTTACACAATTCGATAATTTCAATTCAAAAAAGTACAATTTTTTTATTTGTAAAAAGACAACATTTTCTCAAATCGAAAATGTGTGACTTTGGTAATTTACCCCCCCCCCAAGATTTTTTCCAGATCCGCCGCTGGTGCACAGTGGACGTGAAAGTGATTTTTTGGCATTTTGTGATCAAAAATATATAACTTCTAAATGAATGAACATTTTTTTTCATTAGAAGAGGAAACATAAACTCTTTAATATGAGGAATTATAAAAAAATCTGCAAGATTTTTTCTACATGTTTTTCGGGTGAGAAGTTGGTTTTTAGAAAATTTTTATATGTCTAAGAGCGTAGTAGGCTCATATCCGGTAGTAGGTTTATATCCGATTTTAGTCGTTTTTGGATGTGTTCTTTATTTTGTAGATAAACAAGTATGAACCAAGGCAATATCTTAAAAACTATGACATTTTTTATACCACGTTGCAGAGCTGTAAAGTTTGCATTCAAATTCAGAATTTTAAGTACAACTGAATAACGACATAAGAATGCATTCAATGAATGCAAAATTGATTTATAAATAAAATTTTTAATTCACATTCAATTTTAAAAAAATGATTAGTTAATCATTTCAATTATTCATTTTCGTAATTCAGAATAATGAATCAATTCTTTTATTCATTTGAATGCTATTCACAAAGAATGCCATTCACAAAGAATTACAGAATTTTCAATTATTCTACTTTTATTCATTATTCATTTTTTTTTTCGTAATTCATTTTTTATTCTTTATTCATTTGTTATTCATTATTCATTTTTTGTTCATTATTAATTTTTTATTCATTATTCTTTTTTTATTCATTATTCATTTTTTATTCATTACTCATTTTTTATTCATTATTATTTTTTATTCATTATTCATTTTTTATTCATTATTCTTTTTTTATTCATTATTCATTTTTTATTCATTATTCATTTGTTATTTATTATTCATTTGTTATTCATTATTCATTTTTTATTCATTATTCATTTGTTATTCATTATTCATTTTTTATTCTTTATTCATTTGTTATTCATTTTTTTGTCATTGCTTAGGACTCGGGCTGTCTTTTTCTTTTATTATTTTGACGATATAGATAACAACAGCAAAAAAATTTTATAAATATCTTAAGAAATCAAAAAAAAACATAACAGACAAACCTAAATCGTCGCGTCTTCAATCTGTTAAAAAAACGCAACAAAAAAAATTTTAGGAAATTGGTAAGAGAATTCGGTGGCATTAAAAGCATGTTTAATTTGGGCCTTACTAGTTTCTAAACGTACGCTTGATCTCTGTTGTCTTAACTTATGAAGAACCAATTCCTCACACCCCGCTGGAATAAGTATATCGGTTATGACAAAAAATTTAAGAGTATGTAGTTGGTTACTTCGGTTATCCATTTACCACTGGGACGAAGAAGCAAGCTCGGCATTAATTCGCTGGAAATAGTCATGACTGCGTGCTGAGCTCACTCTGAATTTTATTAACACTCAACCTACCGATATTTCTTCTATACCTTTTCCTGAACCTCATCATCAAATTACTGATAATGAACATATCCATCATTTTTATTATTAAACGCAGTAACGGTTTATTAATTATTAAATGTATTTAATGTACTTATAATGGTATAGAATGAAAAATCATGTATAGATTCGAAAAGCAATAATAGCAGGCCAGATTTACCGATTGCGTTCAGTTTAGTGTTAACCTAGTTTGTGTTTGCAAGCGTACGATTCTAAGTACATGAAGTTATTTCATATTTAAGGGGGTAGTTCGGTTACTTGGATTCCTTTTTTCAAAAGTTTATTTCATGTTTCATTCAGATGAGAAACTCAATTTTTTTACATATCGATGGTTTAATATAGAAAAGGCGTTTTTCTATAGAAAACTTTTTAAATGCTGTTTTTATATAAAATAGGCAACAAATTTACAATCGTAGCTTTCGCAAAAAAAAACGAGTTACGCATTTTCTATATTAAGCCATCGATATAAAAGTACAAAAAATTATTTTGAAGTTCTCACAAGTTTTTGGTAACTTAAATTGTACATACTTTTATTAACAGATATCTTTCTGTTCCTGAAGTTAGAGAACGACGCGTTTTATATCAAGTTTTATGTTGGATTTCTTAAACCAATTTTTAAATGAAAATACTTTAATTGTGAGCTATTTAGATCAAATAAGTTTGAAGAAGGCAATAACAACTCTGTATATATGTATATTAACTTTTTAAATTTTTTTTTTTTTGTTCTTATCAATATCGTCAAATTGACAAGCAATACCAAAAAAATGAATAACAAATGAATAAAGAATAAAAAATGAATAATGAATAACAACGGAATAATGAATAAAAAATGAATAATGAATAACAAATGAATAATGAATAAGAAATGAATAATGAATAAAAAATGAATAATGAATAACAAATGAATAATGAATAACAAATGAATAATGAATAAAAAATGAATAATGAATAAAAAATGAATAATGAATAAAAAATGAATAATGAATAACAAATGAATAATGAATAACCAATCCATAATGAATAAAAAATGAATAATGAATAAAAAATGAATAATGAATAACAAATGAATAAAGAATAAAAAATGAATAACGAATAAAAAATGAATAATGATTAAAAATAGAATAATTGAAAATTCTGTAATTCTTTGTGAATGGCATTCTTTGTGAATAGCATTTAAATGAATAAAAAATTTGATTCATTATTCTGAATAACGAAAATGAATAATTGAAATGAATAATTAATAATTTTTTTTAAATTGAATGTGAATTAAAAATTTTATTTATAAATCAATTTTGCATTCATTGAATGCATTCTTTTTTCGTTATTCATTGATTCATTTTTTTGTGATTTAAATCAAATTGAATGCATTCTTTGCACAGCTCTGCCACGTCACTTTGTATGGGAGTTTGGAGCTTTGATATCGTCACTTTGTATGGGAGTTAGGCGTGGTTCTTATCCGATTCTAGTCATTTTCGGGTTAGATCTTTCCTTTGTAGATTAAACGTGTGTGCCAAGTTTCAAGGCGATATCTGGAAAATTATAGGTTTTATGAAGGTCTTACCATATTGATGACGTTACTTTGTAAAGCAATGTTTTTAATTTGTTTTTTTTTTTTGCTGCTAAAAGATAATATATACAGCTGCGGTCAAAATAATAGTAGCGCCCTTATATTCATACGTGTTTGGATAAATAATACTAGTATACGAATTTCGGATCCGGTAAGTCCATTTTCATTCCTATATGTACTTTCAACACTCGTTCCAACTCCGTACTCAGTTTCCTCCTATATTGTAAAACTTTCAAGATACAGGGTGTTTTACGGTTTAGGTACGTGTTTAGTATTATTGATCTAGAATCTAAACTACTCACCATAAAATAAAAAATAATATTTTTTATTCTAGAAAAAATATCAGATTTTTCATAAGTATATCAATCGCTTTCGTGTCATGTGCTGTAGCGGAGAAAAAATTTTGAGATTATCCAAAAAAATATCTACAAATTTTCTATCTTTTGTTTTAGCTGAGTTGTTACTGTCCTAAGTTAGAATTTAAAAAAATACTGTTGATTAAGTGTATTTTTACATGAAAAAAATACATTTTAAATTTGGACGATTACAGCTCCGCTAAAACAAAAGATACAAAATTTGTTGATATTTCGTTGAGTAATCACAAAATTTTAGCTCAGCTGCAGCACATGACACGAAAGTGGTTGATATATTGATAGAAAGGTTGATATTTTTTCTAGAATACAAAATATTATTTTTTATTTTATGGTGAGTAGTTTAGATTCTAGATCAATAATACTAAACACGTACCAAAACCGTAAAACACCCTGTATCTTGAAAGTTTTACAATATAGGAGGAAACTGAGTACGGAGTTGGAACGAGTGTTGAAAGTACATATAGGAATGAAAATGGACTTACCGAATCCGAAATTCGTATACTAGTATTATTTATCCAAACATGTATGAATATAAGGGCGCTACTATTATTTTGACCGCAACTGTAATACCTTTAATATGAGAACTTGAAATAATTTCTGCGATTTTTGCTTCCCTATTTTTTTATACCCCCACGTTTAAAATACGTAACAGAAGTATATTAACTTTGTCACTCCGTTTGTTACACTAATTTAGAAGCGTGGCAAGTATAGAAAAGTATATATATTCAAATATATATATATATTGCAAATTTGTTTTGTTTGGAGCTTTAAAAAAAAAACTTTAGCCCACCTCTCATACAAAGTGACGTCATGATTATAGTAAATATAATTTATACAGAGTCTATCTAACGTTTTTTTTTTCAACTAGTGCTTATTTCGTGAATGGTAACACTTAGCTCATGTCTGATTTCACAGATAATTAGTTTTTTCCTTCCGCTGAACAAATATGGTTGTGTGTACGCTTGAACAACGCTGGGAAATATTGCGACATTGACATCAAAATCATGATGCCGATTTTGCCAAAAAAATCATATTTTCAGATGTAGCTCATTTTACTCTTGGCGGGTATGTAAACAAGCAAAATTGTTGCATTTGGGGCACAGAAAACCCGCACGCATACATTGAAAAGCCGCTGCACCCAAAACGAGTCACTGTTTGGTGCTGATTTTGGTCCAGAGGCATAATTGGGCCATTTTTATTCGAAAATGAGCAAGGAGTGGCCGTTACAGTAAATTTTTACAGTCAATGGCGATCGTTATCGGGCCGTGTTGAACGAATTTTTGTTCACAAAAATTGAAGAGGAGGATATTGGCAACATTTGGTTTCAACAGGACGGCGTTACGTGCCACACAGCCGAAGCTACACTCGATGTTTTGCGCCCTGTTTTTGAAGATCGCACTATCAGCCGCAGAGCTGATGTCGTTTGGCCACCTCGGAGCTGCGATTTGACACCGTTGGACTATTATTTGTGGGGTGCCCTCAAAGATAAGTGTTACGCCGACAAGCCAGAGACAATTGACGCTTTAAAGGACAATATTCGTGAAGCCATTGGTGAAATACAGCTGCACACAATCGATACTGTGCTTAAAAATTGGACCGATCGTGTAGGCTACTGCATGGCCAGCCGAGGCAGCCATTTGAATGAAATTATTTTTCATTAATAACCGAAAGGATTGTACTTTCCAACAAAAAAAGAAATTTGAGAAAATATTCAGTAGTTTTTTTAAAGAATTTTAAAAAAAAAAATTATTTGGCGGACCCTGTATATTTATTTCAGTAAGGATTTCTGAGATGTCAGGATTGGCGGGCTGTACAATGATGAATGACGTAACGAATGAAAGAGCTGGATGCGTAGGCATGCACAATTTGGTTGGTTTTTCTACTGATGACCTCTGACCTGAAATGTTAGCGTTTAAAGGGAATTTTCATAAAAGCACCTAAACTATAAGAGATGGAAGAGCATGGTGTAGGAGGGAATTTTAGATATTGCTGAGATGTAAAAAAAAACAAGACATTTTTTGCTTTCACTTACAGATACCCTACAAAAAGCATTTTTGTATGTAATATGTGTGAATATATACTGTGATAGTGAAATTTTTAACATGTAGTAAATTTTGAAAAAATTCCGTTTTTACGATATCACAACTATCGCGATATCCCGAAAACTATAGAGTTTCTCAGTACAACGTAATTTCGTATGAAAGTCAACTAAATCAATAAAATCAACATAATAAAAATGACAAGGTCATTAATAATCAATAACAAGAAAACTTAAAAAAAAATTTTTAAAACTATCACAATATCTCTTTCCAATCACAAGTTATGGCTAAAAATCAATTTTGTTCATATCATTGACTATCTTTAGTACTAAAAACTCATTTTTGTATTAAAACTATTTATCCTTTGAAATTGCGCTCACGCTTATACATGAGCAAGAGAGAATGTACGTATACACAATGTATTACACATATGCGTGCACTTAACTTCTGTAAAGATAGCCCAAAATCTTCAGCCAAAGTTTTTGCCGAATCCGCCGCAAATCATATATAAGTATTGAATTCGCTGCAGCTATAAAATTGAGTTAAACATAAATTTTTTAGCAAAAATGTATATTTATTTGATAAATTTGTCACCTCTTCTCTAAATTGCTATCAATCGTCCTTGATATAAACAGCTTCGAACTAAAAAACTTAGTTAAAGTAAAAATTTTTTTTTCTAAAAACGAAAAAGTTATGGAAAATTAAAAGGCCCTGCATAATAAGGCAGAAATGTATTTTGATGTGCCAAATCGAATGGCACATCTATCGTCCTTGGTACATAAATTTGGGCATAGTGCAAAAAATCGTGATTTTTTATGAAAGTAAGAATTGCACACCCCAAAACTTGCCCCAAACTAAAGGGTTCCATTCTGAATTTTTGATATATGAAAGTAGATAGCAAACTGATAATACTAGGCCTTAGTCCCAAAATTGCTATCTATCGTCCTTCATACCGTAAAATGGTATTGAAGTAAAATAATGACTTCAGAAAAATAAATGTATTTTTAAAACGAAAAGAAATATAAAAGGTGAAAAGGTTACACTCTAGATTTTTGTTCAAAAATGTATTTTTATGTGTTAAATCTACTGGCACTATGCTCATGTTTCGTGTTCATGCTATCGTTCTTGGTTCCTAAATTTTTATATGAAAAGCAAAAAATCGTGATTTCTTTATGATAGTAAGAATTCCTATCTTACTTGAGAAACTTGCCCCAAAACAAAAAGTACCGTTCTGGATTTGAGATATATGATAGCTGATAGCAAATTAAATATATTAGTCCTTAATCCCAAAACTGCTATCTATCGTCCTTCATACCGTAAAATGGTCTTGAAGTAAAATACTCAGTTCAGAAAAGAAAAAAAATGTTTTTAAAACGAAAAAAAATATAGAAGCCAAAAATGTTCCACTCTACATTTATGTTCAAAAATGTATTTTTATGTGTTTAGTCCAATGGAACTATGCTCGAGTCCCTTTCTATCGTCCTTGATACCTAAATCTGGGCTGAAGTAAAAAAATTGTGATTTTTTTATAAAAGTAAGAATTACCACACCAAAACTTGCCCCAAATTAAAAGGTTCCATCCTGAATTTTTGATATGTGATAGCAGATAGCAAACTGAATGTATTAGTCCTTAATCCCAAAAATTGCTATCTATCGTCCTTCATACCGTAAAATGGTATTGAAGTAAAATAATCAGTTAAAAAAAATTTTATTTTTAAAACGAAAAAAACTATAAAAAGTGAAAAGGTTCCACTCAATATTTTTGTTCATAAATTTATTTTTATGTGTTTAATTCAACGGAACTATGCTCAAGTCCCGCTCCTTGGAACCTAAATTTGGGCTGAAGTGCAAAAAATTTTGATTTTTTTATGAATGTGAAAATTCCACATTCCAAAATTTTTGCATGCTATCGACTTCGATTCTACTGAGCCGATTGAGCTGAAATGTCTCGAATAGGAAATGGTTTAGGAATACCAGTATAATCTTCCACTTATCAAAGCTAAAACCTTCTTATTAGTAAAAAGAATGACTTCTAATTTTTTTAAAGATAAAACAACTAAGGCATGCGTCTTATGATAACAACGTTTGGTCTTTGACCTGAAAGGAAAGGGATAGATAAGTAGAGAAAGAATTGATTGGAACCATTAGTGAATTATCGATTAGGCCGGCCAACATGAAAGACAATTTGAATTGCTTATAACAGAGGCTAGTGTTATGCCTTAACCTCGGCAAGCATTTCCAAGCCTCAGTTGTTCCTGTCCTTTAATTCCACACTTTCCACAATTTTGTTGTGGGTTTCTTGTTTCCTATATGTGTCATACATACAACTTTGTGTCATACATGAAAAGGTCTTGTTTAGGATTTTTTTTTTTTGCCACACATTAAAATAATTTATAACAAATTTTTGTTTACATGAAAGATATATGTATATTTGAAAAAAGAATTGCTTTTTATGTCAAAACATTAAATTAATTAGTGGGATACAGCGATTATTCAGAATTTGCGAGGGATTCAAAAAAAGAAAAATTGTTTTACCGTGATCAGTGCTGCTCGTCACTGGATCATCAGAAATAAAAACAGGGATCATTAGTTAAAAAAATATTTTTTTTTCCAAAATGTTAACTAGTTGTGCCTCCTTAAAACCAGTCACCTCAAAATATGTATGCGAGTTATAAAAAGAGGGCGCTTGGCACTTCCTATACAACTTCAAAAGCAAAAATGTGTTTATCCGATCAATGCATCTCCAAAAACAAAAAACGATTACTCCAAAAGTAACCGTTGGAGTGAGTTAAAACTTTCAGAAAATTTATACCTCGGTGTCCGATTATTTCGATACAGACACACAACATAAGCTACAAATTTATAAATTAATAATTTTATAGGTAAGATGTAGCAAAGTGCGCTGGGACATAGCTATTTTAAATATATAATTAAACCTTTTCTATATTGCTTACTTCATTGAAATTTATTATGAATGCACTTCTAACTTTTGCATGTTTCTTTCAACATTCGATCAGTACCATCCACCATTAACCCTTACCTTATCATATAACACTGATATCAAAAATACACATTTCGAGCACTCGTACAGCTTTAGCTTTCGGAAAACTGATTTTGTAAAACTAGAAATTTTATTCAGTAGAATCGATTTCCAACATCTCTTCGATAATGCTCATGAAAGCGTTGATACTGAAGTTGCTCACTTCTATGACATAATTTTCGACTGCTTCACTCATTCTGTCCCCTCACCAGGCAGAAAAACTTTTCGTCATGTCCTCCCTGGTACAATAAGGAACTACGTGTACTCCGCAACAAAAGGAACAAACTATGGCGTGCATATTTAATTTCTCGTTCTTCTCTTGATCTCACAAATTATCTTCACGCCTTTAACCTTTTTTCCGCACTCTGTGAAACGCTATACGAGTCTTATCTTGCTCATATTCAAACTAAATTGCTGTCGGATCCTAAAAGCTTCTACAAGTTTATAAATATTAAAAGACAATCTGACAACTACCCATCTACCCTTACTTTTTCGGACATCTCCTCAGACAACCCGGAAATAATTGCAAACCTATTTGCAAATTTTTTCAGTCAGTCATACACTAATCATAACGACGAACTAAACTACGAGTATTTTTCTTTGTTAAAGGACTGTCCTCAAACGTCGCTAACTTCTGTTGATATTGCACTAGCTGATGTGTTAGAAAAGATAAATAATCTGAAGGACGATTATTCTCCAGGACCCGATGTCTTGCCTGCTATTGTTATAAAAAAATTCGAGGACGTGTTGGCTCATCCCCTATTGGCTCTTTTTCAACTTTCTATTTCTAATTCCGTTTTTCCTAAGTTGTGGAAGAGCTCATGCATAATACCTCTGCATAAGAAAGGACCAAGAAATGATATTTCCAATTACAGACCTATTGCAAAACTTTCATGTACAGGGTTGCCCATATTCGACGGACCCATGTTTTTTTTAAAAAAATCAAAGAAAAAAATAAAAATTTGGCAGTTGGCAATCTTAATTATTTAATTTGTTCCAAGTAGATTTGTTTACATCAATTTTTGAATATGATATCTCTCAAATGGCCGCCTCTGGCGTTGATAGCGTATTGTGCCCTTTTTGCAGCATTTTCCATCGTTTTCGCCAACATTTCGGCCGGAATTGCGGCTATTTCTTCACGAATGTTGTCCTTGAGCTCTTCTACGTACCTTGGCTTGTTAACGTAAACCTTTGACTTCAAATATCCCCACAAGAAGAAGTCAGGCGGCGTCAAATCGGGCGAACGCGGTGGCCAGTCCAAATCACCACTTTTCGACATCAAACGGCCCGGAAACAAATTCTTCAGAAAATCGATTGTTATGCGACTTGTGTGCGGTGGAGCGCCGTCTTGTTGAAACCAGAACTGCCTCATACGCTTTCGACGAATAATTGGCATCACAAAATTGGTCATCATGTCGCGATAACGCTCCTGGTTGATGGTAACAGCATGGCCATTTTCATTTTGGAAGAAAAACGGCCCAATGACCGTTTTCGCACTAACGCCGCACCAAACTGTGACTTTTTCGTCATGAAGAGGCACTTCTTGAATCTCCTGAGGATTTTCAGTGGCGTAAATGCGGCAATTTTGCTTATTTACGGTCCCATTCAATGTGCACTTCTCACATTTTTTAATCTTTTAAAAGCACGTTGAGTTTTCACAATTGACTTCTTCTGTTGAATGTAAATTTCAACTATTTCAGAGCGCTCGCGTGGCGTGTATTGTTCCATCGTAAAAATCTGCTTGGACTGACGCTTCAAACGCGGTATGTCATTAAGCGATCTGACATCTCTGTCAAAAGTTATGGCGTTGCCAGATGGGTCCGTCGAATATGGGCAACCCTGTACTCCAAAAATGCTTGAAAGCATTATTTATGACATTCTCTTTTTCCATTGCAAATCTATTTTTCCTCCCAGCCAACACGGCTTCCTCAAAGGAAGATCGACTACCACTAACCTTGCAGAATTTGTTTCAAACGCTCTATGCTCGTTGGAAAGCGGGTACGAAGTTGATGTAGTGTCTACCGACTTTAGTAAAGCGTTCGACAAAATCTCACGCACTATCATTCTTCTTAAGCTTAAAGCCTTTGGTTTTAAATCACTCTTTATATCTTGGATTAAAGCATATCTCGAAGAACGCCATTATAATGTCATCTTTAGATTTTCCAATTCAGATTCTTTTTCAGCTACCTCTGGTGTCCCACAAGGTAGTGGTCCTTGGTCTTTTGTTGTTTGTCTTAACAATCTCTGATGTAGATGGCATCATCAAAGAATCCAATCTCTCTGTGTATGCTGATGATATGAAAATCTATCGGCGCATACAAACTAACGACGATTCTCACTATCTTCAAGAAGATCTAGTTAGTTTTTCCACTTGGTGTCAAAAAAATCTTCTAGAGCTCAACGTTAGTAAATGTCAAGCTATTACATATTCACGCAAGCGTCTCCAGCTTCCCCCAAGAACTAATTACTTACTCGGCAAACCAGTTCCTCCTGTAAGCTTTTTACGGGACTTAGGTGTAATATGTGACAAGGAACTTAATTTTAGGTCTCATATTTATAATATCATTAGTAGAGCCAATTCTGCACTGGGTTTTGTGAAACACTGGTCCAGAGAATTCTCCAACCCTTACGTTACTAAATCTCTCTACCTTACCTTTGTTAGACCCATCCTCGAATATGCCAGCCAGGTTTGGTCTCCTATCTACAACATCCATTCTGTGCGAATCGAAGCCGTTCAACGAAGATTCATTAGGTTCGCACTACGCGGTCTTCCCGGTTCTGATAGTTTCAACTTACCTCCTTATGCAGACCGCCTGAAGTTGATTAACATGCAATCTCTTGCAAAACGAAGAGAAGTTGCAGATGTACTCTTCATTCATCAACTTGTATGCGGTACCATTAACTGCCCTGCACTACTCCAATTAATATCCTTTAATACAAACCCACGTAACCTTAGGTCTATTCCTCTCTTCCACCTCAACTTCCATCGTACCGACTATGGTTGCAGTGAACCTGTAACCAGGATGCTTCGTGTAACTAACAATTTGATCAGCGAATTTGATTTTCATCTGAGCAGATCTCGACTCCGAAATGCCCTTCTAAACTCCAACGCCACTTCTTCTTAACTCCAACGCCATTTTTCCCCCTCTATAATTTTTTTCTTACAATTAAGATATGATACATATTCCCTGTTAATTATTGTAAGTTCCCTTTATTACTTTTCTCCCCGTATTTCCTTTTTGACGTGTTCTTATAATTACGTTTTTCTGGACGAATTGGATATCTTTCGAACACTAAAACAAGGGAAGGAAAGAAAAAAAAATAAACCTTGTTAGAATAAGTTACGACCCTGTTAGAATAAAATTAGTTCTTAGTTAATCAGCTTGTATTAAGCTTAACGAATAAATAAATAAATAAAATTTCATATTTTTTTTTTTTGCCTGAACTTCTGCTGAAATATGCTGGTCAACACTTTTTCAAAAGAGCTTTCTTTAGCAACAGTAGAGTTTCATTAAAATTTTCTAAAAATATATCAATAAATTTCTATGCTCTGCGTTATCAAGCTATTGTATGTTTCTATAACAAAATTTTCATTCATAAAGTTAACCAACTTTAACAAATTAACATTTTAACCTTTACCTCAACTTAACCATTACTACCACAAAAATATAATTCATAGCTAGACCAAATGAACACAGAAGTGATAACATTGAACGGCAAAGCTTTTTGTGTTTTTTCCTGTAATATTTCTGCATTTCATATAAATAATCAAAAAACTTTTTTGCTGCAAAAGTTTAAAAAGTTCCAAAACAATTTCAATTTAGTAAATAGAATTGCAAATTCCCCAAAAACTGACTTCCGTAAATGTTGTTATCCCAACACACTCACACTCAAAAGCCAACATTATCAAAAAAAAAAGAAAGCCCCCAAAGGAACTTCCACTTCTCTTAAAAATAGAACAATAGCATTTGAAGCTTCAACTGGAGTGGAATTGAATGTGAACTAAAACAAAAAAGAAAAAAAAAGCATTGCCAAACTGATTTCATCCCGATTGAGTTCACTGCAAATTGTTTCCCTCCAATACAAGGACTAGAAGATACTCGCAAATTTGTTGTTACACTTTGGCAATAAGTCGTTTGGCGAAAAGTTGCTCAAAACAAAACGGTTGCCGGTTGAGTTACAATTTGTGTGTCAGTGTGTGATGTAAGTGGGTTGGTGGAGATTTCGCATATCCACGTATGTGTCTGTGTGGCTGTGTAAAATCGGAAGCAGTTTTAGTGCTGCATTCATTTGCTATGTTACACCTTATTGCTAGTGTGAGTGTGTGTGTGTGTGTGTGTGTGCGTTTCTGAGTTGTTGAAACAAAGCCATATTCTTGGTTGATGTACATCAAAATCCATGGAAAATTTCCATAAACTTAAAAAATTGAGCCTTATCTCCTAGGAGACAAACACTCGTACACACCACGCAGGCAGAGCGTTAAAAAGCATACTTGTGTGTGTGTGTGTGTGTGTGCTTACTTGAGTGATTTTACAGGAAAAATTCTGCTCTTGAGGCTTATTTCATTTGTAGCGGTTCAGGAGAATAAATTGGTTTATTAAAGTGACTGAACCTAAAAAAAAAAACCAAATGTTTTCCATAAGCCAAAAACTCATAAAAAAAAATAAAAATGACGAGATTTCAGCTAGGAGTGAAATGATACAAAAATACTAGCTAGTTCATGCAGGGCAATAAATAACTTTTCAGGCACATTCTTAAAGTTTATTTTCTTCTAGATTTTGTAACTTTTCATTCCTTTTTTCTAAGTTCATTACAAAAGCTGTCATGCATTTTTTTGTGTGCTTAACAAAGCAAGTCTTTTTGTGGCTCCTTATCCACTTGATTTTTTCCTAATGGACGTGCCTTAAGATCATCTTTTGAGTCTGTTAAGCCACTAGAGTCTCCAAACATATTATATTTATGCAAAATAAACTACTTTAAGGTGAAAAATTATATATTAAAGAAATGAAAAATTACATATAAATTATTCTTACCAATAAGAGCACCTGGTCAATCGATGGCAAGAACTGATCATAGCCAAGTATCGGTAAAACAGCATTCAGAAACAAAATGTGAAATGGCATTACAAATTGTTACATGAGTTTTGAAGCACCCTCTAGTATTCAAGATAGTAAAAATATATAAATTAATAAAAAATTAGTTCAAAAAACTAAAACTCGACTACTACAATTATCAGCTCTATTTGTAATTTTTGTGTGTCCCCAATATTAAAAACGATTTTGTTGCAGCGCACTTAGTTGGTTGCTATTGTTTTGCGCAACACTGTATATTAGAGTGACCGCAAAAAATCAATGTCGGAATCTTGTTCGTCTTAACCCCACAAAACGAATCCCCTTTTCAGATATTGGGATAGCCAAAATTTAAGCCCGAATAAACGACGGTAACACGTGCCGCTCGTCGCTCAAAATTTGAAAAAAACGAATTTTTTGGCCAAAAAGTTGACGTATTGAGCCATAACTCGAGAAAGGTAAATAATAAAAACACGCACGATATCACAAAAGATAGCTTATTTTGTTCTTCAAAATTTATGTTATGAACAAAATTGTTGTAACTCTGAGTCAACCGAGTTACGGCAGCCTTTAGCTCCGAAAACGTGACCTGGTGCCACCAGGAGCATACTTCATATATTATGTTATTATGTGATAAATTTGTAATTTTTTTGGTATATTTTTAAGTTTAAAGTAGAAATGTAATAAGAACCACAAGTGATACAGTTAAATTCAAGAACATTTTTATTTTAATATATAAAAATCAGGGATATATTCGATAATATTACATAGTTATCCAATTTGTTATAGAGCTTTTGTTAAAGTACTTTTTGAAATGTTTGGGATACAATGCTCGGCATTTGCTTACAACTTGCAGGACATATTGCTTTTGTTCTTCATCTTTTGTCAGAAGGTCGTTGAAGTCAGTTATTAATTTAATACCACGCTCAGCCATATTATTTACTACTTTTAATGTTTTGACAATTTTCAATCCTTCTTGGAAGTTATTATTTTGAGGCCAGGTGTTTGGATTTTGTCTAAGAAAATCTATTTTTTATATTAAATCGGTCAAAAAAATTAAACGTTTCTTTGGAAAGTAAATTAATTAATCCTCCATCAACCAACTCTTCTAACTTTTCTTTCCTAACTTTTGGATTTACAACCCTAGCTTGCTCTGATGGTTCATGTGGGTTACTGAGCAATTTATTAGCCATTAATAACTTTTCATCGTCTGTAATGGTGGGATCAAAGAACGACAATCCAACCAACTCTGTATTCAAATACCACAAATGATTCGAAAACTTAGTGAGTGCTATTTCTGCGATGTCGTTGTCACATTCTTTATAGTCTAATAGACTACGCAAAATGTCTAAATCTTGCTTTGGCGCTAGATGAGCTTTTGGAGCATTGAACCAAGCTTTACAGTAAATTTTAACTAGAAAAACAGCAATAGCACTTACAGAACTTTCTTCTCCTCTAGACATCTTAAATTGGCGCCGAAAAATAAATATTTTAAAGCAGTAAATAGCCTTTGCCATCCATCTGGCGTGATGAATGGCGCCTGGAGTTCTAAAACCCACAACATTGCCGTCTAGTGATCCTACAAATACGAGAACCAACTGCAACAGCTCCTTGTAGTCATCTCTTGGATGGTTCTCAGTTAATTTCTTTTTGAATTCAGCAGTAACATGTGCAATTAATTCTGGAGATAGCTACTTTTGTATTAGATTGTCACTAATACCTGTGTCATATTTTTGTTTGTCTATCTTGGGCCACGCAAGGAGAAATCTTTTGAAAATGTCTGGATGAGGTCCCGTGGTTGAACCCATTTTTGTGTCGAATACGCCTCTTAACATAATTTCCAAGATATGGTGACGGCAAGCTAGGTGCAGTAATACTCTTCCTAACATTTGCTGCAATATGACGCATGCTCCTTTAAATCTTCCAGTGTTGGATGCTGTAGTATCAAAGCACATCGCCTTGACGGTGTTGGGAAGACCCCATTGCTGTAGGCATTCATATACGGCAAGTGCTTGCTCCTCTCCTGAGCTGTTTTCTGTTACAGGAACTCCCAGCAGTTGTTCCTTACCGCCGTATGAAATAGCAATAGCTATTCGCTCACATTGCTCATTTTTTAAAACGCCCGGTCAAAAGTTTACCGTCCCAATGGACAACCACGGCCTCTTTTTCTGGAATGTTTACTTTATCTAAAATATTTTTAGTATACTGTTCTCTGAACATTTTCCTTCTAGTATGTAAGAAAGTTTTGGAGACTTTGTACTTAAGAGGGTCAAGGTTAAGTGCCTCTAGTGTAGCTATTAAAATTCTCGTGGCATTTCTGTCGGATACCTTACACCGATCTAACAAAATTGACAATTTCATGTTTAAAATCTCGTGAACGCCTCTTGCATATGAAACTTTCATCCTTTTTCTATCAGATGGACCTAGATCTTCTGCAGCTTCTTCCGGGATGTCCATTGCCTCCAAGTTTTCAAGCTCCTGGTAGATGATGTCCTCTTGAGTGTCTTCTTCTTCTCCGAAATTGTACTCATCATCCGTCCCTAAGAAGCATCAAGAAAATAATAATAATAAATTGGAATAATAATATAAAAAACTCACCAATATCAAAATATTCTTCTTGGATTTGTCGGTTAATTCTTTCAAGTTCCTTTTGCGCCTTGATTTCTTCAGCTCTAGATAACTTGCGATCTACACCAGACATGCAACCTGGACGGCCCTTCTGCCTCTGTTTCACGAGAAAAGCCTTATCTACTTCCGATTTCATCAGAGTCAAGGCATCTTGATGAGCAATATCAAAAAGATCGTCTAACTTTTCAAGAAACTGTTTAAATTTGTTTTTGATCGTTTCCGATGTTTTCTTCCTGTCTTTTTTAAGAATTCTCCACTCGACGTGAAGTTTTTCAAGCTTTGTTATTGCATTTTGCTCATCTTAGCTGGGATTCGAGCTTTCTGCCAAAAAATTAACACCTCTCGTATAGTAAGTTTTGCTGATTCTCTTAGAGTTAATTTTACAGTACGTAAATTATAAAATAAAGCACACAAAACTTTTCGATTTGAGGGTAGTTTACAACCTGTGATCTGGTGAATGGGAAAGCCAACAAGAAATATTTTATCCTTGGTCCGGCTTTGTACACCTGATGTGGATGCCATTTCAGAGTCTAGGTAAATTGATTTCTATATATTTAAATAAAAATAAAAATAAAATAAAAATTAAATAAATTAATTAAAATTAAAAATTTATCACATAATAACATAATATATGAAGTATGCTCCTGGTGGCACCAGGTCACGTTTTCGGAGCTAAAGGCTGCCGTAACTCGGTTTGACTCAGAGTTACAACAATTTTGTTCAAAATATAAATTTTGAAGAACAAAATAAGCTATCTTTTGTGATATCGTGCGTGTTTTTATTATTTACCGTTCTCGAGTTATGGCTCAATACGTCAACTTTTTGGCCAAAAAATTGGTTTTTTTTTAAATTTTGAGCCACGAGCGGCACGTGTTACCGTCGTTTAATCGGGCTCAAATTTTGGCTATCCCAATATCTGGAAAGGGGATTCGTTTTGTGGGGTTAAGACGAACAAGATTCCGACTTTTTTTTTGCCCCATATAAGTTGCGGTCACTCTACTGTATATATATAAAAATTCATTTACGTTTGTTTGTGTGTCCTGAATTCATTTCTACGCCGTTCATCCGATCGCGATGAAACTTTCAAAATTTGTTGTTCGCAGGTGTTAATCGTAGTAAGGACAGCGTTGGACAAGGAGGCGTGGTACCTCCCATACAACCCAAATTTGAGATACCGAATAGCTTTTGAGTTATAGTTCGCACAGCCATGAAATTTGGTATGCGACCAGAATTTACACGTGCCGTTTCACTGATCAAATTTTATAGGCTTTGTAAAATGATAAGTGACACTTTCCATACAGCCCAAATTTGCGATACCGAATTGCTTTGGAGTTATAGGTCGCACAATTTACACATGCAGGTTCACTGATAACATTTTATGGAAATTTAGAAACGGGGGCATGGCAGCAACGTGCCGGATTTCAGATTGTAATTTATAAAAATTTTTTTCAAAAAATATTATTAATTTTTTTGTATTCGCTAGACAAAATATTTTGTAGATTTCTAATTTTTTAATCAATTTCGACAAATGAAAGCTCGTTAGAAAGTTGATGTATGCTTAATATGATAACGTATTTTGTTCATTAAAAAAAATTGATTATGAAAATTTTTAATTGTTTCTGAAAAAAAAAACAACATTTATTTACCCATATAAATGGTATGGTTCAACTTTGGGGGCTAGGCGCCTTGCTGTTCCTGTTATCCGATTCTTAAATTTTTTTGCAGAACATGTTTTTATACCTAATGGAACATTTCTAGGGGGAGTTACTGTTCATATATAAAAAAAAGTTAATCCATACAGCTAAGGAATACACTAATTTACATAGATATATTCTCACTGAGCATTTTGTGCTCACAATATGTATTCTCTTTTTAGAGGTGGTTTTTGTTTGTTCGTTCAAGACTCTTTATACACTACTTTGCACAGATCCATAAAAATAAATAAACAAAAAAATCTAAAAAAACTAAATTTTAATACAACTTTGCTCAAAATAACAGCTGAGTTGTTTTACTTTAATATCTTACTGGTGTTGTTTTTCCCTTTATAGAAAAAAAATCAACTTAACTGCCAATTAATAGCTTTTCATGGAAAATGCATATATTTTTGGGCTTTTTCTATCACTGCGCAATAAATAAACAACCTATCACAACTGCTGTATGTTTCTGGCTGTAATTTACGTAAACTTATTATTATCGCTGTTGATGATGCAAACATAAATGAATGGTAGCAATAAAATATGGTGGCAACATCATCAACACGCAAACAGCAGCCAACAATTCTACGAGCTCAGTTGCAACGGGAAATTTGGCTTAAATGCAATGTAAGTCAACAGCAAAAACAATAAAAACAACAACAACAAATGAAACAATTTATGCACTCGGGTTGTGGTGCAAATCCTGCTTAAATTTTTTAATGCCACTGTGGCAATATTTTGCAACTGTTTTGTTTTTGTTGTTGTGTATTTATTGCTCAGTGTGCCTATTTTATGAGTGCAAGATTTATGTACTGGCTACTTCATAATGAAAGCCAGCATGCCAGCCTGCCAGCCTACCAGCCTACCAGCCTACCAGCCTACCAGCCTACCAGCCTACCAGCCTACCAGCCTACCAGCCTACTAGCCTTCCAGGCATCCGTAAAAGTCGGCCAACCAACGCGCAATAGTCGGAAACAGAAAATTGAACGTTGACCAAAACCATCACCGCCGCCGCCGCTGTCAGCATCGAAAATTTAATATTTCCGTCATTGGACTATTTCAGTCACTCACACTCACACCGCCACACACTCGCACAGCTCTATTTCACACAGTGTGCTTCACATTGACCTGCATGCGCGTCAATGAAGCAGATAACTTTGCAAAGCCATGTAAATGATGCAATTTTGCATCAGTGTTGATGCTGATATTGTTGTTGCTGTTGTTGTTTTTACTGTTGTTATTTTTGGTTGCAACTTATATTTGGTGTAATCGAGCGTTGCAGGAAAGCACAATCGGGCCAACAATTTTTAGAGCTGGTTAAACACCATCCTGATGAGCACAGCGCAATATCACAATAAATCTTAATGGTCACTCCAGCTTTCAATGTGATGAAAGCGCGATTAAACTTAATGAAAATTAATATGGATTATGATGATCGAGCCAATCAGAAGGTGTTGCTATATAAAGCCAATATTCTTAAATTTTAGTGCATTTAAAATTTGTCATTGATTGAAACACTATTCACAAGAACGATATGGACTGATAACACCAAAGAATGGACAGACTTCGGTCAAAGAATTCTGGTAGATGAGACAAAAAAAAATTACATATGTATCGGCTTTTTTGAAGTTTATGACTGAGTATCAAAGATGCCCTATTGCTTGTAAGACATTTTCGGTGATGACATTGTAATGCAAGACTGCAAGCGGTATGTGACAAAATCTGATTTTTGTTTGTGCAAATCAATAGTATATTTTTTTTTTTTTTTTTTTTGTTAAGACAACAGTTTGACTTTAATTGTCTGAGTAGCTACATCTATTTCTACCATCATTTATATATAATTTTCTGACAGTACCCAGTGGGCATTTTAGCTAGCGATACGCAAAAGAATGCATGCTAGTAGTGCTCTTATTGGCGTCAATATACCTTCCGTGATCGCTGCATTGATGAGTGCTTCTGTAAGGCCTACCTTTTGAAGGTTTGGAGTCTTTTCCTGTTATTTTATATAAAATTTTTAAAAAATTTTTTTAAAAATTATAAATGATCAGATCAATTAAAAAAAAATCAAATCTAAAAGAAAAAAAAAATTTTTTGTTGTCCGAGTTGGGACGCGAACCCAGGTCTCCGAAATCTAACACATTGCATATCACATTATATGAAAACTTTTATATGGAAAAATTCTAAGTCTTTTCTATTATTTTTGTATGAAGAAATTTAAAAAAAAAATTTGTAAAACAAATGTAGATTTTAAAAAAAATAAAAAAACTTTTTTTTTTTGGGCCGAGCTGTGTTGCGAACCCGTGCTCCCGAAAACTTACTTTCATTTGTAATGATGCAAAATAAGCTGAAGTTTGTTAACAACTGAGGTGGACGAGTGGGTAAGATGCCAGACCGCCAGCTGAGAGGACGCTAGTTCAAATCTGGAATTAGTCAAAAGTTTTTTTATTTCAAGTTGATATTTATATTGCTTTTCTTTCTAATGTGCATTCTAAAGAAGGGCTTCTAGCAAGCTTCTTTAGAGTCGCGAAAGCGGAAGGCCTAGAAAATTTTCTCGTTTCATATAAAAAAGCTTATGGGCTTAGAAACGAGCATGGAAGGGCTAAGAAATCCATATGATGGCCTGCTAGAAGCGCTTCAAAGCCCTGCTTTTGCCCACTGGGTAAGTTCTTTGCTGAAGTGTAACTGAAAATTGTGAAATGTAATTGTGCATTTAAATCTTTATGTGCAAGCCAGTTTGTTCCTTTTCGATTTGTCTTTTTCGTTTTGTTGTGTTTTTTTCGCAAAAAACACATATTTGTTCACTTAGTTTTGTTCTCTTCTCTCGTATCGTTATTTTTGTGGTCCCTCTTATCATGTGCGTACCTACTCCCACAATTTAAAATATTTCGTCGCTTACTGTGTAAGGTAGATGTCATCACTACTTTTGCTGCCATGTCCGAACAAATGTCATTGAGAATTGTTAACAAGCATTGCAGGTCTAACAGCTACATTGTATTTAGGAAAATGGTTAATTTAATGCGTCCATTTACCACTGGGTGTCTTTAAATTTACACGAAATTTTGCAAATTTGCTTAAACAAACAGTAGGAAAACTGTTAAGCATATGGCTTTGACATATTTGTTCTACACTGAACCCTTGTACAACTGCACAATAAATATTTTTCTCAAAATATTTCAACCCTTTAGCCTCACTTTTTATAGGTCTTTTATGACCCTTATCAATTATATTAAAAACAGTATTTAAAAAAAAAAACTCTTTTAAATTAGTCGTTCTATGAAAATGTCCCAGTAGGAAAAGCGATCATCCCAAGATAGCTTCTTCGAACATCTTTTAAGACTCGGCGATCATCCCCTTCACTGCCAAATGCCATATCTTTTTTGTATAGAGCTGCTACGTAAGAAGTGATTAGTCAAGAATCTGAGTACCTTCTTTTGGCAATGAAGGAAGGATATGGATGTCGATGTTGATATACATTTTTCCTATTTTGTTTTAGTTTTCCACTTTTGTTTTCTATTTCGCCTTACACTTTTCTACAAAGTAATTTAGTTACACTATTCTGAAAAATATTAAATTTTTGGTGTAAGGTTAATAATTTTCCTTTTTTTTATTCTTTTAACTATCACAAAATGTACTTTTTTCCGGTTAATAAAACACGTGTTGACTTCAAAATAAATCAATGACAGCTAAAATGTTACAACATTAACTGCAGTGAGAAGTTGGTTCCACGAAAAGTTGTTCCGTTTTGTTTTTTATTTGTTACTTTTACATTTGTCAAATTTTCTTTCCAACACATCGCTTTGCAGCTGCCGTGTTCATCTCTCAAGGTATTAGTGCCTTTTTTCAATACTTGAGGCAATAAGAAAAGATAGATCGCTTTAGAAACGTGTTCGCCTACCTTCCGACTGGGGTTCTGTGAAAAATTTCACAAGAAGTCTCTTTGAATATGTTTAGGGTATTCACAAGCCGTGCTTCCACAAAGGTGTGTTTCATGTCATAATGTCATATTGTCCTAAAATTTTACACTAGTTTAAGCATTTTATTGTTACCTTCCATACAAAAAAGTACTAATATATTACAACTCTGAAAGCTATGTTTATTGAAGTGTCGTAATCAAACAGCTGTTTCTAATTTGCATTTATTTATCTTGTAAATTTTAGTTGTAAAATTTAAGGACAATATGACATGATAGCACACCTTGTGAATACCCTAGATAAGATTTAATTCAATGCTTGAAAAATTGAAAAAAAAAAATTATTATTTTGCATTTTATATAATTTTTCAAGGCAAATAATGTAATTGAAAGTTGCGTTTAATATTTTAGACAAAAAGATTTATTTATTGAAAATTAAGGTGTAAAATTACAATAAGAGATAAAAATAGGTAGGCAGTTACCGTTGCCAGCGATGTTTGTTTCATGACACAACAAGGCTTCGAGCATTGAACATTGCTCATGTTGCTCGTATGGAGCTTGAATTGATTGAAAAGTTAGACTAAAAACTGGACTTACTTAAGAGTATAAAACATAAAACACACACCTTTCGGGTTCACCCTAGTGTCAAAACACTTTTTGAAATCCTTACATCATATTCGTACGAAAGCGTATGAAACAATACCACATTTTTAAGGTACACCCTAGTGCCAAAAAATTTTTTTAAGTTCTAACATGAGATTCGATAATGCTGCAAGCACATACACAAAGAGCATATAGCAAAAAAAAACATATTTTAAGGTCCACCCTAGTAACATAAAACTTTTGAAATTCTTACATCAGGTGCAAAATTATCGAACCTTAATATTGCAAGCACATCTATAAAGAGCATAAAACAAAAAAACACATTTTCAGGGTTCACCCTATTGTCAAAAAGACTTTTTGAGTATAAAAGAGTATAAAACAATACCACACATATTTAGGGTCCATGTGTTTTATTGTCAAAAACTTTTTGAAATTATTTTATCAGGAGCGAATTAAACAACCCTTAATACTGTCAGCAGATCTACAAAGAGTATACAACACAAAAATACATTTTCAAAATCAACCCTAGTGTCAAAAATTTTTTAAAAATTCTTGCATCAGGTGCAAAATCAGCTACTTTTTATAGTGCCACCACATCTACAAAGAGTATAAAACAAATAAACACATTTTCAGGGTCCACCCTAGTGTCAAAAACTTATTTAAATTCTTACATCAGGTGCAAAATCATCGAACCTTAATACTGCTAGCAAATCCACAAAGAGCAGAAAACAAAAAAAAAACACATTTTCTGAGTCCACACTAGTGTCAAAAAAACTTTTTGGAATTTTAACATCAGGTTCGAAATCAGCGACCTCTAATACTGCTAGCACATATACAAAGAGTATAAAACATAAAACACATTTTTAAGGTCCACCCTAGTGTAATTTTTTTAATTCTAACACGCAATAAAATACATATTTAGGGTCCACTCTAGCATCAAAAAACTTTTTGAAATTCTTAATACAGGTGTGAAATCAGCGACTCTTAATACTGCCAGCACATCTACAAAGAGTAAAAACAAACAAACACATTTTTAGGGTCCACCCTAGTGTCAAAAAACTTGTTAAAATTCTTACATCAGGTGCAAAATTATCAAACCTTAATACTGCCAGCACATCTACAAAGAGCATAAAACAAAAAACACATTTTCCGGGACCACCCTAGTGTCAAAAAAACTTTTTAAACTTCTTAAAACAGGTTTGAAATCAGCGACTCTTAATGCTGCCAGCACATCTACAAAGAGTATAAAACAAAAAAAAACACATTTTAAGGGTTCACCCTAGTGTCAAAAAACTTGTTGAAATTCTTACATCAGGTGCAAAATCATCAAACCTTAACACTGCCAGCACATCTACAAAGAGCATAAAATAAAAAACACATTTTCCGGGTCCACCCTAGTGTCAAAAAACTTTTTAGAATTTTAATATCAGGTTCGAAATCAGCGACCTCTAATACTGCTAGCACATATACAAAGAGTATAAAACAAAAAACAAGATTCGAGATCGGCGATCAGAGCATCAACGTAGAGTATAAAGCAATAAAACACATATTTAGGGTCCACCCTAGTGTCAAAAACTTTTTGAAATCAGCAACTCTTAATGCTGCCAGCACATCTACAAAGAGTAAAAAATAAAAAAACACATTTTTAGGGTCCACCCTAGTGTCAAAAAACTTTTTTAAATTCTTACATCAGGTGCAAAACCATCGAACCTTAATACTGCCAGCAAATCTACAAAGAGCATAAAACAAAAAAACGCACTTTCCGGGTACACCCTAGTGTCAAAAAAACTTTTTGAAATTTTAACATAATTTTAACATAAAACAAAAAAACACAAAACCACCCTAGAGTAAAATTTTTTTTATTCAAACATAAGATTCGAAATTAGCGATCATAGCATCAACAAAGAGTATAAAACAATAAAACACATATTTAGGGTCCATCCCAGTGTCAAAAAACTTTTTTAAATTATTGCATCACGTACGAACTCAACGACCCTTAATACTGCCAGCAGATCTACAAAGAGTATAAAACAAAAAAATACATTTTCAGGGTCGACCCTAGTGTCAAAAATTTTTTAAAAGTTCTTGCATCAGGTCCAAAATCAGCGACTCTTAATACTGCCAGCACATCTACAAACAGTAAAAAACAAAAAAACACATTTTTAGGGTCAACTCTAGTGTCAAAAAACTTATTGAAATTCTTACATCAGGTGCAAAATCATCAAACCTTAATACTGCTAGCACATCTACAAAGAGCACAAAACAAAACAAAAACACATTTTCCGGGTCCACCCTAGTGTCAAAAAAAGTTTTTGAAATTTTAAGTTAGGAGACATATGTGTTAGGAGACATATGTGTTAGGAGACATATGTGTTAGGAGACATATAGGGTCCACCTTAGTGTACAAATCTTTTTTTAATTCAAACATAAGATTCAAAATCAGCGATCAGAGCATCAACAAAAAGTATAAAGCAATAAAACACATATTTAGGGTTCACTCTAGTGTCAAAAAACTTTTTTAAATTCTTAAATCAGGTGCGAAATCAACGACCCTTAATACTGCCAGCACATCTAAAAAAAGAATAAAACAAAAAAAACATATTTTTAGGGTCAACCCTAGTGTCAAAAAACTTTTTTAAATTCTTAAATCAGGTGCGAAATCAACGACTCTTAATACTGCCTGCACATATACAGGGTATAAAACAAAAAACATATTTTCAGGGTCAACCCTAGTGTCAAAAAAACTTTTTGAAGTTCTTGCATCAGGTGCAAAATCAGCGATCTTTAATACTGCTACTAGGGTCCACCCTAGTGTCATAAAACCTTTTTAAATTCTTAAATCAGGTGCGAAATCAATGACTTTTAATACTGCCAGCACATCTACAAAGAGTATAAAACAAAAAAAAACACATTTTCAGGGTCCTCCCTAGTGTCAAAAAAACTTTTTGAAATTTTAACATCAGGTTCGAAAGCAGCGACCTTTAGTACTGCTAGCTATTCCAATTAATATTAACTTAGCAAATATTTGCTTGAATTAAGTTGAAATTTGCTTTTGCAGTTTATAATAACTTAGCAAAATTTTGATAGAATTCAAGCAAAATTTTCCTTAATACATGAGGAGTGATTTCAATTTAGCAATCTTTTTCTAAAATCACAACGTGATTGAGCAAAGTTTTGCTGATTTGCTTTTAAACAAAACATTTGCCTGATTCCAACAAAATAATTATCTTCGTGTATAAACAAAGCTACTCCTTTTTCGAAAGATAATGTTTTTGATTTGAAGGACTTTACACCCAGAAAAAAAATCTCGTTCATTTAAGCAAATTAACTAAATTTCAGGTTAAAATTTGCCAACATGAATCGTCAGGTTAAGATTACCAAATGCCATTCAGGTCAATTTAACCACTTTGTGTGGTTTAATAAAACTGACATATGTGGTTATCTTAAGCAGTATTTATAGTTAAATCGAATTAAATCATGTTAATTAACCCAATGTCAATGATGAGATTTTTGTAGTGGGGGTAGGAAGGAGGGTGAGAGGAAATAAATAATGTTCACCTTTTTTTTAAATTCCAAGTAATACTGAATAAGAAAAAATTAAAAATTTAAAGACAGGACATTTCACCTACCTTATCCCGAGGTAACCTCTGTTACAAGTTCTGCATCACAAGTGCAGAATTGGACAGCTGGCAGGTTTTTTTTCGCTATACGCCTATTTTCTACGTGTATTTCTGTAAACCAGATCCGTCATGTAAAACTAACGTTGATCAGGCTAATACGACGTGGTTGGCTCTCCTAACCAAATTCGTCAGGTAAAAATAACCTGGAGTAGGTAAGAACATTTTTTTTCTGAGTGTATTGTTAAAGAAGTATGTTTAAAAATTTGCATTTTTGCATTTTTTAATACGAAAAAAAATTATTTTAAAATTACAATAAAATTACCTAAAAAACCGAAAAATGTCGAAAAATTACAATAAAATAACTTTAAAATAGCTTTAACTTTAAAATTAACAAAAAATGCCCTAAATCTTGAAAAAATTACCTAAAAACCAAAACCGATAAAAAAAGATGAAAATTGACGAAAAAATTACCTAAAAACTTTTCATATTTGGAATAACGGAAACATAAATGAACGTTCTAAATAAGCAAGAAATGGCTTAGAAGCAGCAGAAAAAGATGATATGTCATCGAAATCCTAGCCCTGGTTATAATAGTTCCAATATTTTTAAATTGAAAAATAAATTTAAAAAATATGTGCAACTTTTTCATAGCTACCCACTGAACCATAAGCGAAGGTTTTGCGTAAGGTGAGAGTTTTGCGAACATTTTTTTGATAAAATGTTTTTTTTAATTTCTGATTTGTCGCTTAAAAGTTCTTGCTATAGAAGAGAAAATTCGTGAAAACTTTTCCCATAAATAAAACTGTACTTCTTTTGCAAAATTCATAAAAACTTATTTTGAGTCGAAAAAGAATCATTTTAGAAGCTAAAAATTCAGCCCGATGATTGATACAAAAAGGGTTTATTTCCGAGTGCCTAAATAACTTTTCTTTGATTCGTTTTTCAACCCATTTCTGATAAAAAAGGTTCGTTTCTGAGAGGCATCTTCGTCCGGCGATTGATTCAAAAAGGGTTCATTTCCGAGTGCCGAAAAATAACTTACTATAGTTTTTTTTCTCATTTCTGAATAAAAAAAGTACAATTTACGGTTCTTTTTTAACTCATTTCCGAACAAAATAAGTTTCATTTTTGAGAGGCATTTTAGTCCGACAAATGATACAAAAAAGGTTCATTCATGAGTGCCGAAAATGAACTTTTCTACCCGAAAGGTTCATAAATGAATTCGAAAACTCGTGCTTTCCATGCGTGTTCGTGCATGCTCGTGCCTCAAAAAGGTTGCACGCGCCAATCTCTAGTTAGGATATTTTTTAAATAGCTGAAGCTGATACAACATTTTATATTCGGTTATATCAACTGAATGCATGCTACTTTCCGATGTTTTTTTTTCTAGTTTAGGAAAATGTCTTTATTTGAAATAACATCAATTTTTAAAAATAATATTGAGTTAAAATTGGTTGATAATATTTTTTGGAAATATTTTTGTAGTTATGTAAATGCATTAATTTGAAATTTTATCTCAAGCACACACACGCATTAAAACAACACACAACATGCAGCACACAAACAAGCACACGCACACACACACACACACACACACACACACACACTATACGGCCTCTCCATGGTTTTTTGGCTTATCTGCTTAATTCCTACAAAAACCGCATTTTCCGTTTTAACAAATACCGCCATTTGATGGCATGTAAATTTGTATTTACCGCATTGCATCCTGCAAAGATCGTCTAATTTTTGGCGCTCAAATTTTTTTAGCGGTTATATTGCGCAGCTCCAACGTACCTTACACGAAGCCAATGAAAAGCGTTGTATCTCATTTAAATTCCGGAA
Source organism: Dichetophora obliterata (assembly GCA_963920525.1). Classification (NCBI taxonomy): domain Eukaryota; kingdom Metazoa; phylum Arthropoda; class Insecta; order Diptera; family Sciomyzidae; genus Dichetophora; species Dichetophora obliterata. The sequence goes on along the minus strand of OY986439.1, from coordinate 30,822,701 downwards.
ACGCTGCATCATTGATGTGTACCAAAATAGACCACGTAGACGAGTGCGGGGGGGCCCTGTACAGCCACACCTGGCGAGCCAAAATTTGATTTAGCTACGAAGCAAATCCTAGAAGGAAATTTCCAAAGCGAGTTCGAAACAGCCAACCACCCTCAAAAATCCAATTATAGGCCAAAACATGTGCGCGCCTAGAAATCAAAACTATGCAATAGCCTAGTAATATTGGCATGTGGCTGCTCGTGTTGTTTTTGTTGCTGTTGTTGTTTAGGTTGTTTGGTTTGTTTTTGCTTCTGTGGCATGTTTGCAAACGGAAATGTTTATTGAGCTGTTTTTTTTTTGGTTTGTTTTGACTTTTTTTTTATTTTTGTCTGTGATTTTGTTACATTTAAATTCAGGAATTTTATGCAAATATTTAGCATTAACTGCGCTTCATTAGGTTGCTATTTAATGTTGACCATGGCTCTGGTTGCTGCTACTTTGATGGTCATGACGCTGTATTGATTCCATTGGGCATGCATGAGTATCGATAGTAGCTTTTTGGGCAATTTTAAAATTAATTTCCGTTGATTAGTTTGTTGGCGTTTATTTGCTGCTGTTATTGCTGTTCGGATTTGTAATCATCATTATCATCATCATCATCATCATTAGAGTGAACAAATAATCCTTAATAGCTGCTATATATTAATTAAATGTTCTTATGAGCAATTTTCTTTCTTCCTGTTGGCATTTATTTAAGCCTCTTAAAGCTTATTTTGGCTATTTTATCATTAGAGTGCTTCCTTATTTTATTACAACTTATGTAATATTACAACATGTTCAAGTGGGTCAGAAGTTTTTTAAAAATTATACCAAAAGCTTATGTTTTACAGTGCTTTTTCTTATATGAAGTCTTAGTAAACAACTACGTAAAAACTAGATAATTTTTTACTACCAAAAATGTTTTTGTCGGTTTCTTGGAAATAACAAAAGCATCAACAAACCTGCTCTTTACTTAAATGTTTAAGGTTTTAACCCTCCGTCGAACACATATTCTAAAACCTTGGACAAACACATATGCCTGGCCAGACCCCTATACGTTTTTATGCATTTGTATCGCAAAAAGGGTACCGTAACTTTGAATTTCTAAGTATGCTCGTATACTATTTTTGTCTTTAGACTTTTTTTTTTTTTTATTTGTTGATATGTGTAGCTACCTAAATGTAAAAAAATTTTGGTTCATCTTGTGAATGCATGAAAAACAAGTATAATCAACTTTAGAATGTTGTTGGCACACAGGATTAGTGCATTTGGTGCAGTAAAAACGTGTCTTCCTACGCAGCTTTTCGTCTTGCGTGGCACAAATTCTGCTTGCTGGAATTCAGTGTACTAGGTCCGCTTTGTTGGTTAGGCAGCATGTTGCTGGGAATATTCAACGGCTTTCCAAAGAAAGATTCAATGGCCAAACGGGTTGAATGTTGTCCCAAAATATGGTTGTTGTTCATGCGATTTTCAGTATTAGCAAGCACCAAGTGTTTACACAGAGTGTTCAAGAACATTCGTCGCTTCTCTTTTCTGGTTCCTTCTATATTTTCATTGCATATGATGTAAGCGGCTAAACCCATGACGTCTATCATGTTGCAAAAAAATGCTAATGGCCAACGTCTGGTTGACCGTTTTGTGGAGTAATGCGTTGCCATTTGGTCCATTGTATCAACGCCGGCCTTTGTTGAATTGTAAAATAATATAGCTTCCGGTTTTTTTGCTACGCCTTCAACTTTTTCGGTGTAGTGCACAGTGAATAGTAGATTTACTGCTTTGTTCTTCTTTGGAACGTAGCTGCACAGTGATACAAGGTTATTATAGAAACCGAACACAGATGAAAGCACTGGCCGTTTGCTTTCTTTTTTCACTTCTTTGGGAAGACACCTTTTGTTGGACCTAATGGTGCCAACGTATGCTAGTCCAATCGACGAAAGACGTTTAGCTGCGTGTAATGTAAAGAAGTTATCAGCAATAATAGTTCTGCTGCTATTGACGTATCGATTAGCCAAACTCATGAGCACATTTTTGCTTTGGTTTGTCTCTCGTTGTTCTTAATTTTTACCAGTGTACAGTTTTCCTTGCAACGGATATTTGGTTTTCGCATCGCATGCCCACCATACTTGTATGCCATACTTTGCGGGCTTTGATGTGATGTATTGCGTGAACTTTGTGCGCCCACGGTATGGGCAAGATTGTCCAAATTACTGGCAAGATTGTTATTCAAGAAGTTTCATATGTCGCGAATGGAAGCAGTTTTGTCGGTTTGTTGACGAAATGCGCGCGTACGACTATTGTCAAATCGAATACAGCGCATCAAATTAACAAATCGTGTATATGACATGGCTGCACGGAATATTGGAAGTGCATCAGTTTGCCACAGTATCCCAATAGTATCCAATAGTAGCCAATAGTATCCCAATAAAAGCGTCAAGCTCAACACTTGTCATATCAACCCATACTCGTGGTGTGCAGTTTGCATGTTCTGCGTTCCATTTGCGTGTAACTTTTTCTCCATATAGATTTGTTTGTGTTACGATGATGAACGTAATATTCGGTGAAAAGAAAAGCTTGAACACCTCAAGCGGAGTGATCAGGTTTGTTTTTGGTCCACCTCTGAAACGCATGATGTTGTGCTGGCGGAATTTTACTGTACCGGGTTCAGCTGTACTCCACTTGGTACCATCTTTTCCAAGCAAAAAACCGTCTGCAGCTTGAGTTGGTGCATTCTCACTTTCTTCTTCGGATTTTTCGCTGTCGAATATTTCATTTGCTTCAATTTCCAATTCATATTCAATGTACGAGGCATAATCTTCAGGCACAAAATCTGTGTTTTCACCGCTTTGGTCTTCAAATAAATCTAGTTCTTCATCTACTTCTGTGTGAAGTGCGAAATCACGCTGTAACGCTGATGATAGTTGTTGTTGGAAATTATCAGTAAGGCTGCCTGTACGCAAGCGCGTATTGTACACAAATTCGAAATCCTCTGCCATAACAATAGTATTAATTTCACTTTAGTTTCCGCACAAAAAATTTATATTTCGGACTTTCGATGTTGTATGTTCAGCATTCAATAATAAATTAACTGAACTCAAAACCAAAATTACAAACGAAAGAAAGAAATAAGAGAAAAATGAACACAAAAACTACCTGGAAACAAACATCAGCATTGAATTCACATAAACATAACCCAAAATATAAAAAAAATACCTGGAAACAACAATCTGCATTGTATTTGCAGAAAAATAACCCAAAATGTGTATAACAATAATTATTTTCACACAAATTGTATAGGGTCTGGCCAGGCATATGTGTTTGTTCGAGGGGGACTTTTTTTGCAGTTTTCTTCGTGTTGGAACGATATTTTAGAATTTTTTTTAAAAATAGAAAGCCAACAATATTTTAGGCGGCTACCGGGAAATAGAGGTATTTACCTAAGCTAGAAGTATGTTTAATTAACGCTCATAAATGAAATATGCCTGGCCAGAACCATGTGTTTTTCAAAGGGTTAAGTATCTGTCTTGAAACCGAATTAAAGCATTCATTTAGAATTAAGTTGAAAACTTAAAAAAAATTGAGTGTGATATTTTTTCGTTAAAAAACTGCTTAAAAGGAAAATTAATCTTTTTATTTACAGAACATATTTTTTTTATATTAGTAAGTAAGGAAAAGGCTTGCAGGTTTGCCATAGTTTTCTTAAAGGTACGTAAAATGCGGAAATAGTAAACTTTTTAAAAAGTAAAAAAAGCCGTGAAAACTAAATGATTTTTATGTTTCGGAAAAATTAAAATATATAGCTAATATTAATATTTGTAGATTGACCCTTAACTGGTGCATCTAAAAAAAATCACACTAACAGTACATCTGGTCCCAGGGACCACACTAACTTAAAATGCTAAAAAACACACATTTACAGCCCTGTTCTGGCAAATTAACAAATTGTTAACCAGTATTTTGAATATTTCTATGTGTTTGTTGTTTTCAATACAAAATTTAAAGCTCAAAAAAACAAAATTTGTTAGTGAAATTGTCAATAACTGAAACGCAGTTGACAATTTTTATCAAAATTTTTTATTTTTGAGCTTCAAATTTTGTATGGAAATAAAAAAATTACAACAAACATATAGAAATATTCAAAATACTGGTTAACAATTTGTTAATTTGCCAGAATAGGGCTGTTAGTTAGAAATTCATGAAGTTTTTTTAACAAGAACGGCTTAAATACAGTTTTTTTCTTTCTATTTAGAAAGCATTCTCTTAATTATTTGAAATATTTGAATTGAATTGAATGTTAATTTGCATAATAAGAGCAATTAATTTTTTGGTCTTTTTGTTGTGGTCCCACAGACCAGGTGTACCAGTGAGGGGTTGATATTAGTATTTTTATATTAATTTTAATTATAAATATAAATGAATTTATTTTAAAATTGCCCAAAAAGCTACTATCGATACTCATGCATGCCCAACAGAATCAATACAGTGTCATGACCATCAAAGTAGCAGCAACCAACTAAAGTTCATCCCATTTCTTTTTTTGTGTTAATTTTTATTAAATTTGATTCATAAAAAAAAAATAAAAACAACAATTTATAGTAGATGACGTTTGAGCAAAAAAAAATGTGAGCTAACCTCGAGTTGGCCAACCTACAAACTTTGGACAATTTAGTAAATTCGCGTAAGTTCGCGCCAGCCCCGAATTCGTAAAAATAAAAGAAATTATTTTTTATGGCAACTTTATCCACTGTCTTGAGTTTTAAAATTCTGACTTCAGATTCGAAATCAGCGATCCTTTAACACCTTTAAATTATGTTTAAAACTATTAAAAATATAAACTATTAGGTGGCAACCCTATTAAAAAATATTCATAATTTTTAAATTCTGACAACGGACTCGGATTCAGCGACCCATTTTTACCTTGTGTTCGCGCCAGCATCGAATTCTTTAAAATAAAAAATAAGGTAGCAACCCCACTAACCATATGGAATTTTAAAATTCTGACTTCAGATTCAAAATCAGCGACCCACTAACACTGTTAAATTATGTTTAAAACTATTAAAAAGAAATATTATTAGGTGGCAACCCTATTATAAAAAATTACTTATTTTTGAAATTTTTACACCATTTTTACAACAAAAATTCAACACACGCGATTGCGTGTTTTCTCTCGGTAGATCTCTCGGTTGAAAATTCGATAGTTCATTTGCATTGCAGCTGATTGAAGTAAATGATACCTTTTTGCAAGCAAAATTAAACAGGCTTTAAGAATCCTGCCAAATTAATGGTGCCACAGAACAACATTTGTCAACAAAGCGTTATTTAAGTTGAAAAAAATAAAAAAAACGAAACATTTTGAAATGATTTTATCTGTAACTTTGTCAATTCGTTCGATGAAAGAACGAACATTCTTTATATTGTTTTAAAGGTCTATTATTTTTCTTTTTATCAACGTTGAAATTTTATAAAATTGAGCTAGACAAAACGTAGTTCCATAACAAACTATACATGCACCTACCAAAAATCGGTTTTTCTACCACAAATCCCGATTTTGAGGGTATATTTAAAAAACTAAGTATGCAGTTATCTTACGTTCAACCAGACCTACAACCTCTACTATTTCTCGACCCGAGTTTTTTTTCAGTGTAACACCGTGTTATATGTGTAAGATTAGTTAAATTAGCTTAATTTAAGCATTTAGATCAAGTAAGTTTTTAAAAAAAGCAACAACAACAACAACAACAACTCTGTATAAAGTCAATCACTTAGCTGACTAGACAGTCTGTTTCTAAAATCGCTACATATTCCTCTTCAGTAGTCTTTGAGTGATTAAGCTGTGATCAACTCACTGTTTTTTTTAATTAGTATGTGAATGTGCAGATTTTGGAATTCATTCTTATGAATTATATGGCTGCTAATCATAAGACATTTTAAAGCAGTAGGACATTTTATAGAACACTGCCACCAACTCTACCAAGGCTGCCATCTGTTCTAGTTGCTTCTTTAATTATTTCAATATTCATTGGTGTTCGATAGTTTCTCGAAATGCACCATGGAAATGAAACGAGTTTTTGCTTCGCCAGAAGCTAGTGTTCTAACTGAAAGGTGGCTATTTTCACAACCAAATGTTCAATTACATATGACTTTGACCGAAAATCGATCAATTATTAGATTATTTAATTAATTTGACATTAATAAAACTTAGTTAATTAGTTAGACAAAAGTTAATTAGTTTTTATAATCTCTTAAATAATTACATGAATTAAAAATAATTTTAATCAAGTTGAAGAGCGTGCAGCAAGTTCTCTCTCTCTGAGAGGAAACTTCATATAAAAAAAACTTGCAAAACATGCTGAAGGTGATCAGTGAATCCGCCTTTAGTATTCATAATTATCTTAAGCACAGCGAGACTGTTTCCGTTGCTAGTTTTTTTTTTGTCCGAGCTGGGTCTCGAATCCGCGATCCCGAAGCTTACTTTATTTTGTAATGAAGCCAAACAAGCTACAAATTGATAACAACTGTGGTAGACGAGTGGATAAGATTGTCGGTGTTTTTTATTTCAAGATAATATTTATATTGCTTTTCTTACTAATGTGCCTTCTCAAAAAGGGTCTCTTTAGAGTCGCGAGAGAGAAAGGCCTAGAAAATTTTCTCGTTTAAAATAAAAAAGTTAATGGGCTTAGATATGAGTGCGAAAGAGCTAAAAAACCGATATGATGGCCTGCTAGAAGCGCTTTGAAGCCCTGCTTTTTCCCACTGGGTTACTTTAGTTTTGTTTTGCTTCTGTAAATCTCTGGCCGCTGTTCTGTCACTCCCGAGCAAGAAGCTTTCTCTGCCACCACGCACATACATTGCTTATAAAGCATAGAAAGCTTTTCCGTATGCGTTTGCTTGGTTGTTTTAGAATACCGCTCACTGCTGTAAATAGTATATTTTTATATTATGCAGCTTTCGATGCAAGCTTTGTGTTCAATTCCAGCTCAGACAGAAAGTTTTTTCAATTGAATTAATTTTTCTGTTCGGTCCTCACTAGGGAAGTCAATCCCGGGATCCCGGACGATTTAAGGCCCTTAAAATCCCGGGATTGCCTTTAATGGATCCCGGGATTTTTAAATAAAAAATTTCTATTATAAATATTCATGTTAATGCAAAAATTTCATTTTAAGTTGCTATGAATAAAGAATTAGAAAAAGTTTTTATTGAAGCTGAAAAAGATTGTTAAGACGATGAGTGTGAATCACTGGAGCAAAAACTTTACAAAGTTTTAGGAAGAATTTGCAACATCTGAAAGTCAGCTATGTATTTCAAAATTGTCAGATATTGTGACTTAGGAAATACAAATTTCTTACGATTATCGTACAACTACTTATTTTTCCAACTAGAATAGAATCAGAACGGTGCTTCTTATCAGCGCGTTATATTTGTAATAATATCCGAACAAAGCTCTCTAATGAAAAATAAGACGCGTTGATCAGCTTAATGTAGTACTTTAAAAATTATTAAAACAAAAAGTTGAATTTTGAAAAGTCTTTTAAAACCTCAACACAAAAAAAAACATGAAGACGGTGTACAAAAAAAGTGTAACATTTAAATAGTAATACCTTAAGCTGTTCTGTTTTTTATTTTTTATATTTATTTTTCTTTAACCCTTGCTAGGCTAGGCTAAACTAAAAACATAATAATTTTTTGGGGTATTTCTATCATGTAGGTCCTTAAAAGATGAAAAAACATACCTTTGATTTTAACCTACGCTACTTGCGTTTTAAAAGCATGTACAAAGAAAAAATTGTTTTGCTCCTGTTCGACACAAAGTCTTTTTTTCAATCCCTTAAAGGTTTTGCAACCCTTTAGATCTTTGTTTTTGAAACCATCTTAATATTCTTATCACTAAGTCCATTAAAATATAAAAAACATACTTTTGATTTTTGTCCGGTTGATGTTGTTTTTTCTTATACAATAGGCCGAAAATTTTTTTTTGCTTTTCTTTGCCACAAAATCGAAAATCCAACTGACTTTTATGTCAAATATCTCTCTAAATTTAATTTTATTATGTTGGTTCATCTTTGTTTCATAGAACCAAACGATTTAATTTGAAAAAAAACTTTGCAAAATAAATACATATAGAAATGACTTTCTGACGTGTCCAATATATTGGGCAAGTCAACTGAAAGGGTTAAATTAATAGAATGTGCTAGTCATTAATATTATTTTGTTTATAGTTTTTTGTTTTTATTCACAATTGTGTGGTATAGTAGCATTGTGTTGTTTTTTTTTTGCCATAGTTGAAAATCACAATTATGAGCACACTTTAAAATAGAATTTTTGGTTGGGAACCTCCCACTATAGCTTTTTTTACTATACAAATTAATTAACTATCCAATTTGATATTTTATTAATATATGGCATAAAAAAATTTAACTTGCAATTTGAGTTTCTTTCATTTTTGCAATTAGAAAATAACTGGCAACCGATCAGTTGTTAATGGAACTTTAAAAACCCCGTTCGTTTTATATCTATCATCAAAATTACTACACTTTTGGTTTTTAGAGAATGAAATCTCTAAAACAAGAAAAAATATAAAAACTGCTCGGTAGAGTGTGGTATCAATACCATGGGGTTTTTTAACTACACTGAAAACAACGCAATTGTGAATACCCTTAATGTGTTTTGTTTTTGTTACATTATAAATGAATCAATTTACATGTTCTTGTTTCGAGTAATTAATAACCAAAAATTGTATTAAAAATGTTTTGAATTATTTACTTCTTAAAATTTTCAATCCCGAACTAATCCCGGGATCGAGAAAAGCTTCCGGGATTGGATGGACTCCCTAGTCGTGACCTCTCTGCTGACAATGGCAAACCTCAGAGAGTAAAAATTGCCATGTAAAGCTTCTTATGAACATAATCCGTTCGGAGTCGGCATAAAACATGTATGTCCAGTTCTCGGTCATTTGTGATTAAACATTTAATAACACTCACAACACAATTGATCAATAGAACCTAAGTCAAAGTCCTTCCAAGGGCTGAAATGGCCAGTTTATTTTTATTTTTTAGCTTTCGATAAATTTTCATTTAATTATTCACAAAATGTGTTAGCAAAAATTTCGGTCACCCCTGCTATAAACTTTTCCAGCGTTATTAATGTACTTTAATAATTCTTTTCTTGAGCTTGAAACACCTAATAGTAAAGTAAATTTTTGTTTGAGCTGAGCTTTAACTGCAACACTAGCTATTTTTTCTTCATTGTGTTCATTCTTCATTTATTCTTCACATTAAAATTGTCAGATTTTGACTGCTTGCTTACAGTTGCAGTCATAATTTTGCTCTAAGCTTAAAAGCTCAACTCATTTAAAATCAACCACAATTAATATTCGCTGCAATTGAAAGTTTAATTAGAGCTCATTAGAAATTAGTTCTTAAGTGAAAAGTGTTGCCAAACAATTGCAGTTAATGCACACATAGCTTCGCTCACATACACACATACACATATACACATGTTAATGTTATACGAACCCATTGACTAAAGCATTAACCCTTTACAATCGGAGAGCAAAGCTGTTGGTGAACAAAACTTACGGCGCACAGTAGATACAAAGTTATTTGCAAAGGGATATTAAAATGTGTGCTTTGAACTTTTTTGGCTTAAAACAATTTCAAAACCAGCCATTTTGGTTCTTTAATATGGTTTTGTAAATTTTTCAAATTATTTATTTTCATTTTTTTTCATGAATTTTAAAATGTTTTTGCTTTTTTTCAGAAAAATATTAAAAATTTAATAAAAATTTTTAGTTTTGTTAAAATATTTTATTAGTATTTATAATTTTTTGCTATAAATAATAAAAACTATGAAATATTTTAATATATTATTAATTATTTAAAATATTATAAAAATTTATCACAACAACTATATCAACAATTTTTTTATGAAGAAAAAGCGAGTATTTTAAAATTGTCTATTTTTTTGCATTTGTTGATTTATTTATTTACATTAAATTAATTAAAATTAAAATTTAATTTATTATCTTATATCTTAATTTTTATATATTACATAGTGTTATACTTTTTTAGCACCTTACATAAAATTATTTTTAAAATTTATTTTCTGAATTTGTTTAAAGCTCTTCTTAAATAATTCCTTTTTGTCACACTAAAAACAAACTCCTCATTATGTAAGCAAAGTTTTTATTTTATAAAATTTTTATTTTTGTTTTGAAAATGTTTTAATATTTTTTAAAAATGTGCGATTTTTTAAATTTGCTCTTGCTATTTTTTTACGTAAGATACAATATAAAATAAAATTTCAATTTGGATTTCTTTCCAGTTGTTAACAGAGTTCTTATCTATATTTATTATTTACTATTATTTTTTTAAATAAAATAAGCTATGATATATTTTAAAGTTTTTGTATATTTAGTGCTGCAAAATTTATCACAAAAATTATTTTTGAACAGAAAGTGTAAACAATGACCGTTACTGTTATAAGTTTTATTAAAAATATCTTTTAAAAATAGCTATTTTTCAACTTTCAATTTTCTGCTCAGAGTTTTTAAGTTTTTTGTTTTGCTCACAAAATAAAGCTTATTTTTAAGTTTTATATTTTTCACTCACAAATAATAGTTATCTTTTGAGTTTTATTTTTTCCTCAAAAAATAAAAGTTATTTTCGAGTTTTATTTTTTTTTCTGACAAATAACAGTTATTTTTAAGTTTTATTTTTTTCTCGCAGTATAAAACTTATTTTTAATTTGTATTTTTTTCCCTCACAAATTTTAGTTATTTCTTACGCTTTATTTTTTCCTCACAAAATAAAACTTATTTTCGAGATTTATTTTCTTCCCTCACATATAACAGTTATTTTTTGAGTTTAATTTTTTTCCTCAAAGTAAAACTTATATTTGAGTATTATTTTTTCCCTCACAAGTGTAAAAATGCTTTTTAATGAAATACAAAATAGTTAGAAATTGCTAGATTGAAAAGTTATAACTCGAATATAGCTCAAAGATTTTTCTGTGATTTAAAACATGAAACTTTACCTTTATCTGTGAAAGAAAAAATTAAGCTCAAAAAATTAGTTTTATTTTGAGAGCAAAAATAAAAAACTTAAAAAATAACTAATATTTGTGAGGAAAAAAATAAAAATCAAAAATAAGTTTTGAGGAAAAAATAAAAATTTTAAAATAACTATAATTATTGAGGGAAAAAAATAGAATTCCGAAAAAAGATTTTTTTTTGTGAGGAAAAATAAAAAAAAACTATTATTTTTGAGGGTAAAAAATAAAACTCAAAAATAAGTTTAACTTTGTGAGGATAAAAGTAAAACTTAAATATATTAAACTCTTCATATTTTTGAATAGTGTAGAAATAAACAAATATTTTGGTGCATTAACTTCTTTGTGCAGTGATTTTTACATAATGGTTTTTTTCTTTAAAATTTTAAAAATAACTGTTATTTTCGGTTATATTGTGCAGTGTTTTTTACATAATGACTTTTTTTCTTTAAAATTTTAAAAATAACTGTTATTTTCGGTCATTAAATGTAAACGATTATTTTAAAATTAACTTTCTTCACAATAGACTTATTTCAGAATTGTACCAATAAACGTTTGTATATATATATATATATCAATATGTCAATTTATCATTTATTAATTTATTAATTGGTTATTAGTTTTAAACTTCATATCGAAGGTTTTTGATAGTAGTATTTTCCTTCGAAAAACAATTTTGCATTCAAAATAAAATCTGTGATAAAATTAGAGTTAAGATAATGTTCTAAATTTAAGGTAAAAGTACCATATATCTGTAAATTGTGCGATAACATAAGTTTTTTAACGTTTAATTTTTTTCTACTAATAAAGATCTTAATTAATTAAAAAAAAACTTTCTTCACAATTCGTTTATTTATTAATTTTCTTTACATTAATATTAACACAAAAAGGAGTAATTTTTAAATATAACAATTTATTAATTTTTATATATAAAAATTTATTAATTTTAAAAAATAGAATATAATTTTAGATAATTAACTTGTTAAATTTTTGTCTCACTTATCTTTAAAAATTTTTTTGTTTAAATATTTTTATGTTTTTTTAGAAAACTATCAGAAAATTAGTTGGAACTTTTATACAACAATTCCGTTTTGCCACACAAAAAATAAATTCCTTTAGTAGTTAAATAATGCTCTTATTATATAAAATATTTTGTTTCTTTTTTATAAATATTTTAATAATTTTTCTTAATTTTTGTTTTTAATTTTTAAATTCTTTGTTGTTTTTTTTAACGTAAGATAAAATTTCATTTTTGTTTTTTTAGTTGTAAGAACAAATCGTAAAATATTTATTTTTAGTTTTTTTTAAATAATATAAGAAAGTGAAAAATATTATTTACATATTTACTTTTCTTACAATTTGTACATTTTTTAATTTAATTTAAATTAATAAATATATAACATGTTATAGTGACTTTACATTTAAACTTAATTAATTTACAAATGTAATTTTATGTAATTCCATTGTAAATTTTGTAGAAGTGCCTAACTTTGAAAAACATTTTTTTTAATTCTTACTATTTTTAAGTCAAATTTTAAGTCAAAAATTTTAAGTCAAACGAAAAATAAGATTTTTGAGCAGTTATGCATAGCTAATATTATATTAGTTTTAATAAAAAATTTTCTAGTTTTTACTCTTAACTGGTACACCTCAAATAAATCACACTAACAGTACAACTGGTCCCAGGGACCACGCCAACTTATAATGCTAAAAAAACACAAATTTAATTAGAAAATCATTTTTTTTAAGACCGTCTTAAGTAAATTTTTTTTTATTTAGGAAGAATTTTGCAAATTTTTTGTTTTCAATTATTGTTATTCTGTGTATTTTTTAAAGCAAGTTACAAATAAATAACTTCATTAAAACTTAATTATAAATTATAAACAAAAAATGTATATTATTGGTATATTTAATTTTTTCGATTAAAGTTAAGCGATCAATGCGCCTAAAAGGTACTGAGCGTAGGAGAACAAAATGTGAAATAATAAGAGAAATATACTCTTTTGTTTTTTTCACAGTGGTTCCCCAGACCAAGTGTACCAGTTAAGGGTTAAAAACGTTTTAATAATTTTTTCGGTTTTGTTTTTGAATTTTACCAATTTTTGTTGCTGCCCTATTTCTGAAATAAGACAGCGCTTTTATAAATATTTTTTTTTATTACTAAATCTATTAAATATTTAAATTTATTTTTTTCTTCTTATTATTGCAAAATTGATCAAATTAGTTTTTTTTTTAATAGAAAGTAAAAGTTTATACTTGTCAAATTATTTTTCTTTGCACTTAAAAAAGGAAGTTTTTTATAATGTTATTTTTTTCCGTTTTTAATTTAAAAATTATTCAAGATAATTTCAAAAATTGTTTAAGTAATGTCAAACAAATTTAAAAAATTTTATAAGAGTCTTTTTAATCAAAGTCGATGCAAACTTCCCATAACTCCAAAGTTAAAATACAAACATGCCTTTTTTCACAAATACACCTTAAATCATAGTTTTAAGCACTTAATCAATATTTTGCTCCACTGTGCGCCGCAAGAATAACATTTGGCAAACATGTCGACGAGAAACGGCAGCTTAGGAATAGGATTAAGCTAATGTGCCAGCAAGTGTTGCATATTTTTCATGCTTGCCACAGTTGCAACTGTGTGCTGCGTGCATGTAGTATGTGTGTGTGTTTGTTCTTACGTTGCCACATTTACTACGTGCATATGTAAGTGTGCGTGTGTTTATATGCTTTAGAGCTTATGTAATATCATTTCATGCTACACTAACGCCAGCTTTGAATTTTTAAAATATAAACTAAAGAAATGCTGGATGCTGCCAACAACTAGCACCAAAGAAAATAGCGAACGAAGCTAAAAATAAACTAACGAAAATCATGCGGCATATGAAGAAGAGGCGCTTTCTGACGGAAGTAAAATAAGACAAACACACACACAGCGGCACATGCTGCGCTTCCGCTAGTTATTTGCTATGCATCAGCTATACTGTCTATGCGTCACTGTGTGTGTGGTTGTGTGTGTTTAGTGGCTAAGTGTGTGCGTGTCGGCGTGTGAGTGAGTGAATGAGTGACTGGCTTTGTATTTTTGATCGTTACACGTTCAACGTCAACTCCTTCAGGAAACTGCTTTCACGTCGTCTTTTTAAGGACGACATGCATTTTAGAATTGAGGATTCCAGATGTCCTTCCGTTCTGTTTTTCACTCATTTCATTTGTGTCTTTTATGTACATTTTTTTTATGTGTTGTTTTCTTGAGAGCACTACTTTGACTCTTTTTTTATTTTTATTTCTGCTGCTGTTACTCATACATCCTTCGTCATTCTTCATTCTTGCGTACAAATCCTTTAAGATCTTCACAAGACATTCACACTCATACACATATTTTATTGAGGAAACTTCTGAGTGCAACAAAAACTGCATAAGCTGTAGAGATAAAAAAAAACATCTTGTTTTATTTGGCATTAAAGAAGTTTTTACTGTGCACAGCTGAACGCATGCATGTCTGTGTGTGTGTGCGTGTATGTGTGTTTGTTTTTCTACAGCGAGGTATTTTCTAGATGGGAAAACATATTTTATGAGCACATATTTGAAACTTCAATACTGCAATATATCTCTAAAGAAAAGGTTTAAAACGATTAATCGATTTTTGCAACAAATCAAATGTTTTAAAATAAAACTTGTAAGCATGTTTAAAAACTAACGTGATCTAAACCGATTTCTTCAGAGCATCACAAGATAAGTTAGAAATTAAAAATATTTCAGTTTTTGTAGAAGAAACGCTTGGTTACAAGCTTTTACTTAATAAAAAATGCAACATTATTCTTAAATCAAGAACTCATCAAATCATAAAAAAACTCTACAATAAAATCACTTTTTATATTGTTTGGATTTGTAATTAAATTGTCAATACTCCGTAAAAATTGGGGAAAAAAATTAAACGTCGCTCAAAATTTCGCCAAACAAAACTGGAAGATTTTTCGTATGAAAAAACTAACAAAAAAATTGAGTAATTTTTAAAGTTTTTTGAGAAGAAATTTGGTTTTTTGAATTTTATACTAGCAGGCTGCAGATACTCGCGGCTTCGTCATGAACGTTCTTGTCTTATCAGTCTTCATAAGACAATACATGTCAAACAAAAAAGAAACATATTTCATGTCTTGTTTTATTTTATTTTGGAGCACAGCACTGCATTTATATGTATCTCCCTTTTCGCCTTACTTGAGGCTCATCTGTTGCGCTGTACTAGCTGAGCAAAAAAAAAAGCAGTTTTTTAAAAAAAAAAAAAGATCAAAGAACCAAAGCATGCGCCTTACACAAAGAAGTTTTGGTTTTTACCTGAAAGGAATGGGAAAGATTTATTTAGAGATATTGATTTGAACCATACGTGAATTATTGATTAGGCGAAACAACCGTGAAAGACTATTTCAACTGCTTTTAACCTAGGCTTAACCTCGGCAAGCGTTTCCAGCTCCTAGTTGTTCCATCCTTTAATTCAATATTTTCTATAATTTAGCTGTGAATTTTTAATTTTCCATAATTCTTAAATGTTGGCAATAACAAAGAAAGTAAAAAGAACTATGCCCAAAGCCGGATTCGAACCAGGGACCTCTGGGTTGCTAGTCAAACGCACTCTTCACTTGACTACAAAGGCATGACTTGACTTACAGTTAATAGCAACAAGAAGATTATTAAAACTATCGCAACACAAACGCGTAAAAAGAAAGCGAATAAGCTATGCTTGGCAGCTGAGATGATTTCTTAACCTTAATCGGTTCTTTGTTTAAATTTTACACACTTTTCAACTTCAAGCACTTTCTTTACCATAAGTTTATCAAATCGAGCTAAGATTTTGGCTCAAAGTAAAAATCGTATGGAAAACTTATGTTTATGAGGTTTTTCACGCTAGGTGTCGCTGCTACCCTACAGAAAAAAATTCCCTAATAGGTTCTAGTGTGTAAAATTTACACACTATAATCTAGGTGCGCCTATGTCACTGTTCTGCTGCTTTAATGTTAATTTTTGTTTTATAATATTTTTCATTTTTTTAACTCAATTTTTCTATTTTATAGATATTTTCTCAATTTTTCATTTTTTTTAACTAGCTGAAACCCAGCTCGTTACTACCACGCCCCCTTGTCCGACGCCCATAAAATGTTTTGAGTGGAACGGCGCGTGTAAATTGTGGTTAAATACCGAATTCCGAGGCTGTGCGATCTATAATTGCAAAGCTGTTCGATATAGCAAATTTAGGTTGTTTAGGAAGTGCCACGCCCCCTTTTATAATGCAAAAACCAACCTTGGTATGTATTTAATAACTTTCTAAAAACTCAGGAAACCGATTTCCGAAGCTGTGCGACCTATTATTCCAAAGCTATTCGATAGCGAAAATGTTGGGGTTTATTTGAGGTACCACGCCCCCCTTTTTCAATCAGCACCAGACTTCACAAGAACATTTTCAAGACTTTGCTACCGTTTCCCTGAAAATTTCATAAAAATTGGTTTAGCGGTTTCGGAGTCTTTACGTGATATACACTCATACATACAGCTGCGGTCAAAATAATAGCAGTACTCTTATATTCAGACATGTTTGGATAAATAATACTTGTCTAACAATTTCGGATCCGGTAAACCCATTACCATTCCTATATGTGCTTTCAACGCTGGTTTCAAACCTGTACTCAGTTTCCTCCTGTATTGTAAAATTTTCAAGATACAAGGTGTTTTACGTTTTTGGCACGTGTTTCGTATTATTGATCTAGGATCTGAACTACTTACCATAAAGTAAAAAATTATATTTTTTTATTTGGAAAAAATATCAACTTTTCAATCAATATATCAACCACTATCGTGTCAAGTGCGATAGCGGAGCAAAAATTTTGAGATTATTCAACAAAATATCAACCAATTGTGTATCTTTTGTTTTAGCGGAGCTAGAATCGTCCAAATTTAAAATGTCTTTTTTTCATGTAAAAATACACTTAATCAACAGTTTTTTTCTAAATTCTAACTTTGGGCAATATCAGCTCTCCTAAAACAAAAGATACAAAATTTGTTGATATTCCGTTGGATAATCTGAAAATTTTAGCTCCGCTATAGCACATGACACTAAAGTTGTTGATATATTGATGGAAATTTTGATATGTTTTCTATAATACAAAATATTATTTTCTATTTTATGGTGAGTAGTTAAGATTCTAGACCAATAATACTAAACACGTGCCAAAAACGTTAAACACCTTGTGAAAGTTTAAAATAATGAAAATTTTACAAAATAGCAGGAAACTGAGTACAAATTTGGAACCAGTGTTGAAAATACATATAGAAATGATAATGGGTTTACCGGATACGAAATTTGTAGACTGGTATTATTTATCCAAACATGTCTGAATATAAAAGCACTGCTAGTTTTTTGACCGCAACTGTATATTCATTTCTTTTATAAAGATAAATGGGCGGAAGAAGTAGGCGTGGCAACATTTATTTATATAAAGTGATCGCTACTTGGTGCCATCGCACCTTCATACCAATTTTCACTTCCAAAACGTGTTTATTTCAGGAATTAGAATGATTTTGAAAAAGTGGGCGTAGATATATTGCGACCATAGTGAACATATGAACTAAACTACCAAATTGCAGTTTTATTCGATCAAAACCATCTTATATACAGAAGTTCCATTAATTTTTTGGCGGTAAAATTGGGCGTGGCAACATTTATATACATAGTTTATTATCAAAATTTGTATAACTCAGGAATTGGCATGATTTCAAAAAAGTAGGCGTAGATAAAGTTCGGCCACTCCCATTTTTAGTACAGTTGTCGATAGTAACAATCTAAACAAAATTTTAGTTTTTTTCGATTAAAACCGTCCGATATATTGCATTTTTTATGGTTTGTGGGCGATAGCAAAATTTGGGTTGTATGGGAGGTACCACGCCCCCTTGTCCAATCGACACCAAACTCTCACTCACCAGGAACACTCTCAAGATGTTGTTTCAGTTTCCCTGAAAGATCGGTTCAGCACTTTTTGAGTCTATACGTGATAAACATACATACCCACGTACATACATCCATTTTTATGTATATAGATTTTATACTCGATTAATCGATTTGAAAATACTTTATTTAAATTGAATAAAATAATGAATAATTAATTACTTTTAACGAGAATATTCGATGAAAATATTGCTCCTGAAAACTACACCCAAGAAACCTATTCGTTTCTAGAAATAAGGGACCGATGAGGGTTAAATAACTTAACACTTTAACTTAATATACTTATTAAGGTAGATCGTTTTGTTTAGAGGTAAAAAAACACTTTTTTCGACACTCATATTCTAGGAGCTGGATTCAAGTAGATCTTAAATCCGTAAGGATATCGAAATCGGTAGAACCGTCATCCAGCAGTTTTGATTATAAAAAAATCACTTTTTCGCCAAAAATCACCGGTTTTTTCGCCGTAAGTTTTTATCAATCTAAAATAACTACCCAAAATTTGGGTGCAAATGAAAGGTATCTTGGACCCCAAGGTTGTAAATAGGAAGATGGTTAGATTCCAGAAATTTTAAAGAGCAACAGTGTTCAGAATTCGGTCAACATTTTGGGTATTTTTCACTAAAATCGCTATAAAATTGCCATTTTTCAGTAAATTTGGAAAAATTAAGTACTGTTTAAAAAGACTTGGTGTAATCTATTGATTCATAAAAAAAAATAAAAAAATCAAAACAGTGGAATTTTTTTTAACTTTTTTGGAAAGTATTTTTGAAAGGGTATTTTTAAAATAATCTATAAATCCACTAATTTTCATTAAATTTTAGAAAATTTACTATTTTAAAAATAGTGTGGCTTTGAAGAGGCGTCACCTTTCGTGGTGAACAATCAAACATCAACATATTTATAGCGAATGAACAGCAAATTTATAGCGATTTTAGTGAAAAATACCCAAAATGTTGCACCGGAAAATTTCTTAAATTTAAAAATCTTCCTATTTACATCTTTGGTGTCCCAGATACCTTTCATTTGCACCCATTTTTTAGGGAGTTATTTTAGATTGATAAAAAGTTACGGCGAAAAAACCGGTGATTTTTGGCGAAAAAGTGATTTTTTTAAATCAAATCCGCTGTATGACGGTTTCACCGATTTCGATATCCTTTTGGATATAAGATCTACTTGAATCCAGCTCCCAGAATATGTGTGTCGAAAAAAATGTTTTTTTTTATCCACCTTAATACTTATTATTAAAATTTCGAAACGAGTTGCAGTTGTTGTAGTGCAAACACGAAGATTTAAAAAGTTTTTCATAAAAATCGACCCAGTGCTTTTGGAGTTTTCTCTTAAATTTTATGTAATAGTAAAGATATATTTTTTTATTTTTCATATGAAAAGTAACATAAGTTTTTGGACGAAATTTCATTTTTTAAATAAAATAGTCAAGAAAATGATTTATTTTACGACACATAAAATAATTCCCACGCAGCTGTTTTAATCAACTTTTTAAAATTTACATTGACTACATTGACTATGGTAAAAAGGAAACAATAACTAATTTTCTTGAACGAATCAACATATTTTAAAAAATATTGCATTGAAAAATTTAACGCCAGCGCGGAATGGGGTCTCATGCACCCCTACACCTACCCCATGCGGTTGTCATGCCATGTCATAATTTTTATTATAACATGTATTTATATTACTTTTATCTCCAGAGAATTTTTTTATTTATTTCATTTTAAATATAAAAGACAAAAGAGGGCTTGTAAGCGTTTGCATTAACAATAACATTTTCTATTGAGAAACAATTATTTTTTTTTAAATAATATTTGAACTTTTTAGATTTTTGTGTCTTTTCTCTGTTATATTTTTTAGTATTTTTAAGTGAGTTTTCCAAACTTTTTTTTTTTTAAGAAATTTGTTGGTTTTTTTTTTTGAGTGATTTTTCCAAATTTTTTTTATGAATTCGGTTTTTTTTTAATTAACATAAATGTTTTTTCTGTGTGTTATCTCTAAAAACAAAAACAGAAACAAAAAATTTAATTTTACCAAAAAACAGTTGATTGAGTTCTCACATGAAAAATGGTCTTATACCGAAAAGTGAAATTGTACCCAAAAATGTAACATTTAATCGAATTTTTTTGTGGCATTTCGTCGTTGGTTGTGGTTATAAAGTTTGAGGAAAGAAAAACTTTAACTTGATTTTCTTAAAGTCAAGGCATAACACTTATCTCAGATCCAGTGTCACATTTTTCTCCAGTTTTGTGTCACATTAAAAAGATCCTACACAAAACTTTTACTTGATTACTTCCTATTTTTTTTCTGTAGATTCACAACGGACCAATAGTCTGGTCTAATTGGGATGTTCTGGAGACCAGCAGATTCTTCCTAACCTAACTTAACCTAAAAAATAGTTAAGAAAATAATTTTTGTTTGGCCATTTTGTTTTGGCGAAAAGCCGAGAAAATTTTTTTCCTAAATTTCTCCATTTCTTTTTTTTTTCTTGGCCATTTTATGATCAAGGCAATCTGTTATTTCTTCTTTTGGGATGTTTCATATCTATTCAAGCTCCAACCCAACGATTGCCATCACTTGCAATAAGATTTATTATGTTCCGGCACATTGCTTAAAATTTTTCCAAATGGAATGAAAACCACGCCTACCTCCCATACAAAGTGACTTTATCAACCATTAATATCTCATAAAATGTCATAAATATTACTATAATGACTTAAAATTTTTCACATAAAGCTTATGTCTCAAATCTGTGGTCACAAGGAATAATGACTTAACTCCGAATATCGTAAAAAAGCGATATGAAATTTACTTTATTGCCAATTTTTGGAAGTATGCAGATATCCATTTTTTGCTCAGAATTGATCATCACCAGAGCAGACCGAAACAGCACGAAAAAAAGTCGTTTTCAGCACAGCAAATAAGCGCTAAAAAATGACGAAACAGCACAATAATAAGCACTAAAAACTCTTTAATTAAAACAAATATTTTTAAACAAAAAAAGTTTATAATCATATTCCTTTTATAATATAAAAAACAGAGAATAAACACTCTAAAACATAAATTCAATTCAATTCAATTCAGGTATATTTTAATGTAAACACTAACATAAAATATATCAAAAAATCAGTTCAGTATACTGCCGTCCTAAGAAAGAAAGCCGTCCCAAACGCCACAATTCCAAGATTGAGATAGGGGCAGATTGGGAAAGTGAATGAGTTTCTGTTTTTGTGTTAAGTTAAGAATTCCCAGTTTCAACTGCAAATGACTGAAAAACGTTAAGTTAAATGGTCACATCTACCACTTCTAGTGTAAAAAACAGTAAAAGCTGAATATCTCAAAACTACTGAAATGGAAATATGACATTCTTTCTTAGGACGACAGTACAGTCATTGTATGGAATATATTATTAGGTGCTGCTTAAATTTATTTTAAAAATAAATGAACGGCGCTTTTGATTTAGCAATTGCGTAAATTTCGAAAATGATCGCTCAGCATCCGACGATGCTACCGGACAGTATTTAAAAAGAACAAGTTCTTTCGATGAATATAAATCAAGAAACTTATTTCCTGAATCAATACCTTTATGAATAACTTTGTATATATCTAAAATTATGGGATATCCTTTGTTACTCTGAAGTATATTTTTATTTTAGGAAAAACTCTACGCGATCCAAGGAGGCCCAAGTCTTGCGTGTTTTCTTTACAATGCCAATACTTTCATTAAACCCAAGTACTTGGGTTTCCAGTTTTTCAATTGAACGAACGATTAAGGAAAACTGGCATTTAATGAATGCGAGCTCAGATTTTAAACTGTTGGATTGAAACAGTTCTTTCGCCACGCAGATTGCATCAGAATTTTCGTCACTGAATTGTTCACTTGAGTGGGTCACCTTACAAGAAATTAATGGCAAAGCTAGTAGTATATTTTTTTGGCCTTTACTCACTTTTTTAAAATAAATATTTGCTTCCAAAAATGCAGCACAAAGATCCATAGGAAACATAGAACTCGACTTTTCCTGATACTGGGAAAGTGGTGTTTGCTTTGAGTACTTGCCTCACGTTCTGACGCCACGGTCTTATGTTTTTGGGAATTCGGGTGTTGCTCGACATTATTAAGCCTTTTTGTCGACAGTTGCGTATTGCAAAACACACAAAACAAAACAGAGTCATCGCTGCTAAAAATGCCCGGATGCAGTCGATTTATACGGGTGATAAATTCTTTATTTGGTTTTTTCACTTTCGGCATACTTTTTTCATTTTAGAGTAGTCGCACGCACTATTCAATTTCCAATTCGCAAAAATTTTGTATCTAAATACTGCTTGTGACTGCTTTTTAGCACAATTATTTTTTATAAGTTGCCAAATAATTAACGGCAGCTAATACTTAAACGATAATAAGGAGGTGTTCAAAATATTTCGCTTTTGATGTTTGGATATGTTTAATTTTGTACATGAAAAGGAGTTGCCGCTATACCAAAAAATTATGTAAAACAGAGTTGCCTGTTTGCAAAAAAAAAAAAAAAATAAAAAAAATATTGGACTGGTAAAGTAAAGCGAAAATGTTGAAAATAAGTACTTATAAGCAAAATAAGCCGAAATAAGCACAAACACCCTGAATAAGCAAAATGCTGGGAAAACAAGCAAGAAGCATTTAAACTCGCTCTGATCATCACGTATGTCTGCACATATTTTGTTTGTAACGCTTCATATATTAAAAAAATGGGTCGTAGTTCAATTAAAATATCGTTTTTACGATATTTTGAGTTTAGTCGTTATTTCTTGTAACCACAGAAATATTAACCACATATTTTAAATTTGTACAAATAGGATGAAAACAACGCCTAGCTCCCATACAAAGTGACTTTAAATTCCACTAATGTTATTTTAATGAATTAAAACTTAAAACATATGTTTAACATTTAAAAATAAACTTTAAATGTGAGCTTTAGCAGAATCGCATACAAATTTCGCCTATCTCCCATACAAAGTGACGTCATCAAAGTAACATAAATAACTTTTTTATAAATTCTACAAAAATGTCTATACTAACTGTATATTTTAGAAATAATCTTTGATATTTTTAACTTTTTCTGCCTTTTAGTGTTGGTAAGATTGGATAAAAACCACGCCTATCCTTCACACGAAGTGACGTCATCACACTTATAAAACATGTGTTACTAAAAATATACCTGTGGTTGCATTTTAACTTTGGCCTAGTCGAAGACAACTCCTTACTAGTTTAAATATCATAACCTTCTTTTGATTAAACATCTTTGCTTTGCTAAGACTTTGATTGGATTTTGTGTATTTTTTCTTAATGATGCCAAACAGCTCTGACTTTTTCACATAATTCAATGTGCTTACGAACTAAACATACTCAAAATATTTATCCTTTAACTCATCGCGATATCAAACTCAAAATCTAACTGTCTTGATAAAAGTCCTGTTGATATAGAAATCATAACATTTCAGACTGCGCCATGGCGCAACTGCGTCAACGCATATTGCTGATAGAATAATGCATTACCTATGACCATTTAATATACATTAGAAAATATCATTTAATATAGTGATGGTACAAAAAAGTACCTAGTAGTAAGTTGTCCTGTTGATTCAGAAATCATAGCATTTCAAACTGTGTCATGGCGTGTCATTGCGTTAACGCATTTTACTCATAGAATAAACTGCGCTCGACCTTAGGTGCATCAATGCAGAATACTTTGCTGCTTTTTTGATATGCATTAGAATTTAATTTGCATTAGAAATTCGCCAAATGCTTGGGCAAAAACTATACACTGAAAAAATATTATTAAATATAGCGAGTTGTTCTGTTGATACAGAAATCGTAGCATTTAAAACTGTGTCATGGCGCAATCGCGTTAACGCACTTCATCATAGTATTTCAAACTGTGTCTTGGCGCAGAACTCTATGCTGCTTTTTTAAAATGCATTACACACTCCAAATGGTTGGGCAAAAACTATACACTGAAAAAAGTATTATTAAATGCGAGTTGTCCTGTTGATACAGAAATCATAGCATTTCCAACTGTGTCATGACACAATTTCGTTAACGCATTTTACTGATACAGTAAACTGCGCTCGAACTTAGGTGTAGCAATGCATAATTCTTTGCTACCTTTTTAGCATGAATTAGAATTTAGTATGCAATAGACGCTCGCTAAATATTTGGGCACAAACTATACACTGAAAAATGTATTATTAAATATAGTGAGTTTTCTTGTTGATACAAAAATTCTTAGCATTTCCAACTGTGTCATGGCGCAATTGCGTTAGCGTATTTGACTTATACAGTAAACTGCGCTCGAGCTAAGGTGTATCAATGCGGAATTCTGTGCTGCTTTTTTCATATGCATTTCACACTCCATATGCTTGGGCACAAACTATACAATGAAAAAAAGCATTATTATATATAGCGATTTGTCCTGTTGATATCTGATGAAATCATAGCATTTCCAATTGTGTCATGACACAATTTGTTAACGCATTTCACTGATACAGTAAACTGCGCTCGAACTTAAGTGTAGCAATGCAGAATTCTTTGCTGCTTTCTTTATATGGGCATTTAAACAGAAAATTCTACAGTGACCTAAAAATTAGAACTCATTAAAAACTTATTATGTTGTGATTTTATCTAAGAGAAACATTTTCATTTTATTAATTTAAGCAATTTCTACATAAATTAATTTACGTTGAAGGTCAAATCGTCCGCACTGTTTCACAAATGTAGTTTTTCTTTTTCGTAAATGTTTAGTAAATATTTCGTAAGCTTTTTTGTTTTAGTAAAAATGGAAGGCATTAGTTAGAGATAATGAAAAAATGGTTGAGGCAAGGAAAGGACAATATATAAAATTTGTTTTTTAATTTCTAAATTACATAATTACTTAACTACGTAATTGTTTAACTACCCAATTCACCTACATTGTAAATTTACTTACGTAACGTCAGTAACTTAACGCCAGATCAAAAAGCCTAAAAAAAAAGCCAGAGAATATTTTTAAATTTTATAACTTGAAAAATAAACTTATATTATTTCAAATTCTTCTAAAAAAAGTTGTATACAAAAAGTCTTGGCCACTTCAAAAAGTTTTGCAAATTTTGTAATCCAAGTCAAAAATCAATTCCGTTTTTTGTAATATTTTTTTTGTTTTGCACATATTTTTGCTTATATTTTTTGTCATTGTTTTTATTTAATATAGTGCTACTTAATTACTATGCAAATATAAGGAAAACTTTTAAAGAATTAGACTTTTTCATTCTATTTTATAACATTTCTTCGTACAAATCGTTCGTAACGCCACTTTGGAAATGCCCATATGCATTAGAATTTAATATTCATTAAACATTTCCATTAGACATTTGGGCACAAACTATACACTGAAAAAAGTATAATTAAATATGTCAAGATGTCTTGTTGATACAGAAATCATAGCAGTTCAAACTGTGTCATGGCGCAATTGCGTTAACGCAATTTGCTTATACTCTTAATTGCGCTCGAGCTTGGGTGTATCAATGCAGATTTTTTGCTGCGATACCCATGACTACTTAATATGCGTTAGAAATTCGCCAAAAACTTTGGCACAAGCAAATACACTGAAAAAATTACCATTAAATATAGCGAGTTGTGTGACTCACATTTGTAATGATTGTCATCAAAAAATCAAAAAATTTTCTGCTCCTATCGATCGGTTTTGTGTTGAATACACCAGTGAAATAAAGACACGCACATTATTTTACGATAGCTCAAATAATCCAAAATCGCACTTTCGGATGTTGTTTTTTAGATTTTTATTTTTTGTTTCTGATTATTTAGACGATTATACCATTTGCAAGTTTGTCACGTACCAAAGTTTGCGATGTCATTTAAAGCAGATTCAAAAATTCTTTAGTAATTTGTTTGATTTGTTGTTATGGCAAAAATAACCACAGCCACACAATGGCAACACTGGACAAAACGGTTGAAAAGGCACGCTATTTGTAGGCATTGGTGGAGTGGACAAAAGAACAGGGTGAAGCTGTAGCAGGAAGCAACGAGTAATGAAATATAATATTTTTTGAAAAAGCATAAACAAATATACATTTATATATATATATATACACATAAAGCAAATATGTTAAAGCACAAAATTCAACAAACAGTGCAGACCAAAAGTAAAGCACACATTTTATTTGATATTTTTTCACAAATATTCCCAAAAACCCAAATTTGCATAAACAAATTTGGGTTTTTCTCCTACATTAGCATTTTGTTGTATATTATTTTTGTTGCGAAATCTTGTCATTTTTTTTTCAAAATGGTTTTTTGTTCTACCAATTTTTTTATTTTGGATTTTAAACTTGAAAGTAGTTTATTTCTGTTAAATTTTTTTTTTTCGTTTTTATTTTTGTGTGGAGCAAATAAATTTGATTTGACTTTTGCAGGCAAATGAACTCGTAACTGCAAAACAAATTTGCATTAATTTTCCATTTCGTTACTTGAATTTCGAAAAAGAATGCAATATTTTTTGATAATAAACACATTTCGTCAAATACGCGCCGATGAGTTTTATGTCGTCCACGCCTTTTTTTCTTTGACTGCCTATCATAAAAATCTCAACAAATTTATGACAAAGTAATGCAAATTCGAAACAAGAGGAGAAAAAACAAAAAATAGCAAAAACATTGAACTTGAACAAAAGTTCAAAAGACATAAAAAACAGTAGAAATTTTTATGATTCTATATAAAAAAGTCAAGCTGCAAGCAAAAGTCATACAAGCGAACTCAGCCCAAATTTAACTGCTTGCTTTTTTTTTGGCCTTAGTAAAAAGCGCGGTCATAAATAACAACATTGCCTCTTAGCTGATAAACTCATGACTCAAAGATGTCGTTGTTGTTGTTGTTGTGTCCACGTCAAAAAACGGACATCAGAGAGCAATGATGAAAGTCCTAGAAAATACCAAAAATTCTACAGTAGTTGTTGCAAAGCTGTTTAAACTGGTGAAAGAAGCAGCAGCTGTGAAGATAAAAACCGACTAGCTGCTGGTAGCATAAAAGAAAAACGTTTTAATGTTTCACAGATTATGTTCGTATTTCTGTTCATGTCTGCTGTTGTTGTTGTAGTTGTTGTTTTTCTATGATATTTGTGTTGATGTTTTCCGTAACGCATAAAGTTGAACATATCACTACTTCACTCTTTAATACCAAAATTCTTTCACGTAAAGGTTTTTCGCCTCATAACAGTTTGTTAAAAATATTATGTTCAAACCATTTCTACGCTTTCTTGTTTTGCTTTCATCTTTGCTTTGGTTGAGTTAAACTTTTACCTAGATTTCTTGGACAAAAAGACATAAATTGTCGACAGAATATACGTATTTGTTTTTCCCATCTTTTATTACAGTGTTTGACATTTTATGTGCACATTTTACAGAAATACTAAAGATTGGTAAATGCAAATTTCTGATTTATATCGAGCCATTAGCGACATTAAATGGCATTAAATTTTATTTAATGTTTATCTTGGGGACAATGTATTTACATTTACTGCACATCAATATTCCAATGCGACCAATGTCACTAATTATTATGAATCGCGTAAATAAATTTACATTTATGTACAATATTTATAGTGATTTTATTTAAGATTTATGAGGCATATGAAAATTCCTTTTAAAATCTTTATTGGATATACATACCTTAAGTTTATTTTGTCAGATATTAAGCACAGGAAATTAAATGAAATCACAAATATACAAGTCCAATAATTTTTTAATAAATTTTAGTTCAATCTGGATAAATAAATATGTATTAACATAAGTTTTAAATGATGCCTGGTAAAATTGGTAATGAAAAATACTAAAATGCTGTTGAGGTGTGTTCTGAACAAACTAAAGATGTTCGTTCTTAACTTGGTTTAATTTCGCATCATACTTTTTCTACTTAAAGTGCTTAGTTTTAGACTGTTTAGAGTACCTAAAACCGTTCAAACATGAAAATATGCACCGAGAAAAAAATCTCGTAAATTCCACAAATTCCGACTTAATTCTAAATAGTTTTTTAATTTGCTTTGTGCTCGAGAAATACAGTTCCTTAATATTACAGCGATTGAGTTTTCAACGGATTAAACAATTTTTACAATTGTTATATGAACCAAAGTCGTCAATAAAATAACAGTTGTATTTTAAATAAGTAAGAAAAAATATCGTAAATTTAACAACGCAGGCATTTAAAAGAACTGAATAAGAGTTGAATTAACAATGCAAATTTTTTTTAAAGAAATTAAAAAGGAAAAATGCCAATGAGATCAAAAGTGTATTATTTTATACCCGACTACGGCGAAGCAAAAGGAGCGGTATATGTGTTTGACCGGTATGTATGTATGCATTAGGGAGTCCCATGCCGGAAGCTTTTCTCGATCCCAGAATAAATTCGGGATTGAAAAATTTAAGAAGTAAATAATTCAAAACGTTTTTAATACAATGTTTTATTATTTATTACTTGAAACTAAAAAAACATAAATTAATTCATTTATAATGCAACAAAAACAAAACAAAACACTTTAAGGGTATTCACAATTGCGTTGTTTTCAGTGTAGTTAAAAAACCCCGTGGTATTGATACCACACTTTACCGAGCGGTTTTAAATTTTTTGTTGCTTAACATGAAATCCCTAAAAACCAAACAGTGGTAGTTTTAAGTAGTCTAATGATGTATTTAACGAACGTGGTTTTTAAAGTTCCATAGAAAACTGATTCGTTGCCAGGTTTTTTCTAATTGCAAAAATGGAAGAAGCTCTTAATGCAAGTTAAACTTTTTTATGTCATGTATTAATAAAATATATCAAATTGGATAGTAAATTTATTTGCATAATATCAAAAAGCTATAGTGGGAGGTTCCTAGCCACAAATTCTATTTTAAAGGGTGCTCGTTATTGTGGTTTTCAACATTTTTCCATTGTTACTACCACACAATCATCACAATACCACACAATTGTGAATACCCTTATTGTTAATGTACACAAAAAAACTTAAATAATATTAATGACTAGCAAATTGTATTAATTTAAAGAACAAAAAATATAACAAAATAATATACAGAACCGTTTAAGTTATTATTATATAAATGTTAAACATTTTTTTAGACACCTTCTTCATGTTTTTTTGTGTTTAAGGCAAATTGAGGTTGGAAAAGACTTTTCAAAATTAGATTTTTTGTTTTAATTATTTTTAATGTTATACTTTAAGCTGATCAACGCGTTTTATTTTTCAATAGAGAGTTTTGTCCGGATATTATAACAAATAAAACCCACTAGTTAAAGAAATAGTTGTACGATATTCCTAAGCAATTTGTAAGTTTCGATCACAATTGCCTTTACCACAAAACCAAATTAATTCCTACGTCAGAATATTTGTCAATTTTGAAATACATAGCTGACTTCTCGATGTTGCAAATTCTTCTAAAACTTTGCCAAGTCTTTGCTCCAGTGATTCCCACTCATCTTCCCACTTACAATCTTTTTCCGCCTGAATAAAAGGTTTTTCTACACGGAAAGAAAAAATCAAGCATTCTATGCTTGAATTAAACAAATAGGCTATCAGTTTACCCTCAAGCGTAAATTTCTCAATTTAAGCATTCTTTTGCTAGAATTGAGCAAATTTAGAACGCATTAAGAAAAAAATACTCAATTCAAGCACCATTTGCTTATAACTCAAGAATATTTTTTCTACATTCGAGTCTAATATTTACTTGATATGAGAAAAATATGCTTGATTCAAGTAAAAAATTGGCTGAAAACTAGAATAATTTGATAGATTTAAGAAAATTATTTTTCTTGAATTGAGAACAATTAGCTTGATGCAAGTAAAAAATTTTCTGAAAACTAGAATAATTTTCTTGGTTTGTAAAATTTATTTTCCTTGAATTGAGAACAATTTGCTTGATTCAAGTAATAAATTTACTGAAAACTAAAATAATTAACTTAATTTTAGCGACTCTTTTACAACAACTTCGAGATTTTCATGACTGTTGTCATTCGCTGAATTGTTCAAAAGTGACAACTCTGCGTTTGCTTAAATTAAGAAAATATTTTCTTGATTGAAGTCTTGTTCCAGGTTCTAAAACCAAGTATTTATTGCTTGTTTCAAACTGTTTATTTTGCCCAATTTTGGCAATAAATGCTCATTATAATTGTTTTTTTTTTTCTTAATTTTAGTTTTTAATGCTTGATTTCAGCAAATGACTCTTAATATTTAATTTTCTTATATCAAGCAAATTATTTTCTTACTGTAAGAATATTATTTCCCTCCATGTAATTCTATATTCATATCAACTTAAATTGAAATGGTGCATTAACATGAATATTTGTAATAGAAATTTTTTATTTAAAAACCTACAAACATACACACATACTAGGGAAGTCAATGCGGGATCCCGGAAAAAAAATACTTAAAAAAGAGCTTAAATCGTCCGGGATCCCGGCATTGACTTCCCTAGTATGTGTGTATGTTTGTAGGTTCATCTGTTCCACTCTAACTTCTAAACTACTCATCATAATTTGACAAAGGAGGAATCGTTAGAAACGTTTTGATTGTCCGCTGGCTATAGGCTATGTGGCGTCACATTGAATTGAATATAGCGCTCTCTAGAGTACATAAAGTCATGAACTAAACAATATTTTATTGTGACAAAAACAATGAGGTATCGTTAGAAGTGTTTTAGTCATCCGCTGGTTAAATGATTTGTAACGTCACATAAAATTGAATATGATGCCGTCTAGAGGACTTTCTGTCCTAACTAAACTAAGCCCCTTACTTATTATAATTTGACAAATAAAGTAACGTTGGAAGAGTTTTAGTCGTCTGCTGGCTATACCACCCTCCTAAGTAAAAAAGTCATAACTCCATTTAAGTAGTTTTGAGATATTTAGCTTTTACATTTTTAATCTTTCTAAGAAACACATTAGAAATGATCACTTTATTTAAATTTTTCAGTCATTTGGAGTTGAAATTGATAATATTAGCTTAACACAAAAATCAGAAACTCATTCACTGTTCCGAATCTGCCTTTTTCTACATTTTGGAATTTTGGCGCTTGTGACTTTCTTTCTTAGGACGGCAGCATAGGCTATATGACGTCACATTAAATTGAATATACCGCCCTGTAGAGGACATAAAGTCATAAAATAAGTAGAAAATAGTTGTTTGAACTTACCTATATCTATATCTATTCCAGCGATGCCCACGAAAATATTTGAAGAGTGCAAAAACAACAACATGAAAAAATTTTTAAATCTGGATGCACTGACGAACTACTAATAACTCGAGTGCTGGCAGAGTCCGTGACAGCGAAGTTATGTATATGTACACTGTGAAAATATGAATCAAGTTATTCCAAATATTTCAGTTTTTTGCTAGTGAGAATACATTCTGATTTACCCAGCTTTAACCGCGTGGAGGTTTTCGGATATCCTTTTCTATTTTTTGCTTTATAGTTTTTAATTTTTTCGTTTTCTATTTTTTTACTTCCTTTTTTGTTTTTTTTTTTTTTGTTTTTGTGAATGTCTTATTATTATAAATTTTTTCATTTTTTAATTTTATCATTTTTATGTGCTTTAACCTTAATTTTTGGCATTTTTTATTATCTTACTCTTTTATTATTAACTAAACTGTTATACTATTAAGATTTAAATCTTTTAATCTTTTATTATCTATGAAAAATAGGCAAACTCCCAGTTTTGCGCAAATTTTTTTCTTGCTATTTTTCAAGAGTATAATTCGAATCCTGGCCGTGCCATAGTCTTACGCCTTTCTTTCCTTATTTCTAATCAAAGTAACTTTAGAACACATCAGCTCACTACGAAAAATATTAGTTGGTGGTGGTGGGAACATTTTGTGGAGAGGAACGCTTAGTAACTTGATTTGACTTAGGTCAAGGCATAAAACTTGCTTCATATTAAATATTCCTACAACTACACATGTTCCTACAACTTCTGCCACATTATTAACATCCTACACAAAAGTTTCACTTGGTTACTCCCTTCATCATTTAAAATTCCATGGGAAATTTAAAATAAATCAATTACAATTCAGAAAAGATCAATTAAGACTAGTATCGCCAGCGTTCGGAATTCGACCAACTGTCTGTAAAGCACTGAACAAAAATTAAAATTAACTTAGCGTTTGTTATTGTACTGTAGCGTAGATTTGAGAAAACAGACCATTGAAGATGCTTACCATAGATGACAGTATTATACCATTTACTGCCATTTACGGCCATTTTTATACCGTTGCAGTTTGTGTACTTGAGCACAAACAGAAACGTAAAAATAAACCCTTCATTTCGTAGCTTCACTGGAAGAACTGCTTGGTAAAAATTTGTCCAATAGAGTTTATATCTCTCCCTAATTAACATCTAGAGAAGTGAAATGTATAAGCTGGTTCTATTATTAATTCCTTCAACATTTCTTTCAAATATATTCACCCACTTTCTGTCAGCCTTTTGAATTAATAAATGAAGAACATTACCGAAAACAGTTCTTAGCTGTTCCTTACCTCTGAGGTCATTCTTAGAGAAGTCAAATATATAAAATGGTCCTATTATGTTGTCATCCTCAAAATTTCTGTTGGACACTCATGATTTAATATTTCTCGTAAAGCAAAATTATAGTTATTTTTTTGAACGCTTGTATTTCGGATCATAGTCCAAATTTGTTTCCGCTCATTTGTGTGTATTGAAGTCCATTTTTAAAATGTACTAAAAATGTATTACAGCTTTCGTTACGGTATATTAATAAATTAAAAAGATTTTTGATTCCGACTCCGAACGGCTTATGTTGTTCTCAAGAAGCTTTTACATGGCAGTTTTTACTCTCTGAGGTTTGCCATTGTCTGAAGAGAGGTGACGACCGAACAGAAAAATTATTTAAATAGAAAAAACATTCTGTCTGAGCTGGAATTGAACCCGGACTACCGCGGTTCTTTAGCTTAGGGCCCACTAGGTTACTGCCGCCACAGCTAAAACTACCCAGCAAAAATTTCAATGCGCATTACGTGTATGCACGAAAAGAGCGCTTCATTCTCCTTACAAATAGTGCTGTTTGTATAGCGCTATATTTGAAGCACTTTCCGTAACGATAACGTTGCACTTAAAAAAAATGTATTCGATTTTAATATAAAAAAATATTAATTTGAAAAACGGTAAAAATTCATTGAATTCTTTTAAAGCTATGTTTTCTGTTTCTTCTTTATCAAATGAAAAATCAAATAAAATTAAAAAAAATCCATACTTTTTTATATCGTTGCCCTAATTTTAATAGGATGTATGTCAAAACTGGGCAAAGTAACGTTTATTAAAGGTTTAAGTAGATTGGTCAAAACTACATCTTTGTCCTTTTTAAGTTTTTATTGTTTGTATGAAAAATTGAGGTAGAACGTTTGAAACAATACATTTTCGTATGAACTTCATACAAATAAAAAACAGTTGTTTTGCCTCCTGAATAATTTTGACTTACGGCGTATGAGAATTAGGCCGGCGATATGAACTAATAAAGGAAACAAAGCCTTCGGTTCTCGCCACATTTTTCTTCTAATTACAAGAAGAACAAAGCGCTCGGTTCTTGTTACGTTTTTATATCAAATACAAGCAGAACAAAGCGCTCGGCTCTAGCTACTATTTTATATTTTTTACAGCGGGAGCGGAGCGCATACATCTAATTACATGACTATGTTAAAAAATGCGCTGTACACAAGGAGAATGAAGCACTCTACCCAGATTCTTTAATGCAGTGCTTTAATGTAGGGCATGAATTGATATATTTAATATCAAAGTGATACTGGAATGATTTTTTACAGTTGAAAAAAGATTTCTAAACTGTTGGTCGGAAAATTTTTTAAAAATTTACTTACAAATTAAATAAGAAATTGGAAACTGGTAATGAAATATTTTTGTTCAAGCCTTTTTGAACTGGAAATCAAGAAATGTTCTTACTACTGTATATTTAAAATAAATTTGGGCATGAAATTAAATATGCTAACATTATATCGTCAAAATTAATTTCATTTCAATTTTGATCAGTTGAAAATCTATTCAATAGCTTAAAATAAAATCTAGATATATATTTGATTTTGGCGTTTTCACGTCACACGGGCTTACTAGTTATTTTTAATAATAGAAACTGTTTTTTGACTTTATATTATACAATTCACATTATAATATAGTTTTTTTTTTCATTGGCCCATTTTCACAAAATTTAGTATTTTTTTACAAAATTATTCTAAAAAATTTTTAATACCTGTGCAAAACATTAAATAAATGAAGGAGTATTTTGATTATGACACAACAAAACACTTGCAGAGAGCTGCCTGCCAAAGCGCCTGCGTTATTCACAAAAAATTAATACTAAAATTTAGTTTGAAATGCTTGAATCAAGCAATTTCAAACTTTCTTTATTCCAGCAAAACATTTTGTAAATACGATAATATTAGGGGTTTTCGCTCTTTTATGTATTTATGCACACAACAGTGTACTTCTGTCAAAACAGTACACTAATTACACACACACAACAACAAATAACATAGCTTTAGAATGTACACTTTATGTGTATATTTACAACATCAAAATATGATTGTAGCTTTGTTGTATTTTTTGAGTGTAATGTTTTGACATTTCACCACCAGTGTAGCCAATCGAATATATAATGATGTAAAAAAGGGTCGTTCACTCTGTCCCTTTTATTTATAGTTACACTTACTATCAGTACACCTAATACACAAAAGAGCGAATACCACTATTATTTCTACATGTATTCAGTGTATTATTAAATTTAGAATTTAGTTTCTCAACTTATGTTTGTTCTCGTTTTAAGTAATATTGGTTATTAAAAATATAGAACTTTTAGAGACACACTATTTTTTAATAATAAGTTAAAATTATGTTGATTTTATATGATTTAAATACAAATTCGAAATGTTTGATAGTTTAAATCATACTTGATTTTAAATACAAATTGTAGTTGTTTGATAGTTTAAAATCATTTATTGAGCTTAAGGTCAAGGTTAGAACAATTAATTGTTCTAACGAATTTTTCCAAAGAAACAACAACAACAATAACGTTTTCAACAAACAACAAAGTAAAGAAAAAATACAACAACAAATGTGAAAATATGAAATGGGAGAAAAACTGAGAAATTGACACTCAAAATCTCATGGCCTCTGTGGTGCAGTGCGCTAGTGCGCGCTTGCACAAGCGTATCACAAGGATTTCTGATAAAGCCTTTAGCAGGGCCGAAATTGCAATAAAATCAGCTAGTGATTTTTTCCTTTTCATATTGAAACCCTTGTTGTTGTTGTTTCTATGGAAAGATTCGTTAGAACAGTTAATTGTTCCAACCTTTACCTAAAGCTCAATAAACGTTTTCAAACTATCAAACAACTAGAATTTGTATTTAAAACCAAGTATGATTTAAACTATCAAACATTTAGAATTTGTATTTAAATCATATAAAATCAACATAATAAATAACAAGGTCATTTAGAAAAAAACTTAAATAAGTTAAAATGTTTGATTCAAGTAAATTTGGATTGATTTGACGAGCAAAATGGTTTCTCATTATACGAAAACATTTTTTCTCCATGAAGATTCTCTTCCGAAAAAGTCTTCAAAGTACAAATAGAAGAAAGATACAAAACACATATATATCTTATCAAATATCTCATGCTTGTTCCTTATTTCCTCCTTCTTCCACTTGCATTTTTCTGCATAGGTTATAAACAGCACTTTAAACAATAAATTCATTAAATATTTTTCAAAAGCTGTCATATTTACTTATGCAAAATAAAGCACGTAACTCAGATTTGAGATAAGAACACGTCTCCAAAAAGCACAAAATGCAAAACAAACCAAAACAAGTAAAAAGGTAGCATTTGTAAAAGTTTTCAAAGTCGCTATTGTTAAAGCTGTTGTTGTTATTGTTGTTGCTCCCGTGGTTGCCTTAAAAGCTCCCATGGGTGCAACAACACTTTGGTTATTGAAGCGCACAGTTGCAATAAAATGTAAAACTATTTTTCACAAAATACTCGACAGCGATACGTGTTCAAATGTGGTGTGTTTGTGTGGGTATGCGTGATTTTGGTTTAAAATAAATAACAGTCGCAGAAACAGGCAGCAAAATCCAAAAATTCATTCGGTAGTGTAGATGCGATAATCTCTAAGGGGTACTTTTGGGAGCACAGAGCCTCTTTCTGAAAAAATATACCTATTTTAATTTCTGATATAATTTTGTCAATACGTCCCCGCAATATTTGAAGTTACCTCCACCACTGAAAAGAAACAGCGCCAAATGTGAATGAGTGAAAGCAGCTGGAGTGCGTGTGAAAGAGCAGGCGGTTAAAATGTGAGGTTATGTGATTGTGCTTCGGGAGCTTTAAAGCATTAAGCGTGCAATAATTAGCCCAGAGCAACTTTGATATGTGTGCTTGTGGGCAAGTGAGTGTTGTGCACAACCACATTCTACAATATGTTTGTGCATATATCTGACTGTATACTTTGCATATGCATGCAATATAATTATATTGGCACAAGCAAGAAAATTTTTAAAAATTATAAGCTATATTACGAGCAGGTTCAATTTTTTTTTTATAAATAAATGATGAGACTGTGCTATTTTTCACAATTGGCAATTTATTCGAATTAATTAAGTAGGTAGTAAAATTTAATGATAGTCTAGTAGAATTATATTCTTGTGTGCTTATGGTTAAGGTTACTAAATGTGGTATAAGGACTAAGCAAATACAGTGGAGATCATAAAAATTATGTGAACGCAAAATAATATAATATGTTTTTGAAATGAAATCAGCAAGTGCACTTTTCGCTGGAAATGTGAAAAGTTTAACCCGTCATAGGGCACAGCTGATATTTTACCAACAAACGGAATAAAAAACATTATTTCCCTGAGAAGTCAGTTGTTCTTCAGGATATGATTTTAAAACTGTTTGCTTAGTTACAGAACGCAAGCAACTGTTTGCTTCATTACAGAACGTTTGTTTTATAACATAAAATCATTTATACTAAAGAACCACAGTACTTATACAAAAACTAACTTTTTCACAATTATCCCGAAATTTTCTAATAAAACCAATTGAACATCATATCCACAACATGTATGAACGTCAATTTTTCGTCCATGCTATACGCCTCTGGAACTCTTTACCAAATAGTATCACGCTCTTAGGCAACGCTAAGGCATTTAAAACTAATATGTTAACCCTCATCCAGGCTTGCTAAAAAAAATGGGCAAAAAACCACTTTTTGTCTGGGTTATTTTTTGTTGCTAAGAATATTCAAAAACAAAAGAAGATAAAATAAAAGCTTCAAAAATTATTAATATCAGCATACAAATTTTTGAGAAATCTGATTGCTTTGGATTTTTTTGGATGCGTTTTTATGTGATTTTGTCCGATTTTGTAAAGGCAATAAAATTCTCTACACATATCTTACTTGTACGTTTTTGAACAAAGTTAACCCATTGAGGGCGGATAAAAGATCATCGTCTTCAGAGGATTCAGTTGGTACCGTGTTTTTTATTGTTAATTTTTTGATTTTAATAAACTTAGATGATAACCTTCTTTGCATTACCTTTGGGCGGACCTACACACACACATAAATACAAACGCATCAACATGTAGAATAGTGTCAATATGACTGCTGTACGAATGCTCCCTCCCTACTTACACTCAGAAAAAAGTTTATCGGAATATGAGAAAAAAGGCATCATATTAAGAGAAAAATGGTATTGACTTTGCTCCAGAGAATGCTTTTCTCTAAAAGTGATCCCAAAAATTCCCTAAAAATGGCAAAAAGCTTCCATGAAAATGAGAAATATTTTCTCATTAATAAAAGACACCTTCTTTTTAATAGAAAAATATTTCTTTAGAATACGTTCAACCGTTTTCTTTATTGTGTAAATTTTTCCCGAAAACAGAGAAATATTTATGAAATTTTAATAAATGTTTTCTTTAAATTGCGTTTATAGTTTCTCACAAAAAATAACAATTTCTTTAAAAGAAAGATATATTTTCTTAACATTGATACAACATATTTCTTTATTGTATACATTTTTCGTCAATACACAGAAGTATATCCGCAATTACAATTAAAAAATTATTTTTGTCAAACATTAGTTTTAACTCAGTTCTACGCAAAGTAGATGTATTAATATCAAATTGTGATTCGGTTTTAAAAATATTAGTTTAAAATGTGTTAAGAGGTAGAATTATTGTTGTGCCATTGGTTTTCGGGAGTCTTTAAAAATTTTCCAGAAATTTTGTTGATTTTATTTGATTTAAATACAAATTCTAAATGTTTGATAGTTTAAATCATACTTGATTTTAAATACAAATTCTAGTTGTTTGATAGTTTAAAATCGTTTATTGAGCTTAAGGTCAAAGTTAGAACAATTAATTGTTCTAACGAATCTTTCCAAAGAAACATCAACAACAACAAAGTTTTTTCAATATGAAAAGGAAAAAATCACTAGCTGATTTTTTATTGCAATTTCGGCCGCGCTAAAGGCTGCATCAGAAATCAGAAAGCTCTATCTGCGTTGCTATGCCTATTCTGTTCGAGCTATAAAGTAAAGCAAAAGTACAACAACAAATGTGAATGTATGAAATTTGAGAAAAACTGAGAAATTTACACTTCAAATCTCATCGCCTCTGTGGTGCATTGCGCTAATGCGCGCTTGCACGGGTATCACAAAGATTTGTGATGAAGCCTTTAGCGTGGCCGAAATTGCAATAAAATCAGCTAGTGATTTTTCCTTTTCATATTGAAAAAAACTTTGTTGTTGTTTCTTTGGAAAGATTCGTTAGAACAATTAATTGTTCTAACTTTGACCTTAAGCTCAATAAACGATTTTAAATTATCAAACAACTAGAATTTGTATTTAAAATCAAGTATGATTTAAACTATCAAACATTTAGAATTTGTATTTAAATCATATAAAATCAACATATTATATAACAAGGTAATTTAGGAAAAAACTTTAATTTTCTATAAATTTCTTATAAATGAGATTTTTTTAGTGAGAGAAAAATACTTATCATTATTAGAGACATGAAATATTTTCATTTCCCACAAAGAAGGAAATATTTCATAGAATATGTTAAAATTTATTATAATTGAAGTAAATTTTATTTAAAATAAAGAAAATTTCTGTTATCGAAAATAGAGAAATTTTTTATCACAAAAAGATAAGTTTTTTTTCTGAGCGTAGTCATTTTGTTTTTTTTTTAATGTTTGTGTAATTCATTTTTCAATGTCATTATTTTCGATATTTTTCAAATTATTTAAATTTATTTCTAAGTTTATTTCAAAGTATTATAAATGTATATGTTTTTTAACAGTACATTAAAATTTAAGTTACTTGTTGTGATCAAAGCTTTTAATGGTAAAGTTCACTGTAATGATATTTGAAGCAATGGAATACCGAAATCTATGCATAAATAAATAAAATAAATAAATAATACAGAAAAATGTTAAACGATGTTTTTTTTTTAAATAAAAGTAAGGAATTATCTTCAACCAGAGCAAAGTTAAAATACCACACGGATGAGGGACAAAAATAGAATTAATGATCGTATGCTATTAAGCATGTATCATTATTTCATAGTTATAAAACGTCACACAAATTTTCATCAAGATTGGCCACGCCCTTTGCCCACCTCCCATACAAATTTAACAATAAAAGTGCAATATCTCGAATTATAGAAAGTGTAAAGACCAAATTAACTAATTTTTTATTGAAAGGATGTACAAAATTACCATTTAAAAATTTCATCAATATTTTCCACTCCCTTCACTCACCTCCCATACAAAATGAGGAATAAAATTGCAACATTTCGTAAAAAGTATAGAAAAAAAGTGAATTATTTTTTATAAACTACTTTCACATAGTTATCATATAAAATTTTCATCAAGATCTGCCACGCCCTTTGCTCACCTCCTATACAAAATTAAGAATTAATGTTCAATATCTCAAGTTGAAATATTGGAAAGGAAATTAACTATTTTTTTACTTACTACATTATAAAATAACTTCACTACTACACTATAAAAATTTTATTTAGATATGGCACGCCCTTTTACCACCTTCCATACAAAATAAGAGAGGTGTAGAAAGTGTAAGGAACAAAATTAATTAACTTTTTATGTACTTGATTAACATAATTATCGTATAAAATTAGCATCAAGTTCAACAAAATAAATAATAAAATTGCAATATCTCCTATTAAAGAAAGTATAAGAAAGTATAAGAAAGCAAATTAACTTGTTTATTTTTAACTGGTTTGACTTAATTATCATATAATTATTTTATTCAAATTGGATACGTCCATCCGCCTCCCACATAATATTCAATGAAGTTTTTTATTTAAAAAAATTTTTTTTTTTAATACGTAGGTTTGTTTAAATTTTACATAAATCTTAAGAATAATAGAAAATAATAGAAAATTATTGACTGTCATCAGAATATTTCGTAGAGTCACTAGATACAATTCAGAGGAATCGTCCGCATTCGTATAATGATCTTAATTTAAAATGAATTCATTAATTTTATTATTATTATTCTGCTTTTTTTTTTCAATATTCCTTTTTATAGAAGATGTAAAAGTTGTTACGGGTATGATTTAAGCTAAATTTTCTCAACTCTTTATGACTGCCTTCTAAAGCAATACAATTACTATTTAAGCCTACAACCTTCACTACAATTCTTACCCACGGGATCTTAATGGTTGAAAATGACAGCGTAAAATTAGGGAGAGTTAATTGCAACCAATCTTAATAGATATAGTAAATGTTGTAGTCAAAACTTTAGCAAACAATTAAGGATGAACTACGATGGTATCAGATGCGTTTAACTCGAGAAATCTTCTTCCTGGTTGCAGACCACTTTTTTTTACACCACCTAGCAAAAAGAAGATGCATAAATATTAAAAAAAAAAATTTAGGATATTGATTTTTTTTATTTAAGCATAGTACTCTGTTCAGTTTCATATGAAATTTCACTCAAATCTCTGTACAAAAAATGACAGCTGTGAAAAAAGCGTGTAAGTTTTCACAACATGTTTGCCAGACCAGTACTCTGTTCCGCTGCGTGAAATCATCGCAACATGTTTCTGAGCAACATTTTTTCACAACAAATTAATTGTATGCCTATTTATTTTGAGGTGAAAAGAGAGATATCATATGAAATCTCTCAACTTATTCTCTAAGTCTCTCTGAGAAACGTTGCCTTAGGAATTCCTCGCAACAAACTTTAAGTCAGAAATTTCACGCAACAAATAAATAGATGTTGCCAGCGAAATTTCACGTAAACGAACAGAGTAC
The DNA here is from genome assembly GCA_963920525.1 of Dichetophora obliterata. Lineage (NCBI taxonomy): Eukaryota > Metazoa > Arthropoda > Insecta > Diptera > Sciomyzidae > Dichetophora > Dichetophora obliterata. The sequence continues at coordinate 30,781,263 of OY986439.1, read as the reverse complement.
TAGGCTTTACGTAAAAAAATTTCTTGTCTATATACATTATTGTCTTCGCACAACAAAGACTTAACATTGATCCCTTTTTTGTTTTAAATGTGGAATGTTACCATGTCATGTATTTTTTTGTACTCAATTGGTGCTCATTTTCGGCAAAACATGCTTTAGAAAAGTGGTCATAAAGCCTTTATTTGAAAGTAGGCTCAGACCAAATTTTGGGAATGTATTAAGAAAAACATATAACATTTAACACATACTTAAAAATAAAAAAATACAAAAATGTTTTTATTTTGTAATTCTTCTTGAAACTTTATGAAAAATTTGTTTTTTTTCATATAAACTTGTGCATTTTCGTCAAAAAAATGCTCCTGGGAGCAAAAGGTCATAAAATCCTTAGCTTTTATTTTCGGCTTCTCAAATTTTGAGAATGTGTTGAGAAAAAGTTATTTTAAGACATACTTTAAAATAAAAAAAAATAACGAAAATGTACTTTTTGTTTGATTGCGTTTGAAGCTTTATGAAAAGTTTGGTATTTTTTCTATAAATTTGCTTTTCTTCGTTAATAGATGCTTTAGAAAAGTGGTTATAAAATTCTTACTGTAATGTAAACTTAAACCAAATTTTGGAAATGTGTTAAAAAAGGCATGTTTAAGATATACTTAAAAATAAAAAAAAAATAATTGTATAATTATTTAATTGTATGTAGATTTTTTGTAGGTTGAAGTTTTTTTGAATTTCTTTTTTGTGGTATATTAAAATTGTTTCATTTATATTTTAAAGTTGCTTTTTTAGCAAAAACTTTTAACATATATTTTTACTAAAGTTTCGTATATGTATATGTATGTGTATGTATATGTATAAATTTTTGTGATTTTGGAATATATTCAGTACAAAACTATAAAAACTGAAATTTTCAAGGTAGCATATAAAGACCATAACTACCACAAATAGAAATAATATTTTTAGATTCGCATAGTTAAGAATTTTAACCAAAAATTTGCATACTTACTTTTACAAATTTATGACGTTTTTCCAAACTTACTTTTGTCCACCTCGTTACACTGTGTGACGTCACTTTTATAAGGCGTGGTTTGTATTCAAATATTTCACATTTGAAACTCAGAGTCCTTTGAGGTTTAGACAGAGTCAATTTTAAACATTAATTGTCTTTTTTATTTTTTTTTTTGAATTTATGAAGATTTTGCTTTTATAATTACTTCATTTTGTATGGGAGGTGGACGGAATTTCAATTTTTTTTTACCAATTTCCCAGCATCGATTGCATAGTAAAGATTCAAACTTATTTGCAAAATTTTAAAGCCATTGCACTCAGTTTTTTGGAATTCAAGGAGATATTGAATATGTGGGAGGTAGATGTGGTTTTCATTTGATTTTTGAAAAATTTCTTACTCAAAGTGCATATTAAGAGTTAAAGCATATGTACTTTTTTGTACCTGCCACGCCTTCTTATTGGCGTTTTAAGCGGAATGACAAATTTAATATGCTCCTAACGCATTTTTATATGAGTAGGGGTGTAAAAATAGTTTTTAAATGTTGCTAGAAAATCTCTTTTTACATTATGCTCAAGTATTCCAAAAAGCTATACATGTTGATCTGATTATTATACGTTTCTGACTTATTCAGTCTTCTTAACACTTTTTTCAGATTATTTCAGAATTACTTTTTGTTTTTGCTTTTAAAGTATATTTATACCCCCACGTTTAAAAAACGTAATGGGGTATATTAATTTTGTCACTCCGTTTGTAACGCCGATAAGGAGGCGTGGCCGGTATAGAAAAGTATATATATTCCTGATCAGCATCACCTCCTGAGTCGATTTAGCCATGTCCGTCTGTCCGTCTGTCCGTCTGTGTCCACGATAGCAGCCGTAATTTTTGAGCTATCATAACGAAATTCAAAATATAAGCTTTTTATACAAAAATGGAGATCAAGTTCGAATCTGAGCAAAATCGGATGAAAACCACGCCTACCTCTTATACAAAGTGACTTAACCACAACGGTAAGATCTCTTTAAATTCCACAAAAATCAATTTAATGACTTCAAATTTCTCGCAGTGTCTTAAATATTTAATATTTATTTTGAGTATTAAATTTGTAAAAATCAGATAAAAACCACAACTACCTCCCATACAAAGTGACTTAACCAAAACGGGAAAATCTCTTTAAATTCCACAAAAATCAATTTAATGACAACTACCTCCCATACAAAGTGACTTAACCAAAACGGGAAAATCTCTTTAAATATATTTAACAGTTTGCTAAAGACTTTATATATACTTTAATTTGGCCGTGGGGGTATTTTAACTTCGGCCCAGTCGAAGATAATTCCTAACTAGTTTTTTTTAATTTTGCGATATAAAAATTTGATTGTAAATAAAAAAAAAAACAATATGTCAATATATGTCACAAACGGCGCTCATTTAAAAGCCATTTATTTACAAGAGTAGCTCATCAGAAATGCATTAAAAGGTATTTATTTGCTTTGAATACATCACAGAATTAACATAATCATAAATATCCATCAAATTTTGAATAGGGAAAATTGCATGACATTTATTGAATGAGTTTTTGTTTTTCCGAGCACACACACACTCACAAGCACACACACACACACACATACATACCAATGTCACTGCACCGTCTGTGTTATGAAGCATCATTCATCTATAAATTCCAGCTGATTTTAATGCAATCATTGCATCCAAATTACAACGGAGCAAAACCATAAAGTGTGGGGAATACAGTTTAGCGCCACTGTTTTGCTTGTTTTTGACTGAGGTTGAGGTTGAGGTTGGAAGCAGATTTTGTTGTTAAGAGCTTTGTGCCAGGTTTTGTGACAGCTAGTACAGGTTATTGTCAAGGGAAAAATTAAAACTTTACTTTGCTGTCAGTTTCACAAAATGTGAAGCACAGCAACAACAACAACAACAATTACTATAACAATTACAACAAGCTACAAATATGTGAACTTTGAATTTGAAAGAGCTAAAATTTTGACATTTAAATGTTGCATGAATTTATGAAAAAGCTGACAAATTTATGTATTTATATTGTGCAGATATTAATGAAAAAAATTTTTAAATTACTGCTTTTCACAACAAGCCTATTTTTCTATCCAACGAGCATACTACAATATGAACTTACACATTGTGGGCATCATGAATCGAAAATATTTTTTAATATAAGAAGAAGGGATGAGTTACACCATTTCCCATTGTAACTCATTTCAATTGTAGATCAATTGAAATTCAGAAATTCAAAAAATTATTCAAAACAAAAATTCCATTTATTAAATTAAAATGAAAGAAAATATCATTAGATAAATTAAAATTCAGAATTCTGTTTGAAATTTTTAAAAAAAACAAATTAATTAAAATTCAATTTGAAATTCAGAGTAGAGCACATAAAATTCAGAATTCCATTTAAATATCCAGAATTAATTAGTTGAAATTCAGAAGTTTCTTTTTAAATTCAGAAAACGATTAATTAAAATTCAGAAGAGATCAAATGATATTAAAAAGAAAAATCATTTAATGTAAAGAAAAATCTATTTTTGCTTGATGTTTTAATATTTTATTACCAACAGTATTTTACTGTATATTTAAAATTTTTTAATTTTTTTTTTTGTATCCGAATCGAAAAACACCTATTTTTTAAACATTTTTAAACTTTTTTATTATTATAATTTTTTTTTAAAGTAGCTATGTTGTAGATGTTATTTTCAAAAGTTTTTCTACTTGAAATTTTTAAGATCTTTAAGATATCTAAAAAAATTTTTAATTAAACACATATTGGAAAGAAAAATTAAATATTGTATGGTACTATTGGAACTACAGGTAAAGCACAGTGGCACAGTGGTTTCATCCTATACAGAGTTTATAATAAAATAGAAGGAGGCGTCGTAAACCAATGAAGCTTGGAATATAGGTGAGAATTAGCTCTTTTAGACAACCTAACTCCCATGTAACACAAACATTTAAAACGCTATATGTTTTTTTGTATTGAATTATTTAGAAATATTAAAGAAGCTCACTCAAGAATATGAAATATATGAGTTAATTTAAAAATACAAAATTACCACGACCACCTCCTATAAGAAATTTGCTTAGCATTAAAAAGTCACAAGTCCCATATAGCACAACTATTTATAACGCAATATTTTATACTGAACCTATGTACTATATTGTATTGAAGTTATGAAATTACTCCGTCAAAATCTGAAATATATGTGTAGAATAAAAACTATTTTTCAAATGCTCAGTTCCCTGACCGTCCTTAAACTTCACGTGAAACATTAAAGAAATTATTTCAAAAATAATAAAAAAATTCATCATCGCGACTGTCCAATAATACATCTTTTGAATTACTTCGATACTTATTCATTCGTGGGTCAGAAGGAGACATAAGAAGGTTCATTATGTCTTCATTTGTGGATTTTCTAACATTATTGTAAAATAACGAAAACCGAATATAGGGTGTACCGACATAGAGTGCAATTTTTTACGGAGTCGAAAGATGATGTAGAGTTGAACAAGAAATCTTATGAGAGGGGGGTTTATTTTCTGACTCTTATAGTTACAGGGTAGAAAATTATTTCATGACTTTGATGCAAACTAGTGTTTTTAGCAGAAAAACTAACACACTGCAAACTTTTTAAAAACTTATTTGAAAGGCAATGAATTGACCTTTCTAACTGTGTATCAACAAACCCACTTGACTTATCTATCCCGAACTGTGCTCGTGTGCAAGTGAAATCAATCCATTGAAACTGCTCAATTTCAAGTTTGAGCGCAATTTTTTTAGAATTTCGCGTAATAAATCAAGTATGTGTTAATTGCCCATTGTGTAATTTATTAAATTTTCTTTTCCATGACACCAAGAACATAAACATATCTTTAGAATTGAAAAAGTTGTTTGTACTTCAAAAATTAAACTTGTAACGTGGTTTTATCTAAGGCTGAGGCAAAACTTGGTCGTCACAGGATTTTCTAAAGGATCCACTAAACCTTCAGTAAATAAGAACGTAATTTCAATTTATATTTTTAATTTTTATTGAACAATGCCAATTAATTATGATAGTTTTTATTATATATACTTTACAAATTTGTTGCAGTACAGCGTATGTAGTCGTAGGCGGTTCTGTACAACAATTGATAGGTTTTTATGACAGTTAATCGATTCTTATGACGGGTGATAGGTTTGTCGGTAATTAGGGAGCCAGTTCTTATAGTAATCAGGTAGCCAGTTTTGATGACGGGTAATTGGTTCTTATGACGGATAATCGGTTCTTATGAGGTGACCGGTTCGTCGGTAATCAGGTAGCCAGTTCTTATAATGCGTAATAGGTTTTTATGACGAGAAATCGGTTCTTATGACGGGCAATCGGTTTTTATGGCAGGTGTCCGGTTCGTTGGTAATCAAGTAGCCGGTTCTTATGACGACTAATCTGTTCTTATGATGGTTAAACAGTTCTTATAACGGGTAATTGGTTTTTATAACAGGTGATCGGTACGTTAGTAATCAGGTAGCCGGTTCTTATGACGCATAATCGATTCTATTTCTTATGGGGTTCTAATGATGGGTTGTTATCGGTTCTTATAACTGGTGATCGGTTTTCATAACGGGTGATCGGTTCGGTAGTAATCAGGTAGCCGGTTCTAAAGACGCATAATCGGTTCTTATAACGGGTAAAAGGTTGTTATGACAGGTAACCCGTTCGTTGATAATCATGTTAGCCTGTTTTTATGACGCGTTATCAGTACTTATAACGGTTAATCGGTTCTTATGACAGCTAATCGGTTTTCATAACAGGTGATCGGTTCTTAAGTAATCAGATAATCGGTTCTAATGACGGGTAATCGGTTCGTTGGTAATCAGGTAGCCGTTTCCTAAGACGGTTAATCGGTTCTTTAGTAATCTGATAGCCGGTTCTGATGATGCGTAATCGGTTCTTATGACGGGTAATCGGTTTTTATAACGGGTGATCGGTATGTTAGTAATCAAGTAGCCAGTTCTTATGACGGGTAATCGGTTTTATAATGGGAAATCGGTACGTTAGTAATCAGGTAGCTGGTTCTTATGACGGGTAATTGGTTCTTATAACGAGAAGTTGGTTTTTATAACGTGTGATCGGTTTGTTAGTAATCAGGTAGACGGTTCTTATTACGGGTAATCGGTCCTTATGACGGGTAATCGGTTTTCTTAACGGGTGATCGGTTCGTGGGTAATCAGATAACCGGTTCTTAGGACGCTTTATTGGTTCTTATGACGGGTAATCAGTTTATATGACGGGTAATCGGTTCTAATGACGGGTAACCGGTTCTTATGAGTCGTGATCGGTTCGTTGGTAATCAGGTATCCGTTTCCTATGATGGGTAATTGGTTCGCTAGTAATCAAATAGCCGGTTCTAATGACGCGTAATCGGTTCTTATTTGAAAGGGTAATTTGTTCTTATGAAGGGTGACCGGTTGGTTAGTAATCAGGTAGCCGGTTCTTCTGACGGGTAATCGGTTCTTATGATGGGCAATCGGTTCTCATGACTCGTGATCGGTTCGTGGGTAATCAGGTAGCCGTTTCCTATGACGGGTAATCGGTTCGCTAGTAATCAAATAGCCGGTTCTGATGACGCGTAATTGGTTCTTATGACGGGTAATTTGTTCTTATGAAGGGTGACCGGTTGGTTAGTAATCATGTAGCCGGTTCTTATGACGCGTAATCGGTTCTTATGACGGGTAATCGGTTTTTATAACGGGTGATCGGTACGGTAGTAATCAGGTAGCCGGTTCTTCTGACGGGTAATCGGTCCTTATGACGGGATCTTATGGAGTTCTAACAATGGGTTGTCATCGGTTCTTATGACTGGTGATCGGTTCATTGATAATCAGGTAGAGGACAGACGGCGCAGGGAGCAGAAGTTGTGCGGCCAGAGGCTTAAATGTTTTTCAAAGGCCAATTGTGTAAAACTTGAGTTTCGGTGCAAGGTCCACCGAGGCAGCGCAGCGAGCAGAGTCTGAAGAATTAACGAGGGCAGACAACCGCAAGGTTCGACTGCACCGCCTGAATTTTGTTGCAAGGACAGATAGCACGGCGGAGAGAATTTAAGCATATGGTATGCAACATAATGAGTTAGACTTGTAGTGCGCACCGAATTAAGCAACCAACTGTACTCAAACTTATTGATTGCACTGTAATATTGAACGCAACTATGTATAGTGTTATTCACCACGCACAATGACCCATGGTTATATATTTATTTTACATTACGCACTTTCGCACTAAGTTAATATTCTGTTTCTTTCACTCGCGCACTTTTATTGTTTATTATATTGGTTATATTTATTTGCATTACGCACTTACACATTAAGTTAACATTTACTTTTCACTCACGCACTTTTATGTTATTATATTATTAAACACTATGTATTAAGATTATGCACATTTTTGTATTTGATTTAGAAACTTAAGAATACCGTTAATTAGCTTTATAAGCACTGACTTTTCGAAATAAAAATCATTAATTTAACAAGCCTCAATCAGCTGACCTAATTTTTCAAAAAGCCTGAGTGCATTTTAATGCCGGCTGACACGATTTAAAAATAATAAATACTAAGAGCCAGTGGCGTTTTTAAGCACCGGCAAACATTTCGCGGCAGGTCCTTTTTAAATTAAAAAAAGTAACGAAACACTTCACAGACTGAGAAGTGTATTTAACGCTGAGGCGAGGGCGACCACGGACAAACAGCAAAGTTCCACTCTGAGGCTAGTATTCCGTTGCGAGGGCAGGTAGCGCAGCGAGCAGAATACTAGAAAACGCAAGAGAAAAAAACAAAATAATTATTAATAACCAAAAGCTTAATTTTAGGCAGCGAGCTCAACAAAACAGCAGAGATTGTTTATGAGCGGTTCTGATCCTACCAGTCGCTGCCGATGTGACATTTCCTCACGTACTTATGTAAGTGGCGTTATAAATTTATTGGGAATTGTATGTCAGTAGATGTTAGGATTATTCATATCTAAAGCTATGCCACGTCTGAACACTCAACAATATTTGTGTGTAAATATTACTAATAAATGCGTCCATTCTACGAATTTTATTCGTAGTTTTCAGCCACGAATAGGATTCGTAGAATCGACGTATATTAGTACATATTACAAATATTTTATTCGTTTTCGTAAAAAAAACCAATGTTTATTGTACGAATACATTTGTTACATTTACGAATGATCAATTTATCTTATAACGAAAAAAACAATATTCTGTCTGAGCTGGGGTTTAAACCTCGGCTCTTTAGCTCACTGGCCACGCACTCCACCAGTAGGCTACAGCCACTTTACAACGATACAGTTTCTTATATTCTTTAGTTGTTCAACAAACCAGGAAAACAAATTCTGTCTGAGCTGGGGTTTGAACCTCCGCTCTTTAGCTTACGGGCCACGCACTCTACCAGTAGGCTACAGTCACCTTACAACCATACATTACCTCATGTTCTGTAGATGTTCGACAAACAAGGCTGAACGATTTCGGCTTTCAGTTTTTGAGGGCCACGCACTCAACTAATAATTCGTACATTCTTCTAATAATTCGTACGGTCAACCTACGAATGAATTGTTTCTACTAATATTATTTTTCATTCGTAAATAGTACGAAAGCATAAGTAAATATTACAAATTTAATGAAAGAAATTACAAATTATTCGTACGAGAAATTTACGAATATTATTATTTATATGTACACAATCATTCGTACAATGCACTAATACGAATTGATTTATTTTTGTTTACGAATTTAATAAGTATATAGAACAAACATATTGGTAGATACCACATCAGGTATTAGAAAAATTTTACGAATGAATTCGTAAAGGTGTCACAATAAAAATAACTTGTATATTGTACGAATATTTGTAGAATGTACGAATATTTTGTTTACTAATATCATTCGTAGAAATTTAACTAATAAATTTTTTAAGTGTAGTGTTGTTGTTTACATTTTTGCTGAGTTCTTAAATGCATTTATGCAATGTATCAGTGTGTTTACAAATTTTTTAGTGTAAGAATACGTATTGAAATGTGTCTGTGAAACATGGATAAATGCAATGTTATCGCAACTTATCTATCACAGCGACGGGTGCAATATACTATATAAAAATGTATGGTAAGACTCAGCTTTATATTTAAAAAAACCTTAAAAAAGTATGATTGTGTTCTCTCCAAAATGTATTTACATACATAATGAAAACATCGTCATCTGAAATAAAAAAAGCCGTAAGATTCCAAAAAGTTCAAAATCAAAATTTTTAATTGATAAGGTCAAAATACATGTTCCTGCTAAAAATAACGCTTTTGTTAGTTCTAAAATTCCTTTGTTTAAACGCATTACTAATTAAGAGAGTTTGTTGCTTCTCTTGTACCATTTTTTAATTGTAACTTCCGGCTTTTTTTATTTAATATTAAAATATATATAAAAAAATTTTCACACCCTAGGGGGGAACTTGCGCCCCTGCCGACCCCTGTGGCCGCCTATGCCCTAAGTGGCTAGCAGACATTTCAATAAACCTAAATTCTCCCATACAAACAATTATGAACAATATATAAAAAAGTTCTGTTGGCAAAAAACTGTTAACGACCTTTTGTACAGAAAACAAAAATAATTCAATTTCTAGAACTTAGCATAAGCTTTACAAAGAAATTTTAGAAAAAACTTGACTTGCTGCTGCCACACTCTATAAAAATGTCACCATTAAACAATAAACGTTGACCATTTAATGTTCTGCTCATATTACAGCCAACTACAGCAACTACCACGCCCTCCAGCCGCCCCTTTTAACACAGCAACGAGTGCCCTACTTCAGTGGCAGCACATAAAAGAAATGTCTTTAATTCAAGCAGAAGTAATCTGAGAATCCAACGTTGCTCACTGCAACTCGACCGCCATTATGATTCATAATGGGGTCTACTTCCGTTCAGGCGGCAGAACACAAACAAAGATATAAATACACACACACAAGCTCATACAACTACTTACAGTATTGTGCAAAAGTGCCGCCTGGGATTATGTTGCGGTGTTCTGAAAAAAAATAAATAAATAAGAAATAAGCTAAAAAGTAAAAAAATTTCAAAAATGTAGAAAAAACAAAAAGTATTTAACAATAAACAGAAGAAATATCATAAATAATAGTGCGCTACACAAGAGAGACAAGAGAGGAAAAAAATACAAGTGAAAAGAAACTGAAAATAAAAACGGATCATTAAATAAATTTTTGCTTTGTTTTAACTATTGTTGATTTAGTTGTTTTTTTTTTGTCTCTTCATATCTTATCAAACATTTTTAGTGCTCATAAAGAACATTTTATTTGTATGAAAAACAGGAGACAATGTGCACAAATAAAAGCAGCTACAACAACAGTGCAGCATGATTCAAAAGCGTTGCACTAAAAAAAAAACAAAATACTTAGTGTCAGGAAATTGTTGTGTAGCGTGGTAAAAAGGTCGCCTAGCATTCCTTGTTGTTGTTGCTTTTGGGTGTTAACGTTCTAAGCACATTTGCCCATCTCCAGGCGGCCGTCGTAAGCGACTGAGTCTTTGCTCTCTGCTTTGAAAATAAAGTGTTCAGTGTTCAAGTGGGGGAAATCGTCTTTTGTCTGTTCGTTCATTTGAATTTATGCGCTCCACTTGCATTCATCCTGTTTGTGATTTTTTCACTACTCCCTTTTTATATACATATATAAATATTTTATGTTTTCTTTTTTATCTTCTTGTCCATTCTCCATAATTTTTCACTCCCTCAACGCCTGTGACACCAACTTTTATCGCATTCTTTTGCCTTTTGCTGCTATTTCGTTGCGATTTCATGCGGTTTGTTGCGATGCGGATGAGCTCAGATGATGCAGCTGATGCAAGAATGCAACAGTCTGACTTTATTCTGGCAACCTGAGCCAGACGTGTCCACATAAAATTGAAAATGTGCCGAGGCGTTTTTATACTTGGATAACAAGGAATTTGTTTCTCATGTTGATAGCATTTAGCATATATGTATTTTCTTATTGATAAGTATTTCAAAAATTGAAAACGGCTAATTGATAAGCAACAACTCAAATTTTATGTAAGAAAGTTGGTTGCTCCAATTATTTTCTTAACTGAAAAAGTTTTTTTAATAGACTTTCAAATAAAAAATAAGTTCTGCTCCGCAGTCAAAAGAAAATCCAACTTCCTGCATGTACGAAAGTTAAGCCATAAATTTTTAGTTAAAAACGTTCTAGAAATAGAATTTCAAGTACTGCACATTTTTGAGAGAGTAAAATATTTTCAATGCAAAATACACATTTCAATGTGTTGAAATAAACTTTGAAAAGAAAGCTGTTTTAAACCTTAAGTAAATTGCTGCCGTTTCTTGACATAAGAAATAATATTTCTTTCAATAAAGATAGTGAATCTCTAAGAAAAAGTTTTCTTTTTAAGGAAATTATATAAATAAACATTGGTTGATAATTATTTTGGCCAAAATAAAGCATTTTAATGTAAGTTTTTCCCGAAAATAATTGGGCTTATGTATTAAGTTCCAATTTTTAGCTTTTTAGAAAATTTCCCATTTTGGGAATTTTTCAAAAAAGCTTTTTTTTCTATAATTTAAGCTTTTTCAATCATAATCAAGCCTTTTTTAAGATTCTTACATTTGAAAGAAAATTTCCCTTTTGGGAAATTTTACTTAAAACTTTCATTTTAGGAGCAAACGTTTTTTTAATAAAGCTTTACAAAATATGAAGAATATTCAAGAAATCAGCTGAAGATCCGTAGTCAACCGAGCCACTAACTGGCCACTACTGGCCTTGTCTGCAATACGAGCACTCTTTCTCTTTCTTGCCAACATAATGAACTGCATTCAATGCTGTCTGAATAACTAGAATAGAAAAGGATTATTTTTTTTCTTTAATTTTAATGGTATTTTCATTAAATTATGCCGAGTGTCAAGAGTGTTCTTTGTAATTTCTTGTTTATAGTTATTTTTCTATTTTCTCTTGTGTTTTTTTTTTTTTGTTTCTCTTTTGCTGCACTTGCTAGAAATTATTGTAGTGGGTGCTAGAACAACAGTTTTATATATGACTCAATAAAGTTGAATTAGTGTTTTCATTTTTTCTTCTTTGTGTTCTCTTGGTTGTCATAGAATTTTTAATATATTGCATGTTTATTTATATTTTTCTGTTTTTTCATCCTTACACGTTGATTTTCCGAAAAAATCCGAATCTTTCGAGAACACTTTTCTATGAAATATGCATAAATTAGATTTCTCTTAAATATCCTGTCCAACTCCACAAAAATTTTTTCACATTTTTAGTAAACAAAAAAGTAATATATTTTCACATTACCTTTTTGTAAGCAATTTTTTTATACATAAATATTCTACAAGCATGATATACTATAGGTGCTATGTCTGTTCTTGAGTAATAAAATCAAGTGAAATAAAAATATTCCCAAATAACTACAGTATTTTAAAAGTATCCCTGTTGGGTTATTATCTATGTATATTAATTTATACATGTTATTAATTTTAAACATACAACATGTTGCGACAATCTAATTTACATTGTAAGGACTTTACTAAATTTATTTCGTATTAGGAATTATTGAAATATGATTTTTTTTAATTTTTAATATAATAAAAAATTTATCCTTTTAATGAATCCATTCCAAAAAATATTTTGAAAGCATAAATATCATTTTCTTTTCAATAAAACAATTTAAAAAAGTTTTCTGGTGTAATTTTTTTAATTGAATCATTGCATTAGAATATGTTTTTCACATTTTTAGCTTTTTAGAAAATTTCCCATTTTGGCATTTTCTTGAAACTTTATAATTACCATTATTTAACCTTTTTCTAAGCTTAAGTCCGATCTTTCGTGAACTCATTTTATAAAATATACATTAATTTGCTTAATTATCTACTCAGTTTCTATAAGAATTTCTCACTTTCTTTCCAAAAATATACCTAAATAATTTTTATTGTGTTATGAAAATAAATATTATTTTTCTTAAACATTTAATATGTTGTAAAAAATATTATTTACGACTTTAATGGAACAATCTTCTTTTTAAACGAAGTCAACATTTAAAACAATTAAAGTTCACAAAATTTTTTCATTGTTTTTCTAAATAATCACACCTGAGTTTTTTTTTATATTTAAAATATATTTAATATATAATATATAATATATAATATATTTTAAAAAATTTCCCATTTCGGGATTTTTCTAAAACCTCATATTGTCTGTTGATTTAACTTTTTCACACATATTTTAGACTTTTCGTGGGATTTTGACACTTTTAAAAATTTCCTTTTTTTTGGGAAATTTCACTTAAAACAGCTATGTAGTACTTAAATTTCCTCAGAAGACATAATTGACCTTTCTTTAAGTTAAGCTCTTAAGATTGCTCCATATATTAGAATAAAATATACATTTCGCTACTAATATCCTCTTTTTCCCCACTCTTTTCTTCACAGGTGGACTTGCTGATGGCGGTCGCATTGGTCTAGGCGACAGTACCATATTAACTGCTGAAAATGTGCCATGCCCCACGGGTATGTTTCGCTGCAATGATGGCAGATGCATAACATCACTGTGGGTCTGCAACTATCAGAAGGACTGCGAGGGTGGCGAGGATGAACAGCAGTCCTGTCGTAAGTGCTAGTATTCAATTCACCAACCCAAGCAATTCTAAATTCTAACACCAGCCCATTTTAAATAAAATGTAGCCATGAGTGCTAATGGCTCTTTATTTCTTTTGTTAAAGCGGTATCTTTTGTCTTTAACAGCGCCGCCGGAATGTGAACACGGGCAAATTAGTTGCGGCCAATATGTCTTCAACAAAACCTACTGCATACCGCCTCATTTTCGTTGCGACATGACCGACGACTGCGAGGACAAGTCGGATGAATTGCAGTGCAGTAAGTTCGAAAAAAAAATAATAAATACCATAAATACATTTATAAAATACAAAGCTTATTCAAAGGGAAATCTTTAGCAAAGCATTGAATTCTATTGAGCAGAAGAAGAAGAAAAATATGAAGAGAATCTTAGTATCCATAATGTATTTGTTTTGAAATAGCTGAATGTAACAAAAAATCCTCTATAAATATTTGCTTAACTCAAATAGTATGTGCAAACAGTAGATGTGGGTGTGGCTGTTAATGTGGCTGTGCATGTGTTTGTGTATGTGGATGGACGCACTGCTATTGAATGCTTCGTTGTAGCTTTGTTGTTTGTCTTCCGCTTAGCTTCCGTTTGTCTTTCGTTGGTTTCATTCATTCAATCATTCACTGTGTTACTGTGCAATGTTTTCATATAAATTTCCACAACAATAACGTGTTGTAGTTCTTGTTGTTGTTCTTCTTATGAAAGTCTGATTTTCTCAGGGATTTTATGTCAACTATATAGCACAAGGATGAATGTCCTTTTTATTGTTTTGCATTTATGCATTTCTTCTGAAACTACTTCAAGATAAACATCGCTCAAAACGTTATTGCTTTAAAGCCATTACTTTGTTTTGCTTACATGCACATATTTTTTTTTTTTATCATTGCTTAAGTGAAGCAAATGCTTTAAGCTGAAGGTGACACAATTCAATAATATTTCTCTTACAATTCAACAAAAGCATAACAAAAACTAATAGTATAGTGTTGAAATATAAGGCATAAAGTAAAATTAATTTCTATTAAATAATAAAATATTTTATTTCCAAGCCTTTTTTTCCATTGTTTCTAAATAAATTTTTAAAGAATCCTTTTTGAGAAAATTAAATATTATCAATTTTAAGTTCTAAGCATATACTTATACCTAAAAATTTGGCAAGCAAATGAAATTTTATGGAATGTTATGTTTAAGTGCCACATAAAAATTCCTATGAAACTTACTTCATTCTATACATGTTGTGAATATTAAAAATATAGATCACATTTTAATGAAACTCATGCAATAAATCTTTTTTGTTGTAAATTATTTATTTCAATAATCATATTTTCGTGTACATTCACTTTTTTAGCATTTTAAAAAATTTCCCTTTTTTGGGAAATTTTTCTTAAGTTATTATGTTTTGGTTTTTCAGCTTTTTTAAGCAGATTAGAGCCTGTTTTTAAATATTTCCACTTTAAAGAAAATTTCCCTTCTGGGAAATTTTGGCAAAAAATGGACTTCTGGGCCAAAAATTTATGTTTTTGCATAAGTTTTAATAAATACGAAAAAACCAATCGCTAAACAAAATAAAGTTTGATAAATTCACGTTTGATTTGGATTGATAGAGATTTGGTTTTTTTCATCAATAGACTGTAGACACAATCATAGACTGTTTTTACATAAAGGAAAGAAACTATTCAAACTGCATTTTATACAAAAAAAAGACTGCTGTATTTTATGTAACTTCAATTTCTGTTTATAAATAGCACCACATTTTTAAGCTTTTAAGCTCCCTTTAATTACATATTGTGCAATATATCAAATATACTTAACTTAAGCTCTGGGTATCGTTATTGGAGACCAAATGTCAGTAAATATCTATGAAAACCCATTGAAACAATAATTTCCCATACTCTTCAAGCTATAAGCGTTTCAATTAAAAAAAATCAAAAATGCTGTCCCTTTTTGGTCAACCTAAAACCAATTGTGAGCTATTATAATTATTTTGTGTCAGCATTTAAAACCAAACTTAAGCCCACCTACAAAATTGGCATAACCTTTTTTAAGCTTTAGATCGACTGACAAACCAAAACAAAGCAGCTCACAGTTTCATTATGCATACATTTTTTAACAACACAATTAGACTTGCTTTATTCTTTTGTTCCAATTAAATGGGTGTAAATATTAACATTTTTTTGTACCCAAAGGAAGATTTTATTATTTTTACTCTGCTTTTTGCTCTCTCTCCTGTTTTTTGTTGAAGTGAAATTTAAATAAAAATGCTTAAGACACCAAATGAAATAACAAGCGACACACTTTGTCTGTCTGTGTGTCGTTCTCGTGCTTCAGCTTCCAAGCTATTTAAATGTAAATCTTGGGAAACAAGGATGCAGCATTTATATATATATATATATCAACGTCCTGGGACGCATACCAACACATTGTCAAAATTACATGTTGTATAATGGTTATGGTGAGGAGGAGGGAGAGCACAATGACAGAGCTCACAGTGGGACCATTTGATGTAATGTTCTTGGGGCAGGTTATGCCAAAGGTAGCTGTAACTGCTTGTGTTGTTTGTTAGAACAATTTAAGGGGTCTTTTTCACCGTCGTCACCCATTTAGTTAAGCTTAATTAAGTTAAGGAATTTTAAATAAAATATAAATTCAGCAAGCATAGCAAGCATAATTGCACAAAACTTAATACTTTATTTTGCATTTCTGCAGATACTTAATTGCACTTTTGTGAAATTTCCCACTTTTTCATTAAATTGTCAAATAACGTTTTAATGTTATGTGTATCGCACTTGGCACAAACATCTAATGAAGTAGCAGTTAATTGGCGAAAAGTTGGCACGCACACCCCATAAAAAATGTTTGTCAGTTTTATATAACCAAAAATCAATCAATCTTTAATTAAATTAAAGCACTTCAAACGGTTTTTACAAGCTAACTTAGAAAAAAAAATGTTTATTTAAAATTATTTTATATTTTGTACCAAAAGGGAACATTTAAACTGCATTATCACTTTTTTCAAATGATTTAAGTTCAACACCGATTTTCACATGAAGAAATCATCTAATACTATATTTCATAATATTATATATTAAATGTATTGCAAATTATTAGACATTTTAAAAAATGTATGGATTCAGATACAAAAATTTTTGTTCATTCTATAAATTTAAAATACTTTAAAGTGTACTAAAGTAATTGCTGATTTAAGCTTTGGCTTACATATTGTGCAAATAGTTATTCGATTTTGAATCGATTTTCAAATAAAAATTTCATTTTTTGTTTTACTTTTGAAAAATTAAAGTTTAAATTCAATTAAATTCAATTCAATTAAATTTCAATAAATTATTGAAATTGTCATGTTTGGGTATTTATTTTATCCATCGTTAAGAGATTTTTTGCAAAATTTCCCATTTTTGGTGATTTTTTTCAGTATTTTTTGTGTTTCTTTAATCTTGTACTTTCTTTTTAGAAAATTTTCCTTTTCGAAAATATTCTTTAATTTTACCAAAATTCTTTTTTGTGTTGAATTTTTAATTGAAATCATCATGTTTGAGTTTTTTATCCACTATTTTAAGCTTTTTAAAAGTTTCCCATAGAAGATAAATTTATTTTCTATTTTAAATTTTACTATTGAAATCATTATTATCTATTTTAAATTTTACTATTGAAATCATTATCTTTGAGTATTTATTTTATCCATCTTTAAAAACTTTTTGCAAAATTTCTGTTTTTTGATAAATTTTTTATAGTCACCTTTTTGTTGTTTAAAATTTTACAATATGATATACCGTAAAACCTCTGCTTGCGGAAACCTCCCACAACTAGACACAAGCTTTTCGTTAAATTTTTAAGCAATCAACTATTAATACATTTTTTGAACTCAAGTAAATAAAGGTCTTTAATATTTTCTGATACGTACAAGAGAATTTTGTAGAATTTGCATAATTATTTTTTGTAACTAAATTTACGAAAATATGTATTTATTTTTACTCGTTTTTTGATAAAAAATTACATGTAAATAACCCTCCCACAAACGGACAACTCCAATAGCCGGACAAAAATACAACGATCATCAGTGTCCAGTTATGGGAAGTTTCACTGTATAAGATTGTTTGAGGAGTTTTGTAACTTTTCATTCAAATTTCGCCTTTAAAAAATATATCAAAATTATTTTTGTTGTAAGTTTTTTAAGTGAAACTATCATATTTGACTATTTTTTTCACTGCTTGAGCTCTTTTAAAATTTCCCTTTTTGGGAAATTTTTTTAAGCTACTTTTTTGTGTTTTTCAAACTTTTCTTGACATATTTAAGCCTTTTTTAGAAATACCTTTACTTTTTTAAAAAATTCCCTTCAGGGAAATTTATCAAAATCTGTGATCTTAGGCTCAGATTGATACTTTCGTCAATGATTTCTCTACAAATCACTTGTTTAGAATCGAAATTTAAAGTGATTAAAAATTTTTATTTAAAAATTGTTCTTAACCTTCTACATAGTTCAACAACCCAAATAATTGCTAACTTTGGATTCTGGAAGAGGAGACAAAAAAAATACACTTGAATCGACGTCAGAGTATATTTTATTGTAGGTTTTAAATTTACTTTAAAAATAGCAATTTACTTACATTTATACGAGTAATACGTTATGACCGCTTCAAACGAACATAAGGGCCATGGTCATGTCCTCTTTGAAACGGACATATTGTCCAAAAGAAAACGGACAGAAGATTAATGAACACTATGTTCACTCCAAGCTCTATTTCCTTTTTCTTATTGATTTGCCCTTTATGACTTATTTAACATTTTATGGCACATACTTTTACGACCATAAAGTCCATCCCGAATAAGACATCTTTTGCAAAGTGGTCATAATGACAATAAACTTTATATCCGTTTGAAGCTGCCATAGTCTCGATGGACATTACCCCCATGACCCCTATCGTTGTGTCCACATATCTAGCGTCATTTATTTTGGGTCTTTCTTACCCTTTTTAAAAAATGGTACCTAAAAATATTCCTTGAAATATTCATTATTATTCTCTTTGAACGAGATTTGTCTATAGTATATATTAATGGAAAAAAATAAAAACTTAATTCAGAAGCGTCATAAATGTACTATAAAAATTTCTTCCGAAAATTGATGTACATATTGTTGCAATATATTTTCGCCAATATTTTTTATTCTGTCTCATCTATTCTGATATTTCCATTCCATTTTTGCAATATATTTATTAATTTATCCAACAAGTAAATTTTATAAAGTTAATAAATATTATTTTAAAAATTTCTAACTATTTTTTTGTAATATGGTGTAGTGTTTATATTTTAAAAACTCGAAATGTTTCCTTAATTATTGGCATGTAGCTCTATAGACCTAAATAAACAAAAAAATGTATTTAATTATATTTTTATGTTCATCAACTATCCGTTTATACTAAAATAACTTGGTTGTAATTTTTTATTGAAATCATCATGTTATAGTATTTTAATCCCTTTTCTTAGTTTTTTGTAAAATTTCCCTTTTTTGGGAAATTTTTTAAAAAAATTGTTGTGTGTTGTTTGAGCTTCTTATATCATATTTTAGCGTGTTTTAAAGATTTCTTCACTTTTAAGAAAATTTCCCTTCTGGGAAATTTTGCCAAAAACACTTAAAAATATTCGCATTTTAAGAGAAGTCTGTACTTAAGGGCTCAGATTAAAGTTTTTTGCATTGTTGTCATGACTATGGAAACATATTCAAATAAATCGTCCTTTAAAAATCTTCCTGAGAAAACAAATATTTTATTGCTTATCAACTAACTATTTTTGCCATACCCTCCGTTTTTTTGTTTAACGAGCGTCACTTGGAGATTCAACTTTTTTGTACACGCATAAATATATAAAAGGTATACTAAGAAGTCTATGCATTTTTGAGTTTTGAATAGTTTTGTAATGTTTTCTTACTTTTATCAGAGTTTTTTTATTTTTCCTGGTACAAACGTCTATCCTGAACAATTTGAAGACACAAGCAAAAGACATAAATTAAAGCACATACCTTAAGAATTGAAAGCCTGCATTGGATACAAAGGTGACCAACAACTCATGATTGATAGTTATAAAGTGGCCACTTAAAAAAACTTCTGATGTGTTATTATCCTACCTAACACATAGTTGGACCGTAAGAAATTTAAAATACTTAATCAAAAGTTTGAACTTTTTTACAAATTGTTATTAGAAATTAATTCAAAAATTAAAAATACTTAAAAATGTTTAACTTATTTTAGTGTCCTTAATATGGTAATTCATCGACTTTTTTAAGTAAAACTTTGTAGATGAAATATTTATTATCTGTAGGAAAGGTAACTGTTACTCATAGCAAAATATCTAAACAGAAAAGTTGTAAAATTCTAAGCCAACATAAAAAAAAACAGGCAAGATTTTGAAGATTTTTTAAGGAATGTAATAATAAACAAATGAGTACTTAAGTGTTGATACAAAAGTGGACAGATATTTTCCACCATATTCTTTGTATTGATGACGAATGAGCAATAAAAACAAAGTATCATAAAGAAAACACTGTGGAACTTAACAATCCGGCATGTCCTTGAATTTAAGTTTAGTTTACGGGTGCTTACACTTCTTTAACGCACAACTGGTCACCTCATTTTGCGCATATACTTTTTTATTGCACTAGTGCAACTTCTTAACATTTTTTAACAAGGAACAAACATGAAGAAGCAGCAAATGAACAACCTAGTCGCCATAGTTTATTCTTTCTTTCACGCGCCCTTTTCTTCCTGTTGCTATTAAAAGTGCACAAAATGCCAGCAACATTTTATAAAGAATTACAATGATTTTTTTTCAAAAACTTTTCGTCACTTGGTGCTGCCGCACACTTTGCTTGTTATAACAACAACAACTAGGACAAAATTGTTTACTGCCGTTTTCAAGTAACTGTTATTTGGAACTCTTGATAACTTTGTTAAGAGCGCGCATTTACACCAATCTTAAATTGCATTGCTATCAAACGTTGCTTTACGACGCACAGTAGGACAAAGCCCTACTGTTCAAAACAAATTTATTTGTTTAGTATGGTTGCAGAATTTGTGCTAGCATGAATTTAAAGATTAAACGTTTATTCTTAAATCAACTTTCAATCTGTATGGCCGGATTTTTAATTTTGAGTTATTTTTTTCGATAATTAATATTCTTGATCTATTCTTTTACTCAAACATGTGTGAAATCATATAAAACTTAAACAGTGGGTTGCTTAAAGCTGAATCACTCAAGACTACTGAAGATGGAACGGATACCTCCTACCGAAACGATCTGTCTAGTCTGCTGTGTGATTGACTTTATGCAGAGGTGTTGTTGTTGTTTTTGTTACCTTCTTCAAAACTTACTTGATAATAATTTCTTACTTACTCATAATAAGAAGCTTGTAAAAATTTAAATTTCGCTGCTATTCCATGTGAGGCTAACTGGATCATTAGCCCCCGCAAAAGAACATTATTTTATTAGCATTGCTTTTTTTCGAGCTACACTCTAAAAACTGGTGGGAAAATCACTACAATAGATGTTGTGAAATTTCACAACGATTTTTTAAAAAGGTCTTAAATTCAGAGTTTTTTCAAAATAAAACCGCTCCAGCAGCGATATTTAAAACTATTGGAGCGGGTGTTACGCTTGAACTAAAATAAAAACCTTTGCTTTAACGTCATATGATTTAGAAGAGTTTATTCGAACAAGTGTCAAATTATATAATTTGACGAATCAATTCGAAACTTCGCACACATATATTTTACAATATTTGCAAAAATATGCTAAAGAGTGATTTTTGAAAAAAATATGTTTACCAAAAAAATTTCGGTTTTTACAGTGAATAGTATATGCATGAGAACGGTACGTATTCTAACGGTATGAGAATACACTTTATATGTTTTTCTAGTTCAATTAAATAAATATAACTATAAAAAATGTGCACTTCTTTGAACAGAAAAAATCTGTATCGTAGCGTGTGTATCGTAACGTATCATACAATAGTTTGTATAAAAATAATTAAAAAAGATTTTGCAATAAAACAATTATGAATATATAGCAACACTATTTCAGATAATATTAAATTACCTTTGAAAAAAAAATTGTGCAAATTTCGCAGATTTTTTTCGTTTATGTTGATGCAGACAAAAACCACTTCTATTTTTTGTATCGTAACGTGACCTTTTTTGTTTGATTATATCATTGGACAATACTTTCGATCGCTTCCAACTTTTACACTGAATATAGAGTGCTATCCAAAAATCAAAACAGGAGAAAAAGTTTAAATTTTTCTTTGCTTTTTTCATTTTTAACAACAAAAAAGGCGTACGTGCGCGACCATGGAAATGCCCATATATTAAATACATTTGATTATTTAAAAAACCAAAAATAATTTGAATTTATATAATTTTTTACTTTTATTTCTTATATTGTTACTTTTCTTAAATATTAATCTTTTAAAAAAAATAAATTTATAAATCAAGAGTTACTTTTGTTTCAGGGGATACAATTTTCTTCAATAAGTTACCAAAGATACGGGGCCGTACAAAAATTGGGAATCACTGATCTACTTGATTTAATTTAGCAATGTTCATATAAAAAAGTGTGAAAGTACATAAAACGTTTTTTTATTTTTAAAATTAAAAAGCACTGATCTTGAATTGAATTAGTATTTCAATGGTCATATATAAATATAACGCTCATTTCGTGAAAGATCTATGTAAGACTAAAAATTTTAAATTTTTCATGAGACCGTTTTAAACTTTTTAAATTACTCTAGCTTCCATAAGAGAGCGCGACAAAAGTCTTCGCAAAACCGTTATTTGAACGCAAGTAAGATAATTTTGAAGCATAAACAGAAATTCTTGTAGCGATTTTTTTTGTGTACTTATCTTAAAAGTGCTTTATTTTGGATTGTGACAGTTTTGCACAAATTTTGAATACAACAAAAGACGGCACTATTTTCTTTAAGACGGCACAATTTTTTTCTTCAATTCGGCACAATCTCAAAAGGTCCACTTCCATCCCTGGTCTGAACAACTTTTGAAAGTTTGTTGCTTTCGTTTCGTTGTTGAACCCGTGCTTTTTTTCAAGTGCAAACTTTAAAAGCAAAAGCTTTGCAACACAAACATAAAAATGTGTATGTTTAATTTTGCGCACCACTGTTTTAGACCCAAATGCTCTTATAAAACTTTTTAACAGACCCAATTGAAATGTTGAGAGTATATTTGTTACAATCTAATTGGTAACCGACGATTTTTGTGCACAAATTCTTTGATTTGTTGATGTGTAATTGAGGTGTAGTTGATGTGGTCTTTGATGAGGTTCAACTTCGAACTCTTGTTCTTAATAGAGCTTTGTTACCAAATGCATTCCGTAACATATCTGTTAAAGAAATTTCATTTTGCAATCAAAATTAAATGCTAAAAAATTTTTTTCTCGTATCAATTCAGCGCGCGAAGTTAAAGGTGACCAGTCTCGTTTGAATTAAAACACATTAGTAAGATATTTGGTTTACCCAAAACATCTTCATTAACTCATCTTTAGTAATAAAACTAGTTTTCTGTTTGTTTGTTTGTTTGGCCTTTTTACAAATCTAAACGGCTCAACGGATTTCGCTAAAACTAAGTATACATATTAAATGCATTTTAGATTAAAAATGTCAATACTTAGTTTTTGCCACGCCCCTTCCGAAATTTTTCGACTAACGGTAATTTTGTTATTATAATACTTTTTTCTATCGGAGTTTTTTGTGCATTTAATCTTAAAAAATTTTTGTTATTTTGACATCAAAAATACACACAATATTTAAATTTGTAGAAATTTTCAGTATAAAGGCTTTTTCAAAAAACATCGTTACCTAAGAATGAAAAAAAACGACATGAAATGAACGACCAAAGTTTGGTCTTTCGATGCAAATATCTCCGCTGTCCATTAATATATTTTACTCAAATTTTTTTGTTCAAAAGTTCAATAAAAGCTCTTCACAATAATAGGTTGAACTGTAACGTTAGGTCAGAGTATATATGTTTTATGGTTTTGTCAAAAAATGTCCAAAATATTGGTTCTTTACTCAAAAAATGACTCAAAAATTGTTTTTGTTTGTAAAAATTACACAAATTAAAAATTGCACATCTGGCTACCTTTCATATGACATAGCATTTACAATATTTGCAAAAAATTCTTCCACTTAAGCGCAAAAATTATTTTTCTATTTTTGTCATCAAAACAACTAGTTTTTTTTATTTTTTCCGCAAAATTTTTTTTTCTAAAAAGTTGTTTTTATATTTTTTACAAAAAGTCAAGTTTCAAAAATAATTCCTGTGAAAAAATTACTCCAATATATCTTTCCAATCAAAAGTTATGGCTAAAAATCTATTTTTCCATACCAGCTATATTAAAATTCTCTATCCTAAATATCTTCCTTATTTTAGTGCGTCTATATTTTTGCATCAACTATAGAAATTGCATCAACTATCAGTTTATTCTCTTTTTTGTTTTAGACACAAACCAATTGTTATTTTCCAACTGGAAAAACTACTAGAAAATTTAGGAAGTTTGGTGTCCATTTTCTTTTTATTTTACAAATTTGATATCCATATTCAAAGTGCAAGTAAAATTTTTACCAGAAACCAGTAAACTCAGTTTAAAACTAAAAAACCATTTTTGATTGTGAAAAAACAGTGATAAAATGATTCCTTCGTTAAAAAAAGCACAATAAATATTTTTACTAATATTTTTGTAGTGGTCTCAAACTTAAAATTCAACATGTTTTTCAAAATTACAAAATTTAAAAAAAATTTAATCGAGAAGTGAATATTAAAATATTCCTATAAATTACTCTCGAGTAACACCGGGTATATCAGCTAGTATTGAAATAAAACTAAAGAGGTACGGTCGATTTTTCCTATCCGAAGGGACCAGAAAGCAGTTTTTCACATAGAAATGATGAAATAGGAAATTTTGCCTCGACGTTTGATCAGTGAACATAGAAAACTGTTTTCAAAATTGTTAGTGGTTGAAGTAATTTTTGTTGCTATTTTTATTGCATGCTTGCCGAATCCCTTAAATATTTTTTTTACTTTTATCTCAGTAAGAGGCTTCTTTAATACGAAAAACGATTTTAAAAAATTTTTTGCATCAAATCAAAAGCATATAGCTGCTCAAAAGAAAATTCAAAATAAGATAAAAAATACCCTTAAAGTAGAATTCGTAAAATCTGTGTCGATAAGCAATAAAAGCTTAAGTCTGATATCAATATTTCGAAAAATATGGTTTCAAAGTTTTCAATAGCCATATAAGTTATTAAAGGGTATCTTGTTTTTCTGTCATAACCTAGGTCATGCTAGAAGCTCCAGATATTGTGATATATGCGTGTAACACAGCTACATCAATAACTCATGTCTTAAGTCGACTTAAGCTCTTCCCAATAAGCCAAAATGCTTTAGAACAGTGTCGGGCAGCTTTGCATACTTAAAATTGTGTTTGTGTAGTAAAATATGTATTTATCTCACCTACAGAACGATCAAAGCTTCAGTGTTTAAGCGAATGTCAAGCAGATAACATCTGCGCTTGCGTGTTCCTTGAATATATAAATATATAATATTATATCTGTGTCGATAAACAATAATAGCTTAAGCCGATTTAAGACAGAACTGAGTTATTGATATAGTTGTATTTCGCGTATATACCATTATGAACACACAAAATCTAGAACTTCTAGCATGACCTTAGCCAGAGATATGACGCAAAAACAAAAGACGCTTTCCTATAAGACCCTTATATGGCGATTTAAAACTTTAAAGCAAAATTTCTGGAAACTTTGAAATAAGTCTTAAGCTATTATTGCTCATCGACACAGATATAACGTAGGATTACACTGTATAAAATTGTATGTATGCAAAATTTTTGGAAGTATGTATGAAAATTTTTTTATTTTTAGAAAATGCTGCGCCATGCCGTTATTTTCTAAAAATAAAAAATTTTCATACATACTTCCAAAAATTTTGCATACATACAATTTTATGCAGTGTAATCTTACGTTATATCTGTGTCGATGAGCAATAACAGCTTAAGCCTTATTTCAAAGTTTAAAGAAATCTTGCTACAAAGTTTTCAATCGCCATATAAGTTATATGAAAGGGTATTTTGTTTTTGCGTCATATCTTCGGCTAAGGTCATGCTAGAAGTTCTAGATTTTGTGTATTCATAATGATATATACATAGAACACAACTATATCAATAACTCAGTTCTGTCTTAAATCGACTTAAGCTATTAGTGCTTATCGACACAGATGTAATATTATATATTCAAGCAACATGCAAGCGCAGATTTTATCTGCTTGACATTCGCTTGAACACTGAAGCTTTGATCGTTCTGTAGGTGAGATGAATGCATATTTTACTGCACAAACACAATCTCAAGTGTGCAAAGCTGTCCGACACTGCTTTAGAATAATATTATAACAAGCTTGACAACATAAGCCTAAAGCTTGAAAAAAGCTAGAGAAATCATTGAAAAAGGCTATCGCAGCAATTGTAGAAAAATCAAAACGGAACCCTTGTGATAATATTACTCTGGCAAAATTTTTATAAGCTTTCTCTTGCAATTGTAGAATAAGCTTAAACAAATAATATTATATTAACACATGTTAAGAAAAGCTTACTATTCTCAATAGTTTTATAAACTTTTTCTGGCACTTGTAGAATAAGCTTAAAACGTAATATTTTTTATACACATTCATAGATTATTTATAGTTCTAGACAGAGATTTAAGAACGCTACACTTTTGAGCAGTATTAATGAAACATAAAAATTCATAATTTTCATTAAGTGTGATTAGCAAAGACTTTATGGATAATAAAAAAAATTTCGGATACCTTACATTCGATGAGAGAAATATCATTAACAATGCTGAAGAGTCCATCGTTCTTAAAGCTCTGTCCTCAGCTGTATAGGTTTTGCTTAAATTAATTTTCAGGGTTTATTTTAATTTATTATTATTCATTAATTAAATGCAAGAAATTTTATTTAAAGCTTTTATTATTTAAAATTATTTCAATTTATTTTTTGAGACTTGCGCCTTGATGAACCCTTTTTTTGCCAAATTGGAAGAAAGTCCACGCATCTTTGATAAATTCATCTTCGCCTGTACCAAGCTGTAGAGTTGCATCTAATAAATGTTCAAATTAATTGATAATTTTTGAACTTTTTGTAATGCTAACCAAAATTATTAAAACATTTAGGGTTCTCATCTAAGCATGTAACTGACCCGTAAACATTGTAAACCTTGTGAACTTACATGCGCGTAAACTATATGTCAAAATTTGTAGTGGCGTGAGTTTACATCATTTCCGAGCCTATTTTGTAGTGTAAACTAGCATGTACATTAGGGTGGGTCAATTTGTAGGGAGTGAAAAAATTCACCAATTTCCCTATGATTTTCGTATTCTATGGATTATTCCATGAAAATTTGCCGAAGGAACCATACCTCTATCGTTAAAATCGAGTCCCCTACTTTTTGTTGGTAGATTTGTTCCCAAATTGACGTTCGTAGGAAATATTACCTACACGTTCACATCCATAACTCAAAAACTATCGATCGGGTTTAATCGCCAGTAAACGCGTTGAAAAGGTGAGCTCATTTTGATCAATTTACAAAAAAAATCTCCAACATTGGTCCAACGGTTCAAAAGTTACGGGCATTTTTGTCCAAATTTTGGACCATTTTCCATTTTTTTCATGATTTTGTCCAAGAATATTACTTTCATGGCCATTTTTTTGGCTCAATCCATTATTTAATTCAATTCACAATTCAAAACGAAGAGTTTAAGTCCAAATTTATCGAATTCGGTTGATTAATTCATGCGATATTGCTAAAACAAAATAACACATAAAACCAACTTTTTGATTTTTTTTTCCCTTTGTGTACACCCTGTGAAAAAATATGCCAATAATGTAAAGCGCAAATTAGTCCAGTCATAACGTAAGGTTCGTAAGCTTCGTAAGTCAAAAAAATTGAGCCAAAAAAATGGCCATGAAAGTAATATTCTTGGACAAAATCATGAAAAAAATGGAAAAATGCTCCGAAGTTTGGACAAAAATGCCCGTAACTTTTGAACCGTTGGACCAATGTTGGAGATTTTTTTTCTGGCGATTAAACCCGATCGATAGTTTTTGAGTTATGGATGTGAACGTGTAGGTAATATTTCATACGAAAGTCAATTTGGGAACAAATCTACTAACAAAAAGTAGGGGACTCGATTTTAACGATAGAGGTATGGTTCATTTGGCAAATTTTCATGGAATAACCCATAAAATACGGAAATCATAAGGAAATTGTCGAAAAATAAATCGACCCGCCCTAATGTACATATATCTACGTGTGTGAATGAGGGTTGACTTCGGCGCTAATTTTTAAATATTTAAAGTAGTTGAAGTAAATTTGAACACGTTTTATTTATTTTTCTTAGTTAATGAAGGTTTTTAAAAGGTTTAAATTTTAAAAAGTAATATCTCACATTGTATTGTTATAATAAGTGTTTATTAAGCATACTTGGAAATCAGTTATAAATTCAAGCGTTTCTCAAATACGTTTGAAATTTTATTGTGATTTACTATTTTAACAACCTTGTTAAAAGTGATATTAGGAAAAACTTACAACCCTCTGTTTATATTAAGCTTATTATCAAGTACAATTGCCGTTCGGTTTTTAGATGGCTGGTTGGGTTATTACTTGTCGATGCAGATACTATATGTAGAGCTTCGTTGTATAGAAATTGTATGGAAATTTGACTGAATTTTAAATGTAATCGCTTTTCGTTAGAAGGCTATCTTTTTCTTGTTAATGACAGCAAATTTTAGTGTTTAACAAAATAAAATTTTTTTAGGACGCAATTTAAATCTTGTTTTGTGATTTCCCAAAATTGATAACTTTGAATTAAACAGTTTTGGGTTTTTTCCACTAGGATGTAATTTCCATAGGATGAAATGAAAATATTGTCTCACTAGTACACAAATTTAACATCAGCATTTTTGATACGAATCGTCCTTTCTCAGAAATGTTTAAAAGACAACATTTTTTGGTTATTTTATAGACTCTGCAAGTGTCTATAACGCTGAGAAATCAATATATTAATGATACATTCACTCTAATATTAACTCACTTGCAACTCAAGATAACTTACCCCACCCTTTTCCCTCGCCCCCCCCACTTTCTCATACTCGAACTCACCATCATCATAAACGCTGTGATAACAACGTCTATTCAGTGGTAAACGATGTTCAACAGATTTTCCCGCAGGATAACTAAATTAATCAAGTTTACAATATGTCAACAGAATAGATAAACATAACGACTGAATGGAAATTTGTGGCACATGCACTCTTAAGTACAAACACAGACATACACACACATATAACACGCCGTAAATTTCTTAAGCGATGTTATTTTTTTTAGTCTAAGCCACCTATTTAGCAGACATTTTTTCATACATGAGCGCATTGATGAGAACATAAATTATAAAGTTTAATTAAAAAAACCTTAAAGTTTTGCCTCCTGCTTGTGCCACTGCGCCAAAAACTTATGTATTATGTGTATAGGGCTTATTTACACATTGCTGCAACGCATGCCTTATTTCCATCAGTTCAATAAATTTAACATGAGCTTTAAAGGTAACCGCCCACTTTTGAGTAATGGATTGCTAAACTGCTACAGGTATGAATTTCAGCTTTTTTATGTTTGAGTGGATGCGTGGCTATTCTCATTATTAATGTAATCCTATTAAACTTTATGCTTAATTAAAGACGGTTGAAAAAAATTGTTAGTTAATATCTTCAAAAGCAATGTTAAGCTACTTATGGTTTATTTATCTACATCAAAGAGGAAAATTCGAAACTCTATACCACGGTGGGCAAATGTGGCTCATAGAGCCACATGCGGCTCTTTGTTAAGTAAAGTGCGGCTCTTCTTTTATTTTGATAATTTAAAAATTTATTTTAAAAAAATGATATATATTATATTTTTCGTCAAATTCCATGGAATTGCATGTAGTCCTATCGTTTGACCAACGATTTGAAGAAAAATTTTATAATGTGAACCCTTTTTTTTTCTTTACTGGACGTTCTCTTTAATTATGTTGTACTATTTTTCCATGACTCATGTGGTCATTTCCAAAAAACATGTGGTTTTTTCGTCTTAACTCGCAAACCATACATCCTACAAGGACGATTTATGCACCAAAATGTTTCTAATACTTATATACTCCAGACTGCATTTTTAGAAAAAAAGAATTTTTTTCAACAATCTTAGTTTCTACGTAATTTTTGGTGATTTTCTAGTTTTTTTCAGTTTTTTAGCCATAGCTCCGAAACCATACATCATAAAAGGACGATTTATGTACCAAAATATTTGTTAAGCCTCTGCTTACAAGACTGCATCCTTGGAAGAATTTTGAAAATTAGATTTCATGTTAATGTCATATGTCCTTTTTTGAGAATTTTTAATTTTTTTATTTTTTTTCCATAAATTCGCCCTAAAATCCAAACTACATATCAGATAAGAACGCTTTGTGCATTAAAATGAGCACCATGTCTTCGTCCTTAAGGCAGGTAACTGTTTGTCCAAATGCATTTTGCTCTATCTCTTGTAGTTTAGGAGTTGTAGAACACTTTTTGGAGTGGTAGTTGGCCAAAAACATTTGGTTTTTTCGTCATAACTCGCAAACCATACATCCTACAAGGACGATTTATGCACCAAAATGTTTCTAATACTTATATACTCCAGACTGCATTTTTAGAAAAAAATAATTTTTTTCAAGAATCTTAGTTTCTACGTAATTTTTGGTGATTTTCTAGTTTTTTCAGTTTTTTAGCCATAACTCCGAAACCATACATCATAAAAGGACGATTTATGTACCAAAATGTTTGTTAAGCCTTTGCCTACTAGACTGCATCCTTGGAAGAATTTTAAAAATTAGGTTTCATGTTAATTTCATATGTCCTTTTTTGAGAATTTTTAATTTTTTTATTTTTTTTCCATAAATTCGCCCTAAAACCCAAACTACATATCAGATAAGAACGCTTTATGCATTAAAATGAGCACCATGTCTTCATTCTTAAGGCAGGTAACTGTTTGTCGAAATGCATTTTGCTCTATCTCTTGTAGTTTAGGAGTTGTAGAACACTTTTTGGAGTGGTAGTTGGCCAAAAACATTTGGTTTTTTCGTCATAACTAGCAAACCATACATCCTACAAGGACGATTTATGCACCAAAATGTTTTTAATACATATATACACAAGACTGCATTTTTAGAAAAAAATAATTTTTTTTTCAAGAATCATAGTTTTCTACGTAATTTTTGGTGATTTTCTAGTTTTTTCGGTTTTTTAGCCATAACTCCGAAACCATACATCATAAAAGGACGATTTATGTACCAAAATGTTTGTTAAGCCTCTGCCTACAAGACTGCATCCTTGGAAGAATTTTAAAAATTAGATTTCATGTTAATTGCATATGTCCTTTTTTGAGAATTTTTAATTTTTTTATTTTTTTCCATAAATTCCATAAGCTCAGATTGTAGAGAAGTTGAGCTAGATGTCATAGCCAGCTGTTCGAATTGTAGTTTTTCTAGTTGTTTTTGTTGCATACGGCTTTAACCAATACATAACCAAGTTTTCAAAAATGGCCGAAAGATTTATTTAAATCTCATTTTCTTTTGTTATTTACGTTAAAAAACTTGAAATTTGTTATTTCTTTTGTTGTTATTAGTGTGTAAAAAAAAGATGGGTGCATATCACACCTTGACTACAAAAGGAGCGAAACTCTAAATTTTTATTGTTTTTTTAATAATTCTAAAAAATATATTTTTTAGAATTATATATGAGCTTAATGCCAATTAACTTTTCATGTAAATTTCAATTTTTTTAAGGAGAAGCAAAAACAATTTCAATTTTCAAGGGACTTCGCACAAAACAATTTGTTTTTATGCAGAGAAAGAAGGTGTACTTGGGCATCTAATCCCGGGATTTTGGGATCCCAGGATCCCGGCCTTTTTTTATTCCCGACAGTCCCGGGATTGCAAGGGCTAAAATTCCGGGATTTTCGCGATAGCGGGATTACTATCACTGCAAAAAAAAATCCAAAAAACTCCACCAAAAAGTTCAATGATACTACTTAATAAAAACCAGAATGTGATATAAAAAATTTTTATATAAGAACCTTTCTCAAAATATCTGTACAAAATAGTACAATATAAGAAACAAATGATACTACCTCAGAAATACTGAAATGTGATTTGAATAAGACAAAAATAAAAATATTTTGTAACTCTCTGTACAAAATATGCAGTGAAAAACATAAAAATATGAACCTTTCTTGAAATCCACCTACAAAATTTACAAAAAATATTACAAAAAAACTTAAATGTGATTTTAAAAAATTAAAAAAAAACTTCCTAAAACAAGCTATACAAAAAACCACAAAATTCTTACTTAGAACTACTAAAATTATTATACTATTTTGTTGTTTTTTAAATAATTTTATGAGCCTTCCGAATGATCTCATTTAATTAATTTTTTGTTTAAGAATTCATCTTTGTTTTTCAGAAATAAATAAATACTATCCAAACATTTAATCGAAACTGTGTTTTTTAGTTTTTTAAAATCTTCTTCATTGTTTTGTGCTATAAAACAAGGCATAACTGGTCTGGAACTTCATATTACATCTTTCAAAAAATTCATTTTCTAAGGTTTGTCAATCCCGGGTCTAGTCCTGCTATTTTCGTTATATTAATTTCGATTATTTTAATAATAATACCTTTATTTATATACTCAGCAAAATAATAAGGAAGCAGAAAAATTTGTAGTTTTTTTTTTTTGTGATTAGTGATAGAATGTTACTTCTTGAAAAATGATCGTCTCAGAATTTAAAAAATGTTTACGCTTGAAGTTTCTGGTTTACTGGTTTTTGGCTATTTCTGATTCTTTGATGCAAAATTTTAAGAAAAATAACAACAAAAATTTGTTTCTTCAATCATTAATAACTGATGCTTAAGAAGCAATACGCGTGTTCCTTTATTCTTTTTTCCAAGTTTGAGGATTCGGGCCGAAAAGCAGCTCAACCGATCGGACTAAAACTAGTTAAAACATTAAGGGTATGGAAAGAGCTTAAAAAATACCAAGAAAAATAAGTACTTACTTTTGACAATAATTTCAAAATAAGATTTCTTAAAACACCCGAAAAAGTATTTTTTTTTACTTTTTTAAAACGGAAACCAAGAATTCAAAAATGAAAAATCAAAAACGAATGAATATCTTTGGTATTTTTGATGTCAGAACCGTAATTTAGTTTTCTGTGCGATCATTGGGGGCTGAGATATCGATGATCAAAGGCAAAATTATCCTTTTCAATTCAAAGTTGGATACCTCACCAAAAAATTGACTTCGAAAAATAAAAAAGAAACCGAATTGAAGCTAAAAGAAGCAGCTAACTATTGATGGTTTGACCTTTATTGTGGTTTCATTTTTTCTAAAGCCGTGAACAACATTTAAAAAAAAAGAAAAATCATTGTTTTTTATGATTGTGCAATAATCATAGCTGATGATATTTTTTGGTCAAAAGGCTGACAAACTAAAAACTTATGATGTAAAATGTTTTTTTAAATCGCGACACGATCATGTTTAAGGTTAAGGAGGCGGCCGAGATAAGACCGGCCCACATAGACCAGATATTTGGTACGTTGTGATACCACATTGGATCTACTCCCCGTCTTCTGTCCTAGGCACTGTCGTGGAACCAACCTGTACTTATAATAAATAGCAGTAGACGCTTAACGTCTACCTCCTCAAGATCCCTGAGATTCTCATAAAAGAGGCTACCTAGATGCTTATGTCTTCTGCGGGAAAGAGCAGGGCACAAACAGGGGAGATGCGATACCGTCCCCTGCTCTTCCTCATCCCTACAGATCTTACAGAAGTCATTCACATGAGCCCCCCATTCTTAAGGCATGCCAACATATAGCAAGTGCCCTATTATAACGCCTATTAGAATGGAGAGGTGTTAGAGGTGGTGCTATGCTTCCACCTAAACTAGTCATTTCTGTGGCATGTTGCCTTAGAGCCAGCTTGCCAGACGCAAGTGGTATGCAAATGGTATGCCTAATGTTTCCATGTCAGGCAGCAGCGTAACCGTTGTACATTCTCTAGCGAGCTCATCCACTGGAAATTTCTGGAAT
Organism: Dichetophora obliterata; assembly: GCA_963920525.1. Lineage (NCBI taxonomy): Eukaryota > Metazoa > Arthropoda > Insecta > Diptera > Sciomyzidae > Dichetophora > Dichetophora obliterata. The sequence goes on along the minus strand of OY986439.1, from coordinate 30,747,323 downwards.
GTTCCCATGCCCCGGTACCCAAATATCAATAGGTTAGGTTAGGTTAGGTTAGGTTAAACCAGATGCCTTCGTGAAGGCTCACATAGACCAATTCAGGTCCTTAGTGGTACCGGTAGCGAACAAAAGGAACCTTTGTGGTTATTTAAAAGTCTTTAAAGATTTGCGTTGAGTTCGCAAACCTAAGGAGGGATTCCAGAGACACCCTGGCTACATCTTTAAGCGACGGGAATGTCGATGAGCCTAGGTATTTTAGTCTCGATCTAAGTAGGGCGGGGCATGTGCATAGTAGGTGCTCCAGGGTGTCCACTGTGCCCGATTCCTTACACTTCCTGCAGTTGTCATCCGTGGTGATGCCAAGCTTCCTCGCGTGGGCTGCCGTCATGCAGTGACCAGTGAGCATGCCCACTAGTGTCCTGCAATCTTTGCGCGGGCGTGCCAAGATGCACAGAGTTCGTTTTTCGCATTGTGCAGTGCTCATGATTTTCGAGATCATGCACGATGTCGTATCTCTCCATCTACGATTCACTGCTAGTGTGGCTCTTCTTTCGAGGTTCCTGTACAACTCTTGTAACGGAGTAAGTACATGTTCTGCGAGTTCTGATTCCAGCCCGGCGCCTTCCTTTGCTAAACCATCTGCCATCTCGTTTCCCTGGTGGCTAGGGACCCAGTAGATGCGCACTCTCTTCGAAGCGCATAGTGCATCTAGTGCATCCCTGCCAGCCAAAACACTTTTGGACTTGATGCTAGCGGAGCGCATGGATTTGATCACCGCTTGACTGTCAACGAAAATTTTGATGTAAGATTGTTGTGTGTCCATGCTGAGGGCTATCTCAGCAGCTTTCCTTATGGCAAATATTTCCGCCTGGAAGATACTGCAGTGGTTCGGCAGTTTATATGGCTGCCTTATATTAGGCTCTGCGCAATTCACCGCCCCACCTACCCCCGTAGGCAGTTTGGAGCCGTCTGTAAATATGTTGACCGCCTGCTGTGCTTGTTCTATACCTTTGCACCAGTCATTTGGTCACAGAAGAGTTCGTGCTTTGGAATTGACTGTCGTGCGAGGCACTTTGTAGTCCGTGCTACTAAATAGATCCTTTCCGATTGTACAAAGTCCAAAATTTTGAATGTGCATGTTGCCTGCCGGCGTAAGGCGTTGTGCCGTTTTTCCGGCTATTAGTTTTGCGTGTATGTCCAGGGGGTCCATACTTAGAATGGTTTCGAGCGCTTTAGTTGGAGTTGACTTCAGTGCCCCCGTGATGCATAGCGCTGCCTGCCGCTGAGTTTTCTCCAAGTGCCTGAGGAATGTTGATTTGTTCACAGCCGGCCACCACACGATAACCCCATAGAGTAGAATAGGACGCACTACCGTTACATAGATCCAGTGCATCAGAAAGGGTGAGAGACCCCAGGTACTGCCTAGCATCTTCTTGGATGAGTATAGCGCAATGGTGGATTTCTTCACCCTTTCTTCTACGTTGGTTTTCCATGATAGTTTGCTGTCCAGGACGACTCCTAGATATTTTCTGCGAGGTTTCGGTATGAGACGTATATCGTTCAATTTTGGTGGTATCCACTGTAGTATCTTGTACCTTCTCGTGAACAGAACCAGCTCCGTTTTCTTTGCATTAATACTAAGACCGACTGAATTTGACCATCTAAGTACATCTTTGAGTGTGCTCTCCATTATGGAGCTTACTGTTGATAGACATTTCTTTACTATAATAATGCTTATGTCGTCTGCATAGGCAGTTATCCTCGGGGCTCTACCTGCGAACTTTTCGAGTAGTTCATTAACTACAAGATTCCATAGCAGTGGCGAGAGGACCCCTCCCTGGGGTGTCCCACTGCGAACTTCCCTTACCATGGATTTAGTGCCCCACTCAGCCCGCACCTTTCTGCAGCTTAGCAATTTGTCTAACCAATTAAAAATATCAATAAAAAAATTGAAAAAATTTCTGCTCCCGTAATTTTTTATCTGAGTTTATTAACATTTTTTTAGGTTTTTTCTTTATTTAAAGTACGGTTTGGCTCTTTGGAAGGTATTGAAAATCTTAATGTGGCTCTTATTGGCCTCACTCGTGCCCACCCCTGCTCTATACTACTCTGTACTAATAGTACAAAACGAAGTCGTTTTCAGCATCTGTCTATTTGTTCGCTTATTTCTTCTAATATTGTTAACTCCACTGAACCACAAGCAGTGTTGACTAAAAGTGAGAGTTTTACAGGCGCTTTTGGTTTGATATTTTTTCTTCAACAAATTCATTATTTTCGAACTTTTAGTTTTCTTGTGTTATATTAAAAAAAAAGAGTTCAAAAAAACACAAATCGCTTTTTAACCACCAACGAGTTTAGAAATTAACCAAAAAAGATACTTGTTTGCATAGACAGAAATATGAAAAATATTAACTTCAAATTAATCCTCTTTTCATTCGAAATTGTTGCGAGTAATTTGCTTTCTTTTCTTCTGAAATGAATACGGAAATGTCACATAAATTCCACTTTTTTAACTTGTTTAATTTTTGTTAATAAGTGCGATTGGTAGTAACAGTTGACTAGTAACACTAAGGACGCAAGTTCAATCCCTAGCATCAGCAGAATTTTTTTCAGTATTTCACTGGATAGCCTGGCGGATTTTGTTGTGCCCTTCGACAAATTCGATGAACATTTATACAGATTTCTAAAGATCCCTACACAGTAAAAAATTTGAGGGTAAAAAATTTTATCTTTTTTATAACATCTGTGTGGTATAAACTTTTTTTATTCCAAATAATTTATAAATTTTATACCACTCAATATTATAAAAATAATAAAACAAATATAATTTAAAAATTTTATGTGGATATTATGTGTTAATCAAAATATATTCTGGTTCGAAAGAAAAAAATTCACCGAAATCGAGAAATTTAAAAATATAGTGGTTTCGATTGGTCTGACGAGAAAAATGGTCTGGAAAAATTTATATGATTTGATGGTATCAATTTTATAACATTTTTTGTTTGGATTTATATGTATACAAAATAGTATAAAATGTATGCTCATATTTTTTGCTGTGTAGCTGTTTCTCTAATCCCATATCACTTAGGACCTAAATGATATATGTTAGCCTCCGCTGATACGCAACCAGATTAACCTAAACTGACCAGAGTAAGGTTAGGTTAAGGCAGCAGCCGTTGTATCTGCGAGGGAAAACATATCACACACTCCTCGGACCAGTAAGATCCATTGTGATACACTTACACTTGGCCTACAGTGCAAGTGGGACCACATTGAGCTTTTGGTGAAGCTTAGTAGACGTTTGCCGCTTGTCCTTGACAGGTTGGGAAAAAAAGAACGACCCAAGATATTTAAGCCTCTTCTAACGAGCGCGGGACATGAACATAGAAGATGGGAGATGGTTTCTTACTCCTCCTCGTCCCTGCAGCTTCTGCAGAAGTCATTCGCGATAGCTCCCAATCTACAGTGATGTCTGTCTAGTAAGCATTGCCTTGTGGTAATGGCCACTACCATGGCTACGTCAGTCTTCCCAGCGAGAAAAGAGCTCTCGATCGCTTAAGATCTAGAGTCGGTCAGATAAGCCTTGGTGTTCTATCCGTAGACAGTTTAGCCCATCGTAAGCTGACTTTAAATGTGGTGTACTCTTTGAGCAGCAGTTTGATAGTTTCCAACGGAATACTCAGTGAGTTTTGAACCACCGATGTCATCGAGGTACCGTTTCTAGCATGCTCGTCTGCTTTTTCGATTCCACGTATGTCCTTTTGCCCTAGTACACATATTAGGTCTGTTGCCGTACACTATTCAAGTAACTTGAAGTTGCTTGAAAGCGTTTCCTTACACATTTTTCAAGCTCGAGAGAGAAGAAGAACAAGCTAAATGTCACTCTCTTTTCTATTACAACTACCCGAAACTAGCTTGAACTTCACTTGAAAAATTTCTTCGAGCACTTTTGGAATTTATAAAATCTACGTTCCTTTCGCCTTAATATAATCGCGATAACAAATTTTCTCAAAGGAACGGTAAGAAGAACGATTCGTAGAGGGCACTACCGTTGCAGTCAAAATAAAATTCAAACAAGCAATAATGATACAATGACTATTAGGTGTCATGAGAACGTGTCTCCTTCAAAACTGTTTTGAACTGTTATGGTAGCGATACCTTAGTGAACGACGTTTTTCTCTGAATGTGCTTTACTCTAAACGTAAGATAAATTGTAAATTATTTAATTTAATTATTAATATTATGCAATTATATAAATAATTTAAGTGCAATTGCTGGTTCCGCTGAATGTGTCCAATGTGTGTGACACACGTGGTTTGTTTCGTTTTCTCTTGTTTAACATTCGATGGTCGCAGCTAGTGAGAAAATGGCTACCTTATAACCATTGTATCAAACAAACAATATATTCAAAAATGAAATGACAACTCATAAAAATATACATGTGCGGCACCTGTGTTTCAAATTTTTTAAAGGCTTTATCACAATTTTATTTGGATAGCAAAAATATGGATCCTATTTGTTATAGGATTATTATTTTTGTTTTTGCTTTGCATGTAAAAAAAAATAATCTGGATTATTTTGAAGCGAATGGAACGCAGCTTATGGTTTTACTATTATGCTGACGTGACTTTGCATGAGAGGTGAGCGGAATTTTCAGTTTTTTCAACAAAATTCCAAACATCGAGTGCATAGTTACGATATAAACGAATTTGCAAAATTTGAAGCCATTGTAATAATTTTTGTAGAATTTTGGAGATTCTGACTGGAAGGAAGCCTTAGTTTTCGCTCTATTTTTACAAATTTTATGCTCAAAGCTTAAAAGCTTATTTCCAAAATTTAATACTAATTTTTGTGGAATTTAAACATATTTACCGTTTTGGTAAAGTCATTTTGTAAGGGAGGTAGGCATGGTTTTTATCCGAATCGACTCATTTTCAAAACTGATCTGTTTTTTTTTAATATAAAGCTTATATATTGTATTTCGTTACAAAAGCTTTAAAATTACGGCTGTTATCGTGATCACAGACGGACATGCGGACATGGTTAAATCGACTCAGAAGATGATGCTGATCAAAAATATATATACTTGCTTATACCTATCACGCCTCTTTCTGTACGTTACAAACGGAGTGACAAAATTTGATATACCTTACTCATTTCTATATGCGTGGGGGTATACAAATTCTAAATCTTTTCATATAGTTTTCTATGAAGAAATAATTATATGTGGTGCTCTGTTACATCACCACATAGAGTAAATCTCTACATCCTATTTTACCTTTTCGTTACATTGATACTTACCTTTTGTTACATTAATACTTACCTTTTTGTTACATTGATACTTACCTTTAGTAACATTAATACTTACCTCTCCTGTAGTTGATTTTTATCTTAATTTACAGTTCACTTACCTTGATTTATCATTAATAACGTATTATATCATTTTAGCAATTATTGAAAATACTTACACTTGTCTATAAAACACTTGTTATAAAAAAACATTTTGAATTGTATTCAGTTATTATATTTGCAGAAATTTTCATTTTGAAATTTCAGTTGTGAAAAATTGTTCAAATAAATAAGTCATAAAATAAAAATTGTTTGAATAAAATAAATAAAAAGAATTATTACAATCTTCGCACCAAATATATATGAAAAAATGCTTCTTATTTAAGTTTGTATGAAGAAATTTTTAAAAGTGTTTTTCCATATAATATTTTATGTAACTTTTTTTTATGTCAATCATATTCACTGAAAACTTTTTCAAGTTTTTCTTAGAAAAACTCAACTAGAAAAATTTATGGAACTGAGATCTTGATTTCGTTTCGAGCTCGAACTCGCAATCTCTGACTCGTTAACGAGCTCGTTTACGAATCGTACTTCGTTTGATGTTTATTGGAATTTTATAAAAAAAACTCATGAAAGAGTAAGTAAATAATAAACTTGCATTAGGTAAGATAAATGAAAAAGTTATATGATTTAATGAATTTATAATTTTTTTATTTTAGTAGAATTTATAATTTTTAGTGGTAAATAACAGAGAACTGCACAAGCCTGCTTGAAGTCTATTTCAAGCGCTTGCTTAAAATACAAGTTCAAGCTAGCTTGAACTAGCTTGAACTAGCTAGCTTTTATTTTTGCGAATTCTTGTCATTTTGGAATTCTGACAACGGATTTGATTTCGAATATATTGTCACAGTTTTACAATTTAAGATGGAGGTTAGGGTTGCCACCTTAATTTTTACCACAGTATTGCCACCTAATAATATGTATTTTTAAAAGTATTAAACATCAATTATCAGTGTTAAGGGGTCGCTGATTTCGAATCTAAGGTCAGAATTTTAAAATTCAAGATGGTGGATAGGGTTGCCACCTTTATTTTTTGTAGTTTTATGAATGCGGGGCTGGCAAAAAAAAATGGTACACCAAAAATGGGTCGCTGAATCCGAATCCGAATCCGTCGTCAGAATTTCAAAATTATAAAATTTTGAAATAATAGGGTTGCCACCTACTAATATATCTTTTCAAGAGTTTTCCGACGGATTCGGATTCAGCGACCCATTTTTAGCCAGCCCCGAATTTATAAAACTAAAAAATTAAGGTGGCAACCCTATCCACCGTCTTGAATTTTAAAATTCTGACTTTAGATTCGAAATCAGCGACCCCTTAACACTAATAAATGACGTTTAAAACTCTTGAAAAGATATATTATTAGGTGGCAACCCTATTATTTCAAAATTTTATAATTTTGAAATTTTGACGACGGATTCGGATTCAGAGACCCATTTTTGGTGTACCATTTTTTTTTGCCAGCCCCGAATTTATAAAACTAAAAAAAATTAAGGTGGCAGCCCTATCCACCATCTTGAATTTTAAAATTCTGACTTTAGATTCGAAATCAGCGACCCCTTAACACTAATAAATGACGTTTAAAACTCTTGAAACGATATATTATTAGGTGGCAGCCCTATTATTTCAAAATTTTATAGTCTTGAAATTCTGACGACGGATTCGGATTCAGCGACCCATTTTTCGTGTACCATTTTTTTTTTTTGCCAGCCCCGAATTTATAAAACTAAAAAAAATTAAGGTGGCAGCCCTATCCACCATCTTGAATTTTAAAATTCTGACTTTAGATTCGAAATCAGCGACCCCTTAACACTAATAAATGACGTTTAAAACTCTTGAAACGATATATTATTAGGTGGCAGCCCTATTATTTCAAAATTTTATAGTCTTGAAATTCTGACGACGGATTCGGATTCAGCGACCCATTTTTCGTGTACCATTTTTTTTTTGCCAGCCCCGAATTTATAAAACTAAAAAAAATTAAGGTGGCAGCCCTATCCACCATCTTGAATTTTAAAATTCTGACTTTAGATTCGAAATCAGCGACCCCTTAACACTAATAAATGACGTTTAAAACTCTTGAAACGATATATTATTAGGTGGCAGCCCTATTATTTCAAAATTTTATAGTCTTGAAATTCTGACGACGGATTCGGATTCAGCGACCCATTTTTGGTGTACCATTTTTTTTTGCCAGCCCCGAATTCATAAAACTACAAAAAATAAAGGTGGCAACCCTATCCACCATCTTGAATTTTAAAATTCTGGCCTTAGATTCGAAATCAGCGACCCCTTAACACTAATAAATTACGTTTAAAACTCTTGAAAAGATATATTATTAGGTGGCAACCCTATTATTTCAAAATTTTATAATCTTGAAATTCTGACTACGGATTCGGATTCGGATTCAGCGACCCATTTTTGGTGTACCATTTTTTTTTGCCAGCCCCGAATTCATAAAACTACAAAAAATAAAGGTGGCAACCCTATCCACCATCTTGAATTTTAAAATTCTGGCCTTAGATTCGAAATCAGCGACCCCTTAATACTGATAAATGATGTTTAAAACTTTTAAAAATACATATTATTAGGTGGCAATACTGTGGTAAAAATTTAGGTGGCAACCCTAACCTCCATCTTAAATTTTAAAACTGTGACAATATATTCGAAATCAAATCCGTTGTCAGAATTTCAAAATTACAAGAATTCGCAAAAATAAAAAAAGGCTAGGTGGCAACTCTATCCGCCATCTTAAATTTTAAAGTTTGACAGCATCTTCGAAATCATTTGCACGGACATTCATGGACACGGAGTCAACAGAATCCTTAAAAGTCCTATTACGCTTATGCTCTCTCTAAAGAAGCTCATTGAATTTTTTGGATATTTGCCTTAATCCAATAATTTGGATACTTGCGAGCTTACAAGCTTTTGCCGATCGTTTTAAGCTTTTCAACTTTTTGCCCGACAAAGTAAGCCGAAACAAGCCAAGCCAACGAGCAAGCATGAATATGGCTTGTATCTGTTTGGTATTTTTGCAAGCTGGCTAATGCTTGCTTTTTCAATATTGGATACATACTTGAATTCAAGTACTTGAAAAAGCTTGAACTTCAAGTAGGCTTGTGCAGTTCTCTGGTAAATAACCTAATGCTTTGTTTGTTTTATTAACTGTGTAGGTAGAAAAGTTGCCAAAAAGATTAGGCGATGTAAAAAATTTCATATTACCTAAACTAGTTATAACAACATAAATCAATTCTTGTATTTTCTGTGTATGATTGCCATTTAATTCAAATAAAATCTCTTAAGTGGTATCTCGCCACATTTTTTTTTTATTCATTGAATACCGAATTCCACGTTTAACTCTAAGCAAAAAGTTGTCATACCGCTTATGAGTATGTTGAATTTATTTCGTAAATTAGTTCCCCTAAATTTCGTTTAATTAATTTAATTTTATATGAAAAGTACGCCATGACGTATGAGTGTTATTTAATTCAAATTAAATCCAAATCATATTAAATAGCACTCATCTGTGATAAAAATCTGAAAAATACGAAATTTTATTTTTAAAATAAGATTTTATATTTTGTTTCAAATCAAATGCCTTAAATTTAATTGCACTCATACTTAACGATGATATAAAGTAGACTTTAGCTGTAAATAAATTCACCGTATCGGTAAGCTCAAGCACAGTTGCTTTCTTAGAATTTAACTAAGAATAAGAATACCATTGATTTCAGGAAGAAAAGCAATTAGATCGCTGCAAGAAATGCATGGTTTGAAAGATCTGTTGGAGTGTAATTTGTTTTTCTTCCGGTGTCATTGTTCTCCAAAATCAACTTCAATTGTTTATTTCTAATTTTCAAAAGTTATTGCACACCAAAACTTCGACATTAATTTTACATTAAATTAAAGCTATCAAAGAATAAGAAAACATTTTTTGAGAAAGCTTATTTTCTGATTCGCCAACAAAAAAATTATAGCAAATGAAAACTTCAGCACAACTGCCCTTAGATAAAACTTTCTGAATATATAACTTTTTTGTAAACGATTAAAAAAAAGATATTCTCCTTCAAAAAAAAAATTAATTGTCTTACAGTTTTATTGGCATTTCTTTTCCGTATTAAAACTGAAAAAGCTATAAGTAAAACTTGAAAAAACTGTAAACAAAGCAAACAACTGATTTCAATCACTTTGTTGAGCAAACACTGAAAAACAAATTATTTTTTATTCTTCCTTGACTGTAATCGAGTTTGTAAAAATGTTTTCATACTTTTCTTCAATTGAGAAGACTAGTCAGAAAAAAATGCACCCTCAACACAATAAGACAAACATTAAAAAACAATTCTTATCAGTTCTAAAACAACTTAAGCAAACAACTGATTTTGCAATTTGAAGCAATCTTTAAGCCAGCGTCGGCATTATTTTCGCATTTCGAAATGTAAAAACAGAACAAGTACGGAAAAGAAAATAAAATGGAAAGGCCATAATGAGGGGCAACCGGAAGTGGTCTGCCATAACCGGTAAAAAAACTTACCACTCAACGCGCACCACTAGCTTACAACAAACACTAAACAAAATAAAAACTGTCTGCGATACTAGCACAAAAAAACAAAAAAAACAACAAAAAGGCAAAAACAAACCAAAATCGATGCAAAAAATATTCCCTAAGGTTCAAATAAAAAATTTAAAAAAAGAACCAAATCCCAAAAAAAAAACTACTTCAATCCACTTGCTAACAACAGAAATGAAATTGTATGGAAATGACGAGCTGTAAAGGAAGGTACACCGAGAAAAATAAGTTTTTAATTTCAAAGTTATAACAAAAACTATCAATTTTATAGAAAAAACGTTATTATAACAGAATTTCATGTTAAATTAAAAGTTTTCACGTTAAATTGATACGAAAAATATTATGGTATTATGTTATTTCAAAATAAATTAAACGTTTATGTCATGTTAAATTAAAATTTTTCACCTCAAATCTATACTAAAATATAATGTTGATATGATTGTGGTATTTTTTTTATCTCAATTCTCAACGCTAAAATAATATTGTGTTAATATCATGTTGATAAAGTTTTCACATCAAATTTATATGAAAAACATTATGTTGATATGATTGTAGTACGTTTCAATATTAATCCACAACGTTAAAATTAATGGATCTGTGAAATAAGGCCCCAGGATATAAGGCAACGAAATAAGGCCCCCCAAATATGGGGCTTTATTTCATTATGAGATAACACCCTACGAAATAAAGACCAATTCGACGAAATAAAGCCCCAAGCTAAAATTAAATAAGGCCCTAAAATTTGGGCTTTATTTCAATATAGAACAAGTTCTTATGAAATAAAACCCAATATGCTACAATAACGCCCCGAAGTTAAATATGCCACTCTTTTATAAGGCTCCGCAAAAATGCATCCCAAAATAAAAGGCCTCAAATCTTAAATCGAAATCAGAGCCCAAAATTGGGGTATAGTTCCATTGGGATACCCCAATATTAAAGAAATAGCACACCAAACTTTATGGAGAATGACCCCACAATAAATAAAAAACACCCTAAAAGTGTTATTATTTTTATTTGTAAACATGAATTATAAATATCTTTAAGAATTCATTATTCTTATAAAGTATTTGAAAAAATAGTATTCCCCTGTACGAAATATTTTTATAAATTTGTAATCCAAATCGTTTGAACTTAGATGATGTCTATCTTAATTTGCAAATTTGTATTTATTAAGAAAACTGTATTAGTTCTCTTATATCTTGAAGTAGAGAAATTTTACCATGAAATTTATCACAATTCATTTTATTTTTTATTTTTTTATTTATTTGTTTTTATTTTTTATTTTAACGTATTTTTTAAAATTTTTTCATTTGAGAAATTTTAATTGATTTTAAATAACAAAACAACCGTATAACAAAAAAACTTGTTACAACAACCGTATCCAAGTCTGACCCTCAAGGAGTATTGAAATTTTTGGTGGCCTATTTTACACTGAAATAAAACCCTAATTTAAAAAATGAACTAAGACCACAAAATCGAAAAAATACCCCAAATATTCATGCTTTTATTCCCTTATATCATTTTTGGGGCCTTATTTTATTTCACTCTTGGGGCCTTATTTCATCATGAAATAATGCCCCATTTTCTAAAAATTAAATAAAGCCCCAAAATAGGAAATAACATCCCAATTATCTGTTTTTTTGTTTTGTATAGATATGCTTTGGGCCTTATTTCATTTGTAGTTTGGGGACTTAATTCATAGAGCCAAAATTAATATCATGATTTTAAATATCTACAAAGTGTACGTTTTTTTTATATGAATCCATGTAGTTTTCCTATTTGTCATACGCCTCAAGAAAAAAATCATGATATCATGAATCATGAAAAAGATCATGATAAAAGTCATGATATGCTTGAATCAAGCAAATACGCTATCAGCTTACGTCCAAGTGTAAATTGCTCAATTCAAGCATTATTTTGGTAGAATTGAGTAAATTTAAAACACATAATATTAAGAAAAACTTATTAATTCACAAAACCTTTGGTTAAAAACTCAAGAATATTTTTTCTAAATTCAATTTTCTATATTTGCTTGAAGTGGGAATAATTTGCTTGATTCAAGTCAACAATTTTTTAAAACTAGAATAATTTGCTTGATTTGAAAAATGTATTTTCCTTAGGTTGAGAACACTTTGTTTGATTCAAGTGAGCAATTTACTGAAAACTAGAAAATTTTGCTTGATTTGATAAATTTTTTTTCTTGAATTGAGAACAATTTGCTTAATTCAAGTAACAATTTTCTTTATACAAGAATGTTTTGCTTAATATTATAAACTTTATTTTCTTATGAAGAGCAGCATACGCTTGATCCAAGTGAACAGTTAGCCGAAAATGAGATTAATTTGCTCGATTTAAGAAATTTGTTTTTCTAGAATTGAGAAGAGTTTGCTTCATCCAAATTAACAATCTTCTCAATATTGGAATCGATATTTGATTTTCTTTTGTTCAAAGAATCTGCTTGATCGAAGTAATAAATTGTCTGAAAATAATAAAAATTTTCTGGTTATATAAGATAATTTTTTATCTTTAATATGAAAATAGTACATATCGGAAATAGCTACATGGTGTTTTTAAATTAAGCAAAAACTTGTAATATTTTATTTCATTAATTGAAGTATTTCATTTAATTACGTTTTTCTTTAATTTCATACAAGAATGTTATAAATAACTTATTCTCAAAGATTTTCTGATATCTTGTGATTATGATACAAAGAACTACAGATAAAGTACTGCGCATGTCCGCCATCTTTGCTGTGACGTGCAAGGTGCTCCTTGGTTAAAACGTAGTCACAATTTATTCGTAGGGTATAAAGATTTTAAAATGCCTACATTTTCTTATGAAAACTTGTTTTAATGAAATGAAATAAATATTGTTATATAAAGCATATGTTCAAAATAAAGTAAATATATACTATACAGTACTAAAAACTGTTTGTGAAGAAAAATTTGCATATTTTGTAGGGTTGCTTTTTCCCCTTTTTACCGATTTACACAAAAAGCGGCTACGTTGCTTGATGTGCTTGACAGAATTTTGACTGTTTGTTCGTTTTCATTTTGCTATCTTCGTCACTTTTCTACATTTTCTTTTGAATGTATTCATCAAGGGTCACATTTGACAAGCACCAATGACGAGGTACGCAGTAAATTTTGTTTGTTGTGCCGGGAATACTTTACCTGTAGCTCTTTGTATCATGTCTTGTGATAAATTGAAATATTAAAAAGTTTAAAAGCGAAAAACTAAATTTTTTAAATGCAAAATTTCCATATCTCTTAATATTAAAAAGCTATTCAAATTTTTATCGAATTTAATTTGTTCGAGGGTACTCGAACTGTTGCACTCTATATTGAAAAGTACTTGAAAAAATTTAGGTTTTTTTTAAGTTTCACATTTAAATTATTCTAAATTGCAAAATGAATTACATATCTTCAGATGAGAAGTGAGACAGCGATTTATTTTACTCATAGTTTTAAGAGTAAATTTTGAAAGATTTAAGATTGAAAGTACTCACATAGTTTTACATATTTCAATCGAGATATTCTGACATAATTTTATAATTACATGAATTTCATTGCGAGCTTTAGATCAAGTAAGTTTTTAAGAGCGATTTCCGAAACTGTCTAGTCTGCTTATGCCGTGGTTATGCTAGCCAAACATGATTGCCGAAAATTTTTTGTTGTTATTGTTTCACGTATAAAATGAAGAAATTAACTTTTTCTCATATTCATTTTCTCGCTCTCGGACCGAACATTTTGTTTGCTGATTGAAACTCCAAACATGCCGAAATTTCCAGTGTTGGCTGTAGTCATTTTGTATAATAGCATCAAAAAAGGAGGTAAAAGTATTAAAAAGTGAAGTTGATTGTGTGTTCAAGTAACCCTTAACATAAAAAGCTAGCTAGCATGTCAGATATATGCAAACCATTTTGTTTAAGATATTACAATAAAAATTCAGAGCAAGTAATATCAGTTCGTATATTTTAATTCGTTAATTTTAAGTACAAAAATGCAAATTAGGGTTGTGCTTTTCTGTGTTTTGACATACTATTACATGTAATGCAACTGTGCCACCAATCATAGCATAACCACCAAACAAACATTTCAGCGAAGAGAACAAATTAACAAAAATGAACACCGAACATGTTTGGCTAGCATAACCACGGCATTAGTGATTGACTCTATACATTGTTGTTGTTGTTGTTGCCTTCTTGAAAACTTACTTGATCGCAATTGAATTCATGTAATAATTTAATAGATCACAAATTAACTAAATAATTTTATAATTTCTAAAATCAAACAAAATAATTGCTTAATTCAAGAATATTTTTAATAACCAACTCTGCGTTTGCTTAAAATTAACAAAACATTTTCTTGATTCAAGTCGTTTTCAAGTTCTAGAATCAAGCATTTTATTTTTGTTTTAACCTTTAATTTATTGAACTCAATTTAATATATATATATACAATAATTATAAAATCTTTTTTCATTTTAGTTTTTAATGCTTGATTTGAGAAAATAAGTCTTCGTTTTAAATTTTCCTAAATCAAGCAAAATATTTGCTTAAAATAAGAATATTATTTATCCCCATGTTCCATATTAACTTGAAAATTTATCATTTGATTGGTTTGCTTTTCATTTTGAAAGCAATAACAATTGATAAGAATGCTATCCAAATGATATGCATTAATATTTTTTTACGTTTTTCACATAAAATTTATATGAATACTAGGAAAATACTTGACGCTTCTCGGGCTGCCCTCTACAGATGCTGTGACACCATGTTGATGACTCCAAATTTGCCTTTTAACATCATTAGTTTAGCCAACTTATGGCCAACATTCCTTTCATTTAGAATTATTGAAAAGGTGTTCCACATAGAAATTTTGGTTGTGAGGGTAAAGCATCCATCTTTCACATTTTCTACAATTATTTTCAATTTAATAACGATGGCAAGTTCTCATCGAATACCAAGACTTGATGCTCTATCGTATATACATCAAAAGCTAAATCATAGAATACCGTTGTGTGCGAGGTCCTACAATATCTTAAATTATTTTTCGGTAAGATTATGTTTGTGAATTTTGGTTCTATATCAGAGAACTGCACAAGCCCACTTCAAGTCTATTTCAAGTACTTGCTTAAAATACAAGTTCAAGCTAGCTGCTTGATCATTTTGAATCAAGTATAGCTTGTAATTGAATATAAACAAGCCCACGACAGCTTGCGACTTGCAAGTATGTTAGCGAACGGCACGAAATTTCAAGTAAAGGAAAGCTTGATGCCTTCGGCAAAAAGCTTGAAAAGCTTGAAATTGAAGGCAAGTATCCAATTAAAGCAAGTGTCCAAAAAATTCAATGAGCTTGTTTAGAGAGAACTTAAGCGTAATACTTTTAAGGATACTGTGGACTTCGTTTTTGGAAGTTTTAGGGGTAACTTATTTCGAAGATGATGTCAAACTTTAAAACTTAAGATGGCGGATAGAGTTTCCACCTAGATTTTTTTTTATTTTTGCGAATTCTTGTGATTTTGAAATTCTGACAACGGATTTGATTTCGAATATAATGTCACAGTTTTAAAATTTAAGATGGATTTAAGGGGTACCACCTAAATTTTTACCACAGTATTGCCACCTAACAATATGTATTTTTAAGAGTTTTAAGCATCATTTATCAGTTTTAAGGGGTCGCTGATTTTGATTCTGAAGTCAGAATTTGAAAATTCAAGATGGTGGATAGAGTTGCCACCTTGATTTTTTGTAGTTTTATGAATTCGGGGCTTGAAAAAAAAATGGTACACCAAAAATGAGTCGCTGAATCCGAGTCCGTTGTCAGAATTTCCGAATTATAAAATTTTGAAATAAAAGGGCTGCCACCTAATATTATGTCTTTTCAAGAATTTTATCAGTGTTAAGGGGTCGCTGATTTCGAATCTAAAGTCAGAATTTTAAAACTCAAGATGGTGGATAGGATTGCCACCTTATTTTTTGTAGTTTTATGAATTCGGGGCTGCCAAAAAAAATGGTACACCAAAAATGAGTCGCTGAATCCGAATCCGTTGTCAGAATTTCAAAATTATAAAATT
Source organism: Dichetophora obliterata (assembly GCA_963920525.1). Lineage (NCBI taxonomy): Eukaryota > Metazoa > Arthropoda > Insecta > Diptera > Sciomyzidae > Dichetophora > Dichetophora obliterata. The sequence goes on along the minus strand of OY986439.1, from coordinate 30,731,335 downwards.
TTGAAATAAAAGGGTTGCCACCTAATAATATGTCTTTTCAAGAGTTTTAAACGTCATTTATCAGTGTTAAGGGGTCGATGATTTCGAATCTAAAGTCAGAATTTAAAATGCAAGATGGTGGATAGAGTTGCCACCTTATTTTTTGTAGTTTTATGAATTCGGGGCTTTCAAAAAAAAATGGTACACCAAAAATGGGTCCGAGTCCGTTGTCAGAAATTCCAATTTATAAAATTTTGAAATAATAGGGTTGCCACCTAATATTATGGCAATAAAAACAGAAAAAAAATTACACGAACTCCGCATAATAAATGAAACGAACAACGAAACAAACGATCTTCAGTCGCTTCCGACGGCAGCTCAGTCGCATAGAGTCGAAACCAGAGTTGAAAAGTAGAAAACTTGAATTTTTCCACCAACTCATGTGGGGTAGAAACAAAATAGAATCACGTCAGACATATTATTCGTTTTTCAGAATCCAGTCGCGAATTGTAAGGAAAAAAATAAATCAAGTTCCTGCAATTCAACTCAAAGCTTGATATTTTTTCAAGTAGCTTGATTTTCAATTTACTTGTTTCAGATCTCTGTTCTATATCAAGCAAGGGTACCTCTCCCTATTTTCAATGCTCATGAATTTTTTTTCAGTGATATTTTAATAGTGAATTCTGGCTCCATATCAACTTTAATAACGCTATTGCGAAAAATTCCAAACTCAAGCCATATAAATGATTCGAGTTTTATCAATTCGCCCCACAGTGGTTGAAAAGTGGAAATAATTACTAAAATTCGTAAGTTTTTTTGATGAATTTGTTCTTTATGTTCTTCAAAAAAAATCTATCTGCCATGGTTTCAAAATACTTTGGAGTAAAATTCACAGGTTTATTTCATACGCCTTAAAAGTCAATAAATGTAAAAACGCTTGAATAATGTCATAAAAAATTGGTAATTTTCAAGAAACATTACAGACAAACGAGGAAAATATAGCACTATGGTTTAATTTTTATCTATTAAAAGCATTTTTGAAAAACAATTCTGCATACTCGAAAATTATATTTAGTTTAAAATTTTATAATAAATTCTTTATGCAAGTCGAAATGAAGAAAAAAAGAAAAAATTAATTTTTAGCAGAATATAACTATATCAGCACATTGCAGCACTTCTATTTCATTTATGAAATAGTTTTTATTGGTCTTTAGCTTAAATGTTTCAAATAACAAAAGTTAGCGCATCTGAGCTCTTTTCACAACAACATTTGACAAAAACTAAATACGTTGCGAGTATTTTTTCAGTCGTAAGTCTTTGAATGTTATCAATTTTATTTAGTATTATTTTATGCATTGCTGTACATTATACAAGCCATGTATGCTACACGTCTTATGCATGTTTTATTACACTGCCGAAAAGTAGGCTCTTCAAATTTTAAGATTTTGCTAGTATCACTTTTACACTCAGAAAGAATGTGCTGCAAAATGCAAGAGTTTCACTGTATTTAATTTTAATAAAACCGAAGTGGTCAGCTCTTTTTATGATTTTTTTTTTTTTAGTATCCTTGAATAAAATAAACCACTTCACATATAAGAGTTTAGAGGGAGTGATTTTTATAAAGGCTTAATAACAAAAAAAAACATAGCGTTTTAAATTTTTGTCTTATATAGCAGAAAGGCGTGATTGTGGGCGAATTTCAAAATATTTTTGTATGTGATCGCATTTAGTTAATTTCAACTTATGACTCAATTTTATTGGTCTTCGACGAGTCCTTCTATTTATTGACAATTTTTGTGAGGCTCATCCACTGTGAGTGAAGGTGGCTTCAAATCGAGCTTCTAAGCTCTATCGTATGAGTTTCAAGAGCTAAATTATTAGAGCTGTATAGGAGGTGTCGCGCCTCTTTTTACAAGGTTTATAGGTTTTTTAACGCAAAATTATTTTAGTAAATGATAGTTTCATACCAAAAATACATTTTCTGTTGTATATAGTTCCTCTATTCTCTATTACTTTTACTATGTAAAGTTTAATCTTTTCTAGTTCTATGGACTGTGCCATTTTCTCTTTTTCAATTTCATAATTTTTTCAGTTAGATGTTATTAGTAAATAGTACTTTTGTACCAAGTATCCATACCCTATCATATGTAGTTTAAAAGCTAAGATATTTAAATAATTTGTAAGGGAGGTGCCACGCCATCTTAATTGCACTCATCATTAACGGCATTAAGAATTTTCTGTGAAATTATGTTAGTAATTCATACAAAATTTCCATGCTCTATCATGTATAGTTTGATAGCTAAGTACACTGTGCCACAATTATCGAAAAAAAATTTACACACGAAGTAAACCTTAAACTATAAAAAAAAAATATTGACGTTCTAGAGAAAAAGTAAGAACGCACTTTACTGTGTTTTATCTCTAGTTTCAATTGCATATGGTTTACTTCATGTACCACTCTCCTTTTTCAAGTACCATGAGAGTGGTACTTTTATTTCAGTTAAATGTTGCTCGCAAATGTTAGCTTGATACAGAGTTTCCAATTTTGTACGGCGTAAGGCTTTTTAAGTACAAGTCCAGTCTTAATAAATTTAGTATGGTTTGGTAGGTTTAGCCCTGTAGATGTGCAAACTGGACTTTATATTTCTTAAAAATTTATATTTTTTTAAGTTAAAGCGAGTTAAAGTTTGCATATAATTGTGCACATCCCTAAAAATATGTGAGGTATTTAGCGCCACCTATTGGCTAATAGCTATGAAACTGTTATACAGACGAATAACCTTTTATAATTCCACAGCTAAAACTATGAATTGATATATTCAATATCAAAGTGATACTGGAATGATTTCTTACAGTTCAAAAAAATTTCTAAACTGTTGGTCGGAAAATTTTTTAATTTTTAAAAATTTACACAAAACTTTAATAAGAAATTTGAAACTGGTAATGAAACATTTTTTTCAAGCATTTTTGAACTGGAAATCAAGAAATGTTCTTACTCCTTTATATTTAAAATAAATTTGGGTATGAAATTAAATATAATAAACATTCGCTTCAAAATAATCCAGATTATTTTTTTTTACATGCAAAGCAAAAACAAAAATAATAATCCTATAAAAAATAGGACTATTTTTGCTACCATATAAAATTGTGATATAGCCTTAAAAAAATTACAAACACAGATGCCGCACCTGTATATTTTTATGAGCTGTCATTTCATTTTTTGAATATTTTGTTTGTTTGATACAATAGCTATAAGGTAGCCAGAACAGCTACCTATTTTCTCACGAGCTGCGACCATCGAATGTTAAACAAAAGAAAACAAAGCAAACCGTGTGTGTCACCACATTGGACGCATTCAGCGGAGCCAACAATTGCACTTAAATTGTTTATATAATTGCATCTTATTAATAATTAAATTAAATAATGTACAATTTTTCTGACGTTTAGAGTAGAACACATTCAGAGAAAAACATCGTTCACTAAGGTATCGCTACCATAACAGTTCACAACAGTTTTCAACGACACAAGTTCTCATGACACCTAATAGTTATTGTATCATGATTGCTTGTTTGAATTTAATTTTGACTGCAACGGTAGTGCCCTCTACGAGTCGTTTTTCTTGCCGTTCCTTTGAGAAAATTTGTTATCGCGATTATATTAAGGCGAAAGGAACGCAGCTATTATATCATTGTTGCGAGTGCAATACCGCGTATATTGCAAAAATTCAAAAATTAATTTCATTTCAATTTTGATCAGTTATAAATCTATTCAATAGCTTAAAACAAAATCTAGGTATGTTTGATTTTGGCGTTTTAACGCCACACTGGCTTACTATTGTTCATAATATAATTCATATTAACGTTCGACATTGTATAGGACGTATCAAAATTAAAAGTTTAAATATGACTTTTATTTTTTCCATCAAAAATATAAATTAAAATTTGATTTTAATTTTTTCGATCAAAAATAATAGTTAAAATTTACTGCATTATTCTGTATCACGAAGAAGCACACCAGAGACCTGCAGCGATGAACTGCAACTGCTTTTACACCCAGTACATACTTGGTTTTTGTATGACTTCAATATCATTAATACCATGAAATATATTCTACGCCATCGAGCTCACTTACAACATCAAGCATGTTGCATTAGCCAATTGTACCAAAGTCAAACACTGTGTGATGTGTGCTTCGACTTCAGTGGAAAGTATAGATGTTTGCATAAAATAATTAAGTGTATAAACCACAGCGCACGAACGGCAATCGTTATAATTATGCATTATTTTGAGCTACTGCCTCGTGTACCATTGCAGGTTGATTTCAACTTCGGCTAAGCAGTGATACAAAAGTAAGCTTACGAACGATGAAATCAGCGCGTACACTGCATTTTTACTCAAGTGTTTGTAGATTACTTCAGTATGAATAGAGTAAATAGTTCTAGGAAGTTTTAGGGGTAACTTATTTCGAAGATGATGTCAAACTTTAAAATTTAAGATGGCGGATAGAGTTGCCACCTATATTTTTTTTTTTATTTTTGCGAATTCTTGTAATTTTGAAATTCTGACAACGGATTTGATTCTGAATATAATGTCACAGTCTTAAAATATAAGATGGAGGTTAGGGTTGTCACCTAAATTTTTACCACAGTATTGCCACCTAATAATATGTATTTTTAAGAGTTTTAAACATCATTTATCAGTGTTAAGGGGCCGCTGATTTCGAATCTAAAGTTAGAATTTTAAAATTCAAGATGGTGGATAGGGTTGCCACCTTAATTTTTTGTAGTTTTATGAATTCGGGGCTGGCAAAAAAAAATCGTACACCAAAAATGGGTCGCTGAATCCGAATCCATTGTCAGAATTTCAAAATTATAAAATTTTAAAATAATAGGGCTGCCACCTAATAATATGTCTTTTCAAGAGTTTTAAACGTCATTTATCAGTGTTAAGGGGTCGCTGATTTCGAATCTAAAGTTAGAATTTTAAAATTCAAGATGGTGGATAGGGTTGCCACCTTAATTTTTTGTAGTTTTATGAATTCGGGGCTGGCAAAAAAAAAATCGTACGCCAAAAATGGGTCGCTGAATCCGAATCCATTGTCAGAATTTCAAAATTATAAAATTTTGAAATAATAGGGTTGCCACCTAATAATATGTCTTTTTAAGAGTTTTAAACGTCTTTTATCAGTGTTAAGGGGTCGCTGATTTCGAATCTAAAGTTAGAATTTTAAAATTCAAGATGGTGGATAGGGTTGCCACCTTAATTTTTTGTAGTTTTATGAATTCGGGGCTGGCAAAAAAAAAATCGTACACCAAAAATGGGTCGCTGAATCCGAATCCATTGTCAGAATTTCAAAATTATAAAATTTTGAAATAATAGGGTTGCCACCTAATAATATGTCTTTTCAAGAGTTTTAAACGTCATTTATCAGTGTTAAGGGGTCGCTGATTTCGAATCTAAAGTTAGAATTTTAAAATTCAAGATGGTGGATAGGGTTGCCACCTTAATTTTTTGTAGTTTTATGAATTCGGGGCTGGCAAAAAAAAAATCGTACACCAAAAATGGGTCGCTGAATCCGAATCCATTTTCAGAATTTCAAAATTATAAAATTTTGAAATAATAGGGTTGCCACCTAATAATATGTCTTTTCAAGAGTTTTAAAAGTCATTTATCAGTTTTAAACTCTTGAAAAGACATATTATTAGGTGGCGACCCAATTATTTCAAAATTTTGAACAATTGAACAAAAGTTGTAGCTTTATTAAAGATCTGCATGCATTTAAAATCTTATCAAAATCAGTGATTAAAGGTGTTTTATAGTAAAATGGCGTCTGATATAATTTCTTAAAAAACTAAATTTAATAAATATCTTTAAAAATTCACTAAGCAAATTTTATTGCTCACTCAATTAAACTTTATAATTTATTTTAAAAAAGAAATCAGCTCAATTGAACCTTTAGCTTATGAGCTACAAGCTCTCAAAAGTCACGCAAAGTAACTGCAATATTACTGCAATGTTACTGCAAATACTTTGTGTTCGGAGAACAAAATAAGCGCTGATTTTTTTATGCAGGAGTTACGCTTTATGTCTTTGTTTTGTTGCTTGTAAATGACCATACTTACCATTGCATACCAGAAGTTGAAAAGACCCTGCGCTGGTTATCAAACCAACAACTCGAACATGCATTACTGTGGTGTTACGACACGCTCATACACAGTTGGCTTCAATGTTGCAAGTATGTTCGACACAACAATCGCAGCGCTTGCGTAGTGCGGTCAGACTGTCATTGCCTGCATTCAGCGGAAAGAACTGTTCTACAACTTTCGGGCTGAATGGTATGCTCTCACAGAACATGTTCCTTGAGATGTCACAATTTATATAGCGAAAATATTTTATGCTACTTCGCTACTTGAGCACTTTTTCGGCTAGAATGCGGCCATTGTATTTGTTGAGGGTAGATTGCAAGTAGCGAAAATGCCATCGCTTGCAGATCACTGAAGCACACCAACGATGAGAAAGACACGAGAAGCAATACAATTTTGTATGGAAGAAAGTATTGCTTCTCGTGTGTTTCTCATCGTTGGTGTGCATCTTCGTGATACAGAATAATGCAGTTAACTTTTATTTTTTCGATCGAAAATAAAAGTTAAATTTTTACTTTCATTTTTCCGATCAAAAGTAGAGATTAAAAATTTGACAGATCTATTTCTTATTAACTATTATAATAGTTTAAATTTTCAAAACTCTTAATAGAGTATATTTTTATTCTTTTACACCTATATTCATTGATGCTATCGATCTTCATATCGTTGCATTGCATCACTTAGTTGCTTATCCTTGCACATTCTGTTTTCATTTATTTTGCAAACGACTGGAACAGCGACTGTAACCAGAGTATAAAGGAATTAAAATATGACTTTTACTTTTGATCTAAAAAATTTAAGTCAAATTTTAACTGTAATTTTTGATCGCAAAAATAAAAGTCAAATTTTAACTTTTATATAAGATCAAAAAACTTAAAATCAAATTTTAACTTATATTTTGATAAAAAAAGTATAAGTCCAATTTAAACTCGCAAAATTGGGCAAAAAATTACGATTATTTATTGACTTTTTTAAAAAAATCAGATAAATTAAAATCATTAAAGATTATTATTCCTTAGCTTACAAGCTTACATTGCTATATTCAAATATCAAATAGATTTACTTTTTCCAAACGACTTTTTGAATAAAAATTTCTAAAATAACTGTTATTTTCGGTCCCTGGTTATGACACAAAAACAAAACATCCATATAACTTGTATGGCGATTGAAAACTTAGAAGCAAGATGTCTCAAAACATGAGTTTTACACTTCAGATGTTATTATAAAATGCCACAGATATTATTGCAATAAGCATTTCTTATGATTCCTATCGAAATATCATAAATTTCTTCAAAATTTAATGTTTATTGTTTCAATGATACTAATGTCAAATCAGATTAAAATGATAATAAAATCATCTAAATTTTATATGTATTACATAAAATTTCACGTTTTTCACTTTAAAGTTTATAGTCAAATCAAAAATGATGCAAGTGCCATAATATCAAATTTTCAGCATTTCATTATCGAACGAAAAATGTTTACGAAAAACGTTAATTTTACCATTGTTCTTGGTATTTTTTTGTTTCAGTGCAGAACAAAGAATAGAGTCGAAAAAAAAAGTTTTATTTTCTTTTGTTGATTCTAAAGAAGAACAAAACACTATTTGTTGTTGTCTAAAGATTTAACAGTTGTTGCATTCAGTTAAGCAAATACGTTATAAGATAGTTGATTGGGATAGCATGAGGAGCCCTTTATATAAGCTTGACCAAAGCTTGAATAAAGCTTACATCAAGGATTTCAGATATGTTAAACGGTATATCAAGCTTATATCGTATTACTTAAAACTGATGTTTGGGTACTTAAGAAAAAAAAGAACTAAAATCTAAGGAAATTCTACATGAGATTTTACATATTTCAGCAAATAATTTTTTAAAGTTTAACAAAAATTTTATATTAAATATCTTTAAATCCAAACCTCTTTCCCCCAGTTTCAGATTCCCCCGCTTTGGACGTTGAAGGCTTTGTATTTCTTATGAAAATGCTATAAATTTGTGTGCATTTAGTTTTAAAGTATTTAAAATTTATCGCTTATTGCCCTTAGAAGACTACTTTTTAATTAAATTTTAACTATTTTTCTTTCTCTCTTTCTCGCTTTATTCCATTTTTTCAATTATCCACACTCAACAATTGTTGCTGTCGCTGCTGCTGATGTAATGTTCTGCTGCTGATTCCTGTCACCGTTATTGACATCAACATTATTTCCATTGATTTCTGAAATGTATTTATTCTGTCATATCCGCTGTTCCGTAACGTGCTGTGTTGTACGTTTTGTGTGTATGTGTGTGTTTTTTTATCATTCATCATTTTTATTATTTTCGCCTGGTCACTCAACAATGCACAAACGCACATACACACACACACACACACATACACAGCCTACAGAAAATGCCAGTCAAGCGATGTTTTCTGTAATGCGGCCGGTGGTGTTGCCTCGGTCGATGGCGGCCGCTTAACTGGCCCATGTGTACCGAAAGAAAAACGCTGTGACGGTTATTTGGATTGTCGCAATGGACGCGATGAGGAGAGCTGCACCGGCATATCCTGTCGCCTGGATCAATTTCGTTGTGCCAATGGATTGAAGTGTATCGACGCTGCATTGAAGTGCAATCACAGAGATGACTGCGGCGACAAGTCCGATGAGCAAGGATGCAGTAAGTATTGTTGCGTTAAGGAATTGATTGTTGTTGATAAAATTGACCAGACATACTGCCAAGCAGTGTTGCCAATTTTGGGGAGGGAAACAAAAAGCAAACTAAGTTAAAAATTTGAAATATTTCTCAGAAAAATATCTAAAAAGTAGTGACAAAGAGCACAACTGTGCCAGCTAAATGCTTTTAAAATAATAGTGTTGCCATCTGTATGCAAAAAATTTGGTAACTGATAGTGAAGTTTTCCTTAAAAAAATGCTTTTTTGAACACTTTTTGCAATTTGTGGGCTAAATCACAAAAAGTTTTCAAAATCTGTCAAAAAATTCTTAGACTTAGAAAGAGACAAATAAAAAGTTAGGTATTTTTTCAAAATAGAACCAAACAACTTGAAAAACAATCTCATTTTAAAATTAGCAGCTCTATTCCGGCAAAGTGACAATTGTTGCCCAGTGTTTTTAAAATTTCTATGTGTTTGTTGTAATTTTTTGATATCGAAACCAAATTTAAGGCTCAAAAATAATAAGTGACAATTTCATTAAAAAATCTTGTTTTTAGAGCTTCATGTTTTGTTTTGAAATCAAAAAATTACAGCAAACACATAGAAATTTTAAAAATACTGGGTAACAATTGTTACTTTGCCAAAATAGTGCTGTAGAATGCTTCCGAAATTTAATAAATTAATTCTTCCGAAACTTTTCTCAAAATAAGACAGAAAAAAGGACCGAAACTAAAGACGCTTCCTTACAACGGATGGACAAAAATAGAAGAAATTGTTTGTTTTTTGATAAAATTTCATAAATGATAAGCGTGTTTTTGGGGTAGTGAACTTTCATTTTTTGACCACGCCCTTCTACTAAATAAAAAAAAAACAAAAAAAGTAAGCATACTCTAGTGTTAATCTAGCAATAGTAATGAGCTCTTAACACATTAACTATAATAGAAATATTTACTACTACACCAAACAAAATCAGCATTATTGAACTATGGATACGCCCACCTCCCATAGTAACCTAATGAAAAATTGGCTTTGAAAAACCACATAAATCAAAACGATAATCAACATGACCTTAAATATATCATATTAACGATACTCGTTCTTCAAAAATGTGTGTATTTGGTCACGCTATTATGTATGACAAGCATATTGACATGTGCCCTTCATTTTATGTACTCATTTTAATGTCTTGCAAAAATGTTTTTTTTTATAATACAGTAGACACGCCCACTAAACCTTGTTAAAAAATTAAATCTTGGACAAATCTATATATATAAAAATTAATGTACGTTTGTTGGTTTTTTTGTTTGTTTGTGTGTCCTGAGTACATTTCTACACCGTTCATCCGATCGCGATGAAACTTTCCAAATAGGTTGTTCGTATTCATGCGCAGGTTTAAGTCGTAGTATGGACAGCATTAGATAAGTGGGCGTGGCACCTCCCATACAACCCAAATTTGAGATATCGAATAGCTTTTGAGTTATAGTTCGCACAGCCATGGAATTTGGTATTCGACCACAATTTACACGTGCCGTTTTACTGAAAACATTTTATGGGCGTTGGTAAAGGGGCGTGGCAACCTCCCATAATTTGCGATATCGAATAGCTTTCGAGTTATAGTGCGCACAGCCATGGAATTCGGTATTCTACCACAATTTGCACATGTCGTTCAGGGGGCGTGGCACCTCTCATACAACCCAAATTTGCGATTTGCGAAATCGAATAGCTTTGGAGTTATAGGCCGCACAGCATAGGAATTCAAATTTTATGTTCGTTAAACAAGGGGGCGTGGCACCTCCCAAATTTGCGATATCGAATTGCTTTGGATTTATAGGTCGCACAGCTTCGGAATTCAGTATTCGAACTCAATTTACACATGGACAAAACATTTTATGAAAGTTTGCTAATACAATATAAGTAACGGATTTCAAAAGAAAAGACCGTAAATTAAAATTAATTTTTTAAAAACTATCGCCCATTTCACATTGAAGTGGAATATCAGTTGCACTGACCATCTCCGATTTGGCTCAAATTTTCTTCCTAGATTGGTTTATTGTTAAGAAACCCAAATCTAGAGTTTGAGATTTTAAGATTTTTTTTGCGGACCCACAGCCATGCGAATGCAAAAATAGGGTATATTTTGAAACAACGTAGCAAAGTCAATTTAAATCCAATTTTCGTAAATAAAGACACATTGGTTATTTTATCTTTTTTAAGGAAAAAATATAAATCTTTTAAAAAAATGCAATAGGTTGACCCAATCTTAATTTCAAAGATAAATACCATGACAGCAACAGGTGCTTTAGTTTTTTCTTTTTCATTGAAAAAATGAAAATAATGATAATATGCCACCTGTTTCTGGCATAGTATTAAACTTACTGCAATTTTTTCAAAATTTTTATATTTTTTCCTATAAAAAGATGAAATAACCTTTTTAATGATACTTTATTTACGAAAATCGGTTTTAAAAGGACTGTGCTACGTTGTCTCAAAGTAGACCCTATTTCGGTAGCGAAAAATGATTCTAAAAATGTATAACTTCGAATTTGATTTTCTAATCAATAAAGCAATCTAAGAACAAAATTTGAGCCAAATCGTAGAGGGTCAGTGCAATTAATATTACATTTCAATGTAAAATGGGCGCTATATATTTTTTGTAATTTATATTACATATATACACTTTTTACTTATTTATTTAGAAATTTATTTAGAAATAGTAATGTTTACATATAAGACAGAGTCTTTTGAATGCATTAAGCAGTTTAGAATAACAACTAGTTATAAAAAACACAAAAAAAAATAAATATAACTTAAAACTAACATTTAGTGATTTAACAAAAATAATAAATAATAATAAATATTATAGCAACAGCTAGTCATAAATAACAACAAATCATGAATGAACAAAAAAACATCATTAGATTATTAGATAAAAAAGAAAAAAAAATTAAATTATTTTTATTCTATTAGATGAAGAAATAGTAAGTTTAGATAGATTTAATAGATAAAAGATAGTATTAAGAAAAGTATTCAAAAATGTCATGCTTAAAGTTGCGTTTGTTTTGAATAATTTTAATTCTTAGAGGTAACGAGTTCCAAATTCTGATAGCGTTTACAAAGAAAAGTCTGTTTGAGTTTAAAAAATTGTATCTTGGGATAAATAGGGTCATGTTTCTATTCGATCTGCAAAATTTTATTATCAAATAAATATTTAGGTGTTTTTGTGTAAATCAAATTATGCAAAAATATGCAGTTCCTGGCATCCAGATAATTTAACATTTTGCTACCAAGTATTTGATTGCTCAAATGACTAACGCGGTCAAACTTTCTGAGGCCATAAACATATCTGACAGCGTTGTTAAAAGCTTGTTGTAACTTCAGTTTGGACCTCGAATCAAGTTTACTATACACAACATCTGAGTACGTAATGAATGGCATTATAAGCTGGAATACCAAATTTCTCCTAGTGTCGATGGGTACAAATGATGCTGTCCACCTCAGGTTCCGAAGGGCATAATAAATCTTAGAAACAACCGAATTAATGTGATCCTCACAAGAAAGTGAGGAGTTAATGTGGTATCCAAGATTTTTAACTTTATCAACAAATCTTAGCCCTACACCATTAAGATAAATCGTTGGTATATCAGACAAAGAGTAACTAGATTTAAAGATCGGTAAAACAAATGAATTCAGTGGATTCAGATTAAGCTTATTAGCTCTAGCCCATTTAGTTATTTTGCTCAAATCCTCGTTCATCCTAAGACTTAAATTATCAACAAGACCAATAGGACTGGCCAAGTACAATTGAAGATCATCAGCATATACATGCATGGTTACATGACGGCATTTGCTGAAGATATCATTTATAAACATTGAAAACCAAGTACTGACCAAGTACTGAGCCTTGAGGAACCCCACAAGATAAGTAACAGAAAGCGGACAGACTATCTCCCACCCTAACTCTTTGAGACCTTCCCACCAGGTAACTACAATATATAACAGACGGACCGCCGTGCTAGAAAACCCAAAGTTTACATATAATTTTTGGCACAATATTGTTGATCAACGGAATCAAATGCTTTCGAAAAATCTAAGAGACAGAGCAAGTTTATGCTGCCTAGATCAAATGACACTCTGATGTCGTCTAAAATCTTTATAATAGCTGTAGAGCAGCTGTGCCCTGGACGAAATCCAGACTGAAGTGGGGATAAAAGGTCAAATCTTCGAATGTGTTCTGAGATTTGCACGGCCATAAGAGACTCAAAAACTTTTGATAACAAAGATAACAGACTTACAGGACGATAATCAGACGGATCACACGCATTAGTTTTTTTCGCTATGGGAATGATTGTTGCTGATTTCCAAACATTAGGGAAGCATGAACTTGTGAAGCAGTGATTAAATATGTGGGTAAGTGGGCTGAGAATAAATGGTAAAATAAGTTTAATAAATTTAATGGATATTCCATCATCACCCACTGCATTGGATTTAATTTTATTTACACACCGCGCTACATCACACTCATCTACAGCAACAAACTCAAAATAAGGTGAATATTCAGATGTTAAAGTTCTTGTGTTATAGTCGATCACATTACCAGAAGACGTAGAGCTTGCAACAAAGTATTCGTTAAGAATATTAGGATCGATCTGACAATCATCGGTTTTCACCTTGCATACACCAGCTTGTTTTAAATTGTTCCATAGATTTTTGGATGGTTGTGCTGAACTTAACTTAGACATAAAAAATATACGTTTTGATGATTTAACTGTAGAGTTAGCTACGTTTCTTGATCTTTTGTGCTGTTCCCAATTTGATGTTGTTGGATTTCTTTTCCAGCGGTTATAATCTTCATTGCGTTTTTCAAGGGCTAATCTTACATCATTTGTAAACCAGGGACAGCTTGTATTCTTTACTCGGCGAGTGATAAATGGAACATGCAAGTCATAAAGTTCACTGATTCCATTCATAAAATGCCTAAGCTTCTCATCAACTGAGCTAAACGACCAGCATTCAGACCAATTTGTAGTAGACAAGTCACTACACAAAGAGACATAATCAACAGATACTGTCTTACAAATTATTTGTTTTAATGTTATAAATTAAAAATAAAATTTTAATAATTAAATGTAAGAATCCTAACCCTCCAGGAAATGTGATCATTTCCGGATGCTACCAGGAAACATTCCATGGAATGTAGGAAGCATTCCCCTTCGTTTCACACTCCATTTCTTTTTTTACATAGCATGTCATTAGAGGGAAACATTCCTCCCCGCTATGTTAAAAAGTCATGTGGAAACATTGCTCCCCGCTGTCTTAAAAAGTGAAGTGGAAGCAGTCCTCTCCCCTGTTTTGAAAAATAATGTGGAAACATTGCTCTCCCTTATTATGAAAATGCCCGGCCAGGATTCGAACTCCTGAGCGATAGTCGAGCGTGCTACCACTAGACTATCGAGGCCGCCCAATAAAACATATTTTTTTTTTAAAACAGGGAAACAATGATCTTAATATTTTCTGTTGTCATTGCTTAACAATTAGTAAAAGTTTCCACATGCATTCTTAAAGAAGCGGTTTGGAAACAACAGTAATTCAAAATTACCAATATAATTCCAAAAGATATGATGGGGAATGTTTATTCATCACTTCCATATGTAAGTCTTCCAATTTTTAGAAGAGGGAAGTGGTTTGGAAACAACATAAAAACAAAAATACCCTTAAGCTTCCAAAAGATACGGTGGGGAATGTCTCTTTATCGCTTTTAGATGGAAGTCTTTCGATTTTTCCTGAAGGGAATGTTTTTTGTCTCTATAACTGTTATTTTTGTTGTTAAATAAACACAACAAATCAAAAAAAGAAAATTATTCACTCCCAAGGTCATTGAATGAACTGGTGAAACTATGAAATTAAGGAAAAATATTATCTCTGGAATTATCTTTAGTTTGAAGTTCTCTGATGCACTGCATTATACCATATCATCATCACTGCGATATTTTCTAGCAAACATTTTTAGCTTAGACGCAATCGATGGTTCTGATGATAGAAGTAGTCCAGCTAAAAGGTCTTTATTTGTCGCTTCCCTTGATATTTTTGGGAGTGATTCAGTTGACACTTCCGATACTCTTTGTGAGCGACTACAAAGTCATCTTCTGAGAGCAAGCCTTCGTAAAAACATCAAAAAATGGATATGTGATATCTACTTTTGCGTTTCTGTTGTCCAAATTTTGGTAATGCGTTGAGTAAGGCCTTTTCCACACTTAATCAACGCAACTCCAACTCAAGCTAGCCTGTGTATTTATATCGGAACCTTTAGATTAAGCAACTTGCCTGCAACAAGTTCTCGACACGTTCTCAACCTGTTCAATGCAACGCGGTTTTCAGCGATTTTCATCGGGAACTTGTTGCACCAGTTTGCGAATTCAATTATTTGTAGTGATGTACGCTCTATTTTAATCAAGGTGAATTAGTTAATTAATAAGTTCCTTTTTTCAATTATAGAATCTAAAAGAAGTAGAAATAGTTTGCAGGATGAATGAGCAAGTGTTAAATATTAAATTAATGCAAAAAGTCCAAAAACATGCGTTATTATATAATTTAATTTATGAATGCTTTTTCAGATGTCTTACATATGTGGCATGACTTTTGAAGCAAATCTGAAAGCATTCGATTTACAGTTGCATTGCTTTTCATTTTTTTTCGCTGTTACGTAGAAGTTGCGTTGGAATTGCATTGACCAAGTGTGGAAAAGGCCTAAGAGTTATATTTTACTTAAAAATAAAAAAAAAACACAAAATACTGATTTTTTTTTTAAATTTTATTTAAAAGTCATCCTTTTTTTTATTCCTATGAACTCTTTTTTGGTATATAAAAACTTTTTTATTTTTATTTTTATTTTTAACTAGAACTTGTTAAATATATCTTTGTTAAAGTTACGCATATTTACTAATTTCGCAAATTATACTAAAATTTCTGCGATTTTGAAAAATATTCAATAATGCCCTGGTTATGCTAGGCAAGCATAATAAGAAACTATAAAAACTGAAATTTCGTTCATTTTTCAAAGCAACATGTGAGGAGCAGGAAAGAAATTATTTTGCACAACTGACAAGATACCAAAAAATCCTCTTTACCTCACATTATTAATACTCCAAACTATAAATCTGCATATTTCCTTTATCAAATTTTTTCAGGAACACTGTGCGGTGTGCCTGAACGAACAAACTTATAAAAAGACTTTCGAATATCGTATTTTTTTAAATGAAGATAGATGTAACAATAAACTTGTTAGAGTGCTTTTATTTAAAACCAATTTTTTTTATTACATAATTTTACAAAATTAAAAAAATTCAGAATATTTAAATGGCAGCTTCAATTGCAAACTGTTATGCAACTCTCTCAAAACTGGGTCGAATTTTAAGTGTCATACTATAACTAAAAGCCCAAAATCTGGCCTTTACAGTGTTTTTGTATTTCTATTTAAATATTTGTCTAAAAAAATAGAAAAGCTACAGTACAAAAAAGAATAAATTTTTTTAAATTTTGATATAATTTCTTGCATTTCAAAATCAATTTTCATACAAATTTTGTACAACAACGTACATATATCTGACACTATTAGAGAACCTATATTAATTTTAAATCAGATACATGTATCATTTCTAAAAGTTGGCTAAAATTCATCCCGCTAATAAGCTCGAAGCAATAAAACTTCTATAAATTTTTAATAAAATTAAAAGATTTTCATAGAAAAAATGTTGCTTTTTACTGAACAAAAATGAGAATTATGTACTTTTGTTTAATAAATGAAACACATAAGGGGTGTTCACGATGTGGTGTATTTGTGATTGTATTTTGAACACAGTGCATTTTGTTTTTGTAATTTTACAAATTTTACTACAAATATCAAATTTATCAAAAATACACAATACATGTGCAAATACAACACATCGTGAATACCCCTTATAACAAAAACACACATTAAATTTTTCACTCAATAAACTTTCTTTTACAAAAATGTTTAACTTCATAAATTATATCAAGATCAATTTCGACATGAGTTTTTAACCGATTTTGCCAAATGATGCTGTTTATAATTTTAAATGAGTACAGGCCTACTAATCTATATATAAATAGGCATAGTCGAAGCAGTTATGAACCATTTTCTTTCGTGTTTCTAATAAATTTGATAATTTTTTTAATTGAATTAGAGTAGGGAGGAAAAAAGCACGCTTTTTCTAATTTCAGTTTGCCACTCACATTGCGCTCTCTTCTGAGCAAGAGAACTGGTAGCTAATTAATTAGGAAAACAAAAGAGATGCCAAATTTTTATGAAAACCATATATATTTCACATTGTTTTTGTATCGAAATAACAGAGAATTTTCAAAGCGAAAAGGCTGAATTTCGACCATTGGCAAACTCTTATTTAGCCAGATAAAAATATGTTGTTCTACAAAATTTTATACGAAAATTGATTTTAAAAAACCGAAAATTCTATTAAAATTGAAAAATTTTCCATTCGTTTCACTCTATTTTACATTATATATTTTAATAAAAATTTTTTGTCTTTTTTTGAACAATTTTTTTAAATACTTTTATTAAAATAAAAATTTTGTAATGCATTTTTATACATAATTAATAATGCATATAAAATTCGTACGAAAACTTTATTTTTAAATGTTTATATTCCTCGATTACTTGAAACTTTTTAAAAAATTTTTTGCATTTTTTTTCCTTCTTATAGAATAAGTTAACCTTTTCAATCTTACCAAAAATCACCACTTAAAATATAGAAGATCATCTTATTGAGCTATTTTATTATGTTTTCTTCTTAATAGTACCAAGTAAGAGGAATTTTCCAAAGAGAAATCTTTTGAATTCTATAGAGAACATTTTATTAATACTGATTAAACATTCTTTAATAAGATAAGAGTCACAGACCACCAAATAATAATCCGATGAATATGAAATTTGGATATGTCATAGAAGACAAAATTTGAGGGAACACGTTTTTTTTAACCATTTTGCTAGATTGTGCAAGATAGTGGCTCTAAATCAATTTACACCATACAAATCGTATGGGAAAATAAGAAAATGAACTCGCGACCTCTAAACCTTTACCAATTGAAATGCGCTTCACAGAGGGTGTTTCTAAGGTCAAGTGGAAGTATTAAACTAGCGGACATTTGTCAAAATAAAATCAAATATATTTTTGGGGAACCCTAATACATACACTAGCTTAGGATTTCAGTCGTAATCGTGGTCGTGGTTGTGAACAATCGTGGTACATTCGTGAAGAATAAAAATGATAAGGAAGTTTTTGAAATCAAAATAAATGTGCAAGGGAAAATTCTGTTTCAGAGCTTGTTTTGACGAAACTGAGATTCTTGAAACACAAGTCATATTTCGTCGACTCAGTTTCGGCTTTGTTTAAAATGTACGGCATGAACTCAAAGAACGTGCTAAATATAATGAAAATTTAGGACGCCATCAGTTTCTTTGATGGTCTTGACAGCGCCGGTTTATTATGTAAACGAATGTATACTTTATTTTTCTAAGTTTTAAAATTATATTTTTACATCTTTTTTTGGTATTACCTAATAGATTGTAATAAAATCTTAATAAATGCATTTTTCCTAATTTTATAGACAGTGAGGTAGTTTATAGTAAGCCCTTTTCCAAGGAAAAGGTTAATACAATTTTGTTTTGCTTTAAAAAGCTTCACTTCTGAAATTTCTAAAATAAATCTTATTAAATCAATAAGATTTCTTAATTAAGTATCAAGAAGGTAACTTAAAATTAATAAGAAAATGACATATTTTTAGTTAAACTTTCTTATAGTTTTAAAAAGTTTTCTTATAAAAAACAATAAGATTCTTCTAAAAACTATGTGATTTTAGTATAAAAAATGACGGGGTTTTAGGAAGATTTTCTCTATGGATATAATAAGAGGGTTTTTTTGGATGAAAACCATTCTGTTCTATTTTCGATATGATCGGAAAAACTTTTCACTGTTCAACTATTTTTTTTTGCAAATTCTGTAATGAAAATGGTGAAGTAAAGTAGATTTTTTTTAAAAGTTCATGTCCTTTAAAGTGAATTTCACTTAAAATAGAATTTAAGAAAAATTAGCAAGTCTCCTGAGGCATAGTACTTCAACGACAGATTTAAGTGCTTAAAAATTAGCTGGCAACACTGCTTACCATCATGGTAACCGCTACTTTGCACCTACTATCAATGACAGGCATTCATTCAATTTCCTCTTTCAATTCAAAATTCCCAAAGTCACATAACAATTATTCAAATTCTGCAGACTTTCCGCCCTGTCATCATGGCCAATTTCGCTGCACCAACGCACTATGTATACCCTCGAAATTCTATTGTGATGGCTATCATGATTGTGCAGACGAAAGTGATGAGGCCAATTGTACGGCCATAGCATGTCCTGATAATAAGTTCCTTTGTCCGCGTGGCGGTCCTAATGGCACACCAAAATGTATACTCAAATCTCAGCTCTGTGATGGCAAACGTGACTGTGAAGATGGCAGCGATGAGGAGACAGCGTGCTGTAAGTATCCAATTTGGCTGCCAAGCCGCACAAAGTACCCATTATTAATTTTATGTGTCGTGTGTATGTGTGTGTGTGTGTGTGTGTGTGTGTGTGTGTGTGTGTGTGTGTGTGTGTGAGTGGGTGTGATTAATTGGCAACCACAATACAATGCGTCTACTTCTCTTTCTCCTTCTTTCAACAGCTATTGCCTCGTGTCCTGCGCTAAGTTGTGAGTACAAGTGTGGCCCTTCGCTGACTGGCGGCATTTGCTATTGTCGTCCGGGACAATCACTTGCAGCAGACAATCACACTTGTGTAGACCTGAATGAGTGCGCCGAATGGGGACATTGTGATCAGTTGTGCACGAATACCGATGGTTCCTACAGCTGCCAGTGTGCCCAGGGCTATACGCTAATAAACAACTCGAAGTGTATTGCTCCTGATGCTGCCAACCTACAGTTGATCTTTGCACACGATCACGCTGTGGTGCGCATGTCTTCACACGGTGGTGATGCTCGCATAGTCGCTAATGCAACAGCCGCCACTGGTGTCGCCTATCACTATCAACGCAACACCTTGTATTGGTCGGATATAAAAACACGTAAGGTGCAATCCTTGCCCCTAGATGCCTTTAATAGTGCTATTGCGCCGCTTGATTTAACATTGCCTGGTACTTGGGCTCCTGTGGCCCTAGCCGTCGATTGGGTGGGCGACAAAATCTACGTTGCCGACTTGGTGGGACAGAAGATCGATGTGTTTGAGTTAAGTGGCAATTGGCACGCTGTTGTCTTGGGCTCTAATCTCACGGGTCCTGCGGATCTGGCTTTGGATCCTACCTCAGGTTTAATGTTTGTTGCAGATGGTGGACAAGTTTTGCGCGCTCATATGGATGGCACCCATACCAGATCAGTAGTTTCCGAGGCAGCCTACAAGGCGTCCGGTGTGACGGTGGATATTGTGTCGAAACGCGTCTTCTGGTGTGACTCTCTCTTGGACTACATTGAAACTGTGGACTATGAGGGTAATCATCGTGTTATGGTTTTGCGTGGTCAACAGGTACCAAGCCCCTCACGTTTGGCACTCTTTGAGAATCGCATCTTCTGGACCGATGCAACAAAACAAGGCATCATGTCGGTAGATAAATTCGCTGGACCCACCTCCATACAGGTCACATACAAGGCCAAAGACATACGTGAGCCAAAGGGCATTGTAGCCGTACATGGCTTGAGCCAGCCACGCGTCTCAAATCCCTGCGGCAACAATAATGGCGGCTGCAATCACATGTGCATAGTGACCGCAGTTAAAGGTGCTCCCACGGGTCTGGGCTATCGTTGTGCCTGTCATACTGGCTACCAGCTGCAAACTGACCTTAAGAATTGTAAACTGGTGCGTGAGTTTTTGATGTACTCCCAACAACGCTTCATTAAGGGTAAAGTTCTGGAACCTGTTATTGAGGGCTTCAGTGATGCTATCCTACCCGTGGTTTCCAGGCGTGCACGCTTCGTGGGCTTGGACTTTGATTCACGCGATGAGTTTATCTACTACTCGGATGTATTGCAGGATGTCATCTACCGCGTGCATCGCAATGGTACTGGCCGCGAAATTGTGTTGGCCTCACAGAACGAAGGTGTCGAAGGCTTAGCCGTCGATTGGGCCTCCAAAAATCTCTACTACATTGACTCACGCAAGGGTACACTAAATGTTCTATCCACCCGGAATGTAACCTATCGACGCACATTGCTTAAGGATCTCAAACGTCCGCGTGCCATTGTCGTTCATCCTAATCGTGGTTACATCTTTTTCTCTGAATGGGATCGTCCAGCCAATATAACACGCGCCAATGCGGACGGCACAAACTTGCTTGTCTTCAAGAACGTCACGCTTGGCTGGCCAAATGGTCTCTCAATCGACTTTAAAGAGGATCGTGTTTACTGGTGCGATGCGCTGCTCGATCATGTGCAACACGCAAATCTTGATGGTACTGATATTAAGACTGTCAACTCACGCTTGGTGCGGCATCCGTTTTCGATTGTGATACACAACGATTGGATGTACATAACTGACTGGCGTTTGGATGCAATCATTCGTTTGCATAAGCTGACAGGTGAGCAGGAGGAGATGATGGTACGTGAACCGCAAACAAATCGTCTGTATGGTGTGAAAGTGTACAGCAGAGAGGTGCAAACGATTGTGGATCGACAACCGTGTCATATAAATAATGGTGGTTGTGAAAAGATTTGTTTCGCCATTCCGCGCAATGAGACTACTTCCGCCGGTGCTCTTGACGCAAGATGTTCCTGTCCCTATGGTGAACGGTTGGCTGATGATGAAACCACCTGTGTGCCTGATCCCAGTGCTGAACCACCTGTGCAGCCTTGTCCCAATTCCTGGGACTTTACCTGTAACAATCAGCGTTGTATTCCTAAATCTTGGGTTTGCGATGGTGATGACGATTGTCTGGATAACAGTGATGAGGAACAAAATTGCACAAGTAAGCTTTTGAATTCTTAATTCTTTTATATTTTCTGACTGCTAACCAATCCTATATTACAGAACCAACTTGCGGTTCCAATGAATTCCAATGCAAATCAGGTCGATGCATACCGCTTAACTTCCGTTGTGATCAGGAGAACGATTGCGGTGACAACTCCGATGAGTTTGAGTGTGGAAATGTTACTTGTGGAGCAGCCCAATTTGCCTGTGCCAATGGCCGCTGTATACCCAACATGTGGAAGTGTGACAGTGAGAATGACTGCGGTGATGGTTCGGATGAGGGTGATTTTTGTGCCGAAAAAACCTGCGCCTACTTCCAGTTCACTTGTCCACGTACAGGTCACTGTATTCCTCAGAGTTGGGTTTGCGATGGTGACGATGATTGCTTCGATAAACAAGACGAAAAGGATTGTCCACCCATTACTTGCCTGGCGAATCAATTCAAGTGTGCTGATCTGCGTCAGTGCGTGGAGGAGTCCTACAAATGTGATGGCATTCCTGATTGCAACGATGGTAGTGATGAACTGGGCTGCCCTTCAATGGGTCCAAATCAATGCAATCTAGAGAAGCACTTCCGCTGCAAATCTTCTGGCTTCTGCATACCCATTGCTTGGCACTGCGATGGCTCCAACGATTGTTCAGATCATTCCGACGAAGAGGATTGCGGACAAATCACATGTGCGCCAAACTTCTTCAAGTGCGAGAACTCTAACTGCGTATTTAAGGCTTACATATGCGATGGCAAAGATGACTGCGGCGATGGTTCGGACGAGAGTGCTCAGCACGCTTGTGTGCCACCACCCTTCAAGTGTCCTCATGGCCAATGGCAATGTCCTGGCGTAACGGAACGTTGTGTTAACATCACCTCAGTTTGCGATGGAACACCCGACTGTCCTAATGGCGCCGACGAGGGTGAAGGTTGTGACTTTGCCGAATGCGAACATCAAACTGGTCTATGTTCGAATGGCTGTCAGAAGACTCCGTTGGGCGCTACTTGCGTCTGCCCACCCGGTTCGGAAATTGGCGAAGACACTTACACTTGCGTGGATGCCAATGAATGTGATCCACCTGGACTCTGCTCGCAGCAGTGCACCAATACCAAAGGTTCCTACTTCTGTTCCTGTACAGAGGGCTATATACTCGAACCCAACAAGCATACCTGCAAAGCAGTCAATCATACCGCAGCATTCCTTATTATATCCAACCGTCATTCTATTCTCGTGGCCGATCTAAAGGAACAGGGTCTCGAACGCGTGCCTATCATAGTGGAGAATGTTGTCGCAACTGCGTCTAACATGCATACGGG
Source organism: Dichetophora obliterata (assembly GCA_963920525.1). Classification (NCBI taxonomy): domain Eukaryota; kingdom Metazoa; phylum Arthropoda; class Insecta; order Diptera; family Sciomyzidae; genus Dichetophora; species Dichetophora obliterata. The sequence continues at coordinate 30,708,224 of OY986439.1, read as the reverse complement.
CACGATTTTCTGGAGTGACATGAAGTTGAAGAAAATTTCGCGATTAGATCGCGGCATGGAACCGCAGGAGATAATAACAACCGGCTTAGATTTAGTTGAAGGCTTAGCCTATGATTGGGTTGCCAAAAATCTCTACTGGCTAGACAGTAAGCTGAATACTATTGAGGTGTCGGCGGAAAATGGCTCAAATCGTTTGGTTTTGGTGCGTGAAAATATTACACAACCACGTGGTATGTGCATTGATCCAGCTTCGGATGCACGTTTCATCTTTTGGACCGACTGGGGTGAAAATCCACGCATAGAGCGTATAGGTATGGATGGTACAATGCGCGAAACTATTATCAATACCAAAATTTATTGGCCCAATGGCTTGACGCTGGACATCTCTACAAAACGAGTTTACTTTGCCGACTCGAAGCTAGACTTTATTGACTTCTGCTATTACAATGGTACGGGAAGGCAACAGGTTTTGGCTGGTAGCCACTATCTGCTGCATCCGCACTCACTCTCGCTATTCGAAGATACGCTATATTGGACAGATCGCCAGCTAAATCGCGTTTTATCGGCAAACAAGTTCCGTGGCAAGAATCAAACAGTTGTGTCCCATCTAATAAGCCAACCACTCTCCATACATGTCCACCATCCTTCACTGCAGCCAATGTATCCAAATCCTTGTGAAAACTCCAAATGCCAACATTTGTGCTTACTCAGTCCCAGTGCTAAGGAAGGTTATTCCTGCAAGTGTAAACCTGGTTACAGGCTTCTGAGTGAGGGACGTTGTGTAGAGGAGGAAAATCCATTCCTAATGATTGTTAAGGGCACACAAATTGTTGATTTGCCCTTGAATGGCGGTGATGCACGTGCTGGTTCACTGGCACCTGTCATTGGTATTGAAAGCAGCACAGGGCTTGATTTTGATCGTAAGGGAGAAACGCTCTACTGGATACAGGGACGCGAAGATGACGATGAAAACTGCACCATCTACACAACACCCTATGGTGGCGGTAATAAGACACAATTCCTGGGCTTGGATGCTGGTATTGTGGGCGCTGCCTATACTTTGGCCTTCGATTGGCTTGGCCGTAATCTCTATATGGGTAATCGCATTGCTAGCAACATTGAAGCTGTACGCGTTGATGGCAAGATTAAGTATCGCACTATTATCCTGGCCAACAACGGCAATAAGACCTCTGTTTCGAAACCAAAGCAAATTGTGCTCGACCCCAACGATGGTAAACTATTCTGGATTGATGATGGAGGCTTTGGTGTGCCTGTAAAAATTGGACGTGTCAACATGAATGGCAATAATCCTATTGTGCTGAAAGAAGACATTGATCGACCTGAGAGTATTGCTTTGGACATTGAAAAGAAACAGATTTACTACAGCACCCAACATCCACCGACTATTTGTGCCATGGACTATCACGGTGAAGATCAACGCATCATTTTGAAGGAGGAGAATGCCATAGCCAAGCCGAAGAGTTTGGGTGTTCTCGACTCCAGGTTGTACTATCTGGATCCTATCTATGAGAAAATTGTGCGTGTTGACTTACCACGCGGTGACAATCCCAAAATTGTCATCGACAATGAGCCCGATTTGAAGAGCATGATGATCTACAAGAAACGCTCGATGATGCAACATCCGTGTCAAACAAACAACGGTGGATGTGAACATCTTTGCTTACCCGATGATGGTTCATCGCGCAGCTGTGCCTGTGGCATGGGCTACCGTAAGGAAAATGACATCAACTGCGTAGCATACAAGACATTTGCAGTCGTCTCGCAGCTGGATGTTACGCGTGGCTACAGCTTGACCGACAGTTCTGAAGCTATGGTACCCATTACCGGTGCTGGACACCATATACTACATGTTGACATAGTTTTCCGTGAGCAATGGGTCTACTGGGCCGAATATAATCGCGGCTATTGGAATGGCATCTTTAGAACACGCCCCAATGGCACGGAGTTGCAACATATTGTAAAGGATGGTATTGGTAGCAATGGTATACGTGGTCTAACAATCGATTGGGTTGCTGGAAATTTGTACTTCACGAATGTATATCCGCATGAGAATTATGTCGAAGTTTGCTGGCTGGATGGCAGCAATCGCAAGGTTTTGGTTAAAACCACCAATGATTCGCCACGGGAACTGGCCGTAAATCCCATCAAACGTCTACTGTACTGGATTGACTACGGCCAATATCCACGTATTGGAAAAGCTTATCTCGATGGCAGCAACTGGATTCCGGTTGTCACTTCAGGAATTTCTAATCCACGTGATCTTTGCGTCGACATGCAAACACATGATGTCTTCTGGGTTGATTCTAAGCTGGATACCATACAAAAAATCTCCTTCTCAGGAGGCAATCGTCAAATTATACGACGCAATTTGCCTAATCCTATGGGTATAGCAGTACACTTGGGTGACGTCTATTGGGTTGATCGCAATCTCATGACTGTCTTCAAAGCATCCAAACTGCCTGGCAATACTTCGGTGCCTACGCGAGTGCGCACTAATTTGCAGAAACTACGTGACATCGCTATATATAACATCAACAATCAACCTCAGGATGAGAGCAATCCTTGCGCTCGACTCGGAAATGGCGGTTGTGATCAGCTCTGCTTTAGCTTTCCACCAGACTCCACAAATCCGTCACGCCTTAATTATCGCTGCGATTGTGCTACGGGTAAACTCGGCAGTGATGAGCGTAAATGTGAGACTGTTAATGAATATCTTGTCTTTGCTACGCGCACCGAGATACGCGCTGTCAACTTAGATCCACGTTCCACCCAAGTGCCCTTTACACCGATGACCAATTTAACTAACGTCGTTGGTCTTGACTTTGATTTCACCGATAACCGCATGCTCTTCACACAAATCCGTCCATGGGCAAAGATTGCCTACACTAAGGCTGACAGTCCTTCGCTCAGCGATGTCACCGTTGTCTTGAGCAAGGGTATTAACCCGGAGGGAATTGCTTACGATTGGACACAGAATAAAATTTACTGGACCGATAGTTCGAACAACTCCATTTATGCAATGAATTTGGATGGCTCTGAATTGGTAATGATTGCTCGCGTTGAGCGGCCACGTGCCATTGTGCTGGATCCATGCAATGGTACCCTCTTCTTTACCGACTGGGGACGTTTCGGCACATCTGGCAAGATTTTCCGCACCACAATGGCCGGTTCACTCAAGCGAGCCATCGTTGATAAGGAGTTGTCACAACCAAGTGGTCTCGCCATTGACTACGATGAACGCAAACTCTATTGGACCGATGCTGTTCGTGAAAAAATCGAACGCGCTGATCTTGATGGCAAGAATCGAGAACTATTGGTGGCCGCTACTATTTATCCATTTGCCATAACTGTCTTCCGCAACTATATATATTGGACTGATTTGCAACTTCGTGGTGTCTATCGGGCCGAAAAGCATACTGGTGCCAATATGATAGAAATGGTGAAGCGCCTGGAAGATTCGCCACGTGACATACGTGTCTATAGTTCGGAGCGTCAGAAGTGCAATGTGAATCCATGCTTCATCAACAATGGCGGTTGTGCGCAGAGCTGTCACCCTGCACCCAATGGCAAGGCTGAGTGTAAGTGCGATGATAACTCAAAGGTGGTCAACGAAGGACGGATGTGTGCCCCACGTAACAATACTTGCGAATCGAGTAAGTTCTACTGTCAAAACGGTAAATGCATATCTCGCATGTGGTCATGCGATGGGGACGATGACTGCGGCGACAACTCCGATGAGGAGCCCAACTACTGCTCCTACCACTCTTGCTCGCCCAATGAGTTCCGCTGCAACAATGGACGCTGCATTTTCAAGTCATGGAAATGTGATCACGAAAACGACTGCAAGGATGGTTCAGATGAGATCGATTGCACTTATCCACCTTGCGTGGATGGTGAATTTACTTGCGGTAATGGGCGTTGTATACCAATGTCTCAAGTTTGCAATGGAGTCAACGACTGCAAAGACAATGCCACCTCAGATGAAACACACGAACGTTGTCCTTCAAATACCACATGTCCAGCTAATCATCTTAAATGCGAGAAGACCAACATCTGTGTTGAACCTTATTGGTTGTGCGATGGCGACAATGATTGTGGCGATAACTCCGATGAAGATCCACTACATTGTGGACAACGCACCTGCCCAACAAATAGCTTCCGTTGTCCAAATCACAGATGTATACCAGCCACTTGGTACTGCGATGGCGATGATGATTGTGGTGATGGAGCTGATGAGCCACCAGAGTATTGCAAATCCGAGGGACGTACGTGTTTCGGAGATCTATTCACCTGTGATAATGGCAACTGTATACCACGAATCTACATATGTGATGGTGACAACGATTGCCTGGACAACAGTGATGAGGACAACAGACATCAATGCAGTAAGTTTTTTTTTTCAATCCTTATAACTAGCTGTTTACTTACAACTTTAACTTTCTTCAACAGATGACCGTAAATGCGACGAAGAAACTGAGTTTACCTGTGTCGAGAATAAATCCTGGGGACGTGCTCAATGCATACCCAAAAAATGGATTTGTGATGGTGATCCAGATTGTGTTGATGGTGCTGATGAAAACACCACGCTGCATAACTGCGCTACACAACAACCCTGCGCTGAAGATATGTTCACTTGCGGTAACGGCCGTTGCATAAATAAGGTTAGTAGTTTAAAATTATCTACAGTACGAGAGGATTATGCAAAGTTTATCTTCATCATAGGGCTGGATTTGTGACCATGACAACGATTGTGGTGATGGCACGGATGAGGGCAAATTCTGCAATTCCAAATACAAGACGTGCTCACCGCAAGAGTTCACGTGTCAAAATTTCAAATGCATACGCAATCAATATCGTTGCGATGGCGAAGATGACTGTGGCGATCACTCAGATGAGGTAGACTGTAAGAAGGGCAATATCACATGTCCCACGGGACAATTTGCCTGTCAAAACGGTCAATGCATTGACAATAGTCTAGTGTGCAACAAGGTGGCTGATTGTGCTGATGAATCTGATGAGCCAGCGCATTGCAACATTGATGAATGTGCCAAGGTGGAGATACATCAATGCGGTCACAAGTGTGTAGATACACCGACCAGTTATTACTGTGACTGCAACCAGGGCTACAAGTAAGTGACCATGGATGTGCTGTAAGCCTAGCTAATATTCTGTTAAACCCCTCTTTTCAGACTCTTGGCTGACGGCAAGGCGTGCGCTGATATTGATGAGTGCCTTGAACTGCCTGGCGCTTGTTCCCAGCATTGCTCCAACACGCCCGGTGGCTACTACTGCAAGTGCGATGAACGCTTCTACGAACGTCAAATAGATGAACACACTTGTAAACGTCGCGATAGCATCCAGCCTTGGCTTATATTCACCAACAAATATTACGTGCGCAATATGTCTGTCGATGGTCATCAATACAATCTAATGCATCAGGATCTGATGAACGTTGTAGCATTGGACTTTGATTTGAAGGAAGAGTACATGTATTTCTGTGATGTCACGGCGAAAACAATTTTCCGTTCCAAATTCACCGATCCCAGCGAGAAGCCAACAAGAGAGCCTGTTATTCGTCATGATTCACATGGTTTGGAAGGCATTGCAATCGATTGGGTGGGGCGCAAACTTTACTGGCTCGACAGACACTCCAAGAACTTGGATGTCTCTGAATTGGATGGTACGAAACGAAAAACTCTACGTAGCGGTGTTGTTGATCCTCGCGCTATTGTTGTACATCCCGGCATTGGTTATCTCTACTTCACCTCCTGGCATTTGCAAGCCTACATTGCAAAAATGGGCATGGATGGCTCAAATTTCACTCGCATTCTCACTTGGGAGGATGATATTGCCTGGCCCAATGCCCTGACAGTTGATTATTTCACCGATCGAATTTACTGGGCTGACGCTCATTTGGACTATATTGCTTATGCCGATTTGGAGGGTCGTCATCGTCACATTGTGCTTTCCGGCGCCAAAGTACCGCATGTTTTCGCCATCAGTCTGTTTGATGATTTACTCTACTGGAGTGATTGGAACCTCAAGGCAATAGTACGCGCCAATAAATTTACTGGCAAAGACTTTACCATTATACGTAACACCACACACCGTCCTTACGATATACATATCAGTCATCCACTGCGTCAAGTGCCATACACAAACCCTTGCGGTACGACGAATGGCGGATGTTCGCATTTGTGTTTGATTTCCCCACCTCCGGAGTCAACTTATCTCAACATCGAAGGTTATATTGAGGAGGGTGCACCAAGCTATAAGTGCGCCTGTCCCAATCAATTCTACTTGGCGCGTGACAGTAAGACCTGCATTGCCAATTGCACAACGGGCCAGCATCGTTGCGGTGGTAGCGATGAGAAATGCATTCCATGGTTCTGGAAATGTGATGGCGAAAAAGATTGCAAAGATGGATCCGATGAACCGGCAACATGTCCAGCTAGACACTGTCGCGCAGGCACATTCCAGTGCAAGAACACCAACTGCACACCATCGGCAACAATCTGTGATGGCACCGATGATTGCGGCGATGGTAGCGATGAACAAAACTGTGATTTGCCATGCCCTGACTCGGACTTCAAATGCAAGTCCAGTGGACGTTGCATTTTGGATAGTTGGCGTTGTGATGGTGATGCTGACTGTAAGGACAGCAGTGATGAAGACCCGGCTGTGTGTCGTAAGTAGCAAAGATTCGCTGATTAAATGAGCCGCCTTCAAACATTTTTTAATAAAATTTTCAGATAAACGCGCCTGCGATCTAGAAACCGAATTTAGCTGCAAAAATGGACGCTGTATACCCAAATTATGGATGTGTGACTTTGACAACGATTGCGGTGATGACTCTGATGAGCCTGCTTATATGTGTCGCCAACGCAACTGCACAACAGGCTGGCAACGTTGTCCCGGACAGTCCAACTATCGTTGTATACCGAAATGGCTCTTCTGCGATGGCAAAGATGACTGCCGCGATAATAGTGATGAGCTACCAGAGAACTGTCCAAAATGTTCGGCGGAAACTGACTTCAAGTGTGGAAACAATCGTTGTATACCCAAGTAAGTTGAACTTTTAGAGAAACCTATGCGTAGAAACTGTTTAGTTGTATTTCAAACTCTAATAATCTCCTCCTCCTCCTTCTTCACCACACAGACAATGGATGTGCGACTTTGCCGATGATTGTGGTGATAGCAGCGATGAAAACGAAGAAATTTGCAAGGGTAAATATCGCGATTGTTCGGAGTCCGAGTTTCGCTGCGGAAATGGCAAATGTATATCATCACGCTGGCAATGTGATCACGAAGATGATTGCGGTGACAACTCCGATGAACTTAACTGTGAAGGCTACCAGTGCAAAAATGGTACCTTCCAATGTACTTCCGGTCATTGCATTGCTTCTTACTTCCGCTGTGATGGGGATCGTGATTGTCGCGATATGTCCGATGAAATTGGTTGCCCTCCGCGTTTCCCCGGTGGTCGTTACTGTCCCGAATCACGCTTCCAGTGCAACAATAACTTGTGCGTTTCAACATCTGATCTATGTGATGGTACCGATGACTGCGGTGATGGCTCCGATGAGGATCCTAAAGTTTGCAACGATTTCAACTGTGATACACTGCGTCGCTTCCAGTGCTCCAATCATCGCTGTGTCGCACGTTATCAAATCTGCGATGGTGTGGATAATTGTGGAGATGGCTCTGACGAAAACAATATGACGCTTTGTGCCAGCAAACAGAAACCTTGTGATCTGTACACCCAATATCAGTGCGCAAATAAGAACTGTATTGAAAGAGCACAAATTTGCGACTACTCCGATGATTGCGGCGATTCTTCGGATGAATTGGGCTGTCATCACACAAGCAGCTGCTCCGAGGCTACGCGTGGTGGTTGCGAGCATCATTGTCATAATCTTACAGATGGTGGCTACATCTGTGCTTGCTATCCGGGTTACATAATTGATGCTGAAAACAAGAAGAAGTGCAACGATGTCGATGAGTGCTTGACGCGCCAACATACCTGTTCACATCAATGTCAGAACATGAATGGCACCTATTCCTGCTCGTGTCGTGAAGGATTCCAACTAGTAGAGGGCATGTCAGGTAACTGCAAGGCTTTGAGGGAGGATGTGGTGTTGGTGTTCGCAAACGGACCTGAAATACGAGGTCTAGATTTGCAAAAGAAGGAGGAATTCGACGTGATATCTTCGGAGAAACGTATTGAGGCATTAGATTACGACGCCTCACAGCAGATTGTATTTTGGGCAGACAGCTATGACAAGACTATCAAACGTTCGTACATGGTTAACGCTGTGGATGGACAGGCAAAGGTTGGTTTTGCTCAAGATCTAGACATGAAGGGTGGCTCGAAGCCTACAGCAGTAGGTGTAGATTGGTTGGCAAGCAATCTCTATTGGACTGAAGTTGATCGCACTGGCTCTAAGCCACGTGGACGTGTTATGGTCGCCAAAACTGATGGACGCTATCGTCGGTCTATTGTCAATGCTGGACTCGAAGTGCCAACTTCTATTGCTGTCAATCCGCAAATGGGTCGAATTTATTGGTCTGATGCTGGTTCTGCACCCAAGATTGAAGTCTCCTGGATGGATGGCTCAAAGCGACGTCCACTCATTACCGAAGCTATACGTCATCCCGCCGGCTTGACAATCGACTACTCACAAGACAACGTTATCTATTGGGTTGACGCTAAACTCAATACAATCGAATCGATGAAGCCGGATGGCACGCGACGTAATACCATTGTTAAGGGTGAAAAATTGCATCACCCTGTAGCACTCGATGTCTTTGAGTCATCTATGTACTGGGTGACACGTGATACCGGTGAGCTTCTGCGTCAGGACAAATTCGGACGTGGCGTTCAGGTGGTTGTGCATCGCAATCTGGTAAATCCTTCCGGTTTGAAGATCTATCATGAAAAACGTTATAATACATCGCTACGCAATCCTTGTTTCGAAAGCAGTTGCTCGCACTTGTGTTTGCTTGTTCCTGGTGGACATCGTTGTGCCTGTCCAGATAGCTCCGGTCTATTGCCTTCACATCGTAGCACAGCGGAGGTTATCTGTGATGCTGCTGCCGAACGTCCACGTCAATCGCCACGTATTTGTCCCTGTCAAAATGGCGGCTTCTGCAAGGAAGACGAACGCGGAGATCTCTTCTGTGATTGCCTGCCCGACTACAAGGGTAATCATTGCGAACTCAGTATTGCAGGTGTCTTTGGACATGGTGGTGCCAATGTTGCCGCAGTTGTGGTGCCAATAATGGTCATCTTGCTAGTGATGTTAGCCGCTGGCGGTGCTTGGTATATCATACGCAAGAAACCATTGTGAGTATTTGTTATTGCAAGGTACTGCAAGCTAGTGTGTTAACTAACGGCACCTTTTCTAATTTCTCTTTAGCGGAAAATTGGCACGTTTGCCCACGCTCTCCTCATCGCAAAGTGTAACTTTTCGTCATGGCACAAATGTGGAATTCAATACGCCCGGTTTTCCCACAGCACCACCTCCGGGGGTATCAACAGATGTTCCACCCATGGAAGGCTACAACTTGCAAACAGTAAGCAGCAACAAGGCTCGCGATTTTTCAAACCCGATGTATGACGCAGTGCAATCGGGTACCAACACAGATCCAAGCATAGGAAATGGATCAGGTATGTAAGATAAAGAAGTTTGAGGTTGAGCTACAGGAAGAGGTTGATGCCGAAATAAGTGTTTAAGGTAAAACTTGAATAAGAGAATACGTACAGATTTCCGAGAACTTAGGATTCTAATTATCGACTATTTTTATACCCCCACTCCTACTGCTTGATTGTTACTCCATTTGTAACCCCCAGAAACTGGTGCAGCTGGTATAGTCACAAAAAGTCTCTTTTTCTTGATAAGCATGACCTCCTGCGAAAATTAAGCCATGTCCGTCCGTCTTTCGTCACAATTACAGCTGGAATTTTAGAGCCATTGTAATGAGATGCGTTTTTTAAGCTTCTATAGAAAATGAGCCAAAATTGAAATGAGTTTGAAAATGAAACAAGTTGGATATAAACCACACCCCTACCTCCCATACAAAGTGACTTTTTCAAAACAGTAAAGTCTCTTCTGACATTCCACAAAAATTAAAATATCATCTGTACTTACAAAATTTGTTATATATACTCCGAGTATGATATTCAAATAGATCAAATAAAAGTGACTATTTTCAAATGGTAAAATCTCTTCAAATTCCATAAAAAAATATCTTTTAACTTCTTATAATTTTGCACATAAGCTTTTACCTGAAATATACACTAAGTATGAAATTCTTCTAAATCAAATAAAACCATGCTTACCTCCCATACAAAGGGGCTCAAAGTAAGAGGTGAAATTTTTAAAACTCCACGAATACTAATACAAGAACTTCGGGTATTGTGGTATAGGTATTTTTGTTCGGCGAATTGTGAAAAAACTATAAGTTGGTTCTTAGCCAAATGGTATTAGTTTTGAAACTTTAAGTATTGGGAAGTATAGGATAAGAATCTTATGATAACCCATAAAAAGGTTATTAAGGAAGGTTTGAGAAGACCCAAAAAAATCCCTAGAAAGTTTGGAGGGTATTGTGGTACACAGCATAGGTTTACATTTTACCCGTAGCCTTTTTAAGTTATCTTCGAGTGAATTGAATTTGAAAAGTCTTTAAAAAAATATTGCATATTTATTTTAAAGTAGAACAATAAAGCAGTAAGGCCTGAAGTCTCTTAAAAATAATAGCCCTTTTTGTAACACTAAGCATAAGTTCTTAAATACAAAAATAGACATATATGTTATCCTTCTTGGTATCACATAATTTGAGATCAAAGTGAACGACACATTTGTATTTAGTTGGCAGAAGATTCACAAACAAAGATTGCATTTTTTTCAGGGATAAACTTATCGTCGGACCAAACTATGTCGCCATGCAAACACTGGATCCATTGTAATTTTTCTTTTTCATCCTTCCAGGAGTTTTCGCAATAAGTGCAAGTCGATTCTTCCGAAGGAGTTTCTACGAAAGATTCTTCTTCTGAGTCAGCAATAAAAGGTCTCTTCCCGTACTAACTTCAATTAATTGTAATAGATTATAGAGTGTCATTTTGCAATTTATTCCTCTCTCTCGAGCTTCAAAATAAAGCTTTCAAGCAACTTCAAGCTACTTGAATCCATTGCAAAACTAGACAAGGTAGTGTTAGGGCGGAGAGCAGGTGACCGAAACTGTCAAAACGAAGTTAGCATTTCATACAAAATCAGCAACCAATGAGAATGCAATATGGCTGAGTTTGACAGTTATGGTCACTACGAAAGAGAACACATTCAGCCCTAACATTACCTTGTCTAGTTCTATTATGCTTGAATTAGGCTTGGGTAGTTCACGAACGAACTAGTTCAATTGAACTATTCGCACTCATGAACTATGTGAACTAGTTCGTTGATTCTCGTTCTTTTAGTTCTTTTAGTTCAATCGATTTTGCAGCGAGTCAGATCGAAATAAACTAGAAAAAAATTTGGTTTCACTCAACAATGGCTTGATTCCATGCTGATACAGTTTTTCACTAATGAACGGTAAAATAAAGTTTGTGCAAAAACAAATTTTTGTGGCAAATATTGTGGGAAATGCCCCATATGTAGTATTTTTACGTAAATTTCTTCTATGTCCGCAGTTAATAATTTATTCGAACATATAGTTCGTTTCATTTTTCAGAAACAAAACAAACTAAAAGACCTATTGAACTAAAAAATGCAACGAGCTAACATACCTAACGATCTCAAACACCAAAGGAACTATAAGACCTAACGAACTAACAACATGAACGAGTGTACGAGAGCTAAAAGAGCGAACGAACTAATTGAACTAAATGAACTAAAAGAACTATATGAACGAACTAGTTCATTAAACTCAACTGAACTAAAAAGAGCGATCTTTTTAGTGAACTAAAATGCCCAAGCCTAGCTTGAATCGAGTACGGGAACAAACCTATTATAAGCTCTCTGCACTGACAAAAATTGTAGTGCAGGTATTAAGCAAGAATTGTATTAGAATTATTAATATTATTAATGCCAATAAAACTAAAAGGGGAGCCTTTTTTATATTAGTTTTTGAATTTTTAAATTCCGATGAATCCTTAATAAATTTTTCATAGCATTCCTTCTTTAATTTTGCCAGAGTGCGTTAGCAACACAACATTTTCTGCTTACAATTCATACAGCGGATAAGCTGATCAAGCAGCGTCAATCTTCACATTTGAAGCCTCAGCGTCAACTGAATGAGAGAACATCGTGCGTGTGATGGTGTCGGTGACAAATTCGAATTTAAACTCGAATACGAGAAACCATGAAATTATGACCACTGGTGAACACGAATATAAACAAGATTGCTTCAAAATAAGTTTCGTTGAACCGGAGATATTAACCTATACCATAATACCCGAAATTCCTCGGATTCCTTCGAATCATAACAATGCACTCTTTAATTAATTTAATCTCTAATTTTATATTTTACACATAAGCTCATACTCTGAGTATTGTTTTTTTAAAAATTTAGAAAAAACCTCGCCCCATAATGTAATATAGTCCACATTTTTTTAAAAACTTTTATCTTAAATTGAAAAATACACTGAATTCTAAAAAAATACACCGAAATTTAACACTGCTTTTGTTCAACTGACTGAGGTTATTAAATATAAAAATTTATACATAGCATATCTTTTTTTACCTAAAAGGAGTTAAGCCTTACTCTTGCTATGACGCAAACCAAATAAATCCAATAAACCAATTTGAAAACTTTTTTTTCATCACTTTTTTTAATAGGAATCTATGAAGTGCCACTCGATACAACCAAAACGAAACCGGTCGGTCCTTTTATCGAACCAGTATCGGCCATTTTAGCGCCCAGCAGCATTACGCACAAATCATCACCACAGCTAACACTACGCACCAGAGAACTGGATCCATCAGCGGATACCGGCAAGGATACGCAATATCTTGTTGAAGAGGATAAGTCTGAATGCTGATATTAAATGTAAAATTCTAGCAAAACAAACAACAACAAAGCAGAGCGAAGAATTAATGAATTTTCAATTTCTATGAGAGATCATAACACAAAGTAAACAGTAAACCGAAACAGAGAAAAATGCATATCCTTTTAAAAATAAAAAACACAACACCCTTAGCAACTCTAACGCAATGTTTTTAATCGTTAAGTTTACACTTAAAACTTTAAGAAAATAACTACATTTTTACGCAAACTTTGCGCCTTGAGGTATGCAACCAAACAATGTACTATTTTAAAAAAATATCACATAAAATATCCTTTAGATATATTTTCTAAATGCTAAATGACAATATTACATAAAGAAGTATGTATTAGATATAAATGGAAAAGCAACAATTTGTTAAAATATTTTAAATGTAAAGCAAAGAAAGCATCACTATATATTTTTCTATTTAAGGCAGGCAAGAAGCGCAATTTTCAAAACTAATGTTAGAAAACTTGACGTTGTGAAAACATATGATTTTATACTTCAGTGTATTTATATTTACTTTATTGAAATTTTTTATTTTTTTATTTTACATGTCTTAACATTTTGCAAATGTCTTTATTAATATGTTTATAAAAATATTACTAGTTGAGTTCTTTGTATTTTCTTAAAATATTATGTTTTTTCATAAAAAAAAGTCCAACTTAAAAATGTTATAGTGTAAAAAAACCATTGCATTCCACTATAAGTATTTCAAACATAAACATTCCATTTTGTTTTATAAAATCTCGTTGAACGCAAAAATATACAAATTCTATTAAAAGTTTTTTTTTATTAAATTTTTTTCACTGTGTAGCAGCTTTACAGCCACTGTTTGTTATCTGTTGACAGTTCATTATTACTAGAGCGCTTAAACTGTTGCAATAAATTTTTTAATTTGAAAGCGCTGCCACATTTTCCAAAAAGTTTGTCGATTATGCTTTTAAACTTTCACATATTTTATAAAATTGATTTTTCATTTTTACTTAGAAAAAAAATAAGATCAGATAAGATTTCTTTAAGCAACAAACAAGCAAAGCTTTGTTATAAAAAATTATGTTATTATATTTTACAAATTTTGTGCTTCCTTTCAATTAAGCAGATGTTCTAAATATTTGCTTCATGCTGCAAAATATACACATCACTTCTCTCTATTTATGTTATTTAATTGTTTCGTCTTTATCTCATGTGAAGTGTTAATAGCAAAAATGAAAAGTTTTTAGATTTAAATGAAATTAACTTAATATTGAACAGATATAAAATGAAAAAAAAAATATTAGAACGAAAACAGAAAAAATTTACTAAACTAAACATATATATAAATAAATATATTTATATATAGTTATGTATAAAAAAAAGTTGAGAGTGAACAAAGTTTTATATATTTTTATATACAAAATAGAAAAAGCAATCTAAGAAATTGGAGAACTATATCAATTTTAAAAACGAACGCCATTTTTTGTGCAGCATAGAGAATCGCTTGTAGTGTGAAAGAGTAAAAAAATATATATTGTTGAACAAAAATTTATTAACTATTACTGTAAATGTAAAAATTGTATAAAAAAATTTAATAATGTGAAAATAACGAACTATACAAAAAAAATATATATTGTAATAAATGAAAGATGGAGAAAGCGATAAGATATAAATAAAATGTCCCTAAAAAATTAAGCTATATGCGTTTATCTTTACAAGAGTAAAACTGAGAGAAACTGAAAATTAACCAGGATACAACATTCGGATGTAAGTAAGGTGAAGCAAAAATTTTAAAATTTTGCTAGTTATTGTATATTTTTTCCACTGGACTCGCGCTTTTCATGCATGATCACCTTTAACATAATAACATAACAAATATGCCAACAAGTTTCTATTTTTTATATGAACTTATAGCATTATAATATTTTTGAATGCCAGTGTAAGACATAAGCGATAACAGCTTAATAGGGTTTTCACAAGCTCACGTATTGTCATGTGTCGTATTGCGGTTTCATAAAAAATACATCACCTGTGAAGTACACCCTAAGGGTATATTTTGTTGTATGTCGTATTTTTACAGCTGATTGAAGAAAATGACAGGTGACTGAAGAAAACAATTTTTTTAAAACTATTTCTTATTAAATTTTTTCTCACAAAATAATATAAAAGCTGTTATGGTAGTAATGTTATTTTAAAAATATTTGCATACAAGAACAGCACGAGTGATATACGACAAGCCGTAAACATATGAAACGCGATTTTATTGTCGCAATCTAGTTTTATGTGGAAGCCAACAACAAAAATTATACAACTGTTATGAAAAAATAGCTCAGTACAACAATACGACAGCTTTTGAAAACTCCAATCGTTTTGAATTAATAAAATTTGAAGAAATCTCTAACTTAGCAGATAAAACTCAGTATAGCAAATACTTCTTATTCAAAAATCATAAATCTTTCCATTATCTAACAGTAAATTCCCAATTTTATGCAGATTGTTTCACACATATTTAACAATAAAAAGCAGAATTAGTTACTTGCAATCCAACAATGGCACCTCAATTCATTTTCTGAATACGTATTATCAGCTTCTTGCAAATAATTTTTTATGCAATTGTGTTTTTTTTTGCAGAAAAGTATACATACATCATTCCCTGTATAAGATCTTCCTCATCACTGCTGATTGATCTCCAATCAATTCTATATGATCATTCTGATTTTTTTTCACCTTGAGTGCTAACTTGTTGTGGGGCATCGGCATTGACAATCGAGCAAGCAGCTAAAGTTTTTTAAACATTTAAATATTTATATACCAAACCGTTCAGTCAAGTAGGCGTGAAAAACTTACAAACTTTTCATTAAGTTACTTTTATGTATAAGAATTATGAACTTCTTTAAATATTAATTTCATTTTTTCTTCCAGCTCGAGAGAAAATAAGTATCTGTCAAGGATACTTTATAATTATTATATCATACATGTAACACTTTACATTTTGACATTTTTCTGTTTCATTTGTGTGTGTGTGGCAGTTTATCTCGTCCAAACTTTATACTATGTTTCCATCTGCTCGAAATCTTGCGGTTTTGGAAAAGTGATTTCAAAGTGTTTCTATCTGGCATGTCATGACAGCTAGATTTCATTTTACAAATAACACTTCATTTGACAACTAAGACTTCATTTGACAATTAAGACTTCATTTGATAAATTTAAGAATGAGCAAATCGTGAAGGAGCAATTGCGTTGTTGTATTTCATTTGCCATTTCCGGAGCTCTTAAATTTTTTTCTCCAAAATTGCTACTAGCAATTGCTCCTAACTGAAGCCTTTTTATTTTCATATTTCCTTTCGTTTGCATTTTTAATTTTTATTATTGTTATTGTATTTTTTTTTTTTAATTAATTAGTTTTCATTGCTAATTGTCAATATGAAAAATTTGACATAAGCTGAATAGTGCTAGATGCTGATATAACTTTTTAGGAATACCGCATTGTATTTTATGAGATTTTGTTAAAATCACAAGATTTTAAAATCTTAAACTTGTATATAAAACTCTGCTGATTTCAATATGGATTTAACGAAATCTCACAAAATCTCAAGATTTCGAGCGGATGGAAATATAGTATTAAACTCGTCTTATACTATGTTTCCAGGCAAATACTATGTTTCAGGCAAATTTATCAAATTTTTAAATGAAATCTTCATTGTCAAATGAAATCTAACTGTCATGACATGCCAGATGGAAACACTTTGAAATCACTTTTTCAAAATCGCAAGATTTCGAGCAGATGGAAACATAGTATTAGCGAGTTAACAAACTTGTATGAGGTGTGGCAGCATAAGCCATGATTATCATTAATCCAAACAAAAAAATATACAAATATAAAGAACAATAAAAAGCAATGCATCCAAAACTGCATGGTAAGCAGAACAAACTTTACGCTAAAATCCAAGGCCAGTGCAATGTGCCTAAAAACGCCTACATTGCATAATATTGCGACAATGAACTTACTATCATTCAAGGCTAAGTAGCAATTCATTGCACTTATGTTGTCAGTATTTTGCATTTATGTTGTTTATATTTTTATTTTCCAAATATTCAATTTAAGCTATAAATAGTTCGCAAAATCAATAAAATTTTTTAGTACAATTATCAAGATTAAAAACTCAAGGTGTTATTTTTTACTACAGATTAAATTATAATTGGTTAATGACACCAAATATACTTTGAATAGAATACGGCTCAAGTGCCTGGTCTAAAATACAGAATATAGTATAGAAGCATACCATACAGCGATTGTAAACTTTGAAGCAAGATTCTTGAAACCTCCAAATCAGACTTAAGCTGTTATCGCTTATAATCACAAAATTAATGCATCTATTTTGTGTTCATTAGCTTCAACTAGCCTTCCAGAATGTGATGCAGCTTCAACATCAAAATTGCGGGATCGAAATGTTAAAATATATTACGATTATGTGGCTAAACTGCAAAATTGGCTATGAAAATTTGCAGTTACTCTTTTGGAAAAAAAGGAAATTACATTCCGAGCAACTCAATAATTTTGTACTCAATCGATATTTTCATCAGTAATATTTATGCGATAATAGGTCTGTTCCCGTACTTGAACATTCGTACGAATTGGTGCTGTTTTCTGCTATTTCCTGTTCCCGTGCCCAAAAAATTCGCAAAAGTCCTTATCAAATGTTCCTATTTTCTACTACACAAATTTGGCGAAGTAGAAATTCGCAGCAAATAGCAAGCTTGCTGTAACGTCTGATGTCAAATTAGAGTACCAGCCATTAAATCATTATTATTACTATGAATTATGAAAAAAAATTATTGAAGCCTGAAAATTTATCTTTCGTTTGGTACATAAACATATGATTTACTTGATTTTTTTGTGTTTTTTTCAGGGACCGTACCGGTTATGGTTTTTATCAAAAAAGTCAGATATTAACAGTTATCATTTTACTTTTATTTTTTCCGACAAAAATACTAGTTATTTAATGCCTTTTATTTTTTTGGTCAAAAATAACAGTTATTTTATGCCTTTTATTTTTTCGGTCAAAAATATCAGGCAATTTGAATTTTTTTAAAGGCCACTTGAAAGGCAAAAAAAAGTTTTATGCAATTTTTATCGTCTCATCAGCGCGCACATTTTGAGCTATAAAACTTTTTAGTTTTAAAATATTTATTCGGCCTTTGAAAAAATACAAATTGACTGATATTTTTGACCGAAAAAATAAAAGGCACTAAATAACTGTTATTTTTGACCTAAAAAATAAAAGTCAAAAGTAACAGTTATTTTTGTCCGAAAAACTAAAAGGCAAAAAATAACAGTTAATTTTAATTTTTATAGTAACAGTCAAAAATTTAAAAGGCATTTAATATTTGCGAAGCTGCTGCCATTACAATAATAATGGTATATTTAAAAAAGTCCTCCGGCCACTTTTTCGTTATGCCTTTTTCATCTGAAAATTGTAAAATAATAGTTATTTTCGGTCCCTGGTTTTTTTATGATGAAATTATATGCCCTTTTACGGAAAGTTGTTAGTTCAAGCCTATTTTGTTATTTTGTATTCTTATTCCATATTTTCTTATATCAATATTACAATAAATAACTGTTCTCAAGGCAACATTGTAGCTGTAATATACATATATATGAATGAATAGGATTTTCTAGTCAGCGAAAACAATTTTAAATTTTTAGTTGATCAGTTTTGGACAATGCAATATCAAATAGCAATTTTTATGGCATAGTTGAAGAATAGTGAAAACTCAAGTTTACATTTTTTTAATGATATTTATTAAGATCTTCTCTTGTCCAAATCCGGAAAAAGACCTTCTAAGTCCAAAGTTCTAAAAATATATATATATATAAACTGTTATATCTTAAAAAGTAATGCTTGGATTTTTTTTCAATTTTTACAACTTTGGACCCCCATAACTTCTAAACGACTTGAGAGCGACCTGAAATTTTCCGAATTTGGACTTAGAAGGTCTTAATACATGTAATTAAAAAAAATTAAAATTTTAGTTTTCACTATTCTTCAATTGTTCCATTTTTATTAATTTTATGTAACATAGCGTAAATTGCAACAAAGAATATATGTAAACATATTAATATATTAAATGAAAGGTTAAATTTTAAGCTTTAATAATAAAATATAATTTTAGTGCCTTAATAACGCAAATTTAGTAGAAAATAACGGGTTTTTAAGTACAAATTTTAAATATGATATAGTTTTACTTATTAAATTACAAATACGCGTGCAATGATATTAGTATTGTATATTATTGAAAAGGTACTTTAATTATCTTTCAAATGACATACCAATATTTAAGATACATTGGATACTGGCAAAGAAATGGATGTTTTTAAAATCTTTTAGCAAAAAAAAAAACAAAAAATCGATAACTAGTTGAGTACTCGATTTTTTGTTAGGCAAAACTTTTGTTTTTTGTTCTCTACCAGAAAACACTTTCAAATCGCGGCGCCCCGGAAATCGTAACCGTGCCAGTTTTTATAATTTCAAAGCAATTCCGTGATCCCGGTGTTTGAATTTTCAATTCTTATAATCCCTGATTAAACTACCTAGTTATTAATCTGATTGTACAAATCTTTAACACAATTGCTAGATTTTTTAAGTTTTTGCTATTTCTTACTTGAAAGAGAAAGAGATAATTTTTGCTCACCATCTTAAATGTCGTATTTTACTAGTTTTTACTTGAAAAATAGGGGAACATATTAATACAAGCAGTGATGTGCGGCGTAGAGAACATGATGTCGACAATACTATTGTCGACGGTGTCGAGAATGTCGTGTAGACAATTGCTTTTAACTACGTGTAGATAATTAATGTAAAAGGTTGCATGTTTACTGTAATATTTAATTAAATTGAGTCCAAGTTCGAAGTATTCCTTATTGTTACGCCTTCTGGGCATGCTTTTGTTTGTTTAATTGTAAAATTTGTTAATTAAACGACTTTTCAAAAGGTTTTAAGAATCAGCATAATCTAAATGGAACTTGCAATTTCGCCGTGTTGCATTTTGTTGACATTGTTTACACAATTCTCGACATTGTCTACATTGTCGACACATTCTGCATTGTCGACACCAAAATGTCGACAATTAAAGACGACGCGTCGAGGAACATCACTGAATACAAGTAGAGTTTCCGTTGTATTAAACAGTACTCGAAACTTTCCATATATTTTACGGTCTGGCAGCACAAAAACTTTAGGAGTCGCTGTAATTATTAAAAAGCTTTAAGCTGCTGTTGTACTCAAACTGTTTTCTGATACGAAAAACTTTTTGTGAAAACGTCAAAAATAGAAGGAAAGACTTTTCATAACATAACCAGCTAAAGATTTGCTTTGGCCGTGAAACAATTGGAAGCACATAATAAAGTGGAGCAGAAACAAACCCCAAAAGAAATTATAAACTTATACGATTCCACAGCAATTCAGTTCCACGACAACCAAGCCAAAGAAAATAACAACGTCTGCCGCAGTCGCTAGAGTTAAATCGCAGGTAGCTACTTCTGTGAGAAACCAATTGGATGAATTATTGGTGCTCATCCATTTATATATACATAAAAAAATTTCCAAATAAACTTACGAACGTGTCGCGTACGTGTGCCAAACGCCTACGGATAAAAAATATTTATTAATTTTGCAAAAAGTGCTCTGAAGGAATTTCAGCAAAGTATTGCCGTGGTTAGGTAATCATCAGTCGCTTGAAGGTTAGTTGCTATTTTTTTATAAGCTTTCTCTATTAACCACCGCCCTCCACACATAATTAATTAGTGACTATAAGGATAAGGCTTCAGTACAAGCAAACTAAGGAAATTCAGGTCCATGCAGTTGATGGATGTTATCTCAAGGCTAGCTACCATTTGTCAATGCTCATTCATTGACGCACTGATTGACATTAAAATTAAAGATTAGTGTGAGGTTCAAAGTCCTAGACAATTGTCTGATAAGAATTTGTTTACAAATACGTTTCCTGAAACTTACACGAGTTACACGTAATCTTTTTTGAATGCTGTATCTATGAAACGTGCTTCACGACCTAATTACCTGCAGTTGTTGACAACATTATTGTTAACTTTATTATGTGCATGTTGCAAATGCCGCCTAATGATTGATGTGAGGAGGGTTCCGCATCAAAAAGTTTCATTACTTTTAGTTGTCATTTTTGTTCCCTACCGGCAAAGCTAATGATGCCACATACTTTTTCTACATCATAAAACAAAAGCCTTAATTTTTTGTGATATACATATGTATTTTGCTCGGAATGAGGCATATTTTTTTTTTGCGCTTTATAGTAATTTATATTTTTGTGTCGATAAGCAATAATCGCTTAAATCGACATAATACAGAACGAAGTTATTGATGTAGCTGTGTTACACGCGAATGGCACTATAAACACACATAATCAGGAGCTTCTAGCATGACCTCAGCCTAAGTTATGACACCCAAAAAAAGTCCCTTTCATATAACTTATATGAAGATGGAAAACTTTGAAGCAAAATTTCTCGGAACTTTTAAATCAGACTTAAGATGTTATTGCTTATCGTTACAGATTTCTAACTTAAACGGTCTTGGATTAAGGATCTGGTTTGTGCTAATGGCCTGCTGAAAATGAGCTTAGCAAGCAACAAGTAGCGAAACCCCTTTCACTATTTATTCTTATGCTTATGCTTATTATTTGTTTTTAATAATCGTTTATTTAAAACATATCTTTAAACACATGTTCCGAAATGTCAATAACATTTTCTAATGTTTCCTTTGCAGTGATACAATGACCGATTATCTTATCTTGCTATACTATACACCTACATATGTACTATATTTGTTTTAATTACCTTTTTTTTGTGAAATCTCTTTATTAGCCAGCCATGCATTAGTAGCTTTTGTAATTTCTTCTTTTTTTCTAACAATAAAATCACACCATTTGCTTGCGTCCTTGAAGAGAAAAGATAATACACATTTGACTCAAAAATATCAAAAATCCACTGTATTAGCGGCAAAATGTTTTTTATCTGACGATTTAAATTTTTATTATATGACAAGCAGAATCGTTTCAAGACACAAGATTGCCAGTTCGCTAAAAATTAAATAAACAAAAATTTTAATTAATTCACCAAACAATAACCTGCTTTGCTTAGTAGAACAATGCTTAAGGGGTCTTTTCATTTGAACGGCTGAAAAAACACTGATTTTTTTTTTGCAAAAACTTTTGAAGCATATTCAATCTTCGATCTCACGATAGAGGTAAAGATATACTTCAACGTTAACGGGTCATTAAAATTTGAAGCATTCCGTCTAACTAACGCAAGTAGAGAATATGCTTTAGGAACAATACTATTTAGATGTAAAATGAAAGTAAATCTAGAATCAAAAATAACTCCTAGATCTTTTATTTCGCTAACATATTTCAGTGGCTTGTTATCCAAATGATATGATGTTTTTAATGGTACCAGTGACTTTGTAAAGGTAGAAAACATACATTTTTCACAATTAAGAAAGAGAGAGTTTTTAGAGCTCCAAGCAAGGATGGTATTTAAGTCGGATTGCAATAGCGGGGCATCTGACAAGGAGTTAATTTTTAGAAAAATTTTTAAATCATCCGCATGTAACAGACACTAGGCATTTTTCCAATGAACGTTATATCATTGGAAGAAGCCACGAACCAGAGAACAGCTTGAGTGCATTCAAATGGCGTTTCGATTGTTTCGTCAATAAACGAGCACCGAATGTGCTTCCTGCATTTAAACTAATGCGCAAATGCATGTAGCAATCGCTGTTGATACGAATGCTTAGAGTGTGAGCGCTAGCGATTACGAACGTCTGCGACACAAGAATGTCAAACAAGGCAAGACATGAGGAACAATCGCCAAAAGCAAGGAAAATCCATGCTTTTATGCTCATTCGCACAAAGGAAAAATATTAGTTGCAGTGTTGCATTTTTTTTATTCTGCGAATGTTGTTACCAGACACAAAAAATTGCAACATTATAAAATAAGATTTTAATTAGAGTTATTATTGCACAAGTTGGTGAAAAAATATGTCAACAATCAACTTCTGTGCTAATTCGACTGCAAGGATAGCAAGAATCGAATACGATTAATATGAAAATTACTTTTATTAATATAGCCAATGGTATAAAAAAATTTGTTTGAAGCCATAACATTAGATTGGAAAGAGATATTGGGGTTATTTTTTCATGTTAATTATTTTTGAGACATTAAATATAAAAACAACATTTTGGTATAAATTTTGCCCAAAAAAATCAGTTTAACAATTTTTGCCAAAACTGGACGATTTTTTGCAAAAGAATGCTATATCATATAAAAGGTAGTCAGGAATTTTATATAACAGTACAGATGATTCCCCAAATATTTCGGCTGTAGCGATAGCCATCCGTGAGCTGGAATGGTTTAAAATCACCACTAAAAATCAAGTTTTTTGTAATAATATTGGCTGGTATGGTAGTTTAAAAATATAAACGGTAAGAAATAATAGTTATGAAAAAGTTCTTCGAATCAGCATCAACAAACATTCTATTTTTGCATTCAGATTAATGAAAATGCTGTTTTCCGTGCATTTATTAATTATTTAATTACTTTTAAATTATTTTTAATTACATATAAAAAAACATAATTATTTCAAATGCTATTTTCACTTTCAAGATATCGTTGGGAAGGTTTTGAGTGGCTGCAATTGATTGATTGATTCCTGGTCAGAATTCCATGTATTGATATATATTAAAACTAAAATATAAATTATAAAATAAGCACATACTGACAAATATTGTAAGAAATTACAAAACAAAATACAACTTATGAAGATATTTTAATTTTAAAAGTTTTGTATAAATCACATGAATTAAATTGCGAGCTTTAGATCAAGTAAGTTTTGTATTAATATTTTGAAATAAAATATATCAAAAATATGAATCGAAAAAAGCATTATCTTTTATCCGATTGCATATATTTCAATTGTTGATGCAGATAGGAAGAGTTTTTTTCCGCCATATAATTTCTGGCAGTTTATGTCTTAAAACTATTACACCAACCAATATTTTGACAAAAAACGTTATTTTTAAAGGCTATTTCAAACCATTCCATCACACGAATGACTATCACTAGAATCGAAATATTTGAGTAATCTTCATAAATGCTATTGCAACCAAAGATTATTTTGAGGAACTGACACAAACAACTTAACTTTCAGCCTTTAATATTCATCGCACAAAGATAAAATATATAATAAAATATAATGAGTTATGTGGCGAATGAAAAGAATATTTTATTAAATATTCTTATAAAATATTTGATTTAATTTTTTTTACAAGATATTTATATTGTATCTAAAATGTTGTTTTATTATTTCTTATTATGTACTAAAAAATATTTTTATTATAGAAACAATAAAACAGTTGCATATCATAGAAAAAATATATTAATAACCAGGGCTCGTACTTTTATGACCTAAAAACTGACATAAGTGACATAAAAAAAGCAAGTAATTACATAAAAAATTAAGCAAAAAAGGATTAAAATAAAATATTACTAAACATGTATTGCTGTAAGAAACTTAAGTAAGTTTGCAAAATAAAGTTTCTATTAGTTTTAGGACGGTGATGTGAAAAATCTGACTAAACTAACGTGTCAGTGTGATTCCACAAGTAGTGTGGATTACACCAAGTAGCACTACATTCAAAATTATTCTTAGCATAGAATTAGTGAATGAAATTAATAAAAAAACTATTTATAACTAAAAAAAAAAGGTTTAACTAATTTCGAATTTAAAAATTTTTAAGATTTATGCACTTGAGTCGTTATAATTGTAACTTTCATTTACGGATGTTTTTATAGGTTAGTAATCAAGGGTTAAGCAAACTCTTTTATATATTAAACTAATTTTTGTTTTCAGTTTTACTATATGTACTATTAAACATAACCGATTTTAATTTAAATGTAACATAATTTTAAATTGTCCATATTCGCCTCTTTTGATAAATATCACAGACACATAAAATTTTGATCAAATCATATTCTACGCCTTTCTTGGACTTTTCTAAACATATTCTGACACCAAGTTCTTGTAGAAATTCCGCAGTTCTTACACCCGAAATTAGAGGTATTTAATTAAATGAATCAAAATTAAAGACTAAAGTGTTTTTATCAGTTCGACTACACCACATAACCCAAAATTTTAGCCATTCTTTGACAAGTTAACAGTTGTACAAAATTTGTTTTATTAATAAATACCTGCTCGTTTTAAAAAACTTCATACATTTGGGTTGAATACTCATTTTTCTGTGCTTTTTCTATAAAATTGTTTAATAAAACTTTGCAGCACACGTCGCTTCTTTACAACAGTTGTCAGAAGGATCTCTTTCTAACTTACACAACTTAGCTCAGCTCGTGGCATTTGCTAAACCTGCACTTTCTCACATTCATAAAAAAAAACAAATTAATGACAAGTTTGTGTTGGTTTTCATCAAACATTTTTTAATTGTGTTGGAGCTTTGGTAACGCTTGTCTTGAAGGGATAAAGAATATTCATTGAAAGCAAAACATAGTTGTTATTTAACCGACAAACTTTCAATAATAGTTTGTTTACTAAGTTAGGTCGCTTTCAAGATTAACTTTCATGCAGATTTTAGCTCAGGTTACTTTAAAAATGTACTGTCATAAAACTTGCTACTGGCAATACTGATTGCTCCACAGTAGAAAAAAGAAAACAATAAGCTAAAAGGAACAAACAGCACAAAGAAGAACGCGCTGCTAGAGAAGGTCAGAGAAGTATGGAAACAACAAAAATTAATGCAGCAGCTGACACTCGAGCTTTAAGCGAAGCATCCGAATGATCTCGTGGTCTGGAGGCTGCCTTTGCATCAATTCGCAATCGTGACAAAGTGTGCTTTGCAGCAATCGTTGTTTACGAACTCGAGCGGTATATATGCATTTTTTTCTTGTGTGCGATTACGGCTGACGACGATTGTTACTCGAGTGGCAAAAACTTACGAATGGTCTCATGCAAATCTCTGCCACGAACAGCCTTGAGATTTTATTTTCAATGTATAAAAAGCGGATTTTAACACTCAAATAAAAACGAAGCCATTGAAGTAAGTTAGAGTGAAAAACTAGTTTAGCTAATTTCTTTAATAATATACTATGTGAAACTTTGTCAAAAGCTTTTGAAAATCCGTGTAAATTGAGTCAACTTGATAACCCTGTTGAAAGACAGAAATGAAAAATTCAGAAAATATTGTGAGGTTTATAATAGTTGATCGACCTGATACAAAAAGCGTGCTGGGAAGGAGAAACTATCCGCTTTACCGCAAAATAATTTTTTTCCTTTACTATTGATTTAAAAAGCTTAGATAAGTTTCGAAATTGGTCTATAATTTTCAATGTTGTTTTTAATACCGGATTAAAAAATCGGTGAAATAGATGATACTTTTCAATCTGCAATAAACAACCCAGAGGAAAGAGATTTATTAAAAATTTGTTGAAGTGGTTTTCTCAGGGATATACAACTTTTTTTTAACACGATACTAGCTATTCCATCAGCATCCGGTGTAATTGCCATTTTAAGATTTAAAATACCCTTTTCACTGTCTTCTTCTGATATATGAAATGAACCGAACGAAGTCAAGCGATGAGATAATATTCTCGGAAAAATCATCCGAATTTAACCCAGTTATCTCATAATTCTACACTGTTTCTTGCGGATAATAAATAACGTAATCTTTGCGAGAACCCTCCCTCTCCACCACGTGAGAGTGAGTGAGATTTGGCTTAACCTCCCCGCCCCCCTAAACGCGTCACGTAATTAATGGACGCCCCCTTATCTCTTTTGAGTCAAAAGTTAGTAAAATATGCTAATTACAAGGCAGAAAAAATGTTCTAAGAAAAACAATTATGTGTTAATTTAAACATAACTTTTTTTATGAGCGGAAACTTGCGGAAACTTGCGGAAAAGCTGTTGACGAAGTATTACAAAAGGTGGCCTTTAAATATTTCTGCAATTTAACTTCAGCTAACAACATCATATATAAATGCTCTAGTACAAAAGCGTTCCACAATTAAATGACTGTGACCCCAGCCGAAAATGTTAAAAAAGTTTAGGAATTGATTATTATTTGCCATGGTCAAACGGAAAAAAATTCGCGTTCGTAAATAAATCTTTATCGGAACATTTGATCTAACTAGAAATAATATCCATCAATGGATCAAGTCAAAGAAAAAAGGGCCTACTTCCAAAAATATCAAAGATTCAAATTCTAACTCGGTCATGGAATGGCTTGCACTAGTACCAAGATATTAATGTAGATCAAATACTAAGAATATATTCGTTGAAGAATCATTTCAATTAATGTGATGTGTGTGTCAGGTTTCAGGAAAGAAATATTGCGGAAGACATTTATCGACTTCATATTGAAAAAAAAAATAAAGCCAGAGAAGCAAAAAATCAAGCTGTTGCTAAAATGTCTGCAGAAACAATAATTATAACAATGAATATGCAGAGCGTGCTTCTAATCCAAAACTGTTGGTTTTTGACCAATACTATAAAATTAAGTTAGCTATACACAATTCTACCTTTTATGTAAAAAATAAAGATTTTTTTTTTTGTATGTGTGGCACGAAGGACAACGTGGGCCAGGCCATCTAGTTTTAATATAATTTGATAAGAAATAAGAGTATAAGACCATGGGACCCAAACTAAGGACTCCTAGGTGACAGTCAAGCGCTACCACTTGACAGCGAGACCGTTTAAGAATGAAGGTATTATAATTAAATAATGAGGTCATTTTTATTGTTAGTTATGCAAATAAGTTTCAGGAAAAAATTTTAAAATAATTGCTTTATTAAAAATGAAAAATTATCAGCTCGAAAACTTTGTTCATAGCAAAAACAAATTGCTCCTAAGAATTCAGTTATGTGTCTAAAAATGGGAAAACTCATCCTCACTATGTACTAGAGTAAGAAGTTGGATTTTTTACATATATATCTCTAGAGTTCCAGGATCCGTTATGCTTCAAATGGCACTTTTTTTATTTTGGCACAAGGTGGCCACTTTTTGAAAAATTGTGTAATTATCTGGCGCTTATTTTTAAAATATGTATGTATTTACATTTAAATAGATGTTTGTACAAATCTTAGCTTTTGCTACTTTTTCAGCAACTGAGTTTTTTGTTTGTTTTGACTTGTTAAAACAGCTGGTTTATTTTATTTCGTTACTTCAGTTTAGTTTAACCCTTTCAGTGGATTTGCCCTATATATTGGACACGTTAGAAAGTAATTTTTATATATATTTTGCAACGCTTTTTTTAAACTCAAAGCGTTTGGTTCTACGAAAAAAACATGAACCAACATGACAAAAATAAATTTGAAGAGATATTTGACATTAAAGTCAGTTGGATTTTCGATTTTGTGCCTACAAATTTTGTTGGCATATTTTATAAGAAAAAAATCAACCAGACAAAAATCAAATTTATGTTTTTTACCTTTTTATTTTGATAATGAAAAGAATATTAAGAGGGTTTGAAAAACAAATATCTCGGGCAAATTAAAAATTTAAATTTGTTAAAATTTATCTGTTTTTTAATCTTTTTTTGAAGAAACAATAAATTTTCGTTTACTAAATAACGTCTTAACTTGGCATCACCACGGATGACAGCTGCAGGAAGTTCAAGGAACCGGGCACAGTGGAGACCCTAGAGCCCCTACTATACACATGCCCCGCCCTACTTAGATCGAGACTAAAATACCTAGGCTCATCGACGTTCCCGTCGCTTAAAGATGTGACCAAAGTATCTCTGGAATCCCTCCTAAGGTTTGCGAATTCAACGCAAATCTAAACACACTTAAATTAAACACAAAGGTTCCTTTTGTTCGCTACCGGTACCACTAAGGACCAGAATTGGTCTATGTGAGCCTTCACGAAGGCATCCGTATTAACCTAACCTAAGCTAAATAACGCCTTAAAAAATCAAAACAAATATCTAAAGGGTTGAAAAACATTCAAGGGATTACAAAAAAAAATGTTCTTTGTACAAGATTGCAAAACGTAAGTAGCGCAGAGAAAAATCAAAGGTATGTTTTTTCATCTTTTAAAGACCTAAATGATAGGAATATTACCTCAAAAAATTATTTTGTTCTAAGTTTAGCCTAGCCATTGAAAGGGTTAAGCCACTTAATCCATGTGTCCATTAATCCCGAGTTAAAAATGGGCAAACAGTATTTGCAACAGTACCGTGTTTACTGAGAAAGATCAGGTATACTTGAGAATTGTTATGATGGATTCCTAACCAACAATAACAATGATGATGAATAAAAACAAGTAATAATACCTTCAATGGCATTTATAATTTTGCTTTATACATATATTCTTTCTCTCCCTCTCTCAAACGCTGAAGTTAAAAGAGGTTTCAGTCATATGAATTTCATAAAAATCAAGTTAAACAATTCTATTAATGTCGATGTGCTTAATGCTATACTTTGTTTAAAATTTAAATAAAATTTGTTCAAATTATAAACTGCATAAAGACATGAGAAAACAAATTCAATATGTACATGATTCAATTATATATAAGGTTAAGTAACCATGAAATTGTTCTCATACAACAACAAAACTTGGATCGCAAAATGTCAAAGTAAAACAAAAAAGAAAAGTAAACAATCAAATTAAAATTTCTGACTAGAAGTCAAACTGTTGAATTTTAATATCAAATTTGTGTTTAAAATAATTTTTAAACAATTTTCTTGGTGTTTGTGTTTTTGTTACAGCTTCAAAATGCCAAAAAAGTACGCGATTCGCCAAAACTATTGGAACAAGGAAAACGTTTCCTTTTTTAAAGTGCCCAGTGACCATTTTAAGCAAAAACGCTGGATGAATGGAATTTGGATCGGCGAATGTCAAAGTAAAAGATAACAACACCGAACAGCTGTTTTTGACATTCGCCAACAGATATGTGCTCTCAGCTTACTCAACCTTATATAATTGAATCATGAATATGTACAAAAGTATACTCTTCAAATTCTTTCTGTGAATATTTTTTTATATTGAATGTGTTCATTTTGAAGTTGTATTCATTATTTATTTAAAATTTTGTGATTTACAGACATGTGTTCATTTTGAAGTTGTATTGTTCATTTAATGTTTTTTTTTATAAAATAAGTGGAATTAGTGAACTCATTTTAATTTTTAAAAATTTGGCACCTTTTTGGCACTTTTTGGCACTTTTTTTTACTTAATATGGCACGTCTTACCTAATAAAAGTTGGCATCCCTGGTTGTAAGGATGATTTTAATGAGTCGAGATAAGGTATGAACAGCGACACCTTCCAATATTCGAAAAGTCATGTTGCTAGATGATTCGTAAGCTGATTTTAATTGTTGCGTGAAGAAGTATTAAATAACTGGACAATTGGCGATTGATCTTTTCCACGAACCGTAATAATCTTAGACAAAACCTTTCGATTTTATTTCAGTAATTTCATGTGACCAGACATCATCATAACATCAATAGGCAAGTCGTCATGAATGCGTCAGACTTCATACTTTTATTGAATTTCACTAAAACTTTATTAAAAATATACCAATATTTTTATGAAACTTCAATACTTTTATTGAATTTATAATTTTATTTTAATTATAAGAAAAACTGTTTTAAATTTTTTCTTCAATACTAAAAAAATTATTTTTCTTATTTTTAGGGGGGCAACGGTCACCTGCCTTATACTAGCTACGCCCATGTATAATACAAAAATTTTTAGCTCAATCTGACTTATAGGCTGGAATGCATAAAAAGTGAGCATTTGCTACGACTCGTTTTTTCAAGTAAAATAAAGAGAGTTTATGAATTTTTTACTTGTAAAATCGAGTCGAAGCAAATGCTCACTTTTTATGCATTCCAACCATAGTATCTACATAATTTTTGGCACCGTTTTAAAAAAATTTTAAAAAATGCTGTTTTGAGAAAACGCATTTAGGTCGGAACCTGCTTCACACAAGAGGTTTTTCAATCATTAAAAAAAACCTGATTATTTATAACATTCAATGAAATTACATATTGTCATTGATGTTCAAATGTATACATACAAATTTTTTTAAGAAAAGAAAACAAGATGGCGGCGCTACAGCTGCTCAAACTTTGCTCCTTCACTTTGCGCTGTGGAAGGCACAGCCCCTTGTAGTCAACTGAAAACAACCACACAAAAGTTGTTCATTAAAATTAGTTATTTCGCTTTGCATATACCTATTTCGGACGAAAAAACAAACAAAATGTAAATTTGATTAAAAAAAATACACTTATTTTTTATAAAAAAATTATTAAAAAACTTATATCTAGTAATAATTCTGTGGTCACAAGGAATAACGACTAAACTCAAGTATCGTAAAAAACGATATTTTAACTGCACGAACAATGACCAATTTTTTTGAAATATATGAACCGTTACAAACAAAATATGTGCAGACATAATTGATGATCAATTCTGGGCAAAAAATGGATATCTGCATACTTCCAAAAATTGACAATAAAGTAAATTCCATATCGCTTTTTTACGATATTTTGAGTTTAGTCATTAGCTGCGTTCCTTTCGCCTTAATATAATCGCGATAACAAATGTTCTCAAAGGAACGGCAAGAAAAACGACTCGTAGAGGGCACTACCGTTGCAGTCAAAATTAAATTCAAACAAGCAATCATGATACAATAACTATTAGGCGTCATGAGAACGTGTGTCGTTCAAAACTGTTGTGAACTGTTATGGTAGCGATACCTTAGTGAACGATGTTTTTCTCTGAATGTGTTTTACTCGAAACGTCAGAAAAATTGTAAATTATTTAATTAAATAATTAATATTATGCAATTATATAAATAATTTAAGTGCAATTGTTGGCTCCGCTGAATGCGTCCAATGTGTGTGACACACTTGTTTTGTCTGGTTTTCTTTTGTTTTACATTCGATGGTCGCAGCTCGTGAGAAAATAGGTAGCTGTCGTGGCTACCTAATAGTCATTGTACCAAACAAACAAATAATTAAAAAAATGAAATGACGGCTCATAAAAATATACAGGTGCGGCACCTGTGTTTCAAATTTTTTAAAATTCTTTAAAAATTTATAAATTAAATTAATTAATTTAAAAGTCCTATTATTTAGATAGAACCCATTAAAACAAAACTAAAAGCACATCCTTATAAAAGTAAATAATGTGTAATCTAATGCAAAGCAAAAAACAAGGTTTATTGATCGCTTCTGTCTTTTTATCAAGCTTGCGTTAAAAAACACAATGCATTGTGTGTAAATTTTTTTCGCATTAAATTTTTCATTAAGATTCTTACTTTTTGCATTAAAAATTTAATGCTATATGTAGTTTTTTATTGGCCAAGAAAAATAGTTTTTGCTCTTACTCTAATATTCTTGAAAATATCTTCAATTGAAAAATTTATATTGGTAAATTAAGAAAACAAATTATTTTTTCAATTTCTAATTTTGTTTTCGGATTTTTGCAAATTTGGTTGCTCTCAACTATTACTTTTCTGTCACATTTTTAAAAAAGCTGGTACTGAAGAAAACATTTTCTAGACTCATTTCTAAAAGTCTATGAAGAAAATTTTAGTTCCATTAGGGTGCGTTTATAGTGGCGACTTGTTGCTTTGCCGAGCCGAGCTGAAAGCGCGTCTAGCTAAAAGCAGCTGGTAGTGCGTATTTTGCGCGCTTACCGCCGCTGACTTGTTGCAGATATTTTTTGACTACTTTTTGTTGTTTGTATATATTATGTTTCTTTTTTGTTTATTTTTGCAACCGAAGCATCAAAAAAGTCACGTGATTTCATGTGCGCTTCTTGTATTCCTCAAACCAGCGGACAACAAGTCAAGATACGAAAATGCGAAACACTATGCTGAAACGCACTTTAAGCTTCTGTAAGTCGCTTTAAGTCACTTGCTGTTACAGCTTGTTTCGACTTTTTTGCAGTTGTTTTGTGGCGTTGTTGCTTCGTTTTTATTTCGGATTGTTTTTTTAACAGAAACGAAAAAATAACAACATAAAAATAGTGGAAATAAGGTCTATTGGCTGAATAAGCGACTTATTAAGAGACTTCCTAAACATTTACATGAATGCGAACTTTACACTGTCAATCATTGGACATCAATCATTTATACACGTTAGTAAATATTTGTTTGTATTCATTGCACAGACTCGTTTATAGCTTCACTAACCAACTTCTAATTATTTTGATATTTTGCATAGACATATAGCAGATTGATGTCAAATGATTGATTTCTTGCACAACAAATTTAGAAGAAAACAAAAGCTACTGATCGCTTATTTTGATTTTTTTCACCAACTTGCATTTGATACCACGAAAAAACGAAGAAAAGGCGCAACAGTCAAAATAAATAAAAAAAAGGAATGTATTTTATTGAAGTTTTCTTTGTTGCTCTATCTTTTTTATGTTATGTAATGAAAATAATGAGAAAACATCGTGTAAAATAAAACTTAACACATGCAAACCGTGCTAGCGAGCGAAAAAGCTACAATCGGCACTCTGAATACCAGTGCACAAGTCGCTTTAAGCAGCTTGTTCGACAGGCACTATACGCATTTTGAGCTTATTTCATATGATTGTATGTGCAGCGTTTTTCAGCTTTCCCTCTCGGTTTGGCTCGGCAAAGCAACAAGTCGCCACTATAAACACGACCTAACGTATAGAATTTCTAAAAGTCGGATTTTACCGACTGACTGGCTTTAACTTGTTTTTGCTTACCACTGATATTTATTTCTCAAGCTTTCATTTTCAATTTACATATATGCATTTATTTATAAGTTCAACGTCGTCTGTTCGATGCTAATATCTGAACTTCATATATTTGTGTTAAGTTTAAATAAAATTTACTGCTTTGTACTGCATAAATTGTGAACGTGTATTTTAGATATTAATTTAAAAGATAAATCTAAATTGAATGAACCCTTTTTAAGTGTTCTCATTTTAGTAAGAAACCTCAGTTTATTGATGCAAAAAAGCAGTTATAAATCTAATGAAACTGTTAAAATCATTCAAACAAAGAAAATAGCTCTTTAAGAATATTAATCCAACATTTATATAGATACACCAACAGCGCTTAAGTTTTACAAAATTAAAGTTTTCGCTAGTTTTTATAGTATTTTTCAGCTTGACCTTATGCTATACAATCTTTTCTTCTTTGACTTTGGTCCAATTTTATTTGTTGGTTTTATTTATGAATTTCAAGATCAATTGTTTTACATGTGTTTATATGCCAAGTCATTCTGAACTCAAATCTTATAACCAATCGCAATTGGTGACCGCAAATACTCTTTTACCATCGATTTATGGCCTCATGCCAAACGGGGGAAAATGCCTATAATATTAAAAGAAAAATAAAAAATATTAAAAAATAATAAGCCAAAATAAGCTGCGTAGATCTAGATAATGAACTGTACCTATGTGTTAAAATATGTAAACCGAAACAGATGAAAATTGTTCTATACTCAGTAAATTTAATTCTTGTCGTTATTTGGTGTAAAATAAAGCTTTTGTATTGCTCATTTTTAAGAGTTGCCGCCTGGACTATCAAAAATATTAATGTCGAACAAATTTTGCAAAAATGTCATACAGAAATAAAAGGCTTGATTTTAACTAAACAATAAAATATCTAAAAATGCCATTCAAATTTATGTAATGGCTTGAAATTATGCACATTTACAGCTTTGAAGTAAAGTGTTCACCAAATATTTAAAATTTGATAAAAATCACACTTCGACTTTATCAAATCAGTAAAATCTCTAAAAATGTCACAAAAATTAATGTGATGGCTTGAAATTTTGCACATAATTTGGCCGCAATTTTATTACTAACCATGTCATTGAAATTTGTTATAATCGGATGAAAACCACGCCTACCTCCCATACATAGTAACTTTAACAAAATGGTAAAAATCTCATTAAATGCCACAAAAACTAATGTGATGACATGAATTTTGCCCATACGTAAATTGTCTCAAATATTCACTATATTTTAAAATTGTCAAAATAGTGCCTACCTCCTGTACAAAATAACTACAGTGATGTGCAAAGAAACCCTATTTCTTTACATCTGTATTTTTATATTTAAGGTTGCATGAATTATATACAAGGTGCCCCAGATATAGCAATAAATCCCTCGGCTGGTCATTCTCCTTGATTAGGCGAGTATAAAACTTTATGGATGAGGATCACCCCCTCCACCTCTTCAGAGCTAGAATGTGCAAACTTGAAAATATGTGTCATTACTGTTGTTTATTCTTCCACATAGTCCCCTTTCAGCTCGATACACTTATTCCAACAATTTTGTAACATTGTGATGCCCTTTGAATGGCAAGATTTCTTAAGATCTCCGAAATACGCTCCAATTTGTAATTCGACCTGTTCATTTGTCACAGATCTCCTTCCCTGGAGCCACCTTTTTAAGTTTTGGAACGGATAATAGTCACTGTGGTCCAAGTCTGGAGAATATGGGGGATGAGGAAGCAGTTCGTAGAGTAACTAGTGCAATTTGTCCATGGTTTCGATCAATTTGTGAGCTGTAACATTTTTTTGCAAAAATATGATTTTTTTTCTTCGTTAAATGGGTCATTTGTTTGCGGTTTTGTTCTTCCATCGGTCCAATAATTTGCACTATTAGTCGCTGTTGATTGTTTTTCCTTTTCTTAAATAGTCGATGAACAAAATGCTACTTGAATCCCAAAAAACAGACGCCAACTCCTTTCCGGCCGTTTGTTGAGTCATCGCTCACTTTGGTGCACGCTTTGGTGCACGCTAGGTTCTGGTGTATACAGGCATGTGCTGCATTTTTGAATTCACATTCAATTTGAATGTGCTGAATTCAATTCGAAGTGAATTCAATTTTAAAAAAAGTAACCGACCGAATTAAAAATGGCGTACCATCGTAAAAACCTGATTTCTGTTACTTGTCCAAAACGGACTATTTGACATAGTCAGAAAAGGTGAAGTATAACGTGGATTACAGCACAAGATATTTTGGTTTCACATTCAATTTTGTACGAAAGTTAAGTGCAGCACATGCCTGATTGTAATGGATCCATGTTTCATCTACCGACCCACTTGATAAGCCTACGGTAGTAGCTCACGCACTTCACTTTCAGATTGTACAGTATGAAATCGTAGATTTTTCAAATACATTCTGGAGTGGTCGCTGTTTTTGGTGCTCCCCCATCGCACAGCGCATTGTCCCCATACAAAAGTTGGACAAAAATAGAAGGAATGCTCCTATGACAATGGAATTTTGTATGCTTAATTAGTTTAAGCCAATTAGGAAACATTTTAAAAATGGTCAAAATCGGTTACACTCTAAGGGTACTTGATTTTGTGTGGGAGGCAACGCCGTATATATGGGGGCTTAGGGGGTTCAAACCGCCCCCCTTAGCAATTCAACATTTTTTTATATTTTAAATAAAAGCACAGATATTCCAAATTATTTCAATATAAATGGTTTTCTTAATTGTTTTCCTATGTATTGTTGCTTACGTACTAGCGTTTGTACACATATAAATTGAACAAAATTATTCTAAGCCAGTCTGTGAAATTCAAATGATGGTAAGCAATGCTTCATTGTTCGTTAAATTGCACTGTAGGTAAATTATCAACTTTTGAAAAGACACAAAAAAAACGCTTAGACACGTAAACTTAATTTTCGGTCGTAGAATTTAGTGGCATATTCAGTTTTTCTAAATCAGATCAAATTCTCGAGATATTTAGATTTTTGTTATTTGACCATCATTTGACCTTCATTTAAAATTTTTTTTGTAGTTAGTATTTTAAAAATTACTTTTTATTGTTTTTTCGAAATACCCCCAATGTGAAAATCAAGTTAGCCTTGTGTAATCTATGATTTTTCAAAGGTTATGCAATTTTGCATTTCTCCCCATTTTGACCAAATTTAAATGTTGAACGTAAAATCTTTAAAAAAATCTTAAAATTTTTTACTCAAATTAGTATTTTTATAAGTAGAATAAATTCTGAAAGTTTAAACAAAATCGAGGGAGGTCAAGATTTTTGTTCTCCAAAAATAAGGAAAATATAACCAAAAATGGGTCTAAAAGTGACTAAATTTGAATCGTAAATACCTCGAGATTTTGATCTGATTGGGAAAAACTGAGTATGCCACTAAATTCTGCGACCAAAAATAACTTTACGTTCTCGGCATCTTCGTGTGTCTTTTTGATGTCCCTACAGTGTTATTAAATTAACGTAAAAGTGAATTTAATTTTTACATTTGACAGTTTCACGATTTTTTTTAAGCTGTGTGTGACTATAGCAAAGTGGTTTTAAAAAAAATTTTCTCCTCAAATTCTAGCGGTGACACTTCGTCTCAAGCACACCAATTAATGTATACAGTTACGAGTAAATATATTAATTTACATCAGCTTTGACTATACTGTTGTAAAAATTCGATAAAGGTCTAATATAATGATGTTATGGTTTAGCGCTATTAAATATTCATAAGGATATTTCTATGAACAAGGAAACTATCATCGATAAATTGGCTTCGCGTTCCAAAAAAATTAATGAGCTAACTATGTAAGTATCTACAACTATGTACATTAAGGCGCCTAATGCTCCATAAAAAAGAAAAAAGTTGATCGAGTTTTTCCTTCAAAATAAACCTGGGCTTATGTTATGATGATTCCCAAAATATTTCGACTCTACAGATAGCCATCCGTGAGCTGGAATGGTTTGAAATAACCTTTAAAAATCGATTTTTGTGTAAAAATATTGGCTTTCGTAATAGTTTAAAAAACAAACTATCAGAAATTATAAGCCGGAAAATCTCTTCCAATCTGTATCAAAAAATTTTTGATATTTTTTATTTTATTTCCATACAAAAACTTTAAAAATTTAAATAACTTCATAACTTTTTTTTTAATTTCTTAAAATGTCTTTTCAGTAGGTATTTATTTTATAATTAATATTTTAGTTTTAATTTGTTTCAGTTTAAACAATTCTGGCCAGCAATTCTGACCAGTGAGGATATCATTAGAAATAATTAAGTTTTTTGAACTTTAGTGAAAATAACTTAAAAAAATCATAAAAGTGCACGAAAACAATCATTAGTGCAGTTCACGATCTTGTTGCATCGTTGCAAATGCAAAATAAACATATGTTACAAAAACAAAAAGCATTGAAAAGCTTTTGCAACATATGCTTTCTGTTTTTGTAAAAGCTGTTTATTTTGCATTTGCAACGATGCAACAAGATTGTGAACTGCCCTATTATATTTAATTCGAATGCAAACATTTTAAATTTTTTGATGCAGATTATGAGAAATTTTTCAAAAATATTCTTTCAGATTATTTTACTTTTTCTAACTAATACACCAGTCAATATTTTTACAAAAAACTCGATTTCTTAGAGGTTATTTCAAACTATTGCAGCTCAAGGATGGCTATCGCTAGAGTCTAAATATTTGGGGAATCATTATAACATACGCCAAGGATTATTTTGAGGAATTGCCCCGAAGAACATTTTTTCGTGAGGCGCCTTAATGTATATTAGGCCGGGCCAATTTGTATGGAGCCGAAAAATTCGATTAAAGCCACCCCCTGGGATGATTCTATGGACAATTCTAAGCAACTTTGGTGAAGGAACCATAGGTCTATCTCGATTTTCGAGTCTCCCACTTTTCAAAAAATGATTTTTCCCCTATAACATCATTGATTCAAAATTCGATTTTTTATTCATCGTTATATTATCTTTTTTATGTGTATATGGGGGGTTTTTGGGGTCGAAAAATTCATTTCTGATCTTTATTTTTACCTATGACCACCGCCAGAGGGCGTTTCATGCCTATTTTAACCAAAATTATTTCTGCTGCTTTGCGGACTTTTTATCTCTGACATTTATTGTTCTTAATTTTAAGTAAGTCAATTGTTTATATCCGCACTGAACAAACTCGTCGCCCACCGCAAACTGCATTGATGTGTATTGACGGTCGGCGATAGGTTTGTGTTGTTGATGTTCAGTGCGGCCTTTTGACACTTGCTGTCATATGTTTAGTGATTTTTCTCCCGTTTTGGCTTTTCTCTCGCATTCCTTTAACCGCGTTGGTTCGTTTTTTTGCGTATGGAATTTAGTTGGTTTTAAATAAATAAAATTAAAGTAAATTAAGTACAGAAATTGTGTTCGTATTTATAGTTGTTTAAACGCGTCAGTTTTTTCGCATACTCCAGAGTGCATTACCCGGCATACCAACAGCACCACCAGACGGCACATCACCAGACAGCCGCAGCAATTAACGACACAAGGCTCCGCCACCAGCAGCAACATCACCAAGGCGAATAGATTGTTGCGGTTGTATGTGTCAACTGAAAATCCATCAAGGAATTTGAAAATTCTGGCAACATACATAATGAAAGTGTATGTGCCGATGCACTTCAACATCAAGTACTATAATTCGTTGGTCTTCGGTAGTGTATTATTTCACAAATTCATTCGTTGGACACAATATTTGGATACAAATCTACGCCAAGTTGTGAATAATGTCATTAAAGACAATTCATATTACGCACATTCCGAAAATATTCTGTTAGCGATGTTATTTGATGATAAAAAAGAGACACGAAACATCGCAATCAAGAAAATTTTACACTACCGAAGAAATGTGTACGACCCGGCACATTTTAGAGTTTATCAAAAACCTTTGATAAACTTCAATTGTAAAGATTATACGAATATGATTGATTTAAATAAAGATGATGTCTTATTCGAACCACCGTTTACGCATACCATTCCGTATGATCATTTGGAACAATATATAGAATACGATGCAAGAATTCCAGTACACATACAAGCAACGGAAAGACATGTTCAGTTGCTGGCTAGCGTTTCTAAACGTGTTTTACAAAAAAATCGACACAGTGTTATGGCAGTTACATCAGAAAGCCGTGCAAAATACCCCAGACTGGAAAGCAAGAAAGACTTTCAAAAATAACTTATTTCGCTTTTCTTCCACTAAATTAATTTTTTTGTTTTTTTTTGCACATGTTCTTAGTTTTTAGGTTGAATTTCTGTTGACAAAAAATAAAATAAAGATCAATATTACCGAAAAAAATTTAAATTTTTCTCAGAAAATAGACGAAAAATAGTTAAAATATACATGAAACGCCCTCTGGCGGTGGTCATAGGTAAAAATAAAGATCAGAAATGAATTTCTCGACCCCAAAAACCCCCCATATACACATAAAAAAGATAATATAACGATGAATAAAAAATCGAATTTTGAATCAATGATGTTATAGGGGAAAAATCATTTTTTGAAAAGTGGGAGACTCGAAAATCGAGATAGACCTATGGTTTCTTCACCAAAGTTGCTAAGAATTGTCTATAGAATCATCCCAGGGGGTGGCTTTAATCGACAAAAAATTTGGCCCGCCCTAATGTATATATATGTTTTTCTTTTTAAAATGTCTGTTTTCGTTATTTTACTTAAATAAATACTTGTCGTCCTGCTCCAAATGATGCGATTGATTCGATTTTTTATATTTTTTGCTTCAGCAACCCCCTCCCCCGTCCCCCCATCACCCATCAGAATCCACAGCTTTGTAAACAGCGCACATTAGTTCAAATAGAAATTGAGTAGGGAAATTTACCCCATGGTATCACAATGGGCTTCATTGGCTTAAGTGTGTCTCTGAAAAGTAACAGCCACTTTAACCTAGCCTAAACCAAATAGGGAAATAGTTATGTACTGAAAATAGTCGAAATGGATTAGACTCTAGGAGTACCTCCTTTAGACTTATATTCATTTTTTACTTGATTTTGTATGGGAGGTAAATACAGAGGTTGACCGATCTTAACAAAAATTCGTCGAAATAGTAGGCAAATAGAGTTATAACTATGTACTAAAAATGGTTGAAATCTGTTAGACCCTAGGGGTACCTCCTCTAGACCTATATTAATTTTTTTACCTAATTTTGTATAGGAGGAACATACAAAGGTTGACCGATCTTAAGAAAAATTCGTCAGAATGATAGTCAAATAGAGTAATAGATCTGTACTAAAAATGGTCGAAATCGGTTAGACCCTAGCGTTACCTCCCTTGGACCCATATTAATTTTTTTACTTGATTTTGTATGCAAATTTTTCTTTTAAGCATTTAAAAAATATACATATATATTTGGACGAAGTAGGAAATGTTATTTACAGCTCCTCGTTACATAGAATTTTTACTATTAAATTAAAAAAATGTCATCAAATTTTATGATTCGTTTTTTTTATCGAAATTTGTCAATTTCTAAAAATATTAATTTGATAATATCATATATTAACACTAGATTTACCACACCAGTCAAAATGACTGGTTATACAATTTTATTTTCTAATTCCTATTTCACCTTAATTTTTTTAACGTTTTTTTATTTTTTTTTTTAATTTTTTTATTTTAAAAGATCAAAGAACCAAGGCATGCGCCTTATAAAAACAAGGTTTGGTCTTTGACCTAAAAGGAAAGGGATAAATTTATTTAGAGGAATTGATTGGAACCATACGCGAATAATTGATTAGGCGAAACAACCGTGAAAGACAATTTTAATTTCTTTTAGCCGAGGCTATTGTTATGCCTTAACCTCGGCAAGAATTTCTAGCCCTTAGTTGTTACTGTCCTTTAATTCCACATTTACTGTCCTTTAATTCCACAATGTAGTTGTGGATTTTTAGTTTTTCATAATTCTTAAAATTTTAAAAAATTTTGATTTTTGTCAATGGGACAACGCACTGTGCGTCGTGTTCATCTTTTGTGTTGATTTTTTTGAAGTTGTTTAAGGGGGGTGGTAAAGTTTGTTTGGTCAAAAAGGCCTATTTTTAAGAGTTTTTTATAACATATTTTTATTAAAGATTTATTTTGAAAATAACATTTAAAGAATATTTAAAAAAATTTTGGTAGAAAAATTTTTTTGCGGTGGCCGCGATTCCTCAGCACTGGATTACCTTAAATCAAAAACAAATTGTTTTGATTAGTTAATTAGTTTCTCTCTTAATTGGCGCAGATTTTTTTTTTTTGTTGTATCAATTTTTAAATTTTTCCATCTTTGTAAAGTGCCTACCCATTTGCTATTGTAAGATTGATACTAATTGAAAAAAAATAAAATTTCGACGCCACTTGATAGTTATTTGTATGTAGAATATGTGGACTTTAAAACGATCGGCTCAGTAGTTTTTTTCGGAATGGTGGTCACCGACTGAAAAAATTACATGTTTGGAAAAATCGATTTAAAGGTTTTTAAACTCGAACATTCCAGTATGAGGGCCGGTCGCTTGAAACGCTGTATCTTCGTTATTTTTGCTCCGATTCACTTGCAATTTCGAAACAATACTTTCGACATTCAGAAACACTGTCGTCACTCGAAAGAACACTGAAACGTCACTGTTCATTGACAGATCGATCTGGCATTTATCGTGTGTTCATGTTAAGGTTGCCTTCCGTCAAAAAT
This sequence comes from Dichetophora obliterata, assembly GCA_963920525.1. Classification (NCBI taxonomy): domain Eukaryota; kingdom Metazoa; phylum Arthropoda; class Insecta; order Diptera; family Sciomyzidae; genus Dichetophora; species Dichetophora obliterata. The sequence goes on along the minus strand of OY986439.1, from coordinate 30,665,658 downwards.
GTTATGCATTTGAAGAGTGGTGGTGCCGTCACTTGGAAAACGGCACCATCTTGAATGCCCTAGTATTTAGCATTAAGCTCAAATATAATTCTGAGTAAAATATATAGAATTATAATAAATAAAAACTTTCCGATTATTTTACCAAAATAGACCAAAAATAAGTAAAATATTAAATTTCACGTTTCTATCTCAACTAGAACTGATAGCATCCGAATATGGGTTGACATTTATAGGGAAGGGGGCTTTCAAATGTTTTGCGCCTCAGGGCCTCGCAAAGTGTTTATCCGGCACTGTCACCGTGTAGCATGACATCTTTTAATATCTTAACCGAAACAAATATATAGCTCCATTGTTAATAATTTTTATCTGTGATATTCTCAAATAAATATTTTTCACTAGCTACTTATCTAACTATTATAGCTTTACGCCACTTTGAAATAATATAAAAAAAAATAATAAATCAGTTGTTGTATCACGCTCTCAAAATTAGCACAATTACAAGCTATTATTGTTACGCTCTTTAAACAAACAATATTCCTCTTCTTCTCTTTACAGATACTCTTTCCCGTTGAACGAAGGAAATAACAACAAGTTCGAACAATGAGCCGACTTTTTCTAAACAACTCTTCGGTGCTTCAGCGTGCCGCTATAGTCGCTGGAACAACACCACCACTACCACCACCGCCATCACAATGTAAAACGTCTATTCACATAGTACGCCGCTGGAAGAGCTTGCTACAAATGAACAAACAGAGACAACGCCAAGCTGCTAACATTGCCGGAGCAACACTTAGTCAAAGTGGAGCTGTGAACGCGAACGGTTCATTCTCAGCCTCAAACGTGTCGTCGTCATCAGCATTCTCGTCATCGTCATCGCTGTCGTCTTCGTCGTGCATTCCAGCAGTAACATCCTCCATCCACTCGTCGTTTAAAGTAGAACAACAAAAGCGCAAAATGTCTACAAAATGCCTACAACTAGATAATATCAATCCGAATTTTATTTCAATGGAATATGCTGTACGTGGTCCATTGGTAATTAGAGCCGGTGAAATTGAAAAGGAGCTGGAACAGGTAAGGGAACATCAGATTCTTTGCAAGACATCGATTCAAATGAATTTCGAATGCACGTAAAGCATTTTTTTTTTAAGAAAACATGCGTGGAAGTTTTGTTGAAACATCAACAAAACACAAAAACATACACAGTTTTTGTTTACGAAAGCTATTTTCTTTTTGTAAATGTTTCCATTAAACAAAATACGCTGAAATTCGCGTATTTCATTTACGACGCATTTTTATGATTGTTTATCAAAAATCCCATGTCAACATGTCAATGCTCTCTCCATCCAGAAACTTTACGATTTTGTGGGCAATTTTTGCATTGTCTATTTCTTTAATATTTTTATTTTCGACTTCAAAGTTTGCGTGTTTGCTTAGGTTTTTATCTTCTTTTTTTTTTTTTTGCTTTAATCAATCACTTAACGTTAACCAGTTCTTTACGTTATGTTATAGTTGCAGTTACGTAACAAAAATGTAAGAAAATAACCGTCATATATCTACATAGCTTTTAAGTTCTTGAGATAAGAAAGCAGGTGATTATTTTTATATTATTGAGCGCATAGCGACAGATATTATACATTTATTTGTAGTACTGAGAACAAAAAAAAAAACAAAAACAAGCAACTCCTTTTTCTTTCGTTCAACTTAACCAAATCAAAATCCTGTTGATATCTTTTTCTCACTAAACACTTTGTATTTATATAATCAGTCAAGTTCAATGCCACAGAAGACTTCACAACAAATTCTTTTCATTGTCTGTTTCCTTTTGCGTTTCTTGTTATTTGTATATATTTTTTATACAGCTAAAACAAATTAAAAAAAAATATTTTAAGTTAAGTTTGACAATTTTTACTCTTGAGTTGATTTTTTATATAATTTATTTTTTCTTTTTTATTTTTAATAACTTTTTCTCAAAAAAAAATCCACAAAATCTACTTCAACTGTAGTTGTAGCACATATCTTCCATTCATGACGCTGTTCTTTAAAGAACATGCGCATTCCAGAGCTCTTTCGTTGTAGTCTGTCTCGTCCTTCTTTTTTTCTTTTCAGTAATTTTGCGCGTTTTTACAAGACTTTTTTTCTTCTCAAAGTATTCTTATGATGATTTTCTTAAAGTGTTATTTTTCTTGAAGTTTTTTACTTGATCTTACTCTTTGAATCTATTATCCTGTTCGCATGTTAAATAGTATTGTCTTTAAAGCGAACATATGAGATGCTTTAAACTGTGTCAATGAACAACATTGGGGTTGAATTTGTTAAAAAAAATTGATTTTTTGTTTTGCTCTATCGGTTTGTTTTGACTCCCTTTTAATGCTATACATATGTTCTGCTAAATAAGATACTTTTGGTTTATTATCAAAGTTAGTGTAATGTTTATTAGCACATTAAACGAAGTATTATTGCTAAAACCAGATTATAGTAAAGACAACGTTAAGAAATGTTGACGATATGGTATAATAAATGTTTTTTCTAGTGCGGGACATACTTATTTGTTTGTTATTTATTTTTAAGGGGAGTCATAAGGAAAAGTCTTAACTTTTAATCTTATTCGAAGAAGAAAAATGTCATTGCAAACATTTAAAATCCAGTGAAAGCTCAAAAATTTTCTTTGTACTATCCTAACTTGTGTAAAAATAAACCATGAGTAGTAACTACCGGGGCAAAAAATGTATACTTTTCACCTCACAAATGTCAAATAGTCTCCTTTCCACTTACAAAATTTCATCATTCGAGTGAAAAAGCGGCCGATTGATACAGGCTCCATGAGGTAAAAATATGAAAATCTATTGGCCATTTCAGGCTTTGAGAGTAAAGCAGAACTTAGTTAACAGGTTATTAATTTGTTTTTCTAAGCACTCCTATCTTTAATAGCACAGTCCAACAAACAAAAAAAATAAAAACTACGATCAACGGATAATTTTTAATATAGGTTCTAAGTTTACTCTAAATTTAGCTGTTAACTAAAATGAAAACTAAGAAAAATATTTACTATATCATCGGCCTAATTCTAATATGACTTAAGTCAAAATTATCTATTGTTCAGGAGGCAAAGAAAACTGTTTATTATTTGTATGAAGTTCATATGATAATGTATTGTTTCAAACGTTCAACATCCCTTTTTTCATACAAACATTAAAAACTAAAAAAGGACATATATGTAGTGTAGTAATGGGCACTATCGAATGATTTCAACTATCGATAGTTTACTATCGAATGATTTCAACTATCGAACAATTCGTTCGAATATTTCTTTCATTCATTTACTTTAAAAAATAGTAAATAGTGCACGAAACTATCGAATGATTTGAAAAATCGAATATATCACTCATTCATTCGAAGTAAAGAAATAGTAACTAGTACAAAGAACTATCGAATAAATTATTCATTCATTCGAATTGCAAAAATTGTAGCTAGTACAAAGCAAATGATTTTAATAATAAAATTAATTTATTCGATTTAAAAACCTCTAAGTAGTTTATAACTGGTGCGATTTCATTATAATTTTCATTTAAACACAAATCAATCAGTTAAACGCACTTTTTTAGTTAAATTTTCAGTACTCACGATTCGTTCAATCAGTTGAAGGAAAGCAAACGAAGTGCAAATGAAAAAAACTATCGAATAAAAAAACTATCGAATAAATGAATGATTTTGAACTATCGAATAATTCGAATATTTTTATTCGATAGTTCCCATCACTAATGTAGTGTCGACCAATCTATCTAAACCGCTAATAAACGTTACTTTGACCAATTTTGACATACGTCATATTAGAATTAGGGCGACGATATGTCTGATAATATTCTATGATAAATATTTTTGTAGAATATTTTACCCTCTAGCACTCTTTTTAAGGCTCTTTTTGTTGATTTTTTTAAAAAAGTTTCCTGAAACTTAGTTGCACAGGATTAAAATATTTTATGAAAATGTTTGGTTAGGTGGCTAACCTAGGTTAGTGTGGTTGCCTCAAACGAAACGAGACACACTTAGGCCAATGAGGCCCATTGTGACACCAAGGGTTAATTTTCCTATCTTTATTTAAAACACTTTGATCTGTTTACTAAGCCTACGCAATTCGGTATACCGAAGATTCCGAGAGTTCGTCAAGGTCATTGAAAAACCAGTTGCCTAAGGCCGCGTTCACAGTAAACGCTTATTGCTTAGCCGAGAGGTTTAGCTGAAAAACGCTATGTGTGTAATCATATGGAAAAAGCTCAAAGTGTTCATAGTGCAAGCATAAAGCTACTTTTTTAAATGCTTTTCAGCGCTTATATCTCCATCTTGCTTGCTCTCGCAACAAACAAATTTTGTGTCCCAGTGCACAGTAAAAAATGTCCCGGTTAAAAATATTGAAGGACAAATTAAGACGTATAAGTAAAAACTGAAAAATTGTTTTAAAAATGCGTGTAAATGAATGAAAAATAGAATTAATTTTTTTAAATACTAGTTTAAAAAAACAAAAATAAACTTGTTAAAAATATTTAACTTTTTGTTCGCTGTTGCAGGACACAAAGGAAATGTTTAAAGAGTATTTTCACTGGTCTCCTCGCAATGGAGTAAGGAAAGAAAGCCCTGGAAAAGCATTATACAATGAAAATTTATTTATTCTATGACATGCACAGAATATTATAACTGCAATAAAAAGAACATGCTCTTGACGAAACAAAAAAAAATTGCAAAATTTGATTGGGCCAAACCTTAATTATGAATAAGTCCAAGCAATATTTTTTGCCTTATGAATTGATATTTCTTACTTTTTGATATAAGATTTATAAATGATGTACCTATGTATTACATATTATGTGTACATGTGAACTATTTTGATTTATATTTTTTTACTAAACGGCAATTTATTATGCAAAAATTGGGTATTTGTTTTTGCGTGGATTAATTTTAAAAAAAAAGTGCAAAGTTGTGCAGCAGACTTATGGCAGCCCTATTCTACAACATAGATGGGCACTTTGCAGTACCAGTAAAATTGCAGTAAAAATAAATTTTTACTGATAATGAAATTCAATTTGCATTACCAGTAAAATTTTACTGATTACTGAAAAAAATTGCAGTAAAAATAAATTTTTACTGATTACTGGGAAAAAATTGCAGTACAAATAAATTTTTACTGATAATGAAATTCAATTTGCATTACCAGTAAATTTTTACTGATTACTGGAAAAAATTGCAGTAAAAATAAATTTTTACTGATAATGAAATTTAATTTGCATTACCAGTAAATTTTTACTGATTACTGAAAAAATTTGCAGTAAAAATAAATTTTTACTGATTACTGAAAAAAATTGCAGTAAAAATAAATTTTTACTGATTACTGAAAAAAATTGCAGTAAAAATAAATTTTTACTGATTACTGAAAAAAATTGCAGTAAAAATAAATTTTTACTGATTACTGAAAAAATTGCAGTAAAAATTTATTTTTGCAATTTTGTTCAGTAACCAGTAAAAATTAATTTTTACTGCATTACTAAAAAAAATTGCAGTAAAAATAAATTTTTACTGATTACTGAAAATATTGCAGTAAAAATTTATTTTGCAATTTTATTCAGTAAGCAGTAAAAATTTATTTTTACTGCAATTTTTTTCAGTAATCAGTAAAAATTTATTTTTACTGCAATTTTTTTCAGTAATCAGTAAAAATTTATTTTTACTGCAATTTTTTTCAGTAATCAGTAAAAATTTATTTTTACTGCAAATTTTTTCAGTAATCAGTAAAAATTTACTGGTAATGCAAATTAAATTTCATTATCAGTAAAAATTTATTTTTACTGCAATTTTTTCCAGTAATCAGTAAAAATTTACTGGTAATGCAAATTGAATTTCATTATCAGTAAAAATTTATTTGTACTGCAATTTTTTCCCAGTAATCAGTAAAAATTTATTTTTACTGCAATTTTCTCCAGTAATCAGTAAAAATTTACTGGTAATGCAAATTGAATTTCATTATCAGTAAAAGTTTACTGATTACTGCTTCTAGTAATGCAGTAAATATTTACTGCAGTGTGCCCATGTATGTTCTACAACAACGTAATGTTTATTTTTTCTTTAATAATGAACGCAGTTCTTTTTCCCTTTCTCTTAACACTTTTCCACACTCATTAAACAAAAAACCTTTCATTTATTTTGCAAACACAATTGACGGCATTATTTTCAAAAGCAAAAAGTGAAAACAAAGCATCAGTGCTCACTACAAGTATAAACACCAATAAGCTCAAGAAGCATTAAATAAGCGTTAACTATGATCAAAAAAAGCTGAACAAATCAGCTTTGTGAATCAGCTTCAGCCAAAGCGTCCACTATGAACGCGGCCTAAGTGAAGGAAGCGTTTTTGAGTAAGCGCTGGGCAAGTTCAGAGGAAATGTACTCCATGAAAATTCCTATGTCCAGGAATCCTTTCAAAGCGGCCTGACAATCGGATAGTATGCAAATATCCATGGAAGATACTTAATTTACATGAAGCCAAGTTAACGCTTCATGTATAGCAACGACTTCAGCTTGAAATACACTGCAATGATCAAGGAGCCTGAAGTCTATATTAATGCTTAATGCATAAGAAGACTCCTCCGCCCACTTTTCCATCTAGTTTTGGTTCGTCAGTAAAGATCTCAATGGCATTGCTAGGTGAAAGGTTTGTTTAGGTTAGAATTTATCATGGTTGTTTTTCTATGTTTTAGACAATCCATAGAAACAAAAAACTTGCCCAAAGGAAAGGGGTTTTTTTGACCAAAAAGGCACTTTTAAAGAAAATCCAGCTAGCCTAAGGGTTAACACATTACGAAATTCTTTCGTCGAAGCTAATATGATGTTGAGTGATGTTTGTAATTTCAAAAAAAGGTTGAACATTGTTGAGCAGTGTAATTTCCATTTTATTTGACATAATAAAACTGGCTTATTTTAGTTTAAACAACAAAATAAACGACTTAATTCTATTTGACAAAAATAAATTGCCACGTCTTTTTTTAATGCCAACCAGCAACTGTTACTAGAAACAATTTTTAAACAAGATTAAAGCAAAAATTATCGGCATACTTAAAAATAGTTTGAGCTGGCAGTGTAAATTGAAAAATGAAACCATTTATTTTATCTACTCTAACATTTGATTCATTTATTCTCTCAAAGCGATGCGAATCGCACGTTTATTCTTACTTTCCTTCCTTGTTAATTCGGCCCGTTTTTCATTTTGTGCTCTAACGTTCATTTGATGTGGTAGTCTGGCTTAAATTATTTAACCAGTAAATAATGTTATCTTTAAAGATGTCAATTTAAAAAACATTTACAAAAGCGTTTATGCATTTATTCTTTGAGATCATAAAAAAATTTAAAAAATTTTTTTATATCAATAGAAATACAATAATGAGATTAACAGCCCTATTCTGGAAACTTGATAATAGTCAACCAGTATTTTTATTATTTGTTAGTGTTTGTTGTAATTTTTTATTTCAAAACAAAATTTGAAGCTCAAAAAACAACATTTTAAATGAAATTGTCAATATCTGAAAAGCAGTTGACAACAGGGTTGATATTTTCGGTACTTTTTTGGTACAATTTTATATTTTTCCTACTTTTCTACTACTAAAGCGTTTTCGGTACATTTTATTTCACTCCATAATAACACAGAATTTAGAAGTCTAAGTAAGAAAACAATTCAAAAGAATTAAAAAAATTTATCTAGTTCTGAATTTTGGTAATCTGTAAAATACATAAAAAATGATTTTAAAGAGTCGATTTTCACTAATTTATATAAAACTGCACAAGAAAGTCTCTCTATTTCTCATTCGACAGCAAATGTTAAAAGAATATTTTATTTTAAAAATTTGATAAAAACCAATTACAGAAACAGACTGCAGATGCAACAATTTATTTTATTTAATCCAAGCAAAATATATTTTAAAATCTAGTGGAATAAATGCCACAATATTGATATAAGAAGTAATATATAAAATGAAAAAATTTTGAAAATTTGACTGAAAGTGGAGTATTGCTTGATTGAAAGATTTTCCCATTAATTTCTTTCGCTACCTTAACATATAAAGGCCCTGACTAACATTTAAAAAATTTTTTTTTCGGCTGGATTGCCTCAGATTTTGGGGTGATGGGTGGTTGACCTAAAGACATCTGCGAAGAACCTAATTTAAAAAAATGTTAGTGGCCTTTCTATATTAAAGTAACGAAAGAAATTCGAACTTTTGTAGAAATTTTTGTTTTTTAATTATACAAAGACCTCTAAACTTTATGTTTATATGATTTTTTTATAGATTTTATTGATCTCATTTTATGAATATTATAAGACCACTTGTGTTCCTTTTTGTGATTATAAAAAAATTTGTGTTTAATTAAAAATAAATAAAAACCTTAGTAATTTTTTGATAAGGCTTATGAACTGAATTGTTAAAAACACATTCACTTTAATGTAAATAAAAAATTGCAAGGAATTATCTTCGACTGGCTCAAATATACCCCTAAAGGATATTCTTAGTTATGCATGTTTTTAAAGTTTGATAACGTCACTTCGTATAGATTGCCGCTGTTGTATTCGTTCATACAATTTTGTGAAATTTCAAATGCATAGCACGTTTAAGATATAGAAGATTATGTGTTACATATGCTGTTAGTACACACATTTTTGTGGAATTTATAAAAATTATGCTACTTTGATGACGTCACTTTGTATGTTAGATTGGTCGAGTTTTTATCAATTTTGTCAAATTCCAAACTCAAAGTGAAATTTAATATTAGCATATGTTTATAATTTTAATTTATTAATTCAGTTTTTGCGATATTTTTAGAGACCCAACCATTTTCATGTAGTTACTTTCTTTAGGAGATAGGCGTAGTTCTTATACTATTTTGACAAATTTGAAATATATGGTGAATATTTGAGACCAAAGTTCATATACCAAATTTCAAGTCATTACTAAAAGCATTTATAGAGATTTTGCCATTTTGTTAAAGTCACTCTGTATGAAAAGTTGTGACTTTCGATTCAAAAAATTTCCATTATATTTTGAATTTTTTCTTACAAAGTTTATGGGCAAATTTTTTATCATGACAGTAATTTAAATGTCATTTTTAAAAATTTTAGAGATTTGTATTTATACGTATATATACCAAATTTCAATACGATTAGCTTTAAAACTGCGGCTGTAATCCTGACGATAGACTGACCTAGCGAAATCGGCTCAGAAGGTGATGCTGATCAAGACAATATATACTTTTCTATACCTGCCACGCCTCCTTGTCAGCGTTACAAATGGAGTGACTAAGTTAACGCAGTATACATGGAGTAAACAAAATTTATTCCATACCTCTTTTTTCATTTAGTACAATTTTCTCTAAATTTGTGTACCAAAATGAAAAAATTATTTATCAACCCTGGTTGACAATTTTTATCAACATTTATTATTTTTGAGCTTCAAATTTTGTTTTGAAATAAAAAAATTACAACAAACACAAACAAATAATAAAAATACTGGTTGACTATTATCAAGTTTCCAGAATAGGGCTGTAAATTTGGAGTCAGTTAAATTTTTTTGAATACGACTTGTGTTCGATTTGATAATAATTTGATAATAATAAATAGGTTATCTTGTAAGAGGTTGTTTATTGTCGATCTTATAACAATATGATTGCTTAGTTCAGAAGAAAAAAGTTTTAGACATTATATCTTCAAACTCTAAAACTGTATTCTTGTTCGTTCTTAAATAAAATGAGTTCTTGCTAAACATTGTGCAAGTTGAAAAATACCAATAAATGCGGTCAATAGCTTCAGCTAGTTTTTCTTTATTATATATGTTAATACTTTTATTGCATAGTTACTAACATGCACATTTATACATTTTTATTTTATAACTTCATATATATATTCGATATAAATAATTCTTCATTTATAAAAACTTGCTAATCGATTTTCTACAAGGTCTCAACGAAGTTTATTTTTTATTGTTTATGAAAACAACTTTGCACGAAAAAAAACTCAGTGTTTTTTGGTTGTTTGTTTATACTCGTACACTTAGCGGTGAAAACAAAAAAAAAATAAATATAATTATATGCTTCACTTTTTTTTCATTGCTTTCTCAAAGTGTAATGACGTAGGTGAAACGGTAAATATTAATCTATTGTTTTATTATTTATCTATATTGCTTAGTTTTTCTACAATTTGATTTTAATTCAATCACTACACTGGTGATTTTACAAGATATCTGTAAAGCTTTATCATATATACCAGTATGAAACCGCTGGTTTTTTGTTTTCTTTGAAATAAAGGCTTTTATTCGAAAAGCATCAAAACAGATACAATTCAATGTATGTTCCATCGGAATTTATGCATTTATTCCATCTTTCAGGCAGTTTGTGGATCCCTTGCCAGTAAGTTTTTTTTTAAGCAAACCAATCGTCGTGCCATTTTCCGACATCTTCGTAGGAAGTGAAATGCATACAAGTGATAATCGGATGATGCCAAAACCCCTTTTCCACACGGCAAGTTTTCTTGCCAGCAAGTCGAAAATACAAAGGAAAGAACAGCACAGCATCAAAGAAAGGAATTTTTAGCGCATCGTCCTCAGCTAGCAATTCTTCCAAATCAGCATCTTCAAACTTTTTTGAAGGCCTTCCACGTTCTTCGTTTTGGACATCAAAATCGGCTTTTTTGAACCGCCGAAACCATTCTCTGCAAGTTATTTCAAAGAGAGCATGATTTCCGTATGCTTCCACAAGCAGTCGCTGAGACTCAGTCAGCTGCAGTTTATTTCAAAAGGAAAAAAAGTCAATGATGTCCTCAAATCAACGTTTACTGGCTCGACATTTTTAACGATTTGAAAATGTATTTTATTAAGTAACACTTTTATTGTTGCGCGGTTCTCAGTTTAGCCAGATGTCAAGACAATCAAAAACAGCTGATAAAACAATAACCCAATAAGCACAATTGAAGCTATAACCATTTATGTGTAAACAGCAGTTTCATACTTGCACACCTGATAGTCTTCGTGAAATATTAAACTTGATATCAAAAGCAGTTTAATTAGCGAATCATTGATAATAACTCTAATAAACATTCGAGTGGATGTGATTTTTTAACTTTTCCTTTCCTTATAGTTAAATGAATGTATCATCAGAATGAGTTAATGTCTCAAGTTAATAGCTCTTTTTGTACTGCATCTATTAAAGTTTTACTATTTTGATAAAGTTTTTTAAATAGGACACAAGCGTGGTTCTCATCCGATTTTGATAAATCATAGACAAAGATAAATTGCTGAGGAATTTATAAGGTTTTTTGCATTTTGATTATGTCAATTTGTACAATAGCAATATCTATATTTATAAAAGCGATTTTGTTCATTTATAAACTTTATTTTTTTACGCATTCAAATTTAAATTTTGAGTTCTATAGTTTTAAAATAGCGACTGTAATCGTGTCTTTTCTTTATTTTCATCGTCCTCTTGTGAGCATTTCAAACTTTGTGACGCTGTGTTTATCCGGGTGCAACTCAATCAATTATTTCATGCTTCTCAAATAATCTCAACAATTTTAAAAAATATTGATGAAAAAAATTTGGCATTCAGCTCAAAAATCTTATTAGTAAAAATCATGGTATAAGTAACCAGGTAGCATTGACAATTGCTTATTTTTTTTCTAAAAGGAAAACAACTCCCGTAAAATTTAAGCAAGCGTCAAAAACAAAAATTATAAAAATTCAGTGAAAAACATACAATCATATGAAATAAGCTCAAAGTGCGTATGGTGCCAGCCGAACAAGCAGCTTAAAGCGACTTGTGCGCTGGTATTTAGAATGCCGATTGTTGGTTTCTTGCTCGCTCGCACGGTTTGCATATGTTAAGTTTTAATGCAAAAAATATAAAAAAAATTAGTATATACAAAAAACCCAAAAAATTAAAAAGCGCGCACTATACGCGCTACCAGCTGCTTTAAGCTTGACGCGATTTCAGCTCGGTTTTATTCAGCGCCTAAAGAGCGCGTTTATAGGGGCGAATTGTTGCTTTGCCGAGCCGAACCGAGAGGGAAAGCTGAAAAACGCTGCACATGAAATCATATGAAACAAGCTCAAAGTCCGTATAGTGCCAGCCGAACAAGCAGCTTAAAGCGTCTTGTGCGCTGGTATTCAGAGTGCCAATTGTTGCTTTCACGCTTGCTCCCAGGGTTTTCATGTAAAAAAAAATAAACTGGCCATTTCAGCCCTTGGAAAGACTTTGACCTAGCTTCTATTGATTCAATTGTGTTGTGCGTGTTGATAAATGTTTTGATCACAAATGACCGAGAACTGAACCTACGTGTTGTTTTATGCCGACTCCGAACGGCTTATGTTCTCAAGAATCTTTACATGGTAATTTTTACTCTCGGAGGTTTGCCATTGTCTGCAGAGTGGTGACGACCGAACGGAAAAATTAATTCAATTGAAAAAACTTTCTGTCTGAGCTGGAATTGAACCCGGGCTACCGCGGTTCTTTAGCTTGGGGGTCACGCACTATACCCACTAGGCTACTGCCGCCACTAGGGTTTTCATGTATAAAGTTTTATTTTATACGATGCTTACTTATTATTTTCATTAAATAGCATAAAAAAGTAGAGAAACAAGAAAAATTCCAATAAAATACATACATTTTTTTTATTTTGGCTGTTGCGCCTTTTCTTCATTTGTTCATGGTATCAAATGCATGTGGGTAAAAAAAATAAAAATTAGTGATCAGCAGGTTTTGTTTTCTTCTAAATTTGTTGTGCAAAAATCAATAATTTGACATGATCAATCTGTTGTACGCGTATACAAAATATCAAAATAATTAAATGTTGGTCAATGAAGCCACCCACCAGTATTTTTTGAAATTTTCTAACATATAAGAGTCGTTTTCGACTCTTCTCTGCGATGGTGACAGTCGAAAGTGCGCTCATTTTCTGATCAGAAAAGACTCTTTGTTCGAGAGAAAATGGTACCCTATGCGCGACTCTTCTTGACGAGTCTTTTTCAAGTCGTTTTATGATCCCGAAAATACCAAATAAATTTAAAAAAACGATTCATTTTCGAGTCAAACAAGCAGCTAGTTTTTAATCAACTGTGAGGAGCAAAATTAGCTTCCTCACACGACATGTATTTTGTTTTTGTCGATCACCAAGCGGACTCGAAAAATACTCGCTTAGGTGGTTCTCTACAAAACAATCTTCCAAATGCTGGGTGGGCATCAACGAGTCCGTGTAATGCATACACACAAATATTTACTAACACATATAAATTATTAATGTCCAATGATTGACCGTGTAAAGTTCGCATTCGGGTAAATGTTTAGGAAGCCTTTTAATAAGTAGCTTATTCAGCCAAATGACTTTTTTTTTTCTCACTATTTTTCATGTTGTTATTTTTCCTGTTCTAATTAAAAAAAATTCCAAATAAAAACGAACAAGGCCACAAAAAACAGCGCAAAACAACTGCAAAAAAGTCGAAACAAGCTGTAACAGCAAATGACTCAAAGCGACTTACAGTGGCTTAAAGCGCGTTTCAGCATAATTTTTCGCATTTTTGTCTCTTGACTTCTAGTTTGAGGAAACCAACAAGCACATACGAAATTACATGACTTGTTTGATGCTTCGATGACAAAAATAAACAAAAAAAAAACGTTATATGTACAAACAAACTCAAAATAGTCAAAAACCAGCTGCAACAAATCAACGACTTAAAATGACTTAAAGCAACTTACAGTGGCTTAAAGTGCGTTTCAGCATCGTTTTTTCGAATTTTCGTCTTTTCACTTGTTGTCCGCTGTTTTGAGGAAAGCGAAAATAAAAAAAAAAAATAAAATATATTATGTGTAAGTTGTTTATTTTTTTTGTTTCATACTTTTTAAAGCTGTATACAAGTTGTTTCATACAAATTGTTTTAACGAACGATTACTTGTACTCGTAACGATAGCGACAAGAGCTAATTATTTACATTTTTTCAGTTAAAAGGAATCGCCATTTATGGACAATTTGTTGCTTACTTTTGTTGCTACAAACAAATTTTGTTATTGCTATCCCTTCTGGATTTGTGCATGCAGAATACACTCAGACCGGTAACCTACAGCTAGTTAAAAATAAAAATGTTGCCTCTAAAATATCAACTAAAAAAGCTAAAAAGTTTTTCACAGTTTTTTCTATCAAATAGCTTCGTTTTACCCATATTATTTGCCATTCAATAAATACCACATTTTTAACCACTGCATTTGTTGTCATTGCTATCGAATTGCTTTTCTCTCTAGTTATAAGTTACTGTCATATCAGGCTTATACCCCAACTACGAGTTACTATTTAAAGGTGATTTCAATGTTACCTACTTGTCTATACGATGATCTTTTAGAATGCATTTACATGTAAATTAGTGCAATAAAAATTTTCAGCATTGCGTTTTACTCTGTTTTTTTTTCATTTAACAGTTTCAATGTGTGAATTGAGCTACAAAGAACCAAGTGATGTCATAACGTTCGATACTTACATGCAAACAATTGCTTTAACCCAAATCTCTTTTATTCTAAACTAACTTTGTTGTTACATACATATTAACTTATTATTTTCTTTTTTCTTACAGGGTGTTAAAAAGCCATTTGACCAGGTCATTCGTGCTAATATTGGTGACAGTCATGCCATGGGTCAGCAGCCCATCACTTTTGTCAGACAGGTAAATTTAATTGAAGATAAATATTTTTACTACATTTATTATTTTGCGTTTTCCAAAAGTTTTCTATCAACAAAAACCATTTCCCATTTGCACCGGAAATAATTGAATTGAATTTAGCAAATATGTGTATCTATCAACGACTGCATTTACAAACACTATGTGTAAAGATGCATTCAGCTCTGCTGTGGTTACTCTTGGACAATAAAATGATTCAGAGAGACTTTATTTTACTGTATTTTAGTCAGTCAATAAAAATTCCAAATTAAAATGAAATTTTAATTAAAGTATTCTCAGCGGTTTTGTGCTACTGTCAATACTTGCTTAATAAATATTTCATTTGTAATTCATCAAAACTGATCGATTTAAAACTAATTTATTTTTATCAAATTACCTTTGTTATCTTTAGCTCCGCATAAAATACACTATATAAGCTTGTGCAAATATTTATTTATGCAGCTAGGTCAGCAGAGTATCCGCTGCGGACAGACGCCAAATTGTGTGGCGTACAATTTTAATTAAATTTAATTAAAAGCAAAACAAACAAACTAAATAATGCTATGCTCATTAGTATAATTTTTATTATATCTCTTTTCTTCTTTTCCTTCTCCATACAGTTGCTTGCGCTCTGCGTTGAACCGAAACTATTGTCGTCACCAGATTTTCCGGAAGATGTTAAGATGCGTGCCAAAGTTATTCTTAATTGCTGTTCAGGACATTCTGTTGGTTCGTATACCGACTCAGCTGGCTTATCTTCCATACGCCATCAAGTAGCTAACTTTATTGCCAAGCGTGATGGTTTCGATAGCGATTGGCAGGATGTTTACCTCACCGCCGGTGCCACACCTGGCATCAAGAGCGTCATATCCTTGATGAAGTAAGTAAACGGAGCTTTGAACTTTAATTCTTTTGATTTTGATTTTTTACATGATTTTCCTTACATATAGGCTAACTTAAGCT
This sequence comes from Dichetophora obliterata, assembly GCA_963920525.1. Taxonomy (NCBI): domain Eukaryota; kingdom Metazoa; phylum Arthropoda; class Insecta; order Diptera; family Sciomyzidae; genus Dichetophora; species Dichetophora obliterata. Next base: position 30,649,978 of record OY986439.1, on the reverse strand, counting down.
AGCTGGACTATTATTGATTTTTTAAAAAATATGTACTGCAATGTGCCCGATGTGTAGCTATCGTGTGGCGCATTGGAAAAATTGTTCTTAGTGCATGATTTTTATGAGTTTACACTTTCTCAAGTAAATTTCGAGAGTTGTGCTGCAACTAGACGCAGTGCGATTAAAAATATTCGCAAATTTCTAAATTGAAATGATTTAGATGTTCCTATTTGCATCATTATCTCTTCAAGTAATTTTTCTATGCAATTATATGATGGCATGAAATAATTTCTTTTAACCTAGAGATATTGTTAAATCTCTATACTATTATTATTTATTGTAATTTAAAGCTTAGCATAAGTACACTTAGAACTTCTATTATAGTTCAAAATCTAGTTTTGTTTAATTATAACAAAGGATATTAACTTAACTGAAGTAATTTCAAGACTTAATCTAAATATATGTTAAACTTAAATATCAATATAAAAATATGATAGAAGTTAAAAATAAAAAAATTGAGAGCAGTTTATTGAAGAGGAGTAGAGATAAAAGTAAGAATAGATTGTCTTAAAATACGTCTCCCTACGATTTCTTTAGCCTCTTTCTGCTTTCGAGGCAGAGATATAAATTTAAAATTTAGTTAAATTACGAAAATATGAACCATCGACAATGGTTTGTATCTTATCGTGAAATTCGATCTCGGTGGGCGCAACACAGCACAGTTTCTAAATTTAAAATAAAATATAATTTGGGGGTGCAAATATAAAAATTATACTTAGTGAAAAATTTGTTTGCTGTTGTTGCAGCACACCCCGAGCACAATATAGAATAAGTTTCAAAATTTCCAAGAATTTAGTTAGGGAGCATTAAAATCATAAAAATCTTACTATTGCAAAAAGTTCGTATTTTTACGGTGGCAAATTATAGCATGCATTGAGCACATCGCAGCACAAATTTCGTTGAATACGCAAGATAACGTCTAAAAAAGCTCAAAAGGTTGATAGTCGAGCATTCACACATCAAGAATGCTACACAAAATTTTGTTTATCACGTCTGAATTTCACGTGAAAGCAGAAATTTTTTTACAAAAAAAACCATTTCTTAAAATTATTCAAAAAACAATTGAGGTCGCGATCTACGAAACAGCTGTCTAGTCTGCTTGGTGGTTTGTTCTGCAAAGATCTTGTTGTTGTTGCAACCTCTTGCCTCATGCACTTATTTGGCATTATAAATATAATTTTTAAAAAAAATATCAAAATTATATTATATATTTTTTAGAATAATAAAATGTACAATTTTTTGGGCTTATTACCTTTTGCAGTATTGGGCATAATCGCCAAAAACGATATGGGAGTTTTTGAGCGAAAATTTTTCGCTCATAGCCTCCGAAAACAATTTGGGCATTATGTCCTTAGGAGGTACATATGTCCCTGCACCTTTATTAATTTTCAAATTGGTTTCACATAGAATTCGAACTTCATGGAAAAAAATCGAGTACGATATCTTGTTCCTCGTTGTCGATTTATATATGTATATCAATTATAAGAACTTTTGAGCTTTTTTGATTTCTTTTTGCTTTGTGTAATCGAACACTTTTTGTTCTTTGTGTGTAAGTAACTAATTTATTTCCAACTCACTCTATAGCTGCAATGTGCAAGGCAAGAAGCCAGGCATCATGGTGCCCATTCCACAATATCCACTCTATTCGGCTACTATTGCCGAGTACGGCATGGAGAAAATCGGCTATTATCTGAATGAAGAGTCTAATTGGGGTCTTGACAGAGCTGAACTGCAACGTTCTTTTGATGAGAGCAAAAAAGTTTGCGAACCACGCGCTATTGTTATCATTAACCCGGGTAATCCTACTGGCCAGGTGTTGACACGTGATAATATTGTTGAAATCATCAAGTTTGCCCACGAAAATAAGCTGGTCCTACTCGCCGATGAGGTATATCAGGACAATGTATATGACAAAAATTCAAAGTTTCACTCATTCAAAAAAGTCATGCGTGAGATGGGTGCGCCATACACGAACATGGAGCTGGCAAGCTTTCTGTCAACATCCAAGGGTTTCTTAGGTGAATGCGGCATACGTGGTGGTTATATGGAAATAATCAACATGGATCCAAAAGTACGCGCCATGCTAACTAAATCGCTGACGGCATCACTATGCGGCACCACAGCTGGGCAGGTGGCAGTGAGCGCTTTGGTAGGTTAAAAACAAATTTTAGATTTATATCATTAATTGCGATCTTTGTTGATTTTGCAAGGTTATAATTTGGAGCTTTTTTCATTGGAAAATTTTTTTCATACATTGATTTGACATTATTTAATATTCTCAATTATGTTCCTTTCAGGTCTATCCACCACAGCCCGGTGAGCCTTCCTACGAGCAATACAAGCGCGAAAAAGAAAACACTCTAAAATCGCTCAAGGAACGTGCTGAACTAGTCTACAAAACATTAAACAGTTTTGAGGGCTTCAAGGTGAATGTTGTACAAGGCGCTATGTATGTGTTTCCACGTATTACCATACCGCCCAAGGCTATCGAAGCTGCTAAGGCTAAGAATATGACTGCAGATACCTTTTATGCGTTTGATTTGTTGGAATCAACCGGTAATTTTAAATACCAAAATTGTCTACATTCACAAAACTAATAAAACTTTTCGACCACTTGTCTCTTTTCAAGGCATATGCATTATTCCCGGAAGCGGTTTCGGTCAAAGGCCAGGCACATATCATTTCCGCACTACTATCTTGCCACAAACTGAGCAGCTCAAAGTGATGATGAATAAATTCGGCAAGTTCCATGGAGAATTTATGCAAAAATATAAGTAAAAATAACTTACAAAAGCTGTGTTAAGAGTTCTCTTTTCAAAAAAAGACCACTTGTTTTAAATGAAATAGAAGTTAACTTTGTATATATTAATAAATGTTGAAATGTTTGAAATACTGTGAGGAAAAACTTAATAATTGTTGTTTATATTAAAAAAAAAAAAATGTTTTAAGAGACTAAATTCTGAATTTTTTAAAACATATACTCACTCATACATATACACATACATTCGTATATCAATGTTTGTTGTTAAAATTAGATAACTGTTTGTATATCCACATATGTTTAATGTAATCTGCCCTAATGTAGAAACTTATGTTCAAAACGTTTGTTATATCATAGTTTAAGCTATTTATCATGCTTTGTAGTTTTATAGTAATTATTTTGTTTACATGAAGACAGGGTTTTGATTGTGCAAATTATTTTACAAAAAAATAATCAGAAATTTAATAATTATTACTATTATTTTGATTAAAATTTAAAAAATATATCATGTCTAAAGACAATAATTGGGCTAAATATTGAATAAAGTTTTGTTGTTTTCTGAAAGAGTATGTTGATTATGGTTTCTGTATTTAGAACTCACTCTATAGCTGCAATGTGCAAGGCAAGAAACCAGGCATAGAAAAATAATCACTGCATTATTTAAAAAAGAGGTATTTTCCTATTGGAGACTTATTGAAAATGCTTAATTATATTAAAACTGAATTATTCATATAAAAAATTCCATATACGTAGACAACTCCTGCGAAGTGACATTTCAACATATTTTGACTTTAAAGCAGAATTTTACAAAAAGATATTGTAAATATATGTCAATCATTCGGTTTTGTTATAATATTGTTTTTGGCAAAATAGTGTCAACAGTGCTGAAATTTCATTATCACACAAAATAATCCTAATTTTCCGAATTATAGACTAAAACCTTGAACATTATTTGGAAACGAGACTAAAAAGTATAAAAATTGTATATAAACCTTATGAAAATCTATGTATTTAATGAAAGAAACTAATGATAGTTTCATGGACTGCATTAGAAAAAAATTTAAGTAAATCGCTAGCATGAATCAATAGTTATCTTAGTCACCGACTTTTAAAGCATGATTTCCATGAAAGCATGTTAAAAAATAAAACAATGATTGTTAAAGATGTCGACTAAAACCGCTCAAAAACGGTTGGTGATATCAATCCCATGATTCTAAAACCAATTTTTATTCATATTACCTTTCTGAACATTTGCCCTTATTCTTGTTGTCACCTCGCCTATGTGAGAGTTCTCATACTCGTGTCACGTCACTAGAAATCTGGTATTCTTGTTGTCATGTGACTTGAGTTTGTGATCTACGCAATTATATTTTTAGAAATAGCTTCCTTTTAGTCATTAATCTCTACCTAAGCATTCAAAATTAATTTCAGTTAGCTTCTTCTTAAATACCTAAAACGATTTTTAACCAGTGTGAGCGGTTAACAAAGTTGAAGATTCTGTATATTGGATATTCAGAAAGGTCATCTTCATTGAGGAACCAGTTGCCTAAAAGGCGAAGGCGGTTTTGAGCTAGATAGATGCAGAGGATTCATAGTGGATTCTTCCTTCTCTTTATATCTGCAGCTACTGCAAAAGTCATTATGGAAGATATTTAATCCTTGCGCATGTTTGCCAATCAGGCAGTGCCCTATTAAGACCCCTATCATGGTACTGATGTGGTCTCCACTAAGAGAAATTAGTTCTTTTGAATGTTTAAGGATTTGCCGCGTTGTATTACACTTGCTTACTGCTAACCACCTGCGGTTGGTTGTATTGCGGGATAGCTCGAGCTTAAGAAGTTTGCAATAAGTTTCCACAGTTCGATTTGCTTCAGATGTTGAGTATCGATATACGTAAATTTTGAAAAAAGTTACAGTGCAGTGAAACAAAAAAATACTTTTTTTCGATAATTTCAAAACTAAAATATCCCAATAAACATTGCGGCGAGGGGTGATTGGTTAACGAATCGTTTATAAATAGTTTTTTCGTATTATTTTCGAATAGTTTCGTCTTAATCAGAGGTTGGCCTGATGCTTAAAGAAAGCATCAATTAAAATTATGCTTTGTTAAATAGCATTTAAAATATTTTTAGCCTCCCACGAAATTTTATTCAAACTAATTGTTTTTTTTCGATTCATCGATTTGCTATCAAATCACCCTTCAAAATTTTTGTGAGTCGCTAGCGAATCACTTTTTTCAATTTCAGGGACTCGCAAGCAATTTGCTTCGCTCATTTTTAGCAATTCATTAACGAGTCATTACTTTTATTTTTAGCGATTCGTTACCAAATGACTTGAGTTATCTTTAACGATTAGTAGCGAACTGCTATGTCCCCAAGTATTTCCAATATTTATCTTTCTTATTTAATTAACTAAAAAAATTTTGAATTTAATGGGTATTGAAATATGATCATTTTTATTAAATTAAGTAAATGTATTTTGTTTTTATATAAGTATAAGAACTTTCTTTAAAATCCCCGAAGTTTAGAAATTTATCATTTGAATTTTTGAAAATACTGCTTGCATTTCTTTCTACAGTTCTATTATAAATTTGGTCTCAAAATTGATTGTTTTTCTTAGATGACGTTTATTTTGTTGTAAGAAATTTAAATGCGCTGAATTTTTCTAACGAACTTAAGTTTTCGCAATCAGTAGTTAGATGCGTAAGGCGTTGCATATTATAACTTAAAAATTTCTTTTCATACAAAGTCGGTAAGCTACTTACAAAGCTATTTAGGAGGACACCAGCTTCTCTCAAGTTTTCTTCCTTAAATTCAATCAAAAGTTTAATTGCCTTAAATAACTTTCGAAAATGAGGATATCTTTGTCTGTGTTTTTATGCGTAACAAGTTAATCTGTTTTTCTCTGAATTTTCAGGAGAATTCCAAAATCAAATTTCCCAGGAATCTTTAAGCTTGGTGGACGAAAGTCCCACAAATTTTTTCAATATGCGAAGGATAAAATCCAAGAAAAATTCATTTATAAACAAAATAAAAATTCTTAATAATATTAATATTTACTAATTAATAAATTTATTTTACAACAAATAAATCATACACGTCTAACTGAAGTAACACAAATGGGCATTTGCAGAAAAAATCTACCGTGACCAAAAAATAAAAACTTATTATTTTATTATATCGTTTAAGAGAAACATTTTAATTTTGTTAGTTTCAGCAATTTCTACATAAATTCATAAACCATGATGATGCTTGATATTTGATTTCTGCACTGTTTCACAAATGTAGTTTTTCTTTTTCGTAAATGTTTCGTAAGCTTTTTTGTTTTAGTAAAAATGGAAGGCATTGGCTAAAGATAATGAAAATATTGTTGAGGCAAGGAGAGGACAATATATTAAATTTATTTTTTAGTTACTAAATTACATAATTACTTGACTACCCAATTACTTAATTACCCAAATTAACCATACTGGAAATTTTAGTAACGTAACGCCAGATCAAAAATCCTAATAAAAAAAAGACCAGAAAAGATTTTAAAATTTAATCACTTGGAAAATAAACTTGTTATTTTAAAACCTTCTAAAAAAAGTTTTATACCTAAAGTTTTGCCCAATTCAGAGAGTTTTGCAAATTTTGTAATCAAAGTCAGAAATCACTTTCGTTTTTTGTAACGTAACGCCGCACATATTTTTACTTATATCTTTAGATCCTTAGGGTTAATAATTGTCATTGTTTTTACTTAATATAGTGCTACTTAATAACTACGCAAATATTTAAAAAAACTTAGAATTCTTAGTTTTTAAGACAGTATGCCACTAATTTCCAATTATATATTGTACTATAAAAGAAATTATTCTTAATGTACTAATTACTATCGAATAAATCAAATCAAATCAAATCAAAACTATTTAAAAATTACACTTTTTCATTCTATTTTTTAATATTTATTGGTACAAATCGTCCGTAACGTCAGTTTGGAAATGCCCATATATTACTAAATGAAGAACCTGAATTTTTCTAGATTTTTTTTTTTTTTTGCTTTTTCAATTTTGGTTATTCGTTAACGAATTTATGTTTTTAATATGACGATTCGTTAATGAATTGCTTCTTTCAAAATTGACGATTCGTTAACGAATTCATTTTTTAGTTTTGGCGAATCGTTCACGAATTGCTTTTGTCGGTTGAACGATTCGTTAACGAAGGAGGCATTTCTCCCGCTCGCTATATTATAAGTGAATCGCATATGATATTTGCTAGTGAATACAATTAACGAGAAAGCTATAAGTAAACGATATCATAAGTGAATCATTATGTTTGTTGGGATGAAGAAAATTTTGAAAAAAATCACAAAAACGCATCGAAAATTGTCTATCTGAAAATATTTTTTTTTTAATGTTCACAAGAAGTTAAAGATAAAGAAAAAGCTTTTGTTTAAAAAAATTAATATGTATATAAAATAAAAAATATTTTTTTACGATAGCTCGGAGTTTTGTGCAAATTTTGAGTATGCCATTATGGTGCACTTTTGAACTGTACGAGGTATATTTTTTGTTTAATCAAAATGCATGGAATCACTTGTCACTTTGTGTGGAAGATGGCCAGTTCTGCCGTTTTACAATTTTTAAAAGTAGTAAAATTTCAGTTTTTTTGGGAGTATTTTTGCAGTTTTAGTAGTACTTTAGTAGTTGGAAATACAAAAAGTAGTATCTTATCAGAACACACTAATAATGATATGAAGTTTCATTATTTTTCCTTTTCTTAATTTTCCTTCTTTTTTCATTTAGGTTAGGTTAAACCGGATGCCTTCGTGAAGGCTCACATAGACCAATTCAGGTCCTTAGTAGTACCTGTAGCGAACAAAAGGAACCTTTGTGTTTGTTTTAAAAGTCTTTAAAGATTTGCGTTGAGTTCGCAAACCTTAGGAGGGATTCTAGAGACACCCTGGCTACATCTTTAAGCGACGGGAATGTCGATGAGCCTAGGTATTTTAGTCTCGATATAAGTAGGGCGGGGCATGTGCATAGTAGGTGCTCCATGGTCTCCACTGTGCCCGGTTCCTTGCACTTCCTGCAGTTGTCATCCGTGGTGATGCCAAGCTTCCTCGCGTGGGCTGCCGTCATGCAGTGACCAGTGAGCATGCCCACTAGTGTCCTGCAATCTTTGCGCGGGCGTGCCAAGATGAACAGAGTTCGTTTTCTTTTTTCATTTAATGCATTCAAAAATTAAACAAAAAAAAAAATTTTTAAAAAAATTATTTTGAATATGTGAAACTATTCTTATATTACAATTCAATATTTAAATTATAACATACGAAAAAAACAATCATAAAAAAAATTTTAGAAATATTGAATATATGGGGCATTATACAAAATTTGCCACCAACATTTTTTTTGCCCCATAAAAATTTATTTTATGGTTCATTATTCAAAAATATTTGATACGAATTTTTTATGTCAATATAAAACGAGGAGTTTTCGAAAAAAAAATTTTATATTACGTTTTTAAAAAAGGACATTTTTTCAATCGCCTATACTGCAATAACTGATCAAGATAAAAAATTTTTACCAAAGAAGACATGTGAGCCTTTTTGTTAGCTTTCGAATAATGTTTACTAAAACTTAATCATATTATTGCGAAAAGTAGAGATTTGCAACATATTGGTTTTTTTTTAATTTGGACCTAATTTTTTTATTTTTATATATATTAATATTCATCATCCTTCGTCTAAGGCCTTATCAGCCTCTTTAATAAAATTTTGAAAAACTGTCATTAATTGCACAAGACTTGGAGCTAAACTTTTTTGATAAATTCCCTTCAAAGAAATTAAAACTTTATCATTGAATTTTAATCGATATACAATTTGTTTACAATGCTCTATGATATATTGTCGACATATTTGCTTCATATTAGACATTTCTGTTTGAATATTCTGTGCTACTTTTTTATTAGAATTGCTGAATTTGATCCAATATATTTTTGATTTAAAATAAATAAATTTCTTCATCATTAAAATTCAGTTTTTTTAAAATCATCGGAGCAGTACTTTATTTGACAAAATTTTGTAATACTATATTACTTTAAACAACCAATTTGTTATTGGAACTAAAACATGTATCCTTGTTTTCTCTGATTGAAACACAAGATTTATGTTATTAGTAATATTTAAAATGTATGCGAAAAAACTGAAATATATTTTATTAAATCATTAAGTTCATGACATATACTTTGAGCTAGATCTAAATAAGCTTTGAGTTTATATTGCAAAACATAGTCTTGTTTGAGCCTATTTTTTGTTCAAGCCAGGTTAATTCGGTTACCCAAATTGGTCGAAAATATTGCGGGTTTTTTTTTCTCTTATTTGTCCATAGTTCTTCCTCACCAAATTCATCAAATATTTGCTTTAAAGATTCAAAAGAATCAGTTGTAGATGAACAAGAAAATTTCTGCAATAGCCGCTCTCTGCTATTTAGAAATAGTAATACTTTTTGTGTTTGGGGAGTATAGTAGTATTCACGACTCAATAGGAGTAAAATACTACAATTGTAGTACTTTCGACAGCGCTGAAGATGACGTAGTTCTCGTCTAATCACGGCCATCTTCTATACTTCGTACAAATTCTATAAAGTAAAACTTATTTTTACAATTGCCATTACAATAACCGTAAGCAATACTATTACCAATGCCATTGTCATTATCAGGGCTAGGATTTTGATGACATGTCATCTTTTTCTGCTGCATTTAAGACATTTCCTGGTTATTTAGAAAGTCAATTTATGTTTCCTAAATTCCAAGTATGAAAAGTTTTAAGGTAATTTTTTCGTTATTTTTCATCGTTTTAGTGTAATTTTAGTGTAATTTTAAAATAATTTTTTTCGTTTTTTTCATACTAAAAAATGTAAATATGCAATTTTTAAAACATATTCCTTTAACAATAGAGTCTCTTTAATCAAAAACATTACCTCTCGGTAAAGGAGTGTCTTTGTTTATAGACCTTAATGAAAAAAAAGGTCTGCGCTTGGTGAAACTGACGAAAATATATGTAGAAAGATGAAACAAGTGTTAGATAAAAACTCAGGATATACTACTTTTTATCTACTCTATTTTTATGCTCCATTGCTGAGCATTATTAGGGTGTAAAATTTTTAGGGGGGGGGAAGGAGTTTTTCTGTTTACAAAAACATTTTGCCAGATAATCGACGTTCTTTAAATTTTAATAACTTAAAAATATACTATTGCAAGGTACTGTAAAGCTATGTATAAAAATTATATAAAATAAATTTGCAGTTTACTAATGTTTTATTTTTATATCTTTATTTTATGTTTGTTTTTTATGTAATTGTTTGCATTTTTTAGGTAGTTTTTGTCGGTTTTTACGTCATTTTCTGCAGTTTTTAGGTAATTTTTTGCAGTTTTTTAGGTCATCAAAATCCGAGCCCTGGTCATTATCATTGCTATTACCATTATTAATAACATAACCATAACTATTGCACATGCCATTACATTCCCATTACATTACCACTACAATTGCCATTACCGTTACTATTACCATTGACATAACCATTACCATTGTCATTATCATTACCATTTTAAATACTATAACCATCACTATTGCAATTACCATTACTGTTACAATTACCATTACAATACCATTACCATAACCATTGTCATTAATAATGCCATTACCATTACCATTATCATTACCATTACCATTACCATTTCCATTACTATTACCATTACCATTACCATTACCATTACCATTACCATTACCATTACCATTACCATTACCATTACCATTACCATTACCATTACCATTACCATTACCATTACCATTACCATTACCATTATCATTACCATTACCATTACCATTGCCGTTAATAAAACTATTTCCATTTCCATTACCATTACCATTATCATTACTATTACCATTATCATTATCATTACCATTACCATAACCATTACCATTACCATTACCATTACCATTATCATTGCTGTTACCATTACCATTATCATTACCATTACCGTTACCATTACCATTACCATTACCATTATCATTACCATTACCATTACCATTACTATTGCCATTACCGTTACCGTTACCACTACCATTTCCACTACCATTACCATTACCATTACCATTACCATTACCATTACCATTACTATTACCATTACCATTACCTTTACCATTATCATTACCATTACCATAACCATAACCATTACCATTACCATTACCATTACCATTACCATTACCATTACCATTACCATTACCATTACCATTACCATTACCATTACCATTACCATTACCATTACCGTTACCATTTCCATTATCATTATCATTACCATTACCGTTACCATAACCATTATCATTACCATTACCATTACCATTACCATTACCATTACCATTACCATTACCATTATCATTACCATTACCATTACCATTACCATAACCATTACCATTACCATTACCATAACCATAACCATTACCATTACCATTACCATTACCATTACCATTACCATTACCATTACCATTACCATTACCATTACCATTACCATTACCATTACCATTACCATTACCATTACCATTACCATTACCATTACCATTGCCATAACCATTGCCATTACCATTACCGTTACCGTTACCGTTATCATTACCATTTCCGTTACCATTACCATTACCATTACTATTACCAGTATCATTATCATTACCATTACCATTACCATTACCATTACCATTACCATTACCATTACCATTACCATTACCATTACCATTACCATTATCATTATCATTACCATTACCATTACCATTACCATTACCATTACCATTACCATTATCATTACCATTACTATTATCATTACCATTACCATTACCATTACTATTACAATTACTGTTGCAATTGGCATCACATTTCAATTAATCTGTCTTGAATTTAAATTAATATATCCCGAATTTTGGAATTTCACTTGATCTTTTCTTAATTTCAAATGGAATTTAAATAAATTCTTCAAATTTATCTATTTTGACTTACAAATAATTTATGAATTTAAAATGGAATTCTGACTTTCATTTTATCTTTTTGGAACTTAAACTAATATTTTTTTAATTGCAATTGGTCTTTTCTGAATTTTAAAAAAAAATATTTTAAATCTTAGTTGATCTTTTCTGAATTTGAATTAATCTTTTCTGAATTTCAAATGGAATTTCAAAATTTCAATAGATCTACTCGGAATTTCAAACGGAATGTCTTAAAATTGATATTTTATCAATTCCAATTAATTTTTCTGAATTTCAATTGATCTATTTTGAATTTCAATTGATTTTTTCTAAATTTTTAATTGAATTTCATAAAAATTATCTTTTCTGAATTTCAATTGATATATGATCATTTCTAAACTGGCGTTACGTACGATTTGTACGAAGAAATATTTGGAAAATGGAATGAAATTGAATGAATTTTAAAAAGGCTTTTTTATATTTGCGTAGTAATTAACTAGCACTATATTAAGTAAAAAATGACCTCAATCAATCCTAAAGATTTAAAGATATAAGCAAAAACGTGCTGGCGTTACGTTACAAAAAACGGAAGTGATTTTTGACTTGGATTACAAAATTTTAAAAGCTCTCTGAATTGGACAAGACTTTTCGTATACAATTTTTTTTAGAAGGGTTTAAAATAGGCTCCGCGACATAACTCCTAACGAAATAACTCCTAACAAAATAAATTAAAGAACTCCTAAAATTTCCCATACAAAGTTAGGAGTTATTTCACATGAAAGAGAGACCTAAGTGTTAGGTGTTCTTTCATAAATGTTAGGAATTATTTCATCTTTGACTGTTAGGTGTTTGTTCATTATGTAATAACTCCTAAAAAATTGCTGATGAAATAGGTAATTAGGATTTTTTTGCCCTTAGACGAAATGTGGTTTTAAAATTCCGTACAAGGTAAAACCATTTTATCGGTTCAAATATCATTTTATGTGGTGGGGCAATATTTCATATTAAAACAAGATCCCAAATTTGGACCCTTATTTAATTTTTCGTTTTGTGTGCATTTTCCCAGAGGTCTAGAGCCTTTCCTGCTCGCTTTATGGTCGCGGCCAGGTAGTCGCGCCGAACGTGGGCCGTCGCGGAGGGTCGCGCCGAACGTGGAGTGGCAACGCAATATACTTTCTCGCTATATGGTCGCGACCAGAAAAACCACAATTTTTTTTAATATTCTAAAAATTATGACTTAATTCATCATTTCCGCTTAGGTTTTATTTCATAATGAACATACTCCTAAATGTTAGGTTTCATTTCATCTTTTCTTTAGGTCTTATTTCACCAGGTGTTAGGAGCTATTTCATCTTTCAACGATAGGACTTATTTCATTTACTGTTAGGAATTCTTTCATTTGGAGTTATTTTGTTAAGACTTATTTCGTTAGGAGTTATTTCGCGGAGCCTTTAAAATAACATAAGTTTATTTTCCAAGTGATCAACTTTAAAGTGTTCTCGGGTTTTTTTATTAGGCTTTTTGATCTGGCGTTACGTTAGTTAAATTTCCATTGTAGTTCCATTGGGTCATTAAGCAGATAGTGAAGGAACTATGTAATGTAGTAGTTAAAAAACAAATTTAATATATTGTACTTTCCTTGCCTTCCATTTTTACTAAAACAAAAAAGTTTACGAAACATTTACTAAATATTTAAGAAAAAGAAAAACTATATTTGCCAAACAGTGCAGACGATTTGATCATCATGGTAAATTAATTTATGTATAAATTGCCTAAATTAATAAAATTAAAATGTTTCTCTTAGATAATATCATCAAATAATACATTTTTAATAAGCTTTAATATTTTGGTCACGGTAGACTCTTCTGTGGAAATGCCCATATTGTGAATATTCCCGGCGAATTAATTTTTGTCGAAAATAAAGTCCTGCTATTCCTTTACGGGGAACAAACAGCAAACTCAAACAAACAAGAATAGAAGTCCCGAGGAAGGGTCTGTTGGGTAGAACTGGCGTTCTAATATCGTTTTGATAAAATCGATGGAGTTGTTTTCTTGGTGCAAGAGAACTGCATTACGCTCCAAAAAAACCAACTAAACTTACCAATGTTTGCTGCACATTACTTAACATATGCATTTATTTTAAATGTAATACTGTTTAATTTAAATGTAATACTTAGAATTCTACCACCCAAGGAAGTGTTGTGATGTCCTTAGTCGCACCCCAGTATTTGACTGCTGCACAAAACATCAAAAATATAAAATAAAAAATAATATTTAATAAATTTTAAGCCATTTATATATAAACCAAAATTTTCTAAATCAGTAGTTTTAGGCAAAAATCAAATTCTAACATTTATAGAAAGAACACCTCCTTTTCCCTCGGGGAAAAACTCCCAATTTCCCCAAGTTTGTTTCGAATTGGAGAAAAGAAAAATTTCCTGGGAAGTTTTTGTTAAAGAATTCACGGGGAATACTATTTTAGAATCGAATCTAGACAATAACAAACAAGTTTTGATTTGAAATGTTGAAAAAAATGCTATGCTTTTCCAACGCAAATATAAATTCTTAGGTTTTATTTATAAATTATGTTTAATATACAGCTACTTTATGCGAAGCGTATGGCTTCAACCATTAGGCGTAAAAATACATACATATTTTTGAAACTATAAAATTAATAAATTTAACATTTTTTTAAAATTTTAGTTTTATTATAATGCATTATTAAATTAATTTAATTTCAATAAATTACACGCAGAATTATAAGACTTAAGTTTAATTGAATTTTATGGTCTATATTACTTCATACAATTACATACTTTTTTTTCTTTTAAGTATTTAAATAGCTTACTTAGTACATAGTTAAGTTTGAGTTTTGTGTTTAATCATAGTTGTTTTTATTGTTTGTTTTATGAAGGTCGTTATTATTAAATATGTATTAAGTTAAGATTTCAGGGATTGTTTTTTATAAATTAACCAAAGAGATTACTTAGAAATTAGTCACTAGTTTTCATACGCTTTACGGGGCCCTCGCTGCCCTGCGAATTGGAGTCTTCAGAAAATGGCATACTGGATACAAAGTCGGTGGCGCCCTGTGAGTCGCTGACCATTGAAAAACCTAGAAGTTAGAAGCAAAATGGTAAAGGTTATTTAAAAAAATTTTAAGAAAAATAAAGTTAAGGTATGCAATTTTGCCCATTACACAGGGATCACACAAGTTATAATTTTATTGATAAAATTTCATTGAATCTCTTCATTGATTGTTCTTGCATTATATGAATGTTTCCATTCAAAAATGATCTAAGCCAAGTATAAAGTGTGATCCCTGAGATTCTCTATACTAGCCAAAGTATTTTTCTTTTATGATCAACAATTCTAAATGCAAACATTTGTCAACTTTTTGTCTACGCTTGCGACTCACAAGTGTTCGAATCCTCCGCCGTGAGTCCGGCATAACTGGGAGTTATCTGTGGCGGAGTTGGTGTACCCTTCTGAGAGTTCTCTTTGTCATTCTTCGATATGGTAATCTTTTTCTTCTCCGAATTAGATATTGGCACCCATTTGTAGATTTTCATTGTTGTGTCCCCGATGGTCACCCATTTCTTTTCCCTGTAAAGTGTTTGAGAACAAAAGTAATGAAGTATTTTTCACCCAGCATTTTGAATACCACTTACCAATGTCGAACTTTGTCAACCGCTTGCATTACTCGTTTGATGTCATCCTTCGCTCGACTGCGTGTTTCTGCGCGCACACTTCTCGACATTTCGCTAACTTAATTTTTTTATACAATTTTAGATCTAATTTATACAATTTATTTGAGTAAGTTTTTTAAGAAATTTCGAATTGAAAAAGTCCTCAGCAGCAAGCAGTACGTAAATTTTGGGCAAGATGAACGATGTAAACACACGAAATAAAATTTAACGAAAATGGCCGCTTGCGAATAGTAATCGAGCAGTGACAGCTGGCAGATTAAGGGTACGTTTACAGATTTTCTATTTAAACACAGCTCTAACAATTTAAGTTTGTGTATAAATTTATATATCTATGTCGTAAAGTGCATGCCACACACAGCGGACACGGACAAATTTGTTGTTGTTTTCGCGGGTAAAAGAAAAAACTGGAAATTGAGAGAGCTTCTCACTCATAAAAAAATTTCCAGGCAACCGACAAAAATGTTCACGGCCCAAAGCTGAAAACAATTTGGACAACGGTTGCATTTTCTTGATGTTTTACGTTTAGTAGTAATAAAACTGCACTGCAGTAGGAAATGTACTATTTGAATTCATCAGTAAAGGCGAATTTACACATTTCACTTGAAACGATGGTAGTGAACTTTGAACGATGACAGTGAATCAATTTTTAATTTACATTATTCAAAATGTAAATTTAAAATTTGGTGGATTGGTCAAAATATATTCGTGGGCTGATTAATTTTATTGACGTTTAAAAAATTAAATAAAGAAAAGCCGTTCAGCAATTAAATAAAAAATATATAAACTTTCAACTTAAAGTTATGTTAACACCTTTCAATTGTGTTTCGGAACGAATAACACATCAGTTTCATTTGCTTTCACTTTCATCAAAAGTAGGAAGAGCTTCTACTTCTTTCACTGTTCAATGTAGATGACAATCATCTTCATTTTAAAGATGAAACTCTACATTTTTCAAATCAGATGATTCATCCAAAGTGAACAATGATAGTGAATCGTGTAAATTCGCCTTAATGCTATGTTTGTTGTTATGTATTGAATTGTACGCTGCTAGTGCTATACATGGCTTAAATGGTATTTATTTATAAAAAGAAGAAGAGTACTTGACGAACATACAAAATGCAGCCCGGCTAGCTGCAGCAAATGGATTCAACTGAACAGCTGAATATTATTAGTGATTGTAGTGAATGTAATATTAATGATTTAATATATTGTTTTTTTAGTGATTGTGTATTTTTTATAATTAAAAATATGAACGTAAAATGTGTATATGATGTTATTTATAAAAATGTATACATTTTTTTCACTATATTTTCCATTTATAAACTATTCCATTGCATATATGAAAGTAACACGTCATTGTATATAGTATTTTTAGTGCTTGTATGTACAGCTGCAGTTGACTCTTTCACCATTGTATTTTAGGACAATCGTCAAGAGAAAATGTGAGCAGTAGATTTACTGATGGTATAACTGATCAAGCTAGTCATACATTACAGCCGCGTAGTTAACAAATAAACTGTTTGTATATACAGGGTTGTCAATATTCGAAGCGCCCATCTGGCAACACTGTAACTTTCCGCAGTGATGCCAAATCGACTAATGACATACCGCGTTTGAAGCGTCATTCCAAGCAAATGTTTACAATGGAACAGTACACGCCACGCGAACGCTCTAAAATTGTTGAAATTTACATTCAACAAAACAAGTCAATAGTGAAAACTCAACTCAATGAGCGATGAAGCTCATTTTCAGTTGAACGGAACGGTAAACAAACAAAATTGCCGTATTTATGCCACTGAAAATCCACAAGAGATTCAAGAGGTACCTCTTCACGATGCAAAAGTCACTGTTTGGTGCGGCGTTTGTGCTAAAATGTTCATTGGGCCGTTCTTTTTCGATGATGATAATGGCCACAGAGTTACTGTCAATCAGGAGCGTTATCGCGATATGATAAACAATTTTTTCATGCCAATCGTTCGTCGAAAGCGTATCAGGCACTACTGGTTTCAACAAGACGGCGCGCCACCACACACAAGCCGCACTACAATCGATTTTTTGAAGCAATTGTTCCCTGGCCGTTTGATGTCAAAAAATGGTGATTTCGATTGGCCGCCAAGATCACCAGATTTAACGCCTCCAGACTTCTTTTTGTGGGGTTATTTGAAATCAAAGGTTTACGTCAACAAGCCAAAGACCCTAGAAGAGCTGAAAACCAACATCCGTCAAGAAATAACCGCCATTCCCATCGAAATGTTGAAGAAAACCATGGAAAATGCTGCAAAACGGGCACAATATGTCGTAGAGGCCAATGGCGACCATTTACGAGATATCATATTCAAGAAATAATGTAAGCAAATCTACTTGAACCCAATTAAATGATATTCATGACGAACAGACAAAAAATTGTGGTTTCTTTGATTTATTTAAAAATAAAATGGGCACTTCGAATATTGGCAACCCTGTACATATATATTGTAATATCGTTTAAATTGTTAAAATTTACAATATTCTAAGAGATAAGGTTATGGCTATTAATTGGAGTAGAAATATTACTGAAATGTTCATAAATGAATTTCAAAGCCAACCGGCTTTGTGAGATATTCTTAAAAAAATTGTAAATACTTTATCATTAGTGAATCTTAGCTTCTTTTATAAATTTATCATCCCTTTCTTATGTCCGCCAATTCTCCATGGCTTAATCCAGCAGGATCTTTTTTCGCTTTTTTAACTCCATCCAAAGTTTCATCAACTCAACAATTGTTTTTATTGTGACCATATCGTTGTCATCTATATATGTGGTTACACTTCCTGCATACATATTGGCCAATGTAATTAATTTTAAACCCCGGAGATCAGAATTTAACCCATCAATTTTAAATGCAAATAACACCACTTATAAACAACCTATAGAGGGTAGCCGTTTTATTGAATCGATTGCATAAAGGAGCATAACCAGCACGAAATAGTAGCAGAAACGTAGTAAATTTAGCTTCCGCCATTATCGAACAGAAAACTACGTGTAGCATGCCGTGGAAAAAACAATGAGAGAGAGGAAAAAAATGGCGAAAATTCCAATGTTTGACGGACAAGCAGACACCGTGTGACATGCCCCTAAGCGATAACGGCTTAACTGCTTTATTCTGTGCAACGAAAATGCACACCAACGACAAGCAAGACACGCGAAGCAATAGAATTTCATACAGAAAAAAGTAATGCTTCTCGTGTCTTGCTTGTCGTTGGTGTGCTGCTTCGTGATACAAAATAATGCGGTAAGACTGAATATAAAATCACCTATTTTCCATACAAATAACACTAGAAAAAAGCTATTTCAAGCAATTTAGTGCAACTTTTATTCTGCTTTTTAAATGTGTCACCCTATGTATCGTCAGTACTTCTGAAATTCGAAGTTAATTTTTTTGTCATATGTCAATAACAAATATAATCAGCAAAGTCAATAAGTAAAGGATTGTAAGTCTTTCTATATATTTAGTTATAATATAGCAATTATAATCATTTACATCTCTTTTATTCAAGAAAATATCAAAGGAAAAGCTATTAGCCTGGACTGCTGTAGCACAGAAATGTCAAAATAAAATGCTTATAAAAGCCAGCATGGACGCAGTTCGAAAAGCATGTTTGCATATGCAAAAAGGAGCTTTTTTTATGAGCATGAACATGGTATTATGCTATGATGATTCCCCAAATATTTCGGTTTTAGCGATAGCCATTAGGTAGCTAGAATGGTTTGAAAAATTATCTTAAAATTGGGTACTGTATAGATAATTTTTTGCCATGATATTTTTAGTAAAAAAAACTCTCACAAATAGTGCAAATCAAAGAATTACAGAGTTCTGCATCAACATTTTTAGAAAAATTGCCATAACAAAAGATATTAAGTTTAATGCAGTGATTTTTTGAATATTTTTGTAAAATATGTACAACTTTTCCATCTTTTGCCTGATTTACCATTGCGAGGAATCATTAGAAAGCTGCTTTTCATTCCTGACACTAATTTACCCTTATAGGTCCATTTTTATGCTGTCGAACATTAGTCTAATTGACTGAATTTGTTAAAATTTTAGAATAAACTTATTCAAATCGTATAGAAGGAGAATGCACCAACGAGTCTATGAACTCTAAAGGCAAACAAAATGCTAAGTATAACTCGTCGGTTTCTTTGTAAAACTCACCAAGTACACTAAATTACCTGTCTTTTACTGAGAGATCTCTAAAAGATATTAAGACGCCTCTCAAAATAAATTGTCCGGTTTACCCCTCGTAATAAACTTTGGTTTATGTTATATTCCCCAAATTATGGTATTCTCCAAATATTTCGGCTTTAGCGATAGCCGTTAGGTAGCTAGAGTGGTTCGAAAAAACCTATAAAAATCGCGCTTTGTATGGATATTTTTTTGCCATGATATTTTTGGTAAAAAAAATTGTCACAATAAGGGTAAATTGAAGAATTGAAGAATTGAAGAAATTATAGAGCACTGCTTCAAAATTTTGGGAAAACTTGCCCTTACTCAAAAGATATTCAGCCTGATTCTGAACAATTTTTCCCAGGTAATCGGAAAAGAGAGTCTATATTTTTAAGATAACAAATAAAGACATATTTTTTTCACACTCATGATTATTGACGGTTGATGAACAAATTTGCATTAAAAATTTCCAAAATGATCTAGAACTTTGTCTTAAAAATTAAAACTTTCAGATTCCCCGGAAAAAATTATTCAGAATTGGGCTGATTAAGTTTTTGCTGTGCTTTTTTTTAATATTTTTTTTATAATTTTTATCAAAATATAATTTGATATCGTAGAGGTACATTGCGAATGTGTCTTTTATTGGATTTCAAAGATTCATTTGTATCACAAAAATTCAGAAATATATATATTTCTATAGAAATTACTTTAATGTATACAAAAATGTTAGAAATAGATTTTAGCACAGTTTTTCTTTGTAGTCACTCATGACTTTTTCGTGTCTTTTGTGTTTGACATGGAGTAACATTATATTATTTAACTGTGAGTTGTTGAATAGATAGTTCATTTTAAAAAATATTATTAAAGAAGAAAATGTTTTTTGTTCCTCGCAAGTGAAATACAAATCAGTTACCGAACAAAATCGAAATTAAATTGAGTGTCGAAAAGATTTGCTATCGTAAGAAATTTTTTTTTATTCTTCCGTAAGTTGGTATTTCAAAATATATTAAACACAAAAAAATTCACAAAATGTTACGAAAAACCAAATTAAAAACATGAAAAATATAAACTAATAAAATGTATTCTTTAAATTAATATGTCTTTTAGAGTTCTTGGTGATTTTTACCAAGAAACCGACGAGTTATACTTAGCACTTAGAGTTCGTAGGACTCTTTGGTGAATTCTCCATCTATACGACTTCAATAAGTTTACTCTAAAATTTGAACAAATTCAGTCAATCAGGTTAATATTCGACAACATAAAAATGGGCCTATGAAGGTATATTAGTGACAGGAATAAAAAGCAGCAGTCAGCACCTTTCTAATGATACCTCGGAATGGTAAATCAGGCGAAAGATGTAGGAGTTATACGTATTTAAATAAAAATTTTAAAAAAATTTAAAAAATCACTGCAAAAAATTAATATCTTTTGTGCTCGGGCAAATTTTCCAAAGTTTTGATGCAGAGCTCTGCAATTCTTCAATTTACACTATTTCAGATAATTTTTTTTACTAAAAATATCATGGCAAAAAAATTATCCACAAAAAATGAGTATTTTAGAGGACCATTCTAGCTACCGAACAGCTATTGCTAAAGCCGAAATATTTGGGGAATGATCATAATATAAACCAAAATTTATTTTGAGGGGAAGACCTGGACAACTTTTTTTGTGAGACGCTTTAATCTACATCAATAACTGGTATAATTCAAGAATGCCAAGAAGCGACAACTCTCTTTTTAAAATATTTTTTGATGGATTATATTGATTTTGGCCTTTTTAACCCAAATCTGGGAAAATTTCCCAGATTTACAAGTTATAAGATCTTGTAAAGAAATTGGTTAACAAGTTATAACCCTCCAAAGTTGGAAAAATTGCTTACAAATCTTGCTGTTTTTTTAGTTTCCCGCATTATGGGTATCAAAAGAAAGGTAATACGAAAAGGTTTCCTGTTTATAAATGCACTACTTTAAAAATGGGGTTATCTTAAAAAGTTATGCATGGATTTTTATTTTTGATATCATGTTGGATTGGTATTGTCATTACCTTTCTTCTGATACCCATAAAAAATAGATTTGTTGAAAAATTGGGCCATTTTTTCTAACTTCGGAGGCCTATAACTTCTTAACCAGTTGTGAACGGCCTGCAATTTTTTAGATTTGGATTTAAGAGGCTAAAATTCATATAATCCGCAAAAAAATTAATAAATAGAGCTGTCGTTATTCTTGAAATGTTCTCGATAACTTAGTTCTGTCTTAAGTTGACTTAAGCTATTATTGCTTGTGAACACATATTTATCTGTGGCGATAAGCAATCAAAGCTTCCCCTCCTCATAGCAGCAAGTGTCAAATCATATGGAACATAAACAGTTAGTTGCTCACCGCTGAGTCACTCAAAACAAGAGGAGAGGAAGTGTAGTTACTTCCGAAACATTCCGTCTAGTCTGCTGTGCGATTGACTTTCTAGAGATTTGTTGTTATTGCCTTACTTAATAAATTACTTGACCTTAAGCTCTTAATAACAACCTTGTAATAACAGCTTAAATCTGATTTCAAAGTTCCGAGAAATCTTGCTTCAAAGTTTTCAATTTCCATATAAATTAAATGAAAGGGTCTTTAGTTTTTGTGTTAAAACTTTGGCTAAGACCATGCTAGAAGCTCGGGCTTGTGTGCTTATAATGGTAAATGCATGGAACATAGCTAAATCAATAACTCAATTCTGTCTAAAGTCGACTTAAGCTTTTATTGCTAATCGAGCAATAGCTATTATGATTAAATGAAGTTTTATTTAAGTTCGTGTTTTGATTCATTAGAAAATATTAAAATTTATAAATTTTTCATTAAAAAAAGGTTAACCCATTCAATAAGGATTTCTTAAAAGATACAAGCTCCATCAATGGCCTTTGGGCATGAAATTGCTATAGCGTCTCCTTTTTTGTGGCAACTACGAATAACGGAATTAAATAGTGCGTAAATAAGCGTATGGCATGCAAAGAACGATGGGATAACAATGTATAACAATATATGTAAACGATATCACTTTAGTAGAATACAAAGACTCAATAGAATACAGGTGTCCCATCAGTATTGAAAGTGTTAAGTAAAAGTTTTGATTGTCTTTCAATTGAACACAGAAAAAATCTTTTTCTCTAATATTTTATTGCATATATATTTTTATTTTACATTAAATATTTTATTAAAATTGGTATAAATTCCTTAAAATATTCTCTTCTGATATAAAATACATACAGCGCATTTCTTTACCGAGTATTAGCGCTAATCCGTTGATTAGACCAGTTCACTGTATTGAGTTTGTATACCATGAACTGGTCTAATCCACGGATTAGCGCTAACACTCTGGTGAAAAAATCGGCCGATAGAAAACAGAACTAAAAATTTATATAGCATAGCCTTAAAACGCATCCGAAATCGATAACGCAAGGAATGCAAATTTTTGACGAAGGTTTAAATAATGCGTTCGATAAAAGTAAAATATAAATTTCAGCTATGAACAGGTAGATATGACCATGATACAATTACAAGGTAGGCTCATAAAAATATGGCTGCTCAATCGTCAAGCAACAACAAGGCTGTTAGAGCTAGTGTCCGACCGAAACCGGAATTTTGGCCGAAACCGAAATTGGTTATTAATATGAAAATTTAAGTTTTTGCAAATGATTTTTTTTTATTAACAGAAAAAAAGTACTACTAGTACAAAACAAGTATTATTTGAATATTGGAGTTTATTATAATTAATTGAAGTTGACTATAATAATAAATGAGATCATTTTTAATTTATTTTTTATTACACACACAAAATATTATTTATTTTTATTTTCCGTTCACACTCAAAATAGTATGCACCTACAATGTACATTTTTTTTAGAACTAATAAGCAAAGTATTTCTATTTTCAAAGGTATAGTATTATAAAAATAGAAATATGTATTTCGTTTTATTTTCCTTTATTCCACACACACAGAATTCGTGCGGAGGTTTAATTATCAATTTTTGGCTTCAGTACTTATAAAAAGTATAAACCTATAATATTAATTGCAATAGAGATGATAAAATCGAAAATGATAGTATCGAACGCATTAAACTCACCAAAATGTTATGTGTTAAGACGATAAATCAAATTATAGACGAATTCATCATTTTGTTTTATACAATGCGTTGTAAATATTTTTATTAAACCAAATTTATATATTTTTATTAAATGACTGATATAACAAATTTTGAAATAGTTCAAGAATAGCGCCTCTCTTTTTAATATTTTTGTTGAATTATACGGATTTTAACCTCCTAAATCCAAATCCAAATTTCAGGCCGCCGGCAATTGGTTTAGAAGTTATAGGCCTCCAAAGTTGCAAAAATGCGCTACAAATTTTTAGTGTTCCACGTTATGGGTATCAAAAGAAAGGTAATGCGAGTACCTATTCAACGAGGTATCAAACATGAAAACTCAGTCATAACTTTTTAAGATATACCTATTATTATTTTTACAAGTTTCCCTTTTACGAAAGCATGACACTAAAAAAGTGTATATCTTTAAAAGTTATGCATGGATTTTCATATTTGAATTGGTACCTTATTGAATAGGTACTTAAATTACCTTTCTTATGATACCCATAGAGTGTAGTTTTGTTGAAAATTTTTTAAAAAATAGCAAGATTTGTAGGCCATTTTTTCCAACTTTGGAGGCCTATAACTTCTAAGCCAATTGCGAGCGGCCTGCAATTTTTTCAGATTTGGAGTTAGGAAGCCAAAATCCATATAATCTGCCAAAAGGAAAAACTGCCAAAAAGGGCCGAAACTGGCCGTAACCGAATATTCGGTCGGACACTAGTCAGAGCCATAAACATCAAATTATAAATGTAAAAACAACAACAATGAGAAAACCCAAGTTGGAAAAGCTGATTTTAACATCGGGCCAGTTTTGTACTCCAATCTGAGCTTCGAGCTCACGAGGATTCGACAATGGACTTTTGTTGAGTTGAGGAAATGGCGTTGCTAGAAGGATATAGTCAGAAACGGCTCCACAAAAGAGCCCCCCAAATAAAATAACTCCCAATTAAATAACACCCAATGAAATAAGTCCTTCATAAACCCTAAAATTTCATAAACCCTAAGTTACTCAAATAAAATAATGCCCAGATTCTATAAAATAGCCAAATGGAAAATGAAATAAGCCACAAAATTTGGGATTAATTTTATTATTAAATAGAACCCAACAAAAAAATTAAATTGTCTAAAAGGAAATATCCCCTAAAAATAAGCCCAAAAAAGTTTAAAGGGGTATGAACAGTGTAAAAATTTCCAAAATTTATTTTTCATTAATTATTAGCATAACTTAGACAGTTTTTGTCCAATCGATTTGATTCAAAATGTGTTTTTTTAAAAAATGTACTTCTGAGCCTGACGTAGCCGTTTTTTAACTAGTGTTATTTTTGTTTGTATAAACAATTTTCCATTGAAAAACACGTGAAAATGTTGATTTTTTTAAAATGGTCCCCATTTGTTTTCTAAACAATATTTTGAAAATCCCTTACGTAATCTTTTTTGTTTTTTGTCATCAATTGATCTATGTGAACAAATTGCTGTCAACGCCACTGAGGTCAGATTCAAGAGGTTCCCTTTTCAAATGACCATTATGCAAAAATATACCATTAAAATAAAAATAATAATTTTTAATTATTTATGAATGTTCTTAAAATGTGTACAAAGTTTGATATGAATCTATCAAACTGATTTCTTTTTATAAAATAAACACAAAACATTTAAAATTTAAACGTTAACACTGTTCATACCCCTTTAGCTCAAAATAAAACTATTCCCAAAATAAAATACCCCAATGAATAGTCACTACTGCAATTGGTGACGGGAAATATCTCTAAATTTGGGATTATGTCCCCTTTTCTTGAGGATTGGTTTAAAAATTGGATTTGGGACTATGGTCAGTTTCGAAAAGGTCATAAGCAAAAGGTTATAACCCCCCACTAAAGTGCAAATATACAAGAGTGAGTCGCTGAAATGTCTTTGATACAAAAATGCTATTAATAATTTGGTTTGTAGGATATAGTAAAGACCTACAGTAGGGTGGGGCGATTTGAACATCAAAATGGGCGCTTCACGTTTCTGATTCTTGGGATTGTACTGAGCGAAAAAGTCCACTAGACCATACGTCTACGGTGAAAATCGAGCTTCCTTTGAGATTTTCGATCCAATACTAAGACAAAAATCTCAATGGTTTGGCTGTTATAGGCCAAAATATCCAAAAAAAAAAACGTGACAAAAGTCTGAGAAAAAACTGCAAGTCAAAATCTGGAAGCTCGATTTTCACCGTAGACGTATGGTCTAGTGGACTTTTTTGCTCAGTACAATCCCAAGAATCAGAAACGCGAAGCGCCCATTAACACTTTTTCCTTCCATACTAATCGCCCCACTCTAACCTACAGGTCCTACGAAATGGATCTTGTTTTTGCTTTATTACATATGTATATTATATATAGATATTGAGTGTACAACTATTGCACTATATAAACACATTGTGCCCATAGTGGTGCAGAATCGGCAGGGCGGGGCTATAATGAAGCACAATCATTTTTCTTGGCTATGCTCTGTGTATACTGTCAATAACAAATCTGGATACATGTCAGCAAAATGTCACAGCACAAAAAAACTTCCACGCTTTGATGACGCCGATGAAATGAAGCATGTTAATTAAATACCCAAAATTCGCGCTGCAGACGGTTCTTTGGATAATTCGTGTTCGAACGACTTTAAGTTGATAATCTACATAAACTTATAAACGTCACTGGTACAAATGAGTTACTTGCAAACTTCAAAGAATCTCCACAAGAGAGCATAAAATATTTCTCCAAGGTTGCTTGTATTTTGTGAGCACCGATGAATTGTCACTGTAGATTTATTTCGTCTTTCAATTCCTATCGTCATTGCTGGTGAGTGTGGTAATAATTCAGTGCAAAGAATTAATAAAATTTTTCATATATTATCCCAGTTCTCGATCATTTGTAATCAAACATTTAATAACACGCACAACACAATTGATCAATAGAGCTGGGCCGAAGTCCTCCCATTTTTTATCCTTTATATACTGTTGAGGTCTTTTTACTCCTTTGAATATTATAGTGCACCTTTATTTTTATTTTAAACTACCAAACAAATCAATTCATGCAATTTTAATTTCGTGAGTTTTAACTTTGTAACAATGTAACGTAATTTTCAATATCTTTTATTTCCATCTTTTTTATTTGCTTCTGAATTTTTTTAATAGCATGGCATCTATCTCATTGCATGAGCTGTACTGCTTACCTGAATTTCAATGGTATTGAAATATTTCAATTAATATGCCCTGGCATAGAATGAACACCGAACAAATACTTTAACATTTTTTGATAGTTGGTGCTCATGTCTTGATGTATATGATGGCATGTGATATGCCTCGTGGCTATGCGTTATGATATAGATAAAACATGGGTTGCAGACAGAGATGCTAGATCACATGTATGAGAATCAGAGATGCAAAGCTTCTTATACTTTAACCTAATGCTAGAGCAAGTGTAACAAGTTTTGTATGGTTTTTATATGGAATTAACCCGAAACGTGTTAGCGCTCGTGTTACATAGTACGTCATCAAACAGGTCAAACGTGTCTAGCTCGGGACAATATAATGAAATTTAATAAAAGCAAATGTTTAATAAATAATTAACAAATGTATAAATACAGCACATTCTTCTAATCTCTAATAAATAACTTTCATGTATACTAGAAAATTAATTACTTGGATCATGAAATTGCTATAATTTCTTAAAAAAAGTTTCTCATATCAAGCTAAATGCTCTTACTAAAATAAAGTGGTGTGCATTTATCGAGCAAAGCATTTATTATCATTTCATGAAAATAATGAAGTAGAACAAGAGTATATTTCTTGGCGGATGCAATTTTTACTCCTATACTATTGCAGCCTTGATGTACAGTGATAAAAGAAAACTTCTGAAGTATATTTAATTATGTTTATGTTGCATTATCTTTGAAACTATATACACCAACCATATAAAATAAAATATTAAAATATTTTTAATTTTATTTTTTTTAAAGTTTTAACAAAAACAAAACAGGCACATCTTACCTGTTGTTACTTTCATTTTTAATCAAAAAAAAAAAATAAAAGTCAATTTTAACTTTTATATTTGATCGAAAAATAAAAGTCAAAATTTAACTTTGATTTTGATCAAAAAAATTTAAATCATATCTTTACTAATATGTTTGATTGAAAAAATAAAAGTCATATTTAAACTTTTATTTTTGATAACAAAATGGAACAATTTTATTTTTGAGCCCGACCCGAATATTTTTCTTATTTTTATTAAATGTATTTGGATCCCTAAGCCTAAATATAAAAACAAAAATTGTCGCTTTCGTTTGGCTTAGGAGATAAAATTAGCGAAAGTTTGAATATTCAGTGCAAATATTTAAGGTTGTTGAAGCTTATTTCCCTTTAACGAAGTAATAGCAGCGAGTATAAATGCTGTCTACAGTAGAAGTACTGGTTAAAGTTTGCAGTACTTCTGGATATAATTCTCTTTTCAATGGGTGGCATTAAGCCGCTGCTTAGGGATTACGGCCCTCAGTAAGTCCAACACCGGCTATGCTGTCTACAGTACTTCTGTATATAATTATATTTTTATTTTATCTCTTGTATTATATATTAAGACACATCATTAAATACAAAAGTCTAAAATTTTCAAAAAGATAAAACTCACCGCGTTTACTTCGTAAAAGGAGAAATGAGCTTCAACACACTTAAAAATGTTCACTGAATTTTCAAACTTTTGCGAATTTTATCTCCTAAGCCAAACAAGAGCGACAATTTTGTTTTCATATATAGGCTTAGAAGGCTCAGGTACATTTAATAAAATTAAGAAAAATTATTCGTATCCGGGCCCTAAAGTAAAATTATGCTAAAGAAATAAAAGTAAAATATTAATTTATATATTTGATCGAAAAAATAAAAATCAAGGCATAAGTGCAGTTTACAGCCCACGCGTGAATAATTGTTTCTTTATTTTTATTAAACGTATATGGGTCTCCGTAGTCCAAAAATGCCAAAATAAAGTTCTATAATTCAGTGCAAAGTTTGTGTGGAAGCTTATCTAGCCTGTAAGATTATAATACTTAAATTTATCACGAAAACCACTGCTTAAAATTACCGAGAAAAATACAAGAACTTTAACCCTCTTAGATCACAGTTCTTTATTTTGGTACATTTTAAGAGAATTTCAAAGACAAGAAAAAATTTTCAAAGACAATTTTTCGCCTGCGGCGCTTTCTTTATCCACCGTTTATTTAACAGTTCCTAACTATTTCAAAAATTTTTATTAAAATAATAATATTTTATGGCTTTTATAACTTACTCTGTACATGTCTTAAAAATTTCTCAAAACTTAATCGTTCATGTAACTATTTAACTTACTTCGTAAATCTCTTAAACCTCTTGAGATGCGATTTTTTTTTACATATTTGTATTAAGGAGCTCTAAATACACAATTTTACCTGTCTAATACATTCTTAGAACTTCACTTATGTCTGAAAAGTAAAGATTTTTGTATATGGAAAAAGCCACTTTTTTCAAACTTTCACGATTTTTATCTCCTAAACCACTTTGGACCGACCTTTTTTTGCAGATTTGGATTAAGGGGCTCTAAATACACATTTTGAAAAAAAGGGCGTGGGCTGTAAAGTGCAATTATTCCAAAGTCAAATTTTCACTTTTATTTACTTTTATTTCACTGATCGAAATGGAATCAGTCATAAAATAACGATTATTTATTGACTTTTTTGAAAAAAATCATACACACTACGGTCCGTTACAGTCCCCGGTATATTTTTTTGAAACGTCCTAGAGTTCTTAAAAACACTAGAATTTT
Source organism: Dichetophora obliterata (assembly GCA_963920525.1). NCBI lineage: Eukaryota > Metazoa > Arthropoda > Insecta > Diptera > Sciomyzidae > Dichetophora > Dichetophora obliterata. Next base: position 30,620,330 of record OY986439.1, on the reverse strand, counting down.
GAGTACCCTAGTTTTTCTCTCGCTGGTATTGAATTGTTTGTGAAGGTATTTTAAGGCTGTGTGTCAATCGGAAACTTTCAGTCGGATGATAAAATGTTGACAGTTGGTAGAGCAATTTTTGGCATTTGTGAGGTGAATATAATTGTCAAAATTTGTGCTAGCCCCAGAGGCTACTACAAATTTTGACAGTCGAAAGCGAATTTTTGATACACTCAAAAATAAGGAAAAACACATCAATTTCCGCGACGTATTTAATTCGAGTGCTTGTACTTGCAACTTATTTTGTAAACTTGTAATATTGTAAACTTAAAAAACTTAAAAAATAACAAAATAATTAAAATAAAAAAACTAAAGTGCTTGAGCTTGTGTTTGCGTGTGTGTGGGCCAACGATCTCCCGGTACATCAGCAAGTCCAGCAAAGATAAATTGGCTTTCTATGCTGGCGAACGTCCTCCAAGTGCCACCAGCAGCAGCACAAGCTAATGAAGCGCAAATTGTCCGCTTTCAATTTATTTAATTCACGCCGGAGTATAATGGCAAAAATTTACCTCTGCGCTTGAGACATGCTGAAATGGTGCTTCTGAAATATTGGAGAGCTGACCAGTCAATTGAATTGTGCTGCAATTGCTGGTGCTGCTCGTGGCGACTCTTGGAGAACGTTTGCAAGCAAAAGAATCAGGAAATTTGCGCTGCACTTGCTTGTGCTGCTGGTGGTGGCACTTGGAGGACGTTCGTCAGCAAAGAAAATCAAATTAACTTTGATTCACTTGCTAATGCACCAGGAGATCGTTGGCTTACACACACGCACACACAAACTCAAGCACTTTAGTTTTTTATTTTTATTATTTTTTAATTTTTTTAATTTTTTTAAGTTTACAATATTACAAGTTTACGAAATAAGTTGCAAGTAAAAGTACTCGAGTCAAATATGTCGCAGATTGAATAAAATGCAAATTGAATATTTGCGCTAAAACATGACCGAAATGTGAAACGTCAAAATTTGTAACTGTCAAAATTTCATCGTCCATTTGACACAGCAAAAAAGACAAATTTATTTCAACACGCACAAATTTTATTCAACTTGATATATTCTATCCTACCACGACTGAAAAGTTTCCTTTTGACACACAGCCTAAGTTAAAAATATATTATTTTTATGGCTGGCAACGCCGATATCAAATCACAGCCATCTTCGTTGGAAAATTATTCTGACGAATGAACGAAACAAAACGAAATGCCAAATAAAAAATTGAATTTTTCCCTGCAACAGCAGACAGGTGAAAATGTGAGACGATAAAACCAATGAAGAAAATTGAATAGGTAAAGTAAAAGCGATCTGACAACGATAACGACGACGACGACGAGGAAAAATGGAAGCAGTACGCGAAAGAAAGGAAAATTTTCAATAAAAATAGAAAATTGTCGGCGGATATGTGCGGAAAATATTAAAATTTCATAATTAAATTATCGATAAAGTCAAGTGTGGAGGATTGACGCACGATATTGAAACGAAATTGAAGTGATGAAAACCCAGGCAACGAGTGATGAAAAGTGAAGAAAGAAAAAAAAATAGGTGTTGTGCGTGTGTGACTCGCTTGCAGAAAATTAGAAAAATTCCAGTCAAAAAGCTGCGTCAAGTTTTGTGAATTTTTTGCATTTAGTGTTGAAATTTGGAAACTTGAGTGAAAAATTTTTGGAAAAAAGTTTATAAATTCCACAAATAAAGTGCTATAAATGCAGTTAAGTAATGCAAAAAAAAAAAAGGAAAATTGTGTAGAAGCAGCAAATTTGATATGTGAAGCGTATATAATAAAGTATATATTTCTTATTATGTATACATAAGAATATATGTGCGATGGTAAAGAAGCTGACAAATGCAAAAATTGGAAAAGAAATACATAAATCAAATAAAAAATCTTTTAAAAATCAACAAAAATATAAAAACGAAAGGGAAGCAGAGGAAAAAAATAATCTATTCACAAAATTCTAGTGTGAAGATCTTAAAAATTTGTACAACCATACAATCAATAAAATAACAGCAATAACAACAACAACAACCCGCCAGCAATTGGTTTCTCAAACAATTTTATGTAAAAGTGAAATGTTTCCAAAATGTTGAATGTTTTATAAAAATTTTAATACATATTCACAAAATGCTTTTATTCAAAATTTAAAATCAAGTGCTTCTGTTGCTCTGGCTCTGATTCTCTAATTCGCACAACACGCCAAGATTTTTATTGTATAGATAACTGTTTTGGTGTCATTCATCATCCTTTGCTGCTTCCGGCCGTGTCAACCACTCTTAACTGCTGCCTCTTCTGCTGCTTGCTAGTTACTCCAAGATGCCGAAATGCGATCTAAAGACGCGCTACATTCCTGCAACATTTGCCTGGATACTGCTGCTCTCCACCACATTTCTCTTCTTTTTCTATCCGTAAGTAATGAATTTATGAGATTTATGCAATAATTTCCATTTAATTTGCTCATATAAAAAGCACATCATCTTCTTTTATAGTTTTTCTGACGGACAGCATCGATTTCCTTTGTCTAGTTTTGGTATACACTTCAATTTGACCATCAATTTGCTTTTGTATGTGGCCCTTGATGTGTTTGATATGCGCTATGCACGCACCATCCTTATTTCTAAAATGTTGGAATTTCAGTTAAATTTGAATAAGGTCTTCAATCTTTTGTTTGTTCGTTTATGGTTGCTCCTCCAATTCCACATCGTTTTGATTCAAAAATAATATCATTTATCTGATTTCATTCTTAATTACTAAATTTTATAATTTTGATAACAATTTTGTGTGCCTAGTCTGTAAGGATAACGATCCTTACAGACTAAAGAAACTTAAATAATAATTAAAGAACTTTGTTACTATTTAACAAAAAAGTAGTGGTATTTTAAAAGCATATTTCGGCATGGAGAAATCAAGCACGTTAGTATTAAACATACTGTTTCAAACTATAAAACTCTGTTTATTGGCTCACTAATGGCACAGTTGCGGCCGTAGCCTAGTGGGTAGAGTGCGTGGCCCCTAAGCTAAAGAACTGCGGTAGCCCGGGTTCAATTCCAGCTCAGACAAAGTTTTTTCAATTGAAATAATTTTTCTATTCGGTCGTCACCTCTCTGCAGACAATGGCAAGCCTCAGAGAGAAAAATTGCCATGTAAAGCTTCTTGAGAACATAAGCCGTTCGGAGTCGGCATAAAACACGTAGGTCCTGTTCTCGGTCATTTGTGATCAAAAAATTTAATAACACGCACAACACAATTGATCAATAGAAGCTAGGTCAAAGTCCTTTCAAGGGCTGAAATGGCCAGTCTATTTTTATTATAATGGCACAGTTAATGTGAAAATAATTACAATTTCTGAGCGATCTTTGAGGTTCCTTAAACGATATTAATTCAAGCAAGTATTCGCAGATAATAGTACCATTAATTAAATCGTAAATAAACATAATGCTACGCACAAGTCTTATATCCTCAAGAGAGGATAGACCAATGAGCAAACGACGCGTCCTATATGAAGGAAGTTCGGAAAAATTAAATGATCGTAAAGCAAACTTCAAAAACCTCTTTTGAACTTTTTCAAGTATATTAACATGTACTGAGTGAAATGTGCTCCATATGAAAGAAGCGTATTCAAGACTTGATCTAACAAGGGACATGCACAAAGTTTTTAGCTTGTAAGGGTCAGAAAACCCTTGCACTATTAGGAGGCGTCCATTAGTTACGTGAGGCGTTTAGGGGGGCGGGGGCTTAAACCGAATCTCATTCACTCTCATGTGGTGGAGAGGGGGGTTCTCACAAAGATTACGTAATTTTTTATCCGCAAAAAACAGCATAGAATTATGAAATAACTGGTTAAATTGAGCAAAACGTGTTTCTCTACTAAAATATGACTAAATTTAACACAATAATATTTATATTTATATTTATATTTAATATTTATATTAATTAATCCAATACAATGAAGCATAGATTAACATCCCATCTATGTTTGATTCGTTGCCCAAATCCTGGTTTAGCAAGAGACTATGTAACTTAAAAAACCGAAAAAATAAAGCCTATAAGCGTCTGAAAAAGAATAAAGATAACCTATCTGTTTATTTAACACTGAGTCATGAATTCGACACTTTAAACAAGTTTCTTTATCGTTCTTAACTTTTGTCTACGCAATCTGAGCTTAAAAGAAACAGCAAATATTTTTGGATATTCATTAACAATAAAAGGAAGTCAAATGGACTTAAAACTGAAATGACTAAATAAATCTTCTAGTGACACACAGACCATTTGTAACCTATTTGCGGATTATTTTATATCAGTTAATTCCTCTGAGTCTCAAGTTTAACCTACTTCCTAGTGTATAACCTACATCCTAGTCCACTTTTGGATTTGAATTCTACTGTCCTTGATGAATCCGACGTACTTTACGCAGTAGCTAGTCTTAAAACCAACACAAATGAGGGCCCTGATGAATTTATTACTTTCTTTATTTAGCTATTTGCTATTTGTATAAAATTAAGTTATTATATTTAATATTATCTTAACAGATTTCTTATTTTATATAGCACCATAAATAATTCAGTTATATTTTGTTCTTATATATTGTACTAAAGCATTCTTAAAACTATATAAATTTGTTTCATTCTTCAAATAATTGGGTAGTTCATTGTATAAGTTAAGGCCTTTATATAACAAAATATTTTGTGATCTATTATTAGGAAAAAAATTTAGTCTAAAATTAGCTCCATTTCTCAAATTGTATGGCTGAACATCAGCAACATAAACCAATTGATTACTTAAATATTTAGGTAATAAATTATTCTTCATTTTAAAAATAAAAACTATCACATTCATAATAATTTTTTGGTTAATGGATAACCATTTTAAAGTTTCTAACATGGTTCTTATTGGCGCTAACTTATTGCATTTTAAAATACATCTCATTCCTTTGTTTTGCATTTTTTGCATTCTCGAAAGCATTACATTTGATCCTAAGAACACAATGGTGGAACAATATTCGAAATGTGGTTTTATCATTATATTATATATTTTGATTGCCGTAGCAAAAGACAGTCTACATCTTATTCTTTGAAAAAATCCTATTTTTTTTGCTACTTTTTTACATAGATAACTAATATGCTTATTAAAGTTTAGCTTATTATCAATAACAATACCAAGGTATTTAATTTCATTTACTTTTTCAATAATTTCACCATTGATTTCAACATTTTTATCCGAGTGGCCATTGATTAACATGGTTTTAGTTTTGCTTGTATTTAGTTTACGCTTATTCATTTTTAAATAATTTTCTATATTCTTTAAATCCTTACTAATATTATCTATACATTCATCTACCGATGAATTATCACCGATTTCATTAAAAAATTGTTCACACTCTATTGCTTATCTATTACTACTAATTTTCAAAAAGTCATTAGCATCCGGAATATTTTTAGACACTTGGAAATCTCACATATCATACCAATTCATAAATCAGGACCTAAACATGAAATTCAAAACTAAAGATCAATTTGCAAACTCGCCACTATACCTAAAGTGTTTGAGAAAATCATAAATGAAAAACTTATTTTCAACCCCTACCAACATGGTTTTTCGAGTGAGAAATCTAAAGTCACGAACCTTTTACTTTTCTCAAACTTTGTTATGTTTAATATGGAAAACCATTTGCAGACCGACGTAATTTTTACCGACTTCGCGAAAGCCTTTGACAAGGTCAATCATAACAATGTGGTATCAAATCTTTCTTCAATTGGTTTCCATTGCAATTTGCTCAGTTGGATCAGATCCTACTTAGAAAATTGATTACAACTTGTCAAAATAACGATATAATATCCAGCTTGATTAAAGTCACTTCGGGCTTCCCTCAGGGAAGTCACCTTGGACCGCTATTGTTTTTATTATTTATAAATGAGCTCGCTCTTGTAGTGAAACATTCAAAATTACTTCTTTTTGCAGACGGTCTCAAACTGTTTCGTCCTATTAGATCGCAGATTGAATGCCAACTTCTTCAAGACAATTCAAAATCAATCACTACATGGTGCAAAGAAAATTGCTTGCCACTAAACAAATCTACATGTCAATATCTCACTTTCAAAAGATCTACGACTTCAATAGTTGGAAACTACAAAATTGACTCCGTAGCACTGGATAGAATTTTTTCGAAAAAGATTTAGGAATCTTTCTAGATCCCCAACTCAATTTTAGAGACCATATACATTTTATTGTCAACAAGGCTAATTCGATGCTTGGGTTTTTAATAAGAAATAGCAAGGAATTTTATGATTCTTATACGCTAAAATTGCTATATACTTCGCTCGTTAGGCCCCACGTTGAATACTGCTCTGTAATATGGAACCCTTCATCATTCTTACACTCAGAAAGAATTGAAAGTGCAAAGAAAATTCACGAGGTATATGGTAGTTATACCAACTAAATTGGAATCTACTTCAGCCATCCCCATATAAACAACTAGATGCGCTCTGGTTGACTTGAGTAGTCTGCAATGCAGAAGAACCGCATCTTCAATCATATTTGTCCACAACAATATAAAATGTCCGGAATTACTAGAGATGCTTGATTTTCATATACCAGCAAGATCCCAAGTTCCATTTCCGTGAAACGTGCCATAGAATCTCTTACGGATATAATGACCCCTTATCACGTAGTACTAGAGAAGTAAATAAAGTCCTCTCCTCTATCGATATATTAACATCCTGCTCTCGCGAGAATTTTAAAATCAAACTATACTTTCCTCAAGAGCTCTGGTGTCTACAAATACTTCAACCTCTCTTACCGATAAATTGTTATTTAATCTTATAAACTAAACTAAACTTATATTTTTGCTCCTTAATGTGTTTGCAATTCATTCCCTTGTACAGTCGTAACAATTTTGTTTTTATCTATACTATTATATAAAAGGAAACTCACGAAATTTCATCCAGAACAAGCTCGGTAACCGCTGAACCGATTTTGATAATTCTTTTTTTATTTGATTCCTATAATAATATAGATTCTTATAGCTTACCAAGGTTTTCGATAAATATATTCTTTAATTATTGCAAAATCACGCATTTTATTTGATGCTTATATTCAACCAGCAGCACAATATCTCTTTGTCGAGAGAGCTTCTCTCAATATAACACGACAGCCATGTTGTGTAGTTAAGCTGAATTCACTCATGATTCAATTAAATATAAGGTTAAGTCATGAACCAATAAGAGAAGATCACGCAAAGAGCAGTGCGAGAAAAAAGTAATTTTTCGTGCAACGTCATCGGTCACAAGCATGCTATGAAACTGTCAATTTGCATATGTTTTGCATGCAAAACATGTGAAAACACGGATAAAAGTGAAAAATTATAAAATTAATAAGTTTAATTCGCGAAAAAAGTGTTTGAATACTTTGTTTGTTTAGATTTCCATGCAGTAACTAAATGTAAAGAACGCTGTAAAAAGAAAAACTGCAAATAAATAGAATACAAAATTGGATGTTTACTTTGTTTTTATTATTGAACTGTTTTGTTCAATTTTCTTTTCCTCTGCATCAAATTGTTCAGAATTTCTTTATTTAATAATCTTATTTTAAAAAACATTCGTGCGCGGAAAAACATTTTTTTTATTTTGTTGTCACAAATAATATGCTCTGCACTTGTAATGTGCGTCTGCAAATAATTTTTGCTTATTAGCAGCCCGTCGCCATTTACGTCGTTGAACACTTTTTCCAACGCAGTCATATGCGCCATGAGCTCTTCCGTTGGCTTGGCGAACCGCCTTCGCTTAAATGATCCACCTAACTAAGTGATGCTGCCGCTTCTTCTTCCAGCCTTATGTTCGGAACGTCTTTGTGCAATTTGTGGCAGATGTATCACGCGAGATATCACGTTAGAAATAGAAGCGTCCCTGTTTAGTTTTTCTATTTCCTCTACAGGAAAAACTTCTCCATGACCAACGACTCCTGAAGCAGAGCACTTATGATTTTTTTGTTTTCGCGCTTTAAAATTCGCTGACATCGTTCTGCATTTGCTGGCTGCACCTCCTTGGTCATAACTGTTGGGACAGCGCCCGGCTTTAAGCGCATAGCTTTGCCAAAACCTATCGTAACATTTTTAAAAGAATATTTACGTGGAAATGTAGAAGTACTTACCCATTTGAACTTGGACCCTTCTTTCGAAGTCTTCAGGCAGAAAATGATCTCCACAGATTCTTGCCATTGCAGTGTCGACATTTAGCCGACAAAAAATCTCCCATTGCTTACAAGCAATTTTTTCCTTGGGGAAACGGTAGAAACCAACGTATTTGTTTTTTTTTGCTGTTGCAATTAATTCATGTCGCTACAGCACACTTCGTTTTAATATAAAAACACATTACATTTATATGATAATTCTTTAAAATTTTAACAAATAACATTCAACATCCAATCACTAATCGTAAACAAAAGATTTTGTGACCGATGACGTCAGACCTATCAGCTGTTTTTGTTTACAATATGGCGGCTCTTTTCTTTGCATGATCTTTATTTCTTGGTTCATGAGGTTAAGTAACCATGAAGCTGTTCTCATACAACAACAAAACTGGGATTGCAAAATGTCAAAGTAAAACAAAAAAAGACAAGTAAACAATCAAATTAAAATTTCTGACTAGAAGTCAAACTATTGGATTTTAATATTAAATTTTGTGTTTCAAATAATTTTTAAACAATTTTCTTGGAGTTTGAGTTTTTGTTACTACCTTAAAATGCCGAAAAAGTACGCGATTCGCCAAAACTATTGGAACAAGGAAAACGTTTCCTTTTTCAAAGTGCCCAGTGATATTTTTAAACGAAAACGCTGGATGGATGGAATTTGGATCGGCGAATGTCAAAGTAAAAGATAACAACACCAAACAGCTGTTTCTGACATTCGCCGAGAGATATGTGCTCTTAGCTTACTTAACCTTATAAATAATTGAATCATGAATTCACTGATAACCTTCAGCATGTTTTTGTGTGATTTAAAATTTTTCTCTCTAAGCGAAAACTTCATAAGAAAAAAACTTTCAAAACATGCTGAAGGTGATCAGAGAATCCAGCTTTACTTTCAGGGAAATTCTTGCTTTTATACAGTGTTAATTAATTTTCTTTGTTAATGTTTTGAGGGGAGTTGCCAGAATTTTGTTATCAGCATTAATTATGTTTTGCAGCCTTGCCAGCCAGCTTTTCCCCTTTTGAGATTATGTTAGTCTATCTATACGAATATATAAAAGCGTTGTGACACTGCACGGACGTTTGACAGTTACTCAAGAACCACTGAACCGATTAACACGATGTAGGTATCAACCGATTTGTTATTCCAACTTTATCGTAATATGCTATGATAGATTTGCCATGTCTACTTTCCATGCCCACTTTTTGTAAAAAATGCTATATTTCAGACGATTTTGGTCGTATGAGACTAGAATTCGGTAATCTACGTTGTATGGTTACTTTCGCTAACTTTACTAAAAATGGGCATGACCCACTTTAGTTAAGTCCACTTTTCGGGGGATAAGCTTGGAGTAAAGCAAAGCGCACTAAGTTTAAGCTCAATTGAGCTGAAATTCTGGCATTCTATTGTTTCGAGTATGAGATGGTTTAAGTGAAAAAATTTTGCCACACCCCCATTACCGCACAGAATTAAACAAAAATGTTATACTTCGAACGGTTTTGGTTGTTTTAGACTAAAATTTAATAATTTAGTTCATACGGCTACTTTCGGCAACTGTACTAAAAATGGCGAATATATAAAAGTTTTTTTTCCGAACAGCATGAAAATTCGTATATAGCAGTAAGGTGGTCTGCGGCAGGACAACGTCTGCCAGGCAATACTATACATCAATAAGAATGCTGTATTTATCAGAAAATTCTGATCGTCATGCATTGATGTTTCAAACGGAAACGTCTAGCATGTGTTTTGTTAGAAGGTCAATTTACACTTTTACAAATTCACAAAACGATCATAAAAAATTCATTGAATTGGGTCAGGATAAATTCTACTATAACTATAACGTTAAATATGAATACATAGATAAGGAAATAGATTAAAACATAGATTTATGTATATAACTTTGGAATAGTTTGAAATAATTTTCACAGAATTATTTTTTAAGCTATATTTGAAAATGTTTTTCACATAAATAAGTTTTTACGCTGTACCACATTGCAAAAAATATAACAACATTTTAAGCAAATTAGTTTTCATCAAAAAAATCATAAGAGGGGGGGGGGGGGGTAGGTGGCCCATGATTTTTAATGATAGAAACTTTTTGTGTCAAAATAGAACAATTTTTGCAAGTAAATTATGTTATATGAAAGAATAAGGAAAATGAAAATTTAAAAAAATTAAAATTAAAAAAATATGTACAACAAAAGCAACTCTTGGCCTATTGTTGAGTACAAGTTGGATATTTTAAAGGTTTTTTGAAAACAATATAAAACATTGCATTGGTGAGGTAACGGCAAACCTTTTCTCATTTTCCTAATTTACTTAATTTAACTTTCAAACAAAGAAAATTGGATGAAAATCGATTTATAAATCGCGGAAATGTTTGCTTGCTAAGTCAAAACATGAAATTTCAATAGTTTTTTTCTCATTCTGAGGCTTATGAGTTATACTGAGAAAATCTATAGTTTTGAGATATCGCAAGAATTTTAATGTCATAATACCAGGTTTTTTAAAACATACCTAATATCCGTACAAAGCATTTCCGAAAAGAAAAGAAAATTACCGTTAATTTTATTAATCAGCGACTGCCCATACAAAAATGCATTGTTATGCATTGAGAAAGTCTATAGTTTTTGAGATATTGCCAAAAGTGTGATGTCATTATAACGTTTTTTTTTTTAAATTTAAGAAGAATTGTTGTTTGGCCGAAGCCCAATAACAACAATTAATAACTGAAGAAGGCCGATTAACTGCAACAATTTAAGAAGAATATATTTATTTTCAGAATATAAGTAAAAAATTAAATTTTTGATTACAAATTTTAAAAAATTTTTACCCAAATTTTATTCTAACGCTGTTATGCAAGACTTTTTTGAAAGTAAAAAAAAGAAAGCTAGGTAAATTTATGTCATCATAACAATTACCGTTTAAAAAAGTTATTCAAATTATATAAAGTCAGTTCTTAATATATATACCATTTTTTCATAATTAAACAAAACAAACCCAATAATTTTTATATTTTGAATTTGTTTTAATAACACTAAATATATTCATTATAAGATTTAAAATTTTTACATTTTATTTAATATTTTTATCGCAGGCGAAGCAGCGGGTATTTGCTAGTACTTCATAAGCCATTAGCTTTTTATATAAAACCATGTTTAAAAACCGTAATAGGGGTATATTAATTTTGTCACTGCGTTTGTAACGCCAATAAGAAGGCGTGGCCGGTATAGAAAAGTATATATATTCTTGATCAGCGTCACCTCCTGAGTCGATTTATGTCCATATACGTCTGCCCGTCTGTCTGTCTGTGTTCACGATAACAGCCGTAATTTTTTAGCTATCGTAACGAAACTCAGTATATAAGCTTTTTATTCAAAACTAAAGGCCAAGTTCGAAAATGAGCCAATCGGATGAAAACCACGCCTACTTACCATACAAAGTGACTTCACCAAAACGGTAAAATCTGTTTAAAATCCACAAAAATAAATATAATGACTTCAAATTTTGCACAGCGTCTTTAATATTTAATATAAACTTTGAGTCTGAAGTTTGTAAAAATGGGAGGAAAACCACGCCTACCTCCCATACAAACTGACTTAACCGAAACGGTAAATCTCTTTAAAATCCACAAAAAATAATATAATGACTTCAAATTTTGCACAGCGTCTTTAATATTTATCATAAGCTTTGAGTCTGAAGTTCACAAAAATGGGATGAAAACCACGCCTACCTCCCTTACAAAGTGACGTACCTAAAACGGTAAAATCTTTCAATTCCACAACAACTTATCTAATGACTTAAAATTTTGCACAAAACCTTTAACAATTAATATAAACTTTAGGTATGAAATTTGGAAAAATCGTCGACCGTGGGGGTATTTTAACTTCGGCCGAGTCGAAGATAATTTCTTACTAGTTATTTCAATCTTTTGTTTTTGTAAATATACTTTATAAGATATCTGTTAAGTATTCGCATAAGATAAATCAATTTGTGATATATTGTTAATAGTCTGTAAGAGTTAAGCTCTGTTTGATCGATCTAATAAAGAAATAAATAAACATATTAACACTGAAAACACGCATTTTGAACACTCTCACGTGAGATAAGAGGGGGGAGGAAATCCTCTATGTGTTTAACGTAGACCCCTGCCGTTAAGGCTTAATTCTACGGTGCTCCAAAGCTTGGGAGCAATATGTAGCGTCAGCCAACGCCCCTTCGGAATTCAAAAGATCCACCAGAAAGGTTCCCCTAATTTCATAGCACTGACCAACATTGAACTGTCAGATTGACTAGATTCATGACCGTGACACATTCAGCCACTTAAATTTATACATGACTAGGTTATTTAAAATAAGCTTGTTTCATATCGGTATAAATACCGTTAATATAACCCTTACTTTTTGGCACGCAACTTCGTCATCATGATCAAGAGGTGTAGTTTGACCTGAAAAACTAGGAAGCGAGCATACTATGGCCTGTCGCGTATGTCATCAGGTTCCTCAGTCATTATTATTATGAAACCAAAACTCAGGCTGTTTTGGTTTCCCCGTCACCTGTTCTCAAAATCCAAAGTAACAGTATATTGATCCGGTAGTTGCTTACCTTCCTAACATTCACTGTTTCAAATAACGAGAGTTTAATCTACCATCATTCTCTTAGTAATTTAAGGGAGTTAACAACCCGAGTTCAACTAAAGTGTAACTCACACCGACCTTTCTGGTCTAACCACAGCCAGAGCGAATGAACCCCGAAGGACCATGCCCACGACAGCTAATACCCGGGCTCAAGGTTCCACCAGACAAGGCTCTTCAATATCCCGTCTACAGACCAAAAGTTCTTTGAACAATTATATTTGACTGTTACAACTTCAGTCACTAGAATTGTACATGACTAGGTTATAAATAACCATTGGTTTGGTTTCCCGGTAATATACCGAGAGAACCACAATCCTACTTACGCAACTTCGTTAGCTTAATTGAGGCTTAATTAAAAGCCTCTTTCGGAAAACTAGGAAGCGTGAGCCGTAGTATACCAATTGGCTTATACTCGGTCGAAGGATTCTATGCTTCTTACATAGAACCCTCATTCTAAAACAAAGTCTGCAGAACAACGATAGATCGGGTCTCCTCATCATTGATGGATGACTGCCCCCGCTCTTCAAGTTATATTGGATTGATCGTCCATCGAAAGCATATTACAATAACAATGTTAAGATAAATTAATACCAAAACCATGCTTTCTCCAAGATTTGGCACCAACAACCAAGGCTCAAGGTAAACCTTTTATTTTTACGGAAAACCGATGAACATTCAAGAGCCGTGCCTCAAGAATGAACTCATTTTGAGATGAATTCATGGGCCGTGCCCCATAAATTGTCCACCCAATAACCAACCATCACCCTTTTTTCTGGCTTTAGACAGGCAAATTCCCCTAAGGGAATCTGGCAGGTTTCGAAGGGGGGGGGGGTCAAGCTAAATCTCACGATATCTCACTAGGGGGTCAAAAATCGCAAAATCACCTCACGTAATTAATGGACGCCCCTTACGACTTAGAAACGCTAAAAGAGAATACGCTTTGGGGCACTAAATCTTAGACTTGAGTCACAAATTACATCCAGGTCACAAATTTCAGATAGTCTAACTAACTTAGAATTATCAAAAGCATCTATAGTAATAAAACTCATTTTCTGTTTGTTTGTTTGTTTGTTTGTTTGTTTGTTTGTTTTTCCATTATACAAATCTAAACGGCTCAACGAATTTAGCTCAAACTAGATATACATATTAAGTGCATCCTAGATTAAAATGTGACATACTTTGTTTTTGCCACGCCCCCTAAGAAATTTTTCAACTAACTGTAATTTTGTTATCAACACTTTTTATCATCGGAGTTTTTTGTGTATTTAATTTAAAAAAAATTATTATTTTGATATCAAAAACACTTATTAAAAACATATTCAAAATTCTAGAAATTTTAAGTACAACGACTTTTTCACAAAACATCGTTACCTAAGAATAAGAAAAAAAAACCGCCTTGAAAATCAAAGTTTGGTCTTTCGATGCAAATATCTCCGCTGTTTAATATATTAATATATTTCATTAAAATTTTTTTTTGTTCAAAAGTTCAATAAAATCACTTTACAAAAATAGGCTGAATTGTACCGTTAATTCAGTGTAACTATGTTTAATAATTATGTCAAAAAAGGTCCAAAATATTGACTCTTTCCTCAAAAAATGACTTTGTTCAAAATTGTTTTTGTTGTAAAAATTCAATTAATTAAAAACTGCACATCTTTCTATCTTTCTTATGACATAGCATTTATTTGCAAAAATCTTCCAGTTAAGCGCAAAAACTATTTTACTGTTTTTGTCATCAAAACAACAAGGTTTTTTGATTTTTTTCCCGATATTTATTTTTTTCCAAAATGTTGTTTTTATATTTTTTACACAAAAGTTTTATAATACTTTTTGAGCTATAAATTTTGACATGCAAAAATTGAAAAAGACACACTGTGCGCTGCCACCGACATATATCCTGTGCGAACAGGTAACGAAGGGTTACCTGTTTGCTTGCTATTTTAGTGTGTAACAAAGTGTTTAAAATAAAAACAAAAAATTATTTTATGTACTTCAAGCTCAACGCATTTTACATCAATATCAATAATCAATAATATATAAATAATAAATACTTAAAAAAATAGTCCTTTCTTTTTGAGCATTTTCACCAGAATGAATGCGTTAACACACTATTATTAAAATTCGATATGTACACAACAGTTTTTTACGTGAATTTTTTCTTCACTTCCTGTTGCCTTGGAATGCACACACTTTGTATGAATCGTGTTTTGAGTAAAATTTACTAAAATTAGTACTTTTTCTGTTGGCCAAATTTTTAATTCGAATGGTATTTGCTTGAAACCCTCCTGCGGCAGCAAGCAAAATTCGTCGACTTCTTTCAACAAGTAAACAAACAAACAAGCAATAATATATTTGCCAACTATGTATGTCAAACTGAGTTTTCTTAATGTTTGTTTACATTTGATTTGGCTAAATATTAGCTATAGTCTAAACAGTAAATATGGTTGCTACCTATTATTTGTTTAGAATAAGCTAAATATAGTTCTTAAAGTATTCTAAGCTAATTTAAATAATAACTAAATATTTAACATTCTTTATTCATGGCCGAAGTATGGTTAAAATAACAGCACAAGCTGTCAAAAGTTGATATTACATCAAATTATATCAAAACATTTGCGTAGTCAAAACGTCCAGCAGTCTTCAAAAATTATGCAAAGGCGGATGACTGTGTGAGAAGGGAGAAAACATAATAAATATCCTTTCCCACCAGTTCTAGCTATTTCTAATGCATCCTTAATGTCTTGCATGACTTTCATCATCTAACAAATACTTGTCATCTGTCGGCAAACACAGAGATAAACACGATGGTTTTTTGCCCTTGCTATGCTGTTTTTTGTAGTTAGCAACACAGTGCCAATAGAGTTGGCACATTTTACAAAGGTAAGTAATAAAAATTCTATCGATAACGATAGCATTGAAAATTATTTGATAACCATGTGTGTCGCGTTCACACACGCACAGTAGCGTCAAATGCCAAGTCATTTACATCATTTACCTAATGTATGGGTTATAAATTTTTAACTTGGCGTTTTTTCTCTTAATGGTGTCGTAAAAAATATTATGGCCAGCAGTCTTAATAAAAAACCCAAGAACAAAAAAACCAACACCTTCCCCACAGAGCACAGTGGTATTTTAGAGAGAAAAAATAAACAACTTTTCGACCATTGAATTTTAAAAATCTAATGATACAGTTTTATAGAGAAATGCTTCACTAAGTAAAATACGCAATGGGCCCCTTACGTCATTTTAATATCGACTCTTAATTTAGTGAGCAAGGCCTATTGGTAAGGCCTATTTGTTTACGTAAAAAGTGGTATTATGTCTTAGAAAAAAAATCAAGTTAAGTCATTTAAAGTTTGTACAGCGAAAACTGTAAAGGTTTTCATTTATCTCAGTAGCATATGTACGTAAGATATTTTTGTTACTAAAATTTGAATGAGGTTTTGTTTTTCATAAAAAAACACATAATCTGAATAACGTAAGTGGTTACAAATTTTAGCTCCAGCTACCTCGATCTCCTACTACAATGAAAAAAAAATAGTGAGCCTTTTCTTTAAATTTACATGCAAAAATTCACCAGCTTCAACGGTGGCTGTACAAACTTTTGAATTTTCTGACAAAGATTACGAAAATAACTGTGTGAAGATAATCCGACGTTAACTTAGCAAAGACTCAAACCCAGCATATTTGTAAAAGGCATAAAGTTAAATTCGTACTTTGCAAAACGTTTTGCAACTTTTAACTTTAAGTACAAATTTAAAATCGTACTATATAAAAGTACGAATTATATTAAAGTACAAATTAAACTCCTGGTCTTAGTTAATGGATATGTTATGCTTACCATTATACAGGTAATTAAAGCACTTTTCATACGATCTATGATTCATTCGTGCACTCTTAACATTTTGGTCTACTATTTTTGAAAAAAAAATTGTTTGTGCTAGAGAAGATTCATGGTACTAATTTCTGTTGGAGTAATCCTAATATAGGCAAAACAAACTGAATATGTTATGCATACCAGAGATCTGCAACGAATCACATTTTTGAATCAATGAGCCACTTACTCATAAATGAGTTTGAATAAGTATAAGTAGTTGCCAAAGTAGTACTCATATGTAATTAATTCGAAACAAAGTGAATCACATATTGGAATCATGAGCCACTTGCACAAAAATGAGTATGAATAAGTATAAGTAGTTTTCAAAAACGTACTCATATGTAATTGATTCAAAACACAGTGAATCAAATAATTATAAAATGAATTAAATATTAAGGGTTGCCATCTAATAATATGTATTTTTAAGAATTTTAAGCAACATTTAACAGTGTTAGAGGGGTCGCTGATTTCGAATCTGAAGACAGAATTGTAAAATTTAATATTTTTATTAGGTGGCAACCCTATTATAAAAAACAACATAATTTTGAAATTCTGACAACGGCTTCGGATTCAGCGACCCATTTTTACCTAGTGTTCGCGGCAGCACCGAATTCGTAAAAATAAAAAAAATAGGTGGCAGCACTATCCACCATATAGAATTTTAAAATTCTGAATTTAGATTCAAAATCAGCGACCCCTAACACTGTTAAAATATTTTTTAAAACCAGGGACCGTACCGGTTATGGTTTTTATCAAAAAAATCAGATATTAACAGTTATCATTTAACTTTTATTTTTTCCCACAAAAATACTAGTTATTTTACTTTTATTTTTTAGGTCAAAAATAACAGTTATTATGGGCCTTTTATTTTTTCGGTCAAAAATATCAGGCAATTAGAATTTTTTTAAAGGCCTCTTGAACGACAAAAAAAGTTTAATGCAATTTTCATTGTCTCAGCAGTGCGCACATTTTGAGCTTTAACACTTTTTTAATTTTAATAGTATTATATATATTCAAGCGGTCTTTGAAAAAATACAAATTGCCTGATATTTCTGACCGAAAAAATAAAAGGCACAAAATAACTGTTATTTCTGGCCTAAAAAATAAAAGGCAAAAGTAACAGTTATTTTTGCCCGAAAAAAAAGCAAAAAATAACAGTTAAATTTAACTTTTATAGTAACAGTCGAAAATTTAAAAGGCGTTTAATATTCTCGAAGCTGCTACCATTACGTTTATAATATTTTATTTAAAAAAGTCCACCAGCAACTTTTTCGTTATGCCTTTTTCATCTGAAAATTGTAAAATAACAGTTATTTTCGGTCCCTGTTTAAAACTCTTAAAAATACATGTTATTAGGTGGCAATCCCATTATAAAAAATAACATAATTTTAAAATTTTGACAACGGATTTGTATTCAGCTACCCATTTTTACCTAGTGTTCGAGCCAACACCGAATTCGTAAAAGTAAAAAAAAATTAAGATGGCAACCCTACTTAAATATTAACCATATTGAATTTTAAATTCTGACTTCAAATTCGAAATCAGCGACCCCTAACACTGTTAAATTATATTTAAAATTCTTACTACTTTGGAAATTTCTTATACTTATTCATACTCATTTTTGTGTAAGTGGCTCATGATTCAAAAATGCGATTCATTGCAAATCTCTGATTTGAATCACTGAGTTGTGAACGAATAGTACTCGATTACTACAGTATAGTTTCGCTAATCCGGACACTCGCAATACCGGACTTCCCAGTAATACGGACATCTCTACACTTCGGACATTTTTGATATATTACCTCTATAGTTCGGACGGAAAATAAAATCGAACATGTTTGGTTTATAAATTGACTGTCGCTATGTAAATCAAATCAACGTTTTCTTTTCAAATGAATTTCGTTAAGTAATCGTGTTTTTTTGAGAGAACAAGGCTTTCACATCGCGAGTTTTTGTCTATACGTTGATAATATTGTAAATATTAAAATTTTAAAAGACTAAGCAGATTCTTAGAATGCCAGCGACAATAAGCCAACATAAAACGATATATCTTTCAAAGGTTTAAAATTTTAGATTTTATTGAAACTGTGAAAATCAATAAGATGTTCAGCTGAAAAATTCAAATAATCAAAATTTAAAATTTTTGATATAAAGGAAAATAAAGACAAATTCAGAAATATACGTAGCAAACATTTCAAAGGATCAGGTAAAATGAAATTTAAGCAAAGAAAAGGCAAAATGATTGAACCAAATTTGGTCCAGGGAAAAAAAAAAATATCAGGCAAGGCATTATGTAAATGTATTTATGTGGGTTTAAAATAAACTTAGCAACACAGTAGTTTTATTTAAACATAGAATTTTTATTTATTCTTATATATGTATGTTACATTAGTTTACATTGATTTCAGTTTTTAACTTGTTTGAGTCTCGTTTACAACTGAACTGACGCTGGAATTTTTCCTGTTAGTAACGTCCACTTCGTCCAATTGCGTGTATCATTTTTCTTTGTCATCTTCAAGTTTGTCCATATGGTTGTCTTGCTCTTCGTCCAGTTATGTCTTAGAATTCCCGTCCACTTCGAGTCGCATGGTAAGTGTCAGTGTTGCATTCTATTGGTCTGTCAGACCCCAATCCCACATTTATGTGAAAGAATGTTAATTTATTATTGTTCATTATTAATGTTCTTATATGTAATTTCTTTGGCACCACGAAATAGACCCCAATTAAAATAAGCCCCAAAAAAATAATGAAGTAAACCCCAAAAGAAGTTCATACATTTTTGGGTGTTACTTCATACGAAATAACTCTCCATTTTTGGGGCTATTTCATAAATTTTGGGAAATATTTCATTTTTTGTTTGGGCCTTATTTCATTATGAAATAAAAATAAGACCCAATAAAATAAGCCCCTATGAAATTTTAGTTGGGGTTTATTTCATTTTGATTTTTTCTTGGGCGTTATTTCATTCGGTTTTGGGGGTTATTTCATTTCTTAAATTTTGGGGTTATTTAATTTTATTTGGGGGATTTTTCATTTTGCTTAATTTAGGTTATCGAAGATTTGTTTACAATAAAATTCATTTTAATTTTTTTCATATTTTGTAATTTTTGATCAAGTTTTGCATAATTTTTTTTTTGTGTGGTTGCGCCTTTTCAAACTATTCCTTTTGTAAAAGGCGCATATGAAAGCAACTATACGGTCGAAGTGGGTAAAATGGATTTGCTATGAAACTTTAATTAAAGATTTTTCGCATTTTGTATATTTGATCATCGTATCAAAGAAAATTACTGAATTGTACTTAAACCACTCACAAAGCCAAAAGTAGTTGTAATTAATCGTGACTTGTAGGTTCCCTCTCCGAAAAAGAAATAAATTATAAATTCTGGAACGGCATGAAAATCCTCCGAATTAAGTAGTCGCATTCGGGCTTCTATTGTATTTTTCATGCGTTGATTTATTTCCTGTTGGTACATAATTTTTCTATTATTTGTACTAGCCAAACTGTTCAAAAAATCATCCAGCTTATAACTGGAGTGCAGTAGTGCCCATTCATTGGTAGCTACTTCATAAGTTTTGGGGATAATTAATTTTAAGTTTAGAAATCTTTTGCATGGGACCTATTTAATTTCTTTGGGGGGTATTTGATTGGAGCTTATTAAATTTTTTTTGTTCGGTGTTATTTCATAATGAAATAAACCCAAAATGTTGGGACTTATTTCATTTTCAATTTGGGAATTATTTCATTGCGTTGGGGAATTCTTACATTTTTTTCGTTTGGGGTTTATTTAATTTTCGTTGTGACTTATTTCATTGGGTGTTATTGCATTGGGCTTATTACAGCTTTCTTCAGCTTTCTGTATTCCGGACACATCCAGTAATACGGACATACACCAAAACTATATGTGTCCGGATTAGCGAGACTGTACTGTACTTATTTTTTAATATTCGTTGCAGATCTCTGATGCATACCAATCATTATCACAGCAGCACCTATTTTTTGCTATTAAATGCATGAATCCATACCACTGTGCATCGCATATAGTTGTTGTGGCACACGCAAAAAAGTGTTTCTGTTTTTTAACTGAAAATAAGAAAATACCGAAACGAATTTTAAATGAGTAAAGAAGTTCTACGTCAATAAGTTTTAAACATGAAAAATAAAAAAATAATTTTTTTCCTTTTCTAAAATTTTGGGCTAAAAAATTTCTTTTGCCCGAATTTCAACGCTATTTTCAACTGACTTTTCTTTGAAATTCGTTTATTTGTTGAATAATGTATATAAAAGTATCAACAATCCGATTAACTTTTCTCATAAAGTTAATTTTTTTTTGTCTTACGAAAAAAGTTTTAAACTTTTATGCTAAAAATATTGGTATCTATTGAACAAGCTCCGTAGTAACTAAAGTTGTTGTGAAATCGTAGATTTAGTAGCTCACAAAATTGTAAGCACTTTTATATCACAATTGATGCATGTTTTTTATGGCACAAACATGTTTTTATGTCACTAACAGACAAAAAAAAAAAAAAATTAAAAACAAATCTCTAAAAAATACTTATGATATTTTTTCTATTTTTTTATTCTGTAAATTTTATACTTCATCAAAATTGTTATAAATAAAATAACTTGCCCTTGGGATATGCTTTATTATATTTTCAATGAGACTCTCTCGTGTTGCGATTAAAAGCAAGATAAATAATAAAAAAAAAGGAAAAATGAGACAGCGCTGCAAGTTGTTAAGGGCAATAACCGAAGGAATCATCATCGCACGGCTGTACGTACACTTTAAGGCACAATTTAAGGCCAAAAGTAACATTTTGTTGTTGTTGTTTTTATGACAACTGAAGACGATTTGAGTCATCCAAAGTGCTAATATGGTGGCGGAAATGTGATTGGACAAAATTATTTTTTGTATTCATATAATGTTACACGATGTAGCTATGACACAAGCTGCTAAAACTTTGAATAAAAAGAAGTGGGAATCATTGCAATGTGCTGGAAATTAAATAATAACTCTTTGCTTATATAATTGTTATAGCTGCTTTACATTGTCCAACTATGTGTGTATGTGTTATGACAAAGTGTGATCGAATTTCAAAATGACTTGCCAAAAAATCAAAACCGACTCGCAATTTGGTTTCTTTTTTTAAGACTTATTATCTATTATATGTCGTATCATTGTAAAATTAGAGAAGGTAGATGCATTACGGAGAGACAGACTGCCGAAACTGTCAAAACGAAGTTGACAGCTTATAGAAAATCTGAAACCGATGAGTTTTTTTAAAAAATATTTTTGCCAAAATTCTTAATTGTGCACTCAAAATTGTGCCAAAAGCTAAATTTGATTCAAAAATTAAATTCTTTCTTTGCAAATAGAACGTCGGAGCGTCGGATTGACGAATTTATTTCCACGCACCTCAATTTTAGCCTTGCTACACTTTTATAGTATCTTTTAAAAAATATATATATATATATATATATATAAGGCCGGGTTGATTTGTGGGGAGGCAAAAAAATCGCTCATTGCTCAGTGAAAATCGTATTCTAGGGATCAAAATAAGAAACTTTGCCCGAGGAACTATACCTCTAAAACGAATTCTAATGCCCCAACTTTTGACTTTTATCCCGAAGGGTCAAATTTTGAAAAATCCCTCTTTGACCCATTTAGAGTGCCCCAATCGAGTCCAAATGTATGACCACCTCCACTAACTTTGGAGGGCCGATCCACCCATGCCAGTAGCACACGCACTGGAACCCTGCTAGGGGTTCCCCATACAAACATTTAAAAAAATCACCATTTTTGGCATATTACATGAAAAAATCAGCGAAATGGGGTCGCCACTGGCATGGGTGGATCGACCCTCCAAAGTTAGTGGGGGTCGGTCATACATTTGGACTCGATTGGGGCACTCTAAATGGGTCAAAGAGGGCTTTTCAAAATTTGACCCTTCGGGACAAAAGTCAAAAGTTGGGGCATTAGAATTCGTTTTAGAGGTATAGTTCCTCGGGCAAAGTTTCTTATTTTGATCCCTAGAATACGATTTTCACTGAGCAATGGGCGATTTTTAAATCGACCCGCCCTAATATATATATATTAGGGCGGGTCAAATTCTGGCTCAGCGAAATTCGTAAAATACATGTAATTTCAAGACTTTTTCTCCACTACAGCATATACAAATTCTGAAAAAAAGCTGTGCGGACTTTCGTAAATAGATTTTGTTCTCAATTATAAAATATGAATGTATGAATGTATGTGTATGAATCTATTTACGAAAGTCCGCACAGCTTTTTTTCAGAATTTGTATATGCTGTAGTGGAGAAAAAGTCTTGAAATTACATGTATTTTACGAATTTCGCTGAGCCAGAATTTGACCCGCCCTAATATATATATATTTTTTCATTAATTTTTTCATTAATTGTAATGAGTACTTTTTTACCCAGCTCTGGTTGTGCTTGTTTATGCCAGGCAGTGTGGTCAGATTGATTTTAGGAAAAGCGTGAATCTAAAAATTGCTTTAGCACAAAAATCGCGCAATCGACAATTGCTAACATATTGTACGACCGAACATTTGTTTTCTACGAACGAACAACTATTTTCTGCAAACGAACAACTATTTTCTACGAACGAACGAGCGAACAAAATATTTTTATTTTTTTCTACGAACGAACTAGTGTTGGGTAACTCATACATGAGGTACCTCAAATGTCCCATACATCAGCATTAATTGTATCATTACCTCAAAAAATATATTGAACTGCTTCAAGTTTTCACACAGCTCAAAATTAACATTCGGCATCAAATAAAAACCATATTTTTTTTAACAAAACACAATATCGATTTCTTCTTCTTGATAGTTGTTGTTGCTCGTTGTGGATCATAAGGCCACGATTTGAATAGACTTTTTTAAAATTAAATAATTTGGTCTGATTTTGTGATTTGAATTGTTGAAAATAAGTTATTTCACTATTTGCACAAAGTTATATTCCATTTCTTCCCCTTTTTAATTTTCATAACAACTCCTGATTACTTTTAACACCTCACACTTCATTTTAGTCCACTCACACCTCATTTGAAGTGGGACAATGTACCACTTCATTTTTTAAAACGAGTAACTCACTCAAACTCACCTCAAATCTGTTTTGTGCCCATCACTAGAACGAACGTTCGTGCAAGGCTCTGACCACGACAATGATGGCAATAAGGGACCCCTATCAGGGTGGTAGTTAGGGGATAGTTATTTAAAAAAAAGTTGGGTGTGACAACCCGAGTAAAAATAAAAACTTTTTAGCTAAGGCCAAACAGCAACCAAACAAGGCCTAGTTTGAAATATGTTTCTCGGCCGTATAAGGGTCATTTGCAGAACTTTTTGGCCCAGCAACGGCCGTAAAGAGGCCGTTTTTAAATAATCTCGGCTGTACAATGAGCGTACTGCGGCCGCACATAGGCCGAGCAGTGATTATTGTACAATGAAAATAAGCAAATTTTAATTTGTTTTGCTTTAGTTGTTGCGCATACGTTTGCTATTGACTAAGAGCTTTGAAAAATTTGGTGGCATACAACGGGCCGTCCAGCGGCAGTAAAACTTAATTTAGACCTTGTACGGACGTTGTTCGATCCAACTTTCGACAGCTAGATTTTTTGGATTATTTTTAGGCCATCTTCGACCCTTGTGCGACCGTACGTTCCATGTTCGACCGCTGTTCGCCCGCTTAAATTTTACTCGGGAAAATGATAGCAACATCTCATACTTTTGACCCATTATTTCGAAATTATTAGTGGTCGTATACACACACGACAAGCATCACAATCCACTGAGCGATTCGTTAATTTTTCCGTTTCGTATATTTAGTGCGCAGTCTTGTCTCAGCATTCGTTTTTCTGTGAAGGACACATAACTGCATGTGAATGCTTTAATGAATCGTTTATTTTATCGTTTCGTCTATTTGGATCATAGAGTTATCTCAGTTCGTTTTTCTGTAAAGAATAAATAAATGTAAATGAATGCTTTTATTCCGTTCTCTGGTGGTCAGACACACACATTTTCTGTAAGAGGCAGGCCAACATTTTTTTCCTAAACTAAAAAATAAATATTTAGCAAATAATTCGTTTGCATTAAGTTTATTGCAAAAAGTTTTATCCAAAATAGTAAACAAAATAATTTGTGGTTTTTTATTTTCTTTAGCAGCACGCACTCGTGGGGAAAAAAGCACTTCATTTACCACTGTGGAAGTTTTAAATAATTCATATGAGTTCTTTTAAAAAAGTTTTTATTAAAACACGCAGAAGACAAGCAGCAACAAAAACAAACACAAAATTAAAATTAAAATGAACAAAAACAACAAAACAGTTCCAAGAACAAGATCGAGCATTTCCATGAATTAGGTAGATGATGGCAGCACGTGTCGAAAATAAAAAAAAAAAATCCTAACAAACACTCAGCTCGTAGATGATTATGGATTTTAAGGCAGGAGACGGCGAATGGTTTTGCCAATTTAAAAGCATTGTTTTACCCCACAGGTTCAAATATTTTGCAAATAAATTTTCGTAAAAATTATTCAAAGTTGTTCCTAAAAAAGAATATTATTATTTGATTGAAGTCAAATAACTACAGGCTTCAAAGATGATTCAAAATAATTCTGCTTTTTCAGTTAAGCACTTTACGCATACAAATCAACCGTCGCAGTTTTTTCAGGTCAAACTTTTTTATAATTTTTCTATTTTTTTATTATATGCATTCGTTTGGTATCTTCTAAAATGTGTTTTATTCAAGCACCCATGCAACCCATCATCTGGTTTTTACAAATATCAATAATTTTACATATAATATTTTTGTGTCAACCCTATTTTTTTGCGCTGTTTTTTTGCAGTATGATTCAATATTAAATTGGATTTTTATTTTTGTACGAGTGTTGTTTTAGTTTTTCTTCGATTTCATTGAATTTTGTCTGTTCTTGAATTTATAGTATAGCTAACACCTAAAAATGTACAGAAAGAGGGCGTCAGCACTATTTTATTCTGCTTGTTGCTTGTTGCTAAATAACTTGTTGTAATAACTTTTTACTATTGATTTATTCTCATATTCGTCAGCTTGGCGAATTCTGTTATCTACTGATAAATCATATATAATTGAGTTGAAAAATGATTCATACGGAAATATTTTAGCAGCCATTAATTATTTATTTTAACTTTGAAACTTCATATTTGTTATCAGCAGAAATTGGCTAAACTAATACATAGTACATAATACTAGTACATAGTTAAACAATAAAGCATATTTGGCTGAAGTAAATTTTAATTCCTTACTTGACTCAATGCGACTTGATCGAAATTCATTTCTCACTTCAATTTTCGATTAAATGAAGAAACGAAAAGGGCACCTGTCATATTGCGTATCAACCACGCCAACGGGCGGTTTTTCGAATCATCAAAAAATGTCAAATGTCAGTGTGCAGCGCCATTTGCTTTCGAAAAAATCTATTAAAAACATTATTTCCACGGGTTTTCAATTTTCCTGGAAATTTTCTTGGATTTTCCTCCATAGTGTCCAATAGGAATCCATCAAACCCAAAATAGTGAAAATCAAACGATCCGTTATAGAGTTATGGGCTTACACAAGGACGGCAGTCTCTTTTATATACAGGGTATCACGCGATGGAGTGCAACTATTTAAAGAGGTAAAAGGTGATTTAGAGTTGATAAAAAAATCGTATGAAAGGGGAGGGGGTATATTTTCATGGCCTTAGGAGTTACAGGGTTAATTAGTTTTTCATGACTTTGATGCACATTATTGTTTTAAGCAGAAAAACTAACTTACGGAAAACTTATTTCATTTGGAAGGAAATACATTTACCTTTCTAACGATGTATCAACGAACTCACCCGACTTATCCATTCCTGTGCTGTGCTCGTGCAAAAATAAAATCAATGCGTTGCAACTACCAACAGCCGCCTTATTCAGAAACAGTCACAAAATTCACCTCAGTATCATCAATCTACAGGGGCTCACAACGAAAAACGGGCAGGTATTTCTTAGCACTTTCGTATTGGTTTCAACACGTTATTTTTTGGTGAACAAAATTAAACACAAACATTATTAAAAAATTAGAACATAATGGCGAAACAAATTTAAATCGAAGCAAACCTACAAAAACGAGCTCACATCGAAAGTCGGACAAGTAAAGAAAAAATGCAAATCGTGGTCCTTACACTGTTATTTTTGCTTAAAACTTTTTACTACTGTTGGAATAACTTCAGTCAAACGCAAAACTTAAAAAATAAACATTTTTCGAAAAGTGAATTAATCAACACTGGCAGAAAGGGCAGCTCGTGAAAGCCGATCATTATTTTAAAGAAAAATCCAAGCGACAAATTTCACAAATCGTCTTTAAAAGTAAATCAACAGTGCACGATATAATCACGCGTTATATACAAGATATGAGAATACAGTAAACAAAAATAAACTTAGCTCCAAAGCTGAAAGGAATGTTTTAAGGGAGGGTTCTCCTGGATTTTTTTGGATTTGGCCGAAAAACAAGCAAAATTTGAGAATGGTTTGTGGGAAAATGAAAAGACATACGAACTTATGCTTTTGAACTTTGATTCGTGGTTTATTGACGAGTAAAAAAAAAAAAGATATTTGAAAAATTCAAAATGGCGGCTTGAAAATGGCGGATCTCGTCGACCTCTGCGCGCAAAACATCGACCTCCCGCGGACAGTGTGGGGCCTCAGGTAGTGAACTGAAATGAGAAATGTATAAAATTTATTAAAATTGATAACATTTCATATGCCTGGAACCTAACTTCAATTAAGTTTGGTAAAAAAAACCAATTTTATGGACTTTTAAAAAAAAAATTGAAATTTTTTGCTTTTTTTTACTTAGATCTCGTTTAAAAATTATAAATAAACAATTTTTTATGCCAATGTTAGGTTCCAGGCGTACAAAAAAGTATATACTTTCAAACATTTTTTGAATGAAGGAAATCGGATCAATAGAACAAGCCCTGTGCTGTCCGTTAGATTAGAAAACATGGTTCCGAGAAAAACGCGTTTAAAGTTTTTAGAAAGTTGGTACGCGCGCGTGACATGGGTACGTTTGACACGCTCTAGCTCGAGAAATACGCGTTGTATTGAAATATCCCTTGGCACAAACATTCTACATATATGTAACTTTCATTTTATGTAAAAAAAAAATGGATTTTTTCAAAAAAATCCAGGAGAACCTTCACTTAAGAGAAATAATAAAAGACCCATTTTTATCTGTAGCAAAACTAGAGGTCATGTTAAAACTCAATTTGAAAAAGAGTGTACACTAGGGAGTCCAATCCCGGATGCTTTTGTCGATCCCGGGATTATCGGGATTTAAAATCTTAATCCCGGGATCCCGGGATTAGTTCGGGATTGAAAATTTTAAGAAATAAATAATTCAAAACGTTTTGAATACAATTTTTTGTTATTTATTACTTGAAACTAAAAAATGTAAATGAATTCATTTATAAAGCAACAAAAACAAAACACATTAAGGGTATTCACAATTGCTTTGTTAGTGTAGTTTAAAAACTCCGTGGTATTGATACCAACTTTTACCGAGCGGTTTTTATATTTTTTATTGTTTTACATGAAATTTCTAAAAACCAAGTGTGGTAATTTTAAATAGCCCAATAATATGTTTAACGAACGTGGTTTCTAAAGTTCCATAAACAACTGATCCAGCTATTTTCTAATTGCAAAAATGGAAGAAGCTCAAAATGCAAGTTTTTTTTTTGATTCGCCAGGAGGTATGAAATCTTCCAAAGATACGTATACCCGTCCTATACGCATGCACGATTCACATTCTAAAATCTGCCCGAATCAGCCGGGACAGGCAGAATGCACCTACGTACTAAAACATACCCCCTATTGGCAATTCGGATTTTCCACTAAGCACATTAATTGGCTTTTCAGCGGAATTTAAAAATTGAATATATATAAACGCGTATTTAAGTATACTTGATTCTATATAAATAAGCAACATCGAATTAAATAATAGTAATTATCAATTTAAGGTACCCGAAAAACAATCAAAAACACTAAACTCATTTTAACTGGTTTGCGGCCATTGTCCAACCCAAGGACCTACGTGGAAATGAGATAAATCTTATATCCGCCAAATCAAAATCCCAATTAGTTGGATATGCATTTGGGCCAACGCAGGCATAAACTTGTATGGAAAAGTGATATACTCTGGCACACCAATCCAGGTGAAAGTGTGAGTTCAGTCTAATTTCAAATCAGGAAACCACGTGAGCACGTAAATCCCAATTCGATTAAAAATTAAAATATTGAATAATTAAAAAGTAAGTTTTAAAAACGATTCATATTTGATGGTGCTTACTTTATAAAACATAATATCGAGACAAAAAAGAGAAACAGAACAATCTCAATTACCAATATTATATTGTTATAAAACTGCGTTAGGTATAATAGGATGAAGTTAAATTGATTTAATTGTTTAAATGTAATATAATTTTCCGTTTTAAGACGTCTACCGAATCAGAAAAATTAATCATGTTGAAGTTATCATTGAAATCACTGCACATACATCGTAAAGGTTCATGAAGAGCGTAATTAGAACTGCACTGACTCAACTTGAAAAACAGAAAATGTCTAGTTCCTCTCCTTGGGATGTTAAAATTTAAAGCTGAGATGAGATGTTCCGAATTAATCTCGCCACGAAGTAATTTATACAGAAACGTGACATTAAGCATCATTCTTCTGCTTCTTAGGTTAAAAGTTAAACTTTTTTATGCTATATATTAATAAAGTGTATCAATTTGGATAGTTAATTTATTTGCATAGTAACAAAAAGCTATAGTGGGAGGTTCCCAACCACAAATTGTATTTTAAAGGGTGCTCATAATTGTGATTTTCAACTATGCCAAAAAAAAAACAATACTACTATACCAGCACACAATTGTGAATAACCTTATTGTTAAAAAACAAAGTACTTAAATAATATTAATGACTAGCACATTGTATTAATTTAACCCTTTCAGTCCAATATATTGGACACGTCAGAAAGTAATTTTTAAAAGTATTTATTTTGCAAAGCTTTTTTTTTAAATGAAATCGTTTGGTTCTATGAAAAAAAGATGAACCAACATGATAAAAATAAATTTAGAGATATATTTGATATTCAAGTCAGTTGGATTTTCGATTTTGTGGCGAAGAAAAGCAAAAAAAAAATTTTGTTTGCCTATTTTATAAGAAAAAATCAACCGGACAAAGATCAAATTTATGTTTTTTTATCTTTTTATGGATTTAAGGATAAGAATATTAAGAGGGTTTAAAAAACAAAGATCTAAAGGGTTGAGAAACCTTTAAGGTATTAAAAAAAAGACTTTGTGCCGAATAGGAGCAAAAAATTTTTTCTTTGTACAAGCTTGTAAAACGTAAGTAGCACAGGTTAAAATGAAAGGTATGTTTTTTGCATCTCCAAGACCTAAGTGATAGAAATATTACCTCAAAAAAATTATTTTGTTTTAAGTGTAGCCTAGCCATTGAAAGGGTTAAAGAACAAAAAATAAAAAAGAAGAGTTTAAGGTATTACTATATAAATGTTACCCTTTTTTTTGTACACCGTCTTCATGTGTTTTTTGAGTTTAAGGCAAATTAAGGTTGGAAAAGACTTTTCAAACTAAATTTTTTGTTTTAATTATTTTTAAAGTAATACATTAAGCTGATCAACGCGTCTTATTTTTTATAAGAGAGTTTTGTTCGAATATTATAACAAATATAACCCGCTGATGAGAAGCACCGTTCTGATTCTATGCTAGTTAAAGTAATAGTTGTACAATAGTCGTAAGCAATTTGTAAGTTTCGATCACGATGGCCTTCAAGATAAAACAA
Organism: Dichetophora obliterata; assembly: GCA_963920525.1. Lineage (NCBI taxonomy): Eukaryota > Metazoa > Arthropoda > Insecta > Diptera > Sciomyzidae > Dichetophora > Dichetophora obliterata. The sequence continues at coordinate 30,589,725 of OY986439.1, read as the reverse complement.
AATTATTTCCTAAGTCAGAATATCTGAGAATTTTTAAATACATAGCTGACTTCCCGATGTTACAAATTCTTCTAAAACTATGTAAAGTCCTTGCTCCAGTGATTCACACTCATCGTCCTAACAATCTTTTTCAGCCTCAATAAAATTTTTTTTCTAATTCTTTATTCAGATCAACTCAAACTGAAATGTTTGCATTTATATGAATATTTGTAATAGAAATTTTTTATTTAAATTTTTATTTAAATCCCAGGATCCAGGAGAGACAATCCCGGGATTTAAAGTGGCTTAAATTGTCCAGGATCCCGAAATCCGGGATCCCGGGATTGACTTCCCTAGTGTACACTCAGAAACGATTTGAAGAGTTTTGAGAAAAAAATTAATTAAATAGAAGAGTAGCACGAAGAAAGCCATGTATTAGCAAGAAATACATAAAAGAACTCCTCAATTTCGTGCGTGAGCAAGTGACCAATGACTTTTCATTCTGGAGCAAGGTTAATGGGTTAACAGAAGAAATTGGGGTTATTTAGAACTTTTTAATTATAAACATTTATTAAAGGTTTTGGTTACCGATGAGAGTTAATTTAATTTATTTGGAAGGCGGAAACCGAATGAAGAATTTTGCAATAAAAATTTTAAATATACGCACCCAAAAAAAAAGCTTCGTACTATGTACAAAACAATTATTATATTCTACAAATCTGTTTGTTCTTTTCAGCCTACGAATGACTTTGTGAATAATACAAATGACCGTTTGTACATTGTACAAAGAAATATTTGTATATTTTACAAACGCATTCGTTTCATCTACAAAGATACGAACAAATATACGAACGCTGCTACCACCGCTTTGTATATTACACAGTACAACACAAAAATTCCAAACAAAAAATCACTTATCCCAGCCGAAAGTACTCGATGAGAGGAGAAAAGAAATTTCTGGATTTTGCTAGATTGGTTGCCGTTCGTTTTTTATGAGCCTCTATAGTTTTTTCGCCAAATTCGATTTTGAGCACTTTTTTGCAAATTTCTTCTATTTTTCGCATGGCCATAGTTCGAAAAATGCTGTGAATTTTTTTGTTTGCAGTCTTCAGCAAAGTTGTAGCTCTTGACTCGGCCAACAAAAATGCTGAATATATTAAGTCGGAAAAATTTCATCTTCATGCTCAAAACCCCAAAAATGTCAAAAAAAATTACCACTTTTTTCACTGATTTTTTCTGTTTTTCGACTACAGCTCTTGAACTATTGAAAATTTTACCAAACAATCAAGGGGAGAAATGTAGCCTATAAAATTATGAACAACTTTCTAGTACATACCAACTTCATATGACCACACCTTGACAAACATTTTTGCGCTTTTTTTATTTTCGTTTTTTATATACGAAACAAAATAAATGCGTATTTGTAAAAATCGTTGTTGTTGTTTTTTTTTTATGAAAGAACAAAGTAAATTTATATAAGTTAACCCACATAACTCCATGACACGACTTGGCATCACTATTGTGTAAGATCAACCCTGGTTGACCTCATTTACAGCAGTGTTGACAATCAGCTGTGACGCGCGAAGTTGGTTGTGGTTTTACACTTGAAATCAACAGATGCAATGGTAAATTTTTGTCATTCTACTTCTTTTATATAAGTGATTGAAGTGAGTGATTGAAAATGGAAAGATGTTCGAAATTAGATAGTTTCTGTTACGTTTGTGGTAAACTAGAGCCAAAACATGGAAAACAAGAACGAAAAAATTTATTTTCTAATAATTTTAAACTCGCATATAAACTTTATTTCGGTGAAGAGGATACAAGTGGCGACGAACATACGCCAAATACGGTGTGTTCATTATGTTATGGCAATCTCTTGGGGTGGTTGCATCAAAGAAATTTATGTTTACGGTATGTCAAGCCAATGCTGTGGGTAAGAAATACGTCCGGGGTACATGACCCAGACAAGTGCTACGCTTGCGTAAATTTTACCAAAGAAATTATTAGAAAAAAACGCAGAGCAAAAGTATATAATGCCACTGACTCCGCTGAATTACCAATACCGATGCCCGATGATGCCGAAGTACCAAAACCACCGAGTATGCTATCAATGATGACATCAGAAAGGGGAAACACCAACTATGGTGACTTCGATCCGGATTTTTTCCCTGAAATCGCAGATGATGCATCAAAGCCACTAGCACAAGAAGAAATCGATTTCCTCGTGGCCAAATTTCGTTTTTCGCAGCGTGATGCCGAATTTTTCACTACATTTATGAAGCGCAGAAATCTGACACAGAAAAACGTTATCGCCAGCGGTTACCGTAAACGCCAAGCTGAATCGCCGTGGCTATTTTAAACTCAGAATCAGACGACGAATCAAGCAAACCAGCTGCAAAGAAATCTCGGCCTTCCACTTCTGGAACGTCAACTGTCAAATCATCAACTTCGCGCCAGACAGCCCAAATGGACATCGACGATACTGATTAACAAAAAAAAAAAAAATACAAATTAATACCCGTTTGATGCCTTTTTTTATACTTTTTTCGTAATCTTTCATATAATTTCATGTTTTTCACTTTAATCAGAAAATTCAATACTAAATTGCAAAAAAAAAAATAATACATGTGCCTTTTTTAAACTTTTGCTCAATAAAAATAATAAAATAAAAAAAAAAATGAAAATTAATCACATTTGTGTGGCCAACTCCGTATGAAGGAGTGGTCGTATGAAGTTGGTATGTACTAGAAAGTTGTTCATAATTTTATAGGCTACATTTCTCCCCTTGATTGTTTGGTAAAATTTTCAATAGTTCAAGAGCTGTAGTCGAAAAACAGAAAAAATCGGTGAAAAAAGTGGTAATTTTTTCGACATTTTTGGGGTTTTGAGCATCAAGATGAAATTTTTCCGACTTCATATATTCAGCATTTTTGTTGGCCGAGTCAAGAGCTACAACTTTGCTGAAGACTGCAAACAAAAAAATTCACAGCATTTTTCGAACTACGGCCATGCGAAAAATAGAAGAAAATTGCAAAAAAGTGCTCAAAATCGAATTTGGCGAAAAAACTATAGAGGCTCATAAAAAACGAACGGCAACCAATCTCCTCTCATCGAGTACTTTCGGCTGGGATAAGTGATTTTTTGTTTGGAGTCAAAAAGTTGAATATTGCGTCACAGTGTTATCAAACAATGTTCGTTCAGTTCAAAAATTTATACATTATAGATTTTTACAAACTAGCGTTTGTAGAATGTACAAAGTTACTAATTCAAAAATTTTTTTTATATGGCCAACAATACAAATGTTTGTACTATGTACAAAACATTTGTACATTCTATGAATAGCCTCTGTTTGTATTTCTACAAAGATTTTATTCGTAATTTTATCCTAAATATTTTTTGGGTGCGGTTAAGCATGGTAGAGGATCACTAAAGGTTTGGGGCTGCGTCTGATGTTGGAAGGATTAATTTTATTGATAATTTAGTATAATGAACTAAAATATCTTCCTTGACATTATTATGGCGCACGTAAAAGAAAGTGCGGGTAAATAAGGAACTGCAGAAAATTTTGAATTTTACCAAGACAATGACCTGAAACATACGACGCTCTTGGTAAAGAATTGTGTACTTGATATTTGTCGAAATGTCATAAAAACAACCTCACAAGGTCACAACATTAAAATGTTATAGAATATCTATAAGATAAACTTGAACCCAGAGTGAAGTATCAGAGATGGGCAACTAAAGATGTATTAAAAAGTATCCTAAGTGAAGAGTGGAATCAGATTGTAGCTGATGTTTGTAAAAATTTGCTTGCACCCATGCCAAAAAGGCTGCAGGCAGTCAAAAGAAAAAAGATTGGCAACAAAATATTAAATTCTTAGTTTTAGCATTAAATTTCCTATCTGCCCGACTTTTAATGTGAGCTCGTTTTTAAAGCTTTGGTTTGATTTAATTTTGTTTTACCGTTATGTTCTAATTTTTCAACTATGTTTCTGCTTAATTTTGCTCACCAATAGAAAAAATTTTGAAAAAAATTATTACTCCAAGTTTCTTCTAACATTTTCATTTCTGAAACCAATGCGAAAGTGCTAAGGAATGCCTGCTCGACTTACGTTGTGAGCCACTGTATATGCCCTGTAGGAAAATCAACTAATTTAAAAGTAGTTGAAAAAGTAGTTTTTTTGTCAACCACAACTAGTTCAAATTCTGACTTTTTTCCATAGAACGAACTAACATATTTTGCATGGTGATGTCCGCTAAATAAGTCAATTGACTTTCGTCTGCATATGTTTTCAACTACTTGTTAAATTAGTTGAGTTTAAACTGGTTTTTTAACTACTTTAAAATAAATCAATTGAAAACTAGTTACACTCAGAAAAAAGTTTATCGGCATATGAGAAAAAAGGCATTATATTAAGTGAAAAATGGTATTGACTTTGCTCCAGAGAATGCTTTTCTCTAAATGTGATCCCAAAAATTCCCTAAAAATGGCAAAGAGCTTTCATGAAAATGAGATATATTTTCTCATTAATAAAAGACACCTTCTCTTTAATAGAAAAATATTTCTTTATAATAGGTTCAACCGTTCTCTTTATTGTGTAAATTTTTCCCGAAAACAGAGAAATATTTATTTAATTTTAATAAATGTTTTCTTTAAGTTGCGTTTATAGTTTCTCACAAAAAATAACACTTTCTTTAAAAGAAAGATACACGTTCTTAACATTGATAAAACATATTTCTTTATTGCGTACATTTTTCTTTAAAACACAGAAGTATATCTGCAATTACGATTAAAAAATTATTTTTGTAAAGCGTTTGTTTTAACTCAGTTCTACGCAAAGTAGAAGTATTAATATCAAATTGTGATTCGGTTTTAAAAATATTAGTTAAAAATGTGTTAAGAGGTAGAATTATTGTTGTGACATTGTTTTTCGGTACTCTTTATAAATATTCCAGAAATTTATTCTGAAAAACGATTTTGTAAATGCATCCAAAGAAATAGTAGTAATAAACAACATCAATATGTAACACTTGCTTTTCACAACATTACTCAATTGCTCTCACGCTTTCTTTTTTTTTCGTACCTCATTCAATATAAGAAAAATATATCGATTTTTGAGAAGAAGCCTTTTTAATTTTTGAGAAAGGATTTGTTGTTACTGAAGAAAATATTTCGCATAGTGAATTATTTATCAACAATAGAGAACATTTTTCATTTTCTATAAATTTTTTTCTATAAATGAGATTTTTTCAGTGAGAGAAAAATACTTATCATTAATAGAGACATGAAATATTTCCATTTCCCACAAAGAAGGAAATATTTCTTCGAATAAGTGAAAATTTATTATAATTGTAGTAAATTTTATTTGAAATGAAGAAAATTTCTATTATCGAAAATAGAGAAATTTTTTATCACAAAAAGATAGGTGTTTTTTTCTGAGTGTAATATTCCACTTACTGAAGATGAATTTCAAAAGCATAAAAATTTTAAATTTCTATACATCAAAGAGATCATGTATTTTATTGTTTTATAAAAAAAAATAAATACACAAATTCATATTAGTGAAAGCCTAAAGTTAATTATATTTGATGAAATAGCATGGTTAAATATATGTAAACTTGTAATCTAATAAAAATTTGCAATAAAAATCAGAATAGTCGCCGCCTTAATATAATTCAAAGTAGTTTTTAAACCACTTGTTTTGAAGTAGTTTTTCAATTACTTCATATATAATGCAATAAAAACTATTCAAAGTAGAAGTGGATGCCGCCTTAATATAATTCAAAGTAGTTCATAAACTAGTTTATTTTAAATTAGTTTTTTTTATTATTTGTTTTTAAAAATAAGTTATTTGTTCCTATAGGGTATATATAAATGGGTCTTGATTTTTTTGGATGCTTAAAACTTGGAAACGAATGGACTAAATTGGATACTTCCTTCTACGGGTTTGTTCGCAATTGCTACGCAAAGGTTAAGGAAAAAATAGAATGTTGTCACACCCCTTTTAACCGCCCGCAAATCAATAAAAATGCCAACTTTAAGATGGTTTCGGTCGAATTGAACTCAAGTTTGGTAAATGAGTTCGTATGATAACTGTCGATAACTATACTAAAAATGGACGTGGTCACACTGTAGTTACGCCCACTTTTAAGAAAAGATCAAAAGACTTCGAAACTACTGGTCCGATTGAGCTCAAATTTTGGCAATGGATTTGTTTCGAGTACGAGATGGTTTCAGAAAAAATTGTCACACCCCCTTTTACTGCCCACATTTATATAAAAATATCCCATACAACCCAAATTTGTGCTATCGAATAGCTTTGGAGTTATAGGTCGCACCGCTTCGGAGTTCAGTATTTGACCATAATTTACACATGCAGTTTCATTGATAACATTTTATGGGCGTGGGACTAGGAGGAATGGCACCTCCCATACAACCCAAATATTTGCTATCGTATAGCTTTGGATTTATAGGTCTCACAGCGTTGGAATTCAGTATTCGACCTCAATTTATTCATGCAGTTTCACTGATATCATTTTTTTGGCATATTTTAAGGGGGCGTTGCACCTCCCATACAACCCAAATTTGTGCTATCGAATAGCTTTGGAGTTATAGGTCGCGCAGTTATAGGTCAATTTACATATGTAGTTTTACTGATAACATTTTATGGCTTTTGTTAAGGGGGCGTTGAACCTCCTATACAACTCAAATTCTTGCTATCATATAGCTTTGGAGTTAAAGGTAACACATTGTCGGAATTCAGTATTCGGCCTCACTTTACACATGCAGTTTCATTTTATGGGCTTTGGACAAGGGAGCGTGGCAGCAACGCGCCGGGTTTCAGCTACACTCTAAAAACTGATCGAAAAATCTCTACAATAAATGTTGTGAAATTTCACGACATTTACTGGCAATTTTGTAAAAAAACCACGCTATGCAGCGAGATTTTCCAATTTTGTCTGAAAATCAGCGTCTTTTTCCAAAATATGTATATTTACTCTACTATTCACGCTATTTGAGCGTGTTTTCGCTCAGAGAGTCTGAAAATATGTATATCTCTCTACTTTTCACGCTATTTTAGCATGTTTTCGCTCAGAGAGCCCTAAAATATATATATTCTCTAACTTTCACGCTATTCCAGCGTGTTTTCGCTCAGAGAATTCTAAAATATGTATATTTTTTACTTTTCACGCTATTTCAGCGTGTTTTCGCTCAGAGAATCTTAAAATATGCATATTTGCTCTTCTTTTCACACTATTTCAGCGTGTTTTCGCTCAGAGAGCCTTAAAATATATGTTCACTACTTTTCACGCTATTTCAGCGTGTTTTCGCTCAGATAGTCATAAAAACGCTCCAGCAGCGGTATTTTACGCTTGTCCTTAAATAAACACCTCTGCTTTAACGTCATATGATTTCAAAGAGTTTATTCGAACAAGTGTCAAATTATATACAACTTAAACAGTGGATTGGCCACATACTCAAGCCTACTGAAGTAGGAAAGAGTAGCGCCTTCTGCTGAGTTATTGACTCTATACAGAGTTGTTGTTGTTGTCATGTTGAAAACTTACTTGAGACTTCACGCATTTCTAGCCTTTTTTCATGACAGATTGGAAGATGCAGACAAGATTGGAAGAAATAATTTTAGAAGAGAGTTTTTACAAGAGAGCGAAAGAAATAATTGTAGTTGAGAGGATTAACGCATTTTTAACGATTAATATTTATAATTTTGCTCTAAAGGATTTAACGACAATAAATGTAGGCAATCAGTTGCCAGCAATTATTGTAGTTAATTCTTCTGAATTTTTGTTAGAGTGTAGTTAATATTTTAATCACAATTGATACTTTTTCGTATTCAGAAAAGTTTTCAAAAGCACAATTGCATACATTGCTTAAAATATTTGTGATCTTTGAATATGCAAGTAACAACGAGAAAAGTGCTATAAATTTCAAGTTTGAGCGCAATTTTCTCTGAATTTAATAATAAATCAAAAATTTGTATATCATCAATAAAATTTGTGATTTATTTGATTTTCTTTTAAATCACAAATTTGATGCTAAAATTTTTTTATTTTATTACGCAAAATTTTGAGAAACTTGCGCTCAAATTTGAAATTTAGTAGTTTCAACGGATTGATTTCATCTTCACACAAGCACAGCTCGGTAATGGATGGATCGGGTGGGTTCGTTGATACAGCAATAGAAAGGTCAATTCATTGCCTTTCAAATGACTTCTTAAAATAAGTTTTCCGTGAGTTAGTTTTTCTGCTTCAAACAACAATGTGCATCAAAGTCATGAAATACTAATTAACCCTGCAACTCCTAAGGGTGTGAAAAAGGGCCCCCTCTCCCATACGATTTTTTTCTCAACGCGACATCACCTTTCGCCTCTTTAAATAGTTGCCTGATATATTTGTCGAAATCAAACAATTCTTCTTTGAAAATACGGCACTTTTGATATTGTATAATTTTATTTCGTCATATTCTTCATATCTATTCTTATTTCTTAAAATGTGACTTATGTTAGTCACTTTTAAAAGAAAAATTTTAATATTTAAATAGTTAAAAATTAGTTAATTTTTGTTATGTAAAATCTCCGAAATTTCAATTATATTTATTAAAAATGCACTCAAATTTAAAAGAGTAGTAAATGTTAGAATAGCTATTGAAAACTTTTCTACTATAGCTATTGTTGTCGACCGTGGCCTAGTGGGTAGAGTGCGTGGCCCCTAAGCTAAAGAACCGCGGTAGCCCAGGTTCAATTCCAACTCAGACAGAAAGCTTTTTCAATTGAATTAATTGTTCTGTTCAGTCGTCACCTCTCTGCACGCAATGCCAAATCTCAGAGAGTAAAAATTGCCATGTAAAACTTCTTGAGAATATAAGCCGTTCCGAGTCGGCATAAAACACGTAGGTCCAGTTCTAGGTCATTTGTGATCAAACATTTCATAACACGCACAACACTATTGATCAATAGAAGCTAATTCAAAGTCCTTCTAAGGGCTGAAATGGCCAGTTTATTTATTTTATTTTTTTTTTAGCTATTGAAAACTATAAGAAGATTAAATAAACGCGGTTGGATTTCTCTCTGTTTTTATTTCTTAATTGTGACTTATCCAAAATGTCGGTTTTAAGTTAAGCTTACAAAAAAAGAAAGTACCAGGGATGATCAGTTAGAATATCCAGCAAAATGTAAAAATAAAAATTATTGCACAGGAATGCAGTTCAAAGCACTCTTTCACAGAATTGTTCTTAGTATAGACAATAACGGTATTCACATATGTTTTAATTTTGATTACACTATAGTGTTTTTTTTTTATAAAATTGACTAAGGCTTTAAAAGAAAAATGGCTCATTTTTTCTGTTTTGCACGTGTCAAGTTTTTCTTGTTTTCTTTATTTTTACACTCAATTGCTTTTTGTTTATACAATTCACATTAGGTTCCTAGACATTAATAAAGCAATTTTCGCTTCACTAGCATGTGAGAACAACTAATGTTTATTCAATACTCAAATAAATAGAACGAAAACAAATCAAAATAACATTTTGTTTAGATAAAACTAAAAAAGAAGAAAAAGAATGTCAGTTCATCTTTATTTATTTTATTTTGTTTTTAAATTTCGTTTAACCTCATTCTGTAAAGTTTGTGTTGATATTGTTTTTTTGTGTTAAAACGCATTCGTTGCAGTTTACCTAGAAAGCTTAGTCATGCTTGACAAAGTGTAGCTAAACCAGCTCGACAACAGTGGCACGCAAACCCGCTATAAGGCATGAAACTTGCACGCCGCCCACCACCCAACACACCCACCATCATGTTATATAATTTATTGCAGTGTTTTCTTGTTGCTGCTGTTATTGTTAAAACATATTAACATTTGTTGTTACACGAGTAAGCATTGTTGCTGCTCTTGTTGTTGATAGTTTAGTATATCTGTCATTATGTCCGTCAGTTTTGTTCTGTATATCTTTATGTCATTTTTTGTTAAGCATTCATTTTGATTTGGATTTTGCTGATTACATTTCAGCATTTTTATCTATGTGTGATGAATGTCATAACACTAAATTATGTTATTGTTGTTGTATGAGTTGCTGCAAGTTTCATTTGTTTTTGTCAATGTTTTTGTCGTTTCTTAATTGATCTGCTGTTGTTTTCCTGATTACGTGTGTATGTGAACGTCGAAATGCTGTCCCAACTTTAATATGGCCTGCGCTTTTTGTGGTCGTTTGATTAAATTTTCACGTCATTTTTCAGCATTTACTTCGTACTAGTAGTTATGTAGTTTTTCAACGTTGGTTTACGCTCATGTGACACTTTATCAGTTTAGTAGTTTAAACATTTTCACTCACAATTTTTTGTATAATGCCATTAAGAATTTATTAAAATTATTTAATTAATTTTGTTTTTAATTGAAATTTAACTGAATTAGAAAAATAAATAATTAATGCATTTTGCTGCATAATAATAAGTAAGGTTGCATTATTATTAATATTTTGAACAAGCATAAAATGAAGTGGTTTAACCTAAGCTAAAAGCAATGGTAATTTCGTCACATCAACTTTTGAATAAGTGATTTAATTAACTGTATGTGAGTGTGTGTTTATATGAGCACGAATTACCATGGTTTTGACATAACTAATTAAAGTGGGCCGGAAAATTATTTGTAATTCGAGTTAAAATCACTTAAAAGTAGGTGGGTTTGTTGTCAACTTAATTATGGCTTTATAACAAGTAATTTAGCTTTGAGGTGTATTTGTGTTGATAAATTGAATTTCATTCTTTCTGTTCAGTTTAGATTAACTTTGTAAAGTGATTCGAACTTTTTGTTATTGCATTGGTCGCGTATGTTAATTCGAAAGCTTTCCTTGAGCTTTGGTAATCGATCTCATATACTAAGCATATCTTTAGAAATTCGACGCAAAATTCGTTTAGAATTATTACATTAAGGGAGGTTTTATGCAATCAGTGTATTAAAAACGATTTTTTTTACATATAATTTTTTTACATTTCAAATCATTCGCTCTTATAATACAGATTGTACAGTGCTTTAAATGCGCTTTACTTTAAACGCGTTTTTCTTGAAACATACTTTTTCAAAATAAGCCACACTACTGCAAACAAATTAATCAATCGATTTGAACTTTTTTTATCTGTTTGTAATATAATTCTACACATCTGTTACCGAAATGAGCGTCTTTACACGCAACAATAATATGGTCAAAAATAACGTAAATTTTTCAATGTTTTTTGCACGCTTTTTTAAAGGGTCTGCATTAAAAAACATATTTCTTGAAAAAGGTGAGTTATCTGGTTATTGAACTGGGTGCTTTAATTAGAGTAAATTTACATTCATTTTTTACATTGATTTAATTTTTTTTTGGTTTGTTTTGGAGCGCAGCACTGAAAATCTCGAAACACAAACGCGTGAAAAGAAAACGATTAAGCAATGAGCTGCGAATGGGATGATTTCTAAAATAACTTAACGCTTTAAACAAATATACTTAATATTAATCCGCATCCGTCCCTTGTGTTAATTTGACACAACTCACAATTTCATTTTGAAACAGCGCTCTCAATTTTAAGGCAAATCTGAAAAAAATGGCTCTATGGGTCTTTTTCTGGGAAATTTCTTACTAGAAAAAAAAACATACAAACAAACAACATACAATGCTGCAAACATGAAAAGTTACAAAAGAGTCCCTCTTGTGTCAATTTGACATCATATGATGAAGCATTGTAATACTCAAGGTGAATGTGGGCATGGAGATAATTATTTTGCTTGAATCAAACAAATTTTTTGCTTAAAAGCAAATCAGCAAAACTTTGCTCAATCAAATTGAAAGCACTCCACATGTATTTAGGAAAAGGGAAAGTTTTGATTAAATTCAAGCAAAATTTTGCTAAGTTATTATAAACTGCAAAAGCATATTTCTACTTAATTCAAGCAAATATTTGCTAAGTTATTATTAATCGGAATAGCAAATTTTGATTAGTTTTTGCTGAAATCTAGCATAATTTTGAAGTGGCTGAGATTCAAGCGCAAGTTTTGCTTAACCACAATACAACTTACGGAAGGTCTCAATGACCGAAGTGTCACATGTGATAACTTTTTTACGTCTCGCCAATTGGCTGTTTCATTGAAGCAACGCCAAATGACAGTTGTTGGCACGATTCGTAAAAATCGAAAGGAACTTCTCCCTTTATTGCTGGGAATGAAGCAGCATCCTCAATACATTTAGAATTTGTGTTTGATCATGACTTTCGAGCTTCACTTGTTTCTTACGTTGTATTTCTGAGGCAAACGTTCATTCCGTTCGATGTGACAAATGCGTATAAATGTTTGTCTAAGTCTCTCCAAAGTTTTTCTAACATATTTTCATGTTCCTATTTGATGTGCTCTTGGTCTGTAATACGTAATTTTAAAAATGGGTTTCAACCCAATTTTTCCGCAATTTGCCTCATTTATAAAGAAAAAAATTTACATCATATTAACAGCCCTATTCTGGAAACTTGATAATAGTCAACCAGTATTTTTATTATTTGTTTGTGTTTGTTGTAATTTTTTATTTCAAAACAAAATTTGAAGCTCAAAAAACAACATTTTTTAATGAAATTGTCAATATCTGAAAAGCAGTTGACAATTTTTATCAACATTTATTATTTTTGAGCTTCAAATTTTGTTTTGAAATAAAAAAATTACAACAAACACAAACAAATAATAAAAATACTGGTTGACTATTATCAAGTTTCCAGAATGGGGCTGTAAGTCACAAAAAAAATCATTCATAAGTTTGTATTTCTTGAACTGCTTTAGTTTTTAATAAATAATCAAATTGTGATGGTGATTAAAAATGCATTGTGTCAAATTGACACAAAAGGAACTCTTGTATATGGAACTGAGGAACGGATACGGGTTAAAATAGTTAAATCTATATTTTATGTATATAAAACAAAGTCGAATCAGTTACACCATTTATAACTCAAGAACGGCTGAACCGATTTTTTGAATTAATCTCCACCCCAAATAGCAGAATATAAAAAAAATTCCACATCCCCTTTTAGCGCCCACAAATAAATAAATATGCTGTATTTCAGACGGATTTCGTTGCCTTAGACTAAAATTTGGTAATCTAGTTTATATGGCTACTATCGGTAACTGTATAAAAAATGGGCGTGGTCGAACTATAGCTACATCTACTTTTTCAGAAATGATTAAAATTGTCGATTGTAGATTTTTTCGAGCACGAGATGGCTTAGGAAAAAAAATGTAGCCACATCTCCTTTTACATACTCTATTATAAGGGAAATGTTGAACATCTCTAAAGGCTTCGTGCGTCAACAGCTCGCGACAATCGCTGAAGCAATTGTTTCTGCAGCTCCAATTCAGAAACGCATATTATTTGCTATTATTATTTCGACATACTTCCCATTGAATCCACTTGAACTGTGGAACAAGTACAAGCATGAAGTGTTGTTTGTATATATATTACGTTTCTTTTTTGTTTATTTTTGCAATCGAAGTTTAAAAAAAGTCATGTGATTTCGTGTGTGCTTTCTGCTTTTCTCTAAACAGCGGACAACGAAAATGCGAAAAAACGATGCTGAAACGCACTTTAAGCCACGGTAAGTTGTTTTAAGTCACTTTAAGTCGCTGACTTGTTGCAGCTGGTTTTTGACTATTTTGAGTTTGTTTATACATTTTACGTTTATTTTTTGTTTATTTTTGCAATCGAAATATCAAACAAGTCATGTGATTTCGTGTGTGCTAGTTGCTTTCCTCAAACCAGCGGACAACATGTCAAGAGGCGAAAGACTATGCTGAAACGCACTTTAAGCCACTGTAAGTTGCTTTAAGTAATTTGCTGTTACTGTTTGTTTCGACTTTTTGGCAGTTGTTTTGTGCTGTTTTTTGTGGCCTTGTTGCTTCGTTTTTATTTCGAATTGTTTTTTAACAGAATATAAAAAATAACATAAAAAATAGTGGGGGAAAAAGCTATTTGGCTAAATAAGCGACTTATTGAAAGGCTTCCTAAACATTTGCCCGAAATCGGACTTAACATGGTCAATCATTGGATATCAATCATTTATATATGCTAGTAAATATTTGTTTGTGTGCACTACGCAGACTCCTTCATGGCTTCAATGTCCAACATCTATTTATTTTGATATTTTGCATACACATATAACAGATTGATGTCAAATGATTGTTTTTTGCACAACAAATTTAGAAGAAACCAAAAGCCACTGACCGCTAATTTTTATTTTTTCAACCACTTGCATTTGATACCACGAAGAAACGAAGAAAAGTCGCAACAGACAAAATAAAATAAAAAAATATGTATGTATTTTATTGGAGTTTTCCTTGTTGATCTACCTTTTTGTGTTATTTAATGAAAATAATAAGTTAGCATCGTGTAAAATAAAACTTAACACATGCAAACCGTGCGAGCTAGCGAGAAAGCAATAATCGGCACTCTGAATGCCAGCGCACAAGTCGCCTTAAGCTGCTTGTTCGGCTGGCACTATACGCACTTTGAACTTATTTCACATGATTGTATGTGCAGCGTGTATTAGTTAGGTTCGGTTCGGCTCGGCAAAGCAACAAGTCGCCACTATAAACGCGCCCTTGTAACTTAAACGCTGAAGTTAGGTAATTCGTGTTCAACATTTTTTTCATTATTCGGGATTTTTAGAAACATTAAAAGTCAGTATATAATAAAATTAGTAAAACTTATTTTATAATAATAAAAACCTATGCTAAAGATACTAAAAGAGTACAAAAATAACTTAATTATATTTTAAAACACAGTTCTTCTTCCACTTCTTTAATAAATTTTGTTTTATTTTTACCCTACAAAACCACACTTATTATTTAAAAAACTATGAGCTGCGATCACGACGACAACAAAGACACGAGAGCCCTTCGATGCGCAGTGCAACAAGTAGGAACAGTGTATGGGATTTCTCGGACTTGAGTTTTTTCACATATGACTAGTTTTTTCATTTTCGTATTCGCAACAGTTTCACAGAACTGAATATTGCAACTGTTTTCGTTGTTGACATGATGTGTTTATATAAACGGAATAAAACATCTCAAAATCGACTCAGAATCTCTCCATGATCAATAATATACATTAATATTTTTTATTATCCACGGTGACACCTTCAACCCTCTTTTGTAAGGATTTTTGAAAACTTACTTTTCGGCAAAATATTTCAAACATTTATTTTCGATGAGGGTCGCCTTAAGGCGCGTTTATAGTGGCGACTTGTTGCTTTGCCGAGCCGAGCTGAAAGCGCATCAAGCTAAAAGCAGCTGGTAATGCGTATAGTGTGCACTTACCGCCGCTGACTAGTTGCAGATGGTTTCTGACTACTTTGGGTTTATTTGTATATATTAAGGGCCAATTTTTCAGTGCGAGTTTAAGCTCTAGTAAAATTAAACTGAGGTTAACTCACCAAAATTGGACGTTTAAACTCTGTTTAACTAGATATTTAAGCATTCGTTGAAGTTAAATTAACTTAAATTATCATATAGTGTGTTTCTTTTTTGCCTAAACCGAGTTTAAACGTCCAATTTTGGTAAGTTAACCTCAGTTTAATTTGACTAGAGTTTAAACTCGCACTGAAAAATTGGTCCTAAGTCTTTCTTGTTTATTTTTGATATCGAAGCATCAAACAAGTTAATCGGACAACAAGTGAAGAAAAAAATTAAAAAACCATGCTGAAACACCTTTTAAGCCACTGTAAGCTACTTTAAGTCGCAGACTTGTTGCTGGTTTTTTACTATTTTGAGTTTGTTTGTATATGTTACTTTTTTGCTTTGTTTATTTTAGCAATCGAAGCATCAAGCAAGTCACGTGATTTCTTGTGTGCTTTTTGCTTTCCTCAAACCAGCGGATAACAAGTCAAGAGACGAAAATGCGAAAAACGATGATGAAACGCACTGTAAGTAACTGTAAGTAGATTTAAATCACTTGTTCAGCTTGTTTCAACTTTTTTGGAATTGTTTTGTAGTGTTTTTTGTTGCCTTGTCGCACCGTTTTTTTTCGAATTGTTTTTTAGACAGAACAGGAAAAATAACAACATAAAAAATAGTGAGGAAAAAAGGCAATCAGCTAAATAAGTGACTCATCGAAAGCCTTCCTAAACATTTGCCCGAATGTGGACCTTACATCATTTATATGTGTTAGTTTGTATACATTACACAGACTCGTTGATGGCTTCATTGACCAACATCGAATTATTTTCATATTTTGCATACACATATCACAGATTGATGTCAAAGGATTGATTTTTGCACAACAAATGAAAAAATCTTGGAGAAAACAAAAGCTACTGACTGCTTATTTTAATTTTTTTCACCCAATTTGCTTTTAATCTCAAAAAATAAAAACGAAACGAAGAAAAGACGCAAAAAAAAAAGCAAAAACATATAATACATATGTATTTTATTGGAGTTTTCCTTGTTACTTTACCTTTTTTATGTTATTTAATGAAAATGTTGACTTTATATGATTTAAATACAAATTCTAAATGTTTAAAGAAATGTTAAAGAAAACACTTTAATTTAATGAAAATAATAAATAGCATCGTGTAAAATAAAATTAAGCACATGCAAACCGCGCCAGCTAGCGAGAAAGTAAACAATCGGAAGTCTGAATACCAGCGCACAAGTCGCTTTAAGCTGCTTGTTCGGCTGGCACTAGACGCACTTTAAGCTTTCTTCATATGATTCAATGCATGTGCAGCGTTTTTCAGTTTTCCCTCTCGTTTCGGTTCGGCAAGCAACAAGTCGCCACTATAAACGCGCCCTTAGAGTTGTCCGTTTAAGCTAAAATTTTGCACAGACAATTATTTTGTGGATTGAAACAAGTTGGGAGAAGCACTATTTTAGCTTTTAAAAATCTCCATATACACTCAGAAAAAAACACCTATCTTTTTGTGATAAAAAATTTCTCTATTTTCGATAATAGAATTTTTTTTTATTTCAAATAAAATTTACTTCAATTATAATAAATTTTCACATATTCGAAGAAATATTTCCTTCCTTGTGGGAAATGAAAATATTTCATGTCTCTAATAATGATAAGTATTTTTCTCCCACTGAAAAAATCGCATTTATAGGGAAAAATTTATAGAAAATGAAAAATGTTCTGTATTGTTGATAAATAATTCACTTTGCGAAATATTTTCTTCAATAACAACCAATCCTTTCTCAAAAACTAAAAAGGCTTCTTCTCAAAAATCGATATATTTTTCTTATATTGAATGATTTACGAAAAAAATAGAAAGCGTGAGAGCAATTGATTAATGTTGAAAAGCAAGTGTTGCATATTATGATGATTGTTCCTTCAAAAGGTTTTTTTTACTTAACATAGCTACACAAAGTGATGTTGTTTATTACTACTGTTTCTTTGGATGTATTTACAAAATTGTTTTTCAGAATAAATTTCTGGAATATTTATAAAGAGTCCCGAAAAATAATGCCACATCAATAATTCTACCTCTTTACACATTTTTAACTAATGTTTTTAAAACCGATCACAATTTAATATTAATACTTCTACTTTGCGTAGAACTGAGTTAAAACAAATGTTTGACAAAAATAATTTTTTAATCGTAATTGCGGATATACTTCTTGTGTTTTAAAGAAAAATGTACGCAATAAAGAAATATTAATGTTAAGAAAATATATCTTTCTTTTAAAGACAGTGTTATTTGTTGTGAGAAACTACAAACGCAACTTAAAGAAAACATTAATTAAAATTAAATAAATATTTCTCCGTTTTCGGGAAAAATTTACACAATAAAGAAAATGATTGAACGTTTTATAAAGAAATATTTTTCACTCACTGCCAAACAGCATTAAAAATGTTTCCAATAGTAGGTACTTTAAGCATTTAATTTTCGAGCACTTCTCTTAACTCTCTTTTTCTATCTGTTTCTATCTTTAAATTTTCCTTTCAGTTCTTAAATCTTAACTCTGTTTCTCAACAAATTTTTTTTTCTCAAATTTTATTTTATAAACTGAGAAAGCAATTAAAAATATTTACATTTAATATCTCAATATTTATTTATAATTAATATTTTTCTTGTTCAAAAACTAATGTATGTTAAAATTTGATTTTAATTTGATATTAATATTTGTTTAAATAGTTCTATATTTTTTTATAGTTCTATGTTTTGTCTTTCTAATGTAAAATTTTCATTTGATATTAATATTTGTTTAAATAATTCTGTATTTTTTTTTTATAATTCTATATTTTTTCTTTCTAATGTAAAATAATTCACAAAATATTTTAATCTTATAAGTTGTTATGTATGCTATAAATGAGGCATGTAAAAGACTAAGTCTTAAATGTCAACATATTGTAACTAAATAAATACAAATATAAAAAATATTAAAGAGAAGGTGTCTTTTATTAATGAGAAAATATTTCTCCTTTTCATGGAAGCTTTTTGCCACTTTTATTGGATTTTTGGGATCACATTTAGAGAAAAGCATGCTCTGGAGCAAAGTCAATACCATTTTTCACTTAATATGATGCCTTTTTTCTCATATTCCGATAAACTTTTTTCTGAGTGTAGCTAAGAGGCCACTCTAAGGGCGCGTTTATAGTGGCGACTTGTTGCTGGGCCGGACCGAGCTGGAAACGCGTCCTGCCAAAAGCAGCTGGAAGTGCGTATAGTGCGCGCTTGTCGCTGGTGACTTGTTTCAGCTGGTTTTTGACTATTTTGGGTTTGTTTGTATATATTAGTTTTTTTTTTGTTTATTTTTGCAACCGAAGCATCAAAAAAGCCACATGATTTCGTTCATTCATTTTGCTTTCCTCAAACCAACAAGCGCGGAGACGAAAATGCGAAAATGAGAAAAACGCTGCTGAAACGCGCTTCCTGCAACTGCAAGTCGTTTCAAGTCACTTGAGGTACCAACTTGTTTCGACTTTTTTCGCTGGTGTTTTCTGCTGGTTTTTGTTGCCTTCTTGTTGGGTTTTTATTTAAAAATTTTTTTGACAAAAAAGAAGATCGTAGAAAGAACGCACATTAAAAAAACGTACATCAGCTGCTGGCCAAAGATTTTTTTATGCGATGACTCAGCGAAAACGCACTTCAAGCCGCATGAAGCCACTTGATCATCCAACTGGTTTTAACTTTTTTAACTTTTTTCTTTAGGTTTTGTTTTTGTTGTATTATTTTTGATATTGCAACAAAGCAATACAAAACTAATCTAAACAAAGTCGTTATATCTTGTTGCTACTATTTTTGTTTGTTTACTTTTGTGCTTAAAATCAAATGGAAAGGAAGAGCGCACATAAAAAAATTTGATAATCTTCGATTCTCTGTTTTAGATGAAACGCACTTGCAGCCGCTAATCGACGAATTGCTTCACCGGCTGGTTTAGCTTTTTTCACTATTTCTCTTTTTGTTTTCTGTGTGCAACAGTTGATAGAAATTTATCTTTGTTGCTTCTTTATAGTGCTGTTTCTGTGTGTATTTTTTGCGGGCAAGAAAATACAGCATAACTACAGCGAAATTTCGTGTTCTTGTATGCTTATTACTTTTCTTCTTGGTCTTCTTTGTTGCTATCGTGTGGTTCTTTGTTTTTTTTGAATGAATGAATTCAAGGAAATACAGAATCGATCGCGACGCTGGCAGTCAAGTGTTTTCCGAGGAATTTAGTTTGCTACCGCCAGCGTTGCCAACTTTGTGGGAAAAATCCCTTTTCATTCGTTTGATCATTTTACACACTTGGTTTTGAGCACAAAAAAAAGATAAGACGAAGAAAAGGAGCAACAGCAAAAACAAAAAAAATTGTTTTCCTTGTTTCTTTTTAAATTTCATGTTATTTAACGAAAGTAATAAGCAAGCAACGTGCAAAATGAATCAAAACACAAGCACAAATGAATCAAACACAAGGTTTGCTTGTGTTTTGATTCATTTTACACGTTGCTTACTTATTACTTTTGTTAAATAACATGAAATGGAAAAAGAAATAAGGAAAACAATTTTTTTTTGCTGTTGCTCCTTTTCTTCGTCTTTTCCTTGTTTTTATTGTGCACAAAAGCAAGTGTGTAAAATGAAAAAACGAATAAAAAGGTATTTTTCCAACAAAGTTGGCAACGTTGGCGGTAGCAAACTAAATTCCTCGGAAAAATATTGATATACGAAAAAACAACAAATTGCAGCACACTTGACTGCCAGCGTCGCGTCGCGATCGATTCTGTATTTCCTTGAATTCATTCATTCTAAAAAAACAAAGAACCACACGATAGCAACAAAGAAGACCAACAAGAAAAGTAATAAGCATACAAGAACACGAAATTGCGCTGAGTTGTTATGCTGTATATTCTTGACCGCAAAAAATACAAACAGAAACATAACTTTAAAGAAGCAACGAAGATAAATTACTATCAACTGTTGCACACAGAAAACAAAAAGAGAAATAGTGAAAAAAGCTAAACCAGCCGGTGAAGAAATTCGTCGATTAGCGGCTGCAAGTGCATTTCATCTAAAACAGAGAATCGAAGATTATCAAATTTTCTTATGTGCGCTCTTGTTTAGATTAGTTTTGTATTGCTTTGTTGCAATATCAAAAATAATAAAACAAAAACAAAACCTAAAGAAAAAAGTTAAAACCAGTTGGATGATCAAGTGGCTTCATGCGGCTTGAAGTGCGTTTTCGCTGAGTCATAGCATCAAAAAATCTTGTTCCAGCAGCTGATGTACGTTTTTTTAATGTGCGTTCTTTCTACGATCTTCTTTTTTGTCAAAAAAAATTTGAAATAAAAACACAACAAGAAGGCAACAAAAACCAGCAGAAAACACTTGCGAAAAAAGTCGAAACAAGCTGGTACCTCAAGTAACTTGAAACGACTTGCAGTTGCAGGAAGCGCGTTTCAGCAGCGTTTTTCGCATTTTCGTCTCTGCACTTGTTGGTTTGAGGAAAGTAAAGTGAATGAACGAAATCATGTGGCTTTTTTGATGCTTCGGCTGCAAAAATAAACAAACAAAAAACTAATATATGCAAACAAACCCAAAATAGTCAAAACTAGCTGAAACAAGTCACCAGCGACAAGCGCGCACTATACGCGCTTCCAGCTGCTTTTGGCAGGACGCGTTTCCAGCTCGGTCCGGCCCAGCAACCAGCTGTCACTATAAACGCGCCCTAATGTTCATATGTCGGCAAACCATCTGCTATGTTTGTTATCGCACCTGACAAAAAAAAACAAAAAATGTTGTATATCACAAGGTGCTTCAATGAAGGAAATCGATCCCATCCAGCAAATAGTTGTGCAACAATAAAGTAAATGCCTTGCTCCAACGTGAGTTACATTAATTTCAATATAATTAAAATAATAAATGTATTTTTGTACATTAATTAAACTTAATTCATTTTGACTATCATTTTATTTTAATAAAAACATAAATTTTATCAGCGTTAATCCTGTAGCACAAATATGATATTATAAAACTCTTTTCATTAAAATCGACCCATTTGGTTAAATGGTTAACTTAAATTTGCACTTAAATTTTATATAATAGTGTAGAAGTCAAAAGCTTGGCAGAATTTTCTTCTTTATTAAAGCCCTGTTTTAAACGATATAATTTGTTTTCAATTTGTTAACACAAGGCGTCTCGGTAACGCCCGTCATGAGAATGTCGGTCTGTTATCTACTTTAATGGCCCAATTTTGTAAAATGCATGCAATAACCTTACTTGGGACTTTTTGTCTGGCAATTCCATTTCCATATGAGTTAGAACAAACCCTTTCCCTCTTACCGAAATTTTTCTTTAAAATATAACGCAAGTGACTGCGTTCGTTTTTTTAAATAAGGCCACAAATTTGTATAATTAATCTTACAAAAAAATGACTTGAGCTTTCAAAACAACTACACAAGAAATATGGCCAAAAAAAAATCAACAGTGACTGAATTTATTTTCATTTTCTGCAAAAGCTGTGCGCGATATTCGAATGAATAGAATCAAATGGAATTAAATTAAATCAAAGTAAAAAGTAAGTAAACAAATAAATGTTTAGCTCTGAGTGTGCGGATGTATGTGTGTGGGTGTATGTATGTGTGTGAACAATTGTGGGTTTATGTGGGGAAGGTCAAGGCGACTGAAATGGAAGTTAGCTAGAAAGAAAGAAAGTAAGCCTCGTCGTTCGGTTCAGTTCGTTTGGGGTAGACATGGACTTTATCATCGAGCATTGCTGCTTTTGCAATGGTCGCAGCTGTGCTGTGTTGTGTTGGCCTTCATTTGAGCTGGACTTGGCTGCTCTTCAGCAGTATTAACTCAATCAAGCGGCTCTAATGTTGCTAGTCGGCCAGCGAGTCAGTTCAGTGCGTCCCGTGAGTTGCTTGTCGTGCCGTTGATGAGTCGAAGAAGGGGCGATATGGTGTGGCCAAT
Organism: Dichetophora obliterata; assembly: GCA_963920525.1. NCBI lineage: Eukaryota > Metazoa > Arthropoda > Insecta > Diptera > Sciomyzidae > Dichetophora > Dichetophora obliterata. The sequence goes on along the minus strand of OY986439.1, from coordinate 30,567,337 downwards.
GACCATGTTGCCTTCAACCATGGCTTGAGTAGTGGCAGTTTTAACACGATTTGCACTTTCCTTGCCTTTTGTTTTTTTTTTTTGGTCTCTTGTTTTTGTGCATGTTGATTGTGGAGGTGGTACTGGTGGTGGTGATGATGATGATGATGGTGATGATGTTGCTGGTCTTGTTTATGGATTGTTGGTGTGGTATTGTTGCTGTCGTTTTTGCTTTCATGTGGCGAGGCCAGGGTCATTTGCAGTGTCATTTCAATTGAGTTATATTCATTTTTAGCCATTCAGTGTTTGTTTGTGTGTGTGGGTTTGCATTAAAGTGTGACAGGTTTTGCTGCCCGCATTATTATTGTGTGCAAGACAGGTGGTTGTGTTCAAAGTGTGTATTGTGTCTATTTGTGTGCTCATTTGACTGAGGGTGTTTCATGTGTCTGTGTAAGCTTTAAGCCAAATGAAAACATGTCATGCACGCGCAATTAAGGCGATATTTTTCATTTATTCCCAGTTATTGGAGTGTCAGTCATTTTTGTATAGTCAGTACTTTCGCTAAAAATTGGCCCAAGAGTGTATTTAAAATAAATAATTTTTTTACAATAATAGCATGATACTAACTAATTTGGATAAATTTGAATGATCAGGTAGAGGAAGAAGTATGAGTTTATACTAAGAAAATTTCGTCAATTTTATAAAACATGCTTTGGAGATAGTAGGCGAGACAAAAGTGTGCAATTTTACGATTTTAGCTAAATAGAAAAGTAGAAAATACGATAAAACGATTGCTACAATTTGTGATTAGCTTAAAAATCCATAAACATACATACACACAGCATAGACACTAAAGCACTGATGACATCTACATTACACAGTTAGTGAGCACTGGAGTAGGTACGCTGCTGACAATGCTTAAGAAATCAGAAAACACAAGAAATTCCATGAGATTTTCTCTCTTTACCATTAGCACATTAAAATAAAACAAACGCAAGGCAAATGCAACCACAAATTATTTTCGCAACATTTGTTACGATTTAATCAATGAATCGAAACAATACATTTCCTATAAGGTACTTAAACTATAAGGTACATATTTATACCATTAAATTTATTTATATCATCTACAGAGCTTGGCCAGATATAGCTTACAAAGTAACATATCACAGTAATGTATAAACTACAAAGAAAGCGAAAGGAACTATGTCCGAACCCGGATTTGAACCGGGGACCTCTGAGTTGATAGTTTAGCGCACTCTTTACTAGACTACAAAGGCCAAGGCAAAAGACAAGGCAAGTCTTGCGACTGCATTTGGTATTTACAGTGGGGAGCAACTAACTTCGTTCCAAAAATCCTTATTGTTACGGCGAAACGGTGGCAAATTTTGCTTTTTCATTTTTAAGAAATGCGGTACCCAACACACGCAATCCTTTTTCATGTGAAAACATTCGTGATTGTTACGACCTAAACGTTCCTTTGAGATGCTATGATGTTAGCTTTCTTGTTTAATTTCAATACAATTTCTCTAGTTTTACGTATGTTTTCTGGAGTAACTGCCTTATTTGACCCACCTAAATGTCGTGCATCATTTATGCTTGTACGATCAGGACCAGTGTGACCAGAAGATTTTTAAAAAAATATGCTTTTTGTTAAAAAAAATATGCTAAATATTCCACTTTCAATTTTTGTATTCCACAAAAATATTCCACTTTCAATTACAAAGATATATATCTAAATAAGACTAAATATGCATATAAAAGAAACACAGAAGCAAGTTTAAAAACATTTATTTGATTACTATCACACTTAAATTTATAAAACATAAGTTAATATTAAATAAATTATATTAATAAGACGTAAACAAAGCATATATCAGTTGATTTGTACTTTACAAAAGTCTTCAAAAATTATATTCTCTTAAAAATAGTCAAATACTTTCTCACAGAGAAAACTTCATTTTTAAGTCAGAAACATATAGGTGTATTACATATTGTCACCTAAAATATAAAAACCCCAACATTTTTAATTTTTTGTAGGAGAAGCCAAAAACGTTTTTAAATGGGACATATTTTAGATTTAAAAGCCGTTTTTTGGACAAATACCTAAAAATAACTACTTAATAAACGAAATTATGAAGAAAGTATCACTTTACAATCTACTATATGTGCTATTTTAAAACGTTTTTGGCTTCTCCGATAAAAAATTATGAACGTTGTTATGGTTTTTTGAATATTAAGTAACGATATACAATATACAAAATTAAAATTCAGGCACATCTTCGAGATCAATACTTAAATTGTTGCTTGTATTATTATCATAGAAGTTCGCATTTCTAAATTTTTTTATTAAGCTATCTGGTATTTAATAGGTATTACAACACTTTTTTTAAACATATAGCCATGTTTTTACATTCAACAAATTATTTAAGAGTTTTTCTTGCATTTCATTTCGAATTTTCGTTTTTAATAAGATTCATATAACTAAAAATTTTCTCAATCTCAGCATTGCTAAATGGTAAACTATGCGAGGAAAGCACAAATTTTGATAAATCTTCTTCAGATTCCCAACTTTGATCAATAACTTTTTTCTGCTTTGTTGCTTTGAATCCACTTTTAAAAATAGTTAAAAAAAATAAATATTGTTTGCAATAATAGGGATATTCACGATGTGGTGCATTTGTGATAAATTTTTCCAAAATTTACAATACTTACAACTTTGTGAGTACTTTACCTTCAGTAAAGTACATATTGTATTTTTAAAATCAGCTGATTTTGGTATGAACTTCTGTTTGAAAATATTAATTTAAATCATCATTTAACTAAAGAAAATTATACAAAAATTGAAATGGAAGAATAAATTATATTAATTTTTATTAAATAAACTCACACCGTAGCCGGTAGCTTGCTATATGGTGAGTAGAAATGCTTGTACAATCATCTGATCTAATACGCAACGAAATTTACACAGAATACAATAGTGTTCCATCGTTGAATTTTTTCCACAGGGTTGTATTTTGAAAACTGTTCATTTTGTTTTTGTTTTATTTCAAAATTTACTACAAATATCAAATTTATCAAAAATACAAAATACAATGGGAAATACAACACATCGTGAATACCCCTAATGTTGTCTTAAGTATATTACTTACTGCTGTAACATAATCCATAAAAAATCCAACCAAACAAACATATAAGCAAATTTACTTCACTTTTTAAGCTGCGTGAAGTTATTAAATGAATTGCAATAAAATTGACAACGAAGAAGTTAACCACAAAACGAATTCCTTATATTGCGCTTCACAAGGTGGTTCAGAGATGAAAAAATATAAAATGTCGATAGCCAAAAATAACCACTTAGTATTCAAATAGACATTTTTTATTGCAATTTTTGTTAATTTTAAAAAATATAGGAATACGCAAAATATTCCACTTTTTATGCTGCATATTTTTATAAAAAAAAAAATATGCTACCCGAAGGCAAAATATGCCTAAGTGGAATATAATATTCCACTTTGGTCACACTGATCAGGACGAAGCTCAGTAAACCAATACTTTGCGTTTCAACTCGATGGAGCAGATATGCCATAAAATTTATCAAGCCACGCCTTTGCTTTAAGAGTTTTTTTTTTGTTATCAGAAAATCGTAGGGCTGTTTACAATCCTGTGCAAATGGTCTTGCATCATAGCATTTGCAAAATGATGAGAGTATATTTTTACTCTACACTAACAAAATATACAGGGATGTAGTAAATGCATTTGCTATTGAAAATATTGAAAATATGCAACACTAAAATCCATAGTTTATATTTACTATACGAATGCAATACTGAAATACATACTGACAGCTGATAGTTGAAAAAGAAACACTGAGAAAAAAACTGATATGGATCATATAGAAAGCTTTCTCGTTTTTTTTCGACATTAAATTTAATAAAATTAAATTGAAAATAGTTTTGCTTTTCATCGATCAGCTGTGAATTTTATGTTTTGCAACAAGGGTTGCGAAGTAAACCAAAAACGACAGTTCACAATTGATGGCAAATTTTATATTAATAGGCAAACATCAAATGTTGTCGTACAATTTTTCGATACTTATTTTAGAAAAAGGGCAATGAAACTTATATCATTCGAAAGGTACTACGCCCTATATGTGCAGAATCATTTTAGATTTTAAATTTATGACCTCTGACCCGAAATATTAACGTTGAAAATTTTAATTATTTTTAGTAAGGATTGTCTCAGTGCTAGGAAGAGGTAGAATGGTATCAAATGAAAGATCTGGCTGCACAGTATGATTTCATTTTAGATTGGTGACCTTCGGCCTCAAATATGAGCGTAAAAAGAGCATTTATTAAATATAAAAGCTAAACTGTAACAGATAGGAGAATATAATGTAAGAGGAAATTTTAGACATTGATGAGGTGTGTTTTGCGCCATCTCTTACGGATACCCTACAATAAGCATTTTTTTATGTTAAAAGTGTGAATATATATTGTGATGGTGAAATTTTTTACAAATAGTAAAGACTGAAAAAGTTCCGTTTTTTTGGATATTATGTTAAAAAAATCCCCTTAAAATGACATTAAAATTATTTAGATATCTCGAAAAAATTTACATCTTCGTAGTACAACGTATTTCCTTGAAGCAAGGCCATCGCCTCAGAATGAGAAAAAAACTATTGAAATTTCAAGTTTTGACTTTGCAAGCAAATATCTCAGCCATTTCTTAATCGATTTTGAACAAATTGTCTTTGTCTGAAAGATCAATTAAATGACTTTGGAGAAATAAGAAAAGATTTACCGTTATCTCACCAATTCAATGTTTTATATGGTTTTCAAAATACCTCTAAAATATTCAGTTTTTGCTCAAAAAATAGGCCAAACGTTTTTGTTGTTGTAATTTTGTTTTCTTATAAAATTTTCTTTTTTCACACTTTCAAATGACATATTATTTATTAGCAAAAATTGCCTTATTTTGACACATAATTCAATAAACAGTTTCTATCATCGAAATTTATGAGCTACCACCCCCTATGATTTTTTTGATGAAAATTAAATTTTTCAAAATGTTGTTTTTATATTTTCTGCAAAGCTCTACAGCTAAAAAAATAATTTCTGTGAAAAAATTTTCAAATATTTCAAGCCACTCCAAAGTTATATACACAAATCTATGTTTTAAGCCATTTCGTTTTATATACAAATAGACGTAGGAGAAACAGTTCTTACGTTTTTCTGAATCGATTTTGATAATTTTTTAAATAAATGAGAGTACGAAGAAGAAGTTCACTGAATAGTTTTGTGACCTTTGACCTGAAATATGAGCATATTTCTGAAAAAAAACCTAAACTATAAGAAATGGAAGAACATGGCGTAGGTGGAAATTTTAAATATTAATAAAATGTATGAAAAACATTTTTCACTATCTCTTACAGATACCCTACAATAAGCATTTTTTTATAGTACATTTTTTTATTTTACAAATAGCAAATTCTGAAAAATTTTTATATAAACATTATGACGATATCTCGAAAACTGTTGCTTTCTCTCGAAACTAAAGATTTTCTTAGTACAAACATTTTCTTAAGGCAAGGTCAATGCCTCAGAATGAGAAAAGTGATTGAAATTTCAGAAAGTTGGTCGAATTTCGACCACAGGCGATACTAGTGTTTAATTAAAACACGATATTCACTTTTTTTGCATGATAAACAAAAATAACAGAGGTCACTTAGAGGGTAATAACCAGGGCTAGGATTTCGATGACATGTCATCTTTTTTCTGCTGCTTCTAAGACATTTCCTGCTTATTTAAAACATCCACTTATGTTTCCTAAATTCCAAATATGAAAAGTTTTTAGGACATTTTTTGTCATTTTTCATCGTTTTTAGTTTTCAGGTAATTTTTACTAGATGTAGGGCATTTTTTGGTAATTTTTAGAGATTTTAAGGTTATTTTATTGTCATTTTTGGATGTTATTAATTTTTAGAGCACTTTTCGGTTTTTTAGGTCATTTTAGTGTAATTTTTGAATATTTGTTTTGTTTTTTGTTCGTACTAAAAAATGTCAAAATGCAATTTTTTTAAACATATTCCTTTAACACTAGTGTCCCTTCAATCAAAAACATTACCTCTCAATAAAGGAATAGCTTTGTTTAAAGACTTCGTTGAAAAAAGCTCTGCGCGTGGTGAAACTAACGAAAGGGTATGTAGAAAAATGAAACAAGTGTTAGATAAAATCTCAGGATATGCTAATATAAAATACATTTTAATTTAGTAATGTTTTATTTTTAGGGCTAAATTTTTGTTAATTTAAATGCAATTGTTTGCGTTTTTTAGGTAATTTTTGTCAATTTTAAGGTCATTTTCTGCAGTTTTAAGGTAATTTTTATCATTTTTTTAGGTATTTTTTGCAGTTTTTTAGGTCATCAAAATCCGAGCCCCGGTAATAACTTAAGAACGCGTTTAGGAAATATCATGAAATTTTGAAAATAATCTAGTTAAGGCTGATACTCTATGGAAAGCATATGCATTTTTTAGTTTGTAGCGCCATTTCTGTATAAGGCTGAACAATTTTTGTCGAATGCCGAATTCACACTGAAAGCTAAATGCGCATTTAGAGCATTTACTATATATATTTGTCCCTGTTACTCCTACAACGAGTAAAGGGCCGGTCGTTAATGTGGATTCCGTAAATGTGCATTTAGCTCTCAGTGTGAACATAGCATTATGTAGTAAAGTTATAGACAATTTTGGGTAATATTTCAAAATAGTTTGTACTCAGTTTGTATAGTTCACACATGGTTCAAACAAAACAGTTTTTAAAGTGTGACAATTTTAATGGACTTTTTTTTCAATATGTAACACCATGCATTTAATATATGATATATTTGCGCTTTTTAACTTTTCCCCTAAAAACGAATATGTCAATTTATTCCTTAAATTGAAATCCTTTGAAATGTGAATAATACAATTTATTGTTCCACGCAACTTATAATAACACAGACATGGTTCCACATCGACTACGCCGCAGTTGGTCGTCGCCAGGTTAAGCCAATGAAAGTCAGAGCAATCTGCTCATTAATTAAAAAAAATTGTCAAATAAAATAATTCGTTTTATTTTTATTGCCTGCCTGCCTCTACATCATGTCATACTTAACGCATGTTGCACGCCATGTCTTCACCTAAAAGCTGACAAAAAACAGATGAAACCCCTTTCCGCTCACTCCTTCCTCCTGTCATTTGTCTCATTCATTTTTGCAATTAATTACAAAGTTTAAGTGTTTCACGACAAACAAGTTAATAAGATTAAAAAAATTTAATTAATTGCAATCACAATAAAGTGCTGCTGCACTAATCGTTGTTGCTATAGTGCGTAAAACTAAAAAAAAAAAAAAATACCATCTGTGTACTTAATGTGTACATGTGTCTGATTATTTAATTTGAAGTATCCGAAATATAAATCTAAAAATCTGCAGACTAAATGTGGAGTGACTGTTCAAAACTGGCCATTTACAGTTTTGGAATTTTTGAGTTAGCATTCGATTTGTATTCGTAGGGCTAAACTCTACCTGGTAGATATTTAAATTTTTTCCAAATTTCAAAATTGAGTCTCCAAAAAAGGACTTAAAATGACCGTGATCGATCAAAACTGACTATTTACATTTAAAAATATATTTATTTTCATTGAAAAAATTGAAAATATTTAATCAAAACTGGCTATTTACAATACGAATTTGATACAAAAAGTTTATGTTCTATCAAAACAGTACATTTACTGAAATTTACACTTGTTCGCTATGCAATCATGCTGGGTACTTTCACAAAATTTTGAACGTAAAAAATTTCAGCTATATTTGTTCAATATAAAATCTGGTGAAGACTTGTTTAAACAAAGAAAAAAAAAAATGGAAGAAGAAGAAGTCAATAAAATTAACTCTGGATCAAGAAAGCGTCAAGCTAGAGTGCCAAAGCGTAAAGTGTAAGTTGCCCAGAATACGATCAAGCTCTATTATTATTTCCATTTTTTTTTAAACATACAAAAACGAAAATCCATTTTGTGCAAAATTTAAAAAGCCTTGCAATCACAAACAAGCGAGTATGTTCTGTTGCTCCTCGTTGGATATTAAACAGGTCATCAAGAATAAAAATAGACCCTGTAAAATGAAGAATAAGATTGACCAGGACTAGTTTTTACGGAGTTTTATCTCTTCATATGAACCGCTGAAAAGTGGAAAGTATGTGACAAAACATGGAAGCATGAACCGTTCCATGAGTGTTAGATTTTTCTTTGCAATCTTAGAAACAAACGCATGGTAACTGTTTGTAAACATTTTTTCTTAGCTACATTTGCAATAAGTAGAACTCGCGTAAATCAAATAGAAATACATTGTTAAATAAACAATATTTTAAGGAAATATTCCAAGGGAAAGAAGAGGTGGCGACAAAAAAATATCTTTCAAGTTTTTCGACAAGCTTCCAGCCAAAGAGTCTCACTAAAACCGAATGAAAAATAAACGTATATACTTCTCCTTTGACTTAAATTTAAGAAAACTCTTTAACAGCTACAATTTATCGGTACCACACGAGTTAAATGTGTCACGAACAATATTCAGTAAAATATTTAATCATGAACACAATATTGGGTTCTCAACGCCAGCAACAGATGCATGTAATGTTTGCACATTGTGGGGCAACAAAATAAGAATGGAAAAAGACGCTTTAAAAACACAACAAGCCATTGCTGTAAAACGAATCCATAAGTTACGTGTTAACTCATTCTATGATTTAATGAATAAAGAAATCTTCCATTCGGAGACATACTGCTTTGACCTTCAACAACAGCCCCTTCCAAAAACTCCGATTTAAGACGCCTTTTACAGTCGTCAAATTTCACTGTACAATTTCAGTGTTATGCCGGTTGGAAAAACTAACACAAAACCCACTATGTACATTTGGAATGAAACTGAAGCTGGTAGAGGAGCTTCTAAGATTGGTTCGGCGTTATACAATTTGCTATGTTTTCGATTCCCAGAAAATTTTGAAAATAGTGCATTCATATTGGTCCGCTTATTCTGTCACGGCTGTGGTGGACAGAATAAAAATAGCTACATCGCTCAACTTTTAGTATTTTGGCTTTGTTAAAAAGCTACAAGAAATATAACAGAAATACAGCTACTTTTTCCAGTAAGAGGCCATTCATTTTTACCGGCGGATAGAGTATTTGGGAGAATAGAAAAAGCCATAAAAAAGAAACTCGTTATGACAACCATTGAAGATTATGTTGAAGTTTTTGAAAAACATGGAAACGTAAAAAGATATGGAAATGATCGGGAACTTTTGGACGTGAAGAGCTTAGAATATCATTTTAAAAAAATCAAAATATTCAGTCACTTAAGATAATATCTAGATATAAAAAAATATGTTGCGAAGATGCTTTGGTTGTAGGGTCGCAATATTATTAATACGTCAGTAAGGAAGCCGAACAGTTCGCTTCCTTACTAAAAAGAGGAGAGCGTTTACCTAATGTAATTTTAAGAACGAAGCAACGCCAATTGGGACTTACAATTGTAAAAAAAAGACATATCGAATCTGTTATGCAAGCAATTTGGAGAGGATTGGCTAAATTTCGAACCAATTCAATGGTATCGAACCACTTTATTTGATTTCAAAACATTGGAAAACTCACGTGACTATGAAATCGTTCAAAGTGACGAAATATGCATTTGTTCTGAGCCAGATGTTGATGCAATCAAATTTAAGATTTCTCACGTAATTGTAAAATGTACATGCTGTAAATATATAAAACTACTTTAAATATAAATAAAGGACTATTTTCAAAAATATAAGTGCATTAAGTTTTATTCATTACTACTTTTTCACTTTTAGTTTGATCAAAGTAGCTATTTACAAATTTGGACTGCACAAAAGTGTCTATTTACTAAAAGGTTTGATCAAAACTGTATATTTACAAATTTTACACTGGTCTCACTTGAGGATGGTAGAACTTTTGAAATATTTTTTTTTTCATATCGACTAAGCTATCTTATATAAATTCGACCACATATTTACATATTCCAATTTGATTTTGTACTTTGGTATATCAGTTTTTGCTGTTTTTTGAACATTTCTGTATAATGCAAATAGTCAGTTTTGAACAGTCACTCCTCAAATAAACACAGAACAACACCTTTTTACATGACACAAAAACACACACACTCTATTTCCACACTACCTTTAGCCTGCTGGAAATAGTCCAAAGTTTATGAATTATCATTGAAATTTTTAATGATCGAAATAAAGTATATATATTTAACATGCAGCCGTTGAAAAACATAAAGCAGAACTTAAAATTGAATTCATTTGCAAAAAGGCAAATATTTTTGTATAGCTTTGGGGAGTCGCAAGCAATTTATGTGTGCTCATGATTCAACTCATGTGGTTCTGGCTAGCCAGAGTGTTTCACAAACTTTTTTGAAAGGTAAATAAAATTTGCAGATTCGACAGGGGCTGCATCGATTCGACTTCTATAGAGCTTTCGAACGCAAGCTAACTCTGAATCGATGCCATATGGATTTTCAAGCTCTTATAGAGTCTTTCTGAATTAAAATTCGACAAAAATTTACACAAATTCTACGAGAATTTCAATTAATCAGAATTCCGAAAAAATTTTATTAGCTTGCAGAGTTTTCATAAATACTTTTTCAAAGCTTTATCGAAACTGCATCGAATTTTGCTAGTTGTTTAAAAACATATAGTTATATATTAGACTGGTCGTTATTTGTATGGAGAAAAAAAATTTCGTTTGTTTTTCTTGAGCACCATTTTATTTTGTTCCTATATAAGTATAAAAAATGCATAAAAAAAGTTTCCAAAAAATTTAACTTTATTAACACGTGTCGCGTTGAGCTAAAAATTTAAAAAAATTATCTATAAAAAAAAACAGCAATTCTATTTTGAACGTACTTGATATTTTGCATGGAGCACCACTGACTTAAATAAATAAATTAATTTGGAGGAAAAAAGTTTGAAGCGATTTTTGGCAGGGTTACAAAGTGCACAAAATTGACACAAATCGGCAAAAACGTCGAAAAGCGATTATACAAAAATTCATATGTCAAACATTTCTTAACCGAATCTTAAGTTTGAACTACCGTTGGTAATAAAGGTAATAAATGAAATTTTTGTCAAAAAATAATTTTAGGAAATTTTGGTGGTTGGGAGTGTGAAAATTATTGCATAATGCTCATTGCCTCTGTGTAAACTTCAAACTCCGAGCGACTGTAGTATTGTTGTTGAAAAAAAACAGGGAATTATTTTTAGACGCAAAGGAACAAAACAAAAACCGGGTGTGCAACAATTTCTAAAATAAGGTCAACGCTAATATATATATTAAAGAAAATTCTAAGCTAAGGCGAGATGCCGATCGAAAAAGATTTGAAATAAAAATTAATTAGAGGACTTATTGCAAAGACATGATATGACATATAAAAACAACTTTGAAATAATCGACTTGAATATTTTTAAAAAAAATATTTTTATATATAGAAATGGAATTTAACTGGAAAACTTTTATTAATGGTTCCGATATTAAATAGGAAATAGCCGAAATCTCTTCTAAAAATATTTGCAATTCATTAAGTTAAGTATAACTAGTTAAGTACAACTAGGCTCTAGTATCGACTTTTTTGATCATGATATCACGATGATCATCACGATATACTACCAGCAACTGTTGGAGCCTAGATTTATTCGTGACAGAGCACAACAACAAATCTTGTAGAATCAATGCAGTCACTTTTTTGAAATTTTGCTGTTGCAAAATAGTAGAAAAACATTATTGTTTATTGTTTATTTAACAAACGTTGTCGACTTATATGATATAGTCTTATGCATGCCGCTATGAACATGGAAAAAAATAAAAATTGAAATAAAAAATTGAAATGAAAAATTGAAATAAAAAATTGAAATAAAAAATTGAAATAAAAAATTGAAATAAAAAATTGAGATAAAAAAAATAAGAAATTGAAATAAAAAATTGAAATAAAAAATTGAAAAAATAAGAAATAAAAAATAAGAAATAAAAAAAATAAAAATAAAAATAAAAATAAAAATAATAAAAATAATAAAAATAAAAATAAAAATAAAAATAAAAATAAAAATAAAAATAAAAATAAAAATAAAAATAAAAATAAAAATAAAAATAAAAATAAAAATAAAAATAAAAATAAAAATAAAAATAAAAATAAAAATAAAAATAAAAATAAAAATAAAAATAAAAATAAAAATAAAAATAAAAATAAAAATAAAAATAAAAATAAAAATAAAAATAAAAATAAAAATAAAAATAAAAATAAAAATAAAAATAAAAATAAAAATAAAAATAAAAATAAAAATAAAAATAAAAATAAAAATAAAAATAAAAATAAAAATAAAAATAAAAATAAAAATAAAAATAAAAATAAAAATAAAAATAAAAATAAAAATAAAAATAAAAATAAAAATAAAAATAAAAATAAAAATAAAAATAAAAATAAAAATAAAAATAAAAATAAAAATAAAAATAAAAATAAAAATAAAAATAAAAATAAAAATAAAAATAAAAATAAAAATAAAAATAAAAATAAAAGTAAAAATAAAAATAAAAATAAAAATAAAAATAAAAATAAAAATAAAAATAAAAATAAAAATAAAAATAAAAATAGAAATAGAAATAGAAATAAAAAAAAAAAAAAAAAAATAAAAATAAAAATAAAAACCAAAACCAGAATTTAAAGTGAATTTAAAGAATTTAAAGTGAGTGACCATGAATCAATTGATATTGATATTAAAATCAACGCAAGGGATGAAAAAAAAAAGAAAATCATTCGGACTGTGCATTATAACCAAGAGATTTTCTGTAGTGAACTAGTTCAAAGAGGTTTTGCAATGGTGAATTATTCTATAAGTTGCAACCAGTCGGCAAATGTTTTTAGTCCCATCATAAGTGATTCTTTAAATAGAATGGTAATTACAAGAGAAATCACAGGAGAAAATCAGTGTAACGCATGGTTCAATTCAAATCTTTATAATTTAAAAAAACAAAAAATTCAATCATATCAGCTTGCAGTATGGACAAACAATGTAAATGATTGGGACATCTACAAATGTTCTAGAAACAAATACGTATCCGAGCTAGCTTTAGCAAAGAACCGTTATATAGCAAGAAAAGTAGACCAGGCAGTATAGACCAAAAATCAATGTGGAGATCAATTAAAACATTAGTTCTTAACGAAGAGAAAAATGAAATAAATAAAATTGTGATAAATGGAAGAACTATAATAAACAAACAAGAAAGCGCAAACGTTCTAAACAAATTCTTTGTAGACAGTGTTGAGTGTATAAATGCAAATATTCCTTATGTACAATATAAAAATCTACTTGAAAGAAGTGAAAATAATTTTAAATTTCAGTTGTTAAATTTAAATGACTTAAAAACTATAATGAAAAAAATGAATAACAAAAAAGACTTTAAATTTCTTTCCGTGAGGATGTTGTCTAGCGCGTTTGAGAATTGGACCAACATTTCTTCAAATTATAAATGAATCTTTACGTTCTGGAATTTTTCCAGATTGCTGGAAAGAATCCACAGTGGTACCGATTGAGAAAGTGAAAAATGCTGTTACCCCAGAAAACTTCAGACCCATCAATATGTTAATGACAGAAATAGAAATAAAAAAAATAAAAAAAAAAAAAAATAATATAAAAATAAAAATAAAAACCAAAACCAGAATTTAAAGTGAATTTAAAGAATTTAAAGTGAGTGACCATGAATCAATTGATATTGATATTAAAATCAACGCAAGGGATGAAAAAAAAAAGAAAATCATTCGGACTGTGCATTATAACCAAGAGATTTTCTGTAGTGAACTAGTTCAAAGAGGTTTTGCAATGGTGAATTATTCTATAAGTTGCAACCAGTCGGCAAATGTTTTTAGTCCCATCATAAGTGATTCTTTAAATAGAATGGTAATTACAAGAGAAATCACAGGAGAAAATCAGTGTAACGCATGGTTCAATTCAAATCTTTATAATTTAAAAAAACAAAAAATTCAATCATATCAGCTTGCAGTATGGACAAACAATGTAAATGATTGGGACATCTACAAATGTTCTAGAAACAAATACGTATCCGAGCTAGCTTTAGCAAAGAACCGTTATATAGCAAGAAAAGTAGACCAGGCAGTATAGACCAAAAATCAATGTGGAGATCAATTAAAACATTAGTTCTTAACGAAGAGAAAAATGAAATAAATAAAATTGTGATAAATGGAAGAACTATAATAAACAAACAAGAAAGCGCAAACGTTCTAAACAAATTCTTTGTAGACAGTGTTGAGTGTATAAATGCAAATATTCCTTATGTACAATATAAAAATCTACTTGAAAGAAGTGAAAATAATTTTAAATTTCAGTTGTTAAATTTAAATGACTTAAAAACTATAATGAAAAAAATGAATAACAAAAAAGACTTTAAATTTCTTTCCGTGAGGATGTTGTCTAGCGCGTTTGAGAATTGGACCAACATTTCTTCAAATTATAAATGAATCTTTACGTTCTGGAATTTTTCCAGATTGCTGGAAAGAATCCACAGTGGTACCGATTGAGAAAGTGAAAAATGCTGTTACCCCAGAAAACTTCAGACCCATCAATATGTTAATGACAGAAATAGAAATAAAAAAAATAAAAAAAAAAAAAAATAATATAAAAATAAAAATAAAAACCAAAACCAGAATTTAAAGTGAATTTAAAGAATTTAAAGTGAGTGACCATGAATCAATTGATATGGTCATTGAAAAAATTGTTCATTCACAAGTAGAGGATTATATGGAATCGCACTCGTTGCTCTCTGACTACCAATCTGGATTTAGAAAACAACATAATTGTGAAGCGCTGTTGAATCTTGTTGTTGCACAGTGGAAGTCGGAAACACAAGATAAAAAAGTCATAGTAGCCGTTTTTCTTGATCTACAAAGAGCCTTTGAAACTATTGACAGAAATATACTACTACAGAAGCTGCATATGTACGGCATAAGAGAAAACGAACTTAATTGGTTTAAAAGTTATCTTTCGGGAAGAACTCAAAAAACAAAAGTAGCAGAATATGTTTCTGAACCAGCGACAGTTACTTTGGGTGTACCGCAGGGTGCAGTTTTGGGTACACTTCTCTTCATCATTTACATAAACGATATGGAAAAGGTTTTAAATAAATCGAAGATATGCATGTTTGCCGATGATACCTTATTGTATGTGACAGGTGACTCTGCCGAAGAGTGCATTAGTCATCTTAACTCTGATTTAGAAAACGTTGGAGAGTACCTTAAAATGAACAAACTTAAACTTAATACAAATAAAACAAAAGCTATTATAATAAATGGTGAATCTAGCAATAAAATTGTTGTAACCGGCGAAGAAATTGAATATGTAAAAGAAATTAAATACTTGGGTATTATGCTAGATAATCAGTTGAGATTTGATGTACATATTAATTACATATGCAAGAAGATAGCCAAAAAAAATTGGATTTTTCCAAAGAATCCGCAAAAAAATATCATTCAGAAGTGCAATACAAATCTATAATGTTATGATTAAGCCACATTTTGAATATTGTTCAACAATTTTGTTTTTAGGGTCATTGCAAATGACAGAAAGACTACAGAAACTGCAAAATAGAGGAATGAGATGTATATTAAGATGTGGTTTTTTAACACATATAAGGTATATGTTAGATATTTTATGCTGGTTGTCAATAAATCAAAGAACTTTGATGAATGTGATATTATTTATATTTAAAATGAAACATAATTTGCTCCCAAAATATTTAAGTTGTCAGATAGTTTATGTTGCGGATGTACAACCCTATAATTTAAGCAATAATTCAGATTTCCGAGTAGGATACTTTCCAACGAGTAGAGCACAAAACAGTTTGTGGCATAAAGGTTTAAACTTATTTAACAGTTTGCCCAATAGCTTAAAAAATGAGGTAAATAGTAATATATTTAAAAGAAAACTTATAATTTATATAAAGAATAATTATGATTAAGAAAATAAAAATATGATAGTATGTAAGTTCCTTTTTCTTCTTTTCTTCTCTTCTCCCCTTTTCCTTTTGACGTGTTCTTGAATTCATGTCAATCAGGTGGGCGGATTACGCCCACTTTGAATTCCATATCTTCGAACACCAAAACAAGGAAAGGATGAGGAGGAAAAAAAAGAAAAAAATTAAATAAACCCTGTTAGAATAAGTTTAGTTTAAGTGAAAAATGTACTGTTTCTTTAAATAGCGAAGAAGCTAAATAAATAAATAAATAAATAAAAATAAAAAATAATAAAAATAATAAAAATAATAAAAATAATAAGCATAATAAAAATAATAAAAATAATAAAAATAATAAAAATAATAAAAATAATAAAAATAATAAAAATAATAAAAATAATAAAAATAATAAAAATAATAAAAATAATAAAAATAATGAAAAAAATAAAAATAATGAAAAAAATAAAAATAATAAAAATAATAAAAATAATAAAAATAATAAAAATAATAAAAATAATAAAAATAATAAAAATAATAAAAATAATAAAAATAATAAAAATAATAAAAATAATAAAAATAATAAAAATAATAAAAATAATAAAAATAATAAAAATAATAAAAATAATAAAAATAATAAAAATAATAAAAATAATAAAAATAATAACAATAATAAAAATAATAAAAATAATAAAAATAATAAAAATAATAAAAATAATAAAAATAATAAAAATAATAAAAATAATAAAAATAATAAAAATAATAAATATAATAAAAATAATAAAAATAATAAAAATAGCAAAAATAATAAAAATAATAAAAATAATAAAAATAATAAAAACAATAAAAATAATAAAAATAATAAAAATAATAAAAATAATAAAAATAATTAAAATAATAAAAATAATAAAAATAATAAAAATAATAAAAATAATAAAAATAATAAAAATAATTAAAATAATAAAAATAATAAAAATAATAAAAATAATAAAAATAATAAAAATAATAAAAATAATAAAAATAATAAAAATAATAAAAATAATAAAAATAATAAAAATAATAAAAATAATAAAAATAATATAAATAATAAAAATAATAAAAATAATAAAAATAATAAAAATAATAAAAATAATAAAAATAATAAAAATAATAAAAATAATAAAAATAATAAAAATAATAAAAATAATAAAAATAATAAAAATAATAAAAATAATAAAAATAAAAAAAATAATAAAAATAATAAAAATAAAAATAGTAGTAAAAATAAAAATAAAAATAGTAGTAGAAATAAAAATAAAAAAGAAAGATGTAGATTTAAAGATAGGTGAAATACAGGATGGAAAAAAAGAGAAAGTATAGGTTCTCATGAAGCTCGACCAAGAAATTCGATTATAAATTGCATAATAAAGTTATAGCACACGAAAGAAACCCATATTTTCATTAACGCACTCGAAATAATCGTTTACAAAATCTTAAAAAGTAGACACAATTTATTGGACCCCAAACCTTAATTTAGATAATATTAGACCGTTTTTTAAAGAGCTTAAAAGAGCGAAAGAATCGAGCTGCAGTATACGACTTCCGAGTAAGTTATTAGTGGCATCAACAGTTGCAATACTATTTTCCTTAGTTTCTTGAGGCTCTCGATTTTTTTCGACTTCCCGGTATTAGGATTTTTATTCCCCGGAATCCCGTGACGTGGGATATTTATTTTTGAAGTAAAACTTCTTCACGCACGCTTGTACGCACGTTTGACTTAGGGAGCAAGCTGATGAATGCGTGACGAGAGCGTTATGAAGTTACGTTTCGTTTATCTAAGAAACAGTGCAGGCCTCTTGTCTGTATCACACTGTAGAGAGAGCAGTGCGCGCACATTTTCTTTCTCTCTTTCTCTCATAGCTAGTGCATGAAATATACAGTCATGTGAAAATAAATAGGGACACCTATATTTTTATATTTGAAGCTGCATGAATTATATACAAGGTGCCCCAGATATAGCATTAATTCCCTCGGCTGGTGATTCTTCTTGATAAGGCGAGTATAAAACTTTATGGAGTTTCCTTCCACATTGTAAAACTTTCAAGATACAGGGTGTTTTACGGTTTTGGTACGTGTTTAGTATTATTGATCTAGAATCTGAACTACTCACCATTAAATAAAAGACAATATTTTGTATTTTAGAAAAAATATCAACTTTTTCATCAATACATCAACCACTTTCATGTCATGTGCTGCAGCGGAGCTAAAATTTTGAGATTTTTCAACGAAATATCAACAAATTTTGCATCTTTTGTTTTAGCGGAGCTGTAACCGTCCAAATTTAAAATGTCTTTTTTTCATGTAAAAATACACTTAGTCAACAGTATTTTTTTAAATTCTAACTTTGGACAATAAGAGCTCCGCTAAAACAAAAGATAGAAAATTGGTTGATATTTCGTTGGATAATCTCAAAATTTTTGCTCCGCTACAGCACATGACACGCAAGTTATTGATATGCTGATGGAAAATTTGATATATTTTCTAAAATACAAAATATTATTTTTTATTTTATGGTGAACAGTTTAGATTCTAGATCAATAATACTAAACACGTACCAAAACCGTAAAACACCCTGTATCTTGAAAGTTTTACAATGTGGGAGGAAACTCCATAAAGTTTAATACCCTTCCTATCAGGAGGAACCAGCACCCGAGGGAATTAATGCTATATCTGTTGCACTTTGTATGCAATCCATGCTGCTTTAAATATAAAAATACAGGTGTCCCTATTTATTTTCACACGACTGTATATATATCTTAGTCAGTAGTTCGTTTGCGAGTTTGCTAGTTTTACGCGAACGGTGATTTCTTGATTATTTCGTAATTTTATTTCGTTCTTGAACAATTTTATAAATTAATATTTTGTTCAATACACTAAATATTCTACGTTAAAAGTGAATATAATTTACAATTTCATTCAATCATTTTAAAGTTAATATTTTGTGAATTTTCGGGTGAATATTTATAGAAAATTAATATATGCATATTAGACCGGATCAAATTTAAGATTCCGCCGTTCGGGTTCTCAAAAGTTAGAGGAACTCATTAAAATGATTTCTGCATCCTTTTTTTTCAAATTGGAGAAAATCCAGCAAAGCAATTTTGATTCTCCTGAAGGTCCTTTTTATTAAAAAAAACATGTTTTTTGTTTGTAACTTTATATTTTTCACAGAACGCATATCCACATCTGTTAAAGTGTTAAATTTCTTACTCATACCAACATTTTGACATAATGTTTCATTATAACTCTTCTTGACCACCAAAAATTGGATTTTTTTGCTATTTTTAAAAACACATTTTTTTAAAACCACTGTAAAAGACACATTTTTCATTAGATTAGTTATTTCTTTCTTTCTGTGTATCGCTTTAATCAAAGCTGTGTGGGAAAACTGACAGAACGTTAGAAATGAACTATAGAAATCTGATAAAATGATGCTTACTCATACAAACAATTCATTTCATTTGTTCACTGCTTTATCGTTCGGATTTAATGTCATCTTAATTTTTGTCGGTTACAAGGTTGATTAAACAGGTTGGCGCACTACAAAATTATCCTTAATACAACAAAAAAAATTAAGTTCTTCGAATGTCAAAATAAGAAATATCACTCCAGTGGACTATATATAATTATAATAAATTTTGGCGTGATTCCAAATATGTGTATGTTTCACGAGATTGTAAAGAACACAGCTTTGATTAAAGTGATATACAGAAAGAAAGAAAAACTTAATACCTTTCCAACAATAACAATTCCACGCAAATCTAATGAAAAATGTCTCTTTTACAGCGGTTTTAAAAATAGCAAAAATTTAACAGCCCAATTTGAATAACAACGGACCAAGTAGTTACTGAGCCTTGAGGTACTCCACTAGATTTGCCCTTTACAAAGATAAATTTTGTCCCACACGAACTCTTTGACATCTACCTACCAAATAGCTTTTTAAAAAACGGACTGCAGATTTAGAGAACCAAACATTTTGATAAAAGGGGATAGAGTGGCTGACGGTATCGTAAGCTTTAGAGAAATCTAGTAGGCACAGCAGTGTCAGATCCCCTGAATCATAGGGTACTCTTATGTCATCAAGTATTTTGACCAAAGAGTAGAACAGCTGCGCCCAGGATGAAAACCAGACTGTAGGTGCGAAATGAGATTGAATAGGGTCAAGTGGTGGGATATCTGCTCGGCCATGAGAGCCTCACTGACACACTTTGGATATCGAAGACAGAAGACTTATTGGGTGGAAATCACAGGGGTCGCAAGCATTTGGTTTTTTGCTACACGAGGTAGTAAAGCAGTGATTTATTATATGCGCAAGTGGACAAAGAACCTACGGTAAAATAAGCTTCATAAACCTAATGAAGCAGAAGCATTTGATTTTATTTTGCTTGTGCATTGAACTTCATCCAATTCACTTACTGCCTTAAACTGAAATTTATTCGTAGATTCAGAATCATAACTATCAATTTCATCATCAACGGTAGTAAGCGAACGATTCGATGTAGAGGTAGCGGCCAAATGATCGTACAGCTGGTCAGGAGCTATTCTACAGGCTTCGCTGTCTTTGTTGCAAATTCCAATACTTCTAGGTTTCTCCATAACTGTTTTGAATGAAGAGCAAGATTCAATCTGGACTTGAAAAAGTTTGACTTGGAAAGTCACAGCAGATGAAGCTTCGTTTCTGGCTTTTCTGTGCTCATCCCAATTGAAAGATACTAGCGAAATTTGATCAAAAAGCAAAATAAACGAAGCATCAGATACCATAAAAATGTCTAGCAGACTCGGCAGAAAATTATTTGAAAACCTAGTGGTCATAACAGCGCTAACAGTAAGTCCAATTTCAGAAATACGGTCGAGAAAGCTGTTGGAAAGATTGTCCAGTTGAAGTAAATTTATGTTAAATCCTCCAGATAGAACAAAGTGTTCATAATCAATAGCACAATTTGACAATGACGTGAAAAAGGGATCGAAACTGCAGTTGCGGTTAGGATTATAAACGCATAAAATATATACTTTAATACCACTGCCTAAGATTTCAATGTTTAAAAATTCTACTTTAGATTGGCTTGGGCTACCTAGAAAAGTAAGTCTTAGATTTTGTTTTCAATAAATTACAACTCTACCACCTCTCTTATCTTGTCTGTTGTTTCGAAAAAGTTTGAAATTTTTCAGGTTTAGATAGGAGTCCTTTATGTCCTCGTAAAACCAAGTTTCCAATACACAAATGACATCAACAGAAGATTCCTCAAAAACATGTCACACATAATCTAGTTTAAAGTCATTTAAACTTCTAGCTTTGAAATGCACGATTGCTTTGAAAAGTAGGAGTCCCACGACGATTTTTTTGCTCGCTCGTTCCTAGAACCGTCTTAATTCGTAACCTGCATAATTTTATTAACCGAAGTCTTACAGAAGCTCTTACTTCTTTTACGCATAGTAGTACCATTATTAGAGAAGTTACAGTTTCTTTAAGCTAAAACTTATACAAACTATGTATATAAAAATTTATAGAAAAATTATATGTTCTATATAATACAATTTAGGCGATCAAGAATGTGTCGTGGGTTCGAATCCAGACAATTCCGGCAAAAATACTCTTAGTTATTTTTTGCTTATCTCAAAATTGATATCTCGGTAAAGTAAATAACAGTCTACAAAACATAATTTTGTGCAAACGAGCGCTTATAGAAGCAACATTCGAAAAAAGCAAGAAGCTTGTGTATTTTTTGGGTTATAAGCTAAAATATGTTGTAAGAATTGTTGGGAACCACTGCAGTTTCAGCGCTGCTGGACCAAAAAATAAGCTGTTTCATCTTTAGCAAGCTCATAAATTTTGCATGCTGTAATAGAAAATTTTGAAAATTTCTCGCTACACGAGCACACACACACACACAAATACACCCACACACATATTGGATAAGCTGTGAAAAATCAATTTTTCAAAAAAACAAAAAAATGAGAAAGAAATCCTAAACATAAATTTAAAGAAAACTTTTTATCTGACTTATATTTTTATGGTTTCTGTGAGGGGGGGGGGGGGTGGAGAAGGAAAGTAGGGAGCAAAATGTGAACAGCAGATGCACATTTACACTCACTCTTTTGACATATAGTTAGTTAACTACGAGTAATACATATATTTTCATTTCAAAAGCTATGTTGTCCAGAATTTCATTAGCAAATTTTGCAAAGTAGGCCCGCACAATTTTATTTATGTACAAGAATCTGTGTAATTTTCTATACTTTTACTTCGTTATTATATTAGTTTTATTCTTGTTCTTGTTAACATTTATTTTTCCTTATGTACATGAATACATTATATATATATAGAGAATATAATTTTGTTAATAGATAAGTAACAATTGCCATGTGTACGTGCTTTAGTGCGTGCACACATACTCATGCATTCATATGTCAGCGTCATAAAACAACAATGTGGCAACGTCATTTATTTACCTTACTTATTGTTATTGTTGTTGTGCGCCTGTTTTTGTTGTCATTGTTGTTGCTCTTGATTTTGTTTGTCTATTAATTTTAGGCACACACAGTAATCGTCTTAAGTATTTATGTAATTATTTCCTTGTGCCTTCGGTCTTTGTTGCCACATTGTTTGTTTTTGTTGCCCAGTAATTGAACTCGAAGCAATTTTGCAGAATTCATAGATACGAGTAATATTTTTAATTAAATTTTTGGCAACGAAATACATATTTTGGAGAATGAAAATAG
This sequence comes from Dichetophora obliterata, assembly GCA_963920525.1. Classification (NCBI taxonomy): domain Eukaryota; kingdom Metazoa; phylum Arthropoda; class Insecta; order Diptera; family Sciomyzidae; genus Dichetophora; species Dichetophora obliterata. The sequence continues at coordinate 30,544,532 of OY986439.1, read as the reverse complement.
CAGAGTTTCTGAAAAAAGGGAGACAGAAACGAGAAACAGTTGTTTGTGTAAATAATTAAATAAAAAACATAGATTAGTTTATGCAAGAAAATGTTGGGAAATTATGTTCGAATTAGATATAGATATAGATATAGGTAGATGTAGAAAAGGTAGAGATAGAGGTAGAGGTAATAAGGTAGAGGTAGCGGTACAAGAGATAGAGTTAGATGTCAAGGTATTGGCATTCCCAGATGAAAAACAAATCAGTCCTGCCAATAGAAGGAATGTGGCAGGCTATAATTATAATTAAAGGCACATATTTAACATGGAATTTGTTGTTCTTTAAGAAATAATGTACTAAATTTTAATGAGATCATATTTTTATAGGGTTGAGAATATATTATAGGCCAAAGACACAAGTCTCTATTTTATGCTCCCTTCACAAGCTCATATGGCATTTTGAGCACTATGATGTGTTCATGCGACGGTTGGAGGGGGATTAAGAAGCAAAAGTATCATGCTTGCTTATGCAAAACTCCGGTAAATTTTAAAGGTCAACAACTTCAATATTTTCATGATTGTTGTAATTCGCTAAAACTTTGTGTTTTCGCTAAAGGACTTTTGATAAAGAAAAGATAAAGACTTTTGCATCGCCCTTTTTATAAGAACGGATGTAGCGTTCCAGTGTGAGAGGAGTCTGAACGTGGCCGATCCAGAGTTTAGCTCAATGTGGGTTAGGTTCGGGCTTCGTTCTTACTTGCTGCATTTCTGTTTTATTTATAGAAGTCCGAATCTAGGGAGAGAGCCCACTTTTAACAAACTGGACTATCTCTCTGATTCAATTACACATATTTTGGGGTTGTTTCCTGACAGTGAGATCGTTGTAGAAGGCGATTTCAATGTCCACAACCCGGCTTGGTTACGTCACTCGGGCCCATTGACACCTGTTGGACAATATGTTGAGCTATTTGCTGAATCGAACTTGGTAACTTGGTAACTTGGACCATTGTACCATCTCCGCTGTTTTTCCATATTCTAACCCCTGCACCTCTACGCCTAAAGCCCCGAAGAGGACTGCATGGTTTTATGGAATGACAAATTGGACTGCGTTAAATAATTTTTATCTCAACTTCAGTTGGAAATTATGTTTCGCTGATAGAAATGTGAATGCCGCGGCTGTCATGGTGCAAGTTATTATTTAATTGGGTATGCGGTCTTTCCCAATAAGAAGAGAAGCATTAAACCAAAAGATCACTCATGGTTTAATGAGACTTGCAGGATTGCAGTCAGGTCCAAAGAGGAATCCTTTCAGAATTGGTGTACTAACAAGTATACTGACACTAAAAGTCTTCGCATCGAGGCAAGGAATCGCTGTAATGCAATTTTTAAAAGCGAAAAGTTTCTGCACGAAGCTCGCATTCCAGAACAGGTTCTTATCTGCCCCAAGGGAAGCAAAGGAAGATTTTTGGTTATTTGTTAAAAGAGTTAAGGACCAGACTTCGTCATCGATTCCAGCTCTTTTAAAAGATGACCAAATCCTCACTGACTCGGCTGATAAAGCAAACCTATTGGCTAGATTGTTTGCACAAAATCCCACTCTCTCGGATAGCAATCAGCCACTGCCTTTTGTTGAGGGTAAATCTTCTGCAATGCAGGAGATATACTTTCGGACGATAGCAGTTAAAAGGGTCCTTACAAATCTCAACGTAAAAAAAGCCTCTGTTCCTGACGGCATACCGCCAATTGTGTTAAAATGTGTGCTTCTTCGCTGGCTCGACCTTTGCGCAACCTATTCAACATCTCCTACAGAACAGGAATATTTCCATCTTGTTGGAAGGTGGCAAATGTCCAGCCGGTACCTAAAAAGGCTGATGCCACAAACCCTGCAAACTACCGACCCATTGCGATATGCTCTACGCTTTCCAAAGTTATGGAGAGCGTAATAAACTTCAACGTTGTGAACTATCTGGAGCACAACCAACTGCTCAGTTGACGGTCACTGGTCATATGGTTTCCGTAGGGCTCGCTCTAGTGATGATATGGCGATCTTAACCGAAGAATGGAATAAATGCGTTCACTTTTTCGGCGATAGCAGGGTTGTTGCTCTAGATATTTCGAAAGCGTTCGACCGAGTGTAGCATAAAGCGCTCATGTCAAAACTTGTTCCATATGGTTTTGGTAGTAGAGTTCAATGCAAGCAAGACCCAGTGCTGTCTGTTAACCCACAAGCGTATGGATTGCCCCTTAGTTCCTCTCATTATGAATGGTGTGGATCTTGTGGAATCAGTCGCTCTTGACGTTCTGGGCATTTCGACTCAATGTGATCTTCGTTGGAATGATCGTCTTTTCGATGTGTCGAAAGAAGTGGGCTAGTGTCTAGGTTTTCTAAAACGGTGCAAAAAATGTATCACTTCAGCTGATCTTCGCATGATCTACACCTCATATGTTAGGCCGCAAATGGAGCAGGGGCTTCAAGATCTTATTTGCAGCATCTGGATCGAATTTAACGTCGTGCGATATATTTGATAGGAGATGAAACTATTTCATCCTCTCTCAACTCTCTTGGGCATCGACGTATTGTTGGTTGCCTAAGCCGTTTGTATAGATATTACCATGGGAAGTGTTCAAGGGAGATACATGGCCTGACGACACCAGCTCGTGTTTTTCCCAGGCCCACTCGGGCAGCTGTCCAAGCCCACCCCTTTACCATTGCATCAATGCCCAATAGAACCTCGCATTATCGTGATAATTCGGATTTTAGTCGCACGGTTAATTTGTAGAATAGTATCCCTGCGAGTATTATAATTTATTTTAAATTTGCATAATACACACTTCATTTGTACTTACTTTTAATTTACTCTTAGGTAAACTACATTAAGTTTATGCCATCTTAGTTTATGAAAAATATTATTAATAATTATATGTATTTCTTTATCATTATAAAATAATTGTTAATTTAATTTCATATATTATATGATATATGAAAAATTGTTAAGTAGTCTATAAGAGTAACTGCTTTCGTTGATGAAATAACTAAATAAATAAATAAATTAATGTTTTTATTAATAAATTTATCTATACTTTGTTATGTTTTGTTAAGAAAGCTGGGGAATTCGTTACGTCGTTTAATAATTAAAAGTTATTAAGCTAATTTTAATAACAATTTCATGAATATAACATAATTTTTACATCACAATGCATTTGACTTGGTTTTTAGGATGCATATGTATGATATGTTCCAAGTAAAATCCGATAAATAGCCCATGAATATTCGAGGAACTGAGAACAAAAGTTCCAATATCAAAATTATTTTATCATGGTGACTATTTGTTTTTACTTTTTGTTTTTTATTCTTTCAACACTTACAGTATCCCTAAAGTGGTTGCCGCAGCCTACTGGGTAGAGTGCGGGAGTCGTATGCTACAGAACCGCGATAGCCCGGGTTCAATACCCAGCTCAGACAAAAATTTTTTTTAATTTAATTAATATTTCTGTTCGGCCGACACCGCACTGCAGTCAATGCAAAACTTCAGAGAGTAGAAACTGCGATATAAAGTTTCTTGAGAACAGAAACCGTTAGGAGTGGCCATAAAACTCGTAGGTCCAAGTGCTTTCAAGTGCTGAAATTCCAATACGGTTTTTTTAAGTAGCACTTCAAGTCTCACTTTTTTAGGACGAAAAGCATCAAAAGCTGAAAATGCTCTCGTCAACGGAAGTACAGTATGAAAAATAAATATTTTTTTTAAAAAGGTATATTACTTATAAAACCACAAAAATTTGCATAAATTTACAGCACAAAAGTAGTAAAATGAGAATATATTTATAATAACCAAATATACACACATTTATACATATGTATATAAAAATAATAAAAAGAATAAAAAACGAGATTGAGAGTAACAAAGGAGTATAAAAAGAAATTCCTTAGAATTCCTTACCACTATATTACAATCATTCTTCAACATAGCATACAAGCAAAAAGAAAAAAAAAAGAAAAAAATTCCGCAGTAAGGAGGAGAAGTTGTGAAATTAAGAGAAATCAGTTAATAAAGAGCAAAAATAACCAGACAAACAATGGACGGAAATGCAACCGCAGCTTGTGGTGGCAATGTTGTTTTTTTTAAGCATTCTTCATTATCCTAAATAATGCAGAAATATTATGTAGAGCAATTGCAATGAAAAGGAAGTATTTCTTTTAAAAAAAAATATCATTAATTAAAAATTTAAAAAATTGCATAGCATAAAATGAGCACTAGTTGAAAGAGGAAAGCAATTAATTAAATTAAGAAGATGACAGCAAAAAATATGACATGTAATAAATCAAATCCAATGACACAGAGATAAATGGCATACTATACATAGAGTGGAAGAGTGTAGGTTGGCGAAGTAAGCAAGTAATGTCCTAGCTAATAACCTAGCCTCAGACAGTACGTCCTTTAAGGATGTTTGTTCGAACGAGGCTTATTTCAATTCCTGCTATTGACAAACTCTTGCACCTCTGTGCAACACCAACCTTCTTGGGACGGAAACAAAACACGCGTTTCCAACGATAGGCAGTGTCTCGGGTTTCAATTACGAGCTGTGATTGACACAAAAGCAAACAAGGCAGCACAAAACGAAACCGGAGTAAGGTTTTGTTCATAAGGTTTTCACAGGTAGTTTTTCGGAATTGCCTTTGGTTATGAATAGATGGAAAAATTCAGTGTATTTATTCTCACTTTAGAACACGTTAATATTTCAAGCAAACTATTGTTTAAGGTTACAAAATTTCATGGGACCCCCTAGCTAGCAACAAGTATTAACAATCAAACGCATGGCAACCAATCAAATTGATAATAAAAACCAACAAAATAATGATCATAAGTTGGCATTTATTTAGGAATTCTGCTGCTTAAAATTCAAAACATGAACAGAAAACTTTGGTTATTCACGTAAGAATAAGCAATTTTATAAAATTAATTTAACAAAATTGAGCATAGTTTTTTTAATTAAGCAAAGTTTTTACAACAAAACCAAAAACTCCATTTAATGATTGCGAGTTCATAAAAAAACTTGTTGTTGTTGTGCTCATTAATTTAAAACATTCTTTTTTTTTCATTTGTTCGACGACGTATTCAAAATCATCGTATTATGAATCCATGGTGTGGAAATATGTATTGCTGTTGCCTTGGTTAGAAATGAGTAATTCACACATGGATTAAAAATAAACATGTTGAATTAGTTATGCTACGCAATGAAAGAAAAGCAGGCGACGATTGACGCTGCCAAAGAGACATGCTTTCTTGTTTTCATTTTTTTTTTCTTTTTTATCTTTTCTAAATACTGCGTTTTTTAAGGTTGGTTCTGCTGAAAAATTCAATGACATGCTCCATTCAAGCTAATTTCGAATTTAAAATAAAATATTATTTAGGAAAAGAATTAAAGGTTTAAGAAAATTTACAAAAAACCAAGAGTAACTAAACTTAAGAAAAGTTTTATTTGTAAAAGTGAGGCAAATCAGACGGAAATCTATTAAAATCTTTCACACAAGAAGTTAAATTTTTTCGGATTCGATAAACTAAAGTTAAAAATTATTCATAAATTTACTAGTCTTTAAAAATGTCAGCTCCCGCTTATTCACGTCTCCGAACTGCGTAAATTAACTGCGAATTACACGCTTCAAATTTAAGGTTCACTTTCCCAACTACACATTTAACCCTTTTAGACCCGACGGTAAGCTCCTGAAAATACGCTTAATCCAAATCCGTTGGCAGAATTTTAAAATTATGTAATTTTTTTATAAAAGGGTTGCCTCTTAAAAACACATATTAATAGGTGGCAACTCTATTATAAAAAAATTAAATAATTTTGATATTCTGACAACGGATTCGGATTCAGCGACCCATTTTTACTTAGTGTTCGCACCAGCATGAAATTCGTACAAATAAAAAAATTAGGTGGCAACCCTATTAACCATATTGAATTTTAAAATTCTGAATACAGATTCCAAATCAGCGACTTCCTAACACTGTTAAAATAGGTTTGAAACTCTTAAGAAAACATATTAATAGGTGGCAACCCTATTATAAAAATATTATATAATTTGAAATTATGATAACGGATTCGGATTCAGCGACCCATTTTTACCTAGAGTTCTCGCCAGCACCGAATTCGTAAAAATAAAAAATTAAGGTGGCAGCCCTATTCACCATCTTCTTGAATTTTAAAATTCTGACATCAGATTCGAAATCAGTTAAAACTGTTAACTGAGTAAAAATAAATCCTTTTTAGCTAAGGCCAAACAGCGGCAGTACAAGGCCTAATTGTAACCTTCATCTGGCCTCGTGGGGTTCGTACATACCCCACGTTCTTTCTCGTTTTGATTTGTTTGGAATTTTTTCTAGTTTTCCGGATTTTTTATGAACGCTGATCTTTATTTTTTTTTTCAACTTGGACTATTCTACAGTATCTAAAGATGATCCCTAAATTTTTTTAATGCAAAATAATCAATGTGCATTAGGTATGGACTAGTGTTGTATGGAGATCCTTAGTAACAAGATTTGGATACGCGGCAACCCCTATTTTTGTGAGGTTTATAAAAAAAATGCATGAGCCAAAAAATGGGGGAGGTGGGGTGGGTGTAAATGGCTCCTCATCGGGGTCAAAGGTGGGGAAAACGAGACAAAATACACGAAACGCTTCACAGCTCTCGCCGGGTCGCTCCTAGAGAGGTGAAATGTAAGACCGACTCCCATTATTTTTCCCCCTCCCACAATTTTTATGAACACACTAACCCTCTATCTGCGCTCCTTAGGGTGGCTCCCATACTAAATATTATTTTTTATAAAATTACCCGCCACCGCCCTAACTAGCCCCAGAGTGCCCCTAGAGGAGTCAAATATATGACCGACCCCCAATATTTTTGTTACCCCAGCAGTTTTTAAGAACATACCTAGCCTCCATCTTTAATCATTAGGGTGGTCCCCATACAAAAATTTTTAATTTTTAAAAAAATTTTTTATTAATAATATAAAAACATTTTTTTATAATTAAAACAAATTATATAGTGATAATTAAATTAATTCATTTTTATTATGACAAGGGTATTTCTTTCTATTTTCATCGACAACCTGAAGCAAAAATATTTTTGCTTCTTCGTTGCGGCATAATACGTTGTTATATTCTTCTACCAATTTCACCCCTCTTTCTGCAGCGTCATTCACAGCATGTAATTTACTCAATATTTCTATCGCTTGCTGGTACTCCTCGCATTCTTCCCATTTTTCCCAACGACAATCCAAAGCGCACAAAAAATTTTAATGTTTCAGTTGTTACGTATTGGCTTAAATCATTATTTATCTGTTCTTTACTTATTTGTTTCGATGTCACGTTAATTCTCTTCACACCTCTGAATCTAAAAATATTTGCTGAACAATTTTGATTGACACCGCTACCGCAGCGCTCTGAATTGTCATCGCATTCTTTTTACAATGCTTCATCAACGTCGTCGTCTTCCTCGCTGTTTATGTTTTTCTCATATATTTCTTTCTCCTCCTTAAATGCTATAATTGCGTTCGCCATTTTACGTTTGGTGCCGCAGGGAACATTTTTATCAAATAATGCGAGGGAAACAGCTTCACCACTTAGATACCAAAGATGTCCAGAAAACCTCTTCCACAATCTTTGCGCCTCATCCTCATCAATTAAAGCGTAATCAGAAAATGCTACCAAAAAATTAAAATCGTTATATGGAGCTTCGATTGCACTGGTGGCTGTAAACCAAGCTTTGACAAAAGAGTTACAATAAAAATGGTAATATTGCGAAGTCCACTTAGTTCGTCTCTGTATTAAAGCCGAAATGTTTTCGGAATAAAAACATTTTTGAGCAGTATATGGCTTTCGCCATCCATCGAGCATGACTGACAGCTCCTGGTGGTCTAAAATGATAATTTGGAATATTTTCACCAAGAAACAATAAAATAATTTGAAGAAACTCTTTATAGTCATCTCTTGGTTGCTTTTCCTTCAGTTGCGCTAAACAAAAAGACTTGATCTCGTCTTGAACTTTGATTGGTATTTTTTCTGCAACCGTAGCATCTTCTATGCCAGAAGTATATAGTTTATCTTTAATGTCTTCCCATTGCCCTTTGAAACGGGAAAAAATCGGCACTCCTGGCCCAGACATTTTACCGAATTCAGCTTCAAACACTTCTTTTAATGCCAATTCATAAATGTGATGTCTGCATGGTGGATAGAAAAGATCTCTTTTTAATATTTGCTCCAAAAAGATTGCCGCACCTTGAAATTGGCCAGTGTTTGTTGACGTGGTATCGAATGAAATTGCTTGAACACGGTTAGTGATTTTCCACTCATGCAAAAGCCCGTAAACGGCATCCGCAATACGCCTACCTTTACCTTGACCCGACGGTATCTTTGGCACGCCAAGTAGCTGCTCCTTTCTATCGTATGTGACGATGACAGGAAGACGATCAACTTTTTATCGGTGCGTTGCAAGTCCAGCAACATTTTGCCATCCCAGTGCACATTGAAAAACTTTGTTTCGGCCATCTATAAAATTACTCGTGCTAAGTTTTACAGAAATATAATTTTTATTTAATATAGCATACCTGTGGATTTTCCTTTAAAAATGCAGCAATCTGCTGTCTATTTTTTGTACGGGCTTGTCGAAGGGACTTTCGATTGATTACATACATTTTTGGATCAAGTTGAAAAGCTCGTGCAGCAGCAATCAATATCCGAACTGCTGCTACGTCTGATGTCTTACATCTATCGAAAACAGACACAAGATCCGGAGTGATGCATTTGATTGCGCCTCTTCTTTCTTTTGGTATTCTCTTACAGGAAACCATTGCATCATCGACAGTTTCGAGCTCATTTTCTGATTCACTAGATTCAGTGGATGAAATCTTGCCAACTGAAATTACACAGTACACATTTGTAAATATCATAATTACACTGTAAAATTATAGTTACCCGCTACTGCAGATTCGTTTTGAATTTTTGCGCGTTTTCTCCGCTTATCTTCTAGCCCTTTTCGTTCCGCTTGTCTTTTCTGTTTTTTACCTAAAATCTTGTCAACACCCGCCATGCACCCTTGACGCCCCTTTACTCTTTGCAGTTGCAAAAAAGCAATATCTTCCTGGTTGGTTACCATTTCGAGTACATTTGCATGTGCGATGTCAAAAAGATCATCTAATTTCTCGACAAACTCAGCCTCCTTTTTTCTTTGTGTTTCGCCACCTCTTAAAGTATTCTTTTGTAAGGCTAACCATTGTGCGACCAAAGAATTCACCTTTATTTTCACATTTTTCCTTTGTTTAGTCGGAATAAATGCTTGGCGCCAAAAAACCATGACAGTGTCGGTTACCAAAGAACCACTTTCGTCAGCACTTATTTTACGCACTCCAGTACCATAAAAATACATTCTAAGCACTTGTTGTCCAGACGGCAACTTTGCTCCTGCTATTTTCGAGCATGGTTGTCCGATCAAAAAGAGATCCATATGTGATCTCAATTTACTCGCAATGCCCGTCGATGTTAATGACATTTTTTACTTTGAAATAAAAAATAATAAAAAATGAATTAATTTAATTAAATATAAAAAAATGTTTTTATATTAGTAATAAAATTTTTTTTAAAAAATTAAAAATTTTTGTATGGGGACCATCCTAATGATTAAAGATGGAGGCTAGGTATGTTCTTAAAAACTGCTGGGGTAACAAAAATATTGGGGGTCGGTCATATATTTGACTCCTCTAGGGGCACTCTGGGGCTAGTTAGGGCGGTGGCGGGTAATTTTATAAAAAATAATATTTAGTATGGGAGCCACCCTAAGAAACGCAGATAGAGGGTTAGTATGTTCATAAAAATTGTGGGAGGGGGAAAAATAATGGGGGTCGGTCTTACATTTCACCTCTCTAGGAGCGACCCGGCGAGAGTTGTGAAGCGTTTCATGTATTTTGTCTCGTTTTCCCCCACCTTTGACCCCGATGAGGAGCCATTTACCCCCACCCCACCTCCCCCATTTTTTGGGTCATACATTTTTTTATAAACCTCACAAAAATAGGGGTTGCCGCGTATCGAAATCAAAAACTCGTGCACTAGTCCAACCCTAATGTGCATAGATATTATTGAAACCAGTCTAAGGCCGCGTTCATAGTGGACGCTTTGGCTGAAGCTGATGCATAAAGCTGCTTTGTCAAGCTTTTTTTGATCATAGTGAACCCTTATTCAACGCTGCATAAAGTAGCTTATTGAGCTTATTGGTGTTCATAGTGCGCGCTTTATGCTTATGGCTGATATGCTTTGTTTTCATTTGTCTCTTTAGAAAATAATGCCCTCAATTGCGTTTTGCAAAGTAAATTTTTTTGTTTAATGAGTATATAGATTCGCGATGATCACCAATGAAAGATCAAACCAATAACAAACAAAAGTTCAAAGGAACTTGAAAACACAAAGCACAAAAAGTACCCAAGAAGAAAGCAAGAACAACGAAAACTATGTAAACAAACGAGATAGAATACACAAGCGCATTCAACTGAAAAGCACCACAAAAGGACCACAACGCAACAACAACACAACAACAACACAACAACGGTTAAAACTTCAGCACAAAAAAAATCAACGAAAATATTGTTAACAGGCAAAATAGATAAACATGAAAACACTATGAAAGCTTTGAGCTTTTTCCATATGATTATACACAAATCGTTTTTCAGCTAAACCTCTCGGCTAAGCTAAAAGCGTTTACTATGAACGCGGCCTAAAAGATTGAAGTGAATTCCGAGAGAAGCTAGTTTAAAAATAAAATGCTTATAAGATACTTTATCAAATGCCTTGGCAAAATCCGTAAAGAGAACATCAGTTTGAAAACCGGCTTCGAAGTTAGTAATTATATAATTGCAAAAGAGTACTAAATTTGTCATTGTAGATTTACCTATTATGAACCCATGTTGGTGTGGAGATATAACATTTTTGACATGAAATGACATTTTATCATATATGATCTTATCGAAGACTTTTGGTATAGCTGAAAGTTTACAAATAGGTCTATAATTTTTTATATTCTGTTTGGGACCAGATTTGTAAATGGCGAGAATGTGAGAATGGTAAAAAGCTACCACTAGTTAAGGATTTTCTAAATATCAAGAAGAGGAGTGTCGCCAGGGATTGGGTGCAATTTTTGAAAGCAATTTGAGGCATTCCACCAGGGCTAGCGACGGGGCTATTTTTAAGGCTATGTAAAACCGATTCAATATCATCAATTGATAATGAGAGGTCACCAAGGTCAAGGACGGAATCTGTGGGGCGACTAAACTGTACAGGATCAGAGTTAGAAACTGGGGAATAGACTCATTTAAAATAATCTGCAAACAAGTTACAGATAGTTTCAGTATTGTCTGAAGATGAATCGAGTTAAAACATGGAGCTAGGTAGATCGTTATATTTCCTTTTATTATTAATAAAAGTCTAAAAATATTTACTATTTTCCCTAAGAGTTTCCTCGGTTGTGTAAACAAAGCAATTATACAGAAACTTATTGAGTACATCAAATTGACCTTGTTGGGACAGGTACATGACTAAAGCGCTTGTAAGCTTTATTCTTTTTGTCTTTCAAACTAGAGAGCTTCTTCTTAAACCTTGGAGGGTTACTTTTAATATAAGTTCGTTTCACTGAAACGAATTGACGGATAGAATCATTTAAGATAGACATAAAGTTATCATAAGCCACCTATAGATCTGTATCGCAGGTGATAAAATCCCAGGATATTGAAGATAAATGTACGTTCATCGCGTCGTAGTTTGCATTTTTAAAGTCTAATGTATGCTCATGATTAATGACTGGTTTTTGATAAAAAAAAAATGAAAATTCAAGAAAAATAGGTATATGCTGCTGAGTGCTACTAAAAATTGGTGAAATAGGTTCATTTATAGTTACAAGAAATTCTTTATCGACAAATATCAGATCGAGGGTACGATTGCGATAATTTTTAAAACCATTGATTTAGACTAGATCATATTGACTAAGACTAAAAAAATGGATTAAAAGCATTTCTGTTTGGCTATGAGCATTTAACGGAAAAAGGTAAGCTTCATTGAGATCAGGCCCCAGATAATGTTACTCAAGTTGAAATCAAATGCATACACAACATGCTGAAAAGAGGACAGACTTTTTAGTAAAAGACGACAACTTTCGAGGTGCGCATTATATAGTTCAATGGAGCTACTAGGCGGAATATAACTTACTATAAGAAAAAGCTGGAAGTTACTGGATAAAGTAAATTTAATTATAATTTGATCAATGTCAAGAGCCATAGAATAAGCAGCATTATTTATAGAGAGAAGTATTTGTTCACAGGTGAATGAATTTTTGGTTGGAACCAAAACCCACCCCCCCCCCCCGTGACAAACCAGTGGTTTTAGGACAACGATCTTTACGGTAGACATTATATGAGGTGCCGTTAAATAATTCCGAGGTAAAATAATGCTTAGTTAGCCAAGTTTCTGTGAATATTATAAAATCGTATTGTAATGAACAGGACGAAACAAAAAAGTTATTCATTTCAGTTCTCATACCTCCAATATTCTGGTAGTACAGTGAATACTTAATATTAGGTGCAGCAATCGAAGTTGAGACCCCATCTAAAAGTTTTTTGTAAAGTTGACGAAGTCCTCGGTGATCGCCCCTGGCTCCGAGAATATCTTGGTATTGGTGTAAATTCGTGAACTAAAGTTCAGATTACAGGTGCTGATAGGGATGGTAGTTTACCATTAATATGAGCCAAAATGTCATTCACTGATGTTGAAGGAGACAATCTAGAGATAAACACCAATTTACGTGGCGGTCTTTGAACAGCGACCAAGTTGACAACTGGTGGATTGACAGTGTTCAATTTCCTAGCAGTTGGTGTTTATATACCTCGAGGTGAAGAAACGACAACGTCTATTGATGCTACAGGTTGTAAGGTCCCACTAGTCCCAGGATTATGATCAAGCGAAGAATTATGATAGAGGAAGATAGAGTTGAAGTCGTACAAGGCACATTCAAGTTCTCCGTTAGAACAGGGATAACGATGTTAAGGCCAAATGATAAAGATGAGGCAATATCCGTGTTTTTCTTAGATTTGGTTCGTGTTGACATTCCAGCAGTCGATATAATAGAAGTACCCGCAGGTGGAATTGGCGGTTTAGTCAGCCCCGTATTACTCACGGTTTTTGTCGCAGTAGAGAGCTCACTCAATTTTCTGCAAAGATCAGAGTGATTTGTAGCACTTTTTAGAAGATGATTCAAGGAATCCATGATGATAGAAAAGGAATCCATGATGGTAGAAGAAGATGAGATAACTTCGCTTAACAATCCAAACAGAGAGGACGATGAGAATTTTCGGCATTTCTCGCAAAACCATTGTAGGCAATTTGATGGGCGTCACCAACTCGAGCGTTAAGACCGACGCACTTGGGATGAAAAATTATGGAACATCCAAAGCAAATTATAAAAGTTCCATACGTATTCCATTCGGACTTACAAATGTTGCAGGCAGTGTTCATGGCGGTTTTGAGGTTATGTATACACGTACAGCAGAATATGTCAGCATATAATGCAGCCAGAGTTCGTAACTTTTTTTGACATGAACGCACTTATAAGAATTTTCGTAACTTTATTCGTAAACACTTTTCTGACGGCAATGATACACAAAACAAAACGGAGATTATCAAATTCGAATGAAAATTAATTTGCTCAAATAATTTCGAAAAAAATTACAAAATGTCGCGAAAAAGTGAAAAAACAACAGTTATAGAATTTTTGTTGGGAAAATATATCTTAATATATAAAAAGCAAAACACTGTCTGTCTGTCTGTCTGTCTGTCTGAAGCCTATAGACTTAAAAACTACTGGATCGATTGATCTGAAATTTGGACAGTTTGTTTTAGATAGGAGATGGTTTAAGAAAAAAATTTTCACCTCTTTTACCGCCGCCAAATCAATTTAAATGCTATATTTCACACGGTATGGGTCGTATAAGACTAAAATTTAGTAATATTCAGTTATTTAGTAATTTAGTTTGTATGGCAACTGTCGGCAACTGTACTGAAAATGGGTTTCACGCCCCTTTTTTCCACCCCCAAACCAATAAAAATGCTTTATTTCAGTCGGTTTTAGTCGTATAAGACTTACATTTGGTAATTTAATTGGTATGGTTATTGTCAGCAACTCTACTAAAAATTAGTTGCCACGCTTCCTTTTTCCGCCCACAAATCAGTGAAAAAACTATATTTCAGGCAGTTTTGGCCATATAAGAGTAAAATTTGGTAATTGAGTTTGTATGGTTACTTTTGGCAATTATACTAAAAATAGGCGTGATCGCTATGTAGCCACTCCCACTTTTTGGGAAATCATTAAAATTGATAACAGCGTCTATTAAGCTAAAATTTTGGCTTAGTTTGTAAGGTTTGGATTACATTTAGTACAGCATCTGTACTAAAAATTGGATTTCACGACCCTTCTATAGCCCACAAACCAATGAAAATGTTTTATTTCAACTGTTTTGGTCATATTAAACTAAAATTTTGTAATTTAGTTCATATGGTTACTCTCGGCAAGAGCACTAAAAATGGATATATGTCTCACTTTAGAAGTGAAGCAAAGCGCACCAGGCTTATGCTAAATAGAGCTGAAATTTAGGCAGCCGTTTTTTTTGAGAACGAGATGGTTTAAGGGAAATAATTTTGCCGCACCCCTTTTTACACCTAAAACATACAAAAATTTTACATTTCGCACGGTTTTGATCGTATTAGACTAAAATTTAGTAATTTACTTCATATCGTTACTTTCGGCAACTATACTGAGAGTGGTGAATATATTTAGCATTTATTGACATTTTCGAATATGGCAATAAGGAGGTCTGTGGCAGGACAACGTATGCTGCGAAATACTAGTGATACTATAAACGAGGGTGAGTTTGTGCATTAATTCTATCCTTTTGGTCGGATGTACGAATTTTTTTATTCTCTTGCAGATAGTGACAACGACGATGATATTGCTGGCGAAGGGTTGTATAGCGTCGCAGTCATGGAATCGTTCCGATACGGAGTACCCTTTGTTAGAGGCTCTGTGGCAAAGACGCGCAACTGGGATATATCCAAACAATGGTCGATGTTCAGCAACAGTGGAGTTTGAGCCTGCGAAATACAGATCGTGAGAACTGCGCTCTTACCACTCAGCTAGGCCTAACGTATTTAAAAAATGAAAGTGGCGTGGGTCGTAAATTTCATTTCTGATTTTTTTTTTTTTTTTTCTTTGGTTCGAGGGACTTATGGCAATGACAAATTCTTTCCATCTTGTATCAGCTGCTAGATGCTTAAGATAAGGCCAAGTTTTATTTAAGAAGCAGCTTCTGTCAGCGTTGTGGCCGTCTAAGTTTTCCATATTTGTGCTTTTCCCGGCTGAGCAGCAGCTTTGTTTCCACCTCACTCAATCGATGAATAGGATTGCTCCGCTTGCGCTTTGTTAAAAATGTTTGTTTAAACAATAAAATATGTCTAACCTTTGTTTCAATAAAATACATACCTTTAAATCATTTGTTTTTTCCATTTTTTGTTATTTGCTATAAACACGCTTGAAAAATCTATATAAATAAAAATCAAATGTCGTTTGTTGGTAATTGCATCAGTTGAGAACGGCTGAACCGATTTGGATAATTTTTTTTAAAATGTTCGTAATAGTCCAACTTAGGTTTTTACGGAATGAAAAATTGACCACGCCCACTTTGCGCCCACTTTTTTTGATTTATCTAAAATCGGAAAACGGCTGGACCGATTTGGATAATTTTTTTTTAATGTTCATAGTAATCCAATTTAAGTTTTGTCAGAAAGAAAAATTGACCACGCCCACTTTTGCGCCCACTTTTTTCAATTTATCTAAAATCGGAAAACGGCTGGACCGATTTGGATAATTTTTTTTCAAATGTTCGTAGTAATCCAATTTAAGTGTTTACTGAAAGAAAAATTGACCACGCCCACTTTTGCGCCCACTGTTTTGATATCTATATATATAAAATTAAGTGGCAAAACTTCCTGTTCGCATACTCCTCCTAGACGGCTTGCCCGATTTCAATGAAATTTTCAGGGGTGATTGGGGTCTGTGTGGAGGGTGCACATAAGAAATTGCATGTGTGTATCTTTGCAGGTTTTGTACCACACCCCCTTTTGTCGCCCACAAATCAATAAAAATGCTGTATTTAAGACGGTTTTGGTCGTATGAAATTAAAATTTGGTAAATAAGTTCGTATGATAACTATAATTAACTTTAAAAAAATGGGCGTGGTCACAATTCATCTACGCCTACTTTAAAGAAAATATCAAAATACTTCGAAACCATTGGTCCGATTGAGCTCAAATTTTGTAAGTACGCTTTGCTTTGAGTACGAGATGGTTAAAGGGGCAATGCCACACCCCCTTTTATCTCCCACATATAAATAAAAAATTGTTGTTATCAAATAGCTTTAGTTAGAGTTATGGGTCGTACAGCTTAGAAATTCGGTATTCGACCACAATTTAGACGTACCGTTTCTGTGATGAAATTTTATGGGAGTGGACAAGGGGGAGGGGCACCTCCGATACAACCCAAATTTGTGATATCGAATAGCTTTGAAGTTATAGGAATTCATCTTTGGAATTCAGTTTTTGACCTCAATTTAAACATGCAGTTTCAATGGTTTTATTTTATGGGCGTTGGACAGGGAGGCGTGACATCTCCCTTACAAATCAAATTTGCGATATCGTATTGCTTTGAAGTTATAGGTTGACAGCGTAAGAATTCGGTATTCGACCTAAATTTATACATGCATTTTCAATACTTACATTTTGCCGTCGTAGGGCAAAGGGGAGTGGCACTTCCCATACAACCCAACTTTGTGCTATCAAATAGCTTTGGAGTTATAGGTCGCACAACGCCGGAATTCAGTATTCGACCTCAATATACACATGCAGTTTCATTGATTCAATCTATGTTCATTGGTAAGAGGGGCGTGGCACCTCCCATTTAACGTAAATTTGCGATATTGAATATCAGCGTCAGAATTCAGTATTCGGCCCCCAATTTATACATGCAGTTTCATTAATTACATTTTATGGGCGTACGACAAGGGGGCGTGAAACCTCCTATTTAACCCAAATTAGAGATATCAAATAGCATTGGGGTTATAGGTCTCACAGCTTTGGAATTCAGTATTGGACCTCAATGTACACATGCAGTTTCATTGATAACATTTTATGAGCGTTGATCAAGGGGGAGTGGCACCTCCCATACAACGAAAATTTGTGATATCGAATAGCTTTGTAGTTCAAGGTCGCACAGCGTCGGAACTCAGTATTCTACCAAAATTTACGCTTGCAGATTTACTGATAAAATTTTTTAGAGTTTGTCGGGGGGGCGTGACACCTCCAATTTAACCCAAATTTGCGATATCGAATAGATTTAGAGTTATAGGTAACTCAGCCTCAAAATTCAGTATTCGACCTCAATGTACTCATGCAGTTTCATTGGTAAAATTTTATGGGCGTAGGGAAAAGGAGAGTGGCACCTCCCATACAATCAAAATTTGTGCTATCGAATAGTTTTGGAGTTATATGTCGCACAGTTTTGGAATTCGGTATTCGACCTCCATGTAGACATCCAGTTTAATTGCTTACATTCTATTAGCGGTGATGAAGAGAGAGTGGCACTTCCTATACAACCCAAATTTGTTATATCGAATAGCTTTGTGGATATAGGTCGCACAGTCTCAGAATTCAGTATTTGACCTCAATTTAGACATGCTGTTTAACTGATAACATTTTATGGGCGTTTGAATAGGGAGAGTGGCAGCAACGCGCCGGGTTTCAGCTAGTTTGAAATAAAAAACAGCTGCCATTTGCGGTTTGACATCGCACAGGTTACGCAGGCTTTTTTTACGACATACGAGACAATTTCAGTGCGTACAATGTTACGAGCTTCGTATCTCGATGTTCATATAAAAAAAAAAGTGACGTTCCGTAAGTTTTTACGAAATACGAGCTTACGAAGCAGTTACGAAGTGACATGAATCGGACTATTAATTTTAATTTTATTAATGTTATGCGTTAGAAAGTAAAATTTTCATAAAAAGTCATTTGTTATGTAGATATTTCCTCGAAAGACCCGTAAGTTCGTAGACGTGGCAACGCATCTTTATCCTCGTCGTAGTCATTGTGCCAATGCTTATCGTAATCCTTGAAGAAATCTTTGACGTATAGTTCAAATACTTTTTCTAGCTGTTATTCTAATATTTCTCCAAGTCATTGTCCTAAATTTAGTTTCAATTATAGTCCTAATCCTTTTCCTAATACTTGTTCAAATCTTTGTCCTAAGCTTTGTTCTAATCCTTATAGAAATACTTGTTTTTATACTTGTATCACTCCTTGTTCTAATCTTTTTAAATTTTTCTAATCCTTTACATCAGCCTAGTCCAAATCCATGTTCTACTTCTTGTCCAAATACTTGTCCCAATTCGTTAAGTTATCCTTTTCCTAACCCTTAATGTAGGCCTTGTTCATATTCTTGTCCTAATCTTTGTTCTTATTCGTGTCCTTCTTTTTGTTTTTATCCTTGTCCTTCTGCTATAAGGAAAATGATTCTTTCTGTTGTCTTTCCTTTGCCTTTGCTGTTGTTTTTCTTTTGATTTTATTTTAATTTTTGTTTTCGCTTTTGCTTTAATTCTGCTTTTGCTTTTAATTTTACTTTCGTTTTCTTTGATTTTGTTTTGCTTTTGCTTTTGTTTTAGCTTTTGCTTTCCTTTGACGCTTTAATTTATTTTTTGCGTTGTTTTTATTTTGGATTTTGTTATATTTTTCTTTTTATTATGCTTTTGATTTTACTTTTAAAGTACTTTTACTTTTGGTTTTATTTATACTTTTGCTTATATTTTAACTTAAACCTTAACTTTACTCTTTTCCTAATTCTTACTCTTATTTTAACTCTTGCTCTTACTATTTCTATTACTCTTACTCTTTTCCTATTTCTTACTCTTATTTTAACTCTTGCTCTTACTATTTCTATTACTCTTACTCTTTTCCTATTTCTTACTCTTATTTTAACTCTTGTTCTTACCATTTCTTTTACTCTTACTCTTACTTTGATTTTTGCTTTAACTTTTTTTTTTAATATACAATACTTGTACCTACTCCTATATTTTTACTTTTTCCTTTCTTACTTTTATCTGACTTTTATTTTTATTGTTAAAAATGCTGTTTTGGATTTTTTATTATTTTTGGGTTTTGCTCGTGTTTTGAGGTTGAATTTGCTTTTATTTTGTTTTTAATTTGCTATGGCTTTTGTTTTCTACCTTTGATTTTATTGCACTCTAGCTAGTTTTAGTCCCTAAGCCTTACTTTAATAGCATTTACCTTAGTGCCATGCAATATGTCATGAGGTCAAAGCACCCACCACTATAGTGGTATACTATCGTACCAAATTTATTGTTGTGCCTCTAGTCATCAAGATATAATTCTAGGAAACACTTTTAGTGCATTCAGAGACTACTGTCGCGGGTCAGATGGTCATGAGGTCAGAAAATCAAACGTTCGCAGTCGTAACATAACTTTTGTCGCAGCGTTAATACTAAGCGAGTCATAACATTATGCAAAGTCGCGGCCGTTACATTTCTTAATTTTGTAAACTGACGAGGCAATGCGTACTGTTGTCACGTCAAAACAATAAAAGAATTAACATAAAAATAAAGCTTCTTAAAAGTTTTCAGTAGTATTTCATTAGTTATAATTAATTCTACACATAAAGCTGATATAAGTTTTGTGTGCTAAAGAGATATAAAATTGTTTTACTTTCCGTTTCTGGTAATGGCATAAAATAAAAAAAAAAAGCAGAAGCAAAGGAATTTAAACGGAATTCGTAAATTTTTTATTTTCCTTTTTGTATGTCTCTAGTGTCTACTTTAACAAGAAAATCAACGAAAGAAATAAGAAAGCAAAAAAACAAAATAACATAGAATGTAAAGCGATGGTTTAGTTGAGTAGGACGAGAAAGTATGTAATGTTAATAATGGTTGAGCAACTGGTACCATTTTCTCCCACACTTTTTTATAACCTCAACCATCCTGACATCTGGGCCGACTGTCGAAATCAGCGTAATTTCAAACGGCAGCAAACAACAGTGAGTTACCCACCCACCTAACCTACTCACGACACTGTTCGTGGCTGCTTTCAGCAGGACTGATGATCACCCAGCATTAACGTACGATTATCCTGTTGAGATGAATGTTTTATTTGGCACAACAGGCTACAAGAAATATTTTTCAGTATTCAGATGCCAGAGCCAGAGAACACTTTGAAATAGTATTTTAGTGTAATTGTGCTTTGTGGGAGGAAGAAGATGTGGCAGGGAAAAGAAATGGGAGGGAAGTAGAACTGCGTGAATGCGGATGTGTTTGAAGTCGTGGTGTCTTAGGACGTCATTTTTGAAGCAGCACAAGTTTTGTTCATAATTGCTGCTTAACTCTGTAAAATTGTTGCAAATTGCTAGCTGGTTGTTGTTCCTATTTTAACCCATTTTATCTTACTGCAATATTCTAATCTCTCAGAGATAAGCAAAAAAACTTTTTTAATATGTAATTTTTGCTGTTTGTTTGAATTGTTAAAACTAGACGAAAAAGTTTTCAATCAACTGACTTTTCCATCTTTTTTTAAGAATTTATTTTAAGCGCTAATGGGTTAAAAAACTACTTTGGTATTACTTCTGCAAAAATACACTCTGTGCTGACGACTCAAAAATTTGTTGCCCCATAATTTTTAAAGCGAATCTTCTAATGGCTTGAGATAACTAAGTCTAAGGGCGCATTTATAGTGGCGACTTATTGCTTTGTCGAGCCGAACCGAGAGAGAAAGTTTAAAAACGCTGCATATACAATCATATGAAATAAGCTCAAAGTGCGTATAGTGCCAGCCGAAGAAGCAGTTTAAAGCGACTTGTGCGCTGGTATTCAGAGTGTCGATTGTTTTTTTCTCGCTCCCTCGCATGGTTTGCATGTGTTAAGTTTTTTACACGATACTTGCTTACTTATTATTTTCATTAAATAATAAAAAAAAGGTAAAGCAACAAGGAAAAATCCAATAAAATACATACATATTATTTTTTTTTTTTATATTGCCGTTGCGCCTTTTTTTCGTTTTTTCGTGGTATCAAATGCAAGTGGGTAAAAAATAAAGATTAGCCATCAGCAGCTTTTGTTTTCTTCTAAATTTGTTGTGCAAAAATCAATCATTTGACATGACCAATCTGTTTTATGTGTATGCAAAATATTAATATAATTAGATGTTGGTCAATGAAGCCATCCAGCAGGCAATTAAGCGAGTGCTCTGCAAAAGAAGGCATGCTAGCACTGCTATTATAAGCGTCAATACACCTTCCATGATCACTGCATTGATGAGTGGTTCTGTAAGGCCTACCTTTTAAAGGTTCTTTTTATATTATTTTATATGAAAAATTTTATAAAAAAATTTTAAAAAAAATCACCAAAAATGACGTAGAAAACTAAGATTCTTGAAAAAAATATTTTTTTCTAAAATTGCAGCCTTGTGTATACATGCATTTGAAAACTTTTAGTGCATAAATCGTCCTTGTAGGATGTATGGTTTGGGAGTTGTGACGAAAAACCATGTGTTTTTTGCCAAATACCACTCCAAAAAGTTGTCTACATTTTCTAAACTACAAGAGATAGAGCAAAATGCATTTCCACGAACAGCTAACCCGCGTTAAGGACGATGCCATGGTGATAATTTTAATGCATAAATCGTCCTTGTCTGATATGTAGTTTGGATTTTAGGGCGAATTAATGGCGAAAAAATAAAAAAAAAATTCACAAAAAAGGACATATGAAATTAACATGAAATCTTATTTTTAAAATTCTTCCAAGGATGCAATGTTGTAGTCAGAGGATTAACAAACATTTTGGTGCGGTGCATAAATCGTCCTTTTATGATGTTTGGTTACACATGATGAGAACAATTTTAAAAAAATAAATTAAAAAAAAATTTTTTTGTCCGAGTTGGATTTCGAACCCAGGTCTGCGAAATCTAACACATTACATATCATATTATATGAAAAGAATTATATGGAAAAATTCCAAGTCTTTTCTTATATTTTTGTATGAAGAAATTTTACAAAAAAATTCAAAAAGAAATTTTAAAGGAACAGAAAATATCGTAAAAAAATGTAGATTTAAAAAAAAATACAAAAAATTTTTTTATTGTCCCAGCTGAGTCTCGAACCTGCGCTCCCGAAAGCTTACCTTCATTTGTAATGATGCAAAATAAGCTTAATTTTATTAAGAACTGCGGTGGACGAGTGAATAAAATGTCGGACCGCTACATGAGAGGACGTTGGTTCAAATTTGGAAATTGTTAGTCGTTTTTTACTTCAAGTTGATATTTATATTGCTTTTCCTTCTAATGTAGATTATCAAAAAGGTCTTCTAGCGGGTCTTTTTAGAGTAGCAAGAATGGAAAAATGTTCTCGTTTCATAGAAAAAAGAAAGTATACTTGGATATGAGTGTGGAAGCACTACTAGCATGTGCTAGTTCTAACTCCTGTCATTGCCGACTTGGCATCCACGATGCTGTGTAATGCATACACACAAATATTTCCAAACACATATCATTGATGGATGTCCAATGATTGACAGTGTAAAGTCCGTATTCGGGCAAATGTTAAGGAAGCCTTTGAATACATCGCTTATTCAGGACTTTTTTCTCACTATTTTTTATGTTGCTATTTTTCCTGTTCTGTTAAACAAAAACAATTCAAAATAATAACGAAGCAGCAAGACCACAAAAAACAGCGCAAAACAACTGTAAAAAAATCGAAACAAGCTGTAACAGCAAGTGACTCAAAGCGACTGACAGTGGCTTAAAGCGCGTTTCAGCATAATTTTTAGCATTTTCGTCTCTTGACTTGTTGTCGGCTGGTTTGAGGAAAGCAAGAATCACATTCGAAATCACTTGACACGTTTGATGCTGCGATTGCAAAAATAAACTAACAAAAAGAACCTTATATGTACAAACAAACTCTAAATAGTCAAAAACCAGCTGCAACAAGTCAACGACTTAAAGTGACTTAAAGCAACTTACAGTGGCTTAAAGCGCGTTTCAGCATAGTTTTTAGCATTTTCTTCTCTTGACTTGTTGTCCGTTGGTTTGAGGAAAGCAAGAATCACACACGAAATCACGTGATTTTTTTAAGCTTCGATTGCAAAAATAAATGCAAAAGAAACGTAATAGATACAAACAACACAAAAAAGCCAAAAACCATCTGCAACAAATCAGCGGCGGTAAGCGCGCACTATACTACACTACCAGCTGCTTTTAGCGTGACGCGCTTTCAGCTCGGCTCGGCAAAGCAACAAGTCGCCACTATAAACGCGCCCTAATAAATTAAACAAGTGACACGCCCGCTAAAACAAAAATGAGAGTGTAATATTTATATCAATGATATTATTTTAGTTGTGAGCAAGCTGGAAATATGAAATCTGGTACTTGTTCCTAAAGCCTTTAGACAAAAAGTTTTCAATCAGTGAAATTGACGCACTAGTGGATATATAATAAATAACGCTACCTTAATATAGAAAGGTTTAACTATATATTCAATGCTGTAGCAATATTTTTGCAGCAATTTTTTTCCTATAGCAATTTTTTTTTGCAAAAATCTGTAAAAAAATTTATTTTGAAAAAAATAAGTTAGGGCCTTTCTATATTAAGGTAGCGATAATCTTTACATAAATAGGCGTAGGCGAAGCAGTAAAGAACCACTTTCTCCCGTGTTTCTCAATCGATTTTGATAATTTTTTGTAATGAATTAGAGTAGAAAGAGAAGGAGTGTACCGAATATTTTTTATAAAAATTCACTTGCTGTGTATTCATATACTCGTAGAAGATCCGCACAAAAAGAAGAGAAAGAACTATTTGCATTGTTTCGTTAGGTTTTTTTTTAAACTGTGATATGCAAAAATGTGGTATTAGATGAGCGTAGGAAGACGAGACGACTAGAGATAAACGACTCTATTTCTATTTTCAGTTTCTCACTCTCATTTCGCTCTCACTGAGCGAGAGAACTGGTAGCTAATTCATTAGGAAAGTAGAAGTGATGCCAAATTTTTATAACAAACATAAATATTGGAACTAAAAATTTATCGGAACTGAAATTCGGATGTAGTTGGCGAGAGGCTTGTAATGTTGCCACCTCTACTGTCTTTCGACATTTTATTCCGACTAAAAAAAGGGCAGTTGTCACTTTGAATCTACGACAGAAGCAATAACACAGTGTTTGCCAAGCAAAGTGTGAAATATTACATGTTGTTAATGAATTGAATAAATAAAATTAAGTTTTTGTTCTGCACTCATAAATTGAACTTGAATTTTATCGACAATTGAAGGTAAATATTAGTGCTGAATTGATTTTTTCTAATTAACATAATCCAAACAGAATTCGCAGCATATAATTTTTCATGCTTAATTTCCACTCATATTTTTATGTTCACAGCCACTGATTAGATATAAAATTCGACATATTTTCTAAATTAGGTGTTTTTGCTTTAGTTTTTTTACATGTTGAGCAACTTTTTTCCATCATTAAAATAACTACTATGACCGCAAAAAAAAAGAAAAAGAAAGAAAATAGTTTAAGTAGATTTTTGCTGTACAAAGCAATTGCCAGTTAATGAGTAAATTTAGAGAAATCGTTTAACTGAGGAATGTTGGCAGCACAATTAAAGACCTGTCAAGCTTGATTATTTCTACAACTAAAGTTTTTGTGTTTAAATTGTAGTTGCCATTAGATTTAAAATGAAAGACACACTGATTGAATCAACGTTAAGTACAAGTAACAAAGTTTCTCATGCCACACAAAGTTGTGACAGTTTATCCATACCATATACATATAAATATGTATATCACATAACAAAAACCAGCAACATATCATCTCCATATAAATGAGAAAAGGCCTATTTTTCACCTACTGTACATACAATATACATGCGCAAAACTAATCAACTTGTTAACAATTGCTAACTTTTTCTACCAACCAAGCGGAAATTATTGTCAACAAGCAACCTAGTTGCAACAACAACAACAACAAATAGATATTGTGCTTTACAAGAACATTGCTTACTTGTACGAAGTTTTGTTAAGTTGGCTAAAAGCCCATGTTTGATAGATCCAAACATAACAAAAAAAAAGAAGAAAGAAGATGAAAAGCCACACAAATTTGCAAAAAAAACGAAGAAGAAGAAGCAAAGACAAAAACCAAATTCATGCCATCAGGATAACCAAACCATAAATGTGTTAATTGGCCACAGATGCTAATTGGAAAAGTTTATAAATCTTGCTGTAGGTGGAATAAGTTAAACAAATAAAAGGAGAAATAATTGACCATTATAGCCTAAGGACTTTGGTCGTACTTCTTCTCAACACTTGTTGTGATAAAGTGTGTGTGTGTGTGTTTTCACACAAGCTAGTATTAGAACAATAGTGTCCCAGTTCGAGCTTGCAAAGTTGTAACGATATTAACTTTGGTTAAGATTTTTTTAAATAGTTATTGTTTTCATGATATCAGCTGAAAAGAATCCTGAAGAATATCTGAAATATCTTGAAGTTTTGCAAATTCATGAAAGGGTCATATAAAATTTATCAGATTCGATTCAATCTGTCGAAAGCTGTCAATTTCGATTATTACGAAATGTGTTCGCTGCAGACAAATAGACCAAATTTGCAATAGTTCTAAACTAAACCAAACCTAAAGTATCAAACAGGGACAGTATTGGTTAATTTACGATACCCTTTCCAATTAATCTATTTTCTATTCAAGACAGCTCTTACAGATTTTGTTAAAGAAAAAGACGATTGCCTAAATAAACATTAAATTTTCCTTAAACTTTTTGAACTAGTTTCATTATGAATCGCTTAAAAATACCTGCATAATTTCTTGTTTTTTTAAATTAATTTCCATAAAAACTTGGTAAAACAACATGCTTTTATCTCATCTGATTTCACTAATCTTGATCCTGGATTCATTTTAAATCAGCTACGGCATCATTTGCAAAAATCTGTATACATCCCTTAAAATTCATACCGATATTGAGCTTTTGAAGCAAAATACTAAAAATAAACTAATAAAAAAAAATCCGAAATTGAAATATTTTTGTAGAAAATTTTTTTTTTGTAAATGTAAATTTATACCTGTGTGTATAAAATAAAATAATACCTGCAAATAAAATAAACAAAAATGCTGCTTTCTTATTTTTGTTCAGTAAAAAAAAATTGTTGTTTCTATACAAAGCTTTCCCTGTAAACCTTTTCAATCGCCTCAGAGTCGCCAGCGAATCGCTTGGAAGATGAGACAATTGCCGCCGAGCTCATCTGGGAGTCATCCGGGTATCGCTGACTGTAAGCAGCTGAGGCCATAAAAGGGATCGCCGGGAAGATTCGCAACGAATCGCCGAGAGGGGTTTTAAGCGATTCGCTGGGAAAAGTCTCAAACGAATCGCCAAGAGATGCCCTAAGCGATTCGCAGGAATATTTGAACACGAATGTAGTGATTCACAGCTAAGAGTGGCAAACGAATAGCTTTTAGGGTTTCTCAGCGATTTGTTGCGAATAATTTTTGTTGAACGTTACAAGCTGTTTTATAGAGGACATTTTTTGTCAAATAGGTCAACAAAAAAAGTCGACCACCGAAAATCGTGCTGATATGAATATTTTCAGTTTCCATACAAAAAATAATTTTTTAAAATTTTTCGATGATTATTTTTAGAGGAGAAGTGTATTGAATACCCAGCTTCATATTCCAACGGCGAAAAAGCCATCTTTCAACGATCGCCGTAATGAGCGAAGAAAGATTTTAAATATTTTTCTTGAATCGCGCATTCATCGCTTGGGCGATCGAAAAGTGATAAATCTTCCAACGATTGCCGAAATGAGCGGCGGAAGATTTTGAAAATTTGTCTTGAATCGAGCATTCATCGCTTGGGCGATTGAGAAGCGATTTATCTTCCAACGATCGCCGTTATGAGCGAAGGAAGTTTTTGAAAACGTTTCTGGAATCGCGCACTCATCGCTAGGGCGATTGAAAAGCGACCCATCTTCCAAAGATCTCTTAGGCGAATCGCAAGTGCTTCGCCAAATTAACTTCTCTTCCAATCGTCTTCCAAATGTTTGCAAAGTTGAATTTCATAAATTACACTGCACAACAAAATTGCACCTTTTGTCTTATTTATCTCATGATGTGTAAAACTTTGACGCTGCTGATTCTAAATATACCCTCCTTTTTTTTGTAACAGCTCTTGTTTACGAGTTATAGCTTTCACTAAAAATTCACTGTGTTGCAGTGTTTGTTTTGATGATAACACGTATCTACAAAAAAAAGATCCCATGTTCTTATGGAATGACATAGTATATATTGCAAATCTGATCGAGTATAATACGAAACCATGCTAAAAATTATTCTTATACCCCAAAAATTTAATTTTAACGTTAAAAAAACCAATTTTTAGGTACTTGACGCATTAAACAGTCGACAACTCAACAATTTTTCAACCCATTTTCGATTTTAATACAGTTTTAGAAAGATGAAGGACAAAGCTTTCGAATATGCACTCAATAATATCAAAGTACTGAAATAAGAATTTTTTGAGTTATAAATAACCAAACCCCACTTTTCTAGTTTTTTAAACAATTAATTACGAAAAAAAATGAAAAATTGAAAAACGTATGAAAATTGACCGAGTTTTTAAATTTAAATATTGGTATAAATAAGAAGCAACTAGAACAGATGGCAACCTTGGTGAAGTTTTGATGGCTGTGATCTATAAATAGCTACTGCTTTAAATGTCATTTGACTAAGTAGACGATTTGAACGTAAAATTTGTTCAACATGTGTGAAATCATATACGACTTTAACAGTGAGTTCACAGCTGATCACAGCTTAATCATTCGAAGACTACTGAAGAGGAAATGTAGCGATTTCCGAAACATACTGTCTAGTCAGCTAAGTGATTGACTCTATACAAAATTGTTGCTGTTGTTGTTGTTGTTGCCTTCTTAAAAACTGTCTTGATCTAAAGCTCGCAATTAAATTCATGTAATAATTTAAATAGTAGATCTCACACAATTAAGGGGAGGTTCTAGTAGAAATCGATGGAAAATTTTTGTTTTTGTTTTTTGCTTTATTTTCACACAGAGTGTGTCGGCCGAAAAACAGGTATAAACGCGTTTTTCTCGAAACAACTTTTTTTCCGCGCTGCACACGATTCCGCTTCAACGACTTGACCGATTTCAATGTTTGACAGCTCAAATTAAAGCTTATTCAATTGACCAAGAATTAATGTGAAAAGTAATTTAAAATTATTTTTTAATTTGTAGTGGTTTTGCAGTTGGTTTTTTTTTTGTTAAAAAGTTTTTATTTCTTCCTTTTTAGAGATTATGATAACAATTTTTCCCATTCTTGTAAAGAATTTTCGTACCAAAGTGTCAACATTAACTGAGAAACAGTATTTTTCTTATATTGTCACGCCCTTTTGTTCAATAACGCCCACTTTTTTTACCATAATATGTAATAATTGTTCCAACCCCTGTACCAATTTCCAGTACCTAGTGTCAATATTAATCGAGTTACAGCGTTTTTATTATATTGCCACGACCTTTATCGAATAACGCCCACTTTTTTTACCATAATTTGTATTAATTTTTCCTAACCCTGTACCAATTTCCAGTACCCTAGTGTCAATATTAACTGAAACACAGTAATTTTCTTATATTGCCACGCCCTTTTGTCCAACTACGGTTACTTTCTTCACTGCACATTTTCATAATTATGCCTACCCCTGCACCTAATTTCAGTATCCTAGGGTCAATATTAATCGAACTACAGCGTTTTTATTATATTGCCACGACCTTTATCGAATAACGCCCACTTTTTTGACCGTAATTTGCACTAATTTTTCCTAACCCTGTACCAATTTCCAGTACCCTAGTGTCACTTTTAACAGATACAGTATTTTTTTTATTGCCACGCCATTTTGTCCAACAACGCCCACTTTCTTCAAAGTAAATTTTCATAATTATGCCTACCCCTGTATCTAATTTCAGTACCCTAGTGTCAATATTATTCGAGTTACAGCGTTTTTCTAATATTGCCACGCTCTTTATCGAATAACACCCACTTTTTTGAACATAACTTTTAATTATTGTGCCTACCCCTGTACTGAATTTCAGTACTCTAGTGTTAATATTATTCGATACACAAAATATTTCTTATATTGCCATGCCCCTGTGTCGAATACCGCCCACTTTTTTAGACGGGCATCTCCGCGTCTAATATCTCTATCTGTTGACAAAAAATTGTTGCAATCGGGCAAATACTATAGGAGTTATCGATGTACATACATTTAATAAAAAAAAAAACCAACCAACTTGAGAACCTCCTCTTTTTTGAAGTCGGTTAAAAAACAAACAAAAATACTGAAAAGCTCATTGACATTTTTAAATTTCAAAAAATTCACAACTGAAGTGAATTTATTACCTCATTTAGAAAAAGTTTTGGTGTGAGTTCTGTAGGTCATAGCGTAAGGCGGTTGAATTATAACCGCAAGGTGGTGACTTCGACCGTCAACAACGTCGACAGATTTTTTTTTTTGTTTTTTTATGAAACAAATTCATATTTTGAAAAATTTACCACTGAGGGTAAAAAAAAATTGTAAAAAAATGGTTGTAACAAAATTTTTTTATTTATTTTATGAGAAAGTAGTTTGATTTATTGCTATTAAGAATATATTTCTTTGTGAGTTCTATAGCTCAGAGCACAGGGCGCTTGCCTTATAATCGTGAGGTTGTGAGTTCGAGACTCAACAATGTCAATGGATTTTTTCGGTTTATTTTTTTTTTTGTTTCATTTTTAATATTTATACAACTGTTTCGGTTTCTTGAACGACATCTTTTGTCACCTGCAGTCGTGCATTTTTTTAAATTCGAATTTTTTCGAAGACTAAAAATTAGAAAATAATTATTTAATACATTTTTAAAATGAGCTAAAAAGTATAAAATAATTTCTCCTAAAGTGGGGTTAATGCTCCTTAAAACGTGGGATGAATGCTAAAAAATATTAACCATGCAACATAGACCTTTGCGTTGAAGCTGCCATCCATGCAAGGACTTCTATCCTGACAGTCAAGGGATATGGGTTACAAAATCATTTGCTCACTAACGTACTACAATTGTTAATAACACTGCTTACTATTCTCTATAGCATGTGAACTACGTTTTTAGGAGAACTAAAAGCGCCACTCTTGGAGAAATTATTTTATACTTTTTAGTTCGTTTTAAAGACGTGTTATTTAAAAAAAATTTTACTTAAATTGCACTATGCGCCATCATTTTTGTGATCGGCGGTATGCCACTATTTTTTTCTTATAGATTTCGGCCCGCTGGATACGAAAATTGCAATAACAATTTTTTCTATGGATAGGTTTTCGAGATATATATTTTTGAATTTTTGACCCGATTTTTTAGTTTTAATGAACGATTTGGTTATAATAAATATCAAATTAAAGGAAAGTAAATTTATTTTAAATTTGATTTATCCATTTTGCTTATCTGTTGAGCAGTTTCTGCACAATCGAAAGAAGTATAAAAAAGGAAATAATTTTTTTCACTGAAAAATAAAATCGAAAAATCCTTAAAAAAATAAGCAAAAATAGAAGACACCGAAAAATGCACCGTTTATCATTTTATGCATGAAGATGGCTCTTTAAGGAAAATAATGAGCTACTGATGAAGACATCTTAAAATGACAGAATTTTAATGGAAGATTAACAAGGTGAAGGTACCAAAAATTTCATTTTTTTCGTTTTTTTTAATTTTATTTAAAATAATTTAATTTTATTTTTAGTAAAGTTAATGTTTAGGTCAAATTTTAGTAAAGTAATGTTTAGGTTAAATTTTAGTATATTTTAAAAGTGATTTCGATAAAATGCAGATAAAATTTGACCTAAGCATTATCTATACAAAATATAAAATTAAATTATTTTAAATAAAATTTTAAAAAAAAAAACGGAAAAAATTTAATTTTTTGTGTCATCAGCTTGTTGTCTCTAACTTCTTTATTCTTCCATAAATAGTCTTCATCATAGTTCAATATTTTCCTTAAAAAGCCATCTACATGAATTTATCCATCTATGTACATTATTTTTGCTAAATTTTTAAGGATTTTTCGATTTGTTTTTTCATTGAAAAAATTATTTATTTTATTATGTTTCTTTTGATTGTGCGGAAACAACTCAACAGACTAGCAAAATTGATAAATCAAATTTAAAATAAATTTATTTTCCTTTAATTTGATATTTATTTGACCAGATCGGTCAATTAAAACTGAAACCTATACATAGAAAAGTTTTTTATTGCGATTTTCGTGTTTAGCGGGCCGAAATCTATTAGAAAAAAATAGTGGCATACCGATCACAGAAATTATTCGATTTTTTTCCATTTTGGCGCATAGTGCAATTTTTATTAGTGCAAATGATGGAATTCAATGTTTGAAGTGCTAAACCATTTGAACAGATACTCCTCAATTGTCTGTGTCAATTTTACTGTGTCATTTTTAAATATGAATTTTAAATACAATACTTGTTCTTAATTTCAACTGTGTCTTCTTTACAGCAACGTCATTTTAAGCACGTTTCTGACATTGGACCTTAAAAATAAAATAGGTTAATATAATTAAGTATTCTTAGAGTGTGCCAAAAATAAAGTGTATTGATATGCAAATTTTATAGCTATCCAAATGTATTCTTGTTTATGGCTACATAAACTAAAAGCTTAGCTCGCGCAGTGTTATTTTTGGAATTATAATTCGTCATTCACAGCTGACTAGTTTTTTTTAACAAAAATTTGAACAAAAAATTTTTTATTATAATCAGTGTATTAAACATTCTAAAAAGCCTACTTTTTTAACTCCAAATTTATGAACGAATTTCTAAATGTATAGGCTTGTAGCTCTTTTTTCAGCACTTAAGCAATTGAAATCATTCTATTTCAAGGAAGGGATATG
The DNA here is from genome assembly GCA_963920525.1 of Dichetophora obliterata. Taxonomy (NCBI): domain Eukaryota; kingdom Metazoa; phylum Arthropoda; class Insecta; order Diptera; family Sciomyzidae; genus Dichetophora; species Dichetophora obliterata. Next base: position 30,512,431 of record OY986439.1, on the reverse strand, counting down.
TTTATTTCTATTCAAAATGCCCTTAAAATTGTTGCTTTTATTTTCATTCCAAGCAAATAAATTTTTATAATTTTTTTAATAATTTCGGCACTCAATAAATGAGTGTTCCTAGTAGAGAAGATGGTTGACCCACTCTGGTTGTAAACGCCTCGTTGCTTGACAACGTTTATGCTCAACATTAATTTCATTAATATTACATTTAAGTTATAATTTAAGTTTATACTTAACTCAAATAAAAAAAAATAATCTTCCAACTTTGCAGTTAGATCGATATGTACATTAAATAATAAGCTCTTGTAAAGTGCCAGTAAAGTGACAGGAAGAGCTTTTTATGCATGCACACTTATAGGAGAGCATATAAAATTTATGAGAGAAATCAGTTCGGAATGGTTTTTGTTGTTGTTTTGCTTGACCTTGTTGTTCAAAGCACGCTTAAAGTATGTCAAAAACAGATTTGATTTAATGCAATTAATTCCGCAGCATCTGAACACAAAATGAGCTACAACATCCTTGTGAATTCAACCCTCCGCCCCCTTTTTTTATATGTGGTTAATGTTCTACAACAAAGCCAACGAAACTCATTCATTAAGTATTTATTTGCGTTCCTTTTTATGATGTCCTGCCATGGTTATAGTTTTTTTTCTTTCATTAAAAATTATGGTTAACATTTTAGCGTCTAAATGCTGACCTCATTAATAGCCGCCAAAATTTCTTTATTACATTTAAAGCTCAAATTTTATTACAATATAAATCGTTTGCTTCTCCTCCAGTTGATGACAAAAAATATAATCAATTCTATTTTCTTTTTGCTTTTTTCAGCTGCCAATACTATTTGAAAAGTCATCCATGGGTACCTGCCTTTCAGGGTGTGATCACATTTTTCGTCTTAGCCAACTTTACTCTAGCGACATTCATGGATCCCGGTGTTATACCAAAAGGTAAACACAAACATTATTAATGTTTGAATAATTTATAATTACTAAAGAGAAGCAACCAAATGTAAACATGTCTTCTGTAAGCGTTAATATTTACAACATGCACTAATACAAGCCTTTTCTTTTCTGTCCATCTTTTTTTGCTTGCTATCTCTTTCGCTCTAACTCACTCTCTCGATAGCCACTCCAGATGAAGACCGTGAAGAGGAATTTCGTGCGCCGCTTTATAAAAATGCCGAAATCAATGGCATAACCGTAAAGATGAAATGGTGTGTTACTTGTAAATTTTATCGACCGCCACGATGTTCACACTGTTCTGTATGCAATCACTGCATAGAGGTAAGTTCCTTTTTAAAGTTTTTACCTTCTTTGAAGTGTTTTAATGAAATAAATTATTTTTATTTTTTAGACCTTTGACCATCATTGCCCATGGGTAAACAATTGCATTGGACGCAGGAATTATCGTTTCTTTTTTTTCTTTCTCTGCTCACTCTCGATACACATGCTGAGTATATTTTCGCTATGCCTATTTTATGTGCTCAAGATTATGCCAGAAATAAGGCATACGGCGCCGATTGTTTCGTATCCTTTTTAAAAAACGAAACATTGAAGAGTTGAACGTTCATTATTGTATAGTTATTATATTATATACATACTAGTATAAGAGCCTGTCCTCCGCACACTTTCTTTTTGGAGCCATTTGCTGAAAGCACTTTTTTCTCTTTTTAAAGCTTGATTTTTTATTCAATTGATTTTTGAAAAATACAAATGTAACACTTTACGTATTGAAGCAGTGTTGAAAAGGTTGTTAGATCAAAAACGTACTATTGTAAAAACCTAATATTGTCACTGATAAGTATCAAATATATTTTGTGTGCATACTTTCAGACTGAACCATTTTGAGAACAGTATGTCTTGAAAAAGTACCTTGCTGTCAAAAAATAATTACAGTTTGAGAAATACTGTGTGCGGAGCAGCATGTTTGCCTTTTATGTATTAAGATGTGCAGACTTTCAGGCAAAACAGTTTGAGAAATATTGGGCACGGAGCAGCGTGCTTGCCTTTTATATATTAAGGCCCCTAATATGTGTTACAACTCAACTTAAGTTGGCTAGATTCGACAAATTTTTTTTCGTATAACTTATTACATACATTTCAGTTGAACTATGTAGTTTGAAAGTTCTTAAAAGATACAGGCAAACTACATGGTTAAACTGAAATATATGTAGTACGTTATATGAAAAAAATTTAGTTGAATCGAGTCAACTTAAGTTGAGTTGTAATACATAATAGGGGCCTAAGATTATGTGTGCATTTGACAAAACAACTTCTCTCAAGATAAGAAAATTTTCCAGTTTTTTTTATCAAATATATAAAATTTCAATACGCTTCTATTGGTATAATCGGCGTATTTCTACGATTTTTTGTTAACAAGATATAAAATCTAAAAAATCAACCTCTTTCCACTTTTTTAAAAAATATCATTTGACAAAATATCATCTCAAACAAGTTGAAAAATTTTAAAAACTCAATAGTTATTCTTTTTGACAAAATAGCCCATTTCCATTTAACCCAGTTAGCCATTCACTATTAGCTTGCTTTCACAAAAGAACTTCTTGCAAAATAAGTTGCTTTATCAAACACTAAATTTAAAAAAAAATCATTCTTATCTTACACAAGTTGTCTCGTCCTTCAGCTAATCACGCCTTTTCTGTGCGACAAAAAATCTTGTTCCGATTCAAGTTCTTTTGTGGAAACAGAAGTCAAACAAATCGAATTCTTATTTCGATAGAAGCTGTTTTGTTAAATTCACTTTAGGCAATTTAGAAAAAAAAAATTTTTTTTTCTATAACAAAGAATTTTTGCATCTCTAAGTTGAATTTTCATGCATTTTTTATCTCCATACAACGCTTTTTTAAAATCACATCGTTTTTTTATTTTAATAGAATTTTATAAAAATCAAGTTATGTCTAAGAAAGTGAATATAAAAAACTAAAAAGTGAAGAATTTTTCTATAGAGACAAACTTCTGAAAATGTTCGCAAATAGAGATGGGTACATTACAAATAGTTTCGGAAGCCTAGAATCCGGTGAAGACATGGTCTATGATTCTGACTAAAGTCCTTCTCAGTATTCTGAACTTTATGCAGTCACTGGGATCATGCAAGCTATGACCGATAATTTGGGATCTGACTTTTGAGATACATATTCCTCGGAAATTGACGAAGAATCTAGTTTTGATATACCACTTAATCACAAAATATTAATACACGAAACAAAAATTTGGGGAAAGAATATCGCTACCTTAATATAGAAAGGCCCTAACTCATTTTTTTTGAAAATTAATTTTTTTTACAGATTTTTGCAAAAAAAAAATGTTATAGTACAAAAATTGCTGCAGAAACATTGCTACAGCATTTAATTGGTTAGTGTCTTAAAAATAAAAGCCATTTTAAGAAAATTTGAACCCGCAAAATTAGAACTTTTATTAAGTTTTTTCCATCTCCTGTAAAGTAATAAAAAATGAGTTAGGGCCTTTCTATATTAAGGTAGCGATATGTAACTAACAAAATTAAAGTGTTCCTGCCAAGAGAATCGAGTAAATAGGGGAATGCAAATGGATGTGTCGCAACCGGATCAATTTGCAACAGGAACAAATAGGTTAAGCATACTGCATTCTAGGGGATTACAATAAGAAACGCCAATATATTTCAAATATGATCAAAATTCAAAATAAGAAAACTGAAACTCTCCACAAACCCCCGAATTCTCGGAATAGACAGTTTATTTATTTTATTTTTTAAATCGTTTTTGTAAGAAGTTTGTTTTTAGAAATTTATGTAGTGATAGATCAGAGTATCAAAACCATAATTTATCTTAAAATAAAACAAAAATGTGGACCCGTTCCAAGTCATCGGCGTGGAAAACATGCTCCACCACACAAATCAACAATCGAAAAATACAATGAAGCAATGGAACACATAAAAAGTATTCCCAAGTATGAAAGACATTACAGTCGCCGTGCGACACAGTAATTATATTTTCAATGTGGTCTCAATCGAGCAGCTTTGTGCCGACTAGACAAGCAATCACACAGATATACAAACACATTTCTGGTACGCAAAACAAGTTGGATGCTACTTTAATTCCATGTATCTAGAAAGCATGCAAATCTAAAGAAAAAAATTAGCATTTGATGCGGTTTTGCGTTACTGCGTTACTTTTAACGCAATATTCATCTTCAACGCAAGAACAGTAGCGCTGCTTAAGTTTGTTTAAACGCTAACGAATACGTTTAAATATTTTTATGCATATTGAAAAACCATTTCGTAAATGCCAAATCATCATAACAATCAAACGCTCTCCAAACACTCATGCTTAACAGCATCTTTCCCGCAACTCCTTTTCCAAATTTAAATAAGCTAGCAATGCTCGCTTCGAACATTCTATCGCTATGTTTGAGGAGTCCTTTGTGCAATTTTTGCTCGCTGAATAATTATTTCCTTATTTTCTATAAGCGTGTTTTAAATCTTAAATTTTTAAATTATTACTGCGCTATTGCGTTACTTTTTTAAAAACCAGTGTATTAGCGCAGTAACGCATTTAAGTGCTTTAACTCAAAAGAGCAACGCAGCGCAGCGTTACCCATGTCTAGTACCGACTGTATAGTGAAAAATATTCTGATCCAGTATCAAAATCAAAATATCACGATATATTTCGACCCTTGAATATAAAATTTTAAAAACCGCAGTTTGATCTTTGCAACAAAATGCAATGGATGAAGAAGGAAAGTTCTAATTTATGTGAACTGAGGCGCAGATTTTTCCTATGAATGCAAGTGAAGAGACAAGGAATTAATCCTTCTTGATAGTTATATAAATGTCCAAATGTATAGATATTTTCTTTTGACTTACTACTATGCTAACCAACTCCGTTTTTACGTGTCTCAATGTTTTTTTTTATAAACGGTCATTATGGGCATTCAATTCTACAGTGAATAACGAGGCGACAAATAAGGCGTTTCATTTGGAATGAAACAATTGCAAAGCGTGGAGCAAACGATATTGGATCTTGCATATTTAAATGCCTGTTGAATCTGCCAGTAGGAGTAAGCATGTCATATGTGCATAGGAGTGAAGCCTGTCCTGGACATACCCTTAGGAGTGAAGCATGCCATATTGTATAGCGATTCCTGTCCTGGACAGAACGGTAATTCGTATGTTTGCGCAGTGTTTGAAAAAGTTCTGAAGGATCACACAAGTATTGAACTGATTGATCATACATTTCTTGTAGTGGGTCATACGCATCTTGAATGTGACATAGTCAACGCGCTTATAGAAAGTAAAAAGAAGGATGAATCGGGATCATTTCAGCATACATATGACTGGGTGAATTTAATACCTGCTACAAATAAAAACTACATGGTCCACGAAATAAAACGTGAAGATTTCTTTTATTTTAAGTCCCTATTGAAAGATTAATGAACATGGAGAACCTCTAACGTTTTAGTTATGTACGAGTTTATAGTATTTATGTATGTGCCCACTTACATAATCATATTTTATCGTACAGGCATAAAATTTGAGTGGAAACAGGTTCGTTGAATGGGGCATCTAGAACCAAACCTAGTGTTTTTCAATACGAAAACTCCTTAGAGCCAGATGAGATATTTAGGGAGCTCGACATTAGCTCACGCCGGGGAAAAATTCCAAATCTACAATTGCTTCCAAGCTACACTACACGTCTCCTCCATTAGCGTTATCGAAAAAAACAGGATTTGTTGGACATGTTGCCCTTCATTGATGTATATTTTCGCAGGTTCTACGAAAATATAAAAGTTGAAGGCGAATGCAATTATGTAATTCACTCGGATCTTGAAGAAGAAAATACTTAAAATGTCAATGTAATTTATTTTTATTTCTTAGTTAGTTTGTTCCTTGACGTGAATTTGAAAAAAATTAAATTGTATGCAATAATTCTAATGGGCTTAATTATTTTAAATTCTTACAAATAGTGTTCACGTGTACACAGCATTAAAAACAAATTTTGCTTTCAAAAGCATAAGAAAATGGTATAAACAAATTTTGAAAAAAACTATAATACCTATTGCAAATTTAACTTCTTTCAAACAATATTTGCGGTTCAACAAAATAACATATCTCGACAGTGACCAAAATTCTATTCTTTCTCACTGGAAATATTTTTGACAAAACAGCTTATATGATACAAGGAGATCGGGCCGATTGCTTGAATGTCAAAATCTTCAAACAACCAAAATCTTGATAAAAATAATCTTGAAAAAATAAAACCTTAAAAAAAATCTTGAAAAAAAAAATCTAGAAAACAAAAAATATGCATAATCTTGAAATTTTAAAAAAAGTTGTTATGCAAAGTGTAAGATTTCGAAAAAACGGAAAAGGTGCTAAATTTCGGGAGCTGTCCGAATGCTTGAAGGACGAAAGCTTGAAAAAATCTTGAAACCGAATTTCTTGAAAAAGTCTTGAAATTTTAAGAAATGTTGTTCTTTCGAATAAAATGTATACTTTCGAGAAAAATCGGAAAAGTGTCTAATTTCGAAAACAAAAATGTCAAATTTTGGCAAAATTATAAATTTTTTCAATATTTATGGTCCCACACTTAGCATCATCCAGACAAACGACAAAGACGTGGAGGTTTTTTGTCCATTTAGGAACATTTTTTTGCAAAATTTGTTACTTTTCGAAATTTGGCACTTATTCAAAATAAAATAAGACATTTTTTGCAAAACTTGTAAATTTCGAAATTTTACATTTATTCAAAATTTGACAATTTTTTCGAATTTTGGCACTTATTCCAAATTTTGCGCTTTTTTCGATATTTGACACTTTTGGAAATTTGAAACTTTTTGAAATACATAATTGCACAATTTGACATTTATTTCAAAATTTGACTGGAAAATTATTCATTATTTTGAATATTTTCGAAATTTGACATTGTTCGAAAAATTTGATACTTCTTTCAAAATTGGACACTTTTCGAAATAGTGTAAAATTTTCAATTAAGAAATCTTGAAAACCGCGCGCACGAATTCAAGTAGGAATTATATTCGTACGAATTCTATTTATGCATAGGTTTTTTTTCTAGATTTTATTAAAGATTTTTTTCAAGATTTTTTTTTAAAGATTATTTTTAACTCAAAATTTTGACATTCAAGCAACTGGCCTGATACCGTATATGGACCTTCAAAACTCAAATATGCAAAAAATAGCACACTCGCAAATAGTTTAGAAGATAAAATTCGTTTAAAATCATCATGCTTTTGCCAAAATTTGACATTGTTGTATTCGAAATTTTGGGTTGGGCCTTTTCGCAGAATTTCAAAATCTTGAAGAAAAAAAATCTTAAAATCAAAATCTTGAAAAAAATCTTGAAAACAAAATCTTGAAAAAAAATATTGAAACGAAAATCTTGAAAAAAAAATCTTGAAACTCAAAATCTTGAAAAACCTACGCATAGAATGTATTCTTTAATCCGCGCGCGCGAATTAAGGAATACATTCTATGCGTAGGTTCTTCAAAGTTTTCTTAATTGAAAATTTGACACTATTTCGAAAAGTGTTCAATTTCGAAAGAAGTACAAAATTTTTCGAATAATGTCACATTTCGAAAATAATCAAAATAATGAATAATTGTCAAGTCGCAGAAATTGTCAAATTTTGATATAAATGTCAAATTGTCCAATTATTTCAAAAAGTTTCAAATTTCAAAAAGTGTCAAATATCGAAAAAGTGTAATTTTTGGAATAAGTGCCGAAATTCGAAAAAATTTTGAAATTTTGAATAAGTGTCAAATTTCGAAATGTACAAGTTTTGCAAAAAATGTCATATTTAATTTTGAATAAGTCCTCGTTGTTTGTCTGGATGACGCCAAGTGTGGGACCATAAATATTTAAAAAATTTATAATTTTGCCAACATTTGACATTTTTGTTTTCGAAATTAGTGTCTAATTCCGTTTTTTCTCGAAATTATACATTTTATTCGAAAAAACAACATTTCTTAAAATTTCAAGATTTTTTTCAAGATATATGCATATTTTGAGTTTTCTTTTTTTTCAAGATTTCGTTTTAAAAATTTTTTTCTTCACGATTTTGGTTGTTTCAAGACTTAGACCTTCAAGCATTCGGGCCGCCCTCAACATTAACTTTACAAAAAATAAAATTGAATTATTTTAAATAAAATTAAAAAAACGGAAAAAATTAAATTTTTGGTAACTTCACCTTGTTGTCTCTAACTTCGTTATTCTTCTATAAATTTTCTCCATAAATCAGTAGCTCATTATTTTTCTTAAAGAGCCATCTTCATTCATAAAATTTTAATCTGTGAATTTTTCGGTATCTTCTATTTTTGCTAATTTTTTGAGGATTTTTCGATTTATTTTTCACTGAAAAAATTATTTCTTTTTTATACTTCTTTCGATTGTGCGGAAACTACTCAACAGATTAGCAAAACCGATGAAACAAATTAAAAATAAATTTAATTTTATTTAATTTTATATTTATTATAACCAAATCGGTCCATTAAAACTGAAGATATGGTAAAATGTATAGAGCTATATCCAAAAAAATCGGATTAAAAATTCAAAAATATATATCTCGAAAACCTAACCATAGAAAAACTTATATTGCAGTTTTCGTGTTCAGCGGGCCACAATATATAAGAAAAAAGTAATGTAAAAAGTATCACTAAAATGGCATAGTGTTTGCAAGTGTTTTTTTTTTACTAAGGCCTTATTAGCCAACAGGCCTTATCACCCGCACCTACCTTAGTAATTAAAATATGCCATAATTAATTTTTCAAAATGTAATTAGTAAAAAGGCGTGTTCAATCGATATGAAATTTGGTTTTAATAGAGATTTTGAGTTGGTCAATCAATTGGTTATAGCTCGTTTCGCAACATTATAATAATTGCTGAAATTCTGGCTTCAGACTTACCAGTTATTTTTGTTACTAAACGTTGTGCTGTTCATAGTTTTTTAGTGGTAATAAAAACCTTTTGTCCAAATCCTGTATGAACATATTTTATGCATAACCTTAGTATGCTGTAGGAACGAACATTTTTGGGCATATAACTCTACACGCGAAATTTTGGTGTAGAGTCAAAATTTTTGTGTGGAGAAAAAGCACTTGCTGTTCTGGTTGACATATTCATATGTTTATTGCTGCAATCTTATATCCTATAAAAAGCAAGACTACACATTAATAAACTATATAAATGCAACAATACATTTGTTAAATATCAAATTCAACACTTAAACATACTTACTGCTTATTTTTTATTGTTGAATGGCAAATTTCCGCGCCAATTGAATTTACGGGCATATAAACGACAGCGAAATTTTGAAATTTCAACTCTCCACTCACGAATGGAAATTTGGCAACACAGCAATAATTTTCGCTTCTACAGCGTACTAGCTGGCGAAAAAAATTTCGCTGCCTGTTCGTTGTCAAAACTCTCAATATATTTCTTATGGAAATTTTTTTCGTTCCTATACAGCATACTAAGCTACAAGCGTACATTTTTAACCAATTGCTTTCAGAGTTTGATTTGCTGTTTTCATAATTTTCCCTAGTTTTTTTCGTTCGTTGATATAAATCAACAGTTTTGTTGTTTTTTTTTTCTCTTAAAATCATCTCTTATCAAACTGCACACTAGATTTTTCCATTTAGGTTCTTTAGTTTGACATAAATCAAAAACTTCAGTTCTTCACTGTAAATATTTTAAGTAATAGAAATTTACCCGCCAGTATCGAGAGTATCTAAATGCCAGTCTCGCAAGCTACTTCAAAAGTTCTAGCACTAGCTACTGTTCTGGCCCAAGGTAATGCATTCAAGAGTCATTCAACTTCAAGCTCTTTCTGCTTATTGTTTAGTTTTTTATGTCTTGAGTTATTCATAATTCGAAGTAATTTATACCCGAAAACATGACAAAAAGCATCTTTCAATTTCGTTGAACAACAAGAATAAAATTATTATGTTACAATTGTTATGAAAAATGTGAATGACTCAAGATTACTTTCACTTTGCCTTCGTCTTTTTTTCTCTCTCTGAACTGTCTGACTTGCGAATAAGCAGCCCTTTTATCACTTCTGAAATGGCTAGTGTAAAAGGTAGCTATTGCCCCTTTCCTATCACATGTTCAGGTAAAATGCGCCAGTTGAGTGCAAAGAATGTAGATTGAAGTGGAAATGGCCACCTAGGGACTAGCAAAATCGCTAGTTTTGTACTAGTTTAGACCAAGAACTGTGACTAAAATGCGGTTTAGTTATAATTAACTTAATTTATATAAAATTTTAATATAAAAACTTAACTTTTCTTACTCTTCTTTTAGCATTGTTTCCGCACTGAAACGTAGCCTTTACAAATAGTTTTCCCTAACTCTATACTTAATTATTTAAACATACAGCATCTGCCTGATGGGCATCGTTACCATTTTGGCTATACCTATTTTCGGACTCACAGGTTTTCACATGGTGCTGGTGTCGCGAGGACGCACAACGAACGAACAGGTGACTGGCAAATTCAAGGGTGGCTACAATCCATTCTCACGCGGATGTTGGCACAATTGCTGCTACACTCAGTTTGGTCCACAATATCCCAGGTATGTATGGCGGTGGGTTACATCACATCTCAACTCAATGTATGTAGTGTCCATCCCACTCAAGAAGAACCCTTCCATCACAAAACAAACTGAAACTTTAATGCTTGCTTTTCTTTTTGGCAGTTTACTCAAACCAGAAAAGTATGCAGCACGACGTTCTCACAAAGAGAACCAGGCCATCAGCACCATTACATCCGAACGAGAAAGTGCCAACGGTCGACATGGTGGTCATGGTGGCGGCAGCGGTTTAAGAGGCAATAATGCACAACAGCAGCACTCGCCACGTGGCATGCCACCGCACAGCTATTACGATAGGGATCGACATACTCAGGTAAAGACTTATACGGACCAGGGCAATGGTTATAATCAACGGTCGGGCGGCACAACTCTTTATAGTAAGGTAAGGGTACAATCGAATTATGGCGCTAATTGTATTTGTATATGTAATTGTATTTCTCAAAACTTGCGTATCATTGTTTTTGTATATTTCTCTATTTGATTTAGTTTAGTTATTGCCTTGAGTTGTTTAGTTATTAATTATTTTTGTAAATTTTCCAATATTTTCCTCTTTGGCTGCACTCGAAAAACTGCTTGTTGATTATAATAATGATGATGATGATGATGTTGGCTTTTATTGTGACTTATTTATTGTTCTATTGTATTTTGCTCTTTCTTGTTGTTTTTATTAGCTTGTTTTGTTTTTAAGTTTTTGTTTGTTTGGTGTTTGTTGTTGTTTAGGTTTTAGTCGAATTGGTTATGGTTTTTTTTAAGAAACTTGCTAGTATTTCAATTTGCTTGGACATATTTTAGACAATTAATTCACTTAAAATTGAATTTATAAAAAAAAAATATTACAAAATTTTGCTTATTATACTAATTTTTATTCAGATTCTCTTCAAATATATTTTTTTTTAAAATGTATGTTACAAAAATATTGATTTTCAAATATGATATTTCCCAGAGTGTCAAATGATTTGAAATATTTCAAGTATCACCATCATTTCATGAGGAAAGACATTATTATTTTCCACGGTACGTTTGTCACATTTGTTCACACATTTAATTAAAAGTTATTGATGTTTGGAGTTTTGTTGCTTTAATTTGAGTTCGATAATACACCATAATGAAATTGTAATCCAAATAATATATTTTTTGCTTGGCACTTTATTTAGACAACACCTCAAGCGATTACTTAAAAATAACACAGTTGAAATTTATGTAAAGTGTCACACACAATTGTTACTTTAGTATGAATTTGTAATTTGCTTATTTTGTTTGGCATAATCAAAATAAAGATTAATTTATTTTCTGCTAAATATATTTTTAATTTTGTCTTAGTTTTGTCTGAAAATTTATATTGCTAGCATTGTTGTGCCCACAGTAAAAATCAGTTAACTGCTATAACTAGTGATCGACATCTTTGCCCCGAACGCATTTGCCACCAAAGCTCTTTACTTTCCATGCAAAAAGCATCCATATTCCATGTAAGATAGGTATGCGCAAAGGCCGCTCATGTGCGGAGAGCTTTCAAAAGCATTTGCGATTGCTCGCTGCTTAAAATGTTCTTGTTTTTACGTAAATTATGCACTCAAAAAACAGATACAAATTGAACAAAGATGAAGGGTTAGAAAGGCCTTTTTACTCAAAAATAAAAAAAAGTTAAATAAACAGTGATGTGCAAAGAAATGGGGACACCTGTATTTTTATATTAAAAGCTTCATGAATTATATACAAAGTGCCACAGATATAGCATTAATTTCCTAGGGTGGTGATTCTCTTGATTAGGCGAGTATAAAATATTATGGATGAGGATCACCCCTCCTCCTCTTTGGAGCAAAAAAGTGAAAACTTCAAAATATGTGTTATTACGTCTTTTTTTTTTAGCTCTTAACCGATCTCCAAAGTCAATAGCATCTTGAAAAAGAGACTACATGACCTTGAAACCAATGATGCAAAATACGTTTTCTAATCTAAATGCTAACTGTTTTACGTGTGGTAATTTAAAATGAAAAAGTAGTTGTGTTTGGATTGAGTACTCAGTCAAAAGAAAAATTTATCATTTAAAAAAAATTACATCATAAAAATATTAAAAAAATTTATTTAATATTCGAGATATTTATTATCAAAGTTGAATTCAACATTTTTTTAGAATTTAGTTGCTCATAACTTTCTCAGATGTGACTTTATGCACAATGTTTTACACAACTTAATGTTAATTTGATTAACTTCTCGACAAATTATAAACTTTGGGCATTGGAACAAAGATACATTAGGTTGGGTTAGGTAAAGGTGGCTGAGCCGATAGACGACTAGTGAATTTAGGCCAGTGCAGGCCCGTTGTGATACCACATCATCTCTTTAAAACCTAGTAGAGATTTCCCTCCTCAAACCAGTTAGAGCGGATAATGAATTTAAGGATATGCTTGATTTCCAGGCATGAGACTTCGGCAAGTCCATTTAACAAGGGATGGCACAGAGTTGCCATTCTCCTTTTAGCTAGAGCCGGACATTCGCAGAGGAGGTGCTGAACATTTTCTACCTCCTCACATCTGCAGCTTCTGCAGAAATTGTTTGATGCAGCTTCTGCAGAAATCGTTTGATGCAAGTCCCAACCGAAGAGCATTCGCTCCGATCAGGCAGTGACCCGTTAGGATTCCTACTATTTTTGACAGGTTTACCCTGCTTATCTCAAGCATCGACTTGGTGCGTTTTAAGTCGTAGGTAGGCCATGTTAGCTTAGTTATCCTACATGTATCAAGGTGTTCCCAGCGGTCTCTGCAAGACCTAAGGATCTGTTCTTGCACTGGAGTTTATAGGAGGAAATGGGTATACCAATAAAGTCCTCATATAAGAGGGTATTAGAGGTTGTACCCTTCCTTGCAAATTCGTCGGCCAGATTGTTGCCCTCGATATCCCTGTGTCCGGGTACCCATATGAGGTGAATCCTGAGTAGCCTTGCCATCTCGTTAAGAGATCTGCGGCACTCAGTGATAGTTTTAGAGTTGTCAATTTTTGAGATCAGAGCTTTCAGTGCAGCTTGGCTATCTGAAAAGATGGACATACTCTTTCCTTCAAGGTCTTCTTGACCTAGAATCTTAGTGGTTTCGTGAATAGCCATCATTTCCGCTTGGTAGACACTACAATAGTTAGGAAGTCTAAAGGACGCTTCGATTTCGAGATCCTGGGAGTAAATACCTCCCTGTAATTGTTATCACAGTTTGGATCCATCTGTGAAGATTTTTATGCCAGAGGTTTTAAGAGGGATTCTGTTTGCCCAGTCTAGCCGTGAAGGGATGAGAACTACGTAGCTCTTTTCAAGATTTAAGCACGGCACACAGTAGTCTGTTTTGTCGGGTGCAGACGAGTTCAGAATAATTGTGTGGCCGCAGTTGTTACCTATCCAATTACCAGATTCTCTCAGTCTGAAGGCTGCTGTGTTGGCACACTCCCTGGCAAAGATATCGAGAGGAGAAAGGTGAAGCATGACATTGAGGGCGCTGGTTGGTGTTGAGAACAGTGCCCAGTAATACATAGACCTGCACTTCTTTGCACCTTTGCAAACTTCTGAAGTGCAGTCGTCTTATCAAGGGCCCTGCACCATACCAGTGAGCCATATAGAAGTATGGGGCGGACAATTGATGTATAAATCCAGTGTACTATTTTAGGGGAAAACCCCATTTTTTACCTATAGCTTTTTTACAGGCAAATAGTGCTATGGTTGCCTTTTTAACACGTTCCTTAATGTTGACATTCCAGATAAGCTTCTTATCCAGAATAACTCCTAGGTATTTCGTGCTGTCGCTAAAGAGCAGCCTCGAGGCGTTCAAACGCGGAGGTTCTAAGTTGGGGGTTTTATATTTCCTAGTGAAAAGGATGAGATCTATTTTCTCGGGGCTTACACTTAAACCACAAGAGGTTGCCCATCTCGAAAGAATTAAGAGTGCTCTCTCCATGGGTTGACAGAGAGTCTGGTGAAACTTTTCGCTAAAAATGATTGCACAATATCGTCTGCATAAGCAAAAACCTTGTAGCCTTCCCCCTCCATGATACGCAACAGCTGGCCAACCGTCACGGACCATAGAAGTGGAGACAAAACTCCTCCCTGCGGAGTACCTCTGCTTACAAACCTGCGAGTGGAGGATCCCCCAGTTCTGTGCTCACCACCCTGCCCAAGAGCATCTGGTGTATGAAACTCACGAGAAAATCCTAAGCCCCCAGTTCCGACAAGGCCGAGGTGACTGCACATGGAAGGACGTTATTGAACGCCCCTGTTATATCTAGAAAAGCAGCAAGCGCGTATTCTTTGTTCTCAAGTGATTTTTCGATAGTAGACACAAGAGAGTGCAGAGCTGTTTCTGTAGATCTGCCTTTAATGTAGGCATGTTGGGATTTTGGAAGCCTGTCAAGTTTCGGCTTAAGAAGAAGCCCAATAAGTCTCTCTAGAATTTTAACCAGGAAGGAGGAGAGGCTTATAGGTCTGAAGTCATTCGATTTAGTGTGAGAGGACTTACCCGCTTTCGGTATAAAGATAACTTTTGTCTCTCTCCAAGCTTTTGGAATATAGTTAAGGGGTAGGCAACCATAGTAGATTGTCTGAAGCCGGGGTACTATAGCATTAAAGCTATAGTGGAGTTGGGCTGATATAATGCCATCGGGACCCAGAGATTTGTAAGGTTGGAATGAATAGATCGCCCATCTTAACTTCTCCTTGCTGATCAGTTGCTCAATCTGTTGAGGCGTAAGGTCGCAGGGGGGTGTTTGAAAGCTGGAATTGTCAGAGTGAACATTACCAGGAAAATGCGCATCCATGATACATAAGGTATGGAGTAAAATGTAATGACACATATTTTCTAGTTTTTCCTCTTTAGCTCCCAAAACGGGAAGGGGATGACCATCATTCCTGTATTTTGTTTACTCAAATAATCATGGGGAATCACAAACCGAGGGAATTAATGCTATATCTGGGACACCTTGTATGTAATTCATGCTGCTTTAAATATAAAAATCAAGGTCTCCCTATTTATTTGCACATCACTGTATATCCCCAAACCATACTGATCCTCTATCATGCTTAACCGTATGTTTAAAATTTTTATTGCAAAATTCTTCATTCGGTTTTCGCTTGCCATCTGAACCGTATAAATTAAATAAACTCATCGGTAAACAAAACCTATAATAAATGTTTATTGTTTAAAAGTGCTAAAGATCCTAATGTATTCTCTTTTATTAACCTTGCTCCAGCATGACAATTCTTTGCTCATGCACGATATTGGGGCGTTCTTTTACATTTTTCTTGCTAATACAGTGCTTTTGTAGTGCTACTCCTCGATTCAAACAACTTTTTCTCAAAACTCTTCAAATTGCTTCTGAGTGTACCCTCTTTTTCAAATTGTGTTTTAACATGACCTCTAGTTTGGTTGCAGAACCGAGTGGATATTTCTCTATAACTATTGCAAAAATAAAGTTAGTTAAACCATTTTTTGAAGACGATCTAAAAATAATTTTACAAAATTTTCTGTATACGGAATTTCCCAAAAAGGGCCTGGCACAAGCGTGTAACTTGGCCGTTTACGTGTCATTTGACTCCTCAATATCTGAGATACACAATTGTGCTAAGTCCTTATTTGTAAATGAAAAAATATGGAAGATATTAAAACATACAAAATGAAAACTTTTATTAAAGTAAAACAACAAAAAACTGAGATCAATTCATGTTCATAAAAAATAATAACAGTGTGCTAAAATGCAACTTATTTTGTGTGATATTGCTTGAAGCAGTCCTTGTCTTTAGCGATGCATAAGCTTACATTACATTTTTGGCATCTTGCCCGAGTTCGACTTTCACAGTTTTCATTACGGCATCTTTTTACGTTTCCATCCGCAAATTGCGGCCAATGATCAAAACGATCATACCGAATATCTTCGGGTGCATTGTGCGGGCGGTATTTTGAACCATGATATCCTTCGGGTAGCTGAAACGGTGGACCAATTTGTGGGGGTGGGTTTTTGTTTAGCTAGCACCTCTCCCAATTCTGCCAATTTTGCTCTTTGGCACTTCAATAAATTTTTCATCTTTTTTTGTACTCGAACCATCTATTGTATACCGCAAGATCCAGAAAATGGGAAAATACTTTAACTGCCCATTTTCTAGTTTTCATTTGAAAATGGTAATACTCAAATATTTGATCGCTCTTATCGACGCCACCCATTTTAGAATTGCACAACTTTATTACAGCTGGAACTGGTACTGGCATACGGCGCTTTAAGCTTCTGACCCAATGGCTAACCTCGCAGACGGAATCCTGTCCACAAGCAGTCGACGCTACTCTTACACATTTTGTGTCACACCACTTCACCACTGCAATTTTATCATCCTTTACAAATTGGCACATATCTCATCGATTCATGCATTTATCTAAAGAGAAATTAACTCTTTTTCCCAATCTATTGGCCATAATTGTACCCTTAGCTTTGAACCCTAGCTCTTCAAGTTCTTCTAAGAGAGGTATAGTGGTAAAAAGGCGATCGAAAAATAATTGACTGCAAGCCGGTAAATGCTTTAAAGTCTTAAAACAATCGACGGTCCATGCCCTAATCCACAGTTAGGAAAAGTTCCAGCACCTTGAAACATTTCAAAGTCAACAATTAATCCGTCTTAAGAAGCGCAAACGAGATTTTTTTAATCCAACTGGACGTGGCTTTGACCTTATTACTTGGCGAGCTGGGCATCTACCGATAAAAGGCACCATCTGTTCGTCAATTGAATGTGATGTAATATCAGTAGCTAGCTGGTTGCAGCGATTTCTTACTATATTAATTACAGGCTGTATACTTACTTACTTAGTTGGCGCTACAACCGTATGTCGGTCTTGGCCTCATCTAAGAATTTGCGCCAGCCATTTCTGTCTTTCGCTTGCTGGCGCCAGTTGGAAATTCCAAGCTTTGTCAGGTTGTCCCCTACTTGGTCTTTCCAACAAAGATGCGGTCGTCCTCTTATGCGTTGACCGCCGCTGGGTACCGAATCGAATGTTTTCTTCACTGGAGCATCGTCTTTCATGCGCTGAACATGACCAAGCCAGCGAAGCCGCTCGATTTTAATGCGCTTGACTATGTCAATGTCAGCGAACAGCTCATACAGTTCATCATTCCACCGTATTCGGTACTCGCCATTGACGCAGATTGGTCCGTAGATCTTACGAAGAATCTTTCTCTCGAATGCTCCTAAAGTCCTTTCATCTGAGCTGCTCAGCGACCAGGTTTGTGATGCATAAAGTAGGACGGGCATGATGAGCGATTTATAGAGCGTGGTTTTTGTTCGTCGAGAGAGGGCTCTGCTTCTCAATTGGCTACTGAGCCCAAAGTAACACCTGTTGGCAAGAGTTATTCTTCGTTTGATCTCAATGCTGATGTCAATGCTGATTCACAACCTCAAAGGAGGTATTGTCAACTGTAACGTGGGATCCAAGACGCTGGGACTGTTTGTTTGTTGACACCAAGTATTTCGTCTTATCTGCATTCACTGCCAGACCCATTCAACTTGACTCTCTTTCTAATCTGGAAAATGCTGCACTGACTTCGCGCGTATTATGGCCAATGATATCGATGTCATCAGCATACGCAAGCAGCATAACAGTCTTGTAGAATATTGTGCTACTACGTCTCAGATCAGCAGCTCGGGTGATCTTTTCCATCATTAGGTTGAAAAAGTCGCACGATAAGGAATCACCTTGTCTGAAACCTCGTTTGGTAACAAATGGTGGGGAGAGGTCCTTCCCGATTTTAACTGCTGTATACGCCATAGTTTATTCGTTGAATTAGGAACATTCGTATCAACAAAATGAATAATATTTCTTAGTTTCATAAAATTGTGCCTCGACATTGATTCAGCAATCACCTGATATATATGTAATAAATGAGAGCGCGGCGCGACAGGTTCCCGATTTAGAGTGAGGAAAGCCGTTCCTCAGTTGCCGTAAGTCAGTTGTCGGTTGCAGGTAGTCAAAGATTTAACTCTTGTGTTTTTTTTTCGTTGCAGTTGTCAGTTGTCGCCAGTTGATTCCGTCGTGGTTGTCGCAAAGCCGGTTACAATAAATTCACAAGTGTTAATTTTTGAATCATAATTTACCTGTTAATTACCTATTTTTATTTACTATAACTTCTTAAACTCTAATCTTGCATTTCAATAAACATTATCTTTGAACTATTCTACATTTGGGGGCTCAACCGCTGAGCAAGCATGAGTTGTTAAAGAGAAGTTGTGCAATTTAAAAGTTGGACTAAACGGTATAATCGGATGACGAGAAAAAGCATTAAACGTTGTATAAGCGAAAGAACACACTATACGCGATCGAAAGCTTCAGCAAGAGTAGAAAGTTTAAAAAAACTACAGCAAGCGGAGACGAGTGATCTTGGGAAAAATACGAAGTTCGACAAAGTAGATAAAACGCAGATCAATAAAAATATTCAATCGGTAAAAAAAATGAGTAAAGAAGAGCAAAAGGACGGTGAATTGAGTGACTTAATTAAGCTCTTAACATTAAAGTTCAGCAATGAGCAAAGAATTACAACAAATGCTGAAAATGTGGATAACATGATTGCGAATTTTGATGGACATGCGTTGGTGCGTGTTGAAGACTGGTTTGAAAATTTTGAGCAGTGCGCTGAAGCTTACGCTTGGACTGAAACCCAAAAGTATGTATTTGCAAGGAAAAAGATGACGAACACAGCGAAATTGTTTTTAGAATCTATTTCAGTTTTTAACTATGCCGAAATAAAATCGCAAGTTATAAATGAATTTCACCGCGAGTTTAGCAGCGCTGAAATACACAAACAATTGCGAGACCGGCACAAAAAAGAAAACGAAAGTGCCCACGAATATATTTTACAAATGAGGCGTATTGGCTCTCTCGGTAAAATAGACGACAAGTCTATAATACAGTATGTGGTCGATGGAGTAAAAGGAAAAGTTGAAAACAAAATTGGTTTGTACAGTGCTCGTAACTTTGCGGAGTTGAAAGAACAGTTCGAGATTTATGAAAAAATTAATAAGGAACGTAAACAAAATTTTAGTCTACCCTTGCAAAACAAAATAGTTAAACGGGAGCACTGTTATAATTGTGGGTCAACAGACCATAAAAGAAGCGAATGTAAACAGGAGACAAAGTGCTTCAAATGTAACCAGAACGGTCACGTAGCGAGGAATTGTGTTAATAGCAGCGAAAAAAATGTTAAGACTGTAAATGTAGTAAACGTGTACGAGAAAATGCTCAAAGATGCATATATTAACAACAATATGATCCGCTGTCTTGTCGATACCGGAGCAGAGATTTCTTTAGTCCAGCAGAGCTTAGCGTTACAACTCAACGTTACGTTGGCAAACTATACAATTGAAGTTATTGGTTTAGGTGGAATGTGGACTAAACCAGTTGGGCATTTTGAAGCTGCAGTGAAAATAGATGGCATAGAAACTTCTCATAACTTTATAGTAGTTCCGGACAACGTAGTAAAGTATCAGGTGGTTCTTGGTTACGACATAATAAGTAAATTCAGATTTACATCCGATGAGCGTGGTTATCAGTTTACTAGTTTACTATCAGAAACAGCTCTGTCACACTGCGTGTTGAGCATCGAAGTCGATCCGGAAGAATATGAAGCTCCATCAGAGTATAAAACTATAATAAGTGAGCTTGTGAAATCCTTTCAGCCTAAGCCTGACGTGGTCAGCCCGATAAGTATGAGGATTGTGACTACGAGTGAAACTCCTATAAGACAAACACCATCCAGGTTAGCTCATGGTCAGCAAAAGTTGGTTCGGGATCAAGTTGAAGAGTGGCTACAGGAGGGCATAGTTAGGCCATCTACGTCGGATTATTGCAGCAGAGTTGTTGTTGTTGGCAAAAAGAACGGGAGCGCCAGAGTCTGCGTAGATTATAGAGAATTAAACAAAATTGTTCAAAAAGATAGATTTCCTGTTCCATTAATGGAAGAGGTTGTGGAGGAATTGGAAAGTGCCAAATATTTTTCGGTAATTGATTTGAAGAATGCGTTTTTTCACGTACCAATTGAAGAGGACTCTAAGAAATACACGGCATTCATTATTCGAGAAGGGATTTACGAATTTAATAGAGCGTCCTTTGGATTTTGTAATTCGCCAGCAGTATTTTTGCGTTTCGTTAACTTTGTGTTCCGAAATCTAGTAAATAAATCAATTATGCGGATGTACATGGACGACATTATTGTT
This sequence comes from Dichetophora obliterata, assembly GCA_963920525.1. NCBI lineage: Eukaryota > Metazoa > Arthropoda > Insecta > Diptera > Sciomyzidae > Dichetophora > Dichetophora obliterata. The sequence continues at coordinate 30,491,621 of OY986439.1, read as the reverse complement.
TACTCAGAAAACAGGGAAGAAGGATTAGAGAAACTTCAAAAAGTTTTACAAGTTGCAGCAGAGTTCGGATTGAAAATTAAATGGAACAAATGCAAATTCCTCCAAACGCAAGTAACTTTTCTCGGATTAAGAATTGGTAACGGTTGCATATCACCGGACGATGAGAAATGCAATGCAATAAAACGATTTCCTCAGCCTAAAAATATAAAGTAGCTGCAATCATTTTTAGGACTCACCGGTTATTTTAGAAAGTTCGTCCCAAATTACGCAATAATCACGAAATCGTTAACTGATATGCTAAAAAAAGGCACCAAGTTCGCTATTGGATGGAAGGAACAATCAGCTATTGATCTAATAAAAAACTTGTTAGTAAAGCAGCCCATTTTAAAAGTTTACTCACCTTCAGCTGAAACCGAACTGCACTGCGATGCGTCGAAGGAGGGGTTTGGAGCAATTTCGCTTCAAAAATTTGAAGCCAGTTGGCACCCAGTGTACTATTGGAGTAAAAAGTGTTCGGAAGAAGAAAGTAAAATGCACAGCTACTACCTGGAAATCAAAGCAGCATATCTAGCAATAAAAAAATTAAGGCATTACCTTCTTGACTTAGAATTCAAGATTTTAACAGACTGTCAAGCCTTTAAAAGCACTGTCGGCAAAACTGATATCTCACCTCATGTTACTCGTTGGATATTATACTTGCAAGATTTCAAGTGTTCTATTGAACATCGCAGAGAAAGTAGTATGCGTCATGTTGATGCGCTTAGCAGATACCCTCAAATTGTTATGATAATCGAAAGCGAAATAACAACAAGGCTAAGAGAAGCGCAGAATAAAGACGGTTATGTTAAAGCGATAAAACAAGTTTTAGCAAAAGATTCATATGAAAATTACGTGATAACCAACAACATATTATTTAAGCAAGTCGATGGTTTGAACTTATTTGTTGTACCGAAAATGATGGAAAACGAAATAATTAGAGTGGTACATGAGAAGGGCCATCTAGCAGTGGAAAAGACAATGCACGCGATACAGCAGCAATATTACGTGCCCCATTTACGCGCTAAAGTTGAAAATATAATTCGAAACTGCATTAAATGTATTCTATTCAATAAAAAACTCGGAAAAAAGGAAGGATACTTAAAGGTTATTGGAAAAGGAGATAAGCCGCTAGATACATTGCACATAGACCATTTAGGTCCGATGGACGCTACGTCGAAAATGTATAAGTATATTTTTACAATTGTTGATGGATTCACCAAGTTTGTTTGGATTTATGCAACAAAAACGACATCGGCTAACGAAGCAATCAGAAAGCTAACAGACTGGACCGCAGTTTTTGGTGCTCCTCAAAGAATAATAAGTGATCGAGGCTCAGCATTTACTTCGTCGTCGTTCAAAGAGTGGTGCCATTCGGAGTCTATTTCTCATGTGTTAACTACAACCGGTGTTGCTCGAGGGAATGGGCAAGCCGAACGAATAAATAGGCTTATCATCAACATTATTGCAAAGCTATCTGCAGATAAGCCGGGGATGTGGTTTAAGCATGTGAACAGAGTCCAACGTGTTATTAACAATACTCAGAACCGGTCAACGCGTTTTACACCTTTTGAACTTATGTTCGGCGTTAAAATGAAGACCGATATGGATGTTTACATAAATGAGATGATAAACTATGAAATAGCGAATGCATTTAGAGAGAAAAGAGATGAAATTCGGGGTACTGCAGCTGCACAAATCGAAAGTGCACAAAAAGAGTACAAAAAGAATTTTGACAAGCATCGAAAAGCTGAAAGAGTTTACGACGTCGGTGAATTGGTTGCCATCAAACGCACGCAGTTTGTTGCAGGAAAAAAACTGCTTAACGAATATATGGGTCCATACGAGGTTGAAAGACAAAAAAGAAACGGTCGTTATGACGTTAAAAAAGCTGCCGAGTTTGAAGGTCCGAACAATACATCTACCAGCTGTGATTTTATGAAACCTTGGAGGGAATCTGATGGCGTTGATCTATCCGAGTCGGATGATGATGTCGAATGGCCGAATGTAATAAATGAGAGCGCTGCGCGACAGGTTCCCGATTTAGAGTGAGGAAAGCCGTTCCTCAGTTGCCGTAAGTCAGTTGTCGGTTGCAGGTAGTCAAAGATTTAACTCTTGTGTTTTTTTTCGTTTCAGTTGTCAGTTGTCGCCAGTTGATTCCGTCGTGGTTGTCGCAAAGCCGGTTACAATAAATTCACAAGTGTTAATTTTTGAATCATAATTTACCTGTTAATTACCTATTTTTATTTACTATAACTTCTTAAACTCTAATCTTGCATTTCAATAAACATTATCTTTGAACTATTCTACATATATAACCTTCAGCAGAGTACATAACGTAGGAAACCCATGATAATAGAACAGCCATAAAAAAGTTTATATCGGTTACGGTTAATTCAAGTTCTGTGCCAAATTTTTGTAGCGCGTACATTTTAGTAAAAAAATATTCGTACGGTTTTCCTAGATTTACCCTGCATAACTGGAATAAAGTGCACAGGGAATTCTCTTTGCCGCCATATCGATTCAATGCCTCTGTTCAGACCGACACGATTTTGTAGCACAGAATCTTTAAAAATATGAACAAAAATATTGAAAAAAGTAATTAGTTATATAATATATTATATTGTACAATGTGGCAAATTATTACCAGGCAAGGGTTCATCTTTGGACGAGCTTTCAGAACTCTTGACAGCATTAAAAGCTATGTTTTTGTAACTGGAGGATGCGTTTATGAGTTCCTCATCAGAGGAAAAGTCGTCCTCAGAGTTCTCCAGTATATCTACGACCCTTTCGACGTCGTCATTATTTTGCAAATTAAATGCTTTCCTAAAAAAACAGATATCACAATTGTGTGCTTGCACAAAAAGCTAAGGTAGACGCCAATGCGCACAAATGTGCTGTTTTTTTAACACTGTAACTAGAAATATAAACCACTTTTTTGTTATAAATCACTTTATATTACTTTCTGGCAAAGTAACACTATTTTTGTAGTTTTAACTGTTTCTTTTTCTTTAGTCTTTACTTCTTACCACGAGGCATTTTTTCACTTGCTTTATATTACAAACAAAACGATTAATTCCGTTATTAGATAACTCTTTTCCGATAACTTTTTTTATACAGAGTTGCAAGAAGAATCAATAAAACCGGTTACTCATGCAGTTTTGTTCAAAAATAAATATTGATCTCCATAGAAATTTTCAAAGCCAGATAGCACAATTGTGTATGACGGTTCTGAAAGGGTTAAAACATACCTTTCATCTTTGGAGGATTAAGACGATTTATGAAATTTGTCGCTCGGGTTTTCCTTTCAAATAATGATCTATCACGAGCAGCCTTTCTATCGGTGTTGATTGATTCACTTTTCGAGAAATCTTTATTTTTTTAAGTTTTGCGTTGGATTGAAGTTATTCCAACAGTAGTAAAAAGTTTTAAGCAGGAATAACGGTTTAAGGATCACGATTTGCATTTTTTTCTTTACTTGCCCGACTTTCAATGTGAGCGACTTTCAATGTGAGAAAAATATAGGTTTGTTTCGATTTAAATTTTTTTCACCGTTATGTTCTAATTTTTTAATCATGTTTTTGCTTAATTTTGCTCACCAAAAAATAACGTTTTGAAAAAAATATATATTACAATTTTCTTCATACATTTTCATTTCTGGAACCAATTTGTTGTGAGCAACTGTATTATTGAAAATGGTTGAACTTTATCTCTTTGGCTTTTAAAAAGTAAATCTGATTTGCCGAAAATAAGTACCAATTCTGCAATAATTTTAGGAACTTCTTCAGAAAAAATTAGCATTGAAGATACGGCTTGTCTTGCTTCACTCTGCAGCGCGGTATGCAGACGCACTAAATTGTGTCTGTTATTGTAGTGAAATTCTTCAGTGGTGTCCTTATGATTCGCAATGATGAAAAGCGGCCAGTCCACGGCATTACCATTACCATTGAATAATTTCCGTGAATCCATGCATTTCTGTAAAAGAAGACATGCTCCAGCTTTGTCTCCAGCATTGCTGGAAGTGGTATCAAATCTCAGTGCAGAAACTCGATCGAAGATGTTCGTTCCATTTGACATTTTTGAAAAACAGTAGAATGGTTTTTTATACTAAGATATTATTTTACCATTTTTTCCTTGTAGTTTTTTCTTCGTCATGCATACATATTTATTTTTAGAACTTATCTGATGCACCTTTGTACGAATTTGCAATTATTGAAAAGATTTATTTCTCGCATCAACTATTGTTTGCCATTTATTGATTTATAACGATTTGAAAGTAAGCAAATTTAACCCCCACTAACTTGCATGATACATACTATATGTATATATATATTGGCATCTTTTTATTTTGAAATTTGCACATTCTTCTAATACAATAATAAGAAATATGAAAAAGCTATTTAAATTGGTCATAAACAAATACAAAACTCCACACTAAATGAAAGCACCAAAAAAGGTAAAATCAATATAAATTTATAACATTTAACTAAAAATATTTAATTTTATTTTTTTTTTAATTTTTGTTATGTTTGCAATATTTAAAAAAAACATTTCAAGTGTTTCTTCTTCGTCTTCTGTTTTTGTGTTGTTTTAACATCTATTAAATTTTTGTGTTTTCAATTAATTTCGTTTTCATGTTCATGCTAACGTTGCCACGTTTTCACACCGAAATCACTGAGACACTCTCACACACACACACTCACATTGTTTTTCTAACATCGTGTTTTGGATGACATGATTTTTGATGCAGGTTTTCATAATTGTTTTTGTTTTGTTCTCTTCCACTTTCTGGCTCTAAAGCTATCTATTATCTTCATAGTCATGCGTTTGTCCTTGTTATTGATTACAGTTTTTTACGTCCTTATTCTGTCTGTTTTACCTAGTTATTTTTTTTCTTGTGTATTTTATACAAATATTCTTTTGAGCTCCTCTCGGCCAGTTGCTAAAATTCCAAAAGGTGGCTGGAGGCAACTGGCATTTGCGAGTTTTACTATAAAACAGATTACTCCATATTTATAGCATACTTTTAGGAGTTATTGAGTTTAATTCAATTTATTCAAACTTGTTACGAACATTATAAAACGTTAACTTTTTTTCCTTACTATAATTATAATAGTTGTTGATTCTACAACTTTCATTATTCATTATTACAATTTTGAATTTCTTCGTTAACATCTTGTTTATATCTTTAATTAATTTTATTGAATATCTTTTAAATTTTATGCTGGTTTTGTCGTCTCAATCTGTTGTGTATTCTGCATTCTTTCACTGAGCTCCAAAATGTTTGGCTTTTTTCTCTTTTGTTTTTTTCATGAACACAGCTCTCGCCAGGTCGTGAATGTTCTGACACTGATATGGAACCGACGGCTTCACAGAGTCAGGATTGCGAGCCAACACCTCCGCTACAACGGCACAACTCAAACAGTTTCTACTTGCCGCCAATTGAGGTTGCCAACGGTGTGATAGCTACAGCTGGCGGTGCTGTTGGAGGTGGCGGTGGTGGAGATTCACCGCGTCACATACGCTTATATCATCCCAGGCATAGTCCACATGCGCGACAGCGGTAAGTAGCTCATAATTACCCTGCTGTATTGTGGGCAAATTGTAAACGTTATCTTTTCACTCTTTTATTAGTGGCTTGGAACCTCAACGTGGCTACAATCCGGACGCACTTTCGCCCGACCATCCAGCACATGCGGGTAATCAAACACGCAGCGGGACAAATGCCACACCCACCATGCAACAACGAATTAAACCGCTGGGCGTGGCAACGCCTCTCGTCATGGCTAGTCCTGTCCGAAGGTAAGTGTCTGTCTCATCTGATAAAGCAAGTCAGCTTTGGTTTATTTTCCAAAAGAAAAATAGCATTATTAATTTTATAAAAAATTTTCATTTTTTTTAATGAAATATTTTTCTTAATATAAATAAAAAGATGGACTTAGCTGGAAAAATAAATGTAATAAAATAATTTAACTGCATAAACCAATTAATCATCATTTTCTGCCCAGCTCGAATCGTTGTAGCAGCTTTTAGCTCATGCATATGTTGCTAAGTGTTGATTTTCTGTTGCTATCGCGTGGCATCTGCACCGTTCATTATGCAAGGCTTTGCAGAGATTAAGCTTGTTTTTTAGGATTTAATAAATTTCTTGAGTTTTTTTTTTTAAAGAAGAACTTATCCATATATTTATCTTATAATGGTTTAAAGGCTTATATTTAAATTCAGAGACCAATTTAAATGAATTTTTAATATAGTTTTAGGATTGATAAAAATTCACAAATAAGCTCGTATCTATTTTTTGGTTTAATTGTTTTTTAGCAGAAGCTTTTAGGCAAATAATAAAAATGTGGATAATAACATAGCAAATAGGTACTCTTGAGCAGCAGCTAATCTTTGATTTAAACGACTTCGATTTTCTGCGACATATCTTTTGACTACGCCCGAGGGTTTATATATTTCATTGCCAGACATATTTTTTTATTTTTTTCTTTCTGAAATCCAAAAAAATTAGGAGCTAAGTTTTTTGATACAGACCTATTCATTAACGCATAAATAACAACTTGTCAAGAGTTCCCTATGTTTCCATGGGGTTCAGGGAAATAACGCTCAATGAAATAACGACCAAAATAAAAAATGAAATAAAGCCCAAAACATTTTGGGCATAAAAAATTAAATAACGCCCAAAATAAATGAAATAAAGCCAAAAAAATTAAATAACGCCCAAACTGAAAATGAAATAAGACCCAAAATATTTTGCGCTTACAAAAATGAAATAGCGCCCAAAATCAAAAATTAAATAAAGCCCAAAAAAATTAAATAACGCCCAAACCGAAAATAAAATAAAACCCAAAACCTTTTTGGAAAAAATTGGGAAAATTTTACCGGCTCCGCAAATAACTCCTGATGAAAGAACTCCTAACAGTAAATGAAATAAGTCCTAACGTTGAAAGATGAAATAACTCCTAATTCCTGGTGAAATAAGATCTAAAGAAAAGATGAAATAAAACCTGACATTTGTATGTATATTATGAAAAAAAACCTAAACGGAAATGAAAAATTAAGTCCTAATTTTCAGAATATTAAAAAACAATTGTGGTTCTTCTGACCGCGATCATAAAGCAAGCAGGGAAGGCTCTAGACCTCTGGAAAAATGCACACAAAACGAAAAATTAAATATGAGCCCAAATTCGGGATATTTTTTTTTATATGAAATATTGCCCCACCACATAAAATGATATTTGGCCGATAAAATGGTTTTCCCTTGTACGGAATTTCAAAACCACATTTCGTATAAGGACAAATCGTTATATCATAAATGAAAAAACCATTTGGGATTTATACGGGCATGCCCTTTTTTCGTTTTACAGTACTTCTGGATATAATTCTCTTTTTAATAGGCGGCCTTCGGCCGCTGCTTAGGAATTACAACCCTCAGTAAGTCCAACACCGGCTTCGCTGTCTACAGTACTTCTGAATTGAATTTGAAATTGATCTAACATTTTGATGACAAATAGTTAACATAAAAATAGTTATATCTGAATAATAATGAAGTAACGCCACAAATAGAAAAATTAAATAACGTCCAAAATAGAAAAATGAAATAAAGCCCAATGTCAATGAAATAAAGCCCAAAATTTTGCGCCTATTTCATTATGAAATAACGCCCAAATTTGTATGAAAAATTTTTGGACTTTATTTCATTTTTTATTTTGGGCGTTATTTCATTGGGCGTTATTTCGCTGAACCTTTCCATGCATGCGCTAGAAGATATTTAGGTTCAAAGATCACCGAAATCGGTCATTTGCTGCTTATATATCCGCTCGTCTTTGTAGGACAGAAAATATGCTCAGAACAAAATTTTGCATCAGATAATTCTCTACAAAAATGCCCTTAACAGTTTTAACGTAAAACAAACAACTTTCACACGTTAAGTTAGTTTTTGAAGATAGTTTTTCAAAAAGTAAAGATTTTTTGCTTCCATACATTTCGTTCCCCACTATTGAATGTACCAGAAAGGCTATCTAATATACATTCAAAAAAGGTAAAAAAAATTACGAAATTGGCGACTTGTTGCTTTGCCGAGCCGAACCGAAAGGGAAAGCTGAAAAACGCTGCACATACAATCATATGAAATAAGCTCAAAGTTCGTGTAGTGCCAGCCGAACAAGCCACTTAAAGCGAATTGTGCGCTGGTATTCAGAATGTCGATTGTTGCTTTCTCCCTCGCTCGAACGGTTTCCATGGGCTCAGCTTTATTTTACAGGATGCTTACTTATTATTTTCAGCAAATAGCGTAAAAAAGGTAGAGAAACAAGGAAAACTCCAATAAAATACATACATATATACCTATTTTTTTTTTTTGCTGTTGCGCCTTTTTTTTCGTTTTTTCTTATGATCAAGAGCAAGTGGCTGAAAAAATTAAAATAAGTAATCAGTAGTTGCTTATTCAGCTGATTGACTTTTCCTACTATTTTTTATGTTGTTATTTTTCCTGTTCTATCTAAAAAAACAATTCGAAATAAAAACGCAGCAACAAGGCAAAAAAAAGCCTAAACAATTGCAAATAAGTCGAAACAATCTGGAACAGCAAGTGACTTAAAGCGACTATCAGTGGCTTAAAGTGCGTTTCAGCATAGTTTTTCGCATTTTCGTCTCTTGACTTGTTGTCCGCTGATTTGAGTAAAGCAAGAAGCAAACACGAAAGCACGTGACTTGTTTGATGCTTCGATTGCAAAAATAAAAATAAAAAAGTAATATATACAAACAAAATCAAAATATTCAAAAACCAGCTGCAACAAGTCAGCGACTTACAGTGGCTTAAAGTTCGTTTTAGCATCGTTTTTTCGCATTTTTAACTTTTTTCGTGTTGTGCGCTGGTTTGAGGAAAGCAAAAAGCACACACAAAATCACGTGACTTTTTTAATGCTTCGATTTGCGAAAATAAAAAAAAAAGAAACGTAATATATACAGAAAACTCAAAATAGTCAAAAATCATTAGCAAGTCAGCGGCGGTAAGCGCGCACTCAGCGCTTTCAGCTCGGCTCGGCAAAGCAACTGGTCGCCAGTATAAAAACGCCCTTAAGCATCGACATCGTTGAGTATGTGTTTTTTTATATGTGTAAAGCGCGTTGAAAAATGTCCTGAACAGTGAACGATTGCAGTTTGTGTTGTTGTTTTGTGCAGGTGTTCTTTGTTTTTGACTTAGCGCAAAGACAAAATTAAGTTAAAAATAAGTTCGTATGAAGGATCACGTGGGCCAATCGGGAAACTACTTGGACATGTTTGCCTTAAACGTTAATGTAGTAAATAGAAAAATCCCTGCAGTTAATGACACTAGTACACAACTGGTGATTTCACTAGCCCCTTAGTAGCCAGTACTAGTTCCAATTCAACCTACCTTCTTTGTATTCAACTGGCGAATTTTACACGAGCATGTTAAGGAAGGGGTCAATTGCTACCTTTTACACACCCATTCCCTAGTTACTTCACCAGTCATGAAGAGCTAGCTTTTACCCTAGTATTATTGAAACAAAAAAAAAAAACAAGGCAGAGTGACTGATATTATTTATTCAATATATTTATATTTTTTCATCCCGATATTTTATTTATGTTGCTCAACGAAACTAAAAAGTTTTATATGTCATGTTTTCTCGAAAAAGTCACTTCGAAGTATGAGTTCGTCAGAATAAATTTTATGAGTCAGTCAAGACGTTAAAAACATAAACAACAAACAAACGAGATGGAAGTTGATTGAACTGACCCATTATTGCATTACCTTGGGTAAAAAAAGTATGTAGAGCGTATTGAACTATTGAAGTAGCTAGCGTGAATTGGCCAATTGATACTTTTGGTACTGGCGGGATGTTGCAGAATTTTTTTTGAAAATGAATTAAAATTGTTTTTAAACATTTATTGAAAAAAAATAATATAAAAATAAAATAACACAAATTCACTTTTTCAACAGTTAAAGATTTGAACAAAAACTAGTTATTTTATTTCGTATTTATAGCGCGAAATATGTATATTAAAGCGTAGTGAATTATATGAGATGAGATTTTTGCTATAAAGCGGGATGAAAAAAGTGAGAACTTACAACATTTTAAGCAACTGGGCGCGAAGGATTTTGCTCTTCGATAAATTTCGAACTGCTGCTAAATCTTTAAAAATAACTTTTAATATGTATGTGTTTAAGAAATATTTAAATATAGTGTTTCTTGCTCATAAGAGGTGAACGATTGTTCTAGATCAATGCGGGTTAGTAATAAAAAGTTGCCATTGGAAAAAAAACAGTGATCAAAAGTTGCCATAAAATACTCCTACAATGTTGACCTCTCTTATCTTAGCTTATGTTAGATTCAAGATAATCGAAAAGACATTTTTGATATTTTATTTTGGAATTGAAAAAACTTTTTGGTTCTAAAAGTAGATTTAAATATGTATTTTAAGGTATTTTTTAGCAAAGATACTCAACTTCAAAACGTTTCACAACGCAGTTCCTCATTTTAAAAAGTTTTTAGGTTTATCATGAATGATTAACGCCAAGCTTTGCAAACTCTGTTTTTCCTATTCTTTCTATCGCGTTAAAAAAACCTTCAATAGAGGGCATATTTATTATAATCTAATAAATAAGTGAGTCTTTTGTAAATTTTGTTTTCCTGTTAAATAAGTTTCCACACTTGACTTATTTCGAAGTTAGAAATGTACATACTTCTAGGCACCAATTGCATATTCATCCATCTAATGTGCTAAATCAATCTAAAAGTAATAAAAACAATTATTTTTACTTCTTTTTGCAATATAATTTATTTTTTTTTTATTCATTTATTTTTTTCTTTCTCTCTTTACACTTAAACTTATTCTAATTTTATTTATTTTTAATATGATGATAGTTTTTACTCAAATCAATCTGATACCAATTCTGACTAATGTTATGTTAAACTATCAACTTCCAACTCTGAGCGCGTGTGGTGTGGCTCAAACTCCTCACCACTTCCACCTTTCTCGAAATACTCTTCCGCTTCTACTTCTACTTACTTGTTCTTCTACTGCTACTTCTTGTTTACAACATATTCGGAGGTGAGTTTTTTTTTGTTCATCTTTCGTATTTGGTTGAATTAATAACTTAATTTTATTATCTAAAAAATAGTTTCTTGTTTTGTTTTTTCTATTCGCTCTCTTTCTTTATTATTTTAATCATTGTTTATTGCCTGTAATTAAAGAGTTATGGTGTTTGATGGAACTCATTCAAAACCATTCAATTCATTTTTTATTACATTTAAGAAAAAAAAAATACAAGATTTCGTCAAGATTGTCTTAAAATTCATTGCATTCAACTTAATATTCATAAATTCAAGCAAATTAAAACAATTTAAATAACATGCAAAAGATGATTAGCTATGATATATTTTATTGTTTTTTTATCAGCTCAAAATAAAAACCAATTATTTATCTGCATACATTACAAATTGATTTGAAATTTTTGCTGTCATCTGTTGCAGTTTACATTACGAAAACGTAAACTACAATGTAAACTTTGCCAAAAGCTCAACATAAAGTTGGTTTTTTTATTCGCGCTGATGAGTAAATGTTTTGTTTTAATTAAGTCTATCAAAAACTTCACTTTTCAATTAACTAAGCCACATTAAATCGATATTGTTCACTTGCAAATTATTTTGCTTGTAATGGTTAATCCAGGAATTCCTTGAACACAATGAGCCTAGCACAATTAATAGATATGACCAAAAGATTTTCTTTATAATCTTGTAATTATAAACAGTTTTTTTTTTATTTGTTTCACCCAATTAAACTTGTGTGCTTTTCAAATGCGAACCCAATAGGCGATCGTTTGCTCAGTAAGAAACAAAATTCAAAAACTAGAAATTTTACTTTTCTAATCAAAATTTTTTTAATTAAATCTTATAAAAGTTTTAAAGATAGGAAAAAAATTTATATAACGCAGCCTCACTCACCTCGCACGCCTTCGAATGAATTCGCAAAGAGAAATGTTTCAATTCACCGCTGCTCTCTCCGAGCAACCCGATGAACAGAGTTTACAAAAAGAAAATTCTCTACAAAAACATCTGCACAAGCGCAGTGATATTCCTACCACAACACACATGAACTTCAAATGGAATAAACCACCCGCTGGCGATGGCAGTGATCAGCGGCGCAGCTTTTTACCAGTTGGTGGCAGTGGTCAAAGTAGCGAGTATTTGGGCGTTAAAAGCAGCAAGCACAGTTGGCGCACCATCGGCAAAACAATTATGGACAATAAATCCTCGTTGAACTACAAACTCTACTCATCTCCACAGATGCAGCAGCAGCAGCAGCAGCAGCAGCAGAACGACAAGGACGATGAAAGCGATGACAGCGATAATACTAACAGCTCAAGTCGTCCAGCATCAAAGTACCAGCGCTCACCGCACTCCGAATCAATGCATTCCAAAATGTCGACACATTCCTTCAACGAAATTCCATCGTATTATAATTTGCACCAAAAAAAGTCTTCCACTTTCATGGATAATGATGCCACCACACATGATCACAGCCTCAATCCCAATGATTCCTATAAAAGTCTACCAAATACTGGCAACTGGCTAAATTCGGGCAAAATGGACTTCATCATGTTGCTGGGTCTGATCGTGGGACTCATCATATCGAAAACGCTACAATACTTGCAGCTCTACTTTGGCTGGTTCCAGAGTCAGGTTCTACAACTGCGCATTGCACTGCTTGGCAGTATCTCAATCTTTGATTTCTTCAACTTTGAGGATAATTCGCATTTTGGTTTGCGAACGAAATTGTTGTTGCTGCCGGTAGTCGCCACATTTAGTTTACTTTATGGCACCATTGTTTTTCTACATCACGTTATACGATTTCTTTTGACTCAGGCGCCCAGCGGCTTAGTCAATTTTATTCAAAAACTTTACATAGACATTTGAAATTTATTGTTTTTGCTGTGCATATTGATGTGCATTTGATATTGTTTTTTTTTTTTTTGCTTTTAGAATTAATTGTCGAAAAATAAAAAATCGTGTTCTCTCGTAATGAATGAAATCATCATTGTCTTTGTCGTTAAAATTTGCAAGTTGATGAATTTCATTATCATAAGTTTTTATGACTTCAAAATTTTAATCAAAATGATGAAACGATACTCCTTCTGTTTGATATATTCGAGAGATGTGATGGATATCTGCATTCTCATGCGAATCAGCGAAGCATCTGCACCAAATCTCCGCTGGTGCAGACCATTTGGGTGCAGACATGCGTCACATTCCTGGTATATTAGCTTTTCTGAAATTTACAGTTAAGCTTTAAATGAGTTTTATCAAAATATGTAATTAGTCTTGAGCTTAAGTGACATCTGCATTCATTATTTCAATCATTCGCGAGAGAATGTATGAGCAAAAAATAGCAAGAAATAAAAATTTCAGTATGTAAATACATTTTAGATCCAAAATCTTTGACTTAACGCAAGTAAAAGCTCTAGTTATTCAAGACATTTTTTCTTCACAAAGAAGATTTTGATCGTTCAAACCTTAAAAGTGACCAGATTGTAAGTAATAATAAACAAAGAAACAATCGATGAAGTATCCTAGCCCTTTAGAAGGCACACCCACATAATTATATGTTTTTCCCAAAAAAAACAACTACTTACATTCCCGGATGTGAGCATTCCCGGATGTAACCAGAAGACATTCCATGGAATGTAGGAAGCATTCACCTTCGTTGCACACTCCATTGCTTTATTTTACATAGCATGTCACTAGAGGGAAACATTCCTCTCCTCTGTTCTGAAAATTAGTGTGGAAACATTCCTCTCCCTTGTTATGAAAATGCCCGGCCAGGATTCGAACCCGGGATCCCTGAGCGAAAGTCAAGCGCGCTAACACTAGACTATCGAAGCCGCCCAGTAAAACATTTTTTTTAAAAAACGGAAACAATGATATTAATATTTTCTGTTGTCATTGCTTAACAATAAGTAAAAGTTCCCACATGCATTCTTAAAAAAGCGGTTTGGAAACAACAAAAGTTCAAAATAACCAATATAATTCCAAAAGATATGATGTTACTTCCATATGTAAGTCTTCCAATTTTTATAAGAGGTAAGCGGTTTGGAAACAACATAAATACAAAACTACCCTTAAGCTTCCAAAAGATACTGTGGGGAATTTTTCTTTAACATTTTTAGATGGAAGCATTCTGTTTTTCTCTGGAGGGTTCTTACAGCGTATTTGGCCGAAAATGTGAGTTGGAAAATTATCTGTACACTGAAAAATTTTATATGTAGGAGAATGTATCCGGTAATGAGCCATGTTTATTTAAATCGACATAAAAATGTCTGTGCTTAATATTTTTCCATGGTTGTTGCATCAAATGAAATTTAATTCTTTTAGCTTACTTTTTAAAAAAGTAAGAAAAATACCTTATCGATTTAGTTAAAAACAAAAAATTATGAACGATTACCTAAAACCTTATTTTTTTGCTTAAAAAAAATTTGTCTTCGGTTATGAGCTACCCCAGAAGAATGAAAAACTTAATGTAAGATCGACACAAATTCAAAGATGAATAATTTTTTTTATTACAAAAAACATTTAAAAGCTCTATAGAATCATAAAGAAAAATTATTTAAGCACAGAGCTGTCTTTGATCCATTAGAATTCTTTGGTGTCGGCATCAGAGAACTGCATAAGCCTACTTGAAGTCTATTTCAAGTAATTGCTTAAAATACAAGTTGAAGCTTGCTTGAGCTTGACAATTTTTAATCAAGAATAACTTGAACTGGAATATAAATAAGCCCACGACAGCTTGCGACTTGCAATTATGCTAGCTTACAAGCGTACGGCACGAAGTCCCAAGTAAAGGAAAACTTGATGACTTCGGCAAAAAGCTTGAAATTGAAGGCAAGTATTCAATTAAAGCAAGTATCCAAAAATTTCAATCAGCTTTTGTAGGAAAAGCTTAAGCGTATTAGGACTATTAAAAGTTCTGTGGACTCCGTAGCTGGCAGTTTTAGAGGGTAGCTGATTTCGGAACTGTGTCAAAATTTAAAATTCAATATGGCGGATAGAGTTGCCACCTACATTTTCTCGTATTTTTGCGAATTCTTGTAATTTTTAAATTCTAACGATGAATTTGATTTCGAATCTAATGTCACAGTTTTAAAATTTAAGATCTAGGTTAATGTTGCCACCTAAATTTTATCCACAGTATTGGCACCTAGTAAAATGTATTTTTAAGAATGTTAAACATCATTTAACAGTGTTAGGGGGTCGCTGATTTCCAATCTGAAATCAAAATTTTAAAATTCAATATGGTGGATAGGGTTGCCAGCTACATTTTTTGTTTTTACGAATACGGTGCTGGCGCGAATACTAGGTAAAAATGGGTCGCTGAATCCGAATCCGTTGTCAGAATTTCAAAATTATGAAATTTTTGCATAACAGGGTTGCCAAATAATAATATCTGTTTTTAAGAGTTTTAAACATCATTTAACAGTGTTAGGGGGTCGCTAATTTCGAATCTGAAGTCAAAATTTTAACATTCAATGTGGTGGATTTAGGGTTGCCACCTAAATTTTTTCGGCTGAAACCGAATACGTTTTCAGAATTTCATTATTATGACATTTTTGTATAGTAGGGCTGCCACCTAATAATGTGTGTTTTTAAAAGTTTTAAACATCATTTAACAGTTTTAGGGGGTCGCTTTTTTCGAATCTGAAGTCATAATTTTAAAAATCAATACGGTTTATGGGTGGGAACCCTATTATTTACATAATTTAAAATTCTGACAACGGATTCGGATTCAGCGACCGATTTTTACATAGTGTTCGCGCTAGCACCGAATTCGTAAAAATAAAAAAATTAGGTGGCAACCCTATCAGCCATATTGAAATTTCAAATTCTAACTTTATATTCGAAATCAGCGACCCCTTAACACTGTAATATTATGTTGAAAACTCTTAAAAATATGGGTATATTCTTAGGTGGCAACTCTATTATACAGAAATTTCATAATTTTGACATTCTGACAACGGATTCGGATTCAGCGACCCATTTTTTGCCTAGTGTTCGCGCCAGCACCGAATTTGTAGAAATAAAAATTCAGGTGGCAACCCTATCCACCATATTGAATTTTAAAATTTTGACTTCAGATTTTAAATCAATGACCCCTTAACCTTGTTAAACGATGTTTAACATTCTTAAAAATACATTTTACTAGGTGGCAATACTGTGGTAAAAACTTAGGTGGCAATCCTAACATCCATCTTAAAGTTTAAAACTATGACATTAGATTCGAAATTAAACCCGTTGGCAAAATTTCAAAATTACAAAAATTCGCAAAAATACAAAAAAAATCTATGTTGCAACTCTATCCGCCATCTTGAATTTTAAATTGTGACATCAATTCCGAAGTCAGCTACCCCCTAAAACTGCCAACCGCGGAGCCCACAGAACCCTTAAAAGTCCTATTACGTTTAAGCGTTCTCTACACAAGCTCATTGCATTTTTTGCATACTTACTTTAAATTCAAATAATTGGAATTACAAGCTTTTGCCGATCGTTTCAAGCTTTTCAACTTTCTGCCCGACAAAGTAAGTCTAAACAAGCCAAGCCAACTAGCAAGCATGGATATGACTAGTATTTGTTTAGTATTTTTGCAAGCTGGCTAAAGCTTGCTTTGTCAAGTTTGGATACGTACTTGAATTCAAGTACTTGAAAAGGCTTGAACTTCAAGTAGGCTTGTGCAGTTCTCTGGTCGGCATAACGAATGTAGGTAGCTAAAAATAACTTAAATGTATAACATACACAAGTAATTACGTGTTTTCATTGTAATTTAATTTAAATGACAATGTTTCATAAAAAAAGCTAAATATCAAATTTTGTAATCCGGCTCACAACCGGTTACTCGAGTGGCACATAACTGGGACTGATAAGCAATATGTACATGGCATCGCATTTTTTTATGATGTTCATATTCGCTCATATTATTTTATAATATTTAGCTAAAAGCCCCAATCTATATTTTTATCAATAATACTAATGCTTTTTTAGCAATTCACAATCTACCTTTTTTTACAAGATATTTTGTTTTATATTAAGCAACGCGTCTATCCAACGCGATGACATAGCAAAAGTGAAATAATGAAAAGTGTTGCCATTGACAGTACTGACATTAGGGTTACCGTTTCATAGTTACCGAAAAAATGGACTGTCTCACAACCGGGGATGGCTCACAACCGGAGGCATTCCCCTAGTTCCAAAAGTATCCCTTTTTGTTCATCTAAGTCCATTTGACCGCCTTTTCTCAAGAGTTGTCATAGGAATGTACACTTCTCGACCTAAAAGGTAAAAGGGCTTAAGTCATTTAAGCCCTTTTCCAAGTTATTCCAATTACAATTGAAAAATAGTTTTCATTTTTATATATGGTGATAATTTAAGACGAATCGTTCCATGAATAAGCATTTTCTGAGATCTAACACAAACAAAAACAATCCACAGCACCACATGAGCATATGGTATAAATATGAGGTGGATAGCTTCAGTGGTTAAGCCGTGAGGATCAGACATACATTCGTATGTCTAACATATATAATAACAATCCGGAGCCCCATTTATCAATCTCCATAAAAACAATGCATGTCATACAAAGTTAAAAACATTTGTTCACAGCACTGCATTTATTTACATATCGTTCATTTGCTGGAATAACGTCATAACTCAAAAAAGTCATTTTGCATAAAATGCATTTAAAGTTTTCAATTGACTCACACCTTGTATGAAGAGATAGAGGCATTTTCTCTTCTCACGCGGAGAATATTCAAAATAATAACATGAAATTTTTACACAATATGAGGCATGATATAAAGAACCATTCTGCATCGTTAACCTAAAAATCTTGGTTTGTGAGTTATGACGTTATTCGAGCAAATGAGCGATATGTATCTCACTTTTTGTCTTGTTCGAGGCTCATCTGTTTTTGTTTTTAGAGCTGTGCTTGCTGAGAAATTAAGAGATTAGTAAAGAGCAACATGGAGTTTATTGAAACTCTTGCAAAACACACGCGCGCAAAGAAAACGACTAAAATAAATAAATAAATAAACTGGCCATTTCAGCCCTTGGAAGGACTTTGACCTAGCTTCTATTGATCAATTGTGTTGTGCGTGTTATTAAATTTTGATCACAAATGACCGAGAACTGGACCTACGTGTTTTATGCCGACTCCGAACGGCTTATGTTCTCAAGAAGCTTTTACATGGCAATTTTTACTCTCTGAGGTTTGCCATTGTCTGCAGAGAGGTGACGACCGAACAGAAAAATTAATTCATTTGAAAAAACTTTCTGTCTGAGCTGGAATTGAACCCGGGCTACCGCGGTTCTTTAGCTTAGGGGCCACGCACTATACCCACTAGGCTACGGTCGCCAAGAAAACGACTAAGCAATGTTAAATGCAACGATTAACACTTTATTTAAATATACTTATTATTAAAATTTCAAAGATATTTTAATTTTTTTTTTCATAAAAATCGTCCTAGTACTTTAGGAGTTAACTGTTAACAGAAAATTTTATATAATAGTATAGATTAAGATATAAGATGGGTTGCTTTTCAATCGCCCAAACCATGAATGCGCGATTCAAAAAAATCTTCAAAATTTTTCTTCGCTCATTCCGGCGATCGTTGGAAGATAGATCGCTTTTCGATCGCCCAAGCGATAAATGCGCGATTCAAGAAAAATCTTTAAAATCTTCCTTCGCTCATTCCGGCGATCGTTGGAAGATGGCTTATTTAAAAGTTTTAAAGATCGATTTTTGGAATATGAAGCAGGCTATTCTATATACTTCTTCACTAAAAATAATCGTCGAAAAATTAAAATTGAATTTTTAGTATTGAATTGCCGCATGGAAACTGAAAATTGCTTACGAAACCTTTAGGCGCTTCGTTCGTGAATCTTCTAGGCGAATAACTTAAGACCCCTCTCGGCGATTCGTTCGCGAATCTTCCCGACAAATCGGTTTTATGGCCTCAGCTGCTTACAGCCAGCGATACCCGGATGACTCCCAAATGCGCTCGCCGGTGATTGTCTCATCTTCCAAGCGATTCGCTGGCGGTTCTCAGGCGATTGAAAATATTAGCACGGAATATATACAAATTTATGAAAAAATTTACATTTTTAAGTGTTTTTTGATTTAATTTTTTAGCAAATAATGGATAAACTGATATAAGAACGAATTTTTAAGCTAAACGTTTAAAAAAATTTACCCTTAAAGCTTAGTATGCTGTAGGAACGAAAATGTTTAGTCATTTAATTCTACACGCGAAATTTTGGTGTAGACTCAACACTTACACATACTTACCATAACGAGTTTGTTGAATGTGTTAGTTGAACATTATTGTTGAATGTCAGATTTATACGTCAGTTAAATGTACGGACATATAAAAGATAGCGAAATTTTGACATTTTAACTCTCCAATCATGGTTGTGAATTTGGTTGCATTGAACAATTTTTCGGTTCAACCGCGTACTAACCAACGAAAAAAAATGTCGCTACCTTTTCGCTGTCAAAAACGCAATGCATTTCTTACGGAAGATTTCGCTTCTACAGCATACTAAGCTTTAAAAGGAAAAAATTTAGAAATATATTCTGTTTGATCCAAAAATTTGTATACATGTAGAAAATGTCGGAAAAAATGTTTCCCAAAATAGCTTGAATTTTTTTTAACTTAGTTATTTTTTAATTAAGACCCCTCTTCTCAGTGTGAACTTTCCAGACCTAAGGCCATACTGATAGGGTCTAAGCAGGTTGTTGGCGCCCCTGTTGACCTGAAAAATTTTCAATCTGAAGTCGTCATATCGTTTATTTCTTTCAAACACTTTCAATGGAAGATCCTTCTTTTTTGCTATGGCCAATTTTAACAAAATTTTAAGAATATACAACGTTTTCTGGGTATTTATTGCCCTATTTTAATTTTCCAACGTTTTTAAAAAAAATGTACATTCTACTTTAATCCAGTCCATCTTTTTCTATAGCTTGAACCAACGCTCAGGAGACTCACCCTATAAATCCGTAAGCATTGTGTTAATTCGGAAGTTAGGTATAAGTTTAGTTGGAGGGTGGATGGATTTAGTAGAGAGGTCTAAAATCTGCATAGACTTAATTTCGAAATTTTGCTGTGCGACCGCAGAAGAAATTATCTCGAAAATGCAAAATTTTATTGGAAAAAAGGCAGTGGTTTAGAGAGAAACTTGGAGAGCACTCCAAGTAGACCTAGAAAATACACGAGCTGGTGGCGTCTGGCCTTGTAACTCCTATAATCCTATAATCACTTCCCATGGTAATACCTGTAGAGAAGGCTTAGCAACCCATATTGCGTCCAAGGAGCTACTGAGCTACTTTATTGGTGGGTAAATTTTTGAGTAGCGTTGAATTTTTTTCAATTGCTGTTTTGAGTTGTAACTTTAAATGAGCAATGTTGTGAAAGAGCGAAAAAGCTGTAGTAGCTGAACTCTATTGTTATTGCATGTATGCCCATGAGAATTGAGAGTGGGTGAAATTCGTAGGCCATTAAATTCGGTCCAGAAGCCCCAAATAGCTCCTGCTGAAATGTGGGAATAATTTTGAGAATAAATACTTTGTACAATCTGATAAGGTTATATATTTTTAAGCCAAGCCCTGATAAACAGCAGAGACAATTAAATACGCAATAAAAATTATGGACGGTAGTCACATTATTTGAAATTGAGTTTCGAAATTTTGAACTCATTTGTAATAAATAACTTTAAAATCACAATGAGACATAATCAAGTATTGATCAAAAAACTCATTTGTGTATTTTCCAATATTACATTGACTTCGGATATACCACCAAACAATGAATTATCTAATTGTAAGGTCTGATATTAAATCAATGTTATACTTATGTTAATGTTTGTTTTAATGGTTATAAATAAAGCTGTTTGATTAATCAATACGATAAAAAAATACCATTTTTGAATACAGGCAATTGTGACAATCTATATTTATCTAAACAAATCGAACTAACTTGAATTACATCTCTTCCCAACATTCCGAATTGCAAATCATTAAAACTGTGTCTTGTAGCATTAAACACTCAATAAAAACTTATTCATAAATTGTTGTTTTCTTTGTTGCAATTGATTTTTAAATTTCCATGAAATGAAAAAAAAAATTCTTTAGCTGCTGTGCAACACTAAACAAATCAACTATTTACGAAATTCTCTCATTTTAATGCATAACATTGTAAGGCATTTAGGTTTTATGGCTTTTTCATTCCAGTTCCTTATCATATAAAATCATTTCAGTATCTTTATGTATCGATTAATCAAAAACATTGTCAATCAGGGCTGTGGTTCAAACTTTGGTTGCATCAATTCTCAATATCGATTCTCACACTCCATGCTTCATGTTGATGCCCTGTGTGTTGGGTTTTGAGTTTTCATAACCTGATCTCTTAACAGTAATTCATGCTCTGTGTACATTCATAATTAAATAATTTTTTGTTTATTTTTTTTTGCTTTTACAAAATGCATTCTTAAAAATATATTTTCTTCATTTTTTGCTCTTTTTTCTACTCTATCTCCTTGCTCTGCGATGTGATCCAATGTGTGGCTCCATGTAGATCCAATCCAGGAACACCGACACAACCCAGACGACCAGACTTCATTGGAATAGGACTCAATCAACAGCAGCAGCAGCAACAACAACTACAACAGCAACCACAAACGCAGTCTTATTACGAATACACGACTGGGCTTCCGCCACAGCATCCACAGGCGCCCACAATACAGCAGCAACAGCAACAACTATTGCTTCAACAGCAGCAGCATCAACAGCAACGTGCCATGGTGCAAGGTAAGCGATAAATTAGTGTTATTTTATGATGTCGAATAGTGATTGATTTTATTGATTTGCAGGTGGCGCTATGATGGCTATGAATGCCGCTGGACAACCTTACGGTGGCAGTCCACAACGGCGCTTTCTCTCCGAGGGTGAACTAGTGCGCCAAGGCAATGAACTCTCCTATGCGCGCAGCAACAACACCGTCGACAACATACGTGAGCTGGCGGGCAGCCCACAACGTGGTGTCTACATGTGGAAGGATAGCTCGCCAGGTGTTGGGCCGGTCGGTGGCATTGGCAGTAGTGCAGGCACTATGCCAAGCTTGCATCATCATGCTCAGCAACAGCCAGCGCCGCAGCAGTACATGACCATCGGCGGCCAGCAACACCCACTGATCATGACGCAATCACGCATGCAGCAACAGGCTGCTTTGGATTACCAACAGCAACAGTACGACATGCACCACAACCGCACCTCCAACCCAACTAGTCCCACAATTCCACCCAATTCAATGCCAACCTCTATCATGCAACAACAACAACAAACATCACAACCCTACATGCTGCGCTACGGTGGCGGCATCGGTGTCAGCGCCGGTGGTGGCATAGCTAACGCCGTCATTCCAAGCAGCAGTTCTTCCGCAACCGCACAGGCCCAAAGCAACTTTGGGCACACCACCACACAAACGATTGCCAGCACTGGCGGTGGCTATCAGCCACAGCTACGTGGTGGTGTGGCTGTATTCCCGCCAAATCCCGCCGCAGTGGCAACTAGTCTGCAATCGCAACAGCCATCACCACAAATCAAACGCAAAGCGACACCCACACGACCCATGTCGTTTGTGCGCGCTCTTGAAATGACCGATTCCATGGAAATGCAAACGCTCGAACAGCAGCAACATCAGCAGCAACAACAACAGGTGCAGCGCAACAACAGCGGTGGTCTCATCAACACTTCGCAGGCGGCACAGGTCACTAGCATGTCTGGCACGGGCAGCAACATGAGCATCGGTGCACGTGCCACAACACCCACACCCGATCGCGCCAGTGTCTACGATATGAACTATGAAATTTCTGTATAACCCGTAATTGTTCCAATCAAGTCATATCCGCCGCGTCAACAGCTGCCAGTGGCTGCTGCTGCTGCAGCTGGTTCAACAGTTGTTGTAGCAAGTGGTGCAGCGGGTGTTGCAGTGGGTAGCGCTGCTTCCGCTTATGCTTCCGTCTGTGTTTTGGCCAAGGCGAATGCTGCTAATACAACAATAACAACTGCAACAACAAATGCTCCAAATAAGCGTAAATTTTCCACTTTCTTTTAGAGACGACGGACGACGACACGACAACAACAACAAAAACTTACCATTGATTTTAATTAATTATAGCAACTAATTTTAAAATGTAAATAATAATACTAATTAATTATTTTGTAATTTTTAATTGTTTTAAGTTATTTTTAAATCAAACAAACAAACAAACATTTCTACTGTAAAATAATTGATTAGTTTAAAATCAGAAGGGAAAAACAAAAAAAAACCGACAAATTTTAAACCACTCGGTTTACCTAGAATACTAACTGTAAAGTTAAGATTAAGTGTTGAACAAAGTGTTGAGCACGACGTTTCGTTTGAAGTCATTCATCCATTCATCCATCCATCCATCTATCTATCTATTAAACCAAATAAACCCAGTTAAGCTGTAATCTGCTGCAACTGCAGCAAGTTTAGATATGTGACGTATGTATGTATGTATCAAGCTGCAGCTTTTGTTGTATGTAATTAGTTGTTAAGTGGACGAAAATTAATCAAAATACATTTTAAATACATTTATTATATTAATAAAAAAAATAATTTTCAGCTAGCCGCCCGGAAAAATTTTACGTTGTTTTCTAGCCCAACCCTCCTTCTGGAGAGTACTTGCAGAGACGGAAGTAAAATGAGCTTTTCTTCTTCTTCATGTGTAGAATAGCACTTGGATTGCATGAATTTTGCTGTATTTTTTACCCAGTAAATAACGTTTTATTTAACTAATTAGAATTAAGGATAATTTTGATTAATTTTAAGTCTTTCTTTGTTTTTAGTGGCTTTGAACTTTAAATTGAAATGAAACACAGACAAAATTTTTTAAAATCCTTTTTTTAATATTCTTTAAGTAAAGTGTTTTTGTTTTATTGTTGAAAACAACTCAAGCGACATTTTGGACAAAAGTTGTGTAGGTACTCTTTTATCTTTTTTTTTTAGAATACGAAAAACACTATAAAATTTTTGGCTAAAAAATTACTTAGTTTGATATATTTTATTCACACTATATATTTAGCGCACAAAATATGCATTCAATAATTTTGAATTTCATACCCGAACCGATAGTCGCCAAGGCATCATCGGTTTTTTACCTCCATACAATTCGGCACGGCCTAATTAAAGTACATTAAGGCGGGTAGCCTAACATGGGAAAAAAATTAATATAAAAGCACAACCCCCTAGAATGAAAGCTTACCTGGAAAATGGTTTAGAACTATATTTTGTTTTTAGGGTGTCCCAAAAAACAGCCAAAATGGTATTTTAGTTATAACCTTAGCATTTTTAATCCGATCAGGAAGTACAGTATATCGTTGAATAGGTCTCAATGGTACTATATCCTGTTCTTTGGTGGTGTGGGCCTCAGATGTCATCTTCAAGTATATATTTCAAAGCTTTTATTTTTATACCAAGGTTATAACTAAGACCATTTTGGCTGTTTTTTTGGACACCCTAAAAATAAAAGATATAGTGCCGAAACACTTCTAAGCTAAGCTTTCATTTTAGTGGGTGTCTTTTTATATTCATTTTTGATGAGCCACAAAATGCATAATTTTACATTTTTAAAACTTTATAACACGAAAGCTAGACTTAAAGCAAAACAAAAATAATAATTTGTTGCTTCGAGTTGTATATTTTAAAATTAAGATATTTTTTGCTTTTGATGAATTTGTAAACGAAAAAAAATTTAAACTCTATTCGACTCGTGTCGTTTTATCACCGAGGTCGTGAAGTGTGACTAGCCAGCGGTAATTGTGTTCGTGGTCCATCCGCTGATGCGACCGACACAATTAAAGTAAAGTTTTAAATAGAATCAAAAAGATTCGTAATTTGTGATGGCGTTATAAATCTACGATTTGGCTAAATAATTCCCTCTTCAGTGAGGATTCTTCTTGAGCCAGGGAAGCCTAGTTTTCGGAGTAACTGAAATAAAAAAAAATTGAAACTCATCCTAGTTTTCGAAGGAATAAAATAACAAAAATTCAGATTTTTCTATGCACTAGAAAGAGTGTATTAATACACCAAAAACTTTTTAAGTATATTTTGTACACTAAAAAAGTGCATTTTTTACAATAAAAACGAGTGTTTTTGGAACACCGAAAGTAGTGTTTAAATAAATTTGTTTAGAGTTGGAAAAGTACTGTAAAACATTTCGTGCACTTAAAGAATTGCATTTGGTAGTGCAAAAAGAGTGTATTAATTAGTCAAAAAAGTTTAAAAGATACCCAAAACAAATGCTACATTTTATTCACTTAAACTTGGTACACAGAATGTGTTGTATAAATTTTTCCTAAAAAGTGTGAAATTACACATGTGTAATGAAAAATATGTGTGAAAACTAACACAAAAGTAGTGTAAAAATTTTAGACTGCGCATTTAGTATGCGCAAAAAACTATAACAAAGGAAGTATTTTATACACAAAAAAATTTATGGTGTCGTTAATACTCTAAATATTTTGATATTTGTTCTTGAAAATAGAAAAAAAAATTTCGCAATAGGCCTAAATTTTACACAACTTTTGTTCGCAATGTCCGCTGAAATTCGATCAATGTCATATGATTGAATAGAAATAATCAGATTGTTTTTTCGAAATTCGGATGTTGTGCTGTAACGTGCTTGAGTTGTGCTGCAATGTGCCGTAAAAAGTTAAAGAAAATTCCATTGTTTTTCAACAGCTCCACCATTAATTTATTTTTTTAGAAAATCAGAGTTGTGCCCTGGTGTGCTCGAGCTGTGCAGTGATGAAACGTATGGAGATAGAAAAAAATTTAAACAAATTCTTTTAATCTCTCTTCTATGACATATTGAAGCACAACTTCAACTTATTACACCTCAACATTTGAATATCTGGAAAAAAATTAATGGCTGAACTAACTTCAAGCACCAGTTAACAAAAATTATGTTATAAATTATTAGTTTTTTCCAATGTTGCACATGATGATAGCACACATCGACCACATCATAGTATTTTCTTGGTTTTTAATAATAAATCAAAATAGTGTAGCTGACTTTATGCACATATTAATGCTAATTAATTAAGTTTCAAAATCGTGTTTTCCAAAACAAATATTACTACTTTCTATAGCTACTTTTAAACTTTTTGAATAAAGTAACAATTGGACAAATATAAAATTTGACTGTCGATAAATTCTATTCAAAGAACAAGGTCGAAAAGGTTCAACAGCAAAATCAAAAGTTTGCGTACAAATAAAATAACTTACTACGTTACGTGTTTTGTCTGATGCTCAACACTGAATGTTTTCAACAAGTTTTCCAATTGATCAAATAAAATACAACTCGAAAAACCTTAAAAAAATTTAAAACCTTATTATTAAATTTGGTTACAGTAAACGACTTCAGTCCAAGTGCTAAGCTTTGATTTTAACCTCAAAAAATTAAAAATCAAACCAATCCAATAATATGTAGTCGAAACTTTTATTTTATAAAAGTATAAACTTAAGTTTCACATAATTTGTATATTTTTTGTATCGAAAACAAAAATTTTTATTGGTATATCCGAAAATCTTTTTAAACGCATATTTTTTCATACTAAAAATTTGTATATTTTATAAACCAATGATAAAAAAATGTATACCAAGCAAACCAACACCTCCAAAATTGTATAGTTTCTTACGAAATTATGTAACCATCTACAAGTCAAGCGAAAAATGAAAATAAAAATTAGCTTAAGAAAAACATTAAAATCTTCATGCATTCATATAATAAATATAACACATTCAAAAACAAAAAATTTTTCATACATAAAATAACTTTGAATTAATTCTTAAAACAAAACTAACATAAAAAAATAAAAATTTCTGAATATGGAAATTTTTAAATTTCTTGGCAAAAACTAAAAGTTGGCAAGTAAAAAATTAAGCTGAATGTTTCAAGTAACTGCTTAGCAAATACTTGAATATATTGAGTTCTCAGCTTTTGTCGCTTTTATGGCAAACATTTATGAAAAATATATGAGAAAAACTATGTTGACTAGCATTAAATTGAAAATTGTTAAATTTTATTAAATTCAATTATTATTCTTGGTTTGCTTTAGAGTGAAATTAATTTTTTTTTTACAAATTTAGATTTTTATACATATAAATTATAGCTAAGAATGCATGCATTAATATTGAAAAAACCAAAAAAATAAAAATTCAAATAAAAACAAAATACATCGCAAAGTTAAACTTAAGTACATTTTATAATCAACTTGTATATTTGTATGTATGTATGTGTGTATGTGTAAATTAACCTTAACTGCAATGTAATTTTTTGCGTATGCAATTGCATTTCGTTGAGTATATATAAAGATAGAAAGAAGTAAAGAAAGAAGAAAGAAAGAAAGAAAAAAATAGTAATAAAAACTGAACAATTCACATTATAAAACTTATGTTTTGTCTTTTTTTTTTAATTCTAAACCTTGCTCAAGTTTATACAACTTTAAAAACAACTCACAATTTTTATTATTTAATGCTTTTGCTCCAAATTAATTGTATTTTATTTAATAAAGCCATTACACAGTGTCTCCACTTACAATATTTGATTGCATGCAAACTGCCAAATTGAATTTCATGATATCCAGATTTCATGCTATAATATTTAGGTGGGCACTTCATCTAATGAAATTTCATTTTGGAATTGTTTGTAAAAGTTTATTAAATTAATAATTTCTTCCATTCGCCATTACCTTTTGTGTTTTTTCACTCTTTTAATGCTTTTGCAATATTTTTTGCTTGAAAAGTTCTTAAAAATGCACACACTTACATATTTTACTGAAAAGTGACAGCTCATCTCATGAAATATCTGTGGTCACAAGGAATAACGACTAAACTCAAAGTATCGTAAAAAACGATATTTTAATTGCACGAACTACGACCCATTTTTTTAAAATATCTGAACCGTTACAAACAAAATATGTGCAGACATAAGTGATGATCAATTCTGGGCAAAAAATGGAAATCTGCATACTTCCAAAAACTGGCAATAAAGTAAATTCCATATCGCCTTTTTACGATATTTTGAGTTTAGTCATTATTCCTTGTGACCACAGATATACCTCAAGAAATATTTCAAGAGATAAATTTCATGATATGAACAATTTCATGATATTAGTGGTCTACACTTGAGATATATATCATAAAATTCAATTTGACAGTTCGCATGCAATCACATATTGTAAGTGGAGACACTGTGTTACAGGTCTTGACTTAAAATTCAGCTATTTAAAATTCAAACTCAATATTTTTCAAATGAAATGTAAACTTTTACACTTGGCCCTCAATTTTTTTAATTCAAATTTAATTTTAGAGTAATATTTTGACTTGTAAATAATTAATGGCGTTTTCGTTTCTCGAAAAAATGTTGCATTTCTTCTGCCCTCTTTCTGCCATCTTTGAGAATTTTGCTTTTGAGGTCAACATTTTCGAGAAAAGAACACGATTCAATTTTGGTCACTGTTTTTTTTTCTCGAAAGGGCAGAATTTCCAAAAAGGGCAGAAAAATTTAGCATTTTTCGAGAAACGAAAACGCCATAAATGTTTTTTTTAACATGTTCGTGCCACTGAAACAATTCTAATGGAATATTGGAAATAAGCTATAGGGAACCATCGGAAAAATATTGCTATATTTCTATTACTACAATATTAATGTCAGGATTTGGTATTCAATTGGAAAAAATATTGTACTAGGCTTTCTAAAATAGTTACTTTGCAATTGGTAAAGAAGTATTGTAAAAATATTCTTAAAAACAATTATTGTATAATTGGGAACACGTATTATTTACCTTGTTTATCGGACGCTTCAAATCGGTACGACGGAAATCGTTTTGTTTAAAACCTTTGCATATATCAATTTTCAAACCGTGCTGAAAAATTTCAAGACGGTTGAATAAAACCTCATTTCAATTCGGTTCTTATTTTTTCAAGACTGTTTAAAATTGCGTCAGCTTCTTACTGCGGTTTGCAAGCAATTGAAAAATTTTTTGTTTTTTTAATGTACCCAATAACTCTTTTTAATTATTTGGACATAAGTACTTTTGTAAGTTTTCTGTTATGATTTTTATTCCCTATGAAAAATGTTCTCTCTTGGAGGCTAGAATAAACTTTTTTCCAAATAATTTACTCAACTTAACTTAAAATATTAAATTGAATTTTTTACTTTTTATATTATTTTTTTTATTCTGCCTACATTAAATTGTATCTCATATTATTTATACCTAAAGTTATTACATCATTTGTGCTAAACCTCTGCACAGTTTACACTCGTTTCACTGTTTGGAGTAAGCTTACCTACAATAGAATAATTGAAGCCTTTTCCAAACATGCTTTGAAAACACTTGTCTATGGAATGAATTTACTAGTTATGTTATAAAATTGTATCGAAACGGGAAAACAGTAAGCTTTTTGTAATAGTACTTGTAGTTAGTTTACTTGTAGTTTAATTAAAAAGCTTTTGCAAAGCATGATTGGAAAATGCTTTCAGATGTAATAGTTTCATAACTTTCACATTCAGCCCAATCATGAAACATTTTCTCCCGGGAGTTGTAAAATGGAGTTTCCAGAAGATAAATTTTGAAAATTTTTTGGAAATTTTTAATGTAATTTTGTTTATTAACCGCCAATATTCATTAGTGTAAAATAAAAAAAATGAGATGTCTTTATCTGCTATCTTAAAACTGGAAACTCTCTTTTACAGCTCCCGGGAGAAAGTGTTTTATGATTGGGCTGATTATAGGGAATTCCCAATCATTGAAAATTACAATTGCAATAAAAAACGAAGTCCCATCACTAACAATTTTGATGTCAATGGCTTGAGTTCAGTGATAATTAGAGCACATGAGAATGATGGTTGTCAGTATTTTAGAATTTTATAAAGGTTAAATAAATACTTATTATTTTGTAAGTTACGTCAATGTACTTAAAAAAGTATATATTTAATGGTTCAAATCGTTTTATTTATATTAAATTTCTTTTGAGTGGCAGTTCTTGGTCTTTTATATGGATTAATTTTACAAAGAAGATGAATTTTAACTACTATGTTAACTGCGAGCACATTAGATTACTTAAATTTCTTAAAATCCTATGGAAAAAGCTTACAATAATACTTGCTTCCAATAATTTAATAATATATTAATATCACTTTTTTCAATTTTTTTGTAAAAACTTACAATAATACGTATTACCAGTTATTTAATAATTGTTTTCAATATCACTCTTACAACACTTTTTTCCAATTGCAAAGTAAGTATTGTAGAAAGCTTATTTACAACACTTATGTCCAATTGAATAGTAAACGTTTACAATAATATTACAGTTTTATTTTTTATTTTTGCTTATTCTACAATTACTTGAAAGCATTTCACAACAATTTTTACAAGCTTTTTCTAAGCGCGATGCTTATGCTTGTAAGCTCACTACAAGCTTCTTCCAAGCTTGTTTGGCTATTAGTTTACATAGCTATAACAGCGAGTCAGATCGTGCTCGAGATATTTGACGAAAACAAACGATCACTGCGGGGCACTCGTCAGCAACAAAACAAATCATGTGCCTGTTTTGCTTTTGAGTAATATGATTTCATTGGCTTTTTCAAACCAAAAACTAGAAAAAGAAATTAATGAATCGGACGCACCAAATCATTTACAAATGATAATTCTTCTGTTTCATCAGAATTGTGCAGGGTCAGAATTATAAAAATTTTATGTGGCACTAGGCTGATCATATAATTTATTTTTTGGTTTCGAATTTAAGGTCAGGGGCAGAATTACAGCATCCGTTATCGAGCAAAATTGTACAAAATTGATAGGCACTTGTTTCGTCGTGCCTTCGTAATTTTGATCGATCACGAATGCTGTAATTCGGCCCCAGATCTTAAAAAATTGTATTTGACACTAGGGTGGCCCATAAAAATGTGTTTTTTTATACTCTTTGTATATGTGCTGGTCGCCGAATTCGAATCTGATGTAAGAATTTCAAGAAGTTTTTTGACACTAGGGTGAACCCTAAAAATGTGTTTTTTTTTTATTTATATTCGTTATGTATGTCCAGGCAGTATTAAGGGGTCGCTTATTTCGCATCTGATGTAAGAATTTCAAAAATTTTTTGACGCTAGGGTGGACCCTAAAAATGTGTTTTATTGTTTTATATTAAATTAAATAATTTTAAAAAGTTTTTTGACTCTAGGGTGGGAGCTAAAAAGTTGTTGTTTTGTTTTATATTCTATTTATATGAGCATTTCCACAGAAAAGTTTACCGTAACCAAAAAATTAAAATTTTTTTCAAAACTTATGTTTTGATATTCATCCTTATCATGAATAGTTTTCCATGCGGAATCGGAAAAGGCTGCTTTTATTTTTAAGATAAAGCTGAAAAACATTTTAAATGTTATTTTTAATGCAAATTTGTTTATTAACGGTAGCAGAGAACTGCACAAGCCTGCATGAAGTCTATTTTAAGCGCTTGCTTAAAATACAAGTTCAAGCTAGCTTGAGCTTGATAATTTTGAATCAAGTATAGCTTGTAATTGAATATAAATAAGCCCACGCACAGCTTGCACGTATTCTAGCTTACAAGCGAACGGCACGAAGTTTCAAGTAAAGGAAAGCTTGATGCCTTCGGCAAAAGCTTGTAAGCTCGCAAGTATCCAAATTATTGAATTAACGCAAGTATCCAAAAAATTCAATGAGCTTCTTTAGAGAGAGCTTAAGCGTAATAGGACTTTTAAGGATTCTGTGGACTTCGTGGTGTGAAGTTTTAGGGTAAATGATTTCGAAGATGCTGTTAAACTTTAAAATTTAAGATGGCGGATAGAGTTGCCACCTAGATTTCTTTTTTATTTTTGCGAATTCTTGTAATTTTGAAATTCTGACAACGGATTTGATTTCGAATATATTGTCACAGTTTTAAAATTTAAGATGGAGGTTAGGGTTGCCACCTAAATTTTTACCACAGTATTGCCACATAATAATATGTATTTTTAAAAGTTTTAAACATCATTTATCAGTGTTAAGGGGTCGCTGATTTCGAATCTAAGGTCAGAACTTTAAAATTCAAGATGGTTTCCACCTTTATTTTTTGTAGTTTTATGAATTCGGGGCTGGCAAAAAAAATATGGTACACCAAAAATGGGTCGCTGAATCCGAATCCGTCGTCAGAATTTCAAAATTATAAAATTTTGAAATAATAGGGTTGCCACCTAATAATATATCTTTTCAAGAGTTTAAACGTCATTTACACTGGTCAACAATTTAGAAACTTTTTCGTGCCACACGAACTTTGATAGCTAATACTGTTTAAGCTGTATTCCCACGTTATGAAACTGCATTTTTTTGTTTTTATTTGGCCTCAAATTTTTTGTGATTTTAGACTTTGTGTTTTTACGACTTTGATCCTTTTTTTTTGCACTGGAATCCAAACAACTTAACGCAAAGCAAAAGCAAAAACACCATCCTATAGAAAATTAAACAAGCTTTTTAGTGAGGTATTTTTTCTTTTTCTGCCATATTTAGTCTGTCAGATTTTCAGGTTCAAAATAAAATTTAGGATTTTTTTGTTAAAAGTTTTGACTTGTACAAGTATTTTTTTTATATTTAGAGCCATATTTAAAAAAAAAAATTAGTTTTATCGTATTTCGTATTTAATTTCCTTAATTCTGATACCAAAAACATAAACATTATTCGAAAGGAACAATTAAAATAAAATAAAATAAGCGAAATAGCCATATAGTTATATGAAGCATTAAGCACTCTTAGTAATCCACTTGTATCTAAGTGGCATTCAATGTTAAAATTTTAATAAATGTTATTATAAACTCACCATCTAACATTTTCTAGCAAACTTAGCTCCTGGTTGGTCCTTTTTGATTGTCCAGCAGTAATCTGCCAACTTACATGGGCTCCATTTGCCCTGGTAACGCTTTTCCATCTTCAAAATATCTTGGTGAAACCTTTCTCCGTGCTCATCGCTCACAGACCCCAAATTTTCAGGAAAAAAATCGAGGTGTGAGTGGTAAAAATGAATCTTTAGTGACATGTTGCAGCCCAATGCTTGATAAGCCAACAACAGCTCGCTAACTATCTCGCTGTAACTGTCACTCTTATAGTTACCCAAAAAATTTGCAACAACATCCTTAAAACAACTCCATGCCGGTTTTTCTAAATCGCTCAATTTTTCTTGAAATTGTGCATCTTTTATTAAATATCTGATTTGGGGTCCTACAAAAATACCCTCTTTTATCTTAGCATCTCTTATTTTGGGGAATTTTTCTTTAAGATATAAAAATCCACTTCCATCCCGATCCATTGCCTTTACAAAATTTTTCATCAAGCCTAATTTAATATGCAATGGTGGCAGAAGTACCTTAGATGGCTCCACCAGAGGTAAATACTGCACATTTTTTTGTCCAGGAATGAAGTAGGCACGCGTTGGCCAATTTTTTTACTGTAATGGTTTGTTCTGTCTCGACTGTGCCATTCACGAGAAATAGGGCTGAAGTCCGAGAAATAGGGCAACAACTTTTAAATCACAACATATTTTGAAAGAGTATATGCTGTAACTGATTTTTTCAAGTAAAAGCTTCATGTTTTCATACGTTTCTTTCATATTCGCAGAATGGGCCAGAGGTACAGAAGGAAGGATATTACCATTATGCAGTAAAATTGCTTTTAAACTTGCTTTTGAAGCGTCAATGAATAAACGCCAGTCGGAGGGGTCAAAATCGATTTCTAACATCTGCATAATCCCATTTATATTATTGCAGTACACCAAGTCCCCATCTTGAGAAAAGTATGTTTGGAAAATTTGATCACGATTCCGAAAAAAGCTTATTTTAGTGTCATAATGTAGCAAATTCCATCCTTTTAATCGAGATGCCAATAGTTCAGAAAGCTGTTTCGGAAATTTTAAATCCCGAACCAAGTCGTTTAGGTCTCCTTGAGTTATGATGTGTGGCTCGGTTTGAATTTCTTCGAAGTCAACATCACCCTCATCATTACCACATTGGCTTACAGAGCAGGGCTGTGAATTATCTATTTCAACGGACGCAGATGCAACAGGGTTAGCACAATTTTTACTTAGAGAGACTGGTCTTATGGCGGATTGTAAATTAGGGTAAATAACTGTGTGTTTTTTCTTAGCATTTATACCATTTATGTCAGTTAGACAAAAATAGCAGTCCGAAACGTGATCTCTTGGTTCCATCCAAATCATGGGTGCAGCCATTGGCGTCGGAAGCGGGGGTAAAGCGGGGGAAAGGGGGGCAGTTTCCCCCCACTTTTTTAGCTAAATAAACAATTTATAAGGAAAACTTCAAAAGTTATTCAAAATATCAGTTTTTTTTACAACGATAATATTTTTGTATTATATATTTTCCTCTTCTTTCTCTCTTCTTCATAAGCATGCTTGCCGATAACCATTTTCTTTATCTGTGTTTACAAAAAGATAGAACAAAATCTAGAGTTTCTTTACGACGAGTTTACGACGAGTTTACGACATGTTGTACGATAAGTTAGATGGAAAACTAATGGGACTATTTGATTGAGCGTTCGAACGATCCAACTTGTAAAGCAACATCATTAATTGCAAGCTCTCAAGCAGAACACATCCGGCTAATAGCTAAGCAACTTTTAGATGCCCTAACAATTGAG
This sequence comes from Dichetophora obliterata, assembly GCA_963920525.1. Lineage (NCBI taxonomy): Eukaryota > Metazoa > Arthropoda > Insecta > Diptera > Sciomyzidae > Dichetophora > Dichetophora obliterata. The sequence continues at coordinate 30,456,791 of OY986439.1, read as the reverse complement.
CAGTAATTTTACATAATTGTACAATATTGTACAATCGGCAGAAAAAAACCAAAAATTTCGACTATCGTTTTAGCTTACGCATGGTACTTCATGTTGTACAATCTGCCATGTTGGTCCAATGTTTTGGACCATGCGAAAGCCCCTACTGTGAATTAGCTGATGAAAATCCACCTCGACGCTTTGAAGAAACATCAAATCCGGTTCCTTCAGTACAGTTGCCATTATATGATCGGCTACGAAAAGATTATTTCGAAATTTTAGATCTTCTCTCAAATGAGATAACGGCTAGTTTCGATCAAGCAGGTTGATATTTTACTTTTTTTTTATTTTTGCATGTTTACACAGTAAACACAGTATATCAGTATGTAATACAGTATCCAATTTGCGAAAAATTCGGATACTGTAAAAAAACTATTAAATGAAGTTGAAAAACTTATTGCTTTGCTTTTGACTGTGCCTGCATCAGCAGCTTCATCTGAGCGTTCTTTTAGTGCACTAAGACGACTTAAGACGTATCTTCGAGCAACTATGACACAGAAACGACTCACTCATGCGGCACTTATACACATTCACAAATATAAAACCGAAGAATTGAATTCGATGGAGGTGGTAAAAGAGTTTGTTTCTCGCAAGGACAGAAAGAAACATTTTGGAATAATTTAAATTGATATAACTTTTTGTACCTTATTGCATTTAAACCATGTAAAGATATGCCTAGTCTTGCTTTATAAAAGCAACCAATATTTCTTATATTTTCATATTACCATATGAAAGATCCCTTAAAGAATGATCTCTAATATTGAAATTGGAAGAACTTTTTAAAATAATGAAATTTTAATATTTTTTATATATTTTTATATTTTTTTTATTTTAAACTAAAATATAAAATTTGTTTCTTCACATACATGTTTCTTTGAAGAAATTTTGGTGAACTTTTTTTTGCACCACCATTTGTACTTCCCCCCATTTGTACTGCCCCCCAGATGAAATTAGCTTCCGACGCGCTTGGGTGCAGCAAATGGCATATGACGAGACCCTTTATTCCAATCGATTAAATTCTTCACACACGTAATGCAACAAATATGAGGTGCCCATGCCTTGTCTTGATTGGCCACAGCGAAACCAAAATAATGGTTATAACTTTCTATGACAGGCTTAGTGAAATTTTGCCTTTGTTTTTTAAAAGTCACTTCCCCACAAACATAACAAAAACAGTTAGGGTCTTTACTACACTTTCGCGACATGTTAACACAGTAATCAACTCACAAAATTTTAATTTAATCACATCAAATAGTTTTCTTTGCTGTGTTGCTGAGTTTTAAAAAATGAGAAAATGTAAGGTATGAGAATATCATTTAGGTGCAAGTGGATTACTAATCCTTCATATGATTATATGGCTAGTTCGCTTATTTTATTTTATTTTAATTGTTCCTCTCAGATAATGTTTATGTTTTTGGTATCAGAATTAAGGAAATTAAATATGAAATACGATAAAACTAAATTTTTTTTAAATATGGCTCTAAATATAAAAAAAAAATTCTTGTAAAAGTCAATACTTTTAACAAAAAAATCCTAAATTTTATTTTGAACCTGAAAATCTGACAGACTAAATATGGCAGAAAAATAAAAAATACCTCACTAAAAAGCTTGTTTAATTTTCTATAGGATGGCGTTTTTGTTTTTGCTTTGCGTTAAGTTGTTTGGATTCCAGAGTATAAAAACAGGATCAAAGTTGTAAAAACACAAAGTCCAAAATCACAAAAAATCTGAGGCCAAATAAAAAAAAAAAATGCAGTTTCATAACGTGGGAATACAGCTTAAACAGTATTAGCTATCAAAGTTCGTGTGGCATAACCACTGTTGACCAGTGTTATTAGTGTTAAGGGGTCGCTGATTTCGAATCTAAGGTCAGAATTTTAAAATTCAAGATGGTGGATAGGGTTGCCACCTTTATTTTTTGTAGTTTTATGAATTCGGGGCTGGCAAAAAAATGGTACACCAAAAATGGGTCGCTGAATCCGAAAATCCATCGGGAAAACTCTTGAAAATATATATTATTAGGTGGCAACCCTATTATTTCAAAATTTTATAATTTTGAAAGTCTGACGACGGATTCGGATTCAGCGACACATTTTTGGTATACCATTTTTTTACCAGCCCCAAATTTATAAAACTAAAAAAATTAAGGTGGCAACCCTATCCACCATCTTGAATTTTAAAATTCTGACTTTAGATTCGAAATCAGCGACCCCTTAACACTAATAAATGACGTTTAAAACTCTTGAAAAGATATATTATTAGGTGGCAACCCTATTATTTCAAAATTTTGAAATTCTGACGACGGATTCGGATTCAGCGACCATATTTGGTGTACCATATTTTTTTGCCAGCCCCGAATTCATAAAACTACAAAAAATAAAGGTGGCAACCCTATCCACCATCTTGAATTTTAAAATTCTGACTTAAGATTCGAAAGCAGCGACCCCTTAACACTGATAAATGATGTTTAAAACTTTTAAAAATACATATTAGGTAAAAATTTAGGTGGAAACCCTAACCTCCATCTTAAAGTTTAAAACTATGACATTAGATTCGAAATTAAATCCGTTGTCAAAATTTCAAAATTACAAAAATTCGCAAAAATACAAAAAAATCTAGGTTGCAACTCTATACGCTATCTTGAATTTTAAATTGTGACATCAATTCCGAAATCAGCTACCCCCTAAAACTGCCAACCGCGGAGCCCACAGAACCCTTAAAAGTCCTGTTACGCTTAAGCTTTCTCTACACAAGCTCATTGCATTTTTTGCATACTTTCTTTAAATTCAATTAATTGGAATTAAAAGCTTTTGCCGATCGTTTTAAGCTTTTCAACTTTCTGCCCGACAAAGTAAGCCGAAACAAGCCAAGCCAACGAGCAAGCATGAATATGGCTTGTATCTGTTTGGTATTTTTGCAAGCTGGCTAAAGCTTGCTTTTTCAAGATTGGATACATGCTTGAATTCAAGTACTTGAAAAAGCTTGAACTTCAGGTAGGCTTGTGCAGTTCTCTGAACGGTAGATCAACCAATTTGCATTAAAAATTTCCAAAATGTTCTTGAGCTTTATATTAAAAATTAAAACTCTCTTTTCCGATTCAGCGTTAAAAATTATTCATGATAGTACGGCTGAAGGGAAACATATTAATTTTATTAATGAAAACAATTTATAAATAAATTAATTTACCATGATGATCAAATCGTCTAAACTGTTTCACAAATACAGTTTTTCTTTTTCGTAAATGTTTAGTAAGTGTTTTATACACTTTTTTGTTTAAGTAGAAATGAAAGGCATTAGCTAAAGATAATGAAAAAAATTATTGAATGTTTTAAAATTGCTGAACCTATTATTACTTTTTTTCTAGCAAATAAATTTGTTATAAAAAGTTTACTCCAAAACATTACAGACTGGTTGGGACAAAAGACAAATACAAAATATTCTTAAAACTTCAGATGAGAGTGTTTAAATTATATCTGAATAGACTTAGCTTGTTTGTAATGCATTGTATATATCTACCTGGAAAATATAGTTAACTATTTATTACTGTGCCTTTTCCTTATTGCCTTATTTTATTTGTTTTTAATTAGTTTTTTTAATAATAGATTGAATTGTATAAATTTTTAAAAAATAAATAGCTGTATAGCCACTCTCACTCAGCTAGCCTTAATTTTTCGAAAACAATGTTGTGTTTATTTATTGAAAAACTTCGTATGTTTCAGCTTCTTTCGCGTTTTGCTTTATTTTCTTGCTCTCCTCAACGATCACAAGCAAAACCACAGTTCTATATAACTTAAGTTGCTATGCTGGAAATACTGTAATGGTGCCACTGAAACGATGAAAGGCTTTCCACCAACAGTCCAACAAACAAAATAGCAAATTTCGTTCAACGCATTTAGCAGAGGACACATACAAAATTGTAAGTACGTCTGAGCAGGCCCTTAGCCAGGATTTTTCCAGGAGGGAGGTTTTTATTGAAGTATATGGGCTTTTTCATCCAACAATGACTACATTACAATTGTTCCTGAATTTGACGTGTATTACGTGAAAGTCGCCACAACGTCACTTACATTTTGTATCGAGTAAATTTTGACAAATTTTTTGCCTTTCCTGTCAAATGATGCAAATTGAAAATTCTTTTATTGTCTATTGAAACTAGTAAGAATCTATCTTTGACTGGGTCAAAGTTAAAATAACCTCATAATATATTCTAAGTTATGCATATTTTGAAAATTTGAAAGTGACGTACTTTGTATAGAGGATGGGTGTGTGGTATTCATCCAATTTTGCCAAAACTCAAATGCAGAACACATTTAATATATGGAAGATTATGCATTAAATATGCTATTAATACCCACACTTTTGTGGAATTTATAATAGTTATGCTATTTTAATGACGTCACTTTGTATGTGAGATTGGCCGAGTTCTTATACGATTTTGCCAAATTCCAAACTCAAAGTTAATTTTAATATTCTTAGCATATGGGCATTTCCATGGCTACGCACGATACGTTACGTGACAAAATATAGAAGTGGTTTTTGTCTGCATCAATATAAACGAAAAAAATCGGCCAAGTATGTACGAGTTTTTTTATCAAAGTAATTTAAATATTATCTAGAATAATGTTGCTACATATTCCTAATTGTTTCGTTGAAAAATCTTTTTTAGTTATTTTTATACAAACCATAACATGATAGTTATGGCGTTTACGTTCCTCGATTTGTTGCATTTTTTCTGCCCACTTTCTGCCATCTTTGAGAATTCTAAGTTTTTTCTACTTTTGAGGTCAACATTTTTGAGAAAAGAACACTATTCAATTTTAGAGGTCACTATATTTTTCTCAACAGGGCAGATTTCCAAAAAGGGCAAAAAAAATTGAGCATTTTTTCATAAAATAATTAATTGTGATCTATTCTTTGAATTTTTACATGATTTTAATTGTGAGCTTTTTAGATTAAGTAAGTTTGGAGAAGGCAACAAGAACAACAACAACTCTGTGTAGAGCAGGAGTGTGCAAAAGGCCGCCCATGGGCGGAGAGCTTTCACTCGCATTTGTTGGCATGAAAATAAAAAACTTTCAGTAGCTATCTAGACTTCCAGGAAGCAGGTTAAAATGTTCTTGGTTTTACGTAAATTATGGACTCAGAAAAAAGAGATACAAGCTGAACAGAGATGAAAGGTTCGAAATGCATTTTTACTGAAAAATAAAATAAGTTATTTCTTTTCTCTTTATTTTTTGAAGCAAACATATCGAGAGCTTATATTCAATATGACCTATCTACATTTTCCACGAAATTTAGTTTCTTATGGCAAAGAAATTTTTGAATCATCCTGTTGACCTGTGAGATTTATTTTAATAAAGAAAGTTTAGCAAAGTTTTCTCCTTGAATGTTTGACTTATCTACAATACCTTTTTGTTTGTGAATACAAAAGGACTCATCTACACAATGTTTCGGAGATATTCAAGAAAATTGTAGCAAATTTACGTTAGACTACAATGGCAGGGGCAAAATAGAGAAGGAAATGCATTGAAAATCGTGGCACTAGATTATGCATCATCAGCGTAGGAAGATATTGGACCAATATCAGGTGCTTTTATAATCGAATGAAATTCTCTTAGAATATTAATAAATTTTAATGCAGATTCGGACGAAGTATGGTGTGATTTTGTTTTCGAATCACATTTGCTTTTTGAATCGCCCAGGCGATTACCCCCTCAGGCCTGGGAGAATGTATTGTTTCAGGCCTATTTTAACCACTGGGTGGTATAGAGTCAATCACACAGCAGACTAGGCAGAACTGTTTCGGAGGCTGCTAAACCTCGATCTTCAGTAGTGTTGAGTGATTAAGCTGTGACCAACCCACTGTTTAAGTCTAATATAATTTGACACTTGTTCGAACAAGTTCGAAAGAATTTTAATGTTCTCATTGGCCATTTAATCATATGACATTAAAGCAGTAGTTATTTAGATAGTAGATCAAGCAACTTTCGAAACAATTCTGTCTAGTCTGCTGTGGGATTGACTTTATACAGAGTTGTTGTTGTTGTCTTCTTCAAACTTACTTGATCTAAAAAGACCAGGATTAAAATCATGCATAATATCATACGATAAGTGCTAGATGTTATGTGACAAATTTTTACCTTCAAAGACGCTCAAACATTTTATAGTTTTACTAGCTTAAACACGGCGAGTTGCTGCCGCGGCCCCGTTGCCAAACGCGAATAAATTGTTATCAGTGAAGCTGTATATGTAAATTGTGGTCTAATACTGAATTCCATGGCTGTGCGACCTATAACTCAAAAGCTGTTGAATTTCTCAAATTTACGTTAGATGGGAGGTGCCACGCCCCCTTGTCCAATGCCATACAAAGTTATCAGTAAAACTGCATGTGTAAATTGAGTTCGAATACTGAATTCCGAGGCTGTGCTGCCTATAACTCCAAAGCTTTTCGATATCGCAAATTTGGGTTGTATGGGAGGTGCCACGCCCCTTTGTCCACCTCCCATAAAATGTTATCAGTGAAACGCCACGTGTAATTTGTGGTCGAATACTGAATTCCGATGCTGTGCGGCCAATAACTCCAAAGCTATTCGATATCGCATATTTCGGTTGTATGGGAGGTGCTAAGCCCCCTTGTCCAACTCCTATAAAATGTTATCAGCGAAGCGGCACGTGCAAATTGTGGTCGAATACCAAATTCCGAGACTGTGCTGCCTATAACTCCAAAGCTATTCGATATCGCAAATTTGGGATGTATGGGAGGTGCCACGCCCTCATACTTAACGAACTATTCTCATGCCTACCAAATATACATACAAAATTTCATGAAAATCGGTTGAGCCGTTTTGGAGGAGTTCTGTAACAAACACCGTGACACGTACATTATTTTATTACATTATTTTTGTACATTAGATTTATTTAACTTTTGCTGCCATTTTTTTTTAATTAAAATTGAGATCAGCTCTCAGTGCTCTCACAATATAAATTTAAACATTTTTTCTCTCTATTATGGAGGTTCAAAAGAATTTTATGTACTATTTTATGTTTCAGTCACGGTAGACCTTTTTGGCGGAAATTTTTATAGACTTAACGATTTCATATAGTAACTTTGTATGGGAGATAGGCGTGGTTTTTTAACTATTTATAAATTTTAAATATATGGTGAATATTTAAATATATGAGTAAAATGTTAAGTCATATAAATTTTTGTGGCATTTACCATTTTGTTTAAGTCACTTTGTATGGGAGGTTGGCGTGGTTTTAATTCTTTTTTGACAAATTTTAACTATCTATATGGTGAATTTTTGCGACTAGTCTTATGGGCAAGCATATGTGCTAGCATATGTGCAAAATTCCAAGTCACTACATGAAATTTTGTTTCATTTTTTGAGATTTTATTGTTTTGATAAAGTAACTTTGTATGGGAGGTGGGAGGTACGCGTGGTTTTTATCCGATTTTGCTCATTCTCAAACTTGAATTTATGTTCACATACTTAAAAGCTTTTTAAAACAGTTTTTAATTTATTCAATCGCTTTTTTAAAATTAAAATTTTTTGCTTTTAATAGCATTATTCGTATTAATTTTTTGCTTACCTTCAAACTAAACCCCGAAAACTCCCTCGGCTAATTTTTAAGATAGGTTTTAAATTTTCTCTAAATTTAGTAATTTTCCAACATAAAGTGTAGTAATCTACCAAATATATGCCTTTTACATAGATAATAGCGCTATTCACAAATCAATGCAAATAATCTTGCATCATTGCATTTGAAAAATGGTAGAATATATTTTTAATCTACACTAGCAAAATATGCTTATGCATTTACTACGGTATTGCAAATATGCAACAGTTAAAACCCCTAATTTATTAGAGCGAGCGAGCGAAGCTCCCATGGAACAGCTTATTTGAAAAATGTTTGACAGAGCATAACTTCTGAATGAGTTGACAGATTTTAAAATTTGTTTTTCTAAACTGTTGTATGCATCTAAATTTATTTTCTAACGAAGCCAAAATTTGGACATTCTATTTAGTTAATAAGTATACTAAATTTAAAAACTCTAAAACTATGCAATTAAAATGTCTTTCAATGATAGAAAATGATCATTTCTGCAGGTGAGTTGGACTTTTATCTCTATGTAGGTAAAAACTGAAAATTTGTCTCAATAGATGTACATTTTACACTCTTGTACAAATCTTGGCCAAAGAGACTTATAGCGAATTTTTCCAAATAACATTTTTAACGAGTTTTTTATCCTATACGACGACGTTTAAAATATGTGATTAAGTTTAAAAATATTCAACAATACAAGATTATTTTAAAAAAATCATTGTATAGTAGATCTGTGAACACATTAACTATGTCAAAGGCCATCTATTAAGTCGTTTCTTCTTCGATTTTATATAAGTAAGTTGTTAAATGTAAAGTAAATTTAAAACCTTCATTAAAAATTAATCAGAGGTAAACTTTTAAAACGTCGGTACACGTATAGTTTTTTTGATTTAATCGTCGTCTACCAGAATTCGTGATCGAAATTTGTAATATTGAACCAGATTGAAAATTTTCGTTCAAATATTTGTGTTTCTATAGGCACTATAAATTTCCCAGTGGCGAAAGTTGACTTCAAAGATCTTTGAAGCCGTCGTTGAAGACAACGGAGTAACAATACGAATTGTTTGCTAACCTGAACATTTTTTTGAAAATATGTTTTCACTTAAAAAGCTGAAAATCTGCTTTCCCAGACGAATCGATCCATGATGGGAATGAGGGGAGAGTAGAAAGAGTGGGAACCATAAAACAAGAATAGTACGATGAGTCACACACATAGAGCAAATACAAGTAGAGGTGTACTGGTTTAAAGCGAACGCGTACATTTTGCAGTACGTGGATCCAATCCAACGTCGAAGACGTTGCGAAGTGTAGTCTTGCAAGTCGTTTTGCTAATTTGTTTGAAATGGTCTTCAAGCACAGCTATAGGATTGAAGCGATCTGTCCTCGAAGACTGAGTGTTGTCTTGAAAGACGTCTTCGAAGACGGATGCATCCGTTCGCCACTGAGTGCTCATGTGTTTTAGTCCTCTAGCTACAAAAATTAAAAAAATTTGAATTCTTTGTGCAAGTCTTTTTTAATAAAGTCAATTTTAAAAAAGGTGCTTAAAAATTTTTTAATCATAACTTAAGAACGAATCGTTTAATTTAGGTTTAAAGTATCGCCAAAAGTTGAAATACAATTATTAACAAATAATGTTATGACCGTGTATTTTAAATTTCTTGTTGATTATATTGAAATAATTTTTAAGCAAAATTTTTTTAAAAATTTTAAGAATAACTTTCTTAAAAAATTTAAAACGACAAACAAGTCTAGTTTTGCACAGTACCTTCTTGTTTGTAAATATAGTTCATTTTCGAACTAAACGAGCCATTGTTGATGAAAATCGATGGATAAATTTTGATTAAATCGACAAATTTATTAAAGGTTCATAAAGTTTTTTAATTTTTTAAGTAGTTTTTAATTTATTATGAAATATATATTTACAAATTAAAATTTATAGTTCAGGTAAAAGTTTATCTAAATGTACGAGCACTTTTTTGAAAATCGATTTAAGAACAATATTTAAAAAAACTTATAGATATATAGAATTAAAAAATTTTCTTATTTTTATTGTTAGAGGACTATAGCAGATCAAAAATTAAGAGTGCCTTCCGAAACACATATGGGTTGTCGCCTAGTGTAACTTTGCTTTATCATCCAAGTATAGATTTTTTCATATCTTAAGAATTAAAGACAACAGAAGTCTTTAAAGACCTCCTGTTTTTTAATAAGGTTATATCTCCCTGTTTTTAAACATGCATAATATTTTAATTTAAAAAATTAAACACAAAATATAGTCTGATAAAATTATGTAAAAATTTTAATAATTTGTATAAAACTTTTTCGATTTATTATTGCAAATCAGCAGCTTGTCACATTGCATTGTGTAATTTTGATGTCATGTTTGATGTACTAAAACAGAAAACTTAAACTATACATTATAAAAAAAAAAATACAAAAAGTTGTAATATAATACTTTGTATTTTATTATGTAACTATGCTCTATATGTATTTGTATATGTATACATATGTATAATTAATCAGCTATATATTCATTCAATATCTAATTCGATATAAATAAAAAAAAACCTACCTATAATTCAACTGTAATGAAATTTAAGGGTATTACAAATATTTTATACCATTTGATATGAAAAACAAAAATAAATATACTTAAGGAATAGAAAAAAAAAAAAAATAAAGCTGGCAGTTAAAATGTAACGATGTAAAGCAACATATTGTGATTGTTTGAGTGTTCGTTCCCGAAATAAAATTAATTTATAAATAAAACAAAAATAAAACATCATTTTACGATAATTAACACCCATACATGTAAGTAATTGTGAAAAAGTACTGCATTTGGTTAAATTAATTAATTTTATATATAATTTATATAGAAAAAGAAAAAATTTAAAATACGAATTTGTACAAAATAATATATATATATATATATGAACAGAATAATAATAAAAAAAAAAAAAACAAATAAATTCAATAATCAAATAACAAGCAGTTTATCAATTCTTTCTCTGCACCAATTCGGAATCATCCGATAAAATGATTGACAATTTTAAAAACTACATACTTCGATCAACGAATTCTGGTGGAGAGTACAAAAAAGTTATACGTACTATATATCTTGATATGATAACTTTATGAACACGTTTATTTTAAAAAAGTTTACTTATTGATTCAAAAGCACTAATATATATCTCCTATAAAATTTGCAAATAAATATTTACTAAAAAAAATTTTATATCTAAAAATCTAAAAATTTTTTGGATACCTCAAAATCGTTTCCAAAATTTAATATTTCGCCAAATCTTCGATGGTGATTCAGAGGGTAAAATTGTAACAAACTATATAACGAATTATTTGTAATCAAACACATTAATATATTGTAACACATTTTTTTTAAAATATTCGGAATATTTTTTTCTAAAATTTTAAAAAATTAATTAAAAAAGTAGTGCGGTCGGTGGACTCCCATCAGTAACGAAGTTCCATATGCTTTTCCTTCAACTTCGAATATAATTCGAAATAGAATCTGTATATACATATTAGGGCGGGTCAATTTGTATGGACGAATTTTTTGGTGGTCTGGCTCAGCAAAATTCGTAAAATACATGTAATTTCAAGACTTTTTCTCCACTACAGCATATACAAATTATGAAAAAAAGCTGTGCGGACTTTCGTAAATAGATTTTGTTCTCAATTATAAAATATGAATGTATGAATGTATGTGCATGAATCTATTTACGAAAGTCCGCACAGCTTTTTTTCAGAATTTGTATATGCTGTAGTGGAGAAAAAGTCTTGAAATTACATGTATTTTACGAATTTCGCTGAGCCAGAATTTGACCCGCCCTAATACATATATATATTTTTTTTTCTTTTTTATTTCAGTATATAATTTTTTTCAATGCAAATAATGTAAATGAACAATCAAATTAAAAAGTTTAATTTATAATTTAGCATATGGAGCTTGAATTGATTGAAAAGTAGGATTGAAAACTGAACCTACTTCAGAGTATAAAACAAAAAACACATTGTTAGGGTCCACCCTAGTGTCAAAAAACTTTTTAAAATTCTTACAACTGATTCGAAATCAGTGACCCTTTATATTGCTAGCACATATACAATGAGTAAAAAACAAAAAACAGATTTTTATGGTCCACCCTAGTGTATCCATTTTTTTTTTAAATTCTAACAAATATTCAAAATCAGCAATCAGCGCATTTACAAAGAATATAAAACAAAAAAAATACATATGTACTTAGGGTCCACCCTAGTGTCAAAAACTTTTTGAAATTTAAACATTAGTTTCGAAATCAGCGACCCCTTCTTCTGTTATCACATCTACAAAGAGTATAAAGCAAAAAATAGATTTTTAAGATCCACCTTAGTGTTAAAAACTTTTTGGAATTCTAACATCAGATTCGAATTCAGCAAACAGTGCATCTGCAAAGATTATAAAGCAGCAAAACACATTTTTAGGGTCCACCCTAGTGTCAAAAAACTTTTTGAAATTCTTACATCAGATTCGAAATCAGCGGCCAGCGCATCTACAAACGGTATAAAGCCAAAAAATACATTTTTCGGATCCACCCTAGTGTCAAAAACTTTTTTAAGCTCTTACATAAGGTTCGAAATCAGCAAACCTCTAATACTACCATCACATATACAAAAAGTATAAGAAAAAAAAACATATTTTCAGGGTCCACCCTAATGTCAAAAACTTTTTCCAATTTTAACATAAGTTTCGAAATCAGCGACCTCTTATACTGCTAGCACATATACAAAAACTAAAATTAAAAACAGATTTTTAGGGTCCACCCTAGTGTAACAATTTTTTAAAAATTCTAACATAAGATTTCAAATCGGCGATCAGCGCATCTACAAAAAGAATAAAACAAAAAACATATATTTAGGGTCCACCCTAGTGCCAAAACACTTCTTGAAATTTTAACATCAGGTTCGAAATCTGCGACCCTTTTACTGCTAGCACATATAGCATAAAAAGAGTATAACACACAAAAACAGATATTTAAAATCCACCCAAATTAGTGTATAAAATTTTTTTTTAAATTCTGTGGAGTTTTGACAAAACAACTTAAGTCGATCTGAAATTCATTGACAAAACCCTTTAAGTTGATACGAAATTCATACAGACTTAAATTGTTTTGTCTATGAATTTCAGACAGACTTAAGTTGTTTTGTCAAAACTCCACAGAATTCTAACATAAGATTCAAAACTAGCAATCTACAAAGAGTACAAAAAACATAATTTTAGGGCTCACCTAGCGTCAAAAAACCCTTTGAAATTTTAACATCAGGGGCCGAATTACAGCATCCGTAGTCGTGTAAATTGCGAACGGCACGACGATAAGTTTTGACGATTTTGCTCGATCACGGATGCTGTAATTCGGCCCCAGGTTCGAAATCAGCGATCCCTTTATACTGCCAGCACACACAAAAAGTATAAAATAAAAAACATATTTTTAGGGTCCACCCTAGTGCCAAAAAACTTTTTGAAATTCTAACATCAGATTACACTGTATTACACACATTTGCTGCAATTTCCATTTCTTAAAACTTAATTGCAATAAAAATTCTCACGTATGATTTAAAACAAACACAAAAATAAAAATAACTAATGCGTTCGTTTTAACTGAAATTTCTACGTGTCAATAGCAGAGACACACAGAGAGGGAGAGACAAAGAGCTCGCCCAAGAATGATAGAATAAGAGATTACGCTTTGCGCAGGTCCGTTACTTCTGCTAATCGAGTTTGACAACCATCTGTTCAGTTGACTACGTCACAATATTTTATTTCTTTGAGAAACGTACTGCGATCGGTTGTGTTTTATTTAATTGTGTATATATCGAAGTATATTTGCGAGTTTTAACTTAAAATTGTGCAGCTGCTAATTGTGGTAACAATAGCAAACAAATATTTTTCAGAAACCTGATGTTTGCAATAAATACAAAAATTAAACCAAGAAATTGTAGAAAACGCACACAAACGAAAACAAAACTACAAAAATATATTAACTTAACAAAATTTGTTTCATTATTTAAAAACTTGGAACTATCATTTATTTGTCCTTTCAATTCACAGGTAAATTAATGGAAATAAAATATCTTGGAATGTTTAAATTACATCAATTAAACTCGTAATGAAGATTTTTATAAAATTCAAGTTGAAAAATAATGCTCACTGAAGTTGGTTTCTCAGACAAATTTTTTTTGACTAAGCTGCTTACTGGCTGTAATAAAATAATAGTAAAAATAATGTTTGCAAAGGAGTACTTAATAAATTTACCTTCTTCTCGTTCCAATAAATTGCTTCTTAATTCTTTTATTTTAATTATACAAACTAAAATGTATGCAATTTTCATTTCTGTGTAGAAATCGTATGCAAAGTGAACGCTCTCCAAAACAGCATTGATATTATGACGTACATGCGCATAACGACAATTTTGTTGTACTCATTTTCTTGTCTTCGGCGCAATCTTTGTATTCTATCATTCTTGGAGCTCGCCTACTCGTTTGTTAGTCTGCTCGAGTCTCAATACTCGCACGCACACAGACAGCGCACTCGTCTGCTACCCAGTAGGCAAAAGCAGGGCTTTGAAGCGCTTCTAGCAGGCCATTGTATGGATTTTTTAGACCATAGATGCCCAAGGTAGTATTATTGGTGAGAGTGACGAAATACTTCTGGTGAGAGTGACACAGAAGTTCTGCAAGTGCAGTTTGTCTCTCCCACTCAACATGCTGATCTCCTATTAGTTGATTGACGATCAAACAAAAGAGCATAAGTATACGTGTGAGTTTAATTTGCTGATATCAGCCACTACTGGGCATCTATGTTTTAGACCTTCCGTACTCATATCCAAGCCCATTAACTTTTTTATATGAAATTTTTTAGGCTTTCCTCTCTCGCGACTTTAAAGAAGCCTGCTAAAAGACCTTTTTGAGAATGCTCTTAATGCCCGTATGACACTACGTTTTTGTTCTGTTTTTTATTGTATTTTTTATTTTAAATACTAACGAAAAACCGACGAAAACTAAATTACAAAAACAATTTGGCAATATGTTAGAGGGAAACACATGGTTTGCGTAAAAAACTGATTTTCAACATTTTGTTTTCGACTGAAAAAAATCTGTTCGAATTCTGTTCAGTTAAAAAGAGTAATTTTCAAAAATTTAAAATATGAAACTTAAGTGGAAAGACGATGACGTTTTATTTTTAATTTGTATTTATAAATTAACACATTCGGTCAAATAAAGAAAAATTAACGAAATACAGACAACTATCAAAAACCCTATTGAAATACGAATTGGCTACTATGTTTTTAATAGGCTAGATTGTTTTTCGTTTGTTTTTACTTCGTGTTTTAGCAGATAGCTTTCTCGTTTACACCACTTCGGATTTCTAATATGGCCTGCTCTTTCGCTCGAAAAACATCATAAAATACACTAAAAAAACAGAAAAAAACGTTGTGTCATACGGGCATTAGAAAGAAAAGCAATATAAATATCACCTTGAAATTAAAAACTAAAACTACTCTCATGTTGCGGTCTGACATCTTATCCACTCGTTTACCGCAGTTGTTAACAAACTTCAGCTTATTTTGTATCATTACAAATGAAAGTAAGGTTTCGGGAGCACGGGTTCGAGACCCAGCTCGGACCAAAAGCATATTATTTTTTTTATTTTTTTAAAAAATCTAAACTTTTTTCCAATTTTTCTGTTGATTTAAAAATTGTTTTAGAATTTTTTTGTAAGATTTCTTCATACAAAAATAATAGACAAGACTTATGCTATGTTCACACTGAGAGCTAAATGCGTATTTACGAACGGCCTTTTACTCGCAGTAGTAGTAACAGGGACAAATATATATAGTAAATGCTTTAAATGCGAATTTAGCTCTCAGTGTGAACATAGCATTAGAATTTTTCCATATAAAAGTTTTCATATAATATGATATGTAATATGTTGGATTTCGGAGACCTGGGTTCGAGACCCAACTCAAATTTTTTTTGTTAATTTTGATTTTTTTAATCGATCAGTTATAATTTTTCGAAATTTTAAAAAATTATTTCATATAAAATAATATGAATACTCCAAACCTTCTAAAGGTAGGCCCTACAGAAGCACTCATCAATACAGCGAGCATGGAATGTATATTGACGCCAATAAGAGCACTAGTAGCATGCTTTATTTTGCGTAACGCTAGCTAAAATGACCACTGGGTAGTTTGTGGTCTGCTCGATACTTGCACGCATACACACACACCAATATCACTGTTACGTGACGATTTCTAGCAAATCACACCATCCGAAAGCAGCGTAAAGGAAACTCGTTCCAAAAACTTTTTAATTGTTAAGAATCTATTACAAAAAAAAATATTTTACAAAATTTTAACATTCCCGAATTTTTTTAAAAGTTTTTGTTTTTTACAAATCAGAAGAGTTACTCGTATAATGACACACTAAATTCCTCCTTGATTTCAGAACGGTAACGCGACGGACCCTTGAAGAAACTCCTTATATCACTATTTTGAATTTGTCAACATCCGAAATTACACACAAACACATTTGACTCAAACTTGTATTCAGCACCTTAAAGCTCTTTACTTATTCAATCGTTTTCACTTGTTCTTCACCCGGTTTGATGCCAAAGTGCAGATCATGTTGCCGCTGATAGGCCCATGACATGTGAGGAGATGTAGAGTAGATGCCTAAAGTGCCATTTTTATCAATGCAAATGGCGCCAGTGGTTGTGTAGAAGCGCTGCTTCATGGCATCCAACACTTTCTCAGTGGCTTGTTGTGCCGTTATGCTACCTTCTTCGAGCTGTGCCAAAATTCGTGATGCCGCATTATAGCGCATGAGTATCTCACATTCACCAGTTGCCGCAACAGCGCCTGCAGCATTATCTGCATAAATACCACCACCCAAAATTGCCGAATTACCAATGCATCCTGGCAGTTTACAAGTGATACCACCTGTTGAAGTAGCAGCTGCTACATTGCCGTCGGCATCAATTGCCACAGCACCTACAGCGCTGGGTTCCCCAAATTCTCTGAACAACGAACTAGTTGTGAGTTCCGCAAAACTCCCAGAACTGTACAAACTTTTGTTGAAATTTTGCAAAGCATTAAGCGCATTATAGGTCACCAGACTGCCTTGGGCATGAAATGGAAGACCAAATTGAACGGCAAAATTCATGGCACCCTCACCGGCCAGAAATTTGTGGGATGTCTGCGTCATAACTTGTCGCGCCAAGACAATCGGATGATTGATGTTCTGAGCACATGCTACACAGCCGGCATCAAGGGTTTTACCATGCATAATCGCTGCATCCATTTCAACCGTGCCATCGCAGGTGAGTGCAGACCCGTAGCCTGCATTAAAATTTGGATCAGTCTCCATGGAGCATATTGCCTCCTGTACGGCTTCAAGAACACAGCCAGATTTTTTAAGGGTTTTGTAGCCAATGAGTGCAGCATTCTGGACGCCGCAAAGCAAGCCGGGTATAGCGTTGTCTGAAATAAACCCAGCACCGCCATGAACCAGCACCAAAGGTTCAATTTCTATCTGTTAAATAGATATTTTATCTAAGAGTATTCCAAGGTGTAGACACGGCAATATTTACGGTAGAAGTTGCCATTAAATTTAAAGAACTGACAAAATTTTGACGCTTTGAATTATATAACGAAGTCACAAAAAATAACATTCCCGTCAAACATTTTCAAAAAATTTGTCCAAAAACTACCCAAAAGTTTACCGTTCATAAACAAATTGCTAACAAAGTAATAAATATTAACAATTAGGTTACAAATTCTGTAAATGTACATCTAAGGATTAGTAACATGTGTCCTTGGTGAAGATACACTTGTTAACATTATGTTTACATACACAATTTTCATAATTGGAAAATGTTACCACAATGTGATAAGAAAAAAATGAGCCTTTTTTGTTAACAAGCACATATTACCACATTGTGTTAATCGCATATGTACCGAAAAGTTTTAGGTAAATATATGGAGACATTTTACCATATTATGCGACGCAATTAAATGTTAATATGTTACCATGGGTAATTTTATTCATAAAAAGAGAACTTTCGGAAAATTTACTAACCCTAAAGAAAATTTGTGAAATTAAGGACCATTTTGTTCACAGAGAGATAAATTTATCCCCGAGTTAATTCCATGATTTTTCCAGTTTTTTATTAGTTCACAGTGAGTTAAGCATTTAACTCTTCAAGCTGGAGATAAAAATGGTGGCGAGATAGCTTGACCCCAGAAATATTTAACTCGTGAAAATTGGTGAGTTAAGATTTTTAATTCGCTCTCATCGCTCTCATTTTAATATTTTTCATTTACTTGGGCTGTGTGTCGAAAGGAAACTTTTCAGTCGTGGTAGGATAGAAAATATCAAGTTGAATAAAATTTGTGTGTGCTGAAATAAATTTGTCTTTTTTGCTGTGTCAAATGGACGATGAAATTTTGACAATTACAAATTTTGGCGTTTCACATTTCGGTCGTATTTTGGCGCATATATTTTATTTAATTTGCATTTTATTCAATTTGCGACATATTTAATTCGAGTGCTTGTACTTGCAACTTATTTCGTAAACTTGTAATATTGTAAACTTTAAAAGAATTAAATAATAATAATAAAAAAACGAAAGTGCTTGAGTTTGTGTGTGCGTGAGTGTGAGCCAACTATCTCCCGGTGCATCAGCAAAGTACAGCAAAGTTAAATTGGCTTTCTTTGCTGGCGAACGTCCTCCAAATGCAATCACCAGCAAGTGCAGTGCAAAATTTGTTGCTAGCCAACATCTTCCAAGTGCCATCACCAGCAGCACAAGCAAGTGGAGCGCAAATTTCCTGATTCTTTTATACTCCGATTCTTTATAAATTAAAAGCGGAGAATTTGCGCTTCATTTGCTTGTGCTGCTGGTGATGGCACTTGGATGAAGTTGGCTAGCAAGAAATTTTGCACTGTTCTTGCTTGTGCTGCTGGTGGTGGCACTTGGAGGATGTTGGCTAGCAAGAAATTTTGCACTGCAGTTGCTTGTGCTGCTGGTGGGGGCACTTGAAGGACGTTCGCCAGCAAAGAAAGCCAATTTAGCTTTGCTGGACTTGCTGATGCACCGGGAGATCGTTGGCCCACACACACGCAAACACAAACTCAAGCACTTTAACCTTTTTTATTTTTATTATTTTGTTATTTTTTAAGTTTACAATATAACAAGTTTACGAAATGAGTTGCAAGTACAAGCATTTTTGAGTGTGTCAAAAATTCGCTTTCGATTGTCAAAATTTGTAGTAGCCCCTGGGGCTAGCACAAATTTTGACAATTATATTCACCTCACAAATGCCAACTGTCAAAATTTGATCATCCGACGGAAAAGTTTCCGATTTACACACAGCCTTGGTGTCAAAATATTGAAAATACAGATTTTTAAAGATAGGGAAACAGTTACTGATTTTGAATCTGGTGTCAGAATTTTAAAATTCAAGATGTTGGATAAGGTTGCCACCTTAATTTTTTATTTTTACGAATTCGGGACTGGCGCGAACTAAGGGGTAAAAATGGGTCGCTGAATCCGAATCCGTTGTCAGAATTTCAAAGTCGAAAATTTTTCTACACATAGGGTTGCCACCTAAAAATGTTTTATTTTAAGAATTTTTAACATGAGGAAACAGTATTGGGGGGTTACTAATTTCGAATCTGAGCTCAAAATTTTTAAATTCAAGATGGTGGATAGGGTTGCCACCTTAATTTTTTAAATTTTTACGAATTCGGGGCTGCCAAAAATTTGGTACACCAAAAATGAGTCGCTGAATCCGAATAGGTGGCCAGAATTTCAAAATGATAAAGTTTTGAAATAATAGGGTTGCTTCCTAATAATATGTATTTTTTAGAATTTTCAACATAATTTAACAGTGTTAGGGAGTCACTGATTTCAAATCTGAAGTCAGAAAATTTAAAATTCACCTTAAATTTTTTATTTTTATGAATTCGAGGCTGGTGCGAACTAAAATGTAAAAATGGGTCGCTGAATCCAAATCCGTGGTCAAAATTTCAAAATGATAAAATTTTATAATAATAGGGCTGCCACCTAATAATATGTATTTTCAAAAGTAAAAGCTACCCTATTATTTCAAAATTTTATAATTTTTAAATTCTGACCACGGATTCAAGTTCAGCGACCAATTTTTGGCATACCATTTTTTTGGCAACCCTATCCTCAATTTTGAATTTTAAAATTCTGACTTCAGATTCGAAATCAGTGACTCCCTAACACTGTTAAATAATGTTTAAAATTCTTAAAAATACATATTATTAGGTGGCAACCCTATTATATCAAAACTTTATAATTTTGAATTTCTGACCATGAATTCGTATTCAGCGACCCATTTTTGGTATACCATTTTTTTCCAGCCCCGAATTCACAAAAATACCTAGTGTTTCTCCCAGAGTTGAATTCGCTGAAGAAATTAGGTAGCAACTCTATCCGTTATCTTGAATTTTAAAATTCTGACACCAGATTAGAAAGAAGTAACCTCCAATACTGTTTCTTCATGTTTAAAATTCTTAAAAAAATGTTTAGTTGGCAGCCTTGTGTGGAAAAATTTTAGAATTTTGAAATTCTGACATCAGATGCAAAATCAGCGATCCATTTTTACCTAGTGTTCACTCCAACCCCCAAATTCGCAAAAATAAACCAAAAATCCCCACACATTTTTTAATTAATGAGCAACACTCTAACATTCCAATGGAAATCGATATAAACTGAGAGCGAATTTATGCTCTAAGCATAAAGCCGGGGTAAAATGTGAACAAAACCACTTTTTTATCTCCCGATTTATACGCTTGGTATAAAATTAACCTAGAGATAGTTATCCCCGAATTAAATCATATTTATGCCCTTTGTGAACAAAATGGCCCTAAAAGGTAAATAATAAGGTCATAGTAGGTAAATGAAATATTAGTGTTTTTCTTTTCTCGCAATCACTTGTGTAATGCTCTTCATAAAACATTTTGTGGCATAACGAACCTCCTTGTTTGAGAGAATAGCCTGCAGCCTATTAATAAGCTCTTGTAGGCCAGTGAGACTCACAAAATCTTTTTTCATTTTATCTGTAAATAAAAACCAGTTAAAAAATTGGTGTATTTATTAATTATATTTAGATCAAATTAAGGATTTGACAGATAGCCAGACAGCCAGGCAGCTAGCTTGAGCCCATGGCAGAATAACCAGGTAGGCTCACTAGAAACATGCTCTCTACGACAAATAAAACAATAACAAATGCGTAGCTATAATGTCAAAATATATTTTGTCAATTCAAAGCAGCCGTACATAGCGACACAAACAAATTGGTTACTGAACATTCTAACTAGTAGTCAAATGAAAATTTTATTAAAATTTAATTTTTATTTGCTTTGTTTACAGCCAAAATACAATTAATTCTGTAATATAACTATAAACACAGCTCATTTTATTAAATTTGTAATGATTTTAATAATATTTCTTATATTTTCACACAAAAAATCTGGGTACTCGCTTTATTTATACGGTTACGAGTAAATTATACATCCATATGGCTGAACAAATAAAAATAAATTGTCAATAGTGACATTATAGCTACGCCAATGTTTTGCTCTCTCGTTTTTTGCTCTCCGAATTGCATCTACCTGGTTATTCTGCCATGCTTGAGCCTATTATGTTTGAGCCTTTAACCTGACTTATGAGTGATATTAATTACTTGCATGAAATAATGTTGCTCATACGCCTTGATGAAATAATAAATACCTGCTTGTAAAAATTTGTCCGTGATGACATTGTAATGCAGAGCTGTCGGCGGGAAAAAATCTTGTTTGTGCTCACGTTTTGTTCGTGCTCACATTATTTTATTTTCATTACTTAAACAACAGTTTGACTTTATTCGTCTGTGTAGCAACATCGTGTTTTCTAACAGGAAGTTTTGTGCTTGTGAAAATTGTTAATTTTTATGTCCCCAACGTCAGCACTTTATTTTGTTGTTGTGCAAGCAAACAATTCAAAAAGCTTGAAAACAAAAACGAACTGCTGACCCAAAGTTTTCCAAGAGAGGCCTTTTAAAGCAATTCAAAGTAAGCTAAATTGGAGTGCTTTTTTGCTATGACATACAATGTTAAAATTACAATGGTGTGTCATACGTCGGGTCAGCCATTAAAGCTTTCAGCTGACTTGTCAGTACTCAAAAAAGCCTTTCGGAGTGCTTTTTTCCCGCTGGCTTTGAACCAGAACAAAGTTTTATGTATAAAATAACTAAGTGTAACTAAGCATTAATTCTGAAATACTCTATAAAAGGTAATAAATTTGTTCATTAAATTGTAAAAATTATTGTTAAAATAATTTGTGGTATCAATAGCTTTTTTGCTTGTTTTTCGTGTGTTCTCTCTCCTTTTCGTTGTGTTTTTGCGTAGAGAGAATTTTCGTTCAATTTTTGTATGTTCTCTCAAATTTTGTACCCCGCTTGTAAAAATTTGTTGGTGATGATATAGTAATGCAGAACTGTAAGCGGTAACAAAATCTTGATTGTTCTCCCATTATTTTCTTTTCATTGTTCAAACAACAGTTTGACTTTATTTGCCTGTGATGCAACATCGTGTTTTCTAACAGTAAGTTTTGCAGTAAAATGCGTTTGTGAAAAGTACAAATCTTAATGTTTAAACCAGAACAAAGTTTTATGTGTGTTTAATTATTTTAAAGTATTATTAAACATTCAATTTAAAGTGCTAGATAAAAGGTAATAAATTCGTTCATTAAATTGTAAAAATTATTGTATAAATAACACTGTGCGGCACGAAAATCTGTATTTAATAATTTCAACGTTTTTCACTTAATTTTAATATGAGGAATCTCGTGGTGACATCCGTAGCCATCCATGTCCTATATCTTAAAAGGGAAAATTTTGTTCTAAAATGTTCGGTAAAGTGGTAAAACAAATGTCAGAACGAGATTCATTAAACCAAAATTAAGTGAAAAACGTTTAAATTATCAAATACAGAGAAAAAAGATACGAAAAAGCGCACAGTGTAATTTGTGGCGTCATTTGCTTTTGTTTGCTTCTTTTTGTTGTGTTCTCTTTCGCTTTCGATGTGTTTTTGGCGAAGAGAAGATTTTCGTTCAATTTATTTGCGCTCTCTCCAATTTTTAGCGTAATTTTACTGTTCTCTCCTTCCTTGTGCATACCTACTCCCATTGTCACTTACTGTGTAAGGTTAATGTTGCCAGTGTTAAACCGCAACAAATGTAATTGAGAATTGTAAACAGACTTCGGAGGCCCCGCAGCTACATTGTATTTAGGCAATAATTTGTTACGTCATGTGTTCATTTACCACTGGGATATTTTCACCCGCTTGTAAAAATTTGTCGGTGATGACATTGTAGTGCAGAGTTGTATGCAGAAACAATATCTTGTTTTTGCTAACTTCTTATTTGTGCTCACACTAGTTTCTTTTCATCGTTCAAACAGGGTTTGTCTTTATTCGTCTGTGTTGCAACATCGTATTTCTTAACAGAATGTTTTGCAGTGAAGTGTGTTTGTGAAAGCTATTAATTTTTATGTATAAAATAAACAAGTGTTATTTAACATTTATTCTCAAATGCTCTATAAAAGATAATAATTTCATTCATTAAGTTGTAAAATGTATTGCCAAAATAGTTTGTGGCGTCATTTGCTTTTGTTTGCTTCTTTTCGCTGTGTTCCCTTTTGTTTTCATGTGTGTTCTTAGAGTAGAGAAGATTTTCGTTAAATTTTATTTTTTTTTCTCTCAAATTCTGTGCGCCATTTTTTGCTCTCTCCTATCTTGTCCTTGTCCTACCTACCCCCATCGTCGCTTACTGTGTAAGGTAGATATCATCAGTGTTTTAGCGGCCATGTCCAATATGTCCAGTATACAGGTGTTAGAGGCCTCGCAGCTACATTGTATTTAAGAAATAATTGGTTACATCATGTGTCCATTTACCACTGGGACGTAATTTTTTGTTCTCTCTTAGTTTGTGCATACCTACTCCTATCGTCGCTTACTGTGTAAGGTAGATGTCATCAGTGTTTTATCTGCCCTTTCCGAACAAATGTAATTCAGAATTGTATTCAGAGGTGTTGGAGGCCTCGCAGCTACATTGTTTTTAAGAAATAATTGGTTACCTCATGTGTTCATTTACCACTGGGTATAAATAATGGATTAATAATAACAAAAATCTGTACAGTACAATTCGAAAATAATCTTAAGTACATAATTATGTAACAACTTACGAACAAGTGATCATTATGTGAAGGTTTTTCTTATATCATGCAAAAATAATTCATGTATGTACATTAGGGCTTTCAATCCCGAAGCGTTTTAGTAAGTCCCAGAATTTCGGGATTTGAAATTCGTGATCGCGGGATTTTGATTTCTAAAATAGAAATCCCAACGTAATCGTTATTTAAGCTTAAAATATTAAAAACCACTTAGAAGTTTAAAAGACAACACCAAGACGAAATCATAATTACTAATGCAGACAAAGAGTACAAAACAATTGTAATATAAAAAGAACAATATAAGGGGAAAAAATTCAACAAGAATTGGTAGATAAAGTCGAATTCTGAAATCCTATTTTGTATTTTTTAGGGAAAACACTTGTAAATTTTATTATTGAAAAAATATACATCACCTGATTAAACCAGATCGAAAAAAGAATTAAATGAGAAAAGAACGATTATGGTATGATGATTTTTTTAATAAAAATCATAACCTTGACGCCCTTTAATTAACCGTAATCCTACGTTGGTAAAAAATAGCGAAGCAAAAATTCTTTTCAATTCTATGGTGTACTTCGGCAGACTCGTTGAACTCCAAGGAATAGCCGAAAATAAGAAGCAACTCAACAAACAGCACACCCTCCTAAGTAAAAAAGTCATATCTCCATTTGAGTAGTTTTGAGATATTTAGCTTTTACGTTTTTTTCTTTCTAAGAAACACACTAGAAGTGACCACTTTACTTAAATTTTTCAGTAATTTGAAGTTTAAAATGGGTAATCTTAGCTAACCACAAAAATTTAGAAACTCATTCACAGTTGCGAATCTGCCTTTTTCTACATTTTGGAATTTTGGCGTTTGTGACTCTCTTTCTTAGGACGGCAGGCAAGCCTTGGTAGGCTTCAAAGTAGGTGCCGCCTTAATGTAATTCAAAGTAGTTTATCCACTACATGTTTTTAAATTACTTGTTTAGAAAAACAAGTTAGTTTATTCCTATCACCAGAGGACCTGATTCAAAACATAGCTAAGGTAAATTTCAAATAAAGAAAATTCTATTGTAAATTAAATCCATACGCACAAATTGCCATTTGATTTAATTTGAACTTGAAAATTTTAGCACTTGATTACGATGGTGTAGTTAAATTTACGACGCCTTTGTGTAAGACTTTGCAATACAATTTTTCAATTTCCAGTTATTTTTATTCCAAGTTCCAAATTAAGTTAATAAATTCATTTTTAAAATAAATATGTTAGTTTTTTCATTTTAAGTAAAATTACACTCGTAATGATTACGAGAGTATCGTAAGCACCTACATATATTCAAAATACAACATCTTAATCTTGGGTTAGTAAGATAATCTCTTTTCTCTTTTATGTAATATATTTCAATATACCATACATTTACATTTACGAATTAATTTTTTTTTAAATTCATCTCAATATTACTAAGTTTGTGCACGCGATCTTCGGCATGGTCAATGCCATAATGAAGCTCATCTCCACGTTGATAGGCCCATGCCATGCGAGGTGATGTAAAATAGATGCCCAACGTACCATTACTATCAATGCTTATGACACCAGCTGTCTGGTTAAAGCGATCCGTCATATCATCAAGCACTTTTTCAGTGGCCTTTTGTGCCGTCATTCCTGATCTTTCGATGAGCGCCAAAATACGAGATGCAACGTTGTAGCGCATAATTGTTTCGCCATGACCGGTTGCCGAAACTGCACCCATAGCATTATCAGCATATGTGCCGCCACCTAGTATAGGCGAATCGCCAATACGTCCTGCCATCTTACCCGTAAGTCCACCAGTAGAAGTGGCAGCTGCAACATTGCCGTGGCCATCGATCGCCACCGCACCCACAGTCCCCGACTGACCGTATTCACTTAAAAAGGGATTAACTTGATGGTTTTCGCAAGGGTTGTTTTTGCAAGCCTTTTTATAATCTTCTAAGGCCTTAAGGGAATTTGCAGTAATCAACGAACCCGCAGGCAGTAGCGGAAAACCTGATTTGACAGCGAAGTCCATGGCTCCCTCGCCGGCCAAGTACTTGTGACGTGTCTGTTCCATGATTCTGCGTGCCAAGAGAATCGGATGAATAATATTTCTGGCCAATGAAACACAGCCGGCATCTAAGGTGGCGCCGTGCATGATTGATGCGTCCATTTCAACGGTACCATCCCAGGTGAGCACGCTTCCATAACCTGCATTGAAATTTGGATCGATCTCCATAGAGTTTACCGCTACCTGTACAGCGTCCAGGACGTTGTCAGTTTTAAGTAGGGTATCGTAACCGATACGTGCGGCCAGCTTTGTGCCTTCATGCTTGGCTGGTACAGAGCCATCGGCCACTTCACCAGCGCCACCATGAACGAGAACCACAGCCTCAATTTTCCTTAGCTATGTTTTTTATTTTGAGAAAAAAGAGAAAAATTAGTAAGAAAAGAGTTTGTTTTTTGGTTGTAGTAAATTATGTATATATGTTTTCATTCATAAATATATATTATAATTTAGATTTAAAATATATTTATTTATAAAAGTAATTTTTAGTTACAGCACAAGAACACATTAAATTTAAAATATGAAAGAATATCTAAATTTTGAAATAAAACAATTGAAAGTAATATAACCAAAATTCAAAATAACGACAATTTCATAAAAGTGTTGTATAATATTTGTTCGAAATATAACTCAATACTACTTTTTTGTGTAACGTTTATATAGTGGTAATACTATTTCTCTAAAAATATGACTAAATATTTTGAAATCATGGAAAAATGCACTCCTTGTCAACAGAATAGATTCACTTTTTGTGCCTGCCTCAACTAAACTCGTCTTATTTATGCTATATTACAAAAATCCAAATTTTTTTTTCTATAAACTTCATTTGATGGCACTTAAATTGAGAGAAGAAATCAAGTTCAAATGTTGACCGTTATTGTTAAAAACTAAATAAAACTAATGCTTGTTCTAAAACTAATGTTCAATAGAATAGGTTCAGTAGCAATAAATTTTTAATTTATATTATATGTATTATATTTTTTTTTAAAATGAGAACTTTATTTTAAGAAAAATATTTTAAAAACCTTATTTTCAAAAAGATGTTTAAACAAATTTTTTATCTTAACTTTTTGTATTAACTGCATGTTTATGTAAAACGAAAAGAAGGCTGAGCATGCTGCAAGACACGGCAAGCAATACATTTTTCCATATCAAAAAATATTGTTGCTCGTTTCTTTCACGACGTTCAGCCTTCTTTTCGTTTTATATAAACATGCAATAAGACAGTATTCTAGTGTAGAGCAGAGATCTGCAACGAATCACATTTTTGAAGCAATGAGCCACTTACTCAAAAATGGGTATGAATAAGTATAAGTATTTACCAAAGTAGTACCATAGTAGAATTAGAGAAGGTGCATTTCGGAGAGACACTGCCGGAACTGTCAAAACGAAGTTGACAGCCCATACAAAATCTGAAAATGCTTGAGTTTGACAATTCTGGCTATGAGACAAAGAGAGCAGTCTGAAATGCATATACCTTCACTAGTTCTACCATGAGTAGTACTCATATATAATTGAAGTAGTACTCATATAAAAAAAGACAGTGAATCAAATAAGTATAGAATGAATTAAATATTATGGGTTGCCACCTAATAATATGTATTTTTAAGAATTTTAAACGTAATTTAGCAGTGTTAGGGGGTCGCTTATTTCGAATCTGAAGTCAGAATTTTAAAATTTAATATGGTTAATAGAGTTGTCATCTTAATTTTTTATTTTTACGAATTCGGTGCTTGCTCGAACACTAGGTAAAAATGGGTTGCTGAATCCGAATCCGTTAACAGAATTTAAAAATTGTCATTTTTTATATTAGGGCTGCCACCTAATAATATGTATTTTTCAGAGTTTTAAGCATCATTTTACAGTGTTAGGGGGTCGCTGATATATAATAATTATGTTGTGGATTGGTGTCAATGCGGTGTGAGATTCGGTCAAAAATATCTCCCTTAGCATGCGGCAAGTATTTCAAGAATAACGAAACTCTAATTCTTAATTTTTGCGGATTATATGGATTTTGACTTCCTCAACCCAAATCTAACAATTTTCAGGCCACTCCTAATTGGTTTAGAAGTTATATACCTCCAAAATTGAAAAGTGGCCTAAGAATCTTGTTTGTTTTTTCCAGTTTTCCAACAAAACAAAAGTATTGTTTAATTTTTTTTTTTTTTTTAGTTATGTAGTGGTTTTTGGCCAGTAATTTTTAATTGCAATTTTTAATATAAAAAATATAAAAATTCAATTTTTTCCCGACGTTTCGTCACTTGTTTGGCGACATCTTCAGGGGAGTTTTTATTTATTTTTTTTTTACATTAAACTTGACTTTAAAATTTTGAAATTACAAACACAAAACGTTACATTTCATTAACTTTTCAACAAACAAATTACTTATTTTAACAATTATTTACTAAACTAGCTTTCATAGCCTAAATAGCTTTCATTCGTCAATTGCTACTGCCTTTAATATTGTTTAATATTGGCAAATTTTTGTAATCTTATTTGAAAAGTTGAAAACTTGGTGGCTCAAAAGTAATTAATGCAATTTCATTTAAAAATAAATGAGACCTCACATTATTTAATTTTCTTAACAACTAAGAATATTTGCTTTCGCAAAAAATTATTGAAATCTATTACATGGCAAAAATATAAAATGAAATTTGGAAATATTTCGAGCATGACACGAAAAAGATTTTTACCCCACCTTTAAAATATATTGAATTTTCCTATGTGTAATTAGTATAAAAAAACTCAGAAAATAGAATTATATAGGCTACACTTTCTTTATGCTCATTCTAGACCCTTTTTTGTCTTTGATCCCCCCTAGAAGAAATCCTGCGGACGCCCATGCGGCTGCAGTATTGCAGCAGTACAAATGCATGTTCAATGAAGAAATCGTTTCGTCAGCTGCGCAAGGTTGCCAGTAATGTGGGAAAAACCCATTCGTGGTAATTTTTAATTGGTCTTGGGAATTTTTTTTTGGGAATTCCCTTTGTATATTTTTATCCAGCGTGGTATATTTTAACTGTCATGGGAATTCAGCGTGGTATTTTTTAATGGCATGGGAATTCGGGAATTTTTTCTTGAAAATTCTTTTTTCACTTTTATTAAGCATAAGTTTGATGATGCATCTGGTAAATGGTACATTTAAAAAGTGTAAACTTTACAAAAATTTTTTTAAAATGCCAAAAATAAGAAAACTATAATTACTATAGAAACAATAGGGGTATTCACGGGTTGATGCGAAACGCAGTTGCGACGATGCGGAAATGCATGATTGCGAACTTTCACATCATTCCAACAACAAACACATTGAAAGCA
The DNA here is from genome assembly GCA_963920525.1 of Dichetophora obliterata. Taxonomy (NCBI): domain Eukaryota; kingdom Metazoa; phylum Arthropoda; class Insecta; order Diptera; family Sciomyzidae; genus Dichetophora; species Dichetophora obliterata. The sequence continues at coordinate 30,427,471 of OY986439.1, read as the reverse complement.
ATTTCGCAAATCTTCTCGAATTACGCACTACTCAAACCAATTGCGAGAACGCACAAGCAGTGATGCTAAACAGATGATTCATGTTTTGGTTGTTTTCAAACATAGTTGCCACCTGGGTAAAACTTTAAAGAGGTTAAGTTTGTACGTAGATTTTAATACCTTTTTATGATTTTGAAATAAAGTGGCAATATATTTACTGTTCATTCAACATTTAATTTTATTGCATAATTAAGTATTCACGCGTTAGCGCGCAAAATATCTTGCATTTTCACACTCTTGCAATTCGCAACAACCCGTGAATACCCCTAATAATAACAAATATTTGCAAGTTTACTTATCGAATCTATTGGTTTTCAATTATCTTTTAAAATGGAATGACAGTTGCCATTATACTCTCTGCTTGCACCGCATTGTCGTAGTGGGCCGAATAAACGACACAAATTATTTGCGTAAATCGGAGCTTGTGCACTTCTGTTGTGCCGTCTGTGGCCGATTTGTGTGGTTTGGGCAACTGGTTGCGTTAAAATCAAAATGATTTTGATATTTACACAAACTTTTCCCTCTCTGATTTGCGCAAATAATTTGCGTCGTTTATCCGGCTCATAAGCTGCGCATGTAAAATTCCTTAAATTTTTGTTGCTACAAAATACGCTTCAGTTAACACGGTGTCCACACTTGCAATATTTTAGTGCATGCAAACTGTCAAATTGAATTTCATGAGCAATATCGCAAGTGTAGGCTGCTCATATCATGAAATTGCTCATATTATGAAATTTATCTCTTGAAATATTTCTTGAGATATATTTCATGAGATGAGCTGTCACTTTTCAGTAGGATATGTAAGTGTATGTATTTTTAAGAACCTTTCAAGCAAAAAATATTGCAAAAGCATTAAAAAAGTGAAAAACATGAAATGGCATGACGAATGGAAGAAATTATGACTTTAACAAAGTTTTACAGGCACATCCAAAATGAAAATTTGGATGCAATCAAATATTGTAAGTGTAGACACTGTGTAATATATCGCTATTACGCTATTAACAACACCGTTAATAGCCCTTCCTTGAATACTACTATTATTTCCTTGTGGTATTTCTAATATTTTTTTAATTTTTTATGCTTAAGGGATTTACTGTGGGAATTCTTAATGCGTATGGGGTTTTTAATGGGATTTTTAATGCATATGGGATTTTTGGTGATATTTTCGTGGAATGATCGTGGATTTTTTGTTGGTATTTCTTAATTGTGGTGGAAATTTTTATGTTAGTCCTATACCGTGTAAATTTTGGTGGTATTTGATTTGTGTTACTGTGGGAAAAAAAAGAATTTGCATGGGAATTGTTCCGAATTTTGACCTGGCAACCTTGCCGCTGCGTCAAATAACAAATTAATTAAAAACTCTATTATCTTCCAAATGTTCGGATGTTTTATAAAACTATGTTACTGCGCATTGTCACAGCATCGCAAGATAGTTGCAGTGCATGTGCAGAGCAGAAAAGCAGTGGAGAAAGCGCAATATTACACTACGCCAAACAAAACCATAATTACAAATTGGACACAGTTTTTCAAATTTTTTTTTAATGGAAATATAAAAAAATACTTTCTTACATCAAATTTTGTCTAAAGTTTTTAGAATAAATTTTATAAAGGGAGTGTAGAACATACATACATATATACCGGTCAAACACATTTACCGCCCCTTTTGCCTCGCCGTAGTCGGATAAAAAGTTAAATGCTTGCAATAAATATAAAAAGTGATAAACAAAACCACCAAAACAAAAGTGAGCGTATTCTGCTGTCACTGAGTGTATATTTTTTTATGTCAATGAATTGAAAAAAAAGGTTCAGGCAAATAACGGCCAATAAAATAACGCCCAAAATAAAAAATGAAATAAAGACCTAAAAATTTTCCATACAAATTTTGGGCTTTATTTCATTGAAATTGGGCTTTACTTAAATTTTCTATTATTTCAAAATGAAATAATTTTTTTTAATATTCTGAAACTTAGGAATTAATTTTTCATTTCCGTTTACGTTTTATTCCGTTTAGGTTTTATTTCATAATGTGCATACTCCTAAATGTCAGGTTTTATTTCTTCTTTTCGTTAGGTCTTATTTCACCAGGAATTAGGAGTTATTTCATCTTTCAACGTTAGGACTTATATCATTTACTGTTAAGAGTTCTTTCATTAGGAGTTATTTCGCGGAGCCAGTAAATTTTCTCAATTTTTTTCCAAAAAGGTTTTGGGTTTTATTTTATTTTCGGTTTGGGCGTTATTTCATTTTTTATTTTGGGCGCTATTTCATTTTTGTAAGTCCAAAATATTTTGAGTCTTGATTCATTTTCAGTTTTGGCGTTATTTCATTTTTTTGGGCTTTATTCTTTTTTTATTTTGGGCGTTATTTCATTTTTTTATGCCCAAAATGTTTTGGGCTTTATTTCATTTTTTATTTTGGGAGTTATTTACCTGAACCGAAAAAAATCTTCTTGTTTTATAAATCTTACTCACCCAAACTGCTCTAAAGCAGCAAAGCAAAAGATATCCATTCAAAAGTAACTGCAATGTTAAGTAATGTAAAAACAGTTATAATTATACAATACATTAAGCTTTTATATATGTTTTAGGATGTTACACTTTAAAATTTTCGTACAATTAAATACACTACGTCCAAAACTTTAATACTTTGATAAGTATAAACATTTTTTTAATGTGGACACTTTGAAACGCTTTTGCTTAAACGTTCGATGAAAATATCTCCACTAAAGAAATGTCATAGAAAAAATTTTATTATTTGAATATTTGTTCGTTTATGGGACCTCGTATTTTGTCTATAGCTAAAATTTGTTATAGGTTTTGTGGTCTTATCGTACACTAACAGAACTCTTCATTTTAGCTGCACTGCTATGCTGCACCTTGATGCGATACTGACTACTGTATTTATTGGAGCATTTATTAAAAGATTGACTAAACGTCTTATTGAAATTTTTCCACTACCTTATCTTATTTAGAATGCAATACAAGTATGCAGTTTCTTTGCTGCGTTGGGTCGTTGTCTCTTGGCTTTTGGCCATTTCACATACAATAAATAAAGTAATTCTTGTTGATTAAAGGTAAATATCGTTGTGTTGTGATAGAAATTTTAAATATCTAATAACACTGTGCAACCATCTGAGTGTCAGTTGAAATAAACTTTAATATGTCAATGCTTTCATATTGGAAATGGCCCATGGAATATTTTGATTTCCATGGATTTTAGCTGGGTTAGCTCAATTAAGCAATTTTTTACAGTTAATTTTCATATACTCAAGAGTGGATCATAAATCTATAATTTCTTCACAAATATGTTCGGTAGGGGTTATCTATGAAATTAGATGATTTTTAAAATTTTTTAGTTTAAGTTTGATGACTTTTTGACAAACGAGTTCCACTAAGGTTAGCTATGGAACTTTTTAGGTCATTTGTGACATTTTTTTTGTGAACTCCTGTACAAAAATTTTAGATTTTTTCGCAAAAAAGTTCCACTTGGATTTGAAAAAATGAAATTTGTTTTTTGGGCTCTGTGGACTTCTTGGACAAAAATTTAATTTGGTTCCACTTGTAGTTTCTATAGAACTTATTGGGTCATTGACGCTTTTTGAGTTTTGTGAACGTCTTAGGTTGCAAGCAGAGTGAATGCCGAAGTGGACAGGCAGGCAGACAGGCGCTGGAAAACTAGGTGAACAAGCGAGAGAAAAGTTAGATTGGCTTTATTTCTATCTCGTTTCTTCGCAAGTTACTGCCTGAGTCTATCTGCCAGCCTGTCTGAATCGGCGTTCACTCTGTTCGCAACCTTAGACAAAATCTATCATTCTTAAAATCCAAAGTCTAACCAAAAGGAACTCGTTCGTGGACGAGAGTGATAATATATTTTTAAGGGTACGCGGCCGCGATCTCGTAGGGTTCTTTTAATACCCAGTTAAATCGTTCGCACACCAAGGTACGAGAGCATATTTTGTACTGTACTCTGGTTTATAAACAGAATTTTTAAAACTTTTTTTTTAAATAATATTTTATAGAAATGCCGAAATGTTGAAGTAATTATGTTAGAGCTTTGTCAAAACTCATTCCATTATCGTATTAACTAACCTTTCCCATTCCTAGTTCTTAATAGTTTTGTTAAAATTTTTATAATACAAAAAGTATTGGATCGTGTTTTTCTCAAAATATATTTTCAGTACAGGGAAATTTTAAGAATTTAATTTTAATAACCAAAAAAATTTATGATTTTGAGTTTTCTTTTACATTTACAGCCCTATTCTGGCCACTTGACAATAGTCAACCAGTATTTTTATTTTTTTTTTTTTTTGTTTTTGTTCTAATTTTTGTATTTCAAAACAAAATTTTAAGCCCAAAAATAATAAATTTTGATAAAAATTTTCAACTACTTTTCAGATAGTGCCAATTTCATTAAAAATTTTGTTTTTCAGCTTCAAATTTAGTTTTGAAATAAAAATATTACAACAAACACAGAGAAATTTTAAAAATACTCGTTGATTTTTGTCAAGTTGCCAGAATAGGGCTGTTAATGTGCGATCTAGAAAAAATGCGTAATTTTTTAAATTGTTTAAAGAAAGAAAATTTATTCAAAAGACCTATCAGTGCGTCATATGAAAAACTTTGTTCAATTTTTGTAAAAATAGAGTTAGGGATTTTTATTTTATAATTTAAGTTATTTAAAGTTTTTACACTTTTATTTTGAAGACTTGAAAAATTATTAGTTAGAAAATTGTAAAATATTTGTACAATATTTGCACTTTTGTAAGAAAATGTCAGAGGATAGTACAAAAATTGTTTTACTACTCGAAACCTTGTGAACTTACATGCGCGTAAACTATCTGTCAAAATTTGTATGGGCGTGAGTTTACATCATTTCCGAGTTAATGAAGGTTTTTAAAAGGTTTAAAATTTAAAAAAGTCATAATGTTGTCGTAGCCGCAGCCGCCATTTTGTCGACATTTACGCTTTATCGCTCATCAAAAGTTTAAATGCTATACATGTTTACATGTTTACATGTTTACATGCTTAGATGAGAACCCTTATTATATTAAAAAACTGTCAAAAATGCTGATACCAAATTTAGAGTCGACTTTTATTTTGACTATGATAATGGGCCATTAACTTTAGAAAATTTCTTACTTTTTCCCTATCTGAATCTATAATACCTTAATATTTTTTTTTTATTTCATATGACGATATGTTTTTAGTATTATTATGATTAATAATATATGTAAATGAATTTGTTTCCTTTTATTTTGTTAAGTTATTATTTAAAAGATATGATCTCAAAAGTTTCATCACTTTTTTGGGCGATTGCACATAATGAGCAAACGCCCAAATTTTTTTGGCGATTATTCATTTCACAATTTTGGAGTTTGGCGAATATTCGCACAGACAGCCGTATTAGTCTGTGCGAATATTCGCCCAAGTTACAACTAATATGGCTGTCTGTGCGAATAATCGCCCCAAAAAGAAACGCTGAAATTTTTGGGCGATTGTTCCTTTTGAGTACATAGTGAATGTTCGCCCAAATTTTGAAGAATGAAAAATGATTTGTAGTTTTTAAAATTCCGTACAAGGGCAAATTTTTTAAGGTGATTGTTCATTTTGGGATTAAGCAATTGCAACTTGGGCGAATATTCCCACAGACTAATTCGGCTGTGCGAATCGCCGAATTAACAATAATTCATTTCACGATTTGGGCGAATATTAGCAGTTTTGGGCAATTTTACATAATGTTCATAGTTCATCACTTTTTTGGGCGATTGTACATTATGAACAAACACCTAATTTTTTTGGTGATTGTTTTTTTTTGGGTTTGGGCGACTGTAACTAGGGCGATTATTCGCACAGCCCTTATTGCTGAAGCCAGTGCGCTAAAGTAGCGCTACTATAATAGTTCACAACAGTTGTGAGACATGCTGCCACTGAAAATGTTAAATTTTTACACTGGCATCCCTGGGTTTTGTGTGCAGGAATACCATTTTGACATGTCTTTACGTTTTTAGAACTACGTAGTAAAACTCATCAGCAGTTTTGCTTTTATACATTCTTCTCGCCTGCTTTGTTGTGCTTCACATTCTTAATATTCTTCTATTATCTATTATTAACTTCTCAGCAAATTATTCGTGTATATTTCTTATCCTTCACCTAGTAAAGCAAGAAAAAACCAAGTTAAGAAAATAGATGATAAAAACTGGCTGCGGAAAATTGCACTTGAAAATTTTTAACAAAGAGTAAATACTGGAATTAAGCGATAAAGGTGAATGGAAAGTAAATTAGATCAAGTATTAATTGCGTTGCAAATGTTTTTTGCTTTACACATAAAATTAATTAAATAATTAAAATAGAAAAAAATTCGATAATTCACTGCGGTGTCATCAGATGAGCCAACATTTGATGCATAAGTGAAATTACAAGAACTGTAAACATACAAAGAAAAAACGTACGCAAACGCTTTTCACTAAGCCTACTAGCATGGGCCGAATTTTCTTGGAGCACTTGGGTGGAGTAAAACTCTTTAATTGCGCGCAGTGTAGCGCAAATCTTACAAACAAGTCGCAGCTGATAAGCACAAGATTCACAGGAGCCACGGGTGAGTACAAAATTAAATAATGCAAATTTTAATGAATAACGCTTAATAAACAAATGATAATTTTAATTATATTCTTTAAAACACAATCACACAAACATTAACATGCATGCAGGTCGCGCTTATCTGTTCAAACGTGTGGTCAACCTTACGTTCAGCAATGTACAGGAGCGCGTCATGCTGACAGGACGACATATGGTACGCGACGTTATGTGCAAAAATTGCAACTCCAAATTGGGCTGGATGTATGAATACGCTACGGATAATACACAAAAGTAAGTTAATTGAGAAGAGTTGTGAGGGGTTTGAGGCGTAAACTGCACACGGCATTCAGTGCCAGACAATAAAGCATCACTTTTGCGTTTGGTGGGTGGGCATAATGTAAACGTCGAGTGGAAAGACCTGTTGGAGAAAACAGGTCATTGCGCCAAATATTTCTTCAAGACGATAAAAACGATTAATATATTCTGCATTTATTAACATTCAAGTTCAATGTGAAATTTATAATGCAAATAATACCACTCTGCAAAAGAAAATGTTTTCTCCTAAATTTAGACCTAGACTACATATTTATTTAGAACATTACAAATAAATATGTAATTTGTGGTGTTCCACAAGGTTCCATACTAAGTCCCCTGCTATTTTCAATATTCATCAATGACATCTTCAGTGTCTGCAAGCATGCTTCTGTTCATGCTTATGCTGATGACTTCCAGCTTTATCTTTCTCGACGAAATGGGCTTCTTGAGGATCTGTGTTATAGGTTGAATGAAGATCTCTGTTGCATTAATGAGTGGGCTAAAAGTTATGGTCTTCAATTAAATGCTTCCAAGTCATATGTCCTACCTATTTGTAAGAGTAAAACTTGTGTTGATTGTGTCCCTGATCTTTTTATTGGAACTAGTAAACTTACTGTGGTGTCAAAAAATCTTAAATTTAGGTACCTACATAAGCTCTGCTTTGTTCTGTGTTGACCAAGTTAATAGTGTAGTTCAAAAAGTTTATTATGTTCTTCGTAATTTTCACCTGCTTTAAATGTCTGCTATTGTTACTCCTGTCGATATAAAACGTAGGTTGGCAATACAACTGATCTTACCAATAATATCTTATTCCGAAATAGTGTACATGTAATAGAAATGTACAGTAAACTCGACTCATGCTCCCAATTAAAACTACAATTTGCTTTTAATTATGCATATGGCTTGCATAAATATGATCACCTATTTTCCTTCAGAAATGCAATTCTAGGATGCGACATATCTCATATATATGCGACATATCTCAATGCACATAACTGTATATTTCTGCATAGACTCATACATGCAAAAACACCTCCTATTTGTATGACAAACTTAAATTTTGTATACCTGGAAGTAATCATGTTCTTATACACCGCGTCTCATAATTATAGCACACTTTAAAATATTATTTTAACTGACCATGGAAATTAATTAAAACACCCTGTATAAAAAACAAAATTAAAAGAAAACTTTCTTACTCTCTTCTACTTCTTTTTTTTCTTATTTTTTTCTTAAATCTGCTCTCTGAAATGAACCGTTAAAAATAGCAAAGTGATCGCATATTTGCACCTGTTTTTTCGTTTCATAACTATAGCACACATTTGAAAAGGTAACGTTAAAGTGACAACTCGTGAACTTAAGATAATCAGCCCAATTATGAAAACTCCCAGGAGTTTCAGCTCCCATAAATTTAAATTCTCCCATGAACAAAATTCTCCCATTGTGAATCTCCCATGAGTAAAGATATGGGAATGGAAATTTGAACATAACTTCGAAACAGCTGTTCAGCTACATCTGACGTTTAATTTATGAAATATAAACGCTTTGTGCAATTTTGTGATTTAATTTGTGAAGTGATTAATTTTCTTTAATTAAATACAATTAACAATGTTTAGCGTTAGAATAAGATTTATGTCGATTGAAGAGGAGCAAGCCTCCGACGTGGAGGACCAAGTTCTTGTTAGACGAACCTTGAGAGATAGCAGCAATCCTTTTGAGTTGCCACAGCCTTTGTATGTATTTTTGTAGCATAAATAAAATTTTGTGAGTTGCTAGACTTGAGATCCTAGCTCATTGGTGTGGGTGTTTGTGTTATGAGCGTGGGCCACAATCTCTACAGTCTGCACTACGTAAAGATATGAAGATTTTTTATTTACCTTGTGGCTTTCTATCAGTGACCTAAATGTATCTTTAAGGTTTCAAAAGTACTATCCCGTTGCGCTATTTTTCCAAAACTGGACAACTTCTTCTTCACCTTTCTTATGAAAGCCACAAGCGATGCCTCTATTTTTCTCCATACATGAAAGTAAAATTCCCATCTGGCCTTATTATTATTTTTAGTATTTAGTATTTAGTATTTTTTGCCCTTAGATTAAAGTAATATTAAAACAATTTCCGTTTATTGACATATAAAATGCACTTGCACGTTTTCTGTTGCTTCAATTGTTTTCTTTCCTTCCAACGAATTTCATGGGAATAAAATTATGGGAACTGTCAAAAAAATTGCCATCTCCCAAGTTTTCATAATGCATACTTTTCCCAAAAATGTATGTTCGAAAACGTTCGTAATAGGGGAATAGGAGAAAATTAATAATGTACCCGGGAGAAAAGTTTCATAATTGGGCTGATTAATAATTCTGTGTTTAAAGTTAAAAAACAAATAAGAAAAATAAACTGCCACGAGGTAAGAAGTTGTTACAAGTAGAAAAAGGGAAAATTCTTGGATTTAATGAAGCAGGCCTGAATATTTGCGATATTTCAAGAAAAATAAGCAGAAGTAGGAAAGTTATTTATAATTTCCTCTCAAATCCGGAAGAATATGATAGTGCAAGACGAGGTGGACCAAAAAAACTTTCGAACCGCGAATCTCGAAGAATTTTAAAAAAAGCTAGTACCTCAGCGCTTATTTCCTGCCAACTTGCTGCTAAAATAACAACAAAAATTTCCAAATCAACGGTTGGGAGAGTTGTGAATGATGCACCTTAAATCTGTCGACAAAAAATGCAAACAGCACCCAGATTACTTAAGCTTCATAAAGTTTCCCAGCTTAATTTTGCTAAGCGAAATATGCAAACAAACTGGTCTCAGGTATTGACAGTACATAGATAACTCTTTGTCATATTCTGAATAATTTTTGTTCTATAGATTATTTTTTCTGATGAGAAAAAATTAAATCTAGATAGCCCTGATGATCACAGACCATGACACAAAGAACTACATGTTTGAATATCTTTGTTTCATGATCACAGACAATATTGGTGTGACTTAAGAAAAGAACCACAATATTTTTCTCAGAGATTATTCTGTGGCGGTTCGTTGATGGTATGGGGTGCATTTTCAGTGGATGGTGTGTTGGAGCTGTAGGCTGTTTCATAAAAAATGGAGAGCATCGATTACATCAAGGTACTTCAATATACTTTACTTCCATTTTTGAGGCTGAATGTTGAAAAAACTACACATTTCAACAAGATAGTGATTCTATACACTCCAGCAGATAAACAATGCAATGGCTTCAAGCCAATAATATATCAAAGTATTGAAGAAAATGTAATGAAAAACCTAGTTGATTCCATATGCATGCAGCATAACAGGTGTAACTCATTACTAAAATTTTTTTAATAAAATTAAACAACAAAAACCTATTTTTGAGGGTGTTTACTAAAGTGTGCTATAGTTATGAAACGAAAAAAGAGGTGCAAATATGAAATCAATTTGCTATTTTTAACGGTTCCTTTTAAACAGCAGGATTTAAGAAAAAAAAATTTGGTAAACGAAGTAGAAGAGAGTGAGAAGGTTTTCTATATAATCGTTTTTTATATTGTCGGTTTAATTTAATTTTTATGAGCCGTTAAAAAAATGTTTAAAAAGTGTGCTATAGGTATGAGACTGAGTGCAGTCCCTTGGCCTATAGAACATAAGTTACAGAAATCAGTAGGAGAGGTATTTTAAGTAACTCTATCTTATCTTTCTTCTATACTTCTTAGTCTCTGTAATCTTTCCTTTATTTCTTTACTTTAATATATCTGTACTTTATATTCTTTAATTAATCTAATAATTTAAAATCTAATATGATCATATAATTTAATATATCGTCGCCTAAGAAAATAAATGTCGTATGTGAAAATTTTCACTTTTGAGATTATTGAGAAAAAGAGGCTATAAATGCTAAAAAAAATAGCGGTAAGACCACGGAAATTTCGTAATCTATTGTGAAATGTGTCTGCAAATAGGCCAGAAGAATATTGCTTTGCTAGATTTTGAATTATAGCCCCTTTTACTTAATCTCAAAATTTTTACATACGACATTTATTTTCTCAAGTGACGATATGTTATATTTAATGTTTATTTAATTACTACAACTTCAATATTTATGTGAGTGTTGTAATTCGAAGAATTGACTTCGACGGCAAAAAAAACATGCATTGTTATTTCTGTTATTACTGATGTGTGCATTTTGTTAGTATTTTCTTGTTGTTTTCAACACATGTTGTTGAATAGGAAAACGTAAAGCTTGTGTATTTTGCTAACGCTCGATTTCACTCATATACTTTTCATACTACTCGATTTTCATATATGAAATCGATTCTTAAGGAGCAAACTCCAAAAACTTTAGTTATTTATTTTTAAGAAACTGATTTCAAAATTAATTTTTTGCATTAAACTAATCAAACTTTTTAAGCAACAGGAGAAATAGGTTGAATTTGTTAACATAATAAAAACGTGTGCTATTTGTTTGACCATGGGTATATAAATATGTATAACTCATATGCAAGTAGTGTATGTTTCCACCACGCCTCAGATGCCTATTTCAAATAAACGTTTTTTCAAAAAAAAAAAAAAAACGATGATAAACTATTTGGGACGATCGAATTTTGTACCATTAAAACGATATAAAAAACGAGCCATACTGTATTTGTCTATATTCTACGAATACCTAAAAGACTTTTTGTTTAAAGATAAAAAGTTTACTTACAAAATGTACCGATACGAACCATCTAAAATGTAATGTTTAATGTTTGTTCATTTTCGAAAAAAAATTTTTGTAAGAATAATGGGCTTCGTAAAAATGGTTTATTCAAACATGTGTCAATTCGTATAAAACTTAAATAGTTGGTTGGTCACAGCTGAATAGGGGGTTTCAAACCATCCTACACGTAGGACGGCAGAATAACGGGAAAGTGTGTTCGAGCTTTCGGACTATCCTACATGTCGGATGGACTTCATTATTTTTCAGCGTTCGAGAAGATAGTATCGTGCAATGGCAAAATAATTTCTTACTGTTTTATAATTTATGAAGTTTACTTCACTCCACTCAACAAACAGTATGCGAACCACCTGCACTTTTTATTAATTCAACTTTTCACTCTGTGTACGTTTTTCTTTGTATGCTCACGACATTTCTTTTTAGAATGAGAAAATGTATGAAGTTGGATGAGGGTACGTTCGCACATACTACATGTAGGATGGCCAGCACAAAAAATCAAAAGTTTTTTATTTTCATCCTACATGTAGGGCGGGCCGCAGTATTTGCTTTCGAACATCCTACATGTCCATCTGACCTGTCAAATCCGTCCTACATGTAGGATAGTCCGAAACCTCTAATCTTTCAGCCTGAATCACGAAACAGTCTGTCTAGTCTGCTGTGTGATTGACTCTATACAGAAATGTTGTTGCCTTCATTATAACTTACTTAATCTAAATAGCTCATAATTAAAATCATGTAAACATTTTGTTTTTTTTTATTTATTTCAGATACAAGGAGGGACGCGTGATTTTGGAATACGCCTTGATAACCGAATCAGAGGGCATACAAGCCGATAACGGTATCAGTCACTAGTATTTAAATTAAAAAACAATTGTGTTAATGAACTAAAATCGAAGTTCACTATGCAATTGCAAAATTATGCTTTTAACGTACATTTATCATTGTTAGCATATAGAAATCAAAATAATTAAGTTAGCTAGCTATAAGCAAGATATCACAGCGTACACTGTTATGAATATCTCCTAATATAAGACATTTAATTTGTATAGAAACTTTATTTCTATTGCACACCTGTCTAGCTTTTCGAAGCCATTCGAGTCAGGTTTGCAAGAAGGCATTATTTAATCTTCTATGCTTAAATCAAACGAGGCTTCATCGGCGATTTTATTAAAAAAAATTAACGTTTAAAACTTGGTGAAATCCGCAAAAATTGCTGAGCAGTTAATGTTTTAACATACTTAAATAACAAACGTCAAAAAGTTTTGCTGTCAAACTATGAAGTATACGAAAGTTTATAAACGAATTAATTCTTAAATTTAGAACAAGCCAGTTTTCAAAGCCAACACTTTGACCTACAGCCCTATTCTGGCAAATTAACAATTGTTAACCAGTATTTTTATATTTCTATATGTTTGTTGTTTTCAAAACAACATTTTAAGCTCAAAAAAACTAAATTTTTGTATGAAATTGTTAATAACTGAGAAGCAGTTGACAATTTTCACCAAAATTTATTATTTTTGAGCTTCAAATTTTGTTTTGAAATCAACAAATTAAAACACATAGAAATATTCAAAATACTAGTTAACAATTGTAAATTTGCCAGAATAGGGCTGTTAATCTTTGCCAAGCCAACTTCAAAAAATATAATTCTAACATACATTTTTTTTTTTTACTAAATCGATTTCAAATTATAAAAGATTTACTTAGAATTTTCTTTTTCTTGGATTTCATTATGTCAGTTTTATGACGACAAAAACTTCAATCACCTAAAATATCTGGAAATGTATATAGTTCCATTCAATTAAATTGTTTTTAAGCTTCCCACATTATCAATGTCAACGCGTTGTCATTTTCTTTTGGCTGACAAAAACTGAACATTGAAAATGATATGAAAACCAAGCAACATTTGTTTATACACAAATTTTTAAAACTTATTTAAGCTTTCTATATAAGCTTCGGCTGCTTTTTCGAAAACTTCGGCTTAGCTTAAGTTAGACTAAGGAAATTTGGTCCTGTTGTGACTCTGCCAAGAATTTTTTATTCTTTTAATCACACTTGTTAGGTATACATATTTTTACTTTTTGAAGATTCTATTATTCTTATGCCAAATAAAACCAATTGTTCTACTTAAAAATAAAAATTTTCTTTTAATTTTTTTATACAAACGCTTGTTAACAATTTAATAAAAAGTTTTGTTATTTAGGTTATAACATATTTTTGTATGATTTTAACAAAACTTCTCTTTAAATATAACAATTTAAAAAAATGCCGTCCTCTACTACTGCTCTAAGGTGTAAGCCTGCTCACATTTTCCCAGATTTTTGTGCCATCGCCATTGCATTCTCGTTGGCAATCATTTGGAACTCTTGAAAGCGCTGTGAAATACGTTGGTTCATTTTTAAATATTTCTCCATACAGTTAAGTGAACATTTTTCCTGCAGCACAATGATTAAAGCAATAAGTTCCAATGTTTACACGGATGAACACTTACCTCGCTTTCCTTTACTGTTCGTGCTGTAAAGTCACGTACACAGTCGGTGAAACACATCTCTGATAATTTATTATAGGACATCAAAAAGTCGGAAAACTGTTGGAACAGAAATTAAAAATAAAGTTGTTGAAACAGCAGTTTTTATATGACCAGGATTGTAAGTTTGTTTTGAGAAACTGAATGGGACAACTTGCCGTTTTCATTTGTTCCTTATCCAGGGAGTCAATAGCTACGGTTTGTGCTGCAGCACTCATTGTATTTGTTTTAATTTAATTTATTATTTCTTTAAAATCGTTAAAATTATTTCCTCCTTTTCTCAAATATGTAATCAGTCACAATGAGGCAGGCAAGCAAATCAGCTGTTCGTGATGTTTCTTCCAACTACGTAATAGACGCATTGAATTTGTAATAGATTCAGAGTGAAAACAGGGATGATGGCTACTTTTGACTAATATGTGTAAAATATTTTCAATCCGTTTGGGGCAATTTACATGTCAGTGAAATTGACTACTACACAATTAAAAATTTGTATAGAATTTTTACACCGATCGGTGTTCCAGGGAGTCCAACACCGTTCGGTGTTAAAAAACACCGTGTCAAAGTGCCAGAATTTTATATCCGAAAGAGCATATTTTTTCACACCGATCGGTGTAAAAAAGTAAACATCAGATAGGATGTTTGTTTTGTACCCTGTTAGGTGTTTATTTATAATATGCAAAATGATCATTTTATTTAACACCGAACGGTGTAATTTTCAACTATTTGAAAGGATGTTTTTTAAAATTATTTGTCATTTAATTTATTAATTGTCAAACGAAATAAGCCACAAAAAACTTTGATTGGGGCTTATTTCATTCGGCTTTATTTCATAATGGAATAAGAACCAAAGATAAAAATTAAATATTTCCCAAAAATAATGAAATTGTCCCCAAAAATTGGGAGTTATTTCATATGAAGTTTTTTTCATATGAATATTTTTGGGCTCTATTTCTTGGTGTCAAAAATATAGTTTGAATCTTTTATCAAGATTTACAAAATTAAAATGAACAAAAAAAAATTGGGAAATTTCATTTTTTAATTTGTTTATCAATGAGAATGTGATTTCAATATTGCTCTTCTTCTTTGCCTTTCTAATTTCACACCGATCGGATAAGTTTGTCATTTCACACCGAGTAAGCGGTGTAAATTAACACCGTTTGGTGTAGGAAATGTAAATATCTGCTCACCGGTGTGAATTTATTTTTGAAATTTTTTAGTGTGTACGTTTCCATCTGCTCGAAATCTTGGGATTTTGGAAAAGTGATTTTAAAGTATTTAAATCTGGCTTGTTATGACAGCTAGATTTCATTTGACAGTTAAGACTTCTTTTCATAAATAAAATAAGCAAATCGTGAAGGAGCAATTGCGTTGTTGCATTTCTTTTGCCATTTTCAAAGCTCTGAAAAGGTTTTATCCAAAATTGCTACTCACTACCTCACTGAAGCTCCAAGCCTTTTTATTTTCATATTTCCTTTGTTTTTACATTTTTAATTTTTATTATTGTTATTTTTTTAAATAATTAATTAGTTGTCATTTCCAATTGTCAATATAAAAATATTTGACATAAGCTGAATAGTGCTGGATACTGATATAACTTTTCAAGGATACCGCATTGCATTTTATAAGACTTTGTATTAGATTTTGTTGAAATCACAAGATTTTAAAATCTTAAACTTGTATAGAGAACTCTGTTAATTTCAATATGGATTTTACGAAATCTCACAAAATCTCAAGATTTTGAGCAGATGGAAACATAGTATGAAGTATATTGCGTTTTTTGCTCTCTTTTACTCTCCCTGAGATATTTGACTGAATTATAGCTTACTCGTGATTTTTCAGACTGATGGCCAAGCATTTATTACTACTTTCCTACTGCCTACTATTTTGTGATGTTGAATCGATCTGTGTGCATCGAAGTGTTATCAAATATTTTAGTAATTTACTCATTTAATTTTAATGGAGTGTGATAATGAAAACATTGTTGATCTTTTAGAATTGAAACTGATCACTCTGGCAAATTGATACACCGGAAATTTAAGATACAATAAAAGTAATTTTATGCTAAATTTATTACCTTATGAATTATTTGCTACTAAGCAGTAGACAAGTAAAAGTTTGCAACCGTTTGACTGACTACTGCAGGTCTTATGTTATAAATACAATTGGGGCTAAGGGCGTGCGACGTGTAAGTTCCACTGGAGTGTAGAACTACTGCTGGCGTGTGGAATACAATCTTTGGCCATGTTTAGACGACAATCAAATGATTAAGCTAATTCCTTCTTTTGTTCTTTTTTACTCTATTTGACTAGTTGATTTAGGTCTTGAGCATCATCAAAATTTTGATTATGTTCTAAGTTAATTTTCGCTCTCGCATAGATAATTTTTTTAGCTGGAAAAACCACAAATTTGGATTAATTAATCATTTGATTCTCGTTCGAACACAGCCTTTTTATTTGTTTCTCAATACACGGCTGTCAAATTAGAAAATAAAAATTGTCCGGATACAGTGTGTTCTGTAGACGGACGACAAGCATGGCATGTGATGTTGATTGTGTTTATAACATAAGAAATACATTGTTCTATATTGACAGGCTACACGCCACCCGCCTGCAGCCCCAATTGTGTTTATAACATTAAGCTCACTGAAAATTTGACTGACACGATGAATTGTAAAAAGTTCATTTTCGCTCTCGCAGAGAGCTCATTTAATTTTAGCTGGGAAAACAACAACAAATTTTGACGATCATTGACTTTGACTGACGTGTAAATTGCAACTATGCGAAATTTGATCCAACTAATAACGTGTTCTTTTCTGAAAACAAATTCTGTCCTTACAAAATGAAGAATTTTTAGATTCTGACCTGAATTTTCATATTGTTGACCTCTTGTCGAGTTGGTGCAATTAAAAATGAAAATTATGAACTAATGTTTGGTAATTGGCCTTATTCTGCAGAATCTTTTATGACAAAATTCTGTTATTCCGTTATGATTAGTGTCTGACCGAATATTCGGTTTCGGTTACGGCCAGTTTCGGACATTCGGCCTTACCAAACCTTTGGTAAAAACTTCTTGCATCACTCATTTAATTCAAATATAAAAATACTTACAACGCATTGTACAAAACAAAAATTATGAATTCGTCTATAATTTGATTTCTCGTGTTAACGCAAAACATTTTGGTTAATTTTATGCGTTCGATACTATTATTTTCGATTTTATCATATCTATTGCAATTAATATTGAAGTTTTATAGCCAAAAAAGATAATTAAACTTCCGAACGAATTCTATGCATGTGGAATAAAGGAAAAGAAAACGATATATTTCTATTTTTATAAAACTAAACCTTTAAGAAAAAAACAAAAATACTTAGTTTTGTAGTTCTATAAAAATGTACATTGTAGGTGCGTACTATTTTGAATGTGTACTGAAGATATAAAGTATGCAATGCTTTTGTAATAAAAAATAATATAAAAAATTATCTCATTTATTATTATTATAAATTAGTAAACTTCAATTAACTATTATAAGCTTCAATATTCAAATAATACTTTTTATATTAAATTTTTTTCTTATGTGTATGAAACTACTTTTGTTTCCTTATAATAAAAAAAACATTATTTGTAAAAATTTAAATTTTCATATTAATATGGAGTAATGTCCGACTGAATGTGGATTTTTGGCCGAAGCCGAATGTTCAGCCAAAGAGAAATAATAAGGCCGAAGCCAAATGCTAACAAAATTTTTTCAAGTAAAAAAATCATAAAATTTGGGCCTTTCGTTATTTCACGAATTCCACCAAAAAGTCAACCGCATAGGTGAAAAATCAAATTGTAAAGAGAGAAGAGAAATTAAATAGAATATATTCTATCGAATTCCGACAACATGTTTTAAGTTGAATTCTTCAAGATAACGGTGTTTTCCTTGTTTTTTTTTACTTTCGCGTGGTCAATAAGTTGAGCGAAAATTTTGCACCTTTATTTTGCTATTTGCCGTGAGTGCGTGCGCTGTTAATATTTCAATAATTTAATAAATGAATATTTGCTCGGCTCGGAGGCTCATAACTATTGAACAATAACGAATTTCTATTTAACCTTTTAGAATATTTTACAGTTATAGGCTATTGAAAAATGCAAAAAACTAAAATATAAAAAATGTTTTGCATTACAAAAAAGCAAAAACATTCGGCAAATATTCGGCTATTTTAGGCCGAAGCCGAAGGTTAAAAAATCGGACGAATATACCGAATACCGAATATTCGGTCGGACACTAATATCCAGTTTCAGTTTCGGTTTTGGCCGAATATTATAAAAGGTCAGAATATTCGGTTTCGGCCAAAATTCCGGTTTCGGTCGGACACTAGTTATGATTTCCCATACAAATTTTGGAGCTGTCAAAAAATCTGTTACGAGACCAAAATTCGTATTCTGCACGACTATATTTATGAAATCTGTTATAAATCAGCAGATTTTTCGAACTGTAAACATTTTTTTTATTTGGTATTCTGCATGACGAAATCTGCTATGAATGAAATCTGTTATGAAAGACAACAGAATAACAGATACATTTTTCTGTCTTTTATCATAACAAATTTTTAGAAAGTGAACATTTTGGTCTATGAAATGGATGTTTATTTAAGAATTTCAATAAGAAATGCTGTTAAAAAGCGACAAATGTAAGTAACCTAATTGTTAAGAATAAATATATGCATGTTTTTGTTCAATTTAATGTTTTTCGAAGAAACCACAGAGGAACTCCCTAGTAGCACAAACAGTATTTATAGCTTCTTTTACATACCTTTTAAAGATAAGTACAAAGACAGGAATGGTATTTTAAAGTTCTTTATTAAGGCTTATAAGGCCGATTTGGCGTGTGTGATATAAAGACATGCTTAGTGTCTTTGAAGAGACTCGATAAGGTATCTTTTAGAGGTCTTTGAAAGGCACCTTACAAAGATTTTAAAAATAGTACGTAGGAATTCAGAACAGACAATTTTTTGTTGCCAGCAGCGTAGGAAAGAATTTCCATTCCCACCACTTTTGCTAGACACTTGATCCACTTTATCTTGGGCGGAGTTCCAGGTGCAATATTATTCAAAATGAATTGAGTTACCTTGTGATCGCTCTTTAGTTTTGGCCATAAGAGCACTCCACGGCTTTCCCAACTAGCTGGAACGAGTGCTAGCGATCGCTTTTTTCCGTCCTTCGTGCTTATAATTTTAAATGAAGCTGACATCTGCAATTTGTTTATTTATTAAAACACAATTAATTAAAGCACACATATATATTTTACCTTTCAATTTTTCTATTTAACTTTTTACATTTTTTAATTTTGCTGTTCAACAAACACGAGGCATACGCAGGGTTGCTAAATAATTTTAACTACCTCGCATGTCTATAATCATTTTATTAGGCACATTGTAAAGACACTAATGCGACATGGCGCAATGTCTTTATAATTACTTCAATATGAGCTCTAAAAATGCATATTAAAGACATTTTTTACGTATCTCTTTTTAATGGTCTTGTAAACGCTTTATTGAGATATTATAAACACAAACGTTTGCTATAAAGCATAGTATATTTTTAATTACATTACAGAGCTATTATTAATACATCGCTGTTTTGTAATCTGGGGCCGAATTACAGCATCCGTGATCGAGCAAAATTGTACAAGATTGATAGGCACATGTCTCGTCGTGCCCTTCGAAATTATGCTCGATCACGGATGCTGTAATTCGGCCCCAGGTCTGTTGTATTCAGGCACGAAAGCTTTTTCCTACCGTGCATTGGGTTTGCTTCCAAAAACGAGCAGTATATTTCCCTCTGCTCTACGGTAATTTTTTTCTTTGTCCTGTAAAAACTAAAAATTTATGCAAAGTAATATAACTAAATTATGAACTTACTTTTTTCGCTCTGCATTTTGGTTTGATAAGTTTTCTTTTTCAATTTATTGCTGTTTCATAACAGAAGCTAACAGAATTGTAATAGATTTTTGTTTTCGAAGGTTGATAACAGGGTGCCATAAAAGACCGAAAGGCAGAATACCAATTTTGAAAGATATTTTATGGTCGGCATTTTTTGATTCATAACAGAAAATTCATAACAGATCTGGCAAAATTCGCCTAGTATTCCACAATTTTTTTTTTAATTTCAAATCCTACCCTAATCATTTATATTTGGTCGCCTGTAGTAATCTGTGGTAAATTGAGTTCAAAGTTTGAGGGCTAATATTTTTTTTATAGCAGACCAATTTTCTTCAATTTTTTAACAGGACATGCACTTAGTATATGACTATATAATTAAAAAATTGAGAGATCGTACCTTATTTTGGTCAAAAAAGAGACTAGATATCAATAAAATAAGATAAATTTATAACCAAAATAAAGTTTTATGCATTGTACGATTTATAGTTAGCATTTTTTAACACAAAAAAAACTTTAAATACTTGTGCCTCATTTAGTAAAGTCTTAATTTCCTCGTTTTCACAAGCACTAGTCAGAAATGTGATAATTTTTTTCTTCTAGAACCAAAGCTAGCTAAAAACTTTGAAATAAATATAAGTGAAGAAACAGCATTTTAATAAACAAGTTATTACATATTTATTTTTTGCAACAGTTTAAACATAAAATAAACTTTGCTCCCAAATAGTATCTATGTAGCCTATGTAATAGTATTAAATTCTTACATCTTTGTAACTTAAATAGTTTTTTGCTTTGTGTGTGATTATTTGTATGTGTGTGTGTGTCTGGGATGAGTGTGTATTTTTTTTATTTTTTTACTGATTTACTTTTTGAAAATTGTTTATTAAATTTGCTTACTTTAGGAGATACACGTCTAGAATAATTGTTGTTTATGTACACATAAGTTCTTTTGCTTAAAATTCATATTTTACATACATATATAAATGTGTTTGTGTGTGTAAGTGAGTTTGTTGTTCTAACGACTTTTTTATGTTTTAAAAATAAAATTCAAACAATTAGATACCGTTTAATACTACATAAAAGCATAATTTAGATAAAACAAGAACTAATAGTTTGCCAACGTGACATGTGATTGAATACATACATATACATCATACATATATAAAATAGATAGATTAGAAATTAATTGGCGCTTAACGAGCTAATACGTGAAATTATTAAATAGTTTAATATAATTTAGGTTATATAAAAAGTAGAATTATATAAAAATATTGTTTGATTTTTTTTTAAACAAATAAAAGCTTTTAATATTGTGAGAAGTTTTTGTTGTTTTTTGTTTAGAAATATGTATTGCTACAATTATGATTATCTTTGACTGTAAGTTTTATAGACGCGCTGTGTATTACGTGTCGTTGGTGTTGGCGACGATCTCTTAGTGGTTGTAGTCGATGCAAGTGTAGCTGAGTTTAAAGGAAGCGCACAGTCATTTGTATTGTTCATTTCATAAACTAAGTCACGTTTTTTGAAATAGTCAATGAGTTTCTTTGTTGATTTAATGTGGGCAACAACAGAAGATTCAGACTGAAATGGAAAACAGGCGATACAATTTTATTAGTTTTGAAAGTAAAATCAAATGAAGGGAGCCGAGGGAGAGGGGTGAAATAAAAAAGGAACACTTACGCTTGCAGTTAGATTCATGAATGTATAGTATTTTTCAAGAACGCTCACAATTTCCTTAAAACCATTGCCACGCAAGTGATTGCGTACAATTATTTCGTTTTCATCGCTATCGGTTATTAAATGTCCAATTAAAATGCCAGCATAACTGCCTTTCATAGTGTGTTCCATGTGATGGCCCGCTTTTTGAAGTACTATTAAAAAAATGTATCAAATTAATGTTATTTTTTCATAAATGCTGTAATTAAGTAATATATAAATAATTATTCTGGAATCAATAATGCAGTAGGTTTAAGACTTATTCGATTGTCGATTCATAGTATTTTCGACAAAAAATATGTTTATTATTGAAAACTTTTTGTACCTTAGCTCAAACAAGGAGATCAGTGGATATAAAACTCTAAACAATCAATTATGTTGACATTTAACTTCTCAAGGAATAAAAAAATTTCCAGGATTTCAATTATATACATACAACTTTTATACGTTTAATTTTTTGGTATAATCGATTTATTTTTTCGACTTTAGTCAAAGAGATTTGGCATCGACAAATCAATTGGGCTTATAACGGTTCACAACACAACAGTAATTTCTGGTTGTATTGTGCACATTGCTAATACTTAAAATAAGACACAGCAGTGTATTGCTGTGACCCGTAATAGGCCTAATACTAAGTAATACTTTTTTTACTTTTAGTCGAAATCTCTCAAACATTTTGGTAGAACTCTCAAATATTTTGGTAGAACATGTATTTGGTAGATCATGATTAAGTATTCTTTTGACAAAACAACCTATCTTCTTTTAACGCGGCAATAACTCCAAATTTTTTTTGGCAAAACAACTTTTTCGAAAGAAGTTACTTTGTCAAATGCATTTTGCACAAATAAAATTAACTTATCTCGACTTAAGGTGCCCCCAGACTATGTGTTTCATACAGATGACATGTCAAAAAACTACATACAGAATTTAATCTGTGTGTCAAAATTTAGTTTTTGTCATTCAGTTTTTTCTTTTGTCTCCACACTATCTGACACATCATTTGAAACTAAAATACTGCTTTTGAAATTTTTGTAAGCCGTAAAGCTCTAAAGTGTCCACCTTTGGTCATTCAAACTAAGAATAAATTCATTAAAAATCAATTTATTGAATAAATATCTTAAAATTTGCCTTTTCTTCTATTTTCACATAAAAAATTTATCAAACTGACATTTTGTACAGATGGAAAAACATACGAAATTAGAGACTGTTCTAATTCAAAAACTTACAGACGCAAGTACAAACGACATTTCAAAACGGCATTTTCATATGTTCGACACTATCTGTAGCTAAAAACTATTTGTAATTTTTGACGTGTCATATGTATGAAACATATAGTGTAGAGGCACTTTTAAGCCCCTAAGATTGCTTGATACAAAACAAATTGTAAGATACAAGCTAATTGCTTTACAAAAATCTGTTTGACAAGACATCAAATATTTTTATTACATTTTTAAAAAACACCAATGCTCATAACAAGTAATTAGGAAAAAAATGCTTGTTTAAAATATTTGTGCAAAATATGAAATCAAAAATTTTTCTTAAACATACTTATACCCAAAACATTTTGGGAAGCTTCAAAACTGTTTTTTTTTGCTCGCCTAAAAAGTAAGCACTTTCAAAAGAAGTTGTTTTATCAAAAGTCTACAGAAGTAATCTTTGAAAAACAAGCATAAAACGAAGTCGTTAAGTACCAAGTCAGTTCGTTTGTCCAGGGATCTCCAGATTTGTAGGCATTGAATGGACCATACTCTCTTATCAGTTCAGTCACGGTCTTTGAAGGGATGTTTTCCCCCCCCCCCCATTCAGAGATATGGTAAAAGGAATGAATTTTTTTCATTAAAAAATTTGTTTTAACTAATTATTTTACATTTTTATCATACATATTGTGCATTTTTGCAGATTGTTAATCTTAAGTACAGTTGTGGACAATATAATAGGGTCACTCATATGAAGTTTTTTTCATAAAGCATAGTACTCTGTTCAGTTTCATGTGAAATTCCACTCAAATCTCTATACAAAATATGACAGCTGCGAAACAAGCGTGGAAATTTTCACAATATTTTCGTCAGAGCAGTACTCTGTTCCGCTGCGTGAAATTATCGCAACATGTTTCTGAGCAACATTTTTTCACGACAATTTATTTGTACTGTCTATTTATTTTGAAGTGAAAAGAGAGAGATCATATGAAATCTCCCAACATATTCTCCGAATCTCTCTGAGAAACGTTGCCATAGGAATTCCTCGCAACAAACTTTAAGTCGGAAATTTCACGCAACATATAAATAGATGAAGTACTAGGCTTTAATCTTAAAAAATTATTATTAATGATTAACTTAAAATTTTTATTTCGTTTTGTTCCTCCAAAAATACCTTAAATAAATGTTAAATAAAAAGTTTAAAAAGTTCTATTGAATTGTTGAAGACATGAGTGGATGAAGGTGATATGTCGCAAAATTTTAATTTCGAGAAAATTGAGTTCAAAGTTTCGCATTTGTACTGAAATCTATACTAAATCAAACTTTGTGAAGAAGTTCTTTAAAAAAATAGCCACAAACATGGTTGTTTTAAGGCTAACAATGGTTTGTATGTACATTACATCTTCATCCATGCATAGAACAGCGAAAATTCGAAAAAGCGACATATCACCTTCATCCACTCATGTCTTCAATTATAAAAAATATTATATATACAGAGGCGAAAATGTCATTGGACATAAAAATAGGGTTAAAGCAAAAAAAAAAAATAACAAAACTGATAAAACAAAGTTATAAATTCATTCTATTATTATCTCTTACAGCTTTGCACCTTTTTGACAACGAATTCACTAAATTCTGACACGTTTTTTTGTGGAATGGAGTATCAAGCATTCTTCAGTAGCTCCCATAATGCTTTATTTCTGGGCTTTATTGGTGCAACACGTTCCTTAACCGTTTTGACTTCATTATAAGAAAATAATATTTTTACCAGACCTGAAGTGTGTTTTGGGACGTTTTCCTGTTGATATTTCCACTTTAGCGGCATTTCCCTCTCAGCAAACGGGATCATTACTTCCTGGAGTATTTGGACGTAGATGCTTATCTACATGTTCTTTAATCCAAAATATGGGCCCAACGCCGTGCCATGAAAAGCAATCTCACGCCATGATACAACCACCTGCAGCTTACATGTTTTAGGGCCAATTTTTAGAGCTTAAACTCTAGTCAAATTAAACTGAGGTTTAATTCACCCGAATTGGACGTTTAAACTCGGATTCGGCAAAAACGAAACACATTATATGATCATTTAAGTCAATTTAACTTCAACGAGTGCTAATATATCTAGTTATACCGAGTTTAAACGTCCAATTTTGGTGAGTTAACCTCGGTTTAATTTGACTAGAGTTTAAACTCGCACTGATAAATTAGCCCTTAGTGGTATAGCGTTGGTTGTATGCTGCATTTTTTGGCGTCTAACGAAAGTTCTTCCACCGTTTTCTACAAAATTTATTTTGGTTTCGTCGGACCAAAGCACATTTGTTATTTTCAGTACCTGTCCAATCAATGTAGGATTTCGCGAACAGCAAACGATTTTTTCTATGCTTATAAGTCCGCATCGGCACCTTTCGCGATATTCTTTCAAAAAGATGTTTTTCTACGAATCTCCGCCTTACAGTACGAGAGGACACTTGCATCCCTAGCTCAGTTGTTATTGCAGCAGATCCTTTAAATGGGTCACGGGTTGAAACTTATTTGATAAGATCATCAATTTTTTGTCGTTTTACGTGGTCAGATTTTTTAAATTGTGTTTTTATTGGTTTTAGAGCATTGTATACAAAGTTTTGCGAACGTCCAATCGTTTGAGCTATTTCTCGTTGACTTTTTCCTTAATTTTTTTAATTTCATAATGATATCGCGCTATTATTTCACACAATGCTTAGCACGGCCCATACTTGAACGACCTAATATATTTTTTTTCTCAATAAACAAAATATTTAACTAAACTTAATAAAAACAATACTCATAATGTCTATTTGAATTACAAAATTAATAATTAAATGGTTTTAAAGACGCTGACCCTATCTTTTGTTCACTTGCTACTGCTGTTTTTTGAAATACTAAGTGAATAAATAATTTACTGTTAGTTTTTAGTGTTGCTAAACAAACATTTTCGTATGTAGTAATAAATAATTTTCCCAAAGTTTTCGCTTCGTATCGTACCAGGGTTTCCAAAAAATGGAATGTATATTTTTATAAGTGACCCTATTATATTGTCCACAACTGAATATTTTTTTGGTAAATGAAAAAAATTTTGATTGCATCTCAGCCTGCGGTAATTGATCAATCTACTAATGCGAACTCATTTGTCTCTTCAGTCGCCAAGTACATGATGTTGGTAGCATTTCAGTACCTGACTTATCGCTTACCTTGCCACCTTCCATTCATCTAATTATTCCTGAGAATTCTGCCAGTACCACACAGTTATCCACATCGTCATCTCCAGCTATAACTCATTCTAACCTTCAAACTGAGCTGAGTCAATCATTATCAACGACACACTCTGCTGAATCTTCAGCTACTACCGCCCCGTTCAATGGATTTCCACCTACATCAGCGACCTCTGATCTTATTGTGGTGCAAAAGAAAAAGTGGAAAGTAGTATTTTTGTCTCGCCTATTGGGAACCACTACTGCAGACGCAGTCTTCACATTCATCTCTAATAAACTACAGCAATCAGCATCTTCAATCAAGTGCTATAAACTTAACCCACATTTACAAAAAGTTATCTCATCCTTCAAGATCTACACTCCTGTTGAATTTTTTGATACTCTCATCTCTAAAGCATTCTGGCCTGAAGGGATTGTAGTTCACGAATTCGTATCTCGTGAGAAATCTGGTGAAGCCCTTCCAAAAAACTAAGAAATATTGTACCTTATACTCGTAACTTACATTCTTGCCAAGTTTCGCCATACTCGAGCACCAGCAGTCACTCTTTACAGCCTCAACAAGTAGAAATAGCTGAGCCTACACTCATTAACTACGATAACCTGGAGTCATCTGAGCTGACACATCTTCAAAGCAACGAGTTTTCTCTGTATTTCCATAATGCTGGTGGACTTCGGACCAAGACTAATAGTCTTTTCTCTGCAGCCGCAGCTCATGATTATGACGTTATAGCCATAGTCGAAACATGGCTGACTTCTCATTTTCTGTCAGCGGAGTTGTTTGATACCAACTACGACGTGTTCCGCAGGGATCGTGAGCTCTCCCCAACATCACGAGAGGCGGTGGCGTGTTATTTGCTGTCTCTTCGGTATATGCGAACAGGGAAATTAAACTTCCTCATCCAAGTGTCGAACAACTTTGCGTTGCTGTAAATTTCAACGGAGTCACACCGATCGTTTCGAGTAAGAGCGAGATGGTTTTTATTCTAAGCTACATTCCACCTAATACTTGCATAGACATATTTAATATTCATATTTCTAATATTAACTCTATTATCAATTCATTGAATCCGATACAAACGCCATGCGTGCTCGGCGATTTCAACAGGGGAAACATTGAGTGGAAATTTAGTTTATATGATAAAATCTTAATGCCTTTTAATATTTGTAATGAAATTGAGTCTTTATTATGTGATTCTCTTTACTCTCTAGATTTGTTTCAAATTAATTCTATAAAAAATGATATTAACAAAATACTTGACTTAATTTTTGTTACTAACGATTTTAAATTCAATGTTTCTCAGTGTGATTTGCCGCTCACTAACGAATCGGTTCATCACAAAGCAATTTTAATGACTTTTAGTTTTTACACCTTTTTAAGTCCATCAACTTCAGATTCAATTTTACAGTTCAACTTTAAAAAGTCAAATTATTCAGGTCTTAATGACTTCTTTAACTCCATTAGTTGGAATATTGTTTTTGGTGATCGAGATCTGCATAATATGTACTATGTTTTCCAAAAGGCTCTTCATTAAGCATTTCATTTATTTGTACCCCTAAATAATTTTAAATTAAACTCTAATTTGCCGTGGTATAATCGTCGTTTACTTAATCTCAAAAATTTGAGAAACAAGGCTCATAAGAAGTTCAAACAAACAAAATCTGAACATGATAAGAATCTATTTTATCTCCGTAGAAGAGAGTTCGACTTTCTCTCTAATTTCTTGTATAAGAATTACTTATTCACTGTTGAAAGCAAAATCAAATTAAATGCAAAAAATTTTTGGTCGTTTTATAACTTAAAAGAAATACTAACGGTTTTCCGAAGTCGATGGAATTAGACGGTATAATAGCTAGTAACCAGCATGAAATTTGTGACTTGTTTGCAGATTTTTTCGGTTCCGTTTTTAACACGCAGAGCCATTCAATTTTAGCAGAGCAATTTTCCAACTTGCAACAAATTGTGAATATAGGTAACTTGGTACTAACCGAATCAGAAGTTTATGAAACCGTCGCTGGTCTTGACCCAAGCAAGGGTGCAGGTTCCGACTTGATTCCTCCTTTGCTTTTTAAGCTATGCGACAGTTCGTTATCGAAACCACTTACAATTATATTTAATAAGTCTCTTTCTAGTGGAATCTTCTTGGACAACTGGAAGTTTGCATTTATTTCGCCTATCTTTAAATCCGGTCCTAAATTTCGTATAAACAACTATAGACCTATTGTTAAACAGTCGGTGATTCCAAAGATTTTAGATAAATTAGTAAGTAAAAAAACTTTTTGATGAGGTCAAAAATTTTATCATCCCCCAACAGCATGGTTTTTTTGCAGGCAGGTCCACCGCAACCAATCTGACCCTGTTTGCGAATTTTTGTGTAAAGGAGGTCGAAAAAGGGCAACAAGTCGATGTCCTTTACACAGACTTTGTGAAAGCATTTGACACTCTACCTCTCAACTTGCTTCTGTATAAGCTTGAAAAACTTGGTTGCCACTCTAGCTTTCTAAAATGGTTGGAATCATACTTGCATAATAGATTGCTCACAGTTAAAATCAATAACTGTTATTCGAAAACTATATATGCAGCGTCAGGGGTTCCTCAAGGAAGCCATCTTGGGCCTCTGCTATTTTTAATCCACACTAATGATAGCAACTATAATATTCACTCATGTAAAACCTTGTTGTATGCTGATGACTTAAAAATGTTCAAGTCTATAAGTAATGTATCTGATTGCGCTAATTTCCAAAATGATATAAATTCTATCCTTCGATAGTGCAATATAAATGGGATGAGCCTCAATTTCTCTAAGTGCAAAATTTTTACATGCTCGCGTAAAGTGAGCACTTTAATTAGTGATTATTGTTATGGTAATAATGGTGTTTTTGATCGTGTCGATGTTATTAGAGATCTAGGCATATATATTGATTCTAAGTTAACTTTCAACCTTCATAGAGAATATATTGTTTCTAAAGCAAATTCTCAATTTGGGTTCTTAAAACGAAACTCCAGAGAATTTAAAGACCTATTAACATTAAAAACACTTTTTCTAAGCTTAGTGAGATCCCATCTGGAATATGTAAGTCTTGTATGGAATCCTTTCTACGATAACCAAATAAACCGCATTGAAAGAATTCAAAAGCAATTTACAAGATTTGCTCTTCGTCGTTTGTTCTCTTGGGAAACTATGCCTGACTACACTACGCGTTGCAAACTCTTAAACATAGAAAGTCTTCAACTGAGAAGGCAAGCTCATAGCATTCTGTTCGTTAAGGACGTTCTGGATAGCAAAATTGACTGTGATGAGTTGTTGTCGCTCATTCCATTTTACGCTCCTTCAAGATTGCTCCGAGAAAGAAGCCTATTTTACGTTAACTTTCACCGGACTAATTACGGTATCAATGAGCCTTTATCCAAATGTCTTTATTTTTGCAATCAAGCAGGTGATCATTTAGATTTCAGTTCTCCTAGAGATGCCTTTAAGCGTGATGTCTTTAAATATGTAAATTCAATTTAATTCACATTGACTTAATTTAAAAAAAATTTTTATGAATGAATCTGTTGAATGCTATATATGTAATATCATGTTATCATATATTGTAGTTTTGTATATTGTATTGTTATAACATCTGTAAGGGCCAAGCCCAGTAGATGAAATAATATAAATTGTAAATTGTAAAAATTTCTTGTTTCTTCATACACTTTGTTGTTCAGGTTAACTACCTTGAACTGGCACTTGCATTAATTATTTTTAAGAACCTCTATACATAAAATGTATTTTAAGATATATTATAAGCAATAATAATTTAAGTTTAAATATGTAATCTGTAAGGGTATTTACCCGGTAGATGAATGAATAAAGAATATAATAACTAATTCGATGTTAAACGAAATTTTAATCAGTTACACTGATCTGCGTTCCAACTAGAGATGGGCGCGTGCCGGGCTTTTTCCGTGCCACGGCGTGCCTACAAAAGTCTCTTCGTGCGTGTAAGTGCGTGCCCGTCCTTAAGAAATGCAAAGTCGTGCGTGCTTTTTCGTGTTCGTGCACTAAAATTTTATTACTTTCACTTGAGCAACTATTCAGAAAAACTAATAAAAATCCCAATAATTCCCATATTTTTAAGTCGAAACACACATTTTTAAAAATATGTGTATCATTTTCAAAGCTACTTTGCAATGTCTTAAATCGTGAGTTTTCGTGCATCTTAGAAAAAATCACTTTCGTGCTCGTGCGTGTTGCACGAAAATGTTACACGCGCCCATCTCTAGTTCCAACACTCCAAACTATATAAAAACGATGAATTGGAAAAGATTAACCTTAATCCTACACTAATTAAGAGCATGTCTGAAACTATTTTTCATTTTCGGTTGTATTCTGAGCATTGTGAGTGTTGTATCTTTTGAAATAGTAAGATAAATGTTTCCAAAAAAAGTCTATAAACTAGTAAAACTTTTATATAGCAGTGGGAATATTCGATATTTGGTATCTACTAAACCTCTGCCCGGATACACTCGTTTCTGCTACAAAAATGAACATACAGTGTCGAGTTCAGTCATAGCTATAACAGCGAGTCAAATCGTGTTCGAGATATTTGACGAAAACAAACGACCACACGCTCACGATTAAAGTTTATTCTTTTTCTAACGATCACGCACAATCACGGTGCCATTTTTTGACTCACGAGTGTTCACGAATATAATTGCACGCTTACTTACGAAAATTTTTAAAGAATGCACCTAAGTTTTTAATAAAAGTTTATTTAGTGTTTTTAAAATAAGAAACGTAAATTCAATTCATATCTTATATAGATGCATCTTATATATTAAATTTATATGAATACATGTGTACATAAATTAGTTTTTAGCAAACTGATTAATTTTTAGACGGAAGCCGCAAACCATTATTTAAGTTAAAATAACAACTTTTTAAACATTTAAATATATCGAATTTAATTAATAAAAATGACTATTTTATTTTAAAAGCAAAAAAAGGACTTCAATCTACATTTTAATTGGAGATAGGCGCTTGTCACGAATTTAGTCGTTGATCGTGAGCGAACCCATACAAAATCACAAAGTTCGTGAACGTGAGTTCACTTCCCTCGTGCGTGACTTAACTTTATTCATGTCACGACTTGTTTATCTAAATGTTTAAAATCTCTGCAAAATTCAGCTGGGTGAAAATTTGGATTGATTACTCATTTTAATAAAAACTTTAATTAAAATGTAGATTGAAGTACTTGGTTTGCTTATCAAATAATACTTTTTATTGATTAAATTCAATGAGCCTGTCTACACTGGCCTCACTCAACCGACTGACCGAATGCCAAATCAAAGTGAGTCGCAAAATTTTTAATGCTCTTGCCTCACTTCATTCACCTTCCCACATCCTCATCTCTTCAGTAGACTTCAAAGTGAGTCGGTTGAGTGGGGCCAGTGTAGACCAGCTCAATGGATTTTAAATGTATAAAAGTAACTCAAAATATTCTTTAAGAATTTGAGAAAGTGTATCTAATAGTAAACAATTATATTCGTGAGCACTCGTGGGTAAAAAAGTCATAGTGATAGTGAGTACAAGAATAAATTTTAATCGTGCATTAAATAATACATTGCCAACACTTTCAAAGAAAATGGATTCACTTATTACCAAATTTCCTAAACAATCTTAACACTTGCTAATTGTTTTGTTCTTCGAATACTTACAGTTATTAACAGTCTCATCCACCTCTTCTTGTTTCTTTTTATTTTTATCTGAGCAGTCTAATATTGCATCGGTGTTCTTTTCAACAAATCTGCAAAGACAATACAATATAAGTTGGCTTAATAAAATTACAAAAAGTTCGCATTAAAAAAAATAACTACCTTGCCAACTCTTCGCATTTGTAAAAATAGCCCATCACAGCTTGTATGGCGGCGACTTTGTTCTGTTGATCACTACGATTGCCAAACTCTGGCGGTGCATGTGTCTTCATGATGAGAGTACGATTCGCTGCGGTATACATGGTTAAATTGATAAGCAGCAGCAATACCTGGCAAAAGAAAGCAATCGCAAAAAAGTTTAATAAAGTAAAGTTGGCCAAAATTAAAAATAACATTTACCAAAATATTCAATTCAAAAACACAACGATCGGGAATGTAGTTCGGCACTTGTAGCAGTATATGAAAACTGGTCTCTATAACATCGGCACGTTTGCCGAGAATTTCAGCACCCAACGGACTAGCTGGATTAAAGGTGTGCGTCAAATTGATGAGCACCTTCATCAGAGGTATAATCAATTCGCGTATCACAATGCCGGGATTGTCTTTGGATGTGAAGTCTGTGGTTGGATACAACATCAGCTCACGATCGCATAGACGAAAGAGGTCGCAGAGTGTATTGACTGCTGTGCCATGCGCATATGTCAACATATACTTTTGATTCTCCTCATTCATTTGTGTGACATTCTCCATAACGCGCATGCAACGTTCAACGGTTCTCATGTTATCAAGCACCGATTGCGTCCAGTTGATGGGACTGCACTCTGTCGCTGTATCAATTACGGGTCGACAGCAATCAGAGATGGTTTTGATAATGTGCTCGAGTCCACCAAGTTCACGTAGCTCTTCTTTAAACCACTCGCCAGCACGTTTGGATGTTAGCGATAGCAAAGTTTCCATTGCCAGTGTGCCCACTGTTATTGTGTCTACATTTAAATGTGTTGCCTTGCCTTGCGCTTTGATCTCTTCACATAGTTCACGTACTTTTTGCTTATTGCGTTCATAGTTGGCATGATCTGAAGGCTCGGCGGCAACACCTTCAGATTCGAGTAAATTCATCATAAGCTCGAGTGAATCACGATCCAAATCCATGTTGAGTCCTTCTTGTGATAGAATATACATGATGGCCGTGGTACAGAGTCCTAGACTTAGATCAGTGTTGGCATCGGAGAGTGCCTATAGTTTGGAAAAAAATATTTGGTTATTCGTGAAAAAAGTATACAAATTAAGGAGACACACCTTGAAGAATTTAGTGACCACGCCATGTGCTCGCACATGCATGCGGAATGTGGGAGTCATGCACTTCGTGGCCAGTTGTAGCGCTGACAAGCAGCGCGTTGGAGTTGGATTGTGTGGTTGTAGAGCATCCAGTATGTATTCTACATCATCGTCCATTTCCTGATATTCACCAATTTCTTGTATCTGATGCGCCGTCTTTACGTTTCGCACTACTGTGTAGTATTCCTTTGCTTTGCGATCCACCTTAAGGCTTGTGATATTGTCGCCCTGACCACCGCCCATGTCTGAACACATATCATAGGCGTTGTTATTGGACTGTGGATTCGGTTTAATAACGCGTGTTAATTTGGCCAACGATGGACTGCTATCGCGAGATGTTGCACCACCGCTTAAATCTTCGCTAAAGTCATCGAAAATAGCATCAGCTGCAGTGCGTGTTGGTGCTTTTGAGCTGCCATCTATGTTGTCTGCTTCAGTCGGCGCTGTGCCGTCTGCACTAACAGCGCCATTAGCCTCGGCGTCCCAGCGATGCTTGTAGAGATGACTGCGTTTCGCCGCAGCTTGCTCCGCTTGATCCGGCACCAAGGCACGACTTTTGAAAATGCTTCCCTTTTTCTTCGAAATGACCAGCTTGACTGCAGCCCTTTGATCGACCTCTTCAATGGCAGCAGTTGGTGTACCACCATCTGCGGATAAGTTGTTCGGCGAAGTGCTGTCACCCACCGCATTGCAGTTGAACGCCTGAGTCGCTTGATGTTCCAGCATTAGTGTTCGTTTGAACTTATCTTTAATTTTATAGTCCCGACGTGGTGGTGGCGAAACGTTGGCGTCTATGTTGCTGTTCTCAGTGTGCGCTGCAATTATGTTGGAATCGGAATTCGATTCGAATTCCATGGTCGGTGTCCGATTGCTAACAATTGAGTTGTTTTCTTGCAACTCATGTGTCTGCATATCGATCGTAGGAGTCGGCGTCGTTGTCGCCATGGTTTCATCCAAGTTTGATACTTTAGCGGGCGGAGGTGAGTTATCTCCGTCATCGATAGATGGTTGCAGCACTTGTGTTACTTGCTGATTCTTCCGTTTGCGTCCATAGCTGCGAGTATTGTTGGTGGCCGATGTAGCTTCTGCAGCAGGAGCAGGCGTTATTGTTATTTTTGATGCCTCCTCGGCAGCTCCAGCTTTAGCAGAAAGATCAGCCACGATTTTGTTAATAATATTATTGTTATTGCTGAGATTATTGTTTGAACGTGGACGTCCACGCGGTCTTGTGGAAGGAGGAGGAGGAGGAGTGGGAATAACAAGTGATGTTTTAGTCGGCGAACTAGTTGTTTCTTTGTCAATTTTTGCTGGGGTGACGTCTTCTGCGTATATTGGTGGTGGTGGCTCAACATCGACTTCCATAGTTGTGCTTGCAGCCTCCTCCAACTTTTTCGTTGTCACTGCGCCACGCCGCGTTGATCGCTTCGGCGTTGGTAGTTCTTCCAGTACGGGCGCGGCGGCTTTGCGTCCTCTTGTTCTAGTCGCTGGTTGTACTTTTACCGGAGATGTTTCTTCCTCAGCATAGCTATTTTTTAACGCACCTGCGCGGCGTCCACGCGTTACTCGACGTGCCGGCACATTTTCCTCTGCTGCCATCGTATCTTCTTTTACTGGTTCAGGTGATTTTTCGACTTCGGATTCAGCTTCGCCATTCAATGTCGCTGCTGGCGTATCCGTAAGTGTTTCATCACCTCGCAACACAGCAAGAATGTCTTCTTGCAGTGGTTCCTCCACAATTGGGGTCACTTTTTGTGCAGCATCTTGCACATCCTCGCTGTCCAAGGGGCCTTCCATCATAGATTCCAAACGAGATTCTAGCTCGTCAGAGGGCGGTGCAACGAGTGATGAATGTTGACTTGTCTCTAAGTCGCTGGTTATAACGCTAGAGCCGCGACTGTGTACAACGCAGCTCTCCTCGTGCACTATCTGGGCTAGCGTTTGCGGCGTGCTGTTACCCTTCGACGAGATGCTACCCAACACCGATGACTGAGAGTCAAAATCGCGTTCAGAGAGAGCGGGTGGTGAGATAACAGTGCGTGGATAGGAGTGCTGCAGGTCGTTGCTGGCGGATGACTGATGACTATTAATACCGCCTAGTGCTAGGTGCGGTGAGGGCGTTTTAAATTCAACACCAGACACTGCCGGTGTCAGTTGCTCTACCGCGGCATGTTTGGGATGTTTGTGTTTTTTATTCTTTTGTTTTTTCTCCTTCTCTGGTTTTTCTGTGGATGCAGCAGCAGCTGCTGCAGCTGCCGCACGTTCAGCGGCGGCTGCTGCCTTTGCTTTCTCAGCAGCTGCAGCTGCTGCTATAGCATTGCGTATGACATCGGTTTTAATGATGAGCTTAAGGCGTTCCTTGGGCGGTTTATCGGGCGATATTTTGACGGTGCAGTAGTTGATCTCTGGTGGTTCGTCGTCGTACACAGGTGTTGCTACAACGATAGATGGTGGAGGTGGTGGTGGTGGCGGTGAAGGCGGTTTAGGTGGCTTCACAATAATTTTCGGCGTCGTCGGGAGTATAAGTGGCGTCGGAAGTATTACTGCAGCATTGGAGGCTTCTTCAATGGAAGTGTGACAAGATGACTTCAGTGGCTCGGATACGATTTTAGTAACAGTTTCGTGCAGCGGTGAACTTGTGGGTTGTTCCTCGCTATCGGTGCTGACAAGCCTGGAAGTTCCCTGCAAACGCAAAGAAAGAAAAATAAATAATTCGTTAATTGTGTGAATACTATATTATTTACTTCAATTAACAGCAAAGAAACATTAACACAAAATGAATGAACAAGAATATCGTTAAATAAAAAAATTAAGTTAAAAAGCGCGCGCGTTTTTCAAGTTGTGTTGACAAACGAATTTTTACTTGTTTTGCTTTGTTTGATTTTTTCGCGTACTTTTTTTAATTGATCGCGATTGTAATAGATCGCAGCTTTGAAGATCATTAGAATCTATTACATTATAACTGAGGTGGGTAAAAATTAAAGGATTTATATGCTGCATGCTGAGTAGGGATGACAGCAAAGATGCCCACTTTGTGGAAAAAATCCCTTTAATGGTATTTTTCAATTGCTGTGGGAAAAGGGATTCCCATGGTATTTTTTAATTCAGCGCTGTGTTTTTTACCTTGTATGGGATTTTTCCCACATTATTAAAACATACTATACATAAGAAGCATAATCTCATTTCACTGAAAGTCATAATTTGTTTAGTGTGTTTTATATACATATTTGACTCAAAACTAATATTGAATAAGTAAATATTCAATAAAATTTCAAATGGAAATGAAGATATCAATATATTGAATTTTTTATATTTTTTATTTATAAGAAGTACATATCACCAAATTTTAATTCAATTCATTATTATAGAACGCATTTATTTAATGTTTTTCGCCTATTTTTTGTTAATTTAATTTTTTCTTGTTATACCATTAATAAAATTTAGATATTTTGTGTGTTATATATTACAAAATATTTATAAGCTTTTTACAAATATTGAATATATAACTTTGTTTACTCTTTGTGGGAATGTTCAATTCAATTCAATTCAATTAAATTTATTTCAATTCATCTACCGGGTAAAACTCTTACAGATTACATATTTAAACTTAGAAGCTATTATTTATATTTAATACATTATATGTATGTTAAACTCAAAGTATCAATTTATTTCAATTCATCTACCAGGAAACCTTCACAGATTACATAGTTTAAATTAACTCTAAACTTATAGTAAATATCTTATAAATAACTTCTATGTACAGAAACAGATTAATGATCGAATAGATTCGATATATTACAATGTTTAATCAAGTTCCACCAAAAAAGAGAAATTTAAACAACGTGATTAATTAAACAACTGCAATAATTTAATAAAGTTAAATTAAATTCACTGAATACTTTATAAGAAAAAATTAACAGGATTGATAAGAGGAGGTATTTAGTAATTATATTAAAGAAAGATTACATATTTTCAATAATGTCTAACAGCTGACTTTTAAAATTATAGCGATCGCTGGAGAAGTCGAGCTGATTTGCAACCGTATTGCAATGAGACAAGCATCTATTAATAGCTTCATTAAGCCCATAATTAGCTCTATGGTAAGATGTGTGGAATAAATCAAAGTTTCTAAGGGTACGACTAGGTATATTGAATGGAGTGACAGAAAGCAGCTCTGATGAATTTATTCTGCCATCAATTATGTCCCTTATGAATAGAACGTTTGATACAACACGTCTTTGTGAGAGGTAATTAAGGCACAACAGTCGACAACGTAACCAGTAAGCAGGCATGTTTCCCAGGAGTACAACTGACGCAACGCTAACCTTGTGAAGCGCTTCTGGACATTTTCAAATCTAGACTTAAAACATTCATAGAAGAGATCCCAGATAACACTTGCATACTCCAGAAGAGATCTCACAAGACTAACAAAAACTGCTTTAGATGTATAAGAATCTAGAAACTCCTCAGAATTTCTTTTTAAAAAACCTAATTGAGAATTGGCTTTTGATATAACGTATTCGACGTGAATATCTAAAGAAAGCTTATGATCAAAGAATATGACTAGGTCCTTATACTGACTTACTCTACTAAACCCACGCGCAGAATCGTCGGTGTAGTCGTAATTGATTGATATGCTTCTTCTGGAGAACGTTAAGATTTTACATTTAGAAAAATTTAGAATGTTGAGTACTTTTGAACTTTTTCGACTTTTTGCGGTGTTTGTCAAGAGTTGTGGAGATTTTTTTTGGGTTATTTTTTTATTAACTGTGGGATTTTTGTGGCATTTTTTAATTTCTGCGGAGTTTTTATGGTATTTTTACTTGCTGTGGTATTTTTTCCTATGGGAATTCTTGTGGGAGTTTTAAAATTCAAGTGTAGGACCCCTTTTGCATTGTTCAAGACGAAGTCAAGTTTTTTGACGTTCTCTTTTGAACTTGACGAAAGCTTTCACATTGGTCAAGACTTGAATTCAATTTCTTGTCTTCTTTCCTTGTTTTCTAAAAATAAAACGAGATAGGTAGCAAGCAAATGAATAATAGTTTCCAGAAATTTGCAAACTGAATTTTAATTTTTTTCCACGATGGAAGTTAAAAAAGTGTTTTTGCATAAAAATTTAATGCAAAATTATATTAAATAAAATGCAAACAAAATTTAATGCAACCGAACTCTAACAAACTCACATTGATATGCCAAAAATAAAATAAATACACTGTCAACAACGCGAAAATAACAAAAGGAATAAGAAAAATTGCCGGTATAGCTTCAAGTTTCTTTTTTCCATCCGTCGCTTTCGATGTGCGGCGAATTGCCTACAAACTATGAAACTTGACTTCAAGTCTTGATCAATATAAAAGGGGTCTAGGAAAAAGGAATTTGTGTGGTAATTTTGGTTGGCAACTATGGATGAGGATAATTTTAGAGTTTGTTTCAAAGGGTACACATATATAACATATTTTTTCTTTTTTATTTCATTATTAACTTTTTTCAAAATCAGCGTTGTCAAAATGTGAAAATTTTACCAAAACTGGTAAATTTTTTTTCGATGTGAAAACGTGAAATTTTTGCCGTGACTTTAAAGATACACTGTATTGTGTTACTTGCAAAATCGTATTAAAATTATCGGCCTTTTTCAATGTTATAGAACTTGTTTTCTACAAAAAACAACCCTGCCCTAGTCCAATGGAAATTACTACGATTTTCTTAATTTAGCCTAAAAAGCGACATGGATATTGTAGACTTTTGGGACAAAATTCTCCTTTTAAAAATAGCATGGAAAAAACTGTTATATAGAACTAATAAATTTTAATAAAAATGACACTTCTTCACAGTTCAGCCGCTTCTGAAAGAAAATTTGATTTCTTTAAAGAAAATTTGTAAACCTATCTTTAATAAAAAAAAAATTAAGAAACAGCGTTACTGGTAATTTAATTTTTTTTTGTGTCCTTAAACATCGATATAAAGTGGATAGCCAAATTAATAGGGACAACCTTTAAAATGTGAATTTATCGTTATATTAATTAATCAAAAATTTAAACAAAAGTTAGTTTTGTTGTGAAAATAATAAAAATTCAAAATTGCGTTTTTAACTAACTTTCATTAAGTTAAAATGAATTTTCGTTATAAATTTACAATATTGCATTAGTATAATAAATTAAATTTATTATTCTCGAAGTGTAAAGATATTTTAAGCACACAGAAAATGAGCTAGATTAAAAAATTTTTAGCGAAAAAGAGATATTGGTATACATTTACATTCTGTAAAGTTTATAAAAACTTTTTGAAGAAAATTATCTTCGTTAAAAATGGCAGGTAGCGTTGTTTGTTTTTACGACAGAAAAGGTGAAAAATTTTTGTTAAGCTGGAACAACTTTTGCTAATAAATGCCATGTCATATGAAAGCTAGTTAAAAATGCGTGTATCCCGTTATTCGATCAAATGAGCGATATATACATGTATGGTATGTAGCTGGAAGTAAAAATTTAATGAAAACAAATAAATGTTTTTGTTTTCTTTTTAATAGGCCGCTGCTTAGGGATTACAACCCTCAGTAAGGCCAACACCGCCTTAGCTGTCTACGGTACTTCTGGATAATATTCTCTTTGTAATAGGCGGACTTCGGCCGCTGCTTAGTCCTGGACGGTCAAGTTGTTTGTTTCATGGACCCCTTTCACATTGGTCAAGAATTGAATTCAATTTTCATAGTTTGTAGGCAATTTGCCGCAAATCGGTAGCGACAAAAGGGAGAAAAAGTTGACGGTACCGGTGTCTCTGTACCGTCAATTTTTTGGTATTCCTTTTGTGCTTTTCTCACTTTTTGCAGATTGATTCATTTTCTTTTTTGTGTATCGGCGTGCGTTTGATGTACTGAAACTTGAATATAAGTTATTTTGTTGAATTATTTTCAATATTTATGTATAATAAGCATGTTTCCATCGCTTATGAATTATAATTAATATTTTACGAACAATTTTAAGCTGTTGATGCAATCGCTTTTGTTTTTAAGAAAGCAAGCATAGATGACATGCAATTGAATTCAATTCAAAGACAAATGTGAAAGCTTTCATCAAGCCCAAAAGAGAACGTAAAAAAAAATTTAATTCAATTCTTGAACAATGTGAAAGGGGACATGGCGATCGTCGCATGTGGAAAGTGGAAAGAACAAACTTGAACCTACCGTAAATTCTTGGGCAATTCGTTTTGTGTTCGTTCGTTGACCCGTTATTTTTTATTTTATTTCGGCGTCATCAGCGCAAACTTCAGAAAAAGGGAGAAGTGAAAGAAACAATTGACCGTCAACTCTTGACGAGTGCAAATTGAGCAATCAAGTTTAAAAGGGAATATGCGAAACTTGACCGTCAAGTCTTGATTAGTGTAACAGTGCACCCTAAACAAGTGCGCGTTGCGCTGCGTACCCAAACGCCACGCAATTTTATTTTACGCTTAACCTAAACAAGTGCGCTGCGGAAAGAACTGCTGCTTTCGAACCAGCTCAGTCTGATGGTTTAAAAATCTTAAAGAAACTTTTAGAATTGTGTAAAAATCTATTAATATAGCAAATACTTCCATTTGCAATCGA
This sequence comes from Dichetophora obliterata, assembly GCA_963920525.1. Classification (NCBI taxonomy): domain Eukaryota; kingdom Metazoa; phylum Arthropoda; class Insecta; order Diptera; family Sciomyzidae; genus Dichetophora; species Dichetophora obliterata. The sequence continues at coordinate 30,386,641 of OY986439.1, read as the reverse complement.
GATTAATTAATTAAAAGCAGCTAATTGCTCTTTGTTCTAATACTTTGGTTTTATGCAGCCAACTTCACATCCGAACGCACTGTCAAAATTGGAAATTCGATTCATGTTGCGGTAGTCCGGTGCGTGTTTCGGTAGGCTTCATACAAAATGTATGGGCATGAGCCGATTTTGACAGTTAAACCACGCACGCGCACTTGTTTAGGGTGGACTGTAAGCCAAGACTTGAGATTACAACCCTCAGTAAGTCCAGCACCGGCTTCGCTGTCTGCAGTACTTCTGGATCTAATGATCTTTGAAATATGCGGCTTTCGGCCGCTGCTTAGCGATTACAACCCTCAGTAATTTCTACGCTGTTTACAGTACTTCTAAACAGACCTGTGATTTTCAAATACAAATACGAATCCAAATAGAAATACCTAAGTAATTGAAAAGTAAATACCAAATACAAATACTACGTATTGGTATTTGAAAAAAAACAAATACTTGGTATTTGAAAAAGTAAATACAAATACCAATACTTGAGTATTTGCAGAGCTGAATTTTCAAATATTTGCAAATACTATTTAAAAGTATTTAGTAAATACTTTCAAATACTTCAGTAAATACTTAGTCATGTATTTGTAAATGTAACGTACCATTTTATTTTTATATGCATGTTAGCGAAAAAAAAAAACCAAAACAAGAAATAAAGAAAGAAAAAACACATAAGTACTATCATTATACCGAAAAAAACATAAAAATACTTATATATAATTAATTTAAATAGCTTTAAATGTTTTAATATGTTGTGATTGGCCTTCAACAGAACTAATTGCAATATGCATCATGCGATCGATTGAAAATTTTAATAAGTAAATAATTCAAAATGTTTTTAATACAATTTTTTGTTATTTATTACTTGAAACTAAAAAATTAATTCATTTATGAAGTAACAAAAACAAAAAAAAAACACATTAAGGATATTCACAATTGGGTGGTTTTCAATGGAGTTAAAAAACCACCACAGTGTTGTACCACACTTTACCGTGCTAACATGCATATAAAAATAAAAGGTACGTTTCATTCAATGTTGACTAAGTATTAACTGAAGTATTTGAAAGTATTTACTAAATACTTTAAAATAATATTTGCCAGTATTTGAAAATTCAGCCTTGCAAATACTCAAGTATTGGTATTTGTACTTACTTTTTCAAATACCAAGTATTTGTGTTTTTCTTCAAATACCAATACGTAGTATTTGTATTTGGTATTTATTTTTCAATTACTTGGACCAGTATTTAAGGGAGGGGTCTGGGTTTCAGCGTAAAAAAAAACACTTTTTTTGTGATTTTTTATCTCAAATATCGATTGAGCAATTTTATTCAAACCTTCTATACATTATTGAGCATAGTTTTGACTATGTTCTGTAAATTTTTCATGCAAAAATATTAAATCATTAGCCCGTGACAGAGCTTCCCCCAGGACGTCTTGAAAAAAAAACAATTTGCGGTGTTCACTGTAACTCGGCCGGAAATTATCTGAAAATGAAAAACCATAAAAATTTAGTTAAATTATAAACAAATCTTCCCCCCAACGTTCTCTGATTATTTTTTTTTTAATTTAAAAATTTTTGGCGGCCATCTAAAGTGTGAACCGTTATTTTCGACTAAAATTTCCGCCATTTTGTGGGTGGGAAACACCCTTAATGTTAAAAAAAAAATTTTTACTAAACGTAGGGGGGAGGTATTTTATATGAAGAAAATGTGTACAAAGTTTGAAATGAATCGGTCGAGTAGTTTTCAAATGGCAGTGAACACGGACTTTGAAAAAGTAGTTTTGAGAAAAACGCGTTTAAAGTTTAGCTGTTAGAGTTAGAGCGTTAAAGGCCCCGAGACTAATTAAACAATAACTTCAAGAATATTGCTTAGATCGGATTAAAATTTTGAGGACATATTCTTGAAATGTTAAACAATAAGATAAAACAAAAAAAAAAAAATCGATTTTTCGAAAGTGAAAACCCAGACCCCGCCCTTAAGAAGAATTTAAATAGTATTTTAAATACGTTGTACAGTACGACCTCGCTCAACGCAACCAATTAAATTCAAGTCAATTGCGAAATCTGAGGTTATTGCAAAAACCGAGGAAAAATTGTATATTGGCCAATAGACCTATTTCCAAAAAAAAATATGCATTTTCTACACATTCAAATTAAAGTGAATCGAAAAATTTTTGTTCAGAAACATAATTTCATTTTATTCAATTTATTTTTTTAAAAATTGGGAAATTTTGGTCTGCACTTTGTTGCAATTTATACTTTGCGTACAATTTGGGTGTTGAGATTATCGAGGAGTTGCGTGTAGCGAGGGTTGCGTTGAGCGAGGTCGTACTGTATTTAAATACATCACAGGTCTGCTTCTAAATATAAATCTCTTTTTAATAATTATCTAGGGAACCGTCAAGTGTGCATAATACGTAAACTGTTATATGTTTAGATAGATGGCTCATTGAATAGGTAACAGCATAACCTTTTTATGAATCCCATAATAATTAGTTTTGTAGGAAATTAAAAACAAAATCTCCAGTATTTCAGACTAATTTTTGCAACATTGGATTCTTATAAAATGAGAGCGGCCTGAAATATTTCCGGAATTCAACTTAGATCTTATTACATAAAAAAATATGTAAAATTTGAGTTTCTGTTCATCTTTCAATTATGCCCAAATGCTTATAGACTAGACGGAAAATCCTCAGACGGAATACCCGTGTGTAAGAGGATAGAAAAATTAATCTTAAACTACTAAATAAATAATTGATTTAAATCTAAATCTAAATTATCACAATAACGAGATCATAATATAGTATGAACTTATCTTAGATTCTTAATATATGTATTTAGTTTTTGTTTCAAAATATTTATATAAGGGAGATGTGTCTAAATTGAGGCGTCTTTAATGTGGGACTCGGACTTTTCTCTGATATTTGCCACAGGCATCACCAATGTTTTGACCAAATGTTAAAACCAATGTTAAAACCAAAAAATTAAAGAAACCTTTACTCAACATTTACAAAAAAAAAACTACATTTGTAAAAAAGTGCATAAATTTGATCATTATGGTAAATTAATTTATGTAAAAATTGCTTTAATTAATAAAATTAAAATGTTTCTCTTAGATAAGATCATAAAATAATAAGTTTTAAATAAGTTAAATTTTTCGGTTACGGTGGACTTTTCTGTGGAAAAGCCCATACTTAAAGAAACATATGTTATAACAAAACAAAAATTATTACTTATTCTGATGTAAAATTAACATGCAAATGAAATTGTTCGTATATATTATAATCTTTTTAAGAAAACATCTTCTAAAATATGTCATAATTTTAGAGGCTTTCGCCTTAAACCTCCCTTAAAGCCAACATATAACACACAAAATTTCTAATGCAAAAATATAAAGGGAATGTTTAATTTTTCAAGAATTTCAAATTTTATCTAAAAGTAAGGGATTCTTTTTGACCTTTTAAATTTTTTGCTAATCTATTTGAAAAAATTGCAATTTTCTTAAAAAACATAGTAAATTTAATTTAGAATTGCATTTCTAAGCTAAATTATCGATATTAAGTGGACATTTAAATCTGTTAGCATGATGTTGGGATCAACTCAATGAAAAATTAAAATACTTTGGCAGCTCTCTTATTGTAACCAATAGTATGGCTGACTTCGTAAACGCATTTTTGTAATGCATCCAGTGTGTTTTATTTTGAATTGTCCGAAGCTGATTAACCAAAGCTGCGCAACTATACTATTTTTAAGAATATCACTAGAGTTGCGCAGTTTTGGTTAATAAGGTTCGGACAAATTCAAAATAAAACACACTGATGCATTGCATAAATGAGTTTACGAAGTTATCCTATATTTTACCTTACACTTACCTTCGATATTCGCAGCACAATTGGCGGATGCTCTGGAGTTTTTGGTGCAATTTGCGGTGGCGCAGGCGGCGCTGCTACAACAGTGTTAACTGAAGGAGCAACGGGCACAGCTGGCGGCGGCAGCACGGGTTCCTCAATAGGTGGTGGCTCTTCGGCCTTCGGCGCCTGCTTATTCTTAGGCATGATTATGTCCTTGAGTGGCGTTGGCGCTCGCTCATCCTCATCGTCTTCGCAATAGTTCACAGCTTTTCGAGCACGTGATATAATGCGTGAAGGTGGCGCCTCTGGCTTGAGTTTTTTCTCTTCTTTTTTCTTTTTTGGTTTGGCCTCGGTAGCAGGCGTGCCTTCAGTCGCACCATCCTCATTTGTCGCGATAGCGGATTTTGCTGCCTTTATAGATTTCTTGAGAGATTTCTTTTTCCGCTCTGCAGAATTTGTTTTAGGAATCTTCACTTTGATAGAATCACGACCGCTATACATGGGCGTGATACCACCATAACTTGCAGCTGATGAGGAATCGCGTATGGGTGAAGTTGAGGCGCGCGGTAGCTGTTGAATAATCTGAGCGATAATTTCTGGTGGCGCAGCATTACGTGACTTGAAGAATTTCTTGGGCTTTGGTGGTTCCGGCACCGTTGGCGACATATCATCATCCAAAGCCGAAGCAGGACTTAATGTTGGGCTAGATGCAGCCGCAGCAGCGGCAGCAGCAGCAGCGGCAACTGCAGCTGGAAGCGCGGACAGTGCATAGGTGCGCGTGGAGGTGAAACCCATTTTCCCCCACTTGCCGACTGTGCCCACAGAGCGCGCTACGGTTGGACGATTGTTGTTCTCCTTCTCCTTAAGAAGCGAGTCCAGTGGGACGACAATATTTTTACCCCAACGTGACATAATTTATGTGATGGTAATTGTAGCAAGAATTAATTTTTTCACTTATATTGGCTAGAGTCTTCATTCAAATGTAAACTGCAGGAGGAAGAAAATTGGTATTAATAGAAACAAAGGTTTTCATCTTTAAACTTTAATATATTTTATGTTTATTTTGTTTTGTTGTTGACTTTGTGCACCACAGCGCTATTATTTTCCTTGAAATTTTATGTTTTTTGTTTTGCTAGACAAACATGTCAAAACATTGCACTCAATTGTCAACGCGTAAACCACTTTCGCTAAGGCGTGGTGAAAAAGGTGAATCAAGCTGGTAGACATTTCTACGGCACATTAATGTTGAAAATTGTGTAAAATTTCTTATTGTAAAGAAAAAAAATTTTAATTTAAGGCAAATTTATTATTGAAAACAATAAAATTTTATTAAAAAACCACTAGAACTTGCTGACTGATAATAAAGCAACTGTAAAAATTGTTTATCACACACACATGCTTTTCAACACTTCAATTTCATTTCGCTGAAGCTGGCGCTTAATTCACAAATTTCGACTTTTCCTCAATTTTTTTGTGCCAACATCTAAATTTTTTAAACTCTATATTAAATTTCTTATTTGATCGAGCAATTGATTATTTTATAATTTATTTGCCATACACTTTAGAGCACACAGTTTATTAGCTTTTTATGTTCAGCTGCTGCTACTGCTTTGATTTTTTTATTGCTCTAAATTTGACGACCATTTGTAAGACAACAGCAAAATTTTTAATTATTTTTTACGCACCCTTTCTAAAATTTTACTTTTCACTAGCATTCACCAACAATAGAACGCACACTCATATTAAAGTATTATCGAAAATTGCACTTTTAAATTGATTTTAAACTGATTTAAAATTGTTTTGATTTTTTATTATATTCAGTGCTTTTATGTACAACGAAGCCATTTTTATTTTTACGTTCGACAAATTCACCACAGCAAATGTGAGAACGATGATGAAATGCATAAAATTGTAAAAGATTATTGTACCAGCTGGCGGGTGCGTTCGTTATGGTAACATTTTATACTAACATGCTTGGCAAAGGCCTTGCGCTTTTGCTTTTTTATTATTATTTGGAACTTTTTCAGAGTAGCGACCACTCTGATTTGAAATTTTATTGGCCCATTATCATAGCAAAACTAAAGTCGACTTTAAATTTAGTGCAAGCTTTTTGACAACATGTTATATTAAAAAACTGTAAAAAATGCTTATACTAAATTTAGAGTCGACTTTTATTTTGACTATGATAATGGGCCATTGTTTTGAGGATTATATGGATTATGGCCTCTTAAGTCCAAATCCGAAGGCAGCATGAGAGTTTCGAAGTTATAGGGGTCCAAAGCTGGGAAAATTTGCTTAAAAAATTTTCTGTTTTTTGAGTTTTCCAACAATACATTGCATTATAGATATCAAAAGAAAGATACTAGGGCGTTCAAGATACTACCGGCCTAACAGGCCGGTTACACAGGCCTGTGACAGTGAAAGTGCGAAAGAATGAAATTCCGAACTTTAATGCTAGTAGCAGGAGGTGCTACACATGCACGTGAAAGTTTATTGAAAAAATTACATCGCTGCTATTGCAGTTTGCGTGTGCTTTACTTGTTGTTTTTTTTATTTTAATTGTAAACAAGCTATCAGTGTTGCTTCCTGTACGAAATCGACGAAAACCCGAAATAAACCCACCAAAAGTAATTAAAAACAGCACTGATATCCCCCTTTATGACATACACTGCTGTCAAAATCCACTGGCTCTGAAACTTCGTTGCCAGTAGCGATGAAAGTGGCGTGAAAGTGAATCCAGTCTGAGTGTATTTGTAAAATAGTATGAATGTATTAAGTTTTTCGAACTACAGAGCCAGTATACTGGCCTGTGTAGCATGCCTGTAACAAAAAAAAAACACGGTATTTGCCAAAATGATTGTTTATTCTTTCACATTGTACCCTTTCAGCTCAATACACTTATTCTAACGATTTTCTAACATTGCAATGCCCTTTAAATAGTAAGATTTCTCAAGATCCCAAAATACGCTTCGGTTTCTAATTCGACCTGTTCATTCGTCGCAAACCCCCTTCCCTGGAGCCACCTTTTTAAGTTTGAGAGCAGATTATGGTCGCTGTGGTCCAAGACTGGATAATATGGTGGATGAAGAAGCAGTTGGAAGCGTAACTCGTGCATTTTTGCAATGATTTTGATCGATTTTTGAGCTAAAGCATTGTATTGCAAAAATATTGCTTTTTTTTCGATAAATCGGGTCGTTTGTTTGTGATTTCGTTCTTGGATCGGTGCAATAATTTGCAGTAATAGTCGCTGCTGATTGTTTTTCTTTTTCTCAAATAGTCGATGAACAAAATGCAGCTTGAATCCCAAAAAAATAGACGCCAACATATTTCCGGCCGTTTGTTGAGTTTTCGCTCGCTTTGGTGCACTTCCACTCTTTTGCTGATTCAGTAGATTCTGGTGAATAGTGGTGGATCCATGTTTCATCCATGCAACATCACGCATACTTTTAACTCTGCAATCCAGTAGGTCTGTTTCCGTACTCGATTTAAATAATTTGAAGTTAGGTTAGGTTAGATTAGTGTAATGTAAAAGTTATAGTAGTCAACCGAGACACACTTAGGAAATTCGATTTTTACAAAGCGTTAGAAAGTAAAGTTGGCTGCAGAAAACGATGAAATTTTAATTTCTGTGAAAAATTTGTCATTCATCACTATGAGTTAACAGCTGGCAACTGTTGTGTAAAAATCCACTGAATGGTACAATTATAGGAGCCGTTGCAATTAAACTATTTACGGATTATTAACTGCTAGCATAAAATCCTGTTCTACAACAGGTCCTCCGCACACATCTTTTCTGGAGCTATTTGCCGAAAGCACTTTTTTAAATTTTTAAAGCTTGATTTTTTTTTCAATTGATTTTTGAAAAATACAAATGTACGACTTTAAATAACACTTTACGCATTGAAGCAGTGTTGAAAAATTAGTAAAAGTGCAAAAGTGCAAAAAGTCGAGTTTGGTGACAATCATATTCATACACAACTTTACAAACTGGCCTTGCAACCATCATATACGTAGCAAGTCAGTTGTGAAATTCCCAAAAATTTAACGATAATAATCGTTGTCGTTATCGGTCTTTGTGCGTGCCACGTTCATATTAAATGACAGTTTTCGCTAACTAACGATATCGAAAATCGTCGTTAACGCCTTTGGGAATTCCACTACAGGTGTCGTTTCGTGGCTGATACAATTATATTTTCATATAATCATAATTCATAGAATCAAAAGAATTTCATTAAATTCGTCATAAATTTTTCATAAAAGGTGAACAAAAGATAGTAAGATCAAAAACGTACAATTGTAAAAACCCAATATTGTCACTCAAAAGTATCAAATATATAAAAGTATCTTGTAAAAGTACTTTACTGTCAAAATATAATTACAGTTTGATAAATACTGTGTGCGGAGCGGCATGCTTGCCTTTTATGTATAAAAAGTATGTGCATACTTTCAGGCTGAACAGTTTGAGAGATATTGGGTACGGAACAGCGTTCTTGCCTTTTATATATTAAGATTACTATTATATTAGGCTGTTCCCGTATTCGATTCAAGTAGCTTAAAGTTCCTTAAAAGCGTTGTTTTACAAATTTTTAAAGCTCGAGAGAGAGGAATAACATGCAAAATGACACTTTCTAATCTATTACAATTACTAGAAGTTAGTACGGGAACAGACTTATTATTAGATAACATTTATTTACTTTTCTGACATTAAGAGTCACAACACATTAAGGGAAAAACATCGCTCACTGAGGTATCGCCACCTTAACAGCTCATAAGTGTTGACTCCGCTGAATGTGGCTTATATGCCAAACACTTCTTGAGAACATCAGATTCACCATAATATGGGCTTTCGCATGGTTTAACATATTGGACAACATGTTGTTCGATATGTTGGATGGGAAACGAACGTGACAATTTAATTGAGCGTTCGAACGATCCTACTTGTGAAACAACATCATTAATTACAAACTCTCAAGCAGAACACATATTCCTAATAGCCAAAAAAATTCTTAGATGCTCCTACAATCGAGCTAAATACTAAATATTTCAAAGAAACATTGATAAATTTTAATAAATTATATTAAAAATTCATTGTTGTGAACGTTTTCCACTTAATTTTTTCTAATTTTACCGCTTCATTGCTGTTCACTCGCGGACGCTATAATTGAAATGAAAAAATGCACCAAGTTGGATCAACATGCATTCACACGTCCAACATGTTGAACGATCGCCACAAAAAAATCAAACAATTTTTGATTTTCATCCAACATGTTGGACCGACTGTCGTTTTATGTTACGCATGGTACTACATGTTGTCCAATCTGTCATGCTGGTCCAATATGTTAGACCATGCGAAAGACCCTTATAGGTCTGTTTCTGTACTAACTTCAAGTAATTGTAATAGAATAGAGAGTGACATTTTACATGTTATTCTTCTCTCTCGATCTTCAAAAATTTGCAAAACAACGCTTTCGAGCAACTTCAAGTTAATACCTTGAACACATTGACGACGACAGCAACAGTGCGTCAAAAGTCAAATTATTTTTACATGCTTTTCTTATAGAGGTGAATGTGGTGAAAATGTTGCAACGACAATGAGTGATTACAACAAAGTCACTGTCGTCGGCTTAGAATTTTTTCTAATTTGACGTGCGACAACAGAGCAATATAAGTGTTTGTGTATGAATGAAACAATCTAATGATACATCCAGAATGTTGTTTCTTTCTTCATGTTGTTTCGCACTGTTGCAGTCGTCGTCAATGTGTTCAGTACATAAGGCCTAACCAAAATAGACGAGTCGCTACATAACGAGTGAAGACGGAAATGTTCGCATAAATACAATTCAATGTTGCTGTCCAAAATAGACACACGTCAACTCATCGAAACTGAACGAAACGGTTTGGCAAAACGTTTTGTTCCGTAAGAACCGAACTTTAGGCGTCTCAACTCGTCAACAACAGCTGTTCAAAGTGTGCGACATTTTTTTCACACATAGTTTACAAATTTTTGTTTAATGATTAACAAAATTATAATTGCAAATCAATTGAAAACTAAAAAAACACTCAGCCTTATTCATAATCACATTTGAGAGGCTGCGTAACATTAAAAAAGCTTTAAACAACACATCGTTATTCATAAATGTTTTTCCGGCTAGTTTAAGATCTGCGTAATTTTCGTTTAAAGGCTGCGTAAACTCAACCTAAAATTTTTTATCGTCTTTTCGATTAAGGGTGATGTATATGATATTTATATCATAGACAAGCTCCATTTTCGACTTTTGTATATTTTTTTCAGTAACAGATTTGCAAATGTACAAGAATTCTTCGTTTTTGTAAAAGAGTTTTGATTGTTTAGACACAAACCTTACAAAATTAAGCAATGAATAAAAAAATGTTTATGAATAATGCTACCAACTATACTTACTTTGTAAGTATCATACTTATTTTCAGCTTCATATACTTACTAAAACTCCATACTTATAAGTATACTTACTTTTAAGATTTATACTTAATTATGCTTACTTTTCAGCTCCGGTTGAACGTTTTTATTTGCAAAAGCGGAAAAAGTTTGAAAATTGTAACCAACAGCGTTAAAAATACAGACTCTGGAGTCAATTTTATTTTTAAAAAATAATATTGAATACAGCTGTGTCGAATTTAACAATTTTTTAAAGACAAGACCTTAAATATAAAGGATGTACTCTAGTTCGTCGGCTAAAAAATAGGCTATTTTTGGGAATTTCTCGTGAGCTTGCTATGAAAGATATGTTTATATAAGTTGTTAGGAATGATAAATGAAGCCTAAATTAATAGCAATAAAAAATTTTATTAATGTTTTTTAATAATTTGGAGGCAGGTCGGCTCCCACACGATATCTCGGCATATGTTTATCTGAAACAAAAAACCGAAGTGTCTTAGATTCAATATGACAAGGACTATAAAACAGACTATTCATATTAACTTTTAGCAATTGTTGTTAGTTTTAAGTAACAAAAACCATGAAAAAATTATTTTTTTCGCACTTATTTGTAAAAAAATATAGTAAACATAAATTTTTTAACACGATTACAGTTTTTTTTGTAAGTAGTTTTGTGTTAAATATGTGGTTAAAATTTCAGAAGGATCAGCCCACAGGAGAAATAGTGTGGGGCGTCCGTGAAAACGTAGTTTTGAGAAAAACGGTCTTAAAGTTTTTTAAATGCGTTCTAACATGAGTTCAGGCAGAGAAAGTTTTGGGTTGAAAAAATTACTTATGCTGCTCGGATCTTCATAAAAATTTAATACAATATTCTTAGATACATATACATTCGAAAAATTGTAAAAAAAAGAAAAAACTTTCGAAAGTGACCAATTAGACTTCACCCTTAAATAAAATTTACAGCCAAGACAAATACGATTTCAAGCAAAAAGAAAAAAACAAATTAATGTAGCGCTTCAATTCAGTGACAGTGAGAGCGAATAATGATAACTTTTCTTTGGTCTCTGTATACATTTCAATGTGATTTTTTTTATTTTTTTTTATTTAACTACTTTAATAACTTTTAATTTTTTGTTATGCTTTTGTTTGTTTTCAAACTATTTTTTTGTATTAGAAAAATATTTGAATTTCAAATATATAAAATTAAAATTTTGATTTTTTTTTATCTGATGACTTTTTGGTTTTAGATAGATTGCATACACAAAACTTTTTAAGTAAAACAAAAAGAGAGTGTGACAATATTTAAAGAATATTGTGGGTTCTATTGATTTTAACATAAATTAGTAAAATGTATCAAAAAAATATTCAATTTATTTTTCTAAGGTAAAATACTTACAAATACTTATTTTAAAAAAAAATACTTACTAATACTTACTTTTCAGTGTTCTAAGAAGCAAATATACTTATTTTTTAATAACATGAGTTGGTAGCATTATTTATGAATAACAATTTCGTAAAGCCTTAAACACTGCATAACTAAACAAGCGTTGAACGTTTGTTTAAGAAAATCTATTGCATAAGGCTGTCTGTTTACAATTGATCAGCTGCTTCAGACGAGTTGAGCAAATCGTTTCATTTTGGGTTAAATGTCAAAACAGACGAAACGATTGCAGACATTAGGGCTGTTCACATTTCAAATCGCTCATCAAATCGTTTGTCAAATACAATAGAACAACGTGAAATTTTCATGGAATTCCCACGTTGTTCTATTGGATTTGACAAACGATTTGATGAGCGGTTTGAAATGTGAACACCCCTAATGGCAAGTTGCAATCATTTCGTTTCGTCTTTTTTGGTTAGGCCTTTACTTGAATCGAGTACGGAAACAGACCTTCAGCCTTATACAATAGATTTTCTTAAACAAACGTTCAACGCTTGTTCAGTTACGCACTCTTCAAGGCTTTAAGCATCCTCTACGCAACCTTGCTGAAATTATTATTCATAACAACTTTTTTAATCATCAATCAACAAAAACGAAAAATTCTTGTACATTTGCGAATCTATTACTGAAAAAAGTCTAAAAAGGTCGCATATGGAGCATGTCTATGATATAAATATCATATACATCAACCGTAATCGAAAATACGACGGACAAGTTAAGGTTACATTTACGCAGCCTTTAAACGCAAATTTCGGCGTTTAAGTTACGCAGATCTTACACAAGTCGGAAAAACATTTATGAATAACGATGTGCTGTTTAAAGCTGTTTAAAAGTTACGCAGCCTTTAAAATGAGATTATGAATAAGGCTGCTTATATTAATTGAACTTTTCTTTTATTTCTTTCGCCTTTTTGTTACGCAAAAAGTAATGCTTAATCAAGGCAAGAAATTCTTCTTTATCCATTTTTATAACAAAAGGGGGTAATCACGATTCAGTGCACTTGCCAGTGCAGTTGAAGACTTTTGCACTTTACGAAAACAAAATACACGTACGTGGAAAATCTGCATAAGTGTAGTGTACTGTAGCCTAAAACTTGAGGACTTGAGCAGTTGTGCACTTGTGTGCATGTTAAAATTTGGCAGCTTTGAAATAGTGATGGTGCTGTGTTTCACGAAAACCTAACTGCACAAGTTGTCAAGTCTTCAACTGCACAGGCAAGTGCACTGAATCCTGAATAACCCTAATACAAAAAGTTGTTTTATTTAGAACACTGTAACGTTACTTTTCATTGACAGATCGATCTGAGATTTATGGTGAGTTTATGTTAAGGTTGGCACCCATCAAAAATGTCATGCATTTGAAGAGTGTTGGTGCCGTCACTTGGAGATCGGCAGCATCTTGAACGCCCGTATTATGTAAGTTTTTTATTTTTTACTGATTATATATCATTCGTTTTGATACTGAATTGCTCAGGTTTGAGCAAGTTTTACTTAAACCTCTGCAGCTGACGTCGTAATCTGACAGACACCGCCAAACACAATTTCTGGCATTTCTTCGTAAATTCTGTAAATTCGTAAATAAAGTTTTAACTTTATATAAGATAATAAACTGTATTTTTAATTACATAATAAAGGCCTGACAAATAAAGAATTTCATAAAAATAATTGATTTTAAAAAGGTATCCGTCAGATACCACGTCAGTAATATTGTTAAAATTAAAGCACGTCAGTTGCAGAGGGTTAAGTTAACAAAGTAGGATCAATTGTTCGAATTTCAACTTCCTCAAATAAAAAAATAAATCCTCAATACGGGGAAAAATCCCCAAAAAATACCAAGAAAATTCCGGGAAGCCGGAAAAAAATTGGGTAAAGTAAGGATTTTTTTAAAAATAACTAACCTATATCAAAGTGGAATCCCGTGTTATCACCACAAAGAACAGCTAAAGTAGGGTAACCCTAAAACTAAGCAAAAATATGCTAGCAGCACCAACAACCAATGTGGTAAACCAGAGTGAAGCACACAAGGCGCTAACCCCAGACACAAGCCAAAGAGCTTGCACTAACTTCCGTTCGCCTCTTTCCGTAACGCATTCACCAGCTTACTCCCAAGTGTCAAGCGTGAGTAAAGAAGTTTTACTTAAAAAAAATTAAAACCGGCCAACTAGTTTGTTTGCAGTAGTGTGGAAAGTTTTGAAAAAGTATGTTTCGAAAAAAACGAGTTTAAAATTACTGTGCTTATTTAAAGCTACTCTAGAGCACCGGGTTATAAGCGCTAAGATAAGAGTCTGTATCATTGGCGAAATTGATTTGGAATTTCTTTATATATTCTTGAATAGTTGTGCAACAATAATAAATTTTTTAAAAATTTCGATTTTTAAAAAAAAAATTTTGTGACTTTCCCAATCAGGGTGTGCCTTATCGGATTTAGTCTTCTTTTCCTAGAGGAGGGTACTATAATTGTTTTTTCAGGATTTATGCTTAACCCTTTTTCCTAACACCAATTGAAAATTATCTAGAGAAATTAATTTTTCTTTAATTTCATCACGAAAATTTCATTCAGAAAATACGCTCAATGAAATAACGAAAAATAAAATTAAGTCGACCCAAATTTCACCATACAAAATTGGGTTATTTTTCATATGAAATAATTGGGTAATTTTGCCCTTTTTTTAAAAAAAAATAAATTTCATATATTTGGGCGATTTGTTTTTTTTGGGGTGATAATTCCTGCCGCCGCACAGTGGGACATCCCCATACAGAGAGCTGGACATAAAGAGAAAAGTACAACTTGCAAATTATTACAATATTTTGATACTTTTCGAAAGAAATATATTTTGTTTATTTTAATTCTTAATAACATTTTTAAAAAGTGTTTAATTTTTTTGTTGTAAAGCCTCAAAGTTGATATTTTGATATAAACAATATATATAGTTTTTTTTAAGGTCCTATAACATTTTGTTAAATGGTTTGTTTAAACATATCTTACCCATTTATGAAAGGGAATGCTTTTATCTTTTATATCAAGTATTTTTGCAAAGTTTTTGTTATCCGTTATCACGATTAAGAATTAAAAAAAAAAAATAAATAAAAAATCGCCAGGGTTGACCACGATCAAACTACCTTATATTGCAAATTATGATACTAATAGACCTAAATGATACTAATTGACCTTGTAAAATGCAGATTTTTTTTAGACTCTGACCTAAATTTACAGAATGTTGACGACCTCTTGATCTGTTTTTTTTATATACAGGCAAATTTCTTTACCACTCTACAACAAAAAAGAGGAAATTGAAATTAAATGGTTCTAAGAGCGCCATTAAAAACGTTTTTTCAACTCTGGAAAACTTATAATTTTGTCGCTTACGTTATTCGCTACAAATATACATTGATAAAATCAGTTTTAATGAAACTAACCATTTTAATAGACTAGATATTGGATAAAATTTCATATATTTTTGCATCTCACAATTGTCACAGAACAAAATATGAAATGTTTAAATTATTTTATTTTGTTTTTATGTTAGTACGCTAGAGGGCAGAATGCAGATCGTCGAATTCCACACGTCAGAAGTTCTAAATTTGTTATACTTTTGCGGTCAACATTTTCGAGAAAAGAACACGATTTATTTTGAGGTCAACATTTTTTTTTAGAAAAGAACAGAAAAAATGCAGAATTCTTGAAGAGGACAGAAAAAATGCAGAAGGCGCATATACAGTGTTGCGCAAAACAATAGCAAAAAAATCGGTACGCTGCTACAAAATCGTTTATCTTTTTAAATATTAGGGACACACAAAAATGATTATAGGAACCAAAGCATACATTCATACATCATATTCAAATTTGGTTTTGTTTTCTTTATTAAATTTAAAATTAATGTGACACATTCAGTTTGTCTGAGAGCAAAACAAAAGCAACATAATGATAATTTGGTGTAAGATCCATTATTCTTGATAACCGCTGCACATCTGAGCGGCATCGACTCTATTAAAGTAGATATGTTAGTATTAGGTATATGTTCCCAATTAAGTTTCAGGGCTTCATACAGTGCAGTCTTATTGGAAAACCTTTGACCAGAAATTTTTGCATTCAAAGTCCCAAAAAGATTTTCAATGGGATGTTAATGTTAATGTTAATGTTAATGTTGTGTGGTGGAGATGCGTACTGCGACCTAAATGAGATCTATTGTACCTCCTTCTCAAAGCTCCGCTGGGTTTGCGGATTACAGAATTTCATCCAGCCCTATTTCTCTAATGAATTTGAGAATATTCTTAGGTTCAAGGGATGAAACCTGCTCTAGACTCAGCTCATAATTCCCCAGTGCTAGTTTACGTCTGCGAGCCACGGCGTCGCAGTTTGTAAGTAGGTGTATTGGAGTCTCCTCTGCTTCTTCACAGAAACGGCAGTTACTATCGGTCTCTATGCCCAATTTCATCAGGTGGTATTTGAGTTTACAGTGTCCTGTAAGGAACCCCGTTAGAATCCTAAGATTCGGTTTGCCTAAGCTTATGCACAATTTTGCTCTCCGAGTGTTAAAATCTCTGAGGAGCAATTTGGATTGTCTTAGCTTTGGGAGGCTTTTCCAAAGGTTTGATCGTTTATGCCTCTCCTCCCTTCTTAGTTCTTCTTTTATAGAATGTGTGCCCAATCCGCAGAATGGTTCTGGCCCTATAAATTTTGTGGCTGCACCCTGTCGTGCTAGTCCATCGGCTTCTTCGTTACCCTGTATTCCTTTGTGTCCTGGGACCCAAAGTATAGTAACAGTGTTATTCTTGCCTAGTTCGTTGAGTTTTGTTAGGCATTCCCATGTTATTCTCGATGATATCTCACAGGAAACTAATGCTTTGATTGCTGCTTGGCTGTCTGACATCACAACTATATCCTGACCTTTGTATTTACGGTCCAGATTGAATTGTGCACACAGCTGTATTGCTAGGATCTCCGCTTGGAAGATACTGGGTGTTGTCCCCATAGGTTCAAAGTGCTTGGTTCTTGGCCCGTACACCCCTGCGCCTATACCTTCCAATGTCTTGGACCCATCTGTATACCATGCTATACTGTGTGGTTTCTTGACTTGCGATATCATCTCGCTGTCCCACTCTTTCTTGGTACTAAGCTTAATTCCGAAGTGTTTTTCGAAGTTATACCTTTTTACTATATCGTCTCTTGGTAGATCGATGTAGGGAGTGTGCTTTGCAATGTCCTCCTTCTCTCTACTGCTGATAGTTTTACCTAAACCTGTCCCCTCTTTTGCAATGCACAACAGAGTTCGCTTGGCTACTCCCTCTATGACAAGGTGTAAGGGTGTTAGGTCCAGAATTACTTCTAGTGCTGCTGTAGGGCATGTCCTCATGGCCCCTGTGATGCATACACAGGCCAGTCTCTGCACCCTTGTTAGCATATTCCTCATTGTGGTTAGCTTGGTTCTCTCAGCCCATGCTATTGCACCATAGGTGAGGATGGGTCTCACCATCATGGTATACATCCAGCGGAGAATTGTTGGGTTACAACCCCAGCTTTTCCCCGCCAGGCTCCTACATACCATGAGTGCTCGCGTTGCTTTGTTTATAGTTACCTCTGCATGTCTTCTCCAGAGAAGCTTTGAATCTAGTGTAAGTCCCAGATACTTTACTTCTCCTTTGAAGGGAATTTCAGTGCCATCCATTCTCATTGTTCGGAGGTTTGGCAGGCTTCTTTTGTTAGTGAAAGGTACTATGGTGGTTTTCGCTGGGTTGATACTTAATCCCACTGTGTTGCACCACTCCTTTGTTACTGACAGTCCTCTCTGTATCAGGTTACAGAGTGTATCCTCGAACTTCCCTCTCGCTATTAAGGCGATGTCGTCTGCGTAACCCTGACATTTTATGCCATTCTCGGTTAGCATCGTTAATAATTCGTCCACAACAAGACTCCACAGCAGTGGAGAAAGGACTCCGCCTTGTGGGCAGCCTTTTGTTGTTTTGATTCTTATAGTGGTGTTGCCCACTTTTGTTTCTGCAGTTCTAGTGCTAAGCATTTGGCATATCCATCTGCTGAGCGTATCATTTACTCCTTTTTTGTGTAAAGACTTCTTCACAGCCTCGTGAGAAGTATTATCAAAGGCTCCCTCTATGTCTAGAAAGGCACAGAGTACGGTTTCTTTGTTTTTGAAAGCTGACTGGATGTTGCTAGTCAACTGGTATAGAGCAGATTCTGTAGACCTGCCCGCCCTATACGCGTGTTGACAGGGGTGCATTGGTGCCTTCTCCAGAATCTCAGTTCTTATATAGTTATCTATTACCTTTTCCATTGTTTTAAGTACAAATGAGGTAAGGCTAATGGGTCTAAACGACTTTGGTAGCGTGTAGTCTATTTTCCCTACTTTTGGTATGAAGGTGACTATCGCCCTTCTCCATTTCCTTGGGATATAGCCCAGCGCAAGGCTGCTTCTAGTTATTTTGACTAGGTGAGGCAATATAGTTTCTGCACCTTTTTGTAGAAGTGCAGGAAAGATGCCGTCTACACCTGCTGATTTGAATGGTTGAAAGGTTCTGAGTGCCCAATCTAGACGAGCCTTAGTACAAATGCTCGTTGCAAGTTTCCATTCTTCTTGATTTGGAGTGATCTGCCTGTCTGCTGTCTCATACTCAGTTACCGGTGTACTGCCCGGGAAATGAGTTTCTAGAAGGTGACTGGCTCGTTGCTCTTCTCTAAGCGTATAGCTTCCGTCTGGCAATAGAAGTGACATTTTTGTCTCCACTCTGCCTTTAGCCATTGCTTTGTGTATCCTGGCTGCTGCTGGCGTGGAAGAAATGTCTTCACAGAAGGTTCTAAAGCTCTGTCTTTTGGCTTTCCTGATTTCTTTATTATACTCCGTCAGAGTCACCGTGTAGTTGTGCCATTCTCCGTTGCGCTTTGCGGCATTAAAGCTGCATCGCACCTTCTTCCGGAGTCTGGTCAGCTCAGCGCTCCACCAAGGAGTATGTTTTGTTCTTGCCTTGTGCCCTGTTGGACAGCTAGATTCGTAGGCATTATATACTGCATTGTTTACTTGCTCTACATAGCATTCAAGTTCTAGGATGTTACTAATTCTACTCCTAGCTTTTACGTTCTGTAGGTTTTCTTTCAGGTTGTTGGTGTATGTGTCCCAACTGGTATTTCTTGGGTTTCTTTTGGGTTCTGTCTCTTGACATTTCGCCCCAAATCTAAACTCTATTATTCTATGGTCAGACATTGAAGGTTCCATTGATACCCTCCATTCCCTAATCATATCCCCCACATCTGGGCTTCCTATGGTGAGATCTAAGACCTCTTCTCTAGCCCTAGTTACAAAGGTAGGTGTTACCCCCACATTGAAGAAGTCTAGATTACTACTTAAAAGAAATTCTAAAAGGTACTCACCTCTGGTGTTGACGTTGGTGCTTCCCCAAATTGTGTGGTGCGCGTTGGCGTCACAGCCGATGATTAGTGGAAGGTGCTCTTTCCTGCAATGCTCCACGAGTCTTTTTATCTCCGCTGGGGGAATGTTGACATCGTCCCCAGGAAAGTAAGCGGATGCGATCACTATGGCGCGGTGCTTGCCATCAGTTTCGATGTGAGTCTCGATAACTGAAAGGTCCCGCGTCATAAATTCTGAAAGACAAATATAATTAATATTTTTCTGCATTAGAATACATGCTCTGGGATTGATTATTCTCTGGTCCCAAGTTACCTGACCCTCTTTGCAGTAGAGGCCACTTACTTTTCCCCTGTAGCACCAGGGTTCTTGGATCAGCACGAAGCCCAGTTGTTCTGTGGTAAACCTCCGAGCAATAACTGCCGAAGCAGCTTTTGCATGGTGGAGGTTTACTTGGGCAAATTTCGTGCTGGTTACTGTGCCGATCGTCATAGCACTGGACTGCTGCCCCGGTCTTCTTCAGGCAGCGTTGCTACTACCTCAGTCGGAGGTTCGCTTTTACAACCATCAATCGTGAGAGCGGCGAGGTTCATGCCCTCTGCTTGATCTTCGATTGAAGGTGTTGCGGTGATGACCGAGACGGAGGCAAACTTCTCCGTAACAACTTCACCAGTTGGTTGTATTGGTGGCGTTGCGTCTTTTCCTTCATTTGGAGTCGCAGATGTGGCTTCTGTGGATGATACCACTGTTGACGTTACAGCTGTGGGCGCTGCAGCTGTGGATGTTGCTGCTTTGACCGGTTTGGTTGGTGGCGATTTTGTGCCCAACACCGGAATGGTTCCAAAGCGGAAGCTGATAGTGGAGCCCCTTGACTTGATAGTCTCAAGTGACTCCCTATCTATCGAGAACGTGAGCATATGCCCACTTCCCTCATCCTTGGAGCTCAATATCTTCCAATACTTAGTATTGAGACCATCGTTCTGGGCGGCAATTAGTCCCATCGATCTATTGATCTCCGTGCTTGAACTTCTTGGCAAGAACATTCTAACGGTATGCCCTTTTGGGACCTCCTCCCCTAGGCAAGCCATAAGTTCTAGCCCTTTCCATTGCTCGAGCTTTGGTGCTGCTGCTCGCAGCCATTCTGCTGTTGAGGGATTCGAACAGTCGACCAGTAACATGCCCGGACGAAAGTGAATTCCCTCAAACTGTAGCTTGGTGGACCAGCCCTTCACTACTTCGCTCAATATGGCTTCTTCTAGCTCCGAGAGCTCATCCGGACTTAGCATTTGCCGGGGGTATTCTTTGGGCAGAACCGCTATTTGGATGCCCTTAGTTATGCTTGCATAGCTTTTTCTATTTTTCTGAGGTTCTGGCTCGGGTACCTTAGCCCCTGGCACTGACCTACTGT
Organism: Dichetophora obliterata; assembly: GCA_963920525.1. Taxonomy (NCBI): domain Eukaryota; kingdom Metazoa; phylum Arthropoda; class Insecta; order Diptera; family Sciomyzidae; genus Dichetophora; species Dichetophora obliterata. Next base: position 30,366,117 of record OY986439.1, on the reverse strand, counting down.
TGCTTCCAGGAGCTATTCTGGCCTTCTTGCTCTCTGGACGTTGAGGAGGCGTTATCTCGCTGCAGCTCCTCTTCGTTGCCTCTGGTACCGGTGCTTTACCCCGATGCTCTACCGCTCTTTCATGAGCTACTTCGGGTGCCATGCCCTGTTCCAGATAGCGCAGATACCATCTTACGCCTGCTCCACTAAGGCCGACTCTTAGTGGGTCGTCTAGCCCTCCTGGCTCCCCGCGCTGAGGGAGGTGGACACGGCGACGTCTACTGTGGAAGGGCTTGTGTTTTTGCCCTTCTTCTGATTCCCTTTTCTGTGCCGCATCCTTGGATGTTGACGCAGTTTCCGAGATTGGGATACTTTTTGGAGCCGACGTCGTATCATCCCGGTGTTCTTCCGGGGGAATTTTTACAGGATGTGATCTCCTGGGGCTCGCAGTTTTTCTTTGGTGGCTGGTACTAGGCCTTTGACCGCTGTGGATGGTATGCTCCACTCGATCTTTGCCGTACGGGTGCCTCCTCATCTGTGTGCTGCAGTGTCTGTGATCATTATGGATTCTATGCTCCACCTGATCATTGCTGCGTACAGTCCTATTGACTTGTGTTCTGGCTGGCGGAGGAGGATTTCTCCTAGGTTTGGTGCCTTGCCGTTGACCTTCCTCTTGGAATCTCTGTTCCATGAGGTCTGCTGCTCTGCTTGCGGTGACTCCCCGCAAGTCTTCCTGTTTGTTGTGTTTTGTTTTTTTGTTTGTGCTCATATTTAATATTCGACCGGTAGCTCGTGTCCGAGGACAAAAGCGTCGCAGTCTATGTTTTATGGCTGGGAAAGGGTGGTCAACCATGCCAGAGCCCGCATACCATGGTAAGGCCACAGTTACTTCATGAGGCGGCCTGTTATCATGAAGGCTCCGTTCCAATACAGTCGGTATACCCCCTGACTGCAAACCATCCAATGGGCACGGTGCGCATGACACCCTGGATTAGGGGGGAGTAACTTTTAGTTGTCGCTTCACAAAAGATGCAGGCTCTGCTGAGCTGTAGGGTTATGCCCTACAGGGAGGAACTACTCCAACCGGCAGTATTGTGTCATTGCAACTTAAGCCCCTACATCGCGTCAAGATTGTTACTCGGAGTAGGGGTGACCATTTTCCATTCCCATTTTCAATGGGATTCTAGTCATTGTGATTGTGCCGGCCAATCAAGGACTTGAATTCCATTGCCTCTAATGTAATCTTTGATGAGCTTTGAAGTGTGCTTCGGGTCGTTGTCGGACTGAAACGTTCACTGAAGCGACATATTCCACTCTGAATGTGGTCGCATCTTGCTTTCTAAAATGTCATTATATTCAAATCGATCCATAATTCCATCGATTTTTTGAAATGGTTCATCTTCATTATAGGAAAAACAAGTCCAGACCATAATGCCACCGCCTCGGTGCTTAAAATTTATTTTGCAGTTTCGGGCTTCAAGTCCTGTACCTGGGTGGCGCCGTACCGTGTATACCCTATCTTTTTTTACGGTCCAATTTAGGTGCTCTTTTGGAAGAATGAGTCTAAAAAACAAAAAATTGCAACTAGTTGTCACAATTTCAGACGGAATTTTTTAAATTGTTAAACCTCACCTTGTTTTTTATGCTTAGCTGTAAGCAAAGGTTTCTCTGCCGGTCTGTAACTTCTTTAATCGTTCTCAAAGGCTAGTTTTCAAACAGTTCTGTGGTGGATATCTGAATCAAGTGTCCGAACAACCTCTTTGGATATGGCAAATGCATTTCATTTGAACACACCACAAATGTTCCTGTCATCACGCAGCGATGTCTTCCGCGGTCGCCCTCTTTAATGTACCGTTGTTACGTCTTTTGTGAAGGTATATTTCTTTATTAATCTGCAAACTATTGACCGATTAATATCAAACTGTTTCACGTTAGATATTTGCGAATTTTCGTTTTTATATTCGGAAATAATTTTTAATTTAAGAGCTTCACAGTATTTAAAACGTGCCATTATAAATGGAACTGTCAATGTCACAACTAGCACAAAAAAAAACTAAACTTAAATGTTTATAGGGCCCCTCAAACGATACTACATGTCCATCCGACCTGTCAAGTCATCACACATGTAGTATCGTTCGTGTGCAAGAAATCAGGGCGGATGGACATGTCCGATGGAAGTCAAAAATTTTAGACTTTTTGCGAAGTACGTCCGACATGTAGTTCCGTTTGCGTGCGCGGCCATCCAACTTAGTACATTTTGCCATTTGTTGAAAATTTTCAGAGAGAGCACATCCCGCGGCAAAACTGCCTAAAGTAACAAATGTTATATTTTGACGCGAGTTTTTTTATTTTTACTTAAAATTGTGAAGGCTTAGAATATGTAAAGCAAAAAAAAATAAAAAAAGTAAAAATAAATGTTCAAAACAATTAATATTAATATTTTTAATTGATGTTAACTCTTCGGCAGCTAAAAAATAATGAAGTCCATCCAAAGTCTATCCGTCATGTGCGATGTGTGTGAGGGCAACGAAAAAAGTCCAGTTACTTTATCGAACTACATGTACGTCCGTCATGTAGCATCGTTTGAGGGCCCCTTATGACTTACAAACAACACGTGCTTTACAATAACGGAACTTTTACCAATAATTCTTGGAACTTCTGTTCTCTTTTACATTTTTCAAGTTTTGTTGCTTTTGTTTTGCTCTCAGACAAATTGAATGTAGTCACATTAATTTTAAATTTAATAAAAAAAAAGTATAGCAGTGGGAGGACTGCCGACCGAAGCGAAAACCTATATATAAAAAATTAGTATTCCCTGGAAGACGTTGTCCTGCCACGGACCGCCTTACTGCTATATAAGAATTTTCATGCTAATATAGGGTTTCGGACTATCCTACATGTAGGATGGATTTGACAGGTCGGATGGACATGTAGGATGTGCAAAAGCTCATACTGCAGCCCGTCCTACGTAGCTACAGTCGGAATATGATATTAGAATTATTTTTGTTAAGAGCTTATAGCAATTTATAAAATTTTTTATATATTACTGAAACTATTTATTTTAAGCAAAAGTGTTACAATATCAAAAATACATTTAATTAAAGTAATTTATTTAAATTATTTTATTATTGAATTAATATAAAAAATTAAAGCTTATTTATATCTTTTTATATCATAACACTAACACAATATACATGTTCACCATATCTATATTGCGTTGTGTATTAAAAATAGAATATTCTAAAATTAAGAAATATCTATAGCTTATAAATTATATATAATTCATATAAGAAATTAAAGCTAAACAGTTTTAAAAAATAGAATGCTTAGGATAAGCAGACTTTAGGTATTCAATTACTACTGAAAATATTAATTATTTCGCAGGTTTAATACGTAATTGTTATTATATAAATATACATAAATATTCTTTAAATTTCCTCAATGAGTTAAATTGTTTATATATATAAACTATACACAGTCAGCATATGACATCGAACTAATTTAGAAAACAGTTTATACATATGAATTAAAGAATATATATAATATTGGTAAATCTATTTGTTTTTAGTAAAAGTGTTACCGTATCGGAAATACATATTTATATATATATATGTCGAATTACCATCCATTTTAAATCCTTTTTTTTAAAATTTGAATAAAATATTTTATTTCGAAGTTTTATTTTTTATAAGTTATTTGAAAATAAAAACGAGGCAGTCCCGATCTCGTCACTACTGCTCGCTTCCGTTTGCCCAATCTTTTTGATTTTACTTCTCAAAATTATTCAGTAGTGCCAGTCGATTCCACCCACGCTTTGACATAAGAATCGCCGCTTGTCGTTTTATATTCAAAAGCATATAGTACTACGGCACGGCCATCCTGCCGTTTCGCACGTCCTCGTGCGACTTGTCTGAAATAAACAAAGATCTAAACAGTATCTTGTACAATCACTTGGCCAATTCTGACCAAAACATAATTTATTTGATAAACTGATTAACAAACAATGAAATTACAAACAAATAAACAAAATTCATATTTTATAAGACGGTTCATTGTTCCAATGTCAAATATGTCATGTCCCATATCATTACCATGCAAACAAACAAAAATAATAATAATTTGAGATTAATACACATTGTTCAGTCTAGTAATCACTATCCGACTACTAAAAATTACATCACAAATCACTTTTTTTTTTTTTTTTTTTTTTTTTTTTTTTCGTAGTAACCTCTATCCAGTTACTAAAATGAATAATCACTTCTATCCAGTGATATTCCACAGCCGATATCTGGCACCAACAAATACCAAAACACCTCTCTCCGGTTATTTTTGGTTATTTTCACCATTGCTTCTATCCAGCAATGTTACCATTTCTGACCACAACAATTGTAACGGAGGCGTAAATTTTGGAGTCAACATGGACGTTAAAATTCAAAAATGAATTTTAAATTTCAAAATTTTAACATTTTGGTTGTTGTGGAGCGGTGCTACCATCTCTGCGAGAGGGCGGCCCTTTGCATTTAGTTTGAGGGCGCCTTTTTACAGCGCCCCTGGTTCTCGATGACCAGTATTTATTAGGCCGCTCACGCACAGAGGCGGTACCATCGCCCCGGTCCAGTGACCCGCGGACACTAGGTTGGCCACGGCTGCACGTGCTAGTTAGCCATTGCTAGCAGTTCGGTGAGATGTGGGGTGGGGTCTTGTGGCCGTCCACGTGTACCCTTGCCGTACAAATGTCACGTGCATAAGTCATCGCACGTCGGTGATTCCAAATAAAGAATACAAAAAAAAATTTTCTGAAACGAGAAGTAAAAATCAAGTAAAACTAATATAAAAAAAAATAAAGGAAACCGTTTGGGCACCCCTGGCCCAATCATCCAACACCTACTCGTTGAGCTCTGGTGGACGAGCTCGGCCCACACTTTTCCCACCCTTCCGTGAGGGTTCAGGGGCTAAATATATTGGAAACCCTCCCAATCTATAAAAAACCTTTGTCACACAAGTAGCTTTCTTCTCAGCGTTTGCACTATGCAAGTGTATGATACAACTTTGTAACTCATACCCGCTGTGTGACACAATGACTACGGCAAAACGGGTTGCAAACAAACAGTCATGATTTTCAAAGGTGGAAATAGTGTCAGTTGTCATGTTTGACAACGTGTCAACTGTCACATTTGCCAAGTTTAGAAATGTGTCAGCTGTCAAACAGCAAATTGTCAGCTGCCAAATTAAAATCCGTCAGCGGTCAAACAGCAAATTGTCAGTCCACACTTTGACACCGTTGCGAGTTAGGGTCGTTCACGATGCTGTGCACCTGAGATTACCTTGTGTATCTGAACCAAATAAAAGGTTTTATCGATGGTATGTTCACGCTAAGTGGTAAAGAGTGAAAATGTTATACCACAATGATATGACAAATACACCACATCGTGAACAACCCCGACAACGCAAATGGTGAGATTTGGTGCCGTTACAAAACAGTTATTCGGAACCGACCATCACTCGTTACAAGAACTGAAGGCACTATTCTCGAATATCTTTAGCGTGAAATACCCCAAGCCGTTTGTTCGCCATGTCAGCCAGCTCATAGTATGCCGAACCCATCCTCTTAGTGATCCTAGCTTTCTCGAAAACGTTTGCCAACTTTGCGCTAAAATGCTCAGAGGCCTTGCTTTGGGCGAAACTTCTTCGGTAAACAATCTGACCAACTTCAAAACTCACGGGACGTGTGCGCATGTTGTAAATTTTCTCATTTTTCTCAAATGCCTGACGCAGATTCTCTCTCACTTGTTCTCGAATCAACTCAGTTCTCTCTTCAGGTTTTACCGCTGCTGTGGGATCTTCCAGCATTTTTAGTTTTCGCAGAAGTTCGTAGCTTTTAGCATGACATATCATATTTTGTCCGAACACAACAAAATATGGTGAAAAACCTGAAGAAGAGTGAACTGAGCTGCGGAGAGCGGCACTTATCGCATATAAATTTTCATCCCAATCTTTTTGGTCCGGATGAATATATGCGCGAACGGCTGCGATTATTGAACGATTCACACGTTCGACAGCATTTGACTGAGGAGAATAATTTGCAGTTAAATTATGCTTGACACCATATTTTTGTACTAAATCTTTAAACCTATTAGATCGGAATTGTACGCCATTGTCAGAGGTTATAATTTCGCGAACACCGAAAATTGCGAAAATTCGCTTCTCTAGAAATTCGACAATCTTTTTGGCGGTAAAGGTCCGAATTGGTTCCAAGAAATGAAACTTCGACAGGTGGTCAAGCACAATCACGAGACCCACGTTCCCTGAGCGCGACCTTGGGTAAGGCCCTAAAAGGTCAACGTAGAGTCTCTGAAATATGCGGGTAGAAGTTAATTGTTGTCCCATGGGTGGACGAAGTACGTAATTCGGAGCTTTGGACAGTTTGCAGACTTCACACGCCAGCACATAGTCGCGGACTTGTTTTGCCATTCTTGGCCAAAAATACAACATTTTGAGTCGCGTGAGCGTTTTGTGAATTCCACCATGAGAACTCATTGGGTGATCATGAGCTTCAACAATGAGAGATCTTCTCAATTCCTCAGGCACCCAGAGTTTCCATGACTGTTCTTCTTGGGTGGGATCACCACTTGCAAATTCACAACGCTTGTAAATTAAGCCGTCCACAACTTGTATGTCTGGTTGTTGCTCGTTATTTTTTTGAAACTCGTCAACCAGTTTTAGATAATTTTCTGTTTTAAAATGTGCAGAAGAAAAATCCAAAACTGGCCAAGTCGTAACTGCAGTTTCTGTCAATTCTGAAATTTCGACATCCTCCGGCGAATGCACTCTCGATAAAGAATCGGGAACTACGTTTTGGCTACCTTTGCGATGAATGATTTTAAATGAGAAACCTTGAAGTTTCAATGCCCAACGAGCAAGTCTGCCATGCAGGTCGGTTTGGCCCATTAACCATTTTAAAGACGCGTGATCAGTGATCACTTCGAATTCATGCCTTTCGACGTAAGCTCGAAATTTTTTTATGGCCATGACCGCTGCAAGACATTCTTGTTCTGAAACGGTATAGTTTCGTTGCGCTTGGTTAAATTTATGTGACATATACGCAATCGGGACTTCATTTTCATCATCATCACGTTGAGCCAGAACGGCTCCGACTCCATACTGAGAGGCATCGCATTGGATTGAAAACGGACGCGAAAAATCAGGGCTATGAAGCACAGGTGCACTACTAAGGCTATTTTTGAGGGTCTCAAAAGCTGCTATAGACTCCTCAGTCCAAACAAATTTTTTCGCTTTTTGCAGCATGTTGGTCAACGGTGTCGAAATGGAAGCGTAATTTAGCACGAACCGTCGGTACCATCCACAGACACCGAGAAAACGACGAAGCTGTCGCACAGTTTTTGGCAAGGGAAAATCTCGAATCGCTTGCACCTTTTCTGGATCAGTACTGATGGTTCCATGCCCAATCACGTGACCCAAATAACGAATTTGTTTGAGTAAAAATTTACTTTTTTCAATATTTATCGTCAGACCAGCATGTCGAATACAGATGGCTACCTCCTGCAGCAAAGCTAAATGATCGTCAAAGGTCTCGGTTATCAAAAGCAAATCGTCTAAGTATACAAAAACTTGTGTTCTCAAATGAGCAGGTATGACCTTGTCCATCAAGCGAGACATCGTCTGCGGTGCGTTACATAGGCCGAAAGGCATTGTAACAAACTGGTACAACGGTCGATTGGGCACTGTGAAGGCTGTCTTATCCCTTGACGCTGCATCCAATGGAATCTGCCAGAAGGCATCCTTCAGATCCAAACTCGAAATGAATTGAGCCTTAGGAAGCCGACTGAGAATTCCATCAATGAGAGGCAGGGGATAAGCATCCTTCACAGTAACCTCATTTACCTTACGCGCATCGAGACACAAGCGCACTTTATTAGGTTTGACGATCAAGGCTACAGGTGATGACCAAGCGCTTTGCGACACTTCAATGACACCAAGTGCCAACATGCGGTCGACCTCAGCGAAAAGAAGTTTTTCGACCCCAGGAGAAACCGAAAAGTGTCGTTGTTTGACTGGTTTTGCTTGCCCTACGTCAATGACGTGACTAATCAAGCTGGTGCGGCCTAAGCCTTGTTCAGAAAAAGATGGAAAATTTAAAATGGTGGCGTTTAGCCTAATTTGCTGACGAGTAGTCAACACATGGTGGTTGGAATCAACTTCAGAAATCTCTCTAACAGGAGAGCCGTTGTAATTTTCCAGAAAGAGATCTCCAGCCAAGCCAAATGCTTTTACGAAATCAACTCCCAAATACAAGTCTTGAGACAAAGTTGGAACTATCAAAAACCTGAGGGGTTTGGTGACTCCTCGAACGGTGATGGTGGTGTCGAGGACTCCTGCAGAAGCATGACTCGTCCCGTCCGCCGTCTTCAGATTGATCGAAAACCTTTTCCACTTCAGCGACTGGTTAGACAATAGTCTTTTTGCCAAATTATTGGCTATGCAACTGATAGTAGCGCCAGTATCGATCAATCCTACTAACATTTCGCCGGCTAATGAGACCGGTGCGTAAGGACGAATATCCTTCGCAGGAGCAAACGACAAAACCGCCGAGCACGCAAACTTTCTCAAGGCTCGGACCTTTTTCCAAAATTGCCTCAATCTCGCAGTTGATCGCCGTTTCTTTTTGCATTGGATTTGAATGGAGCCCTCGCTCTGAAATATACGTCGACGCGCAGCGTTATATTCGAGCCAACGAACATGCAACGGTTTGAACGTCCGTTGTGGCACAGTAGCAGCCTTTTCTTCACGTGTTAAAATTCGAATTTGGGTATTTGGTACATCCGGGATTGCCTCAGTTTGGCAGGCCACCTCAGAAGTTAATGAGGGGCAGTTGGTAAATCTAAAAAAACATCATTATTCTTATTGGTAGGTGTAGCGTTCGCGTCACCAGGCTCGCATGCCAGCTCAGAAACCTGACGCTGATTTTGATAGTTGCGAGAATTCCTCCCGTACTCTTCATCAAGCAATTCACGTTTCTGAACAAACGCGCGAAGCTGGCTAACACTTTGTATGGGAACATACAACAAACTACGCCTAACATCCAAACGCAAATTCCTTTGCAGAATCTCCAGCAAAACATGAGAATCAAGAGGCCGCTGTAATTTATCAGTCAATTGCAAAACTGCCTCATAAAACTCATCAAACTTTTCGTCAAACTTTTGCTTCCTATTGCGCACCAGATCCATGATATCTAAATCGGTTCTGCGATCGCAAAATTGACTACGAAGCTCTGAGCACAACGCACCCCATTCAACCCTAGGCACACTTCGATGGTAACGCCAAAACCATTCCAGCGCCTTTCCAACGAACAACATGTGCGCATGACAGCACAATGCTCCAAAATCTCCTCGCAAACTTTGCATCGTCAGAGCGTGCACTCGATAAATAAATTTATCAACTGTTAAGGCATCTTCTTTGCCACTGAACGTGACTTTCCAATTGGAAATCAAACTGGCAACGTTCTCTGACGGTACAAATTGCGAAGCAGGTCCTGGAGCATTGCGAACAGGTTCACTGTTATGCGGCATACTGCTCGGTGTGTAATGAGCTGGCATACTCTGGACAAACTGTCGATTGTGACCCGATGTTGAAGGTGGAGCGGGCATAAAGTTTGGTGGGGGAACACTATAAACATTCGGTGCCGAATTTATACTTGGCATTGGCTACAAGTTCTGCTGAAAATTCCGCAAGGGGTTACTGCTGGATGTAACTCCATGAGGAGTATGTCTGACTGGATTAATTTGCAATTTAGCGAGTTCGGTACGAACTGCCTCATTAATCAAGTGCTGCAAATCACTATCCGAATACTGATGTCGAGCCACCGAGGACTGAAATTGATCAGAAGGACCTTGAGTTAATGCGTTAGCTACTTGGTTAGAGTTTAGTTCGACCGACCCTTTTTGCACGGGTTGCATTCCCGACATATTTAAATCCGGTAGTTGTGCCTGACTGAAACCTAGGTTTCTTTGGCTTCTAGTGACCGGACGTTCTTTTCGTAATGCCCCTTGGCTCTCATTCGCCCTACTAGGAGAAAGTAAAGAAGGATCGACTACCAGATTTGGTTGCCATGGCTTAAGTTTCTTAACTGTGCACAACGTGCGGCACAGCGGACAGCTGTGAGCCTTTATTACCCACTGGGATATGCAATCTTTGTGGAAAATATGACTGCATGGTGTTGCCACCAGGTCATCAGCCTTGCCGAAGGACTGCGAGCAAATGCTGCAGCAATTTCCAGCTAGTTCCACCTGTACCGTTAAATTTTCATCACTATGATGCAAAGGCATGGTAAAAAAAATCAAAAATTTATAAATATAAATGTATAGGTCTTATTTATTTGGTCTTAGAAGAGAGAGATTTGCTTTGAAATTATGTTGAGCGGTTGTTGGTTGATTGAGTCAGGGGGTCCAATAGATAATAAAAAAAAACTTGTTAATTAACCGGAAACTACAACTTAAATGGGCTCACGTGATGACACGAAGTCCAGAAAAATAGTCCCGAGTGAAGCGGTCGACATGCGCACTAAACGCAACAACATCGCAATTCCAGGCAACACTCGACACTACCTCCGAACCCGATATCATCACGCAAGAAAAACAAAAAAATTATTTAATAAATTTAACTATTGAAAATTTAAAAATTGAAATTTAATATCAATCACAGTTTTCATATCAAACACAAAGGAATTAATCATTTCAGAGATTTGTCTGCGGATACGAATGCAGATTAATGTCACAGACGGATATTCCAGCAGCCAACCCTGACTATCCAATTCAAAATATAAAAAAAACAAAATCACAAATTTTTGATAGAAAAAAACTGCTAGAAAAAAAATGTACTCTTTGGTTGGAATCACCGACGCGCTACCGAACATCACAAAAAAAAATTTACGGAGAGAGTCGATAATTACAAAATTTTTATCGGCCCCACGTTGGGCGCCAATTTGTAACGGAGGCGTAAATTTTGGAGTCAACATGGACGTTAAAATTCAAAAATGAATTTTAAATTTCAAAATTTTAACATTTTGGTTGTTGTGGAGCGGTGCTACCATCTCTGCGAGAGGGCGGCCCTTTGCATTTAGTTTGAGGGCGCCTTTTTACAGCGCCCCTGGTTCTCGATGACCAGTATTTATTAGGCCGCTCACGCACAGAGGCGGTACCATCGCCCCGGTCCAGTGACCCGCGGACACTAGGTTGGCCACGGCTGCACGTGCTAGTTAGCCATTGCTAGCAGTTCGGTGAGATTTGGGGTGGGGTCTTGTGGCCGTCCACGTGTACCCTTGCCGTACAAATGTCACGTGCATAAGTCATCGCACGTCGGTGATTCCAAATAAAGAATACAAAAAAAAATTTTCTGAAACGAGAAGTAAAAATCAAGTAAAACTAATATAAAAAAAAATAAAGGAAACCGTTTGGGCACCCCTGGCCCAATCATCCAATACCTACTCGTTGAGCTCTGGTGGACGAGCTCGGCCCACACTTTTCCCACCCTTCCGTGAGGGTTCAGGGGCTAAATATATTGGAAACCCTCCCAATCTCCAAAAAACCTTTGTCACACAAGTAGCTTTCTTCTCAGCGTTTGCACTATGCAAGTGTATGATACAACTTTGTAACTCATACCCGCTGTGTGACACAATGACTACGGCAAAACGGGTTGCAAACAAACAGTCATGATTTTCAAAGGTGGAAATAGTGTCAGTTGTCATGTTTGACAACGTGTCAACTGTCACATTTGCCAAGTTTAGAAATGTGTCAGCTGTCAAACAGCAAATTGTCAGCTGCCAAATTAAAATCCGTCAGCGGTCAAACAGCAAATTGTCAGTCCACACTTTGACACCGTTGCGAGTTAGGGTCGTTCACGATGCTGTGCACCTGAGATTACCTTGTGTATCTGAACCAAATAAAAGGTTTTATCGATGGTATGTTCACGCTAAGTGGTAAAGAGTGAAAATGTTATACCACAATGATATGACAAATACACCACATCGTGAACAACCCCGACAACGCAAATGGTGAGATTTGGTGCCGTTACACAATGCGCATTACATCTCTATAATAGCCAAAATTAATTACTTCGCTCTTCTTCAACATTAACGGACTCAAATGTTTCATCATCAATTTCGATAGGGACATGACTTTCAGGCATTCGCCTCATACGATCATGAGCATACTTGTACGTCCGGTTACAGTTTAAAGATTTTACCACATATCGGTCACCATCCAAAACTTCAATTACTTTGAATGGGCCTTTGTACTTTGGGTCAAGCTTTGTTTGATTCCGTTCTTCGTTTTGTAGTAGTACAAAATCTCCTATCACAAATTTGTCCAGTTGGGCTTTAGTACTATCAAATCTTATTTTATCATAGCTAGCACTCTTCTCCATATTACATTTGGCTTTATTTCGAGCATCATCAAGGTTTATTGGCTGTTCATTGACATCAGGCACTAATATGTCTGTAGGTCTAGCTACTTTACCAATAAGCAATTCTAAAGGACTAAATTTCGTGACTCGACTTTGTGTACAATTTAAAGCTAACTGAACATCAGGAAGAGCATCCTGCCATGTGCGGTTACTAGTTTCAACTGCAGTTAGCATATTCTTTAACGTACACATTACACGCTAAACTTGGCCGTTTGCGCGAGCACTACCTGTTCCGATTAAATGTAAATTGATACTATGTGAATTACAAAATTCACAAAATTCTCGACTTGTAAAACAACGACCCTGATCAGCAATGACACGCGTTGGGGCACCAAATAAAGAAATAGCTTGCTTTAAAGCTGCAATACTACTACAAGTATCGATGTTTATAGTATGATGCAAAATAACGAATTTAGTAAATGCGTCTATCAGTACAAAAACGTATTCTTTTCTGTCACTTTTTCCGCCTAGTTTTCCAGTTGCATCAATATGTAAAGTGTGCCAAGGAATCGCTATTTTTGGTATAGAGTGCAATTCGGCCTGAACTTTCCCGGAATGAGATTTGGAAATTTTACATGTAACGCAATTATCTACAAATTTCCTAACAAATTTTGACATCTTTTCAAACCAATAAAGTTCGTAAACTTTCTCTAAGGTCTTCTCATAACCTAAATGCATCAGTGCTTCATGAGTGTTATTAATTATTGACCATCTAAGCGACCGAGGAACTATTGGCAGGCATTGTGATCTACCATTACGTTGTATTTTACGATAAAGAATGCCTGAGCGAATCTCATAAGTCCGAGAAATATCATCAGTAAGGTTGTTTTCATTTATATCCTTTATTAGTTTCACAATTTCACCATCTCGCTGTTGCTCTGCTAAGAGCCAATTATCAGATAATTCGGTTAAGTTTACGATCTTGGACTCGACTTTCTCATATACGTTAACAGAAGAGGGCAGTGGATTTCTTGAAAAGAAGTCTGCATGACTCATACTGTTTCCTTTCCTATACACAACTTCAAACTCAAAAGCCTGTAAGAAAGCCGAGGAGTTAGATCAAGCTTTTTACGTGAAGCCTGTAAAGAGTTACAATCAGTAACAACAATAAAACTACGTCCGTGTAAATAATGCCTAAAATGCTTAATCGCATTCACAACCGCAAGAGTCTCCAACTCGTATGAGTGGTACTTGGATTCAGCAGCCGAAGTACGCTTGCTATAAAAGGCAACCACAAAACACTTTGAGTCCTTTTTTTGCATTAATACAGCACCATAGCCAATAGCACTAGCATCTGTATGAAGCTCTATTGGACAAGAAGGATCAAATAGCATTAATACAGGTGAAGAAGTCAAAACGGTTATTATTTGTTGTCTAACAGATTCATGCTGAGGTTTCCAATCGATTTTACTCTTGCCAGATGTCAAAGCATATAAAGGGGCCATTATTTGAGAAAACTTAGGAACAAACCTTCTGAAATAAGATGCAAGTCCTATAAATTGGCGTAACTGTGTAACGGTTTCGGGTGGAGGCAGAGCTGTCAAAGATTCAATCTTTTTGGGGTTCGGTTTAATTTTTCCACCACTTACCTCGAAACCAAGGTATTGTACTTTTTGTTTGAGGAAAGAACATTTTTTCAGATTTAGGGAAAACCCTTTTTCTGTAAGAACTTCTAGTACAATACGCAGTCTTTCCAATGCCTCTTCAGCATTTTTAGCCACAATAAGGATATCGTCCATGTAGACAACAACAAATGAATTTATCAAATTACCTAAGGCATTAATCACTGCACGCTGAAAAACTGATGGTGCATTTCTAAGGCCAAATGGCATGGTTAGAAATTCATATTGACCGTCGGGAGTTACAAAAGCTGTATACTCAACCGAATCAGGATGAATAGGTATTTGGTGAAACCCTGAAGCCATGTCTAAGCTCGTGAAGAAATAAGAACCTTGCAACCTGTCAATTTGGTCTGAGATGAGCGGTAAAGGAAATCTGTCGGGAATTGTATTATCATTTAATTCACGAAAGTCAACACACATTCGATCTGAACCATCCTTTTTCTTCACAAGGAGTATGGGACTTGCAAATGGTGACGAACTAGGGCGAATAATACCACAACTTAATAGCTCATTAATTCTGTCTCGCACAATACTACGCTCTTCAGAGCTCAATCGATAAGGGCGCCTATAAACTGTTTTGTTAGGATCTTTCAGTCGTATTTGTATTGGTGTTGTATTAGCTTGGGTATTTGGAAATCCAGATACAAAGCTTTGTTTAAAAAAATTCAAAATATCCAATAACTTTGGCTTTAGGTCTTGGGAAATGTCAGTGTCAATTAAATCAAACTCTATATGCTTTCGTGCGATAACTTCACAAGTATGAACCAAACTTACTCTATTAAAACATAATTTGTCTGATGTCATATGCACAGCAATACCCTGGCTAAGGATTTCGCGTCCAATAATTATTTTATGATGCAAATAAGACTCTGGCAAAACATGAAACAGAATTTCGAAAACCATGCCATCTACTTCAATAGACGTTAAAATTTGATTAGTACTATTTACGCTGGTCTGTCCAATTCCTGTCATTGTAACTACATTATTAATACGTTTACCGCGAAATTTACAACCTAAAGATTCTTGAATAAGCGAACATTCCGACCCTGAATCGTAATAAAATATAAATCGCTCACCAAAGTGAACCAATGTTCCAGCAGGTGCACCAACACTGCATAAATCAACTCGACGATCTTTTGAAGAAATTCCATCGATGTCACCAGATCTTTTGCGAATTTTCTTGGGACAGCTTGATGCATAATGACCTGCACCTTGACAGTTGAAACAGGTGACATTCGGCTTAGCTGGAATTTTGCAATTTTCAGTGCTGCTCAATATTGAATTATTCGTGTAAATGTTCTTGAATTTGCATTGCAAAGCTTTATGACCTTGCTTTCCACAATTGAAGCATTGTATATTGGGTGATGGTATTGACGTCTTGGTTCGTTTGATGTCTGGGCTACTTATGTTTTGCGTAACAGCTTTCCTTTTAAAAAATGACAGAGCCTTTAGTTCCTGTTGTAACAAATTCCTAGTTCCAATGTCCGTGGTAAATGCCAAACGATGAACTCTAGGCTCAAATTGAGAAATGTGGGCTAATACTGTAGATACAGCTATCTGCTCAGTGGACAAGTTTTTCCATCGAGCCATTAAAGTTGTTATCTGGGTTGCAGCATATGCAGATAGGCACTCGCCATCCTTAGGTCTGTTACTATTTAAATTCATTAAAAATGCTGCTGAAGTTTCAGGACAATCATATCGCGCCGTAAAAATATTCATAAATTCTGGCCATGTCATTTCTGGATATGAGACTTGGGCTAACCAGACAGATGCCTGTCCTTTGAGAGCCCGACTTAGGATATTCATCAACGATGTACTTCGCGGTGGCTGCTCAGAGATGCACATATCCGCCATTGCGACCCAAGCGCGCGCATCAGCATTCTCCATATCTGGGTTAAACTCCGGCAAATATGTAACAGCATTGTATGATGGTTTGATGGCTTCTACAAGCGCTAAAAAACTACGATTTTGTTGTTCGAACAATAACCGCCATTTTTCTTCAGTCACGGCTTGTGGTGAATTTTGGGTCAATCCCACTTCTGATGTCGAATTACCATCCATTTTAAATCCTTTTTTTTAAAATTTGAATAAAATATTTTATTTCGAAGTTTTATTTTTTATAAGTTATTTCAAAATAAAAACGAGGCAGTCCCGATCTCGTCACTACTGCTCGCTTCCGTTTGCCCAATCTTTTTGATTTTACTTCTCAAAATTATTCAGTAGTGCCAGTCGATTCCACCCAAGCTTTGACATAAGAATCGCCGCTTGTCGTTTTATATTCAAAAGCATATAGTACTACGGCATATATATATACACATATATATGTATGTATAAACTGTTTTCTAAACTAGTTCGATGTCATATGCTGACTGTAGCTACAAATAAGCATCCACAAAAAATTAAAGCTTACTGTACAACAATAACTACTTAGCAAATGTACAACAACAACGCAAAGAGAATTACAAGATCCCAGCGGTTGCGCAGCGTTAGAGGGGATGAACCGAATTGACGGCGTAAAATATACAGCACTTTGCATGCTATATTTTCTGTTTGCCTGCTAGCAAGCACTTATCACTTGCTTGTGCTTCTGGTGATGGCACTTAGAGGATGTTGGCTAGTAACAAATTTTTTCAAGCACTTTCGTTCATTTTTTTCATTAATTTGTTATTTTTTAAGTTTTTTAAGTTTACAATATTACAAGTTTACGAAATATGTTGCAAGTACAAGCTCTCGAATTAAATATGTCGCAAACTGATAAAATGCAAATAATATAAAATATTTGCGCTAAAACACGACCGTAATGTGAAACGTCAAAATTTGTAATTGTCAAAATTTCATCGTCCATTTGACACAGCAAAAAAGACAAATTTATTACAACACACACAAATTTTATTCAACTTGATATTTTCTATCCTACCACGACTGAAAACTTTCCGATTGACACACAGCCATAGTTGTCAACTCTGAATATAAAATGCCGCAGTGGTGAAAAATAAAAGCCACTGACAAATACAACAAGTATGAAAATTGTCAAACTTTGTTTGACGATATGTAATAAAATAAGAGCATGCATGTAATTATTTGAATGTTCAACATATTCCTTTATCACAACTTAAAGATTAAAATGTTAAAACACTCAATCCATACATTATTTTTCTTGTTTGCAGAAAAAAGGCAGAAAGAGAAGAAGATCAATCCATTTTTAAATCTCACCATGAATAGCAGCTGTTTGAGTAAAAGCAAATTTTTCAATAATGTTGACAAATACAACAACTGAAAAAATTGCCAAACTTTAAAGGCATATATATACCAATATAAACCGAACTAATAATAAGTTTTGGTTGCAACCTAACTTAAGTATTTTTATACTAACAAACAGATTATATGCATTAATTTCAGGAGCTTCCAAGTGATTTCTTTGTAAGCTTGCGGCCGATTGTGGACGATTTCCTTGGAAAAATACGATGATGCAAACCAATGATTTACCCTCTACCAAAATCGTTCAACGCGCCTAAAGAAGTTTTCACTTCAAAAAAACCAAATTTGAATTTGATTTCATTTATATATGATGTATGAATATATGCTTTGATTCCTATAATCATTTTTGTGTGTCCCCAATATTAAAAAAGATACACGATTTTGTTGCAGCGCACTTATTTTGTTGCTTTTGTTTTGCGCAACACTGTACTTTCAAATACTTTGTATCACGCGCCACCCAGCGCCACCCAGCGCCTTCTGAGAATTTCACCATCAAAATAGTTTTTTTATAGAATTTCACAAAATTTGGTAAGTGTAAATGAAACATTTTAGCCATATATTAATTCTTGCAGAGCTTATAGTGCCACCTTATATAGCAGTAAGCATCAACTATAGCTTTATTCGCTATAGATTATTCGCTTAAAAAAGGCGTGAGCTCTAAAGTAGAATTATTACCAAATAAATATATATAATTCCTAACAGTTTTCATTTAGTTACTTTGATCAGTCGATAGTTAGCGTGTTTTTATACTATTTTGACAAATTTTAAATATATGGTGAATATTTGAGATCAAAAGCTTAAAATTTGAAGCTATTACATTAGTTTTAGTAACATGTAAAGAGATTTCACCAATTTTATAGTCACTCAGTATGGAAGGTGGGCGTGGTTTTCATTTGATGTTGATAAATTTCAATCATATGGTTAATTTTTGCGACCGATGCACGTTCTCTTTCTTGAACACACAGAATAAAAATTAAATTCTGATAAAAGGCAGAAAAATGTATATGTTATTCTGATTTCATAACAGATTTGTTCATGTAGAATACCAATTCAAGAGAATTCAGACCAAAATGTTCACTTTCTAAAAATTTGTTATGATAAAAGACAAAAAAATGTATCCGTTATTCTGTTGTCTTTCATAACAGATTTCATAACAGATTTTGTCAGGCAGAATACCAAATAAAAGATTTTGTAAAAGATTTTTGACAGTTCGAAAAATCTGCTATGATTTATAACAGATTTCATAAAAGATTGTCGTGCAGAATACCAATTCTGGTCTCGTGACAGATTTTTTGACAGCTCAAAAATTTCTATGGGAAATCATAACAGAATAAGAGAATTTTTTCATTAAAGATTCCGCAGAATTGGCCCAATTATCTAATTAAAATAAAATGAAGTCACCAATCCGCTAAAAATTTCGTCAAGATTTCCGGTGAAAAAAGTTACACAAACTGGTACAGGTTAGATAAAGGGTATAAAATCCACTTTGCACATTTAGTGTAAAAAGACTATAAAACATAGGGACTAAGTTTGGTTACAATTTGCCCTCGCTACGGGAATCTTAAGGGTTAAATATTACAGATTTTTTTATAAAGGATCAAACTTAATAATTCTTGTATATATAGTAGAGATAAGTACTCTATACATAAAGATTCAATGAAACACCCTGTAACCAAGAGGGTATTTGAAATAGACCCCCACTCCAGAACAAGGTTTTTTTTAGTAATGAACCAAGGAATTATACATAAAAAATTATAATTTTGTCCTGCTAGATTGGTGAAATCGCACACTGTACCACGCTTATATCAGTAAAAATATTGTACTGAATATTGTAAATGTATCAAATTTATAAATTTATTATTTATGTCAAATCATTATATTATAAAAAAGTGAAATTTTAATTTTGTTATTGCTTTCTTTACAAAATTCACCACTTTTTAAACAGGATGTAATTTAAAATTTCTGAAAACCATAAAAATAACACAGAAAAAAAACAACATTTTAAACTACATACATAAAAATTTATAGTTCGATCGTTATTTACTACTACGGTTTCATTATGACTTTGAACATATTTTTAGCATTTTTGCGTCCATTCACAATGTAAGCTAGTGGATCATCGTTTGAAGACTCCATTAAATTGTCACAACTTGTTTGATTGATGGAGAACATGAATGATAAGTCAATATCGTAGCGTGGCAGTTTTTCTCTAAAAAAAAAATAAATAAAAAAATAAATATATAACCAAACAAGCCATTTGCACAACAGAAGTTGGCAAAAACACTATTCTTTATAATAATTACCTTAAGAAATTAACAACATTATCGCCTAACGTGGGCTCACGCGACAACAACAAAGCAGATAGATAGCGTGGATGTTTCTTCTTTTCCGCACAATGCATGATGAGACTCCACGTTTGATAGTCAGTGTCCAAAATGTAGGTATTGTAAATGCCCTCATCTAAAATAATAAGAAATTTCGCAAACATTTTTAACATTCAGCAAATAATAGCAAGAGGTTTTTTTACAAATATCCTCAGTGTGCATCCAATGTCCTGGCACACTAAATTCTGGTATCATCCAGGTTATATTTCCTTGCAGTAATTCACGCAGCGGATCCTCGGCATAAATATATGTAAAGTTCATGGTAACCTGAAAGGTGTGTGGTTGTGAATTTTTAAGAGAATATTTTAAAAGGAAACTCGGTGAAATTTTGAAAAAATTAATGCAACTTCCTTGATTTTGACCCATTTTTTATTAACATTATTTATACTCTTATCAACTTTTCCCTCTTCAAGCCATTTCACCTTTAATTTAATCGCGTATTTGTTTATTTAATCCACCTCATCTTCCACTTTATCCACAGCTTGTTTCAATATCTGCACCGATCAACTGTAGATCGCTTCACATTAACCAAATAATGATGATGATCCATCATTTGCTAAGTATGTAGGTAAGTTTTACTTCTTTAGTCGCGTCCGTCGTCTGCTTTATAATTTCGTCATCATCAACATCAATTTTTCACATGATGTCCAGCACTCTCGCTGTAGCTGGCTATTCCTTGTCAAACATACTTTCATTTATGTAAGAAAAGAAAAAAAAAACTTCACTTGAACCCGCCAAAAAAAGAGTTGCATTTTTTTGCAGTTTGATCGCAAGTCATTTATCACATTTGGTACTTTTCGCTTTTTAAACCCATGCTAAAAATTAAAAAAAATTACCATTAAGCTGGTTGCATCGTCTGTTTGCCGTCAAGCCAAGAACGCAGGAAATAAATAAAGAAAGTTCGCATCTGCACATTTTTTTGTTTTTTGTATGCGTTTCCACAAATTGTCGACATAAACTTACATGTTGATCGTCGTCGGAGAACGTGAAGTGACTATGCATGCAGGCATACTCGGGTAACTCCTCCGTGGATGCGTAGTACTGAACCACATACCAGAAACCCATCATCGATTCCAGATTAAAATTGCGGATGGCCTTCACCTGCATTACGAAAAGAAAAAAGTTGCATGTAAGTCAGTGTGGGCAAGAATGTGAATGTGATCGAATGAGTGCGATCGAATGGAAGAGATGCGTGAGAGGTATAAATCATTAGTGATGTTCGATATTTGTTAGGACTATTAGGACTATTAGGAGAGTAACGAGTATTCAATAAAATGTGCAAACGTATTGCCATTATCTTTGACGATAAGTTAACCAAATTTGGTCAAAATAAAAATGAAAACCTCAATTTAGTTCTTAAAAGGCAGATAAAACATACAAAACGCTCATTTGCTCGAATAACGTCATAACTCAAAAAAAGTAATTTTGCATAAAACGCATTTAAAGTTTGCAATTGACTCACACCTTTTATAAAGAGATAGAGGCATTTTCTCTTCTAACGCGGAGAACATTCAAAATAAGAACATGAAATTTTTACACAATATGAATCATGATATAAAGAACAATTCTGCATCATTCAACCAAAAATCTTGTTTTTTGAGTTATGACTTTATTCGAGCAAATGAACGATATGTAAATTGACATTTTTTGCAGAGATTGTATCAAATTTCAGATATTACGAGTACACTCTAATTAAAAAAATTTAATTGAAAACGATGTTATTCTGCTTGCAAACACGCAAGGAAGTAAAATTCTGGTACTTGAGCTTAAAGTCTTCAGAATAAATGTTTCAAACAATGAGAATGACACATCTACTAATTTAAGTGAGGACATGAGGAATTATGTTTCATTAGTAACGTAACGTAAATATGGAACTGAAATATTGATTCCTAAATAAACAGATAGTGAAACTCGAAAATGGTAAAATAATATAAAAATAATAATAGTCATGGGCGTCAAAAAGAAGGCACTTGCCCCCTCCCCCCTCCCCCTAGGCTGTGAAAATGTTTTATATATATTCATATTATATCAAAAAAGAAGTAAGTGATAATTAAAAAATTATAAAAGAGAAGCAAGAAACTTTCTAAATTGGAAGTTGCGCTTTAACTAAGTGATTTTAGAACTTTGTTAATAAAAACGTCGTTTTAGTAGGAACATGAATTTTGATAAGGTACATCATAATCAATCAAACATATAATTTTGAACTTTTTTGTAACTTACAACTTTTTTGATTTCAGATGACGATGTTTTCATTTTGTATGTAAATATATTTCAGAGAGAACACAATCATACTTTTTTTAGGTTTATTTAAAAATATAGCTGAGCTTAACCATACATTTTTATATAGTACTAGCTGAAACCCACGCTCCCTTGTCCAAAGCCCATTAAATGAAATCAATGAAACTGCATGTGTAAATTGAAGGCGAATACTGAATGCGATAATGCTGATAGCGAAAATTTGGTTTGTATGGGAGGTGCAAAGCCCCCTTAACAAAAGCCATAAAATGTTTTCAGTGAAATCTGCATGTGCAAATGTAGGTCGAATACTGAATTCCGACACTGTGTGATCTATAACTCTAAAGCTATGCGATAACAAAAATTTGGGTTGTATGGGAGGTGCAACGTCCCCTTAACAAAAGCCATAAAATGTTATCAGTGAAACTGCATGTGTAAATGAAGGTCGAATACTGAATTCGGAAGCTGTGCGACATATAACTCCACAGCTATTCGATATTGCAAATTTGGGTTAAATGGGAGGTGCCACGTCCCCTTGACAAGAGCCTTAAAATGTTATCAGCAAAACTGTATGTGTACATTTAGGTCGAAAACTGAATTCTGACGCTGTGAAACTCCAAAGCTTTTCGATGTCACAAATTTGGGTTGTAAAAGAGGTGCCACGCCCCTTTACCAAACTTTCATAAAATGTCATCAGTGAAACGGCACGTGTTAATTGTGGTCGAATATCGAATTTCGAGGCTGTGCGATCCATAACTCCAAAGCTATACGATATCGCAAATTTTTTATAGAATTGGGGCGGTAAAAGGGGGTGTGACAATTTTTTCTGAAACTATCTTGCACTCGAAACAAATCCATTGCTAAAATTTGAGCTCAATCGGACCAGTTGTTTCGAAGTCTTTTGATGTTTTCTTAAAAGTAGGCGTAGCGATAGTGTGCCCATTTCTAGTATAGCTACCGACAGTTATAATACTAACTTAATTACCAAATTTATTCATTGTTTACGTCTTTGGAAAGAATCCTTACAGACTACTAAAAAATTTTAGTCTAATACGACCAAAACCACCTTAAATATAGCTTTTTTATTGATTTGTGGGCGTTTCAAGGGGGTGTGACAACATTTTTGCGCATGAATGCAAACAACCAATTTGGAAATTGTTTGGAAAAGTTTCACAGACACTTTTCAATACGTATTCTTACACACAAAAAATATGTATATACAGGGTGCGTACGGTATTTGAGAACATATTGCTACTAAATTTTTAACAAAAGTAGTAAAGCTAATAATCGACTCTCATACTTAACAATTATTCAATAAAATCCCCGTCCGCGGCAATTACAGCTCCAATTCTCGATCGGAAACATCTGCATGCCCGGATTAGATGTTCCTTATTCATTTCGGGCGAAGCTCTGGCAATACTAGCTCGAAGAGAAGCAAGCGTAATGTGGGAGTGTTTATTGGTCTCCCGTCACGCGTTAGTGCGCAAATTATCTTGCATTTTCACACTCTTGCAATTCGCAACAACCCGTGAATACCCCTATTATCATGTAATAAGTATTCCTGAGTCAAAGCTGCACGCTGTGAAAATTTAAGATCGGTTAACAGGTCCAGCCTCCAATATATCGCAAACAAAGGGGCGTGCTCCGCCCACTTTTCTTTTGGTACGTATTTCTATTCATGCCAATACCATATATAGGAGATACTGCCGCCGTTGGTCAAAAAATGCCCAAGATATGACGATTTTAAATTTTGGGTTATATAGGCGAGGCCACGCCCCTTTGTCCACTCGCAACTTTATATAATCAAGAATTTATTATTTCGTAAGAATATCCTTTTGTGAAAATTGAATGACGATCGGTCCAGTAGTTAAGACTATATTACGATTTTTAATTTTCCTAAAAAGGGGCGTGGTCCCAACCACTTTTCTCCTGGTACGTATTCCTAATTATGCCAATACCATATGTAGCAAATATCATCGACGTAGGTAAAAAAATGCCCAAAATATGGCGATTTAAATTTTTGGGTTATATGTGCGGTGCCACGCCCCTTTGTGCAAAAAAAACTTCGTATATCCTATTATTCTTTCCAGAGTCATAGTTACATGCTGTGAAAGTTTCAGGAAGATCGGTCCAAGGGCTTGGCCTCCTATAAAGCACAAACAAACAAACAGACAGACAGACATTCATTTGTATATATATAGATTTTTAACTTATTGTACAATATTGCACCTCAGTAAGCGCGGAATATCTTGTGTTACCGAATGATGCAAATATTTTGTAAATAAACCGAAAACTCGGATTTTTTAATGCAACATTTCGAAAAATTTTAAATTATGATATTGGATCATTATTAACATACGTTTTTTGTGAATATCTTCGGAACTACATAACCGATTTAAGAGTTTGATATCTCGTTTTGAAGACAACATGACAACGGCTTTCGAAAACAATAAAATAAAATAAAAAAAAAGCAAAAAAAAATAAATATATGTATATGTCATTGCTGGTACAATATGAAAATTGGATTTTGCCACGCCCCTCCACCAACAGACCAAAAATAAAAAAATCAGACTTCACAGTGTCACCCGCCTGAATATTCTGAAGATTCCATAAAAATTTCATCAAAATTGGTCCAGCCGTTTTGGAGTCCATTCGTTACATACATACACACATCCTGTTTTATATATATAGAAGATGCAGTGCCAAACAAAACTATTGGCACAGCAAGTATTTTTAGCCTTGAGGCTAATTTAAAGCCATACCCAACAGTCTATTGGTAAAAAATGTTTGCTCTCACATAACTCCTTTATTTATTTAACTAATGTAGAAATTTTGGCTTGAAATATATATTTGATAGTTTTTTACAACTTATTTAGTAAATAAAATCAGGATTTCAACGCACAAAACTATTGGCAAGCTCAGACAGCCATTTGATTTACTTCTAAATTTTCGTATATCTGGCAACGCTATTAACATAAACATTTGCTGTCTTTACCGTATTACCAATCAATAGTTTTTGAAGTTGTAGTGTTCAGTTTATTTTCACAAATTAAATTAAATTAATTAAAAGCTTAAAATGACTCTGAAAAAAAAAGAAACTAACGAATCTCAGCGCAAAATAATAATGCATTTGCACAATCAAGGGAAATCTTATTCTGAGATAGGTGAAATTATGGACAGAAGTCGTTTTACAGTTCGAAGTATTGTAAATCGGTTTAAAGGAGAATCCAACTTCGAAAGCGTAAAACGTTGTGGCCGTCCTCGAATTTTAAATGGTCGTGATTGCTACCAGCTAGTCAGAAAAATAAAACTAGACACCAAAAAAACATCAACACAGATTGCCGCTGAAGTAAGACAAGATCTTGGAAAGGACATCCATGACGGTCAGAAGAGTGCTGCACGAGACTGGTTACAATGCCAGAGCTGCTCGACGTAAGCTACTCAAAAGTTTAGTCAACCAAAATAAGCGTTTAGCCTACACAAAAGATTTTAGGAGCAATCCTAACAGTTTCTGGGACCAAGTGCTCTGGTCGGATGAAAGTAAGTTTAATAATTTCCGCTCCGATGGTCGCACTACTGTATGGAGAAAGCCCAATACGGCATACGAAAAAAAAATCTTGCGCCAAAAGATAAACACGGTGGAGGAGGCGTAATGGTGTGGGGCTGCATGTCGGCTGCGGGTATAGGTGAGCTGGTTTTCATAGATGGTATTATGGATAAAGTGTTATATTTGAATATTTTGAAGGAAAACCTTAAAAAAAGTTGTGATAAGTTAAATCTACCAAGCTCATTTACGTTTCAACAAGATAATGACGTACATATGTGGTTAACATATAATGCCCCACAAGTTATACCACACCCACCACAATCTCCTGACCTCAACCCGATTGAGCATTTGTGGGAGGAGCTGGAAAGACGCGTAAAAAAGCGACCAATTACAAGCAAGTCTGAGCTAAAGCAGACGTTGATGGAAGAATGGCAAAAAATAGAGGAGCGAACAACAAAAAATTTGGTGCATTCAATGCCAAGACGTTTAGAAGCCGTTAGCAAGCAAAAGGGCTTGCCCACAAAATATTAACTTTACTGCAGTTTATACTTTTTTAAGACTTTGAATAAGACGTGCTAATAGTTTTGTGCGATGGAATCTTGATTTTAGTTACTATATGATTTTTAAAAAACTATTAAAAATATATATTGAAATGAAAATGTCTGCGTTAGTTAGTTAATTAGATGAGTTATGTGGGAGCAACCATATTTTTACCTATAGACTGCCGGATATGGCTCTAAAACAGGCGCAAGGTTAAAATGCTTGCTGTGCCAAAAGATTTGTTCGGCTGTAAGTCAGCTTGACTTTATTTCTATCTCGTTTCTATGCAAGTAACTGCCCAGAAAGTTTAGAGTGAATGACTTAGAAAATGCACGAATTCTTCGTAGAAAAAGATAAATGACCGACTAAAGTATCTTATAATGCAACCAATTTTTTTTATTCAAAACGAAAATTTCCAAATATTTTAAGTCACTGTCGACAAAGTTGCGTTGCTATAGTGCTATGTTGAATTTGTTTATGCGTCTTTTCTTGTGCCTTTTGTTTTACTTCTTTTAATAATAAGTGTCAGTGCAACAAAAAATGTAAACTAGAAATTGGGGATTTGGCTGTTGCAAATGTTTTGAGTAATAGATTTAGAATCACTTAATACTCATAATCTACCAAAAAATCCAATTCACTTCAATTAAACTAACTTATGAAGTAAAAAGAATATTCAAATTTTGGCTTCGTTAGAAAATAGTTTTATAAGCGTAGAACAGTTATGCTCAAAAATTTTTAATTCGGTCAGCCCATTTCAGAGATATGCTTAGTCAAACATTTATCAAAAAAGCTGTTCCATGGGAGATTCACGCGCTCGCTCCAATAAAACAAGTCAAATTCTTTTAATACAACTGATGAAGCAGCATGATGATTGATTCGTAGTCAGTATAATTGCGTTAAAACTAAAAATGTGTAATAAAAAGCTGTTTAATGACTGCATTAAAATTATTTTATATTTTATCAAAGCAGATACGACTCTTGCTGGAATTTTTAAACCGGGTAGCTTATAAAATCTCTGAACAAAATTGTCGACAATGCTGTTTTAGAAGTTATGAACATATAAATTCGTCAATATTTAGTAAATTATCGACTTTACATTTATTTCTAAAATATTACATATCTGTGAGAAGTTTTGTTTATTTTTTGCAGAGTGTTTGTCAAAAGAGGGCTACTTTATGTGGGGCTGCAAGTGTTATTCGGACTGCTTTAAACGTTTAAAATCACGACGTTTCAAAGAGAAATTTTTGGCAAAAAAAAACAACACACAACAAGCTTCCGATCATTGAGTGTGACCTGTGAGTGTGTGTGTGAGTATTTTTAGGGATCTGTTCACTGATGCTAACTGATCTTCCTGAATTGGAGCATTTCATATCTCTGAACATCAGAGATTCCACACAGTTGGTGGTTGAAGTACCATATTCCTTTTTTATGAAGCTTGGATTGGAGGGGACCGTAGCGAGAATTTTCCTAAGCCTTGACGCCTCTGAGATTTATGTTACTTTTTTACAAAAAATCTTCCAAGATTTTCTTTGTGCTTTTTTCAATTCATTCTTGTATTCTTTTAGAGCCACTTTTTAATTCGTCCACGTATCTGTGGATCCAGTGGCCTTTGTCTTATTGAAGAGTTTTTTGGACTTATTTCAGAGCACCTCGATTCCTTTGTTCCACCAGGGTGGCTTTTGCTTCCCATTTGGACATGTGGTATCGATAGCTTTATTTATATAATTTGTGAGACCATCAACTAGGTAGTCTAGCGATTGTTTACAGGAGGGACGACTGAATGGTCCAGTTGAGAGATCTATTTTTAAAGTGTCTAAGTAAAGATCCCAGCTAACTTGTTTGAGGTTGCGAAAGCTGCTCGGTTTTGTAGCAAAATCGTCCACATGAAAGAGTATATATTTATGGTCTGAAAAGGAGTGTTCCTTTGAAACTCTCCTTACCCCACCTTATTAGACATATGGTCAGAGGTAAGGGTAATATTTAAGATTTCCTGCCTTTTACTAACGATGAAGGTCGGTTCATTACTTATGTTAAAATTGGTATTAAGAATAAATTATAATATATAGAGTAGAATCAAGAAAAAATATAGCGAAGATTTAAGAAAATGTTTCTTTGAAAGAGCAATTGTTCTTAGACTAACAGCCCTATTCTGGTTGTTAGCTTAACAAGAAATAGTTAAGGAGCTCTTGTTAAGCTGATTGTTATGTTATGTAAATGTTGGTATTCTTAAAAATCATTAACAACATAAAAGCTTTTAAAGTTCACCATGCATGGTGAAAATCGATATAATCGATAAACAGATGCTTCGAGTGCAGCTTGTGACTTTGCAAGCGCTTGAAAAATTTGCCACGGCTACTGAAAGACTTCATTATCAACACTTAAAATAAGCAAAAAATTCTTCCATTTTTCAGTTTAATGTATTTAAACTCAATATTATATTATAATTTGCATTTTTTATTATTTTCACAACAATTTTTTATCTAAGCATATACATTTCATTCGTTGTTAAGACTCTTTCTGTTATTAACAAAATTTTAAGGAAAAGTTTAAGGAAAAATTTTACGCTTGGGTGAGAACTTGAGAACTTGAGTGAGAGAATACTTGGTTCAAGCCAGTGCACGGACTTGAACAAATTTTTTAGTGGTAGATTGGAATCAAAAAGTGTGGTAGATTGAAATAAAATGTGGCAGATTTGATATTTCATATAAAAACTGCATATGTCTTTTATAAAAAAAAATATACATAACACAGTTTACAATAACAAAAATAGTGTATATTCAATATAAAAAAAATTAAAAATAGATTAAAAACTGACAAACAAAAGTCATAAAAGTCAATAAAACAAAAAACAAAACAAACTAGAACAAATCTAGCTTAGAGGCAGGAGCCTAATTTTATTTTAAATGTGTTTTTACCCCCTTAAGGCCCAATTTTTGCAGTCCTGTAAACTCACAACTTTCCGGAAATAGAGGTATGATTTTTCAGCAAGTTGTGAGTTTACCGGACGGTAAGGAAATTGGGTCTAAAAAGAGTCCATTAAAAAATGTCGCTTACTTATGGTTTTCAAGATTCACCAAAGTTTGAAAAAGGTAAAAGTATGTATAAAAACTAATAAAAAAATTTGGCTCCTGCCCATAAATTATATTTATGCCAAAAATATATAAATATACATATAAAGAAAAACAAAAACTAGAGAGCAATAAACCGTCCATCAACAAACTTAAAAGATTTATAAAAACAATCCTATCATGACTTGTTTTTCACGCAGAATCGGAAAAAAGAATTTGAATTTTTATGATAAAGTTTAAGAACATTGTGCAAATTTTTAAAGCAAATTTATTGATAAACCGTTGCTGAACAACTTTGCATTAAAATTTTTCCAAAATGTTCTTGAGCTTTATCTTAAAAATGTAAACTCCTTTTTCCGAATCCGCGTGAAAAATTATTCACGACAGTTCTAAAAATCTTATTAATTTTACCGGAGGCTCGAATAGGTATTTTTTTATCACAAAATTCTTCAATAAAGATTTGGTTTGCAACAAGAACAGTTTGCAAACCGTTTCGTTTTTCAGATTTAATATTGTTCATTATGGAAAAGGAACTTTTAAGTTTATAAAAAGTATTTCATAGAAAAAAAAAAGACATAAAAAATTTTTATGATGGTGCAAATAGTGGTAGATTTTAAGCCATCGGTGGTAAAAGTGGTAGATATTAAAATGTTGAAAAATGTGGTAGATCTACCAAATTGTGGTAAAGTCCGTGATATGGTTTAAGCATAGAATGCTTAATTTTTATTCTCCGTTTACAAACAACTTTGTGTAAAATCTTTTGTGAACTCTCGAGATGCAGTTAGACAATGATTTGCTATTATAGCCAATATTACACTGAACCAAAAATGTACACATCAATTGTCAGATTTTGCTTGCTTTGCGTTAATCATATTCAAGTATTTTGGTCCAGTTACCGATTACATGAGTCACATGAACTATTCACGAAACCAATGTACAAAATACACATGCAGAAACGAATGCAAGAATATTTCATAACAGTTGAGTTCAAGCTATTTATAACTAGCCAAAAATAAAAAGTCTTAAACCAAATACAAATAACCATAACATGTTTAACCATCACAAATTGCCCGCATCCCAGTGTCTGGCCAATTTCACAAATCATTTGCCAAGAATAAAAGCGCTTAATACTCACTGGACTTGTTTTAAAGTTGGCTCATTGACCAAGTGAAGTGGCTGTTGATTGCTTTACTTCTCACATTGGCTGCTTCTCGTTGGCGTGAGTGACACTCTTAACGAACGGCTCCCCAATTGAGAAGGTGCGCGCCTGCGCATTTTAATATGAGTGCGTGTGATTATTTTGTATGTTTTTCTGAATTTTTATGATCATTCTTGTTTTTGTTTTTGTTTTTGCATTTTACTTTTCTGTTAGCAATTTATTGCTTTTCTCTGTAGTTTATTTACTCTGATTTAGAATCGGGTGATATTTTTTGAATGTCGGACAAATAAAAAGCACGCAATATGATTGAATATGTTGTCAAGGTACGAAATAATGTGTGAATTAATGGAAGATTGGACAGCGCATTTTTTTCCCATACTTTCTCGAATATATTTTAATTTTGAATATTGATGAGTGATGTGCGCAAAATGCGGTGTAATAAAAGAATTTCACCGGGACTTAAAGATGCATTGAAAACTTTGCACGATTTTATGAAATAAATAGCCAAAAACTAATAATTAAAAAATATTTAAAAAAAGTAGTAAGTACTTTTTGAATTTTCATCTTGTGTTGAAGTCAACAAGTTTTTTAAACAAATTTTAATGTTTTTTTTTTTGTATAGCTTCAAGAATGTACTTTTTAAAATTTTTTCTATTTTATGTGCTCAAATTATATATTAAGCATCGATTTTAACAGCTTGTTTGGCTTAGCCCATGTTTACATGTGCTTACTGTGGCTTCCTTTTAGTACATAGTTTGTAAAAACATAATCCATAGGCACGCGCGCTCGTTGATCTAGAAAGTTGGCTTCATTTTGATTTCGAAGAGTGCACCCATTTTTCTTTCCGTCATTCTGATGAATGCCTCTTGTCACATGTGCCGCATATTGATTAGTTTTCATCTCATATCAGTTTAGAACGCGCCAACGATTTGCTGTGTAAAGTAGAAAGTGTTCATGAAACGCTGGAATTTTTCACTTGATCTACTTTAGCCTTTTTTTTATTAATTCAGTTTTTGTTTTTATGCAAAAACTAATTTTTCTACATTACATACTTACATGTTTCAAACTGACCCAGGCGAACAAACGCTACATATATTATTCAAAAATATTCAGGCTTCATTTGTATTCAAAAAAACTCTCGTTCAAGTGTTAGGAAGCGCATGTGTAGTTGTTCTTCCAAATCAAACTTAGACAAAGGGTATTCACACATAAAAAAATTTTTGTGCGACAGAGTTTTAAAACATCGAAATAATTAATATAATATTTATTTCGATATATAATCCATGAAAATTTATGGAAAGCCTATGGAAATTTTTTAATTCTATAATGTTATATTATATTTTTTTTTTAAATATATCAATATGATTTTATTAAATTTATCTTTACCAATATGCATTTACTACTCTACTCTACCCAATATTAAAGAAAAAACACTCAAACATAATTTTATAGCTTCGATTTCAAAATCTTGTGCCATTTAAGAACAGTCTTTTGAGTAACAGAAATTTAAATACATATTTCAATTTAATAAATGTTATTGATCAATAAATTAAACTAAAAAACACATTTCAGCTTGACGATAAAACAAGTGTTTTTTGCTAAAAACTTTGTTTGTGACTAATGCTTGGTTTCCACTATGTCAGTTTAATGACGATATAAAATGAATCACCTAAAATATTACACAAAAACCTTAATGCATACCTTTTCTGAACAGCTCAAATCAATAATTTAGTTGTTTTTAATTTTTGAACATTGTTTAAGATAAAAATAAATGCCATTGCCAAAGATACTACAAATGACCATTAAAAATGACCTAGTGAAAACTAAATATAATGATGGATTTGAAAGAATGTTAGTCGTAAGACATTTATTTTATTAAGGAACTCACTATGAACAAGATTTTGTAAAGTAGACATAAATTTTTGGCAGCTCAAATCCAAATCGCCGTTTTAATTGCTAACCACTGAATGGACTTTGACCTTGCTTTTTATGATCAATTGCGTTGTGCGTGTTATTAAGTGCGTGTTATTAAGGGAAGTCTGCACTTTCTTATAAATATAAAAAAATACATTAAAAAAATATTAAATAAAAAATAATTAATCGGTAACTTTATTAGATATCAATTTAATTTTTTAATTTATATATTATTTTAGACAAAGCATTAAAAAAAATATTTTTTTTTCCGTTTAGATTTTTCGTTGCGATTATAGAAGGCTTCAAAATCGAGTCCCAAAGAAATCAAATTGCATGACCGATATATAGTCTTCGGATTAGTGGGTCTGATAAGAACAAAACAAAAAGTGGTGCGTCCGGAAAACCCCACCAGGAACGAAGTTTCTTATGCTTTTTCCTCAATTCCAAATGTAATTCGATATAAAATTTGTTTTTTTTTATTTTTTTTATTTTATATAATTTTTTCAAGACAAATCATGTAAATAAACAGTCAAATCTAAAAATTCAATTTAATATTTTAGAAAATAATATACATTTATTTAAAATTCAAATATTAAATTCTTATAAGACATATTTTGGGTCAACCCTAGTGTCAGAAAAACTTTTTGAAATTCTTACATAAGATTCGAAATCAGCGACCAAGCGCATCTACAAAGAGTATTAAACATAAACACATTTTTAAGGTCCACCCTAACGTCAACAAATATTTTAAATTCTAACATATTATTCGAAACAAGCAACCCCTTAATACTGCCAGCAAATACACAAAGAGTAGGAAGAAAAAAAAAAACGTTTTTAGAGTCCACCCTAGTGTCAAAAAACTTTTTGAGATTCTAACATCAGATTCGAAATCAGCGACCAAGCGCATCTATAAAGAGTATAATGCCAAAAAACTAATTTTTAGGGTCCAACCTAGTGATAAAAAACTTTTTGAAATTCTTACTTCAGGTTCGTAATCAGCAACACCTTAATACTGCTGCACATATATGCACAAAGAGTATAAAAAACACATTTTAATGATCCACCCTAGTGTCAAAAAAACATTTTGAAATTTTAACATCAGGTTCGAAATAGCGACCCCTTATACTGCTAGAACATACACAAAGAGTATAAAATAAATAAAAAGCATTTTAAAGGTCCACCCTAGTGGTACAAATTTTTTAATTCTATCATAGGATTCGAAATCAGCTACCAGCACATCTACAAAAATTATAAATCAAAAACATATTTTTAGGGTCCACCCTAGCGTCACAAAATTTTTTTAAACTCCAACTTAAGATTCGAAATAAGCGACCCCTTAATGCTGCAAGCACATATAGAAAGAGTTTAAAGAAGAAAAAAAAAACATTCTTAAGGTCCATCCTAGTTTCAAAAAACCTTTTTGAAATTCTAACATCAGGTTCGAAATCAGCGACCAAAAGCATCTGCAAAGAGTGTAATGCTAAAAAACTAATTTTTAGGGTCTATACTTATGACAAAAAACTTTTTGAAATTCTAACATCAGTTTCGTAATCAGCAACCTCTTGATACTGCCAGCACATATACAAAGAGTATAAAAAAAACATATTAAGGATCCACCCTAGTGTCAAAAAACATTTTGAAATTTTAACATCAGTTTCGAAATTAGCGACCCCTTATATAGTAAGAACATAAACAAAAAGTATAAATCTAATAAAAAACATTTCAAGGGTCCACCCTAGTGGTAAAATTATTTTAATTATCTGCTAGCTACATAAGAACATCAGATATTCTTCTGTAAGCAGAAAATAGCGCCACCTATCTGTAATCCCAAACGTGTGGGGTTAAAATTGAATAAACTCTTAAAAAAACATTATTCTGCTATTCACTGCAAGGTGTATACCCTACAAGAAATAGCTAACCAAAACTCTAACACAATCACATACATTTTTCTGTTTACAACCACATTCGCATACTCATTTCAGTGTCAAAAATTGTAAAACAGGGAAAAATATGAACATTTTAGCAAATGCATGTGAAAGAAAGAGAAGGTATCATTATTAAAAATCATGTCCAATTTTTGCATATCCGCCATTGTAGTTTACCATTCCTGGTTTCGTTAACAAAAACCAAGTTCTGCAATAAAAAAATTAAATATCTTTAAATTGCTTACTGTTGGAACGCTGCTACCCATCAAAGAAGGATGAGCCAATAAACACGCTTGCCAATATCAAGAATGCAGTGAGCATTTCAACATTCGCCACATCTAATTCCACTCCCAAAGTCGTCGGCACAGAAGTGGCTCGCAGTAGCAGCAACAACAGTAAGAACAACAACAACAACAATAAAAAATGTTATAATAAATTAAAACCATTTGTTTCAAGACACCAACGAATTGCATGCATTTTTATTTTTTAAGAGGTACGTTAGATAAAACTGATTTTTACGTTATATCTAACGGTTACATATAACTGAGTTTTCGGTTAGATTTATCTGGTGAGATTTGGTTACCTATAACCTGTATTTATGTTAACCCTAACTAGAGAGAAAGCGAGACGGCTATATTTCAATGGTATTGGAAATTGATACGTGTGAAAAAGGGATGCCAGATCACACGTATACACGAGTTTCGGTTAATTTCTTCCCGAGGCTCTTCCTAGCATAACCGAAACTTGGTATGAAGAGGTAACCGATATTTCAGTTTAGAAAAACCGTTTTTGCTTAGTTAAATAACCGATAGTCTTCTTGTAGGGTAGCTTATACCCACAGTAATAACAAATGCGGCGCCATCTATCTGTGAATTTAACGCGCAGATAAAAACTAATGAAATAATTGTGCTGACCAGATGCGCATATGTTTTATTATATCGCCATAAAGATGAAACTGATTACATGAAAATATTACCTTTTACAGCATTCTTATTCACAGTCATCTTTTCGATGAAATGGAGATATATATACAACATTTAAAGTATCATTGATAAAGAACTGAGTGACAACGGTGACACAATAGCAAGAAAAAATAGAGCCATCACAACAAAACAAAATTTAACAGTAGGGGGGCGGGGGTAGGGAGTAAAACTAAGTAGATTTTACTATAAGGAAGATTTTATATAATCCAAAATGTTCGTAATTACTTTAGACACACAACTGCATTCTTAGAGATAAATGGAGATGTTCAAACTATACAGAGAATTTTAAAACAAAACTCAGTTTTTATAATAGTCTGGTATGAAAAAATAGATTTTTAGCCATTACTTTTGATTGGAATGAGACATTGGGGTAATTTTTTCACATAAATTATTTTTGAGACTTGAATTTTTTGTAAAAAATATAAAAACAACATTTTGAAAAAAATAAATTTCGCGAAAAAATCAAAGGGTGATGACAAAAAGTAAACAGTAAAATAAAAGTAAAAACAGTAAAATAATTTTTGCGCTTAGCTGGAAAAATTTTTGCAAATACATGCTATGTCATATGAAAGGTAGCCAGATGTGCAATCTTTAATTGATTTAATTTTTACAACAAAAACAATTTTTGAGTATTTTTTTGAGTAAAAAGTCAATATTTTGGACCTTTTTTGACATAATCATAAAACATATCTACACTGACTTAACGGTACACTTCAACCTATTTTTGTAAAGTGATTTTTTTGAACTTTTGAACAAAAAACATTTGAATGAAATATATTAATGGACAGCGGAGATATTTGCATCGAAAGATCAAACTTTGATTTTCATGTCGTTTTTTTCTCATTCTTAGGTAACGATGTTTTATGAAAGAGTCATTGTACTGAAAATTTCTACAATTTTGAATTTATGTGAGTGTTTTTGATGTCAAAATAACAGAAATTTTTTAAATTAAATACACAAAAAACTCCGATACTAAAAAGTATTATAATAACAAAATTACCGTTATTTGAAAAATTTCAGAGGGGGCGTGGAAAAAACTAAGTATGTAACATTTTAAGTTGAGACAGACTTAATATGTGTACCTAGTTTGAGCGAAATCCGTTGAGCCGTTTTGATTTGTATAAAGGCCAAACAAACAAACAAACAAACAGAAAATGAGTTTTATTACTATAGATTACTACATTGGGTCAAGCTATTTGTATTACATCGCGACTTACACAAACAATGTTGCTGCATTGATTTTTGCAAGCGCAGCAATAGTAATTTTTTGAAGATGTAAGAATGAAAGAAAAAAAAGAACTTATTTAATGTAAAGAAATTCTATGGTATGTGTAAATATAGGGAGGAGTTTTGGAAACTAGATAAAATAAAAATACTGGTATTTTTAGTATAGTATATAGTAGAATACAATTTAAATAAAGATCAGAGTTTTTAGCACTGAGCTTGATAAGCTAAAATAATTTTTTCTTTTTTGTCAACACAAGTACGGCGTGAAGCCATTTACAGGTACTGCCATTTAGAATGGTCTAGGGCAGCGTTTCTTAACCTTTTTCACTCCGCGGACCCCTAGAAAATCACGCACAAGTTCAAGGACCCCTTAATAAAAACACAGGAATAAATTTTAGACAAATTATTTTAGTACTGAAAAAATGAAATTTTTATAAAAAATTAAAAATTCTGTATTAATGTGAAGGTTGGTGCTGCTTTTTTGAAACTAAATTAGTAATATTTGGGTTGATGTTTTTACTTAGTTGTAATCTCAAATCTGATTCCAATTGTAATCTGTTTCTGTATTTGTTTTTGGTGTATACAAGAGCAGAGAATGCCTTTTCACATATGTGGACGAGAAAAGCAGTAAATATTTTAGTGCTTCTGATATTTCTTTATAAACATTTTTTAAATTTACTCAAAAACTTAATAAAGAATATTCTTTCAAATTACGTTTTAAAGCTGAATCATATGATATTTCTATTAATTGATTTTCCTGTACCGTTGTCAAGCCGATTTTATCTAAAACCTCTGCGTTGAAACGGTCTGCTATCCAGTTTTTATTTCTGTCGGGTTCTGGAAAATAATCCCGAAAAGAAGACGTCAAACCGCGGAGGTGTTTAATCATTTACTCTTCTACTTGCGTTGGCAACATTTCTCCACCAGAGGATTCCAAAAACGCTACCAGTGTAGAAAATTGATTATAGTTTTTTTTTTAATTGTACGATTAGTCCAAAGGTCAAGTTTTTTTATCATAGTTTCTATTTTATCTTCAACATTTTAGATATTGTTATCTCTTCCTTGTAGACTTAAGTTCAGCTCGTTCAGGGCACTAAAGATATCAGCCAAACATGCCACCATTGTAAGCCATTCAAAGTTATTGAAATGATTTGCATGTTTATTGGCGCTGCCAACAGAATTATTAAAAAAAAACTATTCTGATCTCATCTCTAAGCTCAAAAACACGCGACACGACTTTGCCACGAGACAACCAACGCACCTCAGCATGCAATAACAACTGCATGTGAATGCTGCCCATTTCTTCACATATCATACCGAAAATACGGGAATTTAGAGGCCTGGCTTTAATAAAATTCACGACCTGCGCTATGTCATCCAAAACTGTTTTTAATTTTTCTGGCATATTCTTAGCAGTTAATGCCTCTCTATGAATGCAACAGTGATGCCAGATAATAGATGGATTCATCTTCTTCACGCGCGCCTGAAGTTCTGTTCGTGTACCGGTCATAGCCCGAGCACCGTCGGTACTAACTGCCACACATTTATCCCACGGTATTTCATGAGTGGACATAAAGTTGTATAGTGTAGTGGACATAAATACTTAAAAAAATTATTAATTCAAATGTCCATAGATTAGACGGCGGACCACCATATACATACTCTCGGACCCCAGGTTAAGAAACGCTGGTCTAGGGAAAGCAATAACCACAACTCAACGTTACTCCACAATATTAACATATATAGTGAAAATATCGTCATATCAAATCAAAAATGCCGTAAATTACAATAAATTAAAAGTCGACTTTTTGATTGATTATTGATGCACCTTATCAAAATACATGTTCCTGCTAAATTTTACACTCCTACAACTAAAAACGACATTATTATTAAAAAAGTTCTAAAATCCCTAAGTTTGAGCGCAACTTACAATTACAATATAGATATGTTTTGACTCTCCCGTAAAATTTTCGCACCTATTTATATGTCATTATATCTTTTTAATAGTATTAATGTTGACCATAGTATAGATTTTTCTATCTCGAAGGAAGTTACGAGGCACTTATTAAATAGAATTCTTTAATTATAGTTTTCATTACATACATATAAAAGAAAATAAGTTTTAATAATATTTTTGTTAATATTTATTGTATTCTTTTAATCTATAAGGAAGTTGTAGCTGAAGATTAAAATAAAAAATGAAATGAAATGAAAAAAATTAATTGAAATTTTTTAATTGTTGTTTACGGCTTTTTGATTTAATTTGAAGCTATTTAAAAAATTTTCACTGCCTAGGGAGGGAAAGCGCCCCTCCTTCCCCCTGTGGACGCCCATAGTCCTAGTACAGCAGATAATCGCTGAAATTTGAAAATTATAAAACGATTCCATTATTTCACATAAATGTTTTGTTTGATTCGTCAGATTTAAAGGTTCACTTCTTATTTCTTAGGATTTTAATTCAATTTTGACCAACTTTACAACACATTTTTTCTTTTTTTTATAACATTATGTGGAGAATACAAAGTTATGCGTAGTTTCGCCAATAAATTATATTTTGAAAACCTTTTTTATTATTTCTTTTTACTTTTTACCGAATTTGCCACTATTTTCATTAGGAGTTCACCCCTTCAAAGTAACCGAGTAACGTCTAAGACACTAGGAAATATTTGTAACTGCATTAAAAAATTATGTTTTTTTTTTTAAATATTCTTACATTTGGACAACGTCTACGCGTATCGGTGCGTTTTCTGGCCGTATAGCTATTAAATTTCAACCATGGCGCTGCAAACTCAACACATAACACCAAAAGAAGCAACAAAAGAGTTCGCAATTTTGTACTCATTTTACAGAATATCTAAAGGACTAAATTTTGTTTTTTATAATTATGTTTATTTCAACACAGAATTGCTTGCAATTATTTCACAGCCGTTCGACGCGGATAAAAACGGAAAACTACTCAACAAAAATATTGTGCATATGAATTCAAGAAATAAAAAAAAACCACATTTTCAATGATATCTACGAGCGCGTTGCTGTTTTCAACATCATAATTTTTTATTTTGTTCTTAAAGTGTTTTATTATTTTTTTTTGTTTTCTTCATCTTTTAATTGGAATTTAATCATTGAGTAATTTTTGTCGACTTTCTTGCGGCAGTACTTTTTTTATGCGATACATGAATGGATATGAATTCCTTCATGCATACAGCTGGCTGTTGTTTAGCGCTGCTATACAAGCTGTAATATCTGATTGTTGTTTTTATTTTATTCTTAATTTTGTTTTTATTTTGTATGAACTGTTCTTAGGCAGTTCTTATCTGCCAGCAGTAAGCTTAAGTTTGGTGTAGCTGTAATTTGTCGGAGTGGCGTCTGGCAGTTTGGCACTCATTCAATTCACTCGCAGTTTCCGTCTTTCTACATTTTGTATTTTTAGATATCGCAAAGTGCAGATATATTACTGTGTTTTGTTTTTTTTTCTTGCTACTGTTGTGGAAAACGTCAATTTTTTTGCCGCATGTTTATTTATTATGACTTTTAATTATTAAAAAGTATTCTGAGTGAAATAGTTTTTTGTTGTATTTTTTCCAGCATATGTGTGAGCTAACTAGTATGATTTCACCTTTCTTGTGGATTTGTATTTGGTATTTAGTTGCAATGATAGCTAAAGATACTTTCTTCATCTTAAGGATTACCTGTCGCTTTGATGAATTTATGATTTTTATTTAAGGCGAAAATGAAGATAGATTTGGACTGCTTTGAAATCTCTATGAAAAACTCACATTAAAATTAGTAATTAAATATTTTTAATTACGCATGGTATATTCACTTTTTATGAAAGTAAGTAAGTATATGCTTATTTTTCGCTTTTTCTAAGCAATGCAATACGACTTTCACAAAATTGCATTTTCAATAAATAAAAAATCATTAGCTACATTAAGAAATCACTATAGGCGATATACATTAGAGTGCAAAGCAATTCATTTCTTGCTTTGCCCTGCATTGGTACATGAAGTTTCCTGATTTTTTATAAAATTTATTTATAGAGTAAAAAAATGTTTATACAGTTTTTTACTTTTTATATTGCTCCATACCGTAAACAATAAATATTTAAAACAATAATTTCAGATTTTTTTTTAACAATTCGCTATGACAAATTCTAAAATACATTACAAAGGTACAAAATAAAATTAAGAACTAACTGAAATCAGTCTCCTGCGCCGCTTCGGTGGTAAAAGGGGCTAAAGAACCAGATTTTACAATCAAACAAATAAAAATGAAAATTAACTGTAGTGCTAGTGGATTGCACAGAAGATGAATGGGTTGCCTCCAGTAAGGAGGCAATCGTTGAAGGTACAGAGAGTATCAGCTATAGTACCGCTTGGCCTTGATACCACCAGCCATAGTGGTCCGAGGAGCAGGAAATCCCACGGCGCGAGTCTCAAAGCACGGTACGGTAAGGCTATCCACATTCTAAAAATCTATTCCAAGAACCAAGGCATGCGCCTTATACAAACAAGGTTTGGTCTTTGACCTGAAAGGAAAGTGATAGATTATTTAGAGGAATTGATTGATACAAAAGTAAAAGACAATTTGAATTGCTTTTAACCGATGCTAGTGTTATGCCTTAACCTCGGCCAGTATTTCCAGCCCTTAGTTGTTCCTGTCCTTTAATTCCACATTTTCCACAATTTAGCTGTGGATTTTTAGTTTTCCATAATTCTTAAATGTAGGAAAGAACAAAGAAAGTGAAAAGAACCATGCCCGAGCCCGTATTCGAACCAGGGACCTCTGAGTTGATAATCTAGCGCACTCTCCACTAGACTACAAAGGCCGACACATTCTTAGCAAGAATGTGAAGAATGCTGGCCAGGGTATGGTTCAGGAGCACGACGTGGAGGACAAGAAGAAATGCGAGGCCACGGTTGATGGGTACTTGAAGTACCAAGCCGCTAAGCCTGCTGTCGGAGCCAATTCTAACCGTAATCGGTCGCAAGAAGTGGCGGATAATGTGGCAAAAAGGGCAAAGGTCAGCGGCAAGTCAACTGTGGCTTAGCAGCCGGCAGCCAGTCAGTGCTCTTTCAGTGAGGTGGCCAGAGATTATCTGCAGGTGACGCTGATAGACACAAACACAATTAGCCACAAACGAATTTCAAAGGAGCTGGGGAGCACCTTCTCGGCAACAAGGCTGGTGCGCTTCCCTCCTACGAATTCGTGGAAGTAGTGCGAGGGTTCCGGGTTATAAAATGCGAGGATCAGTTCTTCAATGAATTCCTCAGTGAATGCGTCTCTAAGATCAGGGAGGCATGGGATTGCTTAAACCTTAAGCTTATCCCAGTTAAGGACATTCCAAGGAAACTCGCATGTGGTTGCCCAAGATGAAGCTTGAAAGAAGCGAGCTCATCGAAGTCCTCCAACTTCACAACCCCGAAATCCCTTTTCATGACTGGTCGGTCATCAAGCACGAAGACCCCAGCACAACTGCATGACTTGCTTGCTGCTCATCTCGGACGAGTGTCTGGGCGCTCTGGAGAAAGCAGGCAACTGTGTTAGGTTTGGCATACGTCGTGCCAAACTTAAAATATTCAAAGAGCCATCCGCGGAAAAAAGCGTTAGCGTCGACGAAGTCCTAGATTCCTTAACAATCGAAGATACGCCGCCGTCTTCCACACAACAGCCACAACCATCAACTATATGATGCTCACGCTCGTACAGGTTAACCAGCAGCACGCTAGATGTGCGACAGATCATCTGGCTATCCTTGTGATGGAGGAGATGGTACACTGAACCAAAAAGGTACATT
This sequence comes from Dichetophora obliterata, assembly GCA_963920525.1. Taxonomy (NCBI): domain Eukaryota; kingdom Metazoa; phylum Arthropoda; class Insecta; order Diptera; family Sciomyzidae; genus Dichetophora; species Dichetophora obliterata. Next base: position 30,324,002 of record OY986439.1, on the reverse strand, counting down.
ATATTAATGAAAAGGTGCATTAATTTCAATGAATTATTCATTGATTTTGGTCTAATGAACTGTGGTCATTGATTTCAATGAATTTTCTTCATAGTTTAATGAATAGTTGATTAAACTTAGTGATTTTCAATGAATGGTTCCTTGAATATCATTGAATTCAATGAACATGTTCATTAAAAAATGCTAAAATTAATGATTTTTTCAGTAAAGTTCATTGAATTCAATGTAAGGTTCATTGAATTCAAAGTTTAGTTCATTGAATTCAATGTATAGTTCATTGAATTTAATGTATAGTTCAATGAACCTTACATTGAATTCAATGTATAGTTCATTGAATTCAATGTTTAGTTCATTGAATTCAATGTATAGTTCATTGAAATTAATTTATAGTTAATTGAATTTAATGTATATTTCATTGAATTTAATGTATTAAGTTCATTGAATTTAATGTATTTAGTTTATTGGATTCAATGTACAGTTCATTAAATTTGATGTATTTGGTTCATTGAATTCCATGCATATTTAATTAAATTTAATCTATTTAGTTCATTGGAATGAATGATCTATACATTAAATTCAAGGAACTATTTGTTAATCCCTCTCTAAAGATTTTTAAAATAAGGAAATAATTATAATTTCAACAATATTTTTTTATTTTAAAGAGTCAGTTAATATACAAATTTTCAAAGATTTTGAATAGTTTTTAAATTTATAAAAATATACGGCAATAAACTCCCACACGAGAGTGCATGCTGCAGGATATTTTAATTGAAATAATTGAAAAATTTTAAAGCACACATCTATGGCTCTAATAAAACTAGCAAATTGAAATTTCACGCCATCCATGAACACATAAACTTATTGGAATGAGGAGAAGTTCTTCTCTCCAACAGCAAGGATTAATGGTTGAATATTTTCGCCTTTAGTTTTTAAAAACTCAATATGCTCCTCGACTTCCTGGATGCTGCTTCCAACAAAAACGAATGCCTCTTGGGAACTGGTAATTGTATGCTTTAGGAAAGTTTTTCTTCCAAAGTTGTAATTACTGCATACTTTTTGAGTGGGCACCAAATACCCATGAAGGCTCCAAAGAAGTTTCATAGCAGTACTGTCTGGAAAGATATTAATTGAAAAAAAAATAACTATTCATTTATTTAGCCTCGAGAAAAATTAAGCTTACCACTGTTCACAGCTTTATCTTTTATGTGGTTTTCATCCTTTAAAAATGTAAACATTTTTTGAAAATGATGGCAGCAGTCACTTAAAATGCCAGGTATATTTCCTACTATTTACTGATACTAATAGTAATTCAACAGATTTATAATTTCTTTTACATTCAAAGCACAACATTTTCTTCACTTTTAATTTAATTTATTTTCACCTTTTATCTAAAATTTACACACACAATTGCCACACGTCTTCACAACTTCGCGTTTCACTTCAAACAAAATTGGGAAGGGAATAAATTAGTAAACATTGAATTTAATGAGCTGAATACATTGAATTTAATGAACTATGCATTGTATTTAATGAACTATACATTGAATTCAATGAACTATACATTGAATTTAATGAATTATGCATTGAATTTAATTAGCTATACATTGAATTTAATGAACTATACATTGCATTTAATGACCTGAACATTGAATTCAATGAACTGTTCATTAAAAATCAATGTATGTTTCGTTCAAATTTGATTTACAACTGGAATCAATGTACTTTTCATTGATATCAATGAAAAGTCCATTAAATTAATGAAAACAAATCATTGATATTTATTTAGACATTTTTAATGAATATCACTTCATTGATTTCAATGAACAGTACGTTAAGAACTATGAGCAATTCATTAAAATTCAATGATTTTTTCATTAAAATCAATGAATTAATTTTAACGTATGCTGTTAATTAAATTTGTTTTTTCTGTGTACCGACATGGGCATTATGCAGGAGCCCTCAGTCAGAGATTCAACTGTGAAGGGGTTCCAAAGTAACCACTACAACATATTTTACAAAAGAACAGCAGGTAAGCCAAGCACCTGCATTGAGAAAAAAAAAACACATAAATTTGAAGACATGAGTGGATGAGGATATATGTCGCATTTTCGGATTTTCGCGCTTCTATGCATAGATGAAGATGTAATGTACATACAAAAAAATTTTAACCTTAAAACCACAATTTTTGTGGCTTTTTTCAAAAATACTTTTTCACAAAGTTTGATTTAGTATAGATTTCCGTACAAATGTAAAACTTTGGACTAATTTTCTCGAAATTAAATCATCCACTCATGTCTTCATATATTTTTAAGGCCTAACCTTAGCTCTCCCGACCTGACAGTTGTCAAATTGTCGCGCGCTAATAACCATTATATAGCTGCAGCCTTCATGGGTCATGATAGAGAAGCTCCTCCAGACGAGGTGAAGTGGTTACTGGCCAAGGCGACGATACAAGGTAATACCACCACACTCCTGGGCAGCGACGCTTTTGCGTGAAACACACTATGGGGCAGCTTAGAAATAAGCACAAGTATTTATTCGATTTCATTACTAACTTTAATCTTAATATATGCAATAAGGGTAGTACACCTACTTTCAGCTTTCCAGTACTGATGATTTCACAGGTTGGTCTGAAGTCTTGGACACCACCTTAATATTAAAAGAGGTTAATAGGAGAGTTTCTAGCAAAGCTTCTTCTTGGGTCACAGCTAAATATTCTTCAATTTGAACCTGAAATTAGAGGCTTCTCCTCCATTTCGTAATCATAAACGAACTGACTTGGCAAAAATTACCAGGATGTCTCTCCCAAAAATCCATTCCTTAGTCTACAAGCTAATCTCCACTACGGATGCGTTAAACTCTTCCGTGAAGGCCCTAAAGCAAACCATGCTGGTTGCCTTCAGGGGCTCATGTCTCATCAGCAGGGGCAGAAAGAAATCTCTTCCTCCGTGGTGGATCAAAGATCCCTCAGACATTAGGAAAAGTGTGAGGAAACTTTTTAACTCGTGCCATAGTCAGAGTTATTAGCAGCCGTACAAAGACATCCTCAAAACCTACAAGAAAGAAATTTGAGACGCCAAAAAACATTATTGGCAGGAATATAAACAACATCTGAGAAACGGCGAGACTAGGAAAATTCTAGCCTATCTAAAGAAAACACCAGTCCCACTGTCATTAGAAAAGAAGATGATACGTGGACTGAATTTACCACAGAACCACTGAAACAACTACTTAACACCTCCGGCTGCAGTAACAGCTACGTTGGAACCTCAGGCTTAAAACTACCCAATGCCACTGGTTCTGGTTCCTACTGGCTCCTTTATCTCAAAGGAAAGCATAACTTGGGCTATAAACAGCTTCTCTCCTTACAAATCTACAGGCCTTGATGGCATTTTACCAATCATGATGCAGAAACTACAAGATGTAGTTGAACCTATCCTACTCTCTGTCTTCAGAAATTGCGTCCACCTTAACTATACTCCCAGGAGCTGGAGAAGAGTAAAGGTAATTTTTGTACCAAAAGCTGGGAGTAGGGTTGTGCTTAACAGTTACAGACACGGAACGGACATGGAACGATTCTTTTGAAGAAAGGAACTAGTTCACGGAAACATGTCCGCGAAACAATCTAGCTTCTTCGCTTATTTGAACTGTATAGACTATTTGAACTGTTTGCTTGTTGAACTACAGAGGGAATTTGAAGCATGTCCGCGGAACTATTTAGTTCCTTTGTTTATTTGAACTGCAGGGACTATTAGAAACGTTTATTAGAACTGCTTGCTTCTTGACTTGCAGATAAAAATTGTTAAGGTCCATGTAGAATTTCAACACAATGCTCTGACTAATCGTAAAAAAATTGTACAAAATTTTTTGATATATTAGTTATTTAAATTAAAGAAAATATTTCATATAAAACGAAAATTTTATAATATGGCAAATAATTTCTTTTAATTCAAATATAAAGTATAAGTAACAAAATTGTACCATAATAAAACAAATTATAAAAATTATCTTTGTTAAAAAATAATTATTTGAATTAAAAGTATGTAGTAATTTTATTATGTTGCTAAAATGGGAGTAAAAGGACCATTCAAGCCGTTCCTCATGCATGTCCTATGTACCAGATTTAAATATATGCCCGAGGAACTATCTAGTTCTGCTAGTTCCATTTTTTTTAATGAAAGCATGTTCAAAACGAAATGGACAGAGCAATGTGCACAACAAGAACAACGAAATGTCATCTTACCATTTCATATATCAGTTCTTTTGTTCGCTCACAAACATCATCTTTGCATTTCTACTCGATCACATAAAATCGTGTAAGCCACAGTATGTGCGAAAGAGATGTTGGTTAAAATTGCTAAATTAAAAAAATCATTGCAACCGGAACTGTCTGAACATGCTAAAAATGAACGAAGGAATAATTGGAACTATGTCCGACTGTGAACATAGTTCCGCGAACTATACAGGTTCGGAACGACCCATCTCTAGCTGGGAGCAGAGGTCATGAAACGGCTTAGGATTTCAGACCAATTAGCTTCACATCATTTGTACCAAAAACCCTAGAACGTTTACTTAATAATTATCTTTGGGATGTTAGGGATACTATACACTCAAAAAATTTACTAGTAAAATTTCTGTGAATGATATTCGTGAACAAAATATTCGTAGATTCTTCAAATATTCCTACAATTTACATAGTTTTTGTATTGTGATATCTTGACGAGTTCATTCGTAAAATGTTACTTATAAAGGCTGTTTTTTATAGAGTAATTTGAGTTGGCATCACTGCTTTATTTGACCACCTATTTAACAGCTGATAGTTGCTTTTTGTTAAGTTTGCTTTGACATTTCATTATGGATCGACCTACACCAGAGCAACGCGTGCAAATTGTGGAAATTTTTAATCAAAATAATGGTTCTGTTCGTCAAACTTATTGTGCACTTCGTCCATTTTATGGCGTACATAATCGTCCTTCAGAGCTGCTAATTCGAAGAACAATAGATCGTTTTCGGACCACATTTACTGTTACTGATAATGTGCATCCCTTGAGACGCCGAACAGTGCGCACTGAAGAATCTGCAGCCGCTGTACAGGAAAGCATTGAAGATGATCCTAATCAATCAATTCGTCGCCGTTCTCAGCAACTGGGGTTGTGTCCTTCCACTTTATGGAAGATTTTACGAAAAGATCTTGGCTTAAAACCTTTCAAGATTCAACTTGTGCAGAAATTAAAGCCAAACGACCATCGTATGCGCCACCAATTCGGCGAATGGGCTAAAGCACAAATTAATATTGATTTTGAATTTCCATGGAAAATTTTATTTTCCGATGAAGCCAATTTTTGGTTGAATGGGTACGTAAATAAACAGAATTGTCGTATTTGGAGTGAAGAGAATCCACAAACTTTTGTCGAAATACCATTACATCCACATAATATTACTGTTTGGTGCGCTTTATGGGCTGGCGGAGGCATTGGCCCATATGTCTTCAAAAACGATGATGGTCAGAATGTTACTGTCAATGGTGAACAGTTTAGGAACATGATTCGAAGTTTTTTCGTGCTGGCATTAATCTTGCTGATATGTGGTTCCAACAGGACGGAGCCACATGCCACACAGCGGGCGCTACAATTGATTTACTCAAGGAAACTTTTGACGAAAAAATAATTTCACAAAATGGCCCAACTAATTGGCCCCCAAGATCGTGTGATTTAACCCCATTGGATTATTTTCTTTGGGGTTATGTAAAGTCACTTGTCTACGTCGATAAACCACAAACAATTGAACACCTGGAAATCAACATTTGAAGAGTTATCGACGAGATACGGCCGCAAATGCTGCGAAAAGTTTGTGAAAATTGGTGTTCCAGATTGCGCCTTGTACGCGCCAGCTGTGGTGGCCACATGGCTGAAATCATATTTAAACATTAATGTCATAAAAATTTCCATCCAATAAAGCCCATTATTATTGATATTAAAAAATATATTATTATGTTTTATTATGATTTAAACTTGTATAACTCTATAAAAAACTTACTTTAGAAAACAAAAGTGACACTCTCCGTTAATTTTGCTTTGCATGCGGCATAAGACAGTTCTTTACAACATGTTCTGAGTAATATTCCGAATTATTTTAACGCCTTCTTCGATAAGAAGAAGGGGCAATTTGCCTTTTTCGGAGAAAGCGCCCCAAACGATGATTGTCGAAACATTTTGAAATCTTTCAGAGATTTTTTTTTCTTTAGAAATATCTGCCATGCAAGCTGCGTACACTCTATTATTTTGCGAGTTGTGGCTTGCTTGCAAAAAGAAGAGTTTTTCGTCGGAAAATATGATACTGCACCTGCGTGCCGGCGAAGGATCTCTGCACTTATTTTCTTTCGCAATATTATTATTATTATTGACAAAACTTTTGAAACGGCTCATGCAATAAGTGTACAATTAATGCCAGAGTCGTAAAAAACAACATATGTTTTCAGTGTTGCTTCTTTTTGTGTAATTGGTTTTAATATAGGTGCGACAGTTACTTTGACTCACGCTGTATTATCTTTTCGGTTCGTATTTTATGTGTAGCCTTTAACTCGTAGAGGTTGCTTGTCTTGGGTGAGCCTTAGTAAAATTTTCTGAAGAATATTTTTTTGGAAGGTCTTTACCCTTGACCTCTCTCCAAAGTTGACTTATAGGGTTTTTTCCGAAAAAAGGGTCAAATTGGCCCATACTGTAAGAAGCTAGAGGGTTAAAGTGTTCCGAAAAAATATTCCCTGGAAAGTTTTAATATAGGCTTCCGAAGATAAGAACCACCCTATGTTAAGTTTAACATATAATTTTTTATAATTTTTAATTTCATTTTGACCAAAAAAATTTAAATTTAAAACCACTGTAAAAAAAATTTGTGACGTAGTAGAGCAAAAAGCGTATTGGGCTTTTGCTATTGATGTCAAATACAATCTTTTGAGATGGGCTTGGTTCACCCCCGAAAATATGTGTTGCACATGATGAATGATGACCTAAAAAAGTGACAAAAATGACCTCAAAATTGCAGAAAATGACCTAAAAACTGACAAAAATTATCTAAAATATACAAACAATTACATAAAAAAATAAAGCTTCAAAAATAATAGATTACTAAACCTAAAGTTTATTTTATATAATTTTTATTCATAGCGTTATTAAAATTAAAAGAACGTCGATTGTTTGACAAAAGGTTTTTGTAAACAGAAAAACTTTTTTCTTCTTTTGCACTGGCGAGAGGAACATATTTAAAAGACGATATGTCATCGGATGTAAGTTCAACTTCTAATTTCATAGTATTAACATTTTTACCGCCTAATATTTCAGCAGTAGAGTATAAAAATAAAGTTAATAAAAACCAGGGACCGAACCGGCTATGGTTTTTATCAAAAAAGTCAGATATTAATAGTTATCATTTAACTTTTATTTTTTCCGACAAAAATTCTAGTTATTTTATGCCTTTTATTTTTTTGAGTAAAATAACTGTTACTTTTGACTTTTATTTTTTTGGTCAAAAATAACAGTTATTTTGAGCCATTTATTTTTTTCGGTCAAAAATATCAGGCAATTCGAATTTTTTAAAGGCCACTTGAACGGCAAAAAAATTTTATGCAATTTCTATCGTCTCATAAGCGCGTACATTTTGAGCTAATAATTTTTTAGTTTTAAAAATTTTTTTTAATCGGCCTTTGAAAAAATACAAATTGCCTGATATTTCTGACTGAAAAAATAAAAGACACAAAATAACTGTTATTTTTGACCTAAAAAATAAAAGTAAAAAGTAACAGCTATTTTTGCCAGAAAAAATAAAAGGCAAAAAATAACAGTTAATTTTAATTTTTATAGTAACAGCCAAAAATTTAAAAGGCGTTTAATATTCGCAAAGCTGCTGCCATTACGATAAAAATGGTATATTTAAAAAAGTCCTCTGGCAACGTTTTTGTTATGCCTTTTTCATCTCAAAATTGTTAAATAACAGTTATTTTCGGTCCCTGATAAAAACTAATTTATTATCTAACACTTGTTTCATCTTTCTACATACCCTTTCGGCAGTTTCACTACGCGCAGAGCTTTTTTTCATTGAGGTCTATGAACAAAGCTACTGCTTTTTCGAAAGGTAATGTTTTTGATCGAAGGAACTCTGTTGTCAAAGGAATATGTTTAAAAATTTGCATTTTTACATTAAAAAAACTACACTGAAATGACCCTAAAACCCGAAAACGCTCTAAAAATTAAAAATGTCCAAAAATGACAATAAAATGGCTTAAAAATTGCAAGAAAATTACTAAAAAAAGCCAGTAAAAATTACCTGAAAACAAAAACCGATTAAAAATGATGAAAAATGACAAAAAAATTACCCAAAAACTTTTCATATTTGGAATTTAGGAAACATAAATGGACGTTCTACATAACCAGGAAATGTCTTAGAAGCAGCAGGATGACATGTCATCAAAATCCTAGCCCTGATGATAATTGTATTTCTCCAGAGGTTAATGTTTTTATTAAATACTTTAGAAATTTCTCCTGAATTTGGGTTGGAATTTAAGGGGTCTTGTGGTCTACCATAAATATGTATGTGTTTATCTATGTATATAAAAATGGATGTATGTATGTGGGTATGTGGGTATATGGCCATATCATATATAGACTCCAAAACCGCTAAACCGATCTTTATGAAATTTTCAGGGAAACTGAAGCCACATGTTGAGAGTGTTCCTGTGAGTTTTGGTAAGTATTGGACGAGGGGGCGTGGTACCTCCCATACAAGCAAAATTTACGCTATCGATCACAAACCAAAAAAAGGATATATATCAGACGGTTTTAATCGTAAAAAACTAAGATAATAAGGTAATTTTGTTCAGATGGTTACTGTCGGTAACTGTACGAAAAATGGACGTGGTTGTAATATAAATACGCCCACTTTTCGAAATCCTGGCAATTCCGGAGTTTTACACATTTTTACAGTGAAACTTGCTGTGTAGGTGATCTAAGAGGCGGTCACTATAGGTAAATGTTTTCACGCCCACTTTTACCGCCCACAAATCGAAATCTATATATATAGAAAGCAAAACGATGTGTGTCTGGCTGTGTGATGCCTGTAGACTCCAAAACTACTGAACCGATTGACCTGAAATTTTGGCAGTCGATTTGTTTCAGGTACGAGATGGTTTAGGAAAAAAATTTTCCACACCCCCTTTTTACCGCCCCCAAATAAATAAAAAAGTTCTATTTCGGTCGGTTTGGGTCGTATAAGGCTAAAATTTTGTAATTTAGTATGTACTTCCCAGAGATGTACAAATTACCGGCAATGCATCAAAATTCAGAAAGAAACTTTTTAATTATTTTGCAGTTTAAATAACGTACCTTCTTACGATTATCTTTTATTTTTTATTTCTTTATTTTTTTTTCTTGTCCCTCTCTATTCTAGTGAAGTGCCCGGGATACATGACTATTAATTTTTCTCTTTTTATAATAATTTAATTTTTTTAAAATGCTTTACAATGTTTGATGTTTAGATAATAAGTTGCTATATACACGTGCTATTTAAATATTGTGTTGCTAGTACTTTAAACATAAGATATTTATCTTGCTGTACTAGCATATATCTCAAACAAATATAAATAAATAAAATAGTACGGTTACTGTCGATAACTGTACTTAAAATGGGTTTCCACGCCCCCTTTTACCGCCCACAAAGAAATGAAAACGCTTTATTTCAGACGGTTTTGGTCGTATAAGACTTAAATTTGGTACTTTGGTTTGTGTAGTTACTGACAGTAACTGTACGAAAAGTTGGTTTCCACACCCCCTTTTTGCGCCCACAAATCAGTGAAAATGCTATATTTCAAGCAGTTTTGAACGTATGAGACTAAAATGTGATACCTAAGTTTGTATGGTTACTTTCGGCAACTGTACTAAAAAAAGGCGTCATCGCTATATAGCCACACCCACATTTTGAGAAATCATTAAAATTGACTACTGGGTCGATTGAGCTAAAATGTTGGCTTAGTTTGTACGGTTACTGTCAGCTACTGAACTAAAAATTGGTTTCCACGCCCCCTTTTACCGCCCACAACCCAATGAAAACGTTTTATTTCAACGGTTTGGGTCGTTTTAGACAAAAATTTTGTAATTCAGTTCATATGGTTAATCTCGGCAAGTGCACTAAAAATAGGCCTGTCCCACTTTAGTTAAACTCACTTTTCGGGGAATTAGCGTCGAGTGAAGTAAAGTGCGTCAGGCTTAACCTAAATTGAGCTGAAATTTGGGCATTCGATTTGTTTCGATTACGAGATGGCTCTAGGGAAATATTTTGCAGCACCCCTTTTTATAGCTTGCAAAACAACAAAAATGTTATATTTCGCACGGTTTTGATCGTATTAGACTAAAATTTGGTTATTTAGTTCATATGGTTACTTTCGGCAGCTATTCGACATTTTCGTATATGGCAGTAAGGCGGTCCATGGCAGAACAACGTCTGCCGAGGAGAGTGAATGTTCCTGTGAGGTTTGATAACGTTTGAACGAAGGGGCGTGGTACCTCCCATACAAGCCAAATTTGCGCTATCGACCACAAACCAAATAAAGGATATATATCAGACGGTTTCGATCGTAAAAAATTAAGATTTAGTAATTTTGTTCAGATGGTTACTGTCAGTAACTGTACAAAAAATGTGCGTGGTCGCAATATATATACGCCCACTTTTTCGAAATCATGGCAATTCCGGATTTTTACACATTTTTATAGTGAAACTTGCTGTGTAGGTGCTTTAAGGGGCAGTCACGATACGTAAATGTTTTCAAGCCCACTTTTACCGCCCACAAATCAATATCTGTATATATAAAAATGAATCGTGATTTGTTCGGATGCTTAAAACTTGAAAACGACTGAACCAAATTGGATACTTTCTTCTACTGGTTTAGGAAAAATATAATGCCGCACCCCCTTTTGTCGCCCACAAATCAATAAAAATGCTGTATTTAAGACGGTTTTGGTCGTATTAAATTAAAATGTGGTAAATAAGTTTGTATGATAACTATCATTAACTTTGATAAAAATGGGCGTGGTCACACTTCATCTACGCTTACTTATATAAGAAAATATCAAAATACTTCGAAACTATTGGTCCGATTGAGCTCAAATTTGTTAGTACGCTTTGCTTTGAGTACGAGATGGTTTAAGTGGAAATGCCACACCCCCTTTTACCTCCCACATATATATAAAAAATTGTTGTGATCGAACAGCTTTAGAGTTATGGGTCGCACAGCTTAGAAATTCGGTATTCGACTTAAATTTAGACGTACCGTTTCAGTGATGAAATTTTATGGAAGTGGACAAGGGGGAGGGCACTTCCCATACCACCCAAATTTGTGATATCGAATTGCTTTGAAGTCATAGGAATTCAGCTTTGGAATTCAGTTTTTGACCTCAATTTACACATGCAGTTTCAATGGTTTTATTTTATGGGCGTTGGACAGGGAGGCGTGACATATCCCTTACAACCCAAATTTGCGATATCGAATTGCTTTGAAGTTATAGGTTGACAGCGTAAGAATTCCGTATTCGACCTACATTTATGCATGCACTTTCATTCCTCTACATTTTATGAGCGTAGGGCAAAGGGGAGTGGCACTTCCCATACAACCCAACTTTGTGCTATCAAATAGCTTTGGGGTTATAGGTCTCACAGCTTTGGAATTCAGTATTGGACCTCAATGTACACATGCAGTTTCATTGATTCAATTTTATGTTCATTGGTAAGAGGGGCGTGACACCTCCTATTTAACGTAAATTTGCGATATCGAATATCAGCGTCAGAATTCAGTATTCGGCCCCAATTTATACATGCAGTTTCATTAATTACATTTTATGGGCGTACGACAAGGGGGAGTGAAACCTCCTATTTAACCCAAATTAGAGATATAAAATAGCTTTGGGGTTATAGGTCTCACAGCTTTGGAATTCAGTATTGGACCTCAATGTACACATGCAGTTTCATTGATTACATTTTATGAGCGTTGATCAAGGGGGAGTGGCACCTCCCATACAACGAAAATCTGTGATATCGAATAGCTTTGGAGTTCAAGGTCGCACAGCGTCGGAACTCAGTATTCGACCAAAATTTACGCTTGCAGATTTACTGATAAAATTTTTTAGAGTTTGTCGGGGGGCGTGACACCTCTAATTTAACCCAAATTTGCGATATCGAATAGCTTTTGAGTTATAGGTAACTCAGCCTCGGAATTCAGTATTCGACCTCAATTTACACATGCAGTTTCATTGCTAAAATTTTATGGGCGTAAGGAAAAGGGCAGTGGCACCTCCCATACAACCCAAATTTGTGCTATCGAATAGTTTTGGAGTTATATGTCGCACAGTTTTGGAATTCGGTATTTAACCTCCATGTACACATGCAGTTAAATTGATTACATTCTATGAGCGGTGATCAAGAGGGCGTGGCACTTCCTATACAACCCAAATTTGTTATATCGAATAGCTTTATGGATATAGGTCTCACAGTCTCGGAATTCAGTATTCTACCTCAATTTAGACATGCTGTTTAACTGATAACATTTTATGGGCGTTTGACAAGGGAGAGTGGCAGCAACGCGCCGGGTTTCAGCTAGTATAACATAAAAAGCGATAGACTTTTTTGTTCTAGGAACTGGTCACCTTACTTTAAGCGGGCTTTTCAAATTATATATTCTCGGAACATAACCTTTCTTTAAATTTTTCTAAAATTTCTCAAAATCATTGGTATCTTAGTAACCATAACATTTTCGAAGTTGAAAAAATGCCATCAATCGACCTTTTCTCCCCGTGCTTTCCTTAGTTTATTCGCTTGATTAATATAATTCTCTATTAGTTTGCGGATGTTCTTGAGTCTGACGTCCTGAAGACTTTTTCGCCGATTAAGTGTTTGATGTAGTTCTTCTTCAAGACTTTCCATCACTTGATTATTTTACTGCTCCAAGTATTTTTGCAATGTACAAATTTGGACTGTGATTTTTTTTTTAAATATGTCTGTATGTGTGTTTGTGTGACAAATCGCATAACTATATAGCATGTATTTCAAGTCTCGTCGCGTCTTTTTCCTGGTGAAAGTAATGAGATGTGTTTAATAGTCAGCAGAATAAGCGCGCATAAAGATGCGTAAAGCGTCTGCCACGCTTCAGACGCTTTGTCCGAACGAACGACCCGTGCCGCACAGCCAACACTTTCTACCATTCAGTCCGTTTTAAAGCTGCTCTGGTGTTTACTTGCGTTTGCATAGAAATCCAAGCGGATGATGATGATGATTGTCTGCTGCATGATGATGATGAGGAGCATGATATTATTTTTAGAAATTGAAAGGACATGTGAAGAATTTTTAATTTTAACTGACTGTCTAATTTAATGTTTAGATAAAGTGAAATGTGAACTGTTGAAGACAGTCACGTTGTGGTGTTTGTGTTGCAAATTTCTGAGAAGTTTATTGTTTTTATTTATGAAAATATTTGATATAGTTTTGGTTCGAATTCAAATGAGTGCGATGTTGACAGCATAAATGCATTAAATTTTTGAAGAAGCTGATTTATGTTCATTTCACAGAGAAAAGTTTAACTTTAAGGGAAGAAAAATAAAATATGAGTAACTCAAATAATTTATTTTAACTAATTTATTATATTTCTTCAACTTTTGTCTTTGGTTTGCTGAGAAATTTTTAATTAAATTGAATAAATTTGAAAAAGTAAAAAAAAAACGAGTTTTGTCCAAAAATTTCACTTGTACGCATTCCAAAAGAATTCGATTTTTTCGAAAAAATTATTTCCGGTTATTTTGGCACAGAAAGGCATGCATTGAATAGCTCTGTAAAGAAGAGAAAGTAGACGAATATCAAGCTTTACACGCACACAAACAATTACACACTCTTGCGAATTATGCATGCATTAAAGGAAATTCTTTAACTAACAAAATGATATCATTCTATCACAAATTATCTTTAAATTTAAAACAAAAACCCCTCCAATCTCCTTCCTGCTCAGTGGCTGCGCCTGCGCAAACGAGACAAAAAAATTTGTGCCAGTGTTACTTCTAATTAATAAAACTAAACTATGTCTGGCTGGGTGTTTGGCTGACTGACTACATTGCCATCTATCTATTAGCTGCACACACTGAAGCATCGAGTGCCTTCACTTTGAATCCTCCTCAATGAAGCTCGTTTCAATGCAACAAACGGGCCTGTTGTCTGTCTGTCCAGCGTTTGTGTTACTTAATTCATGTATTTATTTATGTATGAAAGGAAATCAATAGCAACAGCAGCAGCCGGAGCAACATTGACATTGCTTTAGCAAACATTACTCCAATTGTGGACAGGCTTTGTTCGTCATTTTAAGCAAACAGGAATAAACTACATCAGCGCCATCTACGATAACGATAAAGACAAAGACGAAATCTGTGCTCTGTTAGAGTGGCTAGAGAGCATTTATTTGAACCAGACCAACAACCAGAAATTACAACCAGTTGGCGGCAAAAGTGTATTCGATATCGTGTAATGGTTTTAAAATTTGTAGCAGCAACAGTTTAAACGATACCAAATAAATGTGTGTAGTTGAAAAGCGACTTGAGACAAATCAATATCTACAAAAGTGGGCCATGAACAGGCTTCAGATTTGTGCAACAATACATTGTTCGGACAGGGTGTCGCTAATGTCTGCGTCAGTGGAGAAGAGGGTATCTGAACGAATTGGTGGCCAGTGTGATGAGTCCATTGCTTGGAGAGGATACCAAGAGTGCATACGTTAATACGTCTTGGCTGGAAAATGGAGAAATATTTTATATTAAGATAGTTGAGATAACAACATAAGTATAGGGTAGAAGGGCAGGTTTCGCTTCTAGGGTACATTTGGCAAACCCCTTTATCTCCAAATTTAATATAGCTTTCTAATTGCAACAATTGATTACTTGTAAAATGCATTTTTTTTTAGAATCGAAGGGCTTGTTGCAATACGGTTATAAGCCACATGTCAAAAAATGGGGTTTTTTAGCCTCTATACATAACTTATTGAATAAGCAATACCCACTAAAGAGATTTCGTCTTTTCTCTTGTAAATTTCGAACCCATTAATAAAAGTTTCCTTGTTCAATTTCATTTTTTCATACAAAATTAAGTGTTTTCAAGGCGATTATTTAAAAATTATTATTATGGAGCATATCAATAAGCCCTTCAATTATATTTGAGCTTTATGCCAAATAAGATCATGAAGCAACAGGTTGCAGAAACAATAACTTCTTTATAAAACAAACAAGCAGACTAGACAGATGTTTCGTTGATCGCTAGATGAACTATTCAGTACACTCAGAAAAAACACCTATCTTTTTTGTGATAAAAAATTCGATTATTTTCGATAGTAGCAATTTTCTCTATTTCAAATAAAATTTTCTTCAATAAAGCATAGTACTCTGTTCAGTTTCATGTGAAATTCCACTCAAATCTCTATACAAAATATGACAGCTGCGAAACAAGCGTAGAAATTTTCACAACATTTACGTCGGAGCAGTACTCTATTCCGCAGCGTGAAATTATCGCAACATGTTTTTGAGCAAAAATTTTTTTTTAGCACGACAATTTAATTGTACTGCCTATTTATTTTGAAGTGAAAAGAGAGAGAGATCATATGAAATCTTCCAACATATTTTTTGAATGTCTCTGAGAAACGTTGCCATAGGAATTCTTCGCAACAAACTTTAGGTCAGCAATTTCACGCAACAAATAAATAGATGTTGGCAGCGAAATTTCACGCAAACGATCAGAGTACCAGGCTTAAGAATACATTTTCACATATTCGAAGAAATATTTTTTCACTTGTGGGAAATGAAAATATTTCTTGTCTCTAATAAGGATAAGCATTTTTCTCGCACTAAAAAATTCTCATTTTTAGAGAAAAATTTATAGAAAATTAAAAATTTTCTGTTTTAGATAAACAATTCACTATGCGAATGCTTTCTTCAATAGAAACAAATCCTTTCTCTAAAATAAAAATGTCTTCTTCTCTAAAAACCACATATAATATTTACTTAGGTACGAAAAAAAAAAATAGAAAGCGTGAGAGAGAGTGAATGATGTTGTGAAAAGCAAGTGTTGCATAATCTGCGTACTATGACGATTGTTTCTTCAAAAGAATTTTTTTATTTAACATAGCTACACAAGCTTATTACTTATTTAATAATACTAATAATAATAAAACTAAAAATAACTAATATTGGCCTACTTATTACGATGTTGCTTATTACTACTGGTTCTTTGGATGCATTTATAAAACCGTTTTTCAGAAGAAGTTTCTGGAATATTTATAAGGGGTTCCGAAAAACAATGCCACAACAATAATTTTACCTTAACCCTAGGATGTGCGACTGGGCTGTTCGAGACCCATTTTGACTTTGAGAAGTTGTCAATTTTTTTTCTTTGCTCTGAGGGTCGAAAAATTGTATGCCAACTGCCGCTGATGCTTTCTAGACATAACAAACTAAATTAAAAAGAATTTGCATTACTTTCGTAGAACAAACTTATCTGTTTTTATAATAAGGCCGTAAGTGAGCCTACTGGGTCTCACGAGGCCCGTCCGCTAAATGTATGGGAAATGTCTGCAAGCTACTAAACAAAATATGTTCAAATACAATCGATCACGTTCGACAGCTTAATTGCGCTATATGTGTAAATCTCTTGTGTGCATATGGTCACATGACATATTTATTTTTTTAGTGTAAGTAATATTTGAAATGTCGGGAACAGATGACGAAGTGTGGGAAGAGCATGAGATTGTTCTAAATTTTTTAGGCTGCTCACAGACCGGCAGCAGTTCACTGAGGACAGGTTTTTTGCTACTAAAAAACTAGAGAATGAAGAAGACTATCCTTTCGGAAAAACAAGCTTTATAAATTTCTGGATTACAACGAAAATAAAGCAGGTGTCAGCACTATGGATCAGATGCTCAGTTGCTAATCTTTGAAGAGTCTCAAAAACCTATAAACGGATAAACATCGTGAATTTCTAAAGGTTTGTGTCAATAATTATAAAAAATAAAATTTATAAATTTCCAATTCTACCTTTATTATAACATTCACAATTGTATTACCCTGAATTATATGGAACGGAAAGGCCGTGACTCGTGCAATGCTGAAAACGGCAAAAAGAGGCGCAAAACATTCTTGTCGTATAAAAAAATGCAAAGATATTCATATGCCTTGAACACGACACCACGTAGAAAATTCGCTGAATAGTTATAAATTCAGTTCAACGATGGTTAGCTCAATTTTAGTTTTTGAAAATTTGTGTTTAAAAAAAAAGGAATTAGTCAAAAGTTAACTTGTGCCATAAAAAAAAGTAATTTTACTTTTTAAGACATTCTAACTCCCACCCCTTAAAAAACCCCCTAAAAAGACACTCACACACAGATGCAGTGCCTAACAATACTTCTAGATAATAGGAGCTTGCGATAGGTCATCTAGATGGACGAAAATCGTAAAGACAGCTGGCCATGATTTATGGGCCTCGCGGGGCCCAGTAGGGTCACTTACCGTCTCCTAGGCAGTAGCACATCCTAGGGTTAAACTCTTAACATATTTTTAACTAATATTTTTACAACCGAAACACAATACCATATTAATACTTTTACTTTGCGTAGAAGTGAGTTAAAACAAATGTTTCACAAAAAAACATTTCGAATCGTAATTGGAGTTATACTTCTCCGATTTGATGTTTTGATATAATGTAGCAATATTAAGAAAATATATCTCTATTTTGAAGTAAGTGTTATTTTTTTGTAAGATACTATAAACGCAATTGAATGAAAAGATTTATTAAAATGAAATAAATATTTCTCTATTTTGGGAAAACTGACACAATAAAGAAAACGGTTGAACCTTTTATAAAGAAATATTTTTCTGTTAAAGAGAAGCAGTCTTTATTGATGAGAAAATATTTCTCTCTTTCATGGAATCTTTTTACCATTTTTATGGAATTTTTGTAATCACACTTAGAGAAAAGGATTCTCTGGAGCACAGTCAATACCATTTTTCTCTAGATATAATGCCTTTTTTCGCATATTCCTTTAAACTTTTTTCTGAGTGTAGGCTTCTATGGCTTATGCAGTCCACACAACAGAGACAACATCTGCTTTATCAAAGAGAAATTATAAAGGGTGAGTTCCTAGCCTTTTGGTTTTTTAAGTCATTATTTTTGACAGCTCACGCGCGATTTGTGACATGTGCCAAAGTCAAAAATGCTCAGTTTGCCTTGTCATCTTATCATGAAAAGACTTACGCCCAAACAACGTTTGCAAATTATTGAAAGTTACATAAAAAATAGTGCTGTGTGCAAAATGTGTTTTGTAAGTAATGTCCATTTTATGGTCGTCATATATATGGATATCAATCCACCAACAATTGATATCAATTCGAAGAGTGCATACCGAGGAGAACATTGCTGTTGTATCCGCCGGTGTTCATGAAGATCGTGATATGTCCATCCGTCACTGAACGGGTCAATTGGGTCTGTGTAATTCGAAAACCTGTAAAATTTTACGTAAGGATCTTGGTCTGAAGGCTTATAAACTACAGCTGCAAGAGTTGAAGCCAAATGACTTGCCATTGCGCCAACATTTTCGATGTATGGGTCTTAGATAAGCTGGACGAAGATCTACGTTTTTATCGAACAATTTTCTTCAGGGATGAGGCTCATTACTGGTTCAATGGCTACGTGTATAAGCAGAATTGTCGAATTTCATCTGAAGAACAGACAGAGAAAGTTTAAGAGCTGTCAATGGACCCAGAAAAATGTACTGTTTGGTGCTGTTTATGGGACAGGCTGGAGACATCTTTGTACCGTACTTCTTCAGAGGTGATGACGGTCGAAACGTTATGGTCAAAGAAGCTAGGTACCGTTCTTGATTACGGACTTTTTTGCCCAAAATGGAAGAATTAGACTTGGTTGACATGTTTCAATAGAAAGGTGCCACATGCCACACTGCATGCGATACCATGCACTAATTTAGGGGCGAGTTTGGTGAGCAATTATTATCTTGTTTTGGCGTAGTCGATTGGCCGCAGCCAATATCGTGCGATGTGACCCCACTAGACTATTTTTTGTGGGAATACGTCACGTCTCTTGTCTGCAGAGAAAAGCCAACTATGATTGCTGCTTTAGGCTGCCCGCATAGTAAACGCCGAAGCAGGCTGGCAGGCAGGCAGGCGCAGGAAAACTAGATGAACATGAGAGAAAAAGTTATCTATTTATCTCGTTTCTTCGCAGGAAACTGCCTGCGTTTGCCTGCCTGCCTGCTTCGGCGTTTTCTCTGCGGGCAGCCTTAGCAGACAATGCTTAACATGTCATTGGTGAGATACCGGCCAAAATATTAGAAAAAGTGCGTCAACATTGGACTTTCAGAATATTAAACCTGAATCGTAGCCGTGGGCAACATGTGCATGAAATAATGTTTAAAAAGTAAATGGCAGGCATTGATTTATCGATTCAATTTAAAAATTTTCTGTTTTAAAAACTAAACGCTTAAAAAATCACCGTTTATGTGGTTTTTACCATTCATAGTAGTGTTTTCCTACTACTTTACAAAATGCAAAACATAAAAAAGTGACCACTTCTGCAACGATTTATTGTTGAGTTTTTTTTACTTCTTTGACACGAATGAATTAAGGCTCCAACAATGTGTTGGTATAAAACCATAGAAGGCTTGAAGAATATTTTTTGAAAGATCACGAAACAGCTGTCTACATGGTTAAAAACCTTGCACTAAATCTAAGTACAGATAAAATGTTACTGAAGTCTTTTTAGCCCTGCGGTTTAAAATTTAAACTTTGCAAATACTAACTCATAATTAAAACTGTACTGGAGCATTCCAAGGTCACGCAGAGACAAATTGACTATTTTATTGACTATTGACTATTAAATTAACTATTTTTTTGAGGTTATTTTACAACCAATTCTAATTTTACTCATTAGAAGTGAAGTCCTTTTGTCTAATTTAATAGATTACTTTCTGTTAATTATATGTTCAAAATTTCAATAAATTTTATTAAATGCAAGAGAAAAAATAAGACATGTCACTGTCACGTGTCTGACGGGTTCAGCCGTTGCAAATCGTTGTGCTAGACTACAAATTTTAACAAAAGTAACTAACATGGGGTAGAGGCATTTCAAAGCCAAATTTTTATTGCACATAAATAAGCTTTCTCAGCTAAAGACCACAGTTTATTTTTAAATATTTACATATCGTCACGGAGAGAGAAATAACGTCTAGCGTCTGACAGTCTGACAATGTTGAAGTTCAATTGGGTAATTAAGTAATTATGTAGTTAAGTAATTATGTAACTAAGTAATTAAAAAATTTAATATTGTATTTTTCTTTCTTTGCCTCAACCATTTTTTCATTATCTTTTTCTATTTACTAAATTTTTATATAGTATATATTTACTAATACAAAAAAGTTTACAAAACATTTACTAAACATTTATGAAAAAGAAAAACTACATTCGTGAAACAATGCAGACGATTTGTCCATCATGGTACATGAATTTATGTACAAAATGCTTAAATTAATAAAATAATATTATAAAATAATTAATTTTTAATAAATTTTATTTTTTTGGTCACGGTTGACTTTTCTTTGGAATGCCCCTACTGCATTAAAATTGAAACAAAAGAAGTATTACAGCTTTCTTTTTAGCTTTTTGGTTTAAGTTTAAGCACAATTCTGTATTATTTTTAGTTTTTAATACAATTCCGACTAAATCCTCTGTTAAAACGTAAAGCTCTTATTACGTATCGACACAGATATATAATTCTTCTGTACGTGCACTCAAAACATTTATTAGTAAAATTTCTACGAATGCCATTCGTAAAAAAAATATTGGTACATTCTACGAATATTCGTACAATATTCAAAGTATTTGTATCAAGATATCTTTACGAATTCATTCGTAAAGTGTAACTAATACCTGATGTAGTAGTATCTACACTAGGGCGGGTCGATTTAAAAATCGCCCATTGCTCAGTGAAAACCGTATTCTAGGGATCCAAATAAGAAACTTTGCCCGAGGAACTATACCTCTAAAACGAATTCTAATGCCCCAACTTTTGACTTTTGTCCCGTAGGGTCAAATTTTAAAAAATCCCTCTTTGACCCGTTTAGAGTGCCCGAATCAAGCCCAAATGAATGACCGACCCCCATTAACTTTGAAGGGCCGATCCACCCATGCCAGTGTCACACCCCCTGGAACCCCCAGGGGGTTTTGATTTGAAATGGTGATTTTTGTAAATGTTTGTATGGGGAACGCCCAGGGGGTTCCAGAGGGTGTGCCACTGGCATGGGTGGATCGGCCCTCCAAAGTTAGTGGGGATCGGTCATACATTTGGACTCGATTGGGGCACTCTTAATGGGTCAAAGAGGGATTTTTCAAAATTTGACCCTACGGGAAAAAAATCAAAAGTTGGGGCATTAGAATTCGTTTTAGAGGTACAGTTCCTCGGGCAAAGTTTCTTATTTTGATCCTTAGAATACGATTTTCACTGAGCACTGGGCGATTTTTTTGCCTCCCCTTAAATCGACCCGGCCTAATCTACGCATATATTCGTTTTATATAGGTACTAATAATATTCGTAAACAAAATAAAACAATTCGTATTAGTGCATTGTACGAATGATTGTGGACATATAAATAATAATATTCATAAATTTATCGCACGCATTCGTAACTTCGTAATTTCTTTCACTACATTCGTAGTATTTACTAATACTTTCGTACTATTTACGAATGAATAACAATATAAGTAGAAAAAATTCATTCAAAGGTTGACCGTACGAATTATTCGAAGAATGTATGAATTATTAGTTGAGTTTGAATAATTTAAAATGGAAATCGTTCAGCCAGATTTGTCGAACAAGTGCAGAATACAAGACACTGTATGATTGTAAAGTGACTGTAGCCTACTAGTAGAGTGCGTGGCCCGTACGCTTAAGAGCCGAGTTTCAAACTTCAGCTCAGACAGAAAGTTTTTTTTTCGTTATTAGATATTATGATCAATCGTAAATGTAACAAATGTATTCGTAGTATATACATTTGTTTTCGTACGAATACGAATAAAATATTCATAATATGTACTAATATACATCGATTCTACGAATCCTATTCGTTGCTGAAAACTATGAATAAAACTCGTAGAATGGACGCGGTTGTTACCCTGCAAACATTTGGAAGACGATTGGAAGTGAAGTTGATTTGGCGAAGCACTTGCGATTCGCCAAAGGGTTCTTTGAAAGATGGATCGCTTCTTAATCACCCAAGTGATGAATGTGCGATTCAAGAAAAATCTAAAAATCTTCCTTCGCTCATTTCGGCGATCGTTAGAAGATGGATGGCTTTTCGATCGCCCAAGCGATGAGTGCGCGATTCAAGAAAAATCTTTAAAATCTTCCTTCGCTCATTCCGTCGATCGTTGGAAGATGGCTTTTTTAAAATCGATCTTTGGAATATGAAGCAGGCTTATCTATATACTTCTCCTCTAAAAATAATCATGATAAAATTTGAATAAATAACTTTTTGTATTGAATAGCCTTGTGGAAACTGAAAATATATATATTAGCATGATTTTCGGTGGTCGATCTTTTGTTGTTCCTTATAAAACAACTTGTAACGTTTAACAAAGCTTCGCAGCAAATCGATGAGGAATTCTTAAAGCGATTCGTTTGCGAATCTTCCCGGCGAATCGCTTAAAACCCCTCTCGGCGATTCGTTAGAGACTCTTTCCAGCGAATCGCTTACGAACCCTTTCGAAGATTCGTTTCCGAATCGATTTTATGGCCTCAGCTGCTTACAGTCAGCGATACCCGGATGACTCCCAAATGAGCACTGGCGGCGATAGTCTCATCTTCCAAGCGATTCGCTAGGCTCTGAGGCGATTGAAAATGTTTTCAGGGTAGTAATATTTAAACACAATTATTTTGAGTGTGTGTTTTTAACTGAACTCCTTTAGATGAATCGCTTTTTAATCACCCATGCGATGATTACTCGATTCAAGAAAAAATTTTCAAAATTTTCCTTCATTCACTCCGGCGATCGTTGGAAGATGGATCTACCAATCGATGAATGCATGATTCAAGAAAAATTTTCAAAATCTTCTTGTGTTTATTCCAGCGCTCGTTGAAAGACATATCGCTTTTCGATCACCCAAGCTATGAATGTGCGATCAAGGAATAATCTTCAAAATCTTCCTTCGTTCATTCCGGCGATCGTTGTAAGAAGGATCGTTCTTCGATCGGCCAATCGATGAATGCGCGATTCAAAACAATTTTCAAAATTTTTCTTCACTCATTCCGGCGATCGTTGGAAGATCGCTTTTTTAAAAACTTTCAAAGTCAAATTTGGAATATGAAGCAGACTATTATATATATTTCTCCACTAAAAATAATCATCGAAACATTTTAAAAATGATTTTGTGTTTTCAATTGCTGTATGGAAACTTAAAATATTCATATCGGCACGATTTGCGGTGGTCGATAATTTTATTGACCGATTTGACAAGGAATGAATCCTATAAGACATCTTGTAACGTTCAACAAAGACACTGAGGAACCCTCAGTCACTATGGGCTTCCTTTGGCGATTCGTTAGCGATTCATTCAAGCGAATCCGTTAGGTACCCTTTAGGCAATTCTTTCGGGAATCTTACCGCTGAATCGATTAAGACCCCTCTGGGCGATTCGTTAGCGAGTCTTCCAAGCAAATTGCTTACGAGCCCTTAAGGCGAATGGCCTCAGCTGCTTACATTCAGCGATACCCGGATGACTCCCAAATCGTCTTTGAAACTATTCGCTGGCGATTCTGAGGTGATTGAAAATGTTTGCAGGGTAATCGGCTGGATCAATTTTGATGAAATTTTGTGTGTTTAAGTGGCCCCTTGGATGGTTTAGATTCACAATTGGACCCGGTAGGTGGCACTGCGATTGGGGCAGCAGCCATAAACTACTTTACTAATCATACGATAAGCATGAAATTTTGCATAAAGAGGTTTTTTAGGTACAAAGAGTGTTTTGGTGCCATCTATTTTCATTTCTCTTTAAAACCAGAGGGCGCTGAAGTACAAATCTTTTGCAAAACCGCCAACAACTCCTAAGCCGCTCATTTGAATAGCATTAAAATTTGTATTAAAATATTTTCAGGTACGACGATTGTTTTGGCGCTATCTCTTTTGATCAATATTTAACACCAGAGGGCGTTGTAGTACAAATCTCTTACAAAACCACCAAAAACTCCTAAACCGCTTATATGATTACCACGAATATTTGTGTCTAGAGGTTCTTAGGTAAGATGAGTACTTTGGCGCTATCTATTTTGATCCATAATATATAAAATCTTTGGTGCTCGCTTTTATTCTCCAACAGAGCCAGCAACCTCTTATTCAAAATATTTTATACAGGAACTTTCTACAAATCAAATTCCCCGCGGTAGCTTTGGAAAGGGCAGGACAACGTCTGCCGGCCCAGCTAGTTTTTCTATATATTGAAATTTTATACATAAAGTTTTGCAAATAAATTGTTTTCCTTCAACTTAGTAAGTCTCGCCACGGGCATGCGTAAAAGTGAAGCACTCGACGTTTTAGTGCCTGATCAGCAGCAAAAACCTGTCGCAATGTCAGCTACGAAGTTGTTGCTAGTTTTCTGATGCGGATTTTATTTCATTGGGCAAGCGTGAATGAAACTTCGCATTGATGTTATTGTTGTTGTTGTTGATGCTGTTGTTGTTGCCAACCATATAAAGTGCCACGGATCTCGTTGGCAAGGAAGTGGAGTGATCAAACGAGTCCATTAAACGCACTAACAACCAGCACTTTGCTTGGACACATGTGCGTGAGAGCTTGCGCGTGCGTCGGTGCCTGCGTGCATGCGTGCGTGTGTTTATGAGTGTGTTTGTGCACGCGACGCATGCGCCTTGTGTCAAATATAGGTTAAGAGGTCTGCAAGTTTCATTGAGTCTGCTAGAATTGCCAAAGTGGTTCGATGTGCTTCTGAGCACTAATATGGCGTGTATCTTATTCGTTTTTTGCTGTTGTTGTATTTAAACATACATAGTGGTTGTTCTTGTTGTTGTTGTAGTTGTTATTGGCGGTTACCGTGCTTAACTAGATGAACAGCCTGTTGCTCGTTGGGTTTAGCACGTTCCATGCGCCAAAGCTGCAGCAACTGCTACTACGTTTTGTATCCTCTACAGCGATTTGTTTGAAAGGAGCTATAAGATGCAAAGCATAGCCAGCATCATCATCATCAATTTGAGTTTATTTTTAGCTTATCTACTTTTTTTTGGTTTCTTCTTAGTTTTATTTTTTTAAAGTCTCTTGGTATGTTTTCATGATCTTCATTTAGATCTCTGTGATTTTTTTATCACTTTAGACTTAGCGAATTCCTTTCGCAACTCCGCCGTTGATCAGAAGCCGGAACTGAGAGCAAAATATCGCTTAAGTGAAAATAATTAAAAAAAAAAACTGCCAACATATCTTGTTGACGACTTGCGTCAAGAAAGTTGCAACGTTTTTGGCAACATTATTTTAAGAGCTGTGCATTGACGCGTACGCTGCTGGCCGGGACTTGAACTTGGTCTGGGAAAATGCAGCCGCACGACAAGTTTTGCAATAAAGAGAAAGTGTCCATGTTGGTGTTCTTGAATTTTCAGGCAATAAAAATGTTTCCTGCTCACCATAACAGAAGCAAAATAAATTAAAAAACCGCAAAATGGAAATAAAACAAAAGAAAACATTAAAGATGCGTTTTATTCTTCTTTAAAAATTAAATTTTTTCTTCTTTGGCTTTCGAATGAAATTGTTTTTAAGAAAGTCTACTCATCACTTTTAAAAATTTTGGTAGAATAAAAACAAACAATATTTTTTAATTTAAGTAGAGTGATTTTAAGGACACCAATTCAAAATCTAAGCACATTTTTTTAACAATATGGGAATACAATTTAGGCCTATCGCCTTACTCTCGTCGATTCCTAGACTTTTTGAGCGGCTCGTGTATAATCGTGTGAAGATTAATTGTGGGAAGGTCATAATAACTCGTCAGCATGGATTTGTTCAGATAACCAGGTCGATTGTATTTACACTGATTTTAGTAAAGGATTTGATAAACTAGCACACAAATTAATTATATTTAAACTAAAGTAAATGGGTTTTCCACAATTTTTCGTAAGCTGGATCCGATCGTATCTGACAGAGCGATATCTTATCAAATGCGATTTCGAGGCGTATTATCTGCTGAATTTATTGCTGATTTAGGTGTTCCTCAAGGTAGCTACATTTGTCCACTTCTGTTTATTTCAGCCATTAATGATGTAACCCACATCATCAAACACTCTAATCTGCTCATTTATGCAGATGATATGAAAATATATAGAACAATAGATGTTAAAGACAATTCACATCTACTCCAGTCTGATTTAAAATCCTTTGAAGTTTGGTGTTCTAAAAATTATATGTTTCTAAATCCAGATAAATGACGAACTTTGAAATTTAATAGTACGATTAGAACTACAACGCTGTGTTATTCTATTGTGCCGCCTCACTTGGAGTATGCAAGTCCAGTTTGGTCCCCAAGTTGCAATCTACATGTTGAACGAATAGAAAGAATTCAGAAACGTTTTGTTCGGTTTGCTCTAAAAGGCTTAATTGGAACTGACACTTTAAACCTTAATCCTTATGAGGATCGTTTAAAACTATTAAAAATGCTATCTTGCAATGAGAGAAGGAAGTCTGCTGATATCGTCTATTTACACCAACTCATAACTGGTGTGTGCTATTCACCAGAACTCCTAACTCTTATAAATTTTAACACTATCCGTAGAAGCAGTAGAAACGCTAACAGTTTAATTTATTTACCTTTTAGAAGAACAAATTATATGGATACTGCTCCTTTAAATCACATGAGTACCTTTGTTAACAACTGAAGCTTTTTTGATGTTAACTTATCGAAAGGTCAACTCAAAAGTAGATTGAAAATTTATGTATGGTTAGTTGATATGTCTTGTGTTGTCCCTGAGCCCAACCGATATAATGGTGGGTAAATTTTTCTCACTTAAGATTATTTTGGACCACTTTTATCAATATCGTTGAGATGTTTCAGTGATATTAAGGTTGGTTCTTAAGATGATCTAATGCGGAGAAAGTGCGAAAAAGCTGTAGTAGTTGAACACTATTGTTATTGCTTGTTATAAAAAAAAATAACTTAACCTGTGGCGAATTAAGCAAAAAAGCCATTACTTCTTCTCTAAAGAATAGTGAAAGAAAGAAAAATAAAGACTAAACGAAAACGAAAGTAAAAAATGAGAATTCCAAAAGCTGATCAATGATTTGCGACCTTGAACAACGGTTGATAAAGCTGGTATAAGCTTATCTTATTTATTGTGTTAACTGAAAAAAAGTTGTGTTTAATTTTTTGTTTAATTTTACTTAACTTTGCTTTTACTTTGAACTGAAAAAACTTAAGTATCTTAACTGCAAGTTTTAAAACTCAAAATAAAAGACTAAAGAAACAAACGAGGCTTAAGTTTTGAAAGTTTTCGGTAATTGTGAAAAAATCAACAAAAATCATTGTCAAAAAAAAAGATTTCAAATACTATACACACTTGTGTTGCTGTGCTTTTACATTTATATTTTTTTTTATGAAGTAATACTCTTGATCAATGTTGCTGTTATTTTGCAACAATAAACAAAATTGTCGATTGTTACACTGACACAACTTTCGACAAATTACAAATAACTTTAGTTGTTTTTCTAATCAATAGATTAATTTCAATAGATAAATGCTATACTGGTTATAGAACAAAAGACTTAAGCAACAAACTTGATATTCATTAGTTTGCCGTGGTTGATTTTCTTTCACTTCACTCTCTAAAGCGATTATAAGCCTCTTTCAAAACTATTATTAAACATTTTTTTTTTAAAAAGTGCAACAAATTTTACACAATTGTTATCTGAGAAGAAAAGACTTAAAGTTTGAGCTCTGCAGCTTACCCTTTGTTTGATTAACTTCAACTATTTAAACATTTTCAAATAAATTTTATTTCTTATGCAACTTATTCATTTACGTAACTTTTTTATGATTGCAGC
This sequence comes from Dichetophora obliterata, assembly GCA_963920525.1. Classification (NCBI taxonomy): domain Eukaryota; kingdom Metazoa; phylum Arthropoda; class Insecta; order Diptera; family Sciomyzidae; genus Dichetophora; species Dichetophora obliterata. The sequence continues at coordinate 30,295,846 of OY986439.1, read as the reverse complement.
AAGCGAGTAATGCTTAAAAAAATTCAATAGCAAGAACATATATTTGATTGTGATAACCTTAAGATGGTTTAAAACATATGTTTTTTATGGCTGGCCGATTTGATGAAATTACCTTTTTACATTTACTTTTTATTAGAGGATTTGGAAGGGGGGATATGCTTTTTTTTCTTCTATGTTAAGTAATTATTTAGAATTACAATTTACTATTAATTATTAATAGAAAATGGTATTATTAAAAAATGTGTACGGGAGCCCTCATATCCGTACGTTTTTCATTAAAATTTATACCAAAAATAAGATTATAAGCTAAAAAATCCAATAAAGCTAATTTTTAACGAATTCGATAGGTCGACAAACAGAGTTGCAGCTCATCAATCTAGAAAAAAATAACAGCTTTTCTATTGTTAATTTAACTTTTTGCTAATATAAAAAGGACAACTCCATATTATAAGCCTTTGACAAAGTTGTTGTTGTTGTGTGTTCACCCACCTAAAGTGAAATTTTGTAAGAAATGTTTTGGTTTTTTAACTCCTATGGCTGGGGCAACATGGTAAAAAAGTCTAAGAAAAAGTTGGTTTAAATTGTTTACAGATATAGTTCTCATAAAATCTCAATATAGATCTGTAAACAAAACAACTAGGCCAAAGACTGTCAGTAAAAATTCACTTTTGATCTTCTGATGTGTTGAATCTCATTTATCGCTTATCGATTCGTTCAAAATTTGCATGGAAAGTTCTTTTAATCCGAGGAATTATTTTTTGTATCAGATTTTAAAATTGAACCAGTGGGGTACGATTTATTTCACAGAGAAAAAATAAACTCACAATTTTTTTTCCCTCTAATTAACAATTCATGTAAAATTTTATTTTTTCAAAACGGCCAACCCTAATGTCTTTACTTTTAGTTGTACTTTTAGTTTTAATTTTAATTTTAATTTTTATTTTTATTTTTATTTTTGTTTTTATTTTTATTTTTATTTTTATTTTTATTTTTATTTTTATTTTTATTTTTATTTTTATTTTTATTTTTATTTTTATTTTTATTTTTATTTTTATTTTTATTTTTATTTTTATTTTTATTTTTATTTTTATTTTTATTTTTATTTTTATTTTTATTTTTATTTTTATTTTTATTTTTATTTTTATTTTTATTTTTATTTTTATTTTTATTTTTATTTTTATTTTTATTTTTATTTTTATTTTTATTTTTATTTTTATTTTTATTTTTATTTTTATTTTTATTTTTATTTTTATTTTTATTTTTATTTTTATTTTTATTTTTATTTTTATTTTTATTTTTATTTTTATTTTTATTTTTATTTTTATTTTTATTTTTATTTTTATTTTTATTTTTATTTTTATTTTTATTTTTATTTTTATTTTTATTTTTATTTTTATTTTTATTTTTATTTTTATTTTTATTTTTATTTTTATTTTTATTTTTATTTTTATTTTTATTTTTATTTTTATTTTTATTTTTATTTTTATTTTTATTTTTATTTTTATTTTTATTTTTATTTTTATTTTTATTTTTATTTTTATTTTTATTTTTATTTTTATTTTTATTTTTATTTTTATTTTTATTTTTATTTTTATTTTTATTTTTATTTTTATTTTTATTTTTATTTTTATTTTTATTTTTATTTTTATTTTTATTTTTATTTTTATTTTTATTTTTATTTTTATTTTTATTTTTATTTTTATTTTTATTTTTATTTTTATTTTTATTTTTATTTTTATTTTTATTTTTATTTTTATTTTTATTTTTATTTTTATTTTTATTTTTATTTTTATTTTTATTTTTATTTTTATTTTTATTTTTATTTTTATTTTTATTTTTATTTTTATTTTTATTTTTATTTTTATTTTTATTTTTATTTTTATTTTTATTTTTATTTTTATTTTTATTTTTATTTTTATTTTTATTTTTATTTTTATTTTTATTTTTATTTTTATTTTTATTTTTATTTTTATTTTTATTTTTATTTTTATTTTTATTTTTATTTTTATTTTTATTTTTATTTTTATTTTTATTTTTATTTTTATTTTTATTTTTATTTTTATTTTTATTTTTATTTTTATTTTTATTTTTATTTTTATTTTTATTTTTATTTTTATTTTTATTTTTATTTTTATTTTTATTTTTATTTTTATTTTTATTTTTATTTTTATTTTTATTTTTATTTTTATTTTTATTTTTATTTTTATTTTTATTTTTATTTTTATTTTTATTTTTATTTTTATTTTTATTTTTATTTTTATTTTTATTTTTATTTTTATTTTTATTTTTATTTTTATTTTTATTTTTATTTTTATTTTTATTTTTATTTTTATTTTTATTTTTATTTTTATTTTTATTTTTATTTTTATTTTTATTTTTATTTTTATTTTTATTTTTATTTTTATTTTTATTTTTATTTTTATTTTTATTTTTATTTTTATTTTTATTTTTATTTTTATTTTTATTTTTATTTTTATTTTTATTTTTATTTTTATTTTTATTTTTATTTTTATTTTTGTCTGTTTTTATTTATTTTCTGTTTTTTATTGTTTGTTTTTTAGTTTTTCTCTCTGTTATATGCTTTGTCCTTTTACTTTGATTTGTTTTTGCTTTTGATTTTTACTTTAGCATCTTAATAATAAAAACGAAAAATATGCCTGAACAAATTTTTAATGCTCCTTTCGAATTAATTTTTTAATAGGGATTTTATTTTGCATTTTTTGTGTTTTTTATAAAATCTATTAAAAAAATTAAGTAAACTGAGAATCTTTTAACAATATATAATTGAGACGGTAGACCGATTATAATCCAATATACATTAATTTTTAAACACGCCCTCAAAATTGCCAATTATGTAAAAAAATAATTTTTTCTACAAAAAAATCACAAAATTTTTACTTATAAATTATTTTTCCCAATAAGTGTGTCAAGCTTTATTTTGGTTAAATTTTTACAATGATGTTTTATCTGATTTGCAATGACCTAAAGTTCTCTAATCTTGACAAAAAGAAATATGTTGTTCTCCAAAATTTGGGTAAAAACAGAGTTAAACAAAGTTAAAAAACCGGAAGTTATTAGACATGGGTAACGCTGCGCTGCGTTGAGCTACTGAGTTGAAGCACTTAAATTCGTTACTGCGCTGATTCACTTATTTTAAAAAAGTAAATAAATTTTTAAGTAAAAATATATTCATATAAAAATATGAATATACGAATGAAGAAACGACACGTTTATAGAAAAATTAGAAAGTATTGTTGTAAGGCGCTTTAAATATGGAAAAGGAGTTGCAGGAAAGATGCTGTTAAGCATAAGTGCTTGGAGTGGGCTTAATTGTTATAATATTTTGCCATTTGCGGAATAGTTTTGTTATGTTTTTGCGTAAAAGCTAAATATTGCGTTGACAGTTGAAAAATAATGCAATAAAGCAAAACTGCAGCAATGCAAAATCGCAGTAATACATTTTTTGTTTATTAGATTTTCAAGGTTTTGAGGTATATGTGTAATCAAACTAGCATCCAATTTCCAAATTGTCTTGCGTACCAGAAGTGTTTTGATTGCTAACATTAACCTTGAACAGAATACAGTGTGGTCTGCATGCTTGATATTTAAAACTTTTTAATTTTTGATGAACCCTTAAAATATGGTCTTTGCTCAGTAGTTTTTCATTTTAATTAATAACGTATTGTTTAAGAAATTTTAAATCGATTTAAGAGCAATAAGAGTTCCTTATAATAGATATATTTTTTTCTGTATTTTTTATTTGGTTCCATTTATTTTTATTAATGCCCTGTTTAGGTAAAACGAAGCCTTCGTGACAAGCTTCGTGCGTTTTCCGACGTGATCGTCCTAAATTGGGTCTTTGTAATTTTTTCTTGCGTCATCGTCCAACATTACGTTGCTTACGTTTTTGAAATACTCCAACGTCAGTACTTGTCAAAAACATTATTGCCAGATTGTAAAAGTTCAGCATTTAGCGTAAAACTGACAAAAATCTTGAAAATTGTATACATATACTAGCATTTTTTAATAGGTGGCAATACTTTTTGCATCAGCTGTTTTGGTTATTGAATTGTTGACTTGTGGTAGAAATGAAACTGTTTTTTAATTGATTGTGATAGCTTCTGTTCTTAAATAGATGGTGTGCACTTCTTTGAGGAGGACAGTAGAAGTTTACTTTAGCAGATGGCGTTTCATTTTGCATCTGCTTTTGCTCTACTAGCTCCAAATCTGTTAGAAGCAACTTCCATTTTCAGAACGATAATAATTTTGCTCTCGTCAAATTGTGACGTCTCGTTCGGATTTTTTCGCTTACAAAGACCCAACTTTATACTGAAGTTACGTCTTCGTTCATTACTGAGTCAGCTGTGTTCGTTTGTGTCTGACATTCTTCATGCATGGATCCAAAACAGCTGATTGCCGCCTGTTGGACGATGCGTTCGTGAAATAGACTCATCGTTTGTTTTACCTTAACAGGGCATAAGTGAAGACAACTTTCGCTTAGGACAACTTGAGACTTCACCACAAACTCACCACATTCGCAAATTGACCACATAACGCAAATTGCTATCCAACTCACAGCCTGCGCTGATTAACATTTTGTTAATATAGATATCATAGCATTTCAAAATATGTTATGACGCAATTGCGTTAACGCATTGATACAGCAAAATTGCGCTTTGGTTGGCTAAATATGAGCATTTTTTGCCCATGTTTAGAAATTATAAAAATAGAAATACAATTGTTTATGTACCATTGTAAATTGGCTTTGTTGAAGCTAATTCTTGGGCTTTTAGTAATAGTTTTGATTATGAAATTTGGATAAGCATTGATAGAGTTGCAAAATAGTTTGCACATGAACAAGTCTTTTTTGTTTTTTTTTTACCACAATGCGCTATTTTGAGGGTATGTTTGAAAATTAAATGATGTTATTACATTTAATTTTAACTGAACCCCAACCTAAAATCTCTTAGTATTTTATTTCGTTAAAATATGTTAAATTTTTTATTTTTTTCAAATTTATGTTACGCAAAAACATAAGAGATGGACTTAAAATAAATGCATCTTAACGAATTTTTTTAAATTATAGCATAACCTGATATATCCTTTGACCTTTCCCACAATTCAGAAAAGTACTGTATTCGAAAGTCAGTGAAAAAGTTCATTCGGGCCGTGCTTCCTTTTGTTTTCGCCTTTGATTTTCTTGCTTGAGACTTACCACTTCAAAGAGTATCACGAAAAAAGTATTGCTTCTCGTGTTTTTCTTGTTGTTGGAGTGCATTTTCGTGATACAAATCGAATTGGTTAATCACTTACCTTTACTGTGCTATACTAACATTTATCAAAGTGCCGTTCTATATTTCCATGCAGCGATGGAAAGTTACAATAAGCTGCTGTCTCAGGTGCCTGATGACGTCATATATTTTCATAATTTTATTTCTGTCTTCAGGGCAAACAACCCACCATCTCAACATTGCACTAAATTTAACGTAGTGCCTTTACACACCGATATATACTTCCATGCAACAGTTATGCATTTTTGTTGCACTATTGATGCATTAGAAGGCTATTGCCGCAGTCTTGTGACGTCATAATTTTTTTGTCTTTTTTTCAGGAGGACAAACAACCAATCTTTACGGCCGAATAATAATTTTTTACTCAACAATAAATAATTTCATGAAACAACTTTGAATTTTCGTTGCTTTAATGACTCGTTTTAAATGACGTCATATTTTTTTAATTTTTGTCATGAGGTCAAAGAATGAACTTTTACCGTCGTACCATATTTTTAGATCATGCTATTATTTCATGCAACGCCGTTGCATGTTTACAGTCACACCAAAAGTATAGCTACACTTCTCATAATGAATCAAAAAAAAAAAAGACACATCACAACCATTCCTTTAACAATTAACGCAGAACAATAAATTTTCTTCGTTAAGTATAGAAGTAAGGTCATAGCTACGAATATGTAAGAGACAATTTTTGTACGAACTCTAGATTTTGTACGATCTTAGAAGAGTATTTAAATGAAATTGCACAGAAGAAGAGAAATATAAAAATACTTTATATCATCTTAATTTGCTGAGTTTTTAAATACGTAAATTTCTAACAAAATATTTGGGTCAAACTCATACATAAACACGCACAAAAACACCCAGCAATTGTGAGTTTGTTTAATTTTCTCATTTGTTTTTGTAATGTGACCGTAGTTGTTGTTGTTGTTGTTATTCTTTCGCTTCTCAGTCGTAATTTATTTTTTATTACATTGGCGCTCCATCAACGTCATCGTATCAGCCGTATTACAAGCAAGCACTTGAGGAGTAAAGCTAATGTTTAGTAGCTGGTGGCTGTTGCTGCTGTCATTTCCATAGCGACAACATCAATAAGAGCCACTTGGCGCGATACACTAACCTTTTGTCAAAGCCGCAAAAACCACAGTCAAAGCCACAACCATAGCATAAGACAACAGAAATGAGCTACTTAGCTGCAACTGCTGCGCATGTGCAAACGTTCTCAGCTCAGCGCAGAAAAAGGTGGCAAAGTGAAAACTCCTCAAATAATTAAAGCTACAGCAGCAGCAGCTGCTGTTTCTTTGTCCATTGTAGTCTTGATCTGCTTGCTGCGATTGATGCAGCTAGTTGCACTCTCAAAATTAATTGTTGAGCAGCATATTTTTTCACATAATACGCTTTTTTCGAAATTAAAACACATTGATACGGAAACAAATGCTACGGCTGGTGCAACTGTGAAAATAAGTTTTAAGGCTGACTCTCGTCATTCCCTTCTAACTGCGGCTCTCACCATCATGTGCTTTGGCTTAAGTAAGTCCAACTTGCAACTCGATTCATTTTCTCTTCTCATTTATTGTCAGGTTTTTAGTTTGTCATTTATTTGGTAAATTGATATCATGCACTTAGCAGATAATCAATTGCTGCAGGTTGTTGTTGTTGTAAATGATCAGCTAGAGGATCAGCTAGCAGTTAAAAGCAGAAATTGTTCAACAACGCATCTAGAAAGTATTGAAACTGGGAGAGTTTTGGAAGTGTGTGAGTGCAACACACATACACACACATACAAGCGCGGTCTTGCCTTTTTTGCTAAATGCTTCTATTTCTTGTTATTTAATCAATTTAAAAAATTAATTCACATCCGTCATCAAGTCGACTGTTTTTCTTCTTGGCCACTCTCTAGCACTTAGACATAAACACTATTTGATCATACAATGAAAAAAGCACCATTTGCGGTTTTACTATTGTCAACGATGATGATGATGATGATGATGATGATGTTGGTGTAGTTGTTGTGTGATTTTGTTTTTGTTATTTGAAGTTTCATTCATAAATTCACAGCAAAGTGAAATCTTGCTCGAACGCTTTACCAACAAACATCAAAACGTTTGACTCAATGAAATCATATTGAAAAAGCAGATAAATAATGATCATAAAATCAAAAATTCCATCATATTTTGAAGTTCATGACAACAAATTCAATTTCAACTCATTTTGAATATCTTTAGTATTTAATCAATAAAAAACAAAAAAAAAAATGCCTGGAAACTATTTCGTAGCTCCATAAAACAATTTATTATTTTAACACTTAAGCAAATTATCTATATTATCTCAAAACTTAAGACCAATCGCTTAGTTTTCTTCGGTTTGATGTCATACGCTTGCTCATATTTAATATGAAAGTTTAATAAAACACTATTTTTTTTTTGTATTGTGTCGTAATAAGTTTTGTTAAAAAAAGTGATTTTAGTGGTTGGTGTAAAAAGCTTGGTAAATTGTAATTAGTTTGTTGATTTTGGTTCAAATAACTGCTACGTTTACAAAGATCGTTTGATTTTAATAAGATAAGAAGGGAAATAAGCAGCGCAGTTATGGCGATTTACGTCAAAATCGTATCGAAATGTATCCAAAACAAGTCACAAAAAAGTTGCAAAAAAATTCGCAAACGGTCAGTTTCTCAAAACTTTACTTTTATACTGACAGTAACCATTTTTGGAGCTTAATTTTTGTAGTCTTTTGACCAAAAAAAGCACGTTTTTAAAAAAAATTCCAGCAAGTATAAGGGTTAACACATCGCAAAATCCTCTCGTGGAGGGTACTACAATTATCCAAGGAATATTTTAGACGAAGTTTACCAATCACTTTTTTATGGAGACCGACCCGGCCTACTGTACATTATAATACAACTTTTGAATGGTTTTATCCATATATTGGACAACCTGGCAAAGGACCTAAATGATAGGAATATTACCACAAAAAAATTTATTTAATATATTTTAAGATCTAAATGATATGAATATTACCACAAAAAAATTTATTTAATATATTTTAGGATCTAAATGATAGGAATATTACCACAAAAAAATTATTACCTGATTATTCTAGCCTAGCCATTAAGAGGCTTAAAATTCATCTAATTATTTTTAATGTTAATAAAACTGCCAAAATCCTTATATGTATCAATGAAAATGCAATTTTCTCAAAGGCACGAGCCAATTGGAAAAACTCAAATAAATCGGGCAGAAATATTAGTGTTTAACTGTAATATTTATCAATGTAACTGGAATTTCGATTGTCATTTTCTATTTTTTAAAATTTTTGTATTAAAAAAAGAAAAGTTTTTGAAACGTTTTCTTATAAATAAAATAAAAAACACAGTTTTTCGTATGATTTTTTACTTGAAAAGGCTCAACATTACAAATGAGTTGTGTATGTGATTTTTTCAGAAATTTTAGAGGCTTTGCTAAAAATGATGCAAAAAAATTTTGCCAAATTCAAAAACTCACACTTTTGTTCTTTTCCATCATACAATTTTGTAAAGTGGATCATTTCAAGTGGATCATGGAAATGGATCCATTTCAAGCAATAAAGCAAATATTCGAATATCTATGTTTTTTATTTTATTGTGAAATACTTTATTTACACAAAATTTGGAAAGTAGAAAATGAGCTAATTTTTTGAGGTTTGTTAGATGTAATTTTTCACTGAATAAATTAATTATTTGTGCGGAAACTACCGAATAAACTAGTGAAATTGATGAACCAAATTTGAAGTAAACTTATTTTTCTTTTATTTAATATTTATTATAACCAAATTGGTTAATTAAAACTGAAGATATGGTAAAATGTATGGAGCTATACCCAAAAAAATCGAGTTCAAAATTAAAAAATAAAGGGTGTCCCAACAAGAGCGCAATTTTTAAATTTTAAATAAAACACAGATATTTAAAAAAAAAAAAAAAATCGTAAAACTTTATTATATCGTAAAGTAGACAGAATGAGGTTATGTATGGAACAATGTATCGTGCAGATGGCCGCCGCGGCTTTGCTGGCATACGCGCGATCTTTTAATGAAATTTTCAATGACCGTTTTGCATAAATGCTGTGGTATTTCATTAATGCAGCGTCCAATTTCCTCTTTTAAGGCTTGAGTCGTCGTCGGCTTATTCGCGTAAGCCATCGACTTCAAAAAACCCCAAAGAAAAAAATCTAATGGTGTTAAATCGCACGATCTAGGCGGCCATTTCTGATCTCCAAAACGCGAAATAACACGACCGGGAAATGACTGATGCAGCAATTGAATTGTTTCTCTGGCTGTATGACATGTGTCTTGTTGGAACCACATGCCCTCCACATTCATTTCTTCAATGCTAGGCAAGAAAAAACTGGTTATCATTTCACGATACCGAACACCATTGACTGTTTGCGCTTGACCTGCCTCATTTTCATAAAAAAAAGGTCCAATGATTCCTCCAGCCCAAAAACCACACCACACAGTGACACGTTGAGGATGCATTTGCTTCTCGTGAATCACTCGAGGATTTTCCTCACCCCAAATGCGACAATTCTGCCTATTGACGAAGCCATCAAGATGGAAATGGGCCTCGTCACTGAAGATGATTTTAGCAGCAAAATCAGCATTTTCATGTTGTCTCTCCAATACCCAATTAACGAACTCCCTTCGCTGTCCAGGGTCAGCTGGCTTCAGTTCCTGAGTCAATTGAACTTTGTATGCATGAAGATGCAAATCTTTCGTCAAAATTCGCTGCATAGTGGATTTGGAGACACCAATTTGCTGAGCTCGGTGTCGAATTGAGGTGGATGGAGTTTGAGCGACATCATCACGTACAGCTGAGACATTTTCGGTCGATCGACCTGGTCGAAGGCGCGTTGTTGTTTTTACATTACTAACAGACCCAGTTTCGGCAAATTTATCCATTAATCTCTTTACAGTTGACTCTTTTGGAGCATTATTGTGACCCCAAATTGATCGCAATTTGCGAACTGTAGCCGCAAAACTTTCACCATTTTGGTAAAACAATTTCACAATGAGAATGCGTTGTTCATTCGTGTAGTGCTCCATTTTTACTAACCTCGTACCTTCTACTTGCAAACAATAACAATTGTTCAAATGTCAAACAATGACACTTCGAATGGCGCCAAATTTAAAAATTGCGTTCTTGTTGGGACACCCTTTATATATCTCGAAAACCTATCTATAGAAAAAAATCTATAAAAAAAATAATGTTACTATTTTTTCTTACAGTTTTTGATCACAGATTTATTTTCCATTTTGGCGCATAGTTTTATTAGAAAAAAGTTTCGATGTTTGAAAAAAAAATTCTTAAAAAGCTTGAAATGCTCGAATTTCTTTTTCCTTTTGATTTCAATATAAAAAGTTTGATTTTTTTAGTAAAAACTTACTAAAAAAATTGTTTATAGATTGTTCAAAAATTAACATTAAAAAATAAGTTTCAATGTTCGACAAAAATTCCAAACCTTAGTAAAATTTTTATTCACTCGAATATTTTGGATATTGAAAATTCACTTTCAATTTAAAGAATAAGATTTAAGTAAAAATTTATATTTTCAAAAAGTTTTCTGAAAAAATGAAAATTAAAATTGAAAAATAAAAAAAAAAACTGACTTTAAAACCACTACATAGAAAAACATAATTTTAAATGACTTTTCCTATTAATTTCTAGGTCAAATTAGATAATATTTTTTACATAAAGGGTCCGCCATTTAACGTTTTTTTCAACTAGTGCTTTTTTCGTGAATGGTAACACTTAGCTCATGTCTGATTTGACAAATAATTAGTTTTATCCTTCCGCTGATATAAATGCAACGCTGGGATATATTGCGACATTACTTTGAAAATCATGGTAATGTGTTGCAGAATGTGCGCGAAAATTGCGTATGGATTTTGGAAGAAGAGAAGCACCGTCAGCTCCGTATGTTTGTTATCTTGTGAAAAAAGTGAAAGAAACTGGCATCCTCATCGATAAACCAAAGCGTGAAAAGCCAAAAACAGTGCGTACACCCGAGAATATTGCTGCTGTGGCAGAAAGTGTGCGTGAAGCGCCATCAACATCAATTCCCCGTATGACCTTGGTATGACGCCATACAAAGTCCCATTGGTTCAGGAGTTGAAGCCAACTGCCAATGCGTTTTCGCTTCGCTAAGTGGGCCTGCGATCGACTTACAGAAGATGCCGATTTTGCCAAAAAAATCATCTTTTCAGATGAAGCTCATTTTGATCTTGACGGATATGTAAACAAGCAAAATTGTCGCATTTGGGGCACAGAAAACCCGCACGCATACATTGAAAAGCCGCTGCACCCAAAACGAGTCACTGTTTGGTGCGGATTTTGGTCCAGAGGCATAATTGGGCCATTTTTCTTCGAAAATAAGCAAGGAGTGGCCGTTACAGTTAATTGCGATCGTTATCGAGCCATGTTGAACGAATTTTTGTTCACAAAAATTGAAAAGGAGGATATTGGCAACATTTGGTTTCAACAGGACGGCGCTACGTGCCACACAGCCGAAGCTACACTCGATGTATTGCGCCCTGTTTTTGAAGATCGCATTATCAGCCGCAGAGCTGATGTCGTTTGGCCAACTCGGAGCTGAGATTTGACACCGTTGGACTATTATTTGTGTGGTGCCCTCAAAGATAAGTGTTACGCCGACAAGCCAGAGACAATTGACGCTTTAAAGGACAATATTCGTGAAGCCATTGGTGAAATACAGCTGCACACAATCGATAATGTGCTTAAAAATTAGACCGATCGTGTAGGCTACTGCATGGCCAGCCGAGGCAGCCATTTGAATGCAATTATTTTTCACTATTAACCGAAAGGATTGTACTTTCAAATAAAGAAAGAAATTTGAAAAATATTCAGTAGTTTTTTTTATAGAATTTAAAAAAAAAAAAAAAGTTATTTGGCGGACCCTTTATAATATTATATTGGAAATCTTATTATTTTATGATATTTTTAATACATTGAATAGGCTTTCTGATCAATATATTGAAAATATCATAAACTCTCCAAGGCATCTTCAAAAAATACACTTATTATTTTAATTTTTATTATATTGTTTTATTGCCATAAATATACTAATTTCTTTGCCTTTGAAGTTGAAGCGTTAATTTTTTAAAAGTCTGATTAAATAAGCGTCGCCTTTAAAGGCTTTATATCCATAAAGAAATTTATTTAGTTATGATAATAAAACAAATTAAAAAAAAAACTAAAATAATAAGACTTCCAATATCGAATATAGTAAAAGTAACTAAATTGTCAAATTTGACCAAGAAATTAATAGGAAAAGTAAGTTAAAATTATTGGAACGAGGCTCCTTTACGCGGTTTGCGGGTGGAGTGATTTGGTAGAAATCGTCACGTAACAGTGAGATTGCTATGAGTGCATGCGTGCGAGTATAGGGGCCCTCAAACGATACTACATGTCCATCCGACCTGTCAAGTCATCACACATGTAGTATCGTTCGTGTGCAAGAAATCAAGGCGGATGGACATGTCCGATGGAAGTTAAAAAATTTTGACTTTTTGCTAAGTACGTCCGACATGTAGTTCCGTTTGCGTGCGCGGCCATCCAACTTAGTACATTTTGCCATTTGTTGAAAATTTTCAGAGAGAGCACATCTCGCGGCAAAACTGCCGAACGTAAGAAATATTATATTTTGACTCGAATTTTTTATCTTTACATAAAATTGTGATGGTTTAGAATATTTAAAGTAAAAAAAAAATAAAATTAAATGTTCAAAACAATTAATATTAATATTTTTAATTGATGTTAACTCTTCGGCAGCTAAAAAATAATGAAGTCTATCCAAAGTCTATCCGTCATGTGCGATGAGTGTGAGGGCAACGAAAAAAGTCCCGTTACTTTATCGAACTACATGTACGTCCTTCATGTCCCAGTGTGCCAAACGCATCTGTTACGAATCCGTAACGAACTCACTTCTTCGTACATTTTGTCCGAAACGGATTGCGTTTCGCATCCAGAACGGATCCTTTTTCGTATTTAATTCCTCTCTCCGTTACGGACTTCAGTTACGAATCCGTTTCGGACTTCAGATACGAATCCGTTTCGGACTTCAGATACGAATCTTTTTCAGGCTTCAGATACGAATCCGTTTCGGACTTCAGATACGAATCCATTTCGGACTTCATATACGAAACAGACGTTTCAGACTCTTTTTTTTTAAATAATGCGAACTCGCAACGGACTCGTTTGACGCATTTAGCTACAGATGTTAAAAATATAGGTTCTCTAAACAAGTTTGACGCATTCAAATTCGAAAACTTTTTGCAGGAAATTAAACGTAAATTAAAACAAAAAAAATTATTTTGTAATCAAATTTATAAGAGAGTAGTGGAGGCTAGTTTAAATGGTAAAAAAAATAATTCAAAATATCAAACAAACGAGTACAATGTTGGTGAGTTCCAGGATGGCTCATACTTGTTTCTTCAAACAGCTAAACATTATTTTTCATAGAAGCATCCCAATAACTTTTACTGCTATAATGACAAAGCGTACAAAATTCACGCAATTAAAAAAGTTTCCGAAAAATATCTTGTGTACGGCTATCCTATAGTCACATTTAACTTGATGACTAATGATAATTATTTAAAAATTCTGACAAGTAATTTTCTTCGATTTGAAGGAGAGCTTGAGGAGCACGAGCCTAATGAAATCAAAAAGTTGTTTAAAATAAAAATAAGTACACAATTGTATTTCGTATCCCTAATCCACTGAAAATAAAATAAGAAATTGTAAAACAAATTTAAGACTGTCTTTTATGTTAACGTTGTGGTATTTTTTTTTTGACGGATTCGTAACGGGTTCGTAACGGGTCCGTCAAAACATAAGAGCGATTCCTCTCAAAAATACGAATTGCTTTTTCCATTTTTTCGGATCCGCCTCGAACTCAGAACGGACTTCAGAAACGAATCCGTAACGGACTTCAGATACGAATCCGTAACGGACTTCAGATACGAATCCGTAACGGACTTCAGATACGAATCCGTTTCGGACTTCATATACGAATCCGTTTCGGACTTCATATACGAATCCGTTTCGGACTTCATATACGAATCCGTTTCGGACTTCATATACGAATCCGTTTCAGACTCTTTTGGCGGATTCGTAACGGGTTCGTAACGGGTCCGTCGAAACATAAGAAAGCGTAGTGCTTACTGACGGACTCGTAACGGGTTCGTAATGGATCTGCATCCGTTTTTGTGCACATTGGGGTAGTATCGTTTGAGGGCCCCTTATCGCGCATACTACTAACTAGCAGGCGAGTGCGCTGTGTGCGTGCGTGCGAGTGTTGAGACTCGAGCAGACTAACAAACAAGTAGGCGAGTGTGCAACTCTCTCTCTTTCGTTAAAATGCATTTGTTATTTTTGTACCTGGGTGTTTGTTTTAAATCACACGTGAGAATCTGTATTGCAATTAATGGCTCTATTTTGTTGAACGCAGTCACTCGTGTTGGATTTTTTTCATCTGACAATATATTGTAAAGGACAATTTTTGTGAGAGAGAGAGGGTTTGCTCTAATTCATATGAAAATGGAATTGCCAGACAGAAAACCCCAAGCGGGGTGATTGCGTGCGTTTCATAAAATAAGGTCATAAGTTTTAAGAAATGAAAACTGCAGAAAATGTGTGCAATACAGTGTTATCTGTTGTTAGAATTTCAAAAAGTTTTTTACATTAGGGAGGACCCTAAACATGTGTTTTTTCATTTTATACTTTTTGTGTATGTTATGGCTGTATTAAGGGTTTGCTAATTTTGATTCTGATGTAGGAATTTCAAAAACTTTTTTGCTAAGGGTGGTCTCTAAATATGTGTTTTTTCTTTTATAGATGTGCTTTCTACATTGTTTGTAGATGAACCGATCGCTGCTTAAGAATCTTATGCTAGAATATAAAAAAAACTTTGTACACTACAGTGGACCCTAAAAATATGTTTTTTTGTTTTATACTCTTTGTATATGTAATAGCAGTATTAAAGGGTCGCTGATTTCGAATCTGGTGTAAGAATTTCAAAAACTTTTTTGACACTAGAATGGACCTTAACAATGTGTTTTATTGTTTTATACCCTTAAGTAAGTCCAGTTTTCAATGCAACTATTAAATCAATTCAAGCTCAATACGATAGAAATATTTTTTTCTATTCAAAAAACAATTAACAAAAAAAAAAAAAAATAGCAATGACTTTGAAGCTTTTGAAAATGAATAAATTAATTAATCAACCCTTGTAGATTAATATAAAGTACAAAATTGTAACATCGCATTACACCTTTTGTAGAGTTCCGCCTACTTTCTTGATCGTGTTTTGTTATAATTTTACGAACTCTTGTACCAAATTTCAGCACCCCAGTATCAATACTATTCGATATACAGTGTGTTTCTAATATTGCCACTCCCCTTTGTCGAATTACACTCACTTTATTGACCGTAATTTGTCATAATTGTGTCTACTCTTGTACTAAATTTCAGTAACTTAGTGTTAATATTATTCGAGATATAGTGTTTTTATAATATTGCCACTCCCCTTGTAGAATAACGCCCGCTTTTTTAGATGGGCACCTTTCGTGTTCAATGTCTTTATATGATGACAAAAAATTACGGCAAACGGGGATGTGCTTTAGAAGTTATCGATGTGCATACATTAAAAAAAAATCAGTGAACTTTTCTTTTTTTAAGTTGGTTAAAAAAAGAATAATTTAAAAACAAGAATACATATAAAAAATAATTCCTAAAAAGTAAAAATGTTTCGCCAGCTCTAATTCTTGGGTGAAATATTGGGTTCAAAAAGTTATTTTTCGAGTTTTAGGACACTTTGTGGACTTTGTGAAAAATAAGAAATGTCAATATTGCAAATTCTTTTCTATTCCTTGTGTTTATTTTTTCTATGGTAAATCCTTGCTAAGTAATTTTTTTATTTTTTTTTGCTAGGTCATATCAATATTTATTGTCTTCATTATTTGTATCTCCCCTCAAAAATGACTTACTTAAGTTCTTAAGTAATGAAAAAATTATATTAAAGTTAATCTTCCCAAAAAAACTGACTTACTTCAGCAACCACGAGTAGCTCTTCTGCTAATTTCTGTTATAAAATAAATTTGTGTTATTGGTAAAGCTTACGTAAGTTAGTAACGATTTCTTCACTTTTCCCTTTTTTTGAAAATAACTAGAGAATTTGTCTTTGTTCTCTATTATTGTGTAGTATTTACTAAGTAAATATATTACTTTCAAGCAATTTCATAAAAATTTCACTTTTATTAAAAGTGGCAAACAATAGGAAAACAAAAAATAGCTAAAAGAAATCAATTTAAAATAACATTAAAGAGACGAATATTTTTATAATGATCTTTGACAGTTGAAATGCTTTCTTGTACAAATAGACAAAATTATTGATTGTACATTTATCTCAAAATTTTAATAAATTGTTTCTAATGTTAGCATTTATAATTTACAACTTTCTTTTGACGTTAGACTGATGCTGCTGTTGTTGTTGTTGCTATTATTGTTGTTAAATGCTTGGTTGACTTGACAACGCGGAGTGTCTCGAGATATATGAAATTATTTACTTTTCAATTAATGTAAGTACAAAGCAATCACAACAACAACAGAGTAAATATACCCACTCGCTTGTGCTGTTGTTGTCAAACATTGTAAAGCGCTAAGTAGAAGGTTTGTCAAATATACAGCTTAACGGTTTAACCACAAGACGCTGCTGTCACAAAATTACAAATATTTTTAATGTTATGTACGCATGTCTGTTCATAAAAGAATTTTATTTATCCAAAAAAGAAGAAGCAGTTATAGCATTGAAGACAAATGTTTACAACCTGACAAATATAAAAACTTAATTTTATATATATATTTTTTAATTTTTACTGTAATAATTTTTACGTTTTGTAATGAATAATAATGTTGTTAGCACCATTAAATTATATCCTTCACATGTTTTTCAAACTGAAAACAAAAGACTTAAGAAACGAACCTGATTCAAACACTTCTTTTCGTCATGTTGAAACAGCTTCTGGTAAACAGCTTTTGAAAAGCACATTTTCGTGGCTTAATATATCTTTTCTTCAACCACCTGTCTATTAATTTTTTTTTGGTTTCTTTCACCTGCTCTTAAGTATTAAAAGCTTTTACTTACTTGCGTCGATGTCAACATAACATCAATCAAAATAAATGGAAAGACATAAAAAAAAAAACACATGAAAAACCAAAACCGACAAAACTTGGTTGACATAAATTGTCTTGTTGTTTGTTGGCTACTATTTTATGAAAATGTTTTTCACTTTTCAATTGAAAAACGCATTTTTATGCACTCATTCCGCTATTTATTGCAGGGTAGCCGAAAGGCAAACATATCATTCATGCGCAGGCAAGCAAGATATTGTCAATGATTGGATGTTTATGCAGGTGGGTGGCATTGAAAGATTCCAATAATATTTGTCATTGATAGAAATTCTTCATCAGTAACATTTCATGCGATACAAACTGATGACTCCAGGCAGCTTTATGGCAGCGCCATAAAGCGTCAGTTTACCTTGATGGATGGATGCCCACTAGTTTCTAGTTGATTTGTTTTGTTTCTGCGTGCGTTTTTTATTTCGTTTGCTTTTATTTCTTAATTCTATAGCAGTTTTGGGCTAGGCTTTTGCCTCGCATTTTTTTCTCGCATAATCATACATAGTTTTCTCTGCCTGGCTTGAGTTGTTTGAAGTGCTCATCGGTAGGTGTTTTCTTGGTATTTGGGACTTAATGTCGTCTCTTTGACATTTTATGCTAAAAGCCATTTGACACGATCACGTTGACGCATGCGTGAAAGAAAGTGTTAAAATGCAATTCAATCATCGTCAACCACTTTAAGTGAAATTTTTCACTAAAGCAAGTGTGAAATTTAATCATTTAGCAGTCACATTCATTCATTCATTTGAGTTCCTTGCTTATATGGAGACAGGATTAGCTGTTTTGATGGAATTAAAACTATTAATTGTTGCCGTATGAAAGTTTAACGAAAAACAACACGTTATTTAGTCAGATACACCTTTAAAGAGGGCACTAAAATTCGAAATATTTAGTATTATCTAATGAGGTAGGATCAGATTGTATTTGAAGTTAAATTTAAAAAGAAACAATTTCTTACTTAGGCAATTCACAAGGCCTGTCTTATGTCGTATACCAAAGTTATACAAAATACGACACATGTGAGCATCCTTTAATCGTTGTATGTCATATTTTTACCACATAAGTTAGCAAATATTTTTGTAAACAGCTTTTTCCCAAATCAATTTACCTGAATATCGTGGTTGGCTTCAATGTTGCCAGCGTTTATTGCAGAAACTTCAAAGCAAATTATAAAGAAAAAGTATAAAAACACAGCTGATATATAGCACACTCAATAAACATAGCACGCAGGGTTGTATTTTTCCTATCTCAATTTTGCATGTAAAGCAACAACAACACAAAACGACACCTTCTAACTATATCTATCTAAATACGATATTACGCTTTTTACAGTACAATCTGAAGGATCATTTCCGCAACAAGATTCACCTGCAGCACTAATGTTAGCAATATGTCACTTGAGCAGATTTCTTTAATTGTAATCGCATTTTTTATTTTAGAATTACTGAAATCATAATAATGTGGTAATCGTAAACATTATCTCTCAGCTGTGATTATAATTAGCTTTCAAATCTAAAAAAATCCCAAGTCTTAATGCGTGAAAACAAGCATCTAATATTATATGAGGGAAAATATTCAAGACTATAAAATAAATAAAGTGCAAATTTTGTGAATTTTTTTTGAATTTGTTTCAATTTCAACGTGTGATTCCAAATGAAAGATGCATATTTTAGTAAAGACCTTACAAAGGAATTAAACAATGACTTAAAGGTATGAGGCTCAGAGAATTCTGAACCATTTCTACGGATGAACGCAAGTCAGGGTTGATAAATGACTTTTTCATTTTGGTATAAAAATTTTGAAAAAATTGTACTAAATGAAAAAATAAAGTATGAAATAAATTTTTTTATTTAAATTTTAATGTTTTTATCAATTCAGCTCATAAACAAAAATGACAAAGGTCATTTAAAAAAAAGGTCAAAAATTAATAAAAATTTTTTTTATAATCGCAAAAGGAAGCACAAGTGGTCTTTTATATTCAGAGAAAGATATCACTGAAATCCAGGGCAGTAGTCAAGGGGAGTTTTTCGGTGTTCAAACCCTCCAGAGGATCGATAATTAATAAAAATTTTATATTTTTGATATCGTATACTCTCAAAATTTAAATAACTTCGTTTTCATTTTTTTTATTTCTCACAATATTTTTTCAGAAGGTATTTATTTTATAATTAATATTTTAGCTTTGATATGTATAAATTTTAGAAATTTTGGTATTAAATCAATGCAAGCACTCAAAACCTTTCCAACAATATCTTGAAAATAAAGATTGCATTAGAAACAATGAAGTTATTTCAATTTAAGTGAAAATAAGTTAAAAATATTCAAAATAAGGCACGAGAAACAGCATTGTCTTTAATGCTTTTGCAAAACTTTAAAATTCTTTGATGCAGATTGGAAGAGCATTTTTCGGCCTTTAATTTCTGACAGTTTTTTTTACAACTATTATACTAGTAAATAAATTTACGAAAAACATTATTAATGTAGATTTTTGCTAAATGGTTTGGGTCACCGGCGGCTATCGTAGCAGTCAATATATTTTGGGAAACTAGAGCAAGGTTAATTTTTAGAAGGGGGTGAAAATGCATTTTTTTTCTAATGCAAGTCGAGGCACCTCAATAAACATACTTACATATACAATTAGGGTATTCACAAAGTGTGCTGTCATGTCATATTGTAATATTGTAATAAAATTTTACAACTAAAATTTACAAGATAAATAAATGAAATAAGAAACAACTGTTTGATTACGACACTTAAATAAACATAGCTTTCAGAGTTGTAATATTTTAATACTTTTTTATACGGCAACAATAAAATGTTTAAACTAGTGTAAGATCTTAGGAAAATTAAATGAAACAAGTACTTGTATATTTTAATTTTTTAATATTAAATAAAAAAAAGTTCATCAAAATCCCCCCCCCCCATGGGTGAATCCTGGCCACGGCCTTAATAACATCTATTAAAACATCAAGTAGGCATAAAGTTTAGGTCTTTTTATAATTAAAAAATAAAAATTAATAAAGTGAAAAAAGCAAATAACGTTTATTACAAACGTGCCAATCCATTCCAGCCGAAAAATAGATTTTTAAAAGTGTTAGGTAGTGCTTTTCTATATTAAGGTAACGAAAGAAATTAATGGGGAAACCTTTAAGCCGAGCAATTCTTCACTCTCGGTCAAATTTTCAAATTACTTCTGATATCAATTTTTTCACTAGATTTTAAAAAATCGTTGTTTTCATAAAAGAAGAAATTTTTGCAATATGCTGGCTCTTTATGCATTTGTTTGATAGAATTCGTTGATCAATTTTATATATTTGTAGAAAATTTACTCTTTAAATTCAATTTAAATATTTTGTACAGAGTGAAAAAATTCAGAAATAAATAATTTTTCAATTCTGTTTGCTCACCAGGAGCTCTAAATTCTGTATTTAGTAAAAAATTTTTGAGTAAATAAAATGTACTAAAAATGCTTTGGTAGTAGGAAAGTAAGAAAAATGTAAAACTGGACCAAAAAAGTACAATTGCACCAAAAATATCACACCTCAAGTAAAGAGTAGCCCTTAGGGACTTTATAGTTAACGTGTTGATTAAAAGTGAACTTAATATCTAAGAAATGCAGGGATTGACTCTGATAACTATATATACATCCACAAAAGCCTCAGCGTACCCAATCGTAAGATTTTACAAGCTGCAATTGCTCTTAAACGCCAAAAGTATTTATATAATTCTTGGCTCGGTACACATTATTTCTCTCCGAGACGTGGTTTATTTCCGAAATTCCCAACGCTTACTATAATATCCCTCATTATACTCTGTTTAGAAATGACAGAACTAGTAGACGAGCAGGCGGAGTTGCTATTTATTGCAAATCATGCCTAAATTCAAACCTTATTAAGAAGTCCTGTGAGTCTGAGGTTGAATTTATTAATGTAGAATTTTGGATGCCAATTCAAAAATTTTTGTCTCTTGCGTCTACAATCCTAACAGAAGTTATAGTGTTGAACCTTTTTTCGTTGATCTTTGTAATCGTGTGACTGACTTTGACTGTTATTCCATATGTGGTGATTTTAATGTGAACTTGCTCAACAAGGATAATGTATCTGATAGTTTTTATGACAAAGTCAATGCGACTGGAATGACAATAATTAACTCCTCTCTTCCGACTCATTTTGCTCCTAATGCAACCCCTAGTCTAATCGATGTTTTTATGCTTTCTGATGAGTCCTTGCTTCTACTTTTTGACCAAATTTTTTTTATCTCTGACCATGATCTACTTTTTTGTACTATTAATTGTAATGCTTGTCGTAATAATGTCCCAATGACTATTTCTTACCGTGACTACAATTCTATTGATAACTCAACGTTGTATGATAATTTGTCTCATATCTGTTGGAATGATTGTTGGTTCTGTGAGAATGTGGTTGATAAATTAAATATTCTTGTTTCTCATGTCTGCTGTGCTTTTGAAAATTTCTTTCCTCTTCGTACTTCAGTAATCAAAAATAAGTCTTGTCCTTGGCTCACGTCATTTGTTAGTTTAGCCATAAAAAAAAGGAATAAATTTTATAATAAATGGAAAAAGCACCGTAATGCTGAAAATTGGGAGCATTTTAAGCGTGTCCGCAATGAAGCTGTATCAGCAATCAGACATTCTAAGAAAATATTTTTCCAACGTAAATTGAATTGTAACCTGCCATCCAAGAATTTATGGAAAAATATACGTAGTCTCGGAAAAGTGCGGCAAATCTGATCTGAAGTGTGATATCAATCCTAATCAGTTAAATAATTTCTTTCTTTCGAATATCATAGCCTCGAATGATAATTATCAATGCGTTGATCATTAATTTCGTGATGAAGACAAATTTTCTTTTAAACATGCTACTAAAAATGATGTTCTTAATTCCTCTTGTTTTTCATCGTCGTGGAAACTATCCACAGTTATACCAATGAAAGATTATAGACCCATTAGTATTCTGTCTGCTCTTTCAAAAATCTGTGAATCTATTATGGCTGGCCAAATTAATCAGTATTTAAAATTAAATAATCTCCTATCACCATACCAATCTGGCTTTCGATCCGGACATAGCTGTGCAACAGCAACGCTAAAAGTTCTTACGATGCAGGTCATATTACTTTGTTATGTCTTTTGGATTTTTCTAAAGCATTTGACTCTGTGAACCATTTTGTCTTAGTTAAAAAACTTAAGTGTATGTTTGGTTTTAATAGTAGTTTAATAGTGGTTTTAATAGTAGTGTTTATTGCCAACTACCTTAATGGAAGAAAACAAAGAGTAAAGATTGGCAATCGTTTTTCCGATTATAACGATGTTAAAATGGGTGTGCCCAAAGGCTCAATTCTTGGGCCTTTGCTCTTTAGTATTTTTATTAATGATATTTTTAAAGTGTGCAATAACGTAAGAATTCATGGCTATGCTGATGATATTCAGTTATATCGCATCGGACTTGTTGAGGACTTATGTTGTAGACTAAATGAAGACCTAACTGCAATCGCAAAGTGGGCATCAGATAATGATCTATGCCTTAATGCCAAAAAATCATATGTTCTTCCTATCTCCAGGGATAAACTTGACCACCATCAAATACCACCGATCTTTTTAAGTAATAATTGCTTACTAATGGTTGATGAAGTTAAAAGTTTAGGTTTTTATATTAACTGTAGATTAAATCATCCTCTGATCATGCTAACAATATTGTTCAACGAGTTTACTACACGCTTCGATGCTTGCGAATGTCTGCTAAATTTACTCCGATTGAGACAAAAAAGAGGCTTGTTGTACAATTAATACTTCCAATCATATCTGACTCAGAACTAATATACAGCAATCTTGACTCGCACTCTTCGCATAAAATTCAGGTTGCCTTTAATGATGCAGCAATATACGTGTTTGGCCTGAGACGCTTTGAACATGTATCTGAAGAGAGTAGGTCTTTTTTGGTTGTAGTATTATAAACTACTTAAATGCGAGAAATTGTTTATTTTTGCATAAATTAATTTCCTGTAAAACTCCCGCATACCTCTATGAGAAGTTACGCTTCAGTGTTTCTACTCGAACACACAACCTTATAATACCTAAATTCAATTCCTTACATACTAAGCGACTTTTCTTCATCAACGCCATCAAACTCTGGAATTCTTTACCTTCTAGTTTAAAATCTATTGTCAATACGAATAAATTTAAGTCTTATGTTACGTTATACTTTTCAAACATCTAACTATCTATTTATTTTGTCTTCTTACTATGTTTCATCTTTATTTTTATATTTATAAGACTGTCTATTTATTAAAATCACAAATAAGAATCATAAATAATATATCTAGTATTTTAAGATTATTTAAGTTGTCAAATTTTAAGTAAACAGTTGATATACATATAAATTTGTTGCACTATTAAAATAATAATTATATAATAAGTATTTTATGTTATTCTAAGTATTTAATTCTAAGTTAACTGTGGATTATGCATATAATTCTGTTGTACTGTTAAAAGATCTCCTGTATCTTATTGTACTAATTAATATCAAATAAATATGAAATATAAAATAATATCAAAGATAACACCAAGATCTTTTATCGATTGTACACATTTAAGAGGTACGCCTGAAATATAGTATCTCAGGAAAGTACTGCTTTTAGAAAAAGTAATATAGCAAATAGAAATATTTAAAGGTAGAGCATTCAAACAACTCCATTGGTACAAGTTTTCTAAGTCAGCTTGTAAGGAAATGACATCAGATAAACAACTAACCCTACGAAATAGTTTTAGGTCATCAGCATAAAGTTTCGCTTAATCAAATAATTCACGTGTGGTTCCAATCAAATTCTCTAAATTATCTATCACTTTTCTTTCAGGTCAAAGACCAAACCTTGTTTGTATAAGGTTTTTTGATCTTTTTTTTAAAAAAAGTAAACATTTTGAATTGCAGAAAATTTTATTTATATCATTAATGAATAATATAAAAAATAAGGGACAAGGGCAAGGGTACTTACTTGCGGTACACCCGAAGAAGCAAGAAACTTGTAAGAATTTACATTATTAATTGAAACAAAGCAAGATCTTCCACTTAAATAAGATTTGATCCAGTCTAAAAAGGATGAATGAAATACTATTTTACACAGTGTAGCAATTAAAATGTTAAGACAAACTTTGCCGAACGCCTTTGAGATATCTGTAAAAATTGCATTAAGTTGAAAACCAAGTTCAAATGATGATAAACAGAAATTGGTAAATAACGCTAAGTTAGTTACAGTGGAACGTCGAGTTATGAAACCATGCTGTTCTGAGCAGAAACTACCCACTATGAGGAAAAATAGTTTATTTTTTATGATTCGCTCGAAAAATTTAGAGATGGAAGAATTCCATACCAATTAAAGGTTTACCTGAAGCAGGAACAGCCTTGCCCGGACAATTGCCGGGGTCGCCTTTAGGCGGCATATTGTACTCACCCTGCACAAAGTGAAAGGCAAGCACCAAAAACCACTACAATAAGAACCCTACACAATTCAGAAACGCAAGTGCGTCAATTAAACCGTGACACCTCTCACAAAGTGAAAAGTCCAACAGTTTGAGATTCACTACAACAAACAGCTCGAAAATAACTGAAGTAACAGTTTTAAAGTCACTGGATCAACAGGTTGACAAGCACTGGAGTGGGAAACCGAAGGCGAACCTTTACAAGGTAACATGTCTGATTGTCTCAACCTGGTGAGGCCAGCATAAGCCTTGTGAAATCGCCTCAAGACGACTCAAACCTCCACGTGGTGTTTCCTGGGCAACGTCAAAACTGACAACCGTCAGTTTGACGGCTAATCGGAGCAGCGGGCTCCTAGGCTTAAAACAGGTTGTGCATCGGGTTTGAAGCTCACCCGTAAAAACCCATTTCAATGAAAACAAATAAGAATAGAAGAAAACTGATCCCCAAATCTGATGATGACTACTGCAAACGAAAACTGATACTGATTTATGGAAAGATACAAAGCTGATATCACTGCTGTCCAAGAAATGCAATAGAAGGGACAGGGCTGCATTCGGCATGCACCCTGTGATATCTACTACAGCGGCAATGCGGAGAAGCACGAGTTTGGATGGGGATTTGTAGTTGGCAAGAGACTACAGCCCCACGTCCTGCGATTCACACCTGTGAACGAAAGGCTTGACATATCCGCATCAAGGTTAAATTTTTTAATATAAGCCTGATATGTGCACACGCTCCGACAGAAGACAAGGACGATGAGACCAAGGAAATTTCCTCGAGCGCCTTGAAAATTCTTACGAGCGCTGCCCCCATCATGACGTATAAATCGTGCTTGGTGACTTCAACGCTAAGGTGGGCAAGGAAAATATTTTTGGTCCAACAGTCGGAAAGTTCAGCCTCCACGACAACACCTCCGATAACGGAATGAGGCTGATTGACTTCGCCGCAGCACGAAACATGGTCGTAAGTAGCACAAGATTCAAGCATCTCAATATTCATAAAGCCACCTGGATGTCCCCTGATCAAAAAACAAAAATCAAATTGATCACGTTTTGATCGACGGAAGGCACTCTTCCAGTGTATTGGATGTACGCACGATCCGTGGTGCAAACATTGACTCGGATCACTATCTTGTTGAAGCCAAGATTCGTACACGTCTATGCGCAGCTAAGAATACACGCAACCCTACACAGAGAAAGCTAGACGTCGACAAGCTGCAATCGAAACAGACAGCCGATGCTTTCGCCACTCGACTCTCACTCCTGCTTCAAAGCACTCCTCCAATCGATGATATATGCGCGCAGTGGACACACATTTCCAACTCCATGCGTGCGGCTGCTGAAGAGGTGATTGGCTACCACCGCCCTCGCCGAAACCAGTGGTACGACCAGGAATGTCGCGACGCCACTGCAGAGAAAGACGCCGCCTACAAAGCCACCCTGCAGTCGGTTGTAACGAGCGCTGCTAAGGAGCGATACAAAGAAAAGAGGAGGGAAGAGAGACATCTTTTCAGGCGGAAAAAAAGAGATGCAGAAAAGCGCGAGCAGGAGAAGATTGAGATGTATGGTGACAGGAATGAGGCCCAAAAATATTTCGAAAAAATAAGACGTCTTCCCGATGGTTTTAAGACTGGGGCCTCTTCCTGCAAGAATGAAAACGGGAATCTAGTGACAGATGACCAGATTACACTGACGTTATGGAGGGAACACTTCTCTAAGCTTCTAAATGGCGACGCTTACAGCAATCCCGCCAATAGAGATGATATTTCGTAAAACCCAATTACGAATGACAGCGTCGAGGTTCCGCTGCTCGACTAAGATTAAGTTCTGACAGCTATAGTTCGGCTTAAAAATAACAAAGCTGCAGGAGCTGATGGCTTACCGGCTGAGCTGTTTAAGAACGAAGGCGAAGCTCTATTTAAATGCATTCAAGAGCTTCTATCCAGAATATGGTTGGTAGAATGCATTCCGAACGATTGGAATCTCAGTGTGCTCTGCACATTCCACAAGAAAGGCGATCCCTCTATTTGTGTCAATTACCGTGGGATAAGCCTTCTTAATATCGCAGATAAGGTGCTGTGGAGCGTTTTATGTCAAAGATTGAAGCCCATTGTAAACCAACTGATTGGACCTTATCAGTGTGGCTTCAGACCTGGAAAGTCCACTATCGATCAGACTTCCACGCTACGACAAATCTAGTAGAAAACTCAGGAAAAACAAGTCGACACCCACCATCTTTTTGTCGACTACAAAGCCGCCTTCGACAGCCCAAAAAGGAAGCAGCTGTACTCCACCATGTCTGAGTTTGGTATTCCTGCAAAACTAATATGACTTTGCAGGATGACACTGAGCAACACCAGCAGCGCAGGTTAAATTGGGAAGGCCCTCTTCCCACCATTTGTTATCAAACGAGGTTTTAGATAAAGTGATTCCTTATTCTGCGACTTTTTCAAACTAATGATAGAGAAGATCATCCGAGCAGCTGATCTGTGACGTAGTGACTCAATATTCTACAAGAGTGTTATGCTGTTTGCGTATACTGATGACATCGATATCATTGGCCATAATACGCGCGAAGTCAGTGCAGCATTTTCCAGATTAGAAAGTCGAATGGGTCTGGCAGTGAATGCAGATAAGACGAAATACTTAGTGTCAACAAAGAAACATTCCCGGCGTCTTGGAACCCACGTTAGAGCTGACAATACCTCCTTTGAGGTTGTGAAGGACTTTGTCTATCTGGGATCCAGCATAAGCTCAACCAACGACATCAGCATTGAGATCAAACGAAGAATAACTCTTGCCAACAGGTGTTACTTTGGGCTCAGTAGGCAATTGAGAAGCAGACCCCTTTCTCGACGAACGAAAATCACGCTCTATAAATCGCTCATCATGCCCGTCCTACTTTATGCATCACAAACCTGGACGCTGAGCAGTTCAGATGAAAAGACTTTAAGAGCATTCGAGAGAAAGATTCTTCGTAAGATCTACTGACCAATCTGCGTCAATGGCGAGTACCGAATACGGTGAAATGATGAACTGTATGAGCTGTACGCTGACATCGACATAGTCAAGCGCATTAAAATCGAGCGGCTTCGCTGGCTAGGTCATCTTTAGCGCATGAAAGACGATGCTCCAGTGAAGAAAATATTCGATTCGGTACACAACGGTGGTCAACACAGAAGAGGAAGACCACATCTTCGTTAGAGAGAGCAAGTAGAGGACAACCTGACGAAGCTTGGAATATCCAACTGGCGCCAGCAAGCGAGAGACAGAAATTGTTGGCGCAAATTCTTAGATGAGACCAAGACCGACATACGGTTGTAGCGCCAACTAAGCAAGCAACTAAGTAAGCACTGGAGTAATTACACAATCTACGTTGGGGAATCAGTGTCAAGCTTATTGACGAAAGCTACTCGCTGTCTGTATTGATGACGAATGCTACTCGCTGTTTTGATGATGAAAGCTACGCGCTGTAATAATGACGCAAACCAAAGATTTACCCTCTACCAAAAATCGCTCAACGCACCTAAAGAAGATTTCGCTTCAAAAATTCATATAAAACTTAACAGGAACTCCAGAGACCATTCAGATCCTTTTGCATTAAAATCTTTACAGTTTGCCTTTGTCAGATCTATATTAGAATATTGCTGCATAATATGGGACCCCTTTTACTCATGTGCTTCGAACAGAATTGAAAGAATTCAGAAACGATTCACGAGATTTGCAATAAGTCGCTTAGGTTGGAATATTGAAATGCCCTCTTATAATGTGAGAAGGCCTTTTCTTGGTATTCAATCTTTAGAAATTCGTAGGAAATATTTTGCTATCATGTTTGTAAGAGATTTAATATGCTTTTTTCAAATACCTTTTCACGTAGCCTAAGGTCTCAAATTCTAATTAATAAGCCTTTTCATAGAGTCGTTGCTTAAAACTGGCATACTTTTAAATGTTTCAAATATAACATATTTAAGGATGTAGTCTTTTTAATTTTTATTAATAACAAAATAAAAATCAATCGTATAAATTTTTTTTGTTATTATTGGCATCTTTTACTGTACAAAAAATCTTCATGTTTAACGTCCAAAGAGGACACTTACATTGTACTTTCGAAATACATTAAAAAGAATTGATTTTTTTAAACTTAAAATACTTTTTGTGCTAAAAACGAATTGTTACTTTTTAAAAAACTTCTGTAAAAATTTGGTATGTGTGTATTTGTGGGTGTTTTTTTTTTGCCAAACCAGTGAATTTTTTGTACTGACATAAATAGAATTCTTAACGTATAATTTCATTAAAAACAAAAACCTAGAAAATGCTTATAGAAAAAAGCAATCAATCAGCAATCATTGGTAAGTGAAGAGAAGATGCCACAAAGGTACATAATTTACGCTTTAAGCTGTTCAACTGAAAGTAGTTTGAAATGACATACAAAACAACGGACAGACGGACCAACACACACGGACAGACAAAAAGAAAAACCAACAGACTAAGGGGCAGACAGATTTACTGTCAATAAAATAGGCAGTCAGACAGACAGACAGACGACTAATAGGCGGATAGATAAGCGAACGATATACATTACGCTGCACTGTGCTGCTGTCTGCGACACACACACACACACACACACACACACACACACACACACACACACGATACGACAAACAACACAAATATAAATAAAACTGCATTTAAGTTTCTGCCCCTGCTGCTGTTGCAAATACTTACAGTATGAATACAGTAGCAACAAAAACAACATTAGCAGCAGCAGCAGCAGCATCAAACAACAACTTTGGCAGCAACATTTGCAAACAAGTGAAAAAAAAGGCAAGTTAAGTGAATTGAGTGCCAAGATCACAAAATAAACCAAACCGCAGTAACGATGAATTGAACGAGTTGGCTTGTGAGCCAAATACAACATCAACAAAAACAGTAACAACAGCAGTACCAACAGCAATGACAACAAAAACAACCACAGCCACCAGCAGCAGCGGCAGCAGCAGCAGCAGAAGAAATTGCCGCATGCGAAGTGTTTCGCTTTGAGAAAGCAGGTGTATTCACCATTCTTCAGTTACCCACGGCTCGGTCAAGACGCGCTCAAAATCACGTCGCGTGAATAAGATTTTTTTTTTATTTATTTTTATTCAACTAATTTGTTAAGTTTTTAATAAAAACAGAATTCCAATCAAGGCAGTATAAAAGTGATTGTAATTTGTTTTTTTGGTATTGCTTATAATACTACCAGGACCAGGACCTTTAAATAGCAAAGGATCAACAAAAATTTTGACTGCCACAAAATGCAAAAATAAAAAAAACTTATTATAACAAAACGTATAAATTACTTGGCACGTATCCGCTAGTAACACGTTCAGCGCGCTTTCGATTTTGTTCTTGCTGCACTTTTGCACTTTGGTGCATCTTCAACGTTTACTCCGGTTGCTGCTGCTGCGACCTCAACGACGCTAATGCTAACGCTATAACGCTAACGTGTGACCCACTTTATTGTTGTTATTTTCTTGTTTTACGCGCGTGGCTTTTCACTGCAGGAATGCTTTCAAGGAATAACTAACTCATAGAAACACCACAATAACTCATAGATAACTCATAGTTAACGAACGCATAGTTGAGTGTGTGCGTGTGTGTGTGTGAATGTGCGTACAATGGTGCTTGTGTGCATTTAATTTAAAACACTTTATTTCTGATTGTTTTTGCCATAAATAAATGCGCTAATCTGTGGTGTCCAGCGTGCGGTTTTATTTTTTTATTGTTCGCTCGATTGCTTGCTCATTCGTTCGTATTGACTTTTATGTGTCGCGGCTAAGATACTTTTTTATGTTGCTTCGCATCCGTAGACGTGTTAATGTGTGGTATTCGTCATCATTAATTTATTAATTAAACGTTTTTACTGCTGCTCCTGCAATATTTTTTGTTTTTTTACTCAGCTGCTGTGACTTCAATTCACTCGGTCACTCAGTCAATCAGTCAGTCAGTTAGCCAGCCAGCAGCCCAGCCCGCCTTTCCTTCTTTGCCAGTGGGCCAGATCTGGTGACAATTGTTGACAACTTTTTATCACGACTTTTGCTGCAATTATTGCTGCTGGCGCAGCATTTATTGTTACTTTTTTTTTCATCGTGTTCATCCGTTGTGAAAGGCGTTTTGTGAATTAACTGGCTCGTTTGTGTTGCACATTTGGTTGCAGTTTTTTTGCCAGCGGAGAAAAAGGACTATAATTTTTGGATTTTTACTTGAAAGGTATGTAAGGTTTTATCAATGAAGAGCTATCAGCTTTGAAATGGCTTCTAGTTACTCCGGAGAAAAAAAACATTTCTAACAATTTTTATTTAAACCATTTTATTACAAAACCAAGTCAATTTTTGATTTATACTGTTATTAAGTCCCTTGAAAATATAAGACTAGTACAGAATTACCATCGACTGTATTTTCTGTGTTCGAAGTTTTGAATGTTTTAGTATTTTAATGATTTCACTGGCTTTTTTGTTCAAATGGTTTTTTAAATCAACGTAAATTTTGAATATCCAAGCATATTTTACATTTTGAATATGTAGAATATCAAGTCAATTTATTATTTTAGTGCAACTTATAAGGATTTTATTGTTATGATGACGTCAATTTAAAAATTAAAAATGTAGGGTGCATAATTAAGACTAAAACTTATATGCAAAATTTTAAGGCATTGTAATCATTTTTGTAGAATTTTAGGAGATATAAAAGTTTTCAAAAATGCCCATTTTTATGGAATGTTTTTGTGCTTCTCATTCAATCTTATTTAATTTTATACTCAAAAAGTGTTTATTTTTGGTTCAAGCTGTTGTGGAAAATTTTAAGTAATGACGTTAATTTTACAAATAGATCTTTAAAAATTGTAAATTCCATTTAGAAATTTTAATTGGAGGTTTAAATGTCAATTACTATTTCAGAGACGCAAAACTCCTTCATTATTTATTGGAAGACTTTATTCGACTCACTCTGTTAGAAAGTTAATGAACATGTGTGCAGAGGTTCTGTACCAAGCAATTAAATTAATTTCAAATCTGTGCAAAGCCTAAATATTTTCTTTTTTATTGAAGAAACAATTGATCTTATTTTAAAACTATTTACAAATAAATGTATTTTCGAAGAAACCAATGTTCTAATTGAATACTTTTTAGTTAGAGAAATATATAGCTGCTACACTCCCTGGTATATCAAATTCTAAGCTTTGTGAACAGCTCAAGCTGTATTAAATAGAGAATAGGAATCAACCCCGTGGTACCACAAAAGGCCTCATTGGCCTAAGTGTGTCTCAATTGAGGCAGCCACTTTGACCTAAGCTAGCCTTACCTACACTGCCTGGTCCGATCCCCCAAAAGTTTTGCACGGTGCTTGGCACAGGATCTCCACAGCCATGCACAGTGAATCGTGTAGAACATGCTAGCTGGACAAAATTATTTTCTTGAATCTTTTCATTGCTACATGCATAATGATTATTTTAATGTTTAAATATTTTAGTTCGAGGCACATCCTAAACTTAGATACCTCCCACACTTAATGTGTGCTTTGTATGAC
Organism: Dichetophora obliterata; assembly: GCA_963920525.1. Lineage (NCBI taxonomy): Eukaryota > Metazoa > Arthropoda > Insecta > Diptera > Sciomyzidae > Dichetophora > Dichetophora obliterata. The sequence goes on along the minus strand of OY986439.1, from coordinate 30,263,265 downwards.
GTCTGTGCCTACCGTGTCTCTAATTGATATGGTTATTTTTACATGTGCAACTCTTGGTTATCAAAATTTTATTTTATTTTTATTAAATATTTATTATAAACTAAATCTGCAATAAATTCTTAAGCACTAGCAGCTGGGGCTATCGGCAGCTTCTCTTCAGTTGTCGAATAAATCTTTCGCCTTTTTTTATTTTTTTGTATTTCTTTTAATTCATCAAATTCTTTTAATTTGTGTTAAAAGTGAATAAGCGAAACTGTTAAGGGAGGTTTTAGGCAAATGCGGTTTAAATTAAGGCATACTTCAAAGACTTTTCCTAAAAAAGTTTAGTACTTATACTAAAAATTTCATTTGCATTTTAATTTAACATCTTTAGTGTAAGTAAAACAAATGACTTCTTTTTTTTAACAAATATTTTTTATATATAAAGATGGCGCTGACGTTGGAGTGCTTAAAAAAGGTTTAAATCGAGCCACATCATAGCTCGGCTCCAGATCGTCCGAACAAAAAAAAAAAAAAAGAAAAATGCATTTGAAAATGGACTCTTTAATGCACATTTTTTACCAAAACTGAATGAAAATAAGGAAAATTATGAAGCGTTGAAAAAAAGCCGAAAAATTTAAGTTATTTTTGACCATATTGATGCGTGCAAAAGCTTGAAAAATTTTACATAGACGTTAATTTTGGTAAAAGATGTAAAGAATTACATTATATACAGATTAAAAAAGTTAATTAAAATTGGTCTATTAGTTTGTTTGCACAAGTGTGGCCCGTTTTGAAAAAGTATGTTTCGAGAAAAACCCGTTTAAAGATACTCTGGCTAGTTAAAGGTACTCTAGCGTACCGGGTTTTAAGCGCCGAACCGTAGAATCTGTATTATAAGCGGGATTGATTTGATCTTATTTTACATATTCTTGAATAGTTGTACAATAGTAATCAATTAAAAAATGTTAGATTAAAAAAATTGTTTGCCTTAAACCTCCCTTAACATATTTTGCCAAACTCATTTTCTGTTTGCTTGTTTGTTTGGCCTTTTTACAAATCTAAACGGCTCAACGGATTTCGCTCAAACTAGGTACACATATTTTGTTCATCCCAACTTAAAAATCCCAATTAATAGTAATTTTGTTATTATAAAACTTTTTACTAATTTTTAAAATTTTTGTTATTTTGACATAAAAAACACACACCTATCTTCAAAATTGGAGAAATTTTCAGTACAACGACTTTTTCATAAAACATCGTTACCTAAAAATGAGAAAAAAACGACATGAAAATCAAAGTTTGATCTTTCGATGAAAATTATTTTACTGTTTTTGTCATCGAAACAACAAGGTTTATTTTCCTTTTGATTTTTTTCGCGAAATTTATTTTTTCCAAAACGTTGTTTTTATATTTTTTACAAAAAAGTCAAGTCTCAAAAATAATTAATGTGAAAAAATTACCCCAATATCTCTTTCCAATCAAAAGTTATGGCTTAAAATCTATTTTTTCATCAAAACAACAAGGTTTTTTTTCCTTTTGATATTTTTCGCGAAATTTATTTTTTCCAAAACGTTGTTTTTATATTTTTTACAAAAAAGTCAAGTCTCAAAAATAATTTATGTGAAAAAGTTACCCCAATATCTCTTTCCAATCAAAAGTTATGGCTTAAAATCTATTTTTTCATCAAAACAACAAGGTTTTTTTTCCTTTTGATTTTTTTCGCGAAATTTATTTTTTCCAAAACGTTGTTTTTATAATGTTTAGGTTAGATCAAATTCAATTTTTAAAATATTTTTAATATTATTTATAGGCTTTTTGATCATATGTTTCTATGCAATTAAAAACACAGTTTTAATTCATTTTTTCCCCGACGTTTCGTTGGCTATTTTCCAACATTTTCAAGGGATTTTTTATTAAATTTCTAAAGCAAAAACAAAGAACACTGGATTAATATATATAGGAATTTACATAAAGTGACATAGAAGAACATTTGAAACTTACAAAATTATGTGTATGGCATATATCGTTGTTGGTAACTTTTTAAGAAAAATATAATTTTATATTTTTTACAAAAAAGTCAAGTCTCAAAAATAATTTATGTGAAAAAGTTACCCCAATATCTCTTTCCAATCAAAAGTTATGGCTAAAAATCTATTTTTTCATACACTTGACTATCTATAGTAATAAAACTCATTTTCTGTTTGTTTGTTTGTTTGTTTGGCTTTTATACAAATCTAAACGGCTTAACGGATTTCGCTCAAACTAAATACACATATTAAGTCGATCCCAACTTAAAATGTTATTTACTTAGTTTTTGCCACGCCCCCTCCGAAATTTTTCAAGTAACGGTAATTTTGTTATTATAAAACTTTTTAGCATCGGAAATTTTTGTGTATTTAATTTTAAAATTTTTTTGTTATTTTGACAACAAAAACATTCACATATATTCAAAATTGGAGAAATTTTTGAGTACAACGACTTTTTCATAAAACATCGTTCCTAAGAATGAGAAAAAAACGACATGAAATTAAAGTTTGATCTTTCGTTGCAAATATCTCCGCTGTCCATTAATATATTTCATTCAAATTTTTTTTTGTTTAAAAGTTCAATAAAATCACTTCACAAAAATAGATTGAATTGTACCGTTAAGTCAGTGTATGTGTTTATGAGTATGTCAAAAAATTTCCAAAATATTGACTTTTTACTCAAAAAATGACTCAAAAATCGTTTTTGTTTTAAAAATGAAATTAATTAAAAATTGCACATCTAACTACCTTTCATATGACATAGCATTTATTAGTAAAAATTCTTCCAGCTAAGAGAAAAAATTATTTTATTGTTTTTGTCATCAAAAACCTTTAAAATTTTTGCGAAATTTATTTTTTCCAAAATGTTGTTTTTATATTTTTTACATCAAGTCAAAGTTCAAAAATAATGTATGTGAAAAAATTACACCAATATCTCTTTTCAATCAAAAGTTATGGCTAAAAATCTATTTTTTTCATACCAGAGTATTAATAAAACTGAGTTTTGTTTTAAATTCTCTATTTAGTTTGAACGTCCTCATTTATCTCTAAGAATGCAGTTGTGTGTCTAGAGTAATTACGGACATTTCGGATTATATAAAATTTTCCTTATAGTAATCTACTTGGTTTTTTACCTCCCTACTTCCTACCCCCGCCCCCTCCTGTCAAATTTGTTTTGTTGTGATGACTCTATTTTTTCTTACTATTGTGTCACCGGTGTCATTCAGTTCTTTATCAATGTATATATATCACCATTTCATCGAAAAGATAACTCTGAATAAGAATGCTGTAAAAGGAGAAAATATTTTCATATAATCAGTTTCAGCCTTATGGCGATATAATAAAACATATGCGCATCTGGTCAGCACAATTATTTCATTAGTTTTTATCTGTGCGTTAAATTCACAGATAGATGGCACCGCATTTGTAAGTATTGTGGGTACAAACTATACACCTTGCGGTGAATAGCAGAATGATGTCTACCAAAATTTTCTTCGAATTTAACCCCACACGTTTGGGATTACAGACAGGTGGCGCTATTTTCTGCTTACTGAAGAATATCTCATGTTCTTATATAGCTAGCAGATAAGTTTTGTGAAATATTTTGCGAAAATGCTATTGCTACCAAACTTTTAAAATGGCAAATAATGCAGTACTGCCAGTTTTTTCAGTCGCAGCGTCATCTAGCCGTGAATAACGGCTAAGTGTTGTCTACTTTTACAGTTGCGCTTTCAACACTTAAAAACATAGAATTGGATCAATTTAAATGTCCAGCTCACTTGCTGGACTTTTTGTTGTTTTTGCTTTGCTTACAAATGCGATTATATGATCCTGATCTCCAACTTTTAATGCCAATAACTCCGCTGTTTTTAATATATTTAATTAAAAATTTTTTTGTTAAAAAGTTCAATATGTTTTTTAATATAAATCTTTGTTTAGACTTTAAAATATCCATATCTCAAGGACGTATTGAGTCCCACCATAATTTTTATTTTGTTGAAAATGTAATTGTGCTTGCTTTAAGATTAAGTAAATATAAAAATTCTTTTTAATTATGTTAACTTTATATGATTTAAATACAAATTCTAAATGTTTGATAGTTTAAAATCGTTTATTGAGCTTAAGGTCAAAATTAGAACAATTAATTGTTCTAACGAATCTTTACAAAGAAACAACAACAACAACAACAAAGTTTTTTTTCAATATGAAAAGGAAAAAATCACTAGCTGATCTTATTGCACAATTTCTGCCCGGCTAAAGGCGTCATCAGAAATCTTTGTGATACCCGTGCAAGCGCGCACTAACGCACTGCACCACCGGGGCTATGAGATTTGAAGTGTCAATTTCTCAGTTTTGCTCAATTTTCACAATTTCACATTTGTTGTTGTATTTCTGTTTTACTTTAGTCTCTATGCTTATGTTATTATATGTAGTCCAACAGCCTGCTGGAAGTCTGCACTAACAAAACATGTTTACTGAAGTTGTCTTTAGAAATTTGCTGATTTTGTTTTCAGCTGTTTCCGTTTGGTCGAGCTCTACCATTTGATTAAAGTTTTTTCCTAAATGACCTCTATATTTATTATGTTAACTTTATATGATTTAAATACAAATTCTAAATGTTTGATAGTTTAAATCATACTTGATTTTAAATACAAATTGTAGTTGTTTGATAGTTTAAAATCGTTTATTGAGCTTAAGGTCAAAGTTAGAACAATTAATTGTTCTAACGAATCTTTCCAAACACTTAGAATTTGTATTTAAATCATATAAAGTCAACAAAATAAAAAAAGAGGTCATTTAGGAAAAAACTTTAATTATTTTTAATTTTTAAAATATGTTTTTCGTACCCCTTCTTTGAATTCAATTAGCTCATCGCAAGAGATGGAACCACCAACAACAAAAATTTTCCAAAACTTTTTTGGATAAATGTTCGTTCAATTACGTTTCTAACGGTAGCTTACAAATAAAATTCAACATGTTTTTCATTATTCCAGATTTTAAAAAACATTTAATCGAGAAGTGTATGTTAAAATGTTTACATAAATGACTCTCGAGTAACACTGGGTATATCAGCTAGTTTACAATATAAATTATTGTTACACGAAGTGTTAATAAAAAAAAGGAAACTAATTCAGAAAAAATTAATTTTGTTTTTCTAAAATACTTTAATAATACGAAAGTAAAATGAAGCTCATAAAATAAAAACAAAAACTATATCAAACAATGCAGATTACTTCTTTCTTCAAAAGTTCCGAAAATTTTTCTACCAAACGTTCCTTCTTTTTCCCACAAGCGCGCCACTTTATTAGTAATTTGCTAGAAAAACTTGTGAGTTTATTTTTAATGGATTTTAAAGACTCCTTATCAGCATCGATAAGATATAATTTTGATTCAACGAACTTAAATAGATTTTCGTTTCGTTTGTTCTTCGAAAATTTGCACCACATTTCATACAATTCCCATTTAGTGATGGAGAATGTGTACTATGTGTACTATGTGTACTATACTTCGCGTGTGCGAAGCCCAAAATCAGTTTTGAAATAATGAATGCACACATATTCAACATATACTGAAAAATCAGCCCGGTGTCAAGCGGTGTCAAATAAGCTCTTCTTTTTGGAAGTTAAAAATTAAAACAAATAGCGTTTCTGATAGTTTTGCAAATTTCCAAAATATGTATCCATTTTCACACTTGCTTTTTATAATATTATATAAATCATACCTTCCACTTAAAATTCCATTGCAAAATTTAAAAAATAATATTGTAGAAAAATGCACTTGCATCTTAAAAACTGCACTAATTTCAACTGATAATCAAAATAAAATTATTAAAACTTAATACCTGTCTTACACTGCTTATTACTCAGTACTTATCTTTTAGAGGCAAAAAAAATTTCTTAATTTTATTTATTTTATTTTTATTTATTGAATTATGATGGTGTACAGTAAAACTTAGTCTTTGTTAGTACTTCATTGGAGTGTAACAACTCGGCATTTTATAAACTTTAACTTAAAACTAACATTTGTTTAGAACTATTTAAAATAACAATATCAAAAAATGGATACAATACGAAATGATAAATTATATGAAATAAAAGAGATAATTAGAACTAGGAACTAAATGACTTAATTAAATTAGATAACAAATTTAAAGTTAGTTTAAGATAATAAATTATACGGTATAGAGAAGTTATACGGTATAGAGAAGTAAAATTATACTAGATAGAGAAGTAAGGCACAGATAAAGAAGAAAGAATAAAACAGTCATTATTTATTGATTTAAGGATTTGAAGTAGTTAAAGATGGATTGTTTGAAGTTGGTTCGTGAAGTAATTTGTTTTAAAAACATAGGTAATGCATTCCAAAATTTAATGGTACTGATGAAAAAAAATCTACTACTGGTAAGGTAATTACATCTAGGCACAATAAAGTTTGTTGACCGTTGAGATTGGAAAAACAGCAGTTTTGTATAAAGATATGGAGGGCTTTGGCTGCGAATAATATTGTGAAGAAATAAAATGTTGCGGATGTTCAAATACTCAACCAGTCCATAGTCAAGAATGCCTTTACTTCTCAGAGAAATATGATCACAACGATTGACTCCATATACATATCTAGCAGCACTATTAAATGCCACAAGAAGTTGGTTCTGGGATTGTGAGTCAAGCTGACTATAAACGACATCAAAGTATGTAATATGCCAATACATACAAAGTATGTAATACCATCTCTTTCAGATCATTACTCATCAACTTGTACAGTTATTTTCTCAAAGTAAGAAAATCAATTTTGTCCCAGTCCCAGTAAAATAATATGCGATCACTCCCATGAGGAGCAAAAAGAGAGCGCTCTTTTGCTGTTTTATTGGATCAAAAAGTGAGCACTTGTGCCCTTGTGCTCCTTTGCTGTTTTATAAGATCAATAGCCGAGCAATCAAAGAAAAAAAAAAGGAACATAACGTGAAGCATGTGCTTGTTAGGAAACTCTAATATTATTTTCTGTGAAAAATCAACCTTTGTAGTCTAGTGGAGAGTGCGCTAGACTGTCAACCCAGAGGTCCCTGATTCGAATCCGGTTCGGACATGGTTCTTTTCACTTTCTTTGTTCTTTTCTACATTTAAGAATTACGGAAAACTAAGAATCCACAACTAAATAGTGAAAAATGTGGAATTAAAGGACAGGAACAACTAAGGGCTGGAAGAGCTAGGATAAGGCATAACACTAACCTCGGTTTAAGCAATTCAAAGCATTGTCTTTCACGTTTGTTTCGCCTAATCAATAATTTACGTATGGTTCCAATCAATCCTCTAACTAATCTATCCCATTTCTTTTATTTTAAAGACCAAACCTTGTTTGTATAAAGCACATGCCTTGGTTCTTTAAACTTAAAAAAAAATATTTTAAATGTTCCTTTGCTGATCCATTTGGATCATTTATTGATCGCTCCTCTTGAGCTCCTCTGAGATGTTAAAGGGAGCGCGACCCATCCTAGGACATGTTATTTTGAAAGAGAACACAAAATACACCTAGCTTGGATCAATAAGAAGCACTCCCAGAAAGCTCATAGGATGATCCACTTTTCTACTGGGGTTCTACACGATTCACTGTGAAACGGTAGCAAAGTCTTGAGAATGTACTTGTAAAGTCTGGTGCTGATTGCAAAAAGAGGCGTGACACCACAAATATACTCCAACATTTTCGATAACGATAGGTCGCACAGCATCGGAATTAGGTTTCGTTATTAAGTTATTAAACGCATACCAAGGATGGTTTTTGTATTAGAAAAGGGTCGTATCTCTTCCTAAAGAAGCCGAATTTGCTATATCTAACAGCTGTGCGATTATAGATCACACAGCCTCGAAATTCGGTATTAAACCACAATTTACACGTGTCGTTCCACTCATAATATTTTATGGCCGTCGGTCAAGAGGGCGTTGTGGTAACGCACCGGGTTTCCGTTAGTTAAAAAAAATAAAAAATTGGAAAAATATCGAAACAAAATTTAACAATAAAGCAGAAGAACAGTGATATAGGCGCGCCAAAATTATGGTGTGTAAATTTAACACACAAGATCCTATTAGGGAAAATTTTTTTGCAGTGTAGTCGAAAACATAAATTTTGCATACGATTTTTGCGTTGAGCCAAAATCAAAGCTTAATTTGATAAACTTATATTAAAGAAATATCAGCTTGAAGTTGAAAAGTTTGTAACATTTGCACAAAGAACCGATTAAGGCCAATCGGATGCCCAATGGCCATAACCCATTACTTATTGATCAAAGGATGTCCAAAGATTAAATCTTAATTCAGTTTTAAAAGAATTTTTGCTTTAGCATACCATTTAGCTACGAATACCATTTAGCTACGTTGAGGTTGATCAAACTTTAAGCTAAATGAGTCTTATTTAAACAAAAAATGAAACATATTAACTATTATATAATTTGTTAAATGTTCAAACTTGGCTACATGTTTCAAAAAGGTCTTGCGATAACTACCAAATACCTGAAAGCTGAATAAAAAAATGTAAAAAAACGAATTTATATGAAAACTAGCAGGCCTCTGATGTCCGAGGCTTTGCCACGCCACGGACGTTTTTTTAATAAATCTCCTGAACGTCTTAAAGATGTGACAATTTTTTTCGCACATGTGCTAAGTTTTACCTAATTTGGATTTAAATTAATTTTTATGGGATACGGTTAGTTTTGCTACATTGAACTTAGTGATGCGATATGGCGTCATCGTCCTTATTAAGTTAAGACAATACATATCAAAGAAATAAAAAATGGTATTTTTTCTTTTCTTTTGTTGTGTTTTGTTTTGTTTTGGAGCGCTGCTTTACAGTTATATGTATCTCACTTCCACGAAAAGAAAGAGAAAAATCGAGAGCAACATGAAGTTTATTGAAACTCTCGCAACACAAACGCGTCAAAGGCCAACGAATAAGCAATGCCTTGCAGCTGGGATGATTTCTTAAAAACTTAATACCTTTATTTAATAAATTTATTATTAAAATTTCAAAAGAAAAATACCTCTAAATGAATCTGTAGCACAAATATGATATTTAAAATTTTTTTCATAAAAATCGGCACAGTACTTTTGGAGTAAAGTCGTAATTTTAAATTTTCACTTCAATTTTATATAATAGTATAGATATAGATAGCACAGACAACATGTTCTTGATTTTAATTGCATACATAAGTATATGTAATATATGTAATACTTCTATATATGTTTATTTTTTACGATTTAAGTTTTTTCTATGAGAAAAAAATTACTTCTTTATAAATAAGAGAATACAATTATTGAGAATAATTATGTTGACTTTATATGATTTAAATACAAATTCTAAATGTTTGATAGTTTAAATCATACTTGATTTTAAATACAAATTCTAGTTGTTTGATAGTTTAAAATCGTTTATTGAGCTTAAGGTCAAAGTTAGAACAATTAATTGTTCTAACGAATTTTTCCAAAGAAACAACAACAACAACAAAGTTTTTTCAATATGAAAAGGAAAAAATCACTAGCTGATCTGATTGCAATTTCTACTCTGCTAAAAGCGTCATCAGAAATCTTTGTGATACCCGTGCAAGCGCGCGCTAACGCACTGCACCATCGGGGCGATGAGATTTGAAGCGTCAATTTCTCAGTTTTTCCTCCATTTCATAATGTCACATTTGTTGTTGTATTTCTGTTTTACTTTAGTTTCTATGCTTATGTTATTATATGTAGTCCAACAGCCTGCTGGAAGTCTGCACTAACAAAGCATGTTTACTGAAGTTGTTTTTAGAATTTTTGCTGATTTGTTTTCAGCTGTTTCCGTTTGGTCGAGCTCTACCATTTGATTAAAGTTTTTTCTAAATGACCTCTATATTAATTATGTTGACTTTATATGATTTAAATACAAATTCTAAATGTTTGATAGTTTAAATCATACTTGATTTTAAATACAAATTCTAGTTGTTTGATAGTTTAAAATCGTTTATTGAGCTTAAGGTCAAAGTTAGAACAATTAATTGTTCTAACGAATTTTTCCAAAGAAACAACAACAACAACAAAGTTTTTTCAATATGAAAAGGAAAAAATCACTAGCTGATCTGATTGCAATTTCTACTCTGCTAAAAGCGTCATCAGAAATCTTTGTGATACCCGTGCAAGCGCGCGCTAACGCACTGCACCATCGGGGCGATGAGATTTGAAGCGTCAATTTCTCAGTTTTTCCTCCATTTCATAATGTCACATTTGTTGTTGTATTTCTGTTTTACTTTAGTTTCTATGCTTATGTTATTATATGTAGTCCAACAGCCTGCTGGAAGTCTGCACTAACAAAGCATGTTTACTGAAGTTGTTTTTAGAATTTTTGCTGATTTGTTTTCAGCTGTTTCCGTTTGGTCGAGCTCTACCATTTGATTAAAGTTTTTTCTAAATGACCTCTATATTAATTATGTTGACTTTATATGATTTAAATACAAATTCTAAATGTTTGATAGTTTAAATCATACTTGATTTTAAATACAAATTCTAGTTGTTTGATAGTTTAAAATCGTTTATTGAGCTTAAGGTCAAAGTTAGAACAATTAATTGTTCTAACGAATTTTTCCAAAGAAACAACAACAACAACAAAGTTTTTTCAATATGAAAAGGAAAAAATCACTAGCTGATCTGATTGCAATTTCTACTCTGCTAAAAGCGTCATCAGAAATCTTTGTGATACCCGTGCAAGCGCGCGCTAACGCACTGCACCATCGGGGCGATGAGATTTGAAGCGTCAATTTCTCAGTTTTTCCTCCATTTCATAATGTCACATTTGTTGTTGTATTTCTGTTTTACTTTAGTTTCTATGCTTATGTTATTATATGTAGTCCAACAGCCTGCTGGAAGTCTGCACTAACAAAGCATGTTTACTGAAGTTGTTTTTAGAATTTTTGCTGATTTGTTTTCAGCTGTTTCCGTTTGGTCGAGCTCTACCATTTGATTAAAGTTTTTTCTAAATGACCTCTATATTAATTATGTTGACTTTATATGATTTAAATACAAATTCTAAATGTTTGATAGTTTAAATCATACTTGATTTTAAATACAAATTCTAGTTGTTTGATAGTTTAAAATCGTTTATTGAGCTTAAGGTCAAAGTTAGAACAATTAATTGTTCTAACGAATTTTTCCAAAGAAACAACAACAACAACAAAGTTTTTTCAATATGAAAAGGAAAAAATCACTAGCTGATCTGATTGCAATTTCTACTCTGCTAAAAGCGTCATCAGAAATCTTTGTGATACCCGTGCAAGCGCGCGCTAACGCACTGCACCATCGGGGCGATGAGATTTGAAGCGTCAATTTCTCAGTTTTTCCTCCATTTCATAATGTCACATTTGTTGTTGTATTTCTGTTTTACTTTAGTTTCTATGCTTATGTTATTATATGTAGTCCAACAGCCTGCTGGAAGTCTGCACTAACAAAGCATGTTTACTGAAGTTGTTTTTAGAATTTTTGCTGATTTGTTTTCAGCTGTTTCCGTTTGGTCGAGCTCTACCATTTGATTAAAGTTTTTTCTAAATGACCTCTATATTAATTATGTTGACTTTATATGATTTAAATACAAATTCTAAATGTTTGATAGTTTAAATCATACTTGATTTTAAATACAAATTCTAGTTGTTTGATAGTTTAAAATCGTTTATTGAGCTTAAGGTCAAAGTTAGAACAATTAATTGTTCTAACGAATTTTTCCAAAGAAACAACAACAACAACAAAGTTTTTTCAATATGAAAAGGAAAAAATCACTAGCTGATCTGATTGCAATTTCTACTCTGCTAAAAGCGTCATCAGAAATCTTTGTGATACCCGTGCAAGCGCGCGCTAACGCACTGCACCATCGGGGCGATGAGATTTGAAGCGTCAATTTCTCAGTTTTTCCTCCATTTCATAATGTCACATTTGTTGTTGTATTTCTGTTTTACTTTAGTTTCTATGCTTATGTTATTATATGTAGTCCAACAGCCTGCTGGAAGTCTGCACTAACAAAGCATGTTTACTGAAGTTGTTTTTAGAATTTTTGCTGATTTGTTTTCAGCTGTTTCCGTTTGGTCGAGCTCTACCATTTGATTAAAGTTTTTTCTAAATGACCTCTATATTAATTATGTTGACTTTATATGATTTAAATACAAATTCTAAATGTTTGATAGTTTAAATCATACTTGATTTTAAATACAAATTCTAGTTGTTTGATAGTTTAAAATCGTTTATTGAGCTTAAGGTCAAAGTTAGAACAATTAATTGTTCTAACGAATTTTTCCAAAGAAACAACAACAACAACAAAGTTTTTTCAATATGAAAAGGAAAAAATCACTAGCTGATCTGATTGCAATTTCTACTCTGCTAAAAGCGTCATCAGAAATCTTTGTGATACCCGTGCAAGCGCGCGCTAACGCACTGCACCATCGGGGCGATGAGATTTGAAGCGTCAATTTCTCAGTTTTTCCTCCATTTCATAATGTCACATTTGTTGTTGTATTTCTGTTTTACTTTAGTTTCTATGCTTATGTTATTATATGTAGTCCAACAGCCTGCTGGAAGTCTGCACTAACAAAGCATGTTTACTGAAGTTGTTTTTAGAATTTTTGCTGATTTGTTTTCAGCTGTTTCCGTTTGGTCGAGCTCTACCATTTGATTAAAGTTTTTTCTAAATGACCTCTATATTAATTATGTTGACTTTATATGATTTAAATACAAATTCTAAATGTTTGATAGTTTAAATCATACTTGATTTTAAATACAAATTCTAGTTGTTTGATAGTTTAAAATCGTTTATTGAGCTTAAGGTCAAAGTTAGAACAATTAATTGTTCTAACGAATTTTTCCAAAGAAACAACAACAACAACAAAGTTTTTTCAATATGAAAAGGAAAAAATCACTAGCTGATCTGATTGCAATTTCTACTCTGCTAAAAGCGTCATCAGAAATCTTTGTGATACCCGTGCAAGCGCGCGCTAACGCACTGCACCATCGGGGCGATGAGATTTGAAGCGTCAATTTTGAATAATTCAAACAGTCAATAATAACAGTCAATTCAAGAATAATTTTGTAAAGTTTAAATGAGCTGATATATAGTTGTTTTTTATTTACATAGTATTAATATGATTTTAATATGATTTATTTCCGTTTATTGAATAGAAGTGTGATAATTAACCACAAAAAATATCCATAAACTTGCTTTAGTGTTTTTGTTTTCTTATATAAATTTTTAAAAATAAATGTGGCATATTTTTGTGGAATATAAAAACTGAAAATGGAATATTTTACAAAGAATATTTTTGTTTTACAAAAAAGAATATTTATAAAAAATTCTTCTGGCCACACTGTTGGGCGCCCCATAGCTCATTGAGCGCTCTCTGAGCGTAACTTTACACAAGTACACAGGGCTCACAACCAGGCATGCCAACTGGTGGGAAATTCCCCGATTTGCGATCGGAGAATCGGGAAATGGGTTCAAATATGCGGGTAATTTAATAATTCATATAGTCTTTGAAAATTATAGGGAATTTGATTTTATATTAAACTAGCTGAAACCCGGCGCGTTGCTGCCACTTTCCCTTGTCAAATGCCTATAAAATGTTATCAGTTCAACAGCATGTCTAAATTGACCTATATCCACAAAGCTATTCGATATAACACATTTGGGTTGTGTGGGAAGTGCCACGCCCTCTTGATCACCGCTCATTAGAATGTAATCAATTAAACGGCATGTGCACATGGAGGTCGAATACCGAATTTCAAAACTGTGCGACATATAACTCCAAAACGATTCGATAGCACAAATTTGGGTTGTATGGGAGGTGCCACTCCCATTTTCCCTACGCCCATAAAATTTTACCAATGTAACTGTATGTGTAAATTGAGGTCGAATACTGAATTCCGAGGCTGAGTTACCTATAACTCCAAAGCTATTCGATATCGCAAATTTGGGTTAAGTTGCAGTTGTCACGCCCCCCTGACAATCTCTAAAAAAATTTTATCAGTAAATCTGCATGTGTAAATTTTGGCCGAATACTGAATTCCGACGCTGTGAGACCGTGAACTCCAAAGCTATTCGATATCACAAATTTTCGTTGTATGGGAGGGGCCACTCCCCCTTGATCAACGCTCATGAAATGTAATCAATGAAATTGCATGAGTACATGTACAGGTCCAATACTGAATTCAAAAACTGTGCGACCTATAACCCCAAAGCTATTTGACATCTCTAATTTGGGTTAAATAGGAGGTTTCACGCCCCCTTGTCGTACGCCCATAAAATGTAATTAATGAAACTGCATGTATAAATTGAGATCGAATACTGAATTCTGACGCTGTGCGACCTATAACTTCAAAGATATTCGATATCGCAAATTTACGTTAAATGGGAGGTGCCACGCCCCTCTTACCATTGAACATAAAATTAAATCAATGATACTGCTTGTGTTCATTGAGGTCGAATACTGAATTCCGGCGTTGTGCGACCTATAAGTCCAAAGCTATTTGATAGCACATAGTTGGGTTTTATGGGAAGTGCCACTCCCCTTTGCCCTACGCCCATAAAATGTAAGTAGTCAAAGTGCACGTATAAATTTAGGTCGAATAAAGAATTCTTACGCTGTCAACCTATACCTTCAAAGCAATTGGATATCGCAAATTTGGGTTGTAAGGGAGATATCACGCCCCCCTGTCCATTGCCCATAAAATAAAACCATTGAAACTGCATGTGTAAATTGAGGTCAAAACTAAATTCTAAAGCTGTGCGGCCTATAACTTCAAAGCTATTCGATATCGCAAATTTGCGTTGTATGGGAAGTGCCCCACCCCTTGTCCAACTCCCATAAAATTTCATCACTGAAACGCTACGTCTAAATTGTGGTCGAAAAGCGAATTTCGAAGCTGTGAGACCCATAACTCTGAAGTTATTCGATAACACAAATGTTTTATATATTTGTGGGAGGTAAAAAGGGATGTGGCATTTCTTCTTAAACCATCTCGTACTCAAAGCAAAGCCACTTACAAAATTTGAGCTCAATCGGACCAATAGTTTCGAAGTATTTTGATATTTTCTTAAAAGTAGGCGTAGATGAAGTGTGACCACGCCCGTTTTTATTTAAGTTAATGACAGTTATCATACGAACTTATTTACCAAGTTTTAATATAATACGACCAAAACTGTCTAAAATATAGCATTTTTATTGATTTGTAGGTGATAAAAGGGGGTGTGGCATTATTTTTTCCTAAAGCTTTGCGTAGCAGTTACAAACAAATCCGTAGAAGGAAGTATCCAATTTGATCCAGTCGTTTTCAAGTTTTAAGCATCCGAACAAATCACAACAAATATTCATTTTTATACATATAGATATTGATTTGTGGGCAGTAAAAGTGGGCGTGAAAACATTTATGTATCGTGACTGCCTCTTCGAGCACCTACACAGCAAGTTTCGCAATAAAAATGTGAAGAACTCCGGAATTGCCATGATTTTAAAAAAGTGGGCGTATATATATTGCGACCACATCCATTTTTTGTACAGTTATTGACAGTAACCATCTGAATAAAATTACTAAATCTTAGTTTTTTACGATCGAAACCGTCTGATATATATCCTATATTTGGTTTGTGGTCGATAGCGCCAATTTGGCTTGTATGGGAGGTACCACGCCCCCTCGTCCAATGGTTACTAAACCTCACAGGAACACTATCAAGATGTGGCTTCAGTTTTCCTGAAAATTTCATAAAGATCGGTTCAGCGGTTTTGGAGTCTATACTTGATATAGCCACATACCCGCATACATACATCCATTTTTATATATATAGATTTTCTGATACAATGTTCTTATTACAATTTTACAAAATTTATTTAACATTATCAAAAACCCCTGTTGCCAAATTAAGTTTTAACAAACATTTTTGATACATTTTCATGTATAATATTCCACAATTGAAAACAAATTTTACTCATGGATTTGCATTTCAACAACATCATAAATGTTCGAACTTTTCTGTTGTTGCACGAAGAGGTTTTCTAAAAAAGTATATTATATGGGCATTTCCAGAAAAAAATCTACCGTGACCAAAAATTAAAAACTTATTAAAAACTTTTTATTTTATTATATTATTAAGAAAAACATTTTAATTTTATTAATTTAAGAAATTTATATATAAATTCATTAACCAAGTTAACCCACAAATGTAGTTTCTTTTTTCGTAAATGTTTAGTAAATGTTTCGTAAACTTTTTGTTTTAGTAAAAATGGAAGGCATTGGCTAAAGATAATAGAAAAATGATTGAGGCAAGAAAAGGACAATACATTAAATTTGTTTTTTAATTATTAAATTACATAATTACTTCATTACCTAATTACTTAATCACCCAATTTAAATTCAAGGAAATTTTGTCGCGTGGTTTAAGTCGCGTGAGTTACGACAAAATGTTTTTTGGAAACTCAATATTTTTTTAAATAAGCAAAGTCCATAGGTAAAGTGGGTTTATTATGAAACTTCACTGTTTTCCCATTATTTAAAAATTAAAAATGAAAACAATTTATATGAGAAAATTCGCTGAGTTTATGCAATCTAAACTTGCTTGTAAAACACACTTCCTTTTTTCTGTCGCGTGAGTTACGCCACTGCCATTCTTAATTAGTTACAGGAACGACAATTTTGGTAGATCATACCATTACTATTTCTTGTGAGATATATGTACATAAGAAATTTTTTTACATTAATAACATAAACTTCCGAGAAAACGAAGCTTTAAGTCGTACGCATGTCACGTGAGTTACGATGATAAATGAAATGCCCATACGAGTATATATAAGAAATTTCATTTGCATGTTAATTTAATCAGTATAAGTAAAAAACATGAGTTTTTTAACAGACCCTTGAATGCACATCTTTTACCAAAATGGAAAGAAAACATAGAAAATTATGAAACGCGGATAAAAAGTTCAAAAGTTGACGTTATTTTTGATCATATTGTTGCGTGTATAAACTAGATAATTTTTCCAAAGATGGCGAAGAATGTGTAGAGCTATCATAAAAAACTTTATTTGCATCAAACACACACCCGTTTTTCACCCCTTTTGTAGCAACAAGTTATTTTTAGAGTCTATACATTAGTTCATAGAAAGGTTTTTATTCAAACCAGTCAAAAAACTTATGATAAGATGCCTAAAGCTTAAATTGAACCCACCCAAAATTCGGGGGCAATCATTAGTATGTGTTTATTATATCAAAACATTTTTAACAACAAAAATCTCTCAGCTTTGAAATGTTTTATCAAATCTTTTTTCCCAAAAAGAATTTCACTTTCGATTTCGTATTGTATTTGTTTTTATTGGAAAGAGTTTTTTGTTGATAAACAAAAGACTTAAGGCACAAACTTCATGCGCTCATTATAAAATAACATAAATATTATATGAAGTAACAAAACAAAATTGAGCGTAGGCTTACAGAAAGCGCATCCCAGACCTGCGCAACCGAAATAAAAAAATTTGATAGTATGATATGTGGTTGAAATTTCAAAAGCCGTTATTTTCTATTGTTAGAAATCTAATAACTAAAAGCCAGGTTAGAAAACCAGCAACAATAAAAAAAGCCATACAAAATATTTTAAAAAATTAATAAAAACAAAATGCATCAAAACTCTCTAAACACAAACACTGCACCTACAAAATTTATTTGAAAAACAGAACAAAGAAAGCCCAACAACTACATACAATTATTTTTACTCGTCTTAGAGTATTATAGTAATTTATTGTGTTATTTAACATAATTTTTTCCCTTAAAAATTTCATTCATTTATTTGGTAACTAAATTTTAAGACGAAGAAGGTGTTAATAAAATTAAAAGCCTCAGTCATTGTATCATGTAAATCACCTGAAGCTGTGAGTTTTTTTATTGTGCTTAAAGTGCTTAGCTGCTCTTAAGCGCTTGTTCGACAAATTTGTTTAGCTGTGGCAGCATTTTATTATGATCTCCGGTGAAAAGCGACAATATCCACATACTTCGTTGAGGAAATTGTTTACTCATACCTCTGTTGTTGGGTTATTTTTTATTTTATTTATTGTTATGATGATGGTGCTTTATGTTTTTTTGGTTGTGTGGTTCAGACATGTTTGCAGAGAAACTACTTGCGGCACAACATTGAACTCTAGCATTGTTTTTGGCATCATGATAGAAAAGTCCATCGTCATAACGACACATTTTAATTATACAAAGTGAGCGTACGATAGATTTTGTTTAGTAGTTGTTTTTTTTTTCTTCTTGTTGTTGTTATAGTATTTTGGTGTTACTTTAGTATGAATAAGCTTTGACTTGTTGTGAAACAAATTCTTTTAGTTTTCAATTTCATTTCGTATGCCAGGAAAAGTGTTTCAAATGCTTGTATTAAATACTACACAATGAAAAGGTGGTTGACTGAAAACACCTAAAAGTGTATTAAAAAAAAAATAAATTAACTTTGTATTGACTTTCTTGTACTTTGAAGTAAAACTTAAATTTTTATTGAGAAAGCTTTAAACTCATCCAACATCAACTCATCCATTCAACCAACATATTTGAGTGTGCAAAAAAAAAATCATAATTGTTTATTTTCCATTTGCATGCACATATAAACTTCATTAAATTTACATTCAAACTTGTTATAAAATAATGAAATGCCTTATTTAAGAGCTAAAATATAAAAAAAATAAATGTAGCACAAATTGGTTTGATTGTAAAAAATTCATTTCATTTATTTTTGTGCACCTAGAGAGTTCCCTTATTTAATTTAAGCAATTAAAAATTAGAAAAAACTTAAGATTTATCATTTCCATAAATGAATTTTTACCATTATATATGCATAAGAAATCGCTTAATTTAACCAAATGCAAGACAAGACACATGAACCATTATTTTAATTAATTTTAAAAGAAATAAAAATAGTGTGAAATATGTTTTGTTCAATTAAAAATTAGTAAGCATTAATTGATTTAATATCTTTTCGAGCTTTGGTGAAAATTGAAAAAAATGCTCACTTTCATTTTAAAATTGCATTTTTGTTTTTAGTGAGCTGTATTGAAAAGATTTTACTGCTTACTTGTTTAATAACCCAATCATTTGATAATCAACAAAGGCAAGTTCGTTTCTTAAGTCTTTAGTTTTTATTGCATAGCTTTATTTAAACAACTGCAGTTATCTGTTGATAAACATTTTTTACCGTTGAAGACACTGTAAAACACAGTCTGTCGAAATAATACTCGTTTTTATTACTTTCGCATAGTGAAAAAGATATTAAAATAGTTTTTTCTAGTCACCCAATAATTGCTATTTATTAAAAAAAATCCAAATATTATTTAGCGGTGCACATTGGAAAATGATAGTACACGACCATATCATCAATTTTTTCGATATAAAATTTAAATTCTACTTAATAGTTTGATAGCCAATCTTTACCATAACGCAGAAATTTCATAAAATTTTATGTAAAACGCACATTTTTCACGACCAAAAACTTATTATTTTAGTTTATGTTGAATTCAAACCTGTTCGCTTCATCACATTTGAAGTTCATTTTCTATAAAATTTTACAGAACTTGTTATAAAGTATTACACATTTATTAAAAGCACAATTTACGCAGGTGCTAGAAAAATAGCAAGTTTTTAATTATACGGTTCCATTTACCAGTAATTAATCTATAGTAATAAATCTTATTTTCAGTTTGTTTGCTTGCTTGTTTGTTTGGCCTTTATACAAATCTAAACGGATGAACGGATTTAACTCAAACTAGGAATACATATTAAGTTCATTTTACTTAAAATGTTACATACTTATTTTTTTTGCCACGCCCCCTCCAAAATTTTTCAACTAACGGTAATTTTGTTATTGTAGTACTTTTTACCATCAACGTCTTTTGTGTATTTAACTTTAATAAATTTCTGTAATTTTGACTTCAAAAACACTCACATATATTAAAAATTGTAGAAAATTTCAGTATAACGACTTTTTCATAAATCATCGTTACCTAAGAATGAGAAAAAACGACATGAAAATCAAAGTTTGGTCTTTCGACGCAAATATCTCCGCTGTCCATTAATATATTTCATTAAAATTTTTATGTTCAAAAGTTCAATGAAATCACTTAACAAAGATAGGTTGAACTGTACCATTAAGTCAGTGTATATATGTTTTATGATTATGTCAAAAAAGGTCCAAAATATTGACTTTTTACTCAAAAAACGACCCAAAAATTATTTTTGACATAGCATTTCTTAGCAAAAATTCTTTCAGTTAAGTGCAAAAAATACTGTTTTTGTCATCAAAACAACAAGGGTCCCCTTTGATTTTTTTCGAGAAATTTATTTTTTCTTAAATGTTGTTTGTATATTTTTTACAAAAAATAAAGTCTCAAAAATAATTTATGTGAAAAAATTACCCCAATATCTCTTTTCAATCAAAAGTTATGGCTAAAAATCTATTTTTTCATCCAGCTATATTAAAGTACGTCTATATTTTTGCGTCCTAAATTTAAGGAAGTTTGGTGTTCATTTTTTTTTTTTACAAATATGATTTCCATATGCGAAGTGCAAATAAAATATTTACCAGTAATCAGTAAATTCAGTTTAAAACTAAAAAACAGTTTTTGATTGAGAAAAAACAGTGATCAAATTATTCCTTTTTTAAAAAAGTACGCTAAATTGTTTAACTAACATCATTATAATGGTCTCAAATTTAAAATTCTACATTTTTTTCAAAACTCCAAAGTTTAAAAAAACATTTAATCGAGAAGTGTCTATTATAATGTTTATATAAATTGCTCTCGAGTAACACCGGGTATATCAGCTAGTTGAATAACAAAAAAAGAGAAAGAAAAAACTTCAAGTTCACCGAAACTTTTGGCAGTCACCCACGCTTTCCCATGCTTAACTTCTAATATTGATTTGTGGCCTGGGTGTTAATCAAAAGCATTTATCAAAATTAGGTGCGGAAACGTGCCTCGCGGTTTCGGAAGTAATCTTTAAAAAAGTGACAAAAGTCATAAAATAAATAAATTTACATCGCTACAAAATGTTCGAAGTGGCACCGAAACATTTGAATTTTGAAAATTATGTACTAATTATAATTTTTAGTGGAGAAGTAAAAAATGTTTATAAAGATTTTAACTAATTGTTAAGGACTTTTAATTAAAAACACCGTAAACTAACGCTGGTTTCGTTAGGTCTTAAATTGTTCTATGTAAATATTATCTACTGGGGTTAGACTACACAATGACTACACAACGGACAAAGTTCAAGGTCTCTGAAAGGCCATAATGGATAAAAACTAGAGACATTTTTGAAAAATACGTCAGCGTCGATTTTTGATTCGTAAAATTCAAAGTACTTGAACATATTTTCAATAAATGCCTAAAAAGTTTCTTCCATGGTTCTTCTTCATTTTCAAAGATATGACTGTATGTAAAATTAATAATAACACTGTGTGCCGTATTGTACACTTTTTTCCTGTATTTGACCATTTCAGCGTTCTTCAGCAAAATTGTTCCTATTATTCCGAACAACTTTGCTAAACAAATATATGGGCATTTCCAGAAAAAAGTCTACCGTGACCAAAAACCAAAAACTTATTAAAAACTTTTTATTTTATGATATTATTAAGAGAAACATTTTTATTTTAGTAATTTAGGAAATTTCTATATAAATAAACTGTTTCACAAATGTAGTTTCCTTTTTCGTAAATGTTTAGCAAATGTTTAGTAAATTTTTTGTTTTAGTTAAAATAGAAGGCTAAATATAATGGAAAAATGGTTGAGACAAGAAAAGGACAATACATTAAATTTGTTTGGGAATTACTGAATGACATAATTACTTTACTACCTAATTACTTAATTACCCAATTTAAATTTAGGGAAATTTTGTCGCGTGGGTTATGTCGCGTGAGTTACGGCAAATATTTTTTGGAAACTCAATATATTTTTAAATAAGCAAAGTCTTTAGGTAAAGTGGGCTTATTAGGAAACTTCAACTTTTTCCCATTATTTAAAACTTAAAAACAAAAACAGATTAAATGGGAAAATTCGTTAGTTACGCCCATATTTACCACTACCATTCTTAATTAGTTACAGGAACGACAATTTTGGTAGATCATACTATTACTATGTCTTGTAAGACATATGTCATATGAAATTTTTTAACATTAATAACTTAAACTTCCGAGAAAATGAAGCTTTAAGTTGTACGCATGTCGCGTGAGTTACGATGGAAAAGTCCATATATTAAAAAAATCATTTGAAATTGTCTTAAAAACTTTCACAAGGCACATATTTCTGGCCCGCTTTCAACGCAATTAAAGTTATACATACGCCATGATATATCTACTTTTTTGGTTGCAACTTATACTGACTTTAATTTAAACTTTTTGTAATACCCACTTGGTTTTTTTTGTTTGTATTAAAATTAGATCCTATGAGAGAATAAAACTCAATTTTATTATTTGGCGTCGACTAAATTTTAATAACTAAAGTGGCTGCAAGGCCTGAAAATGAAAATTCGGAGTGTCTACATTACATGCCTGGATTCGTTGCATGGAAATGATATTACATGTTTCCTACAACTTGTCTTTTCAAAAAATGGTCAGCCACAAGGAGTTAGGACTGATCATTGACAAACCAAAAAAAATAGTGGTAATACCGATAATGATGGTGAGACTGCTACAAAATTTTTTTACAATGCAAGCTGCTCTGCTGATTTAATCACCCTTATAACTGGCGTAAATGAGAATTGTGGCGGCCGTAGCCTAGTGGGTAGAGTGCATGACCCCTAAGCTTATGAACTGCGGTAGCCCGGGTTCAATTCCAGCTCAGACAGAAAGTTTTTTCAATTGAATTAATTTTTCTGTTCGGTCGTCACTTCTCTGCAGACAATGGCAAATAAGCATTTTACGTATTTTTCATCATTTCTCATAACTTAAAGATGTGTCCGTATACTGATCTAGTAACCTTCTCCCTTTTTCTAGCTATTAACAATGATTTTGATTTTGCATTTTTTGAGAAGGCTCTCAGTTTCATCACATCGAAGGGATCGTTGAGACCTATTGCAGAGAAGTAAATTTTTATAGTATCTATCCGACATTGTTTTTTTCGTATTGTTGATGGATTTTTAAGAACATCCACTTTTAGAGTAATATTTTTATTAAGAAATAAAATAAATATCAATTTTGAAGTTATTCAGTTTTACTTTACATTTTTTTTATCTTATATGCCAAAAATTCTAATAAAAAGTGTTTTTATAGAAGCGTCATATATTATTTTCTATGTGTGAAAAATTTCAACTCCGTATCTTCAGTTTAAAAAGAGTTATCGATTTTTTTATCCAAAACAGACCTTTATTTTCCACTGTGCGGTGGTGCGGAATATTTCGAGAATAGCGACAACTCTAATTTTTTTTTGCAGATCATATGGATATCTCAATATCATATGGATACCTCCTCAATCTTATTCTGAAAAAAATGCAAGACGCTCGCAATTCGTTTAGAAGTTGTATGCCCTCAAAGTTGCCTACAAAATTTTGCTATTTTTTTGCTTTCTATTTTTCAACAAAACTACGCTTTATGAGTATCATAGAAAAGGTAATGACAGTACCTATTTAATAAGGTTTCAATCATAAAAATTCATGCATAACTTTTAAAGATATAAAAAGGAAAACCACTAGTTTTTCAGAAAAATTGTATATATAAGAATATTTTTATCTTAAAAAGTTATGCACGGATTTACATATTTGAAACCTCGTTGAAAACATACTCGCATTACCTTCCTTTTGATGCCCATAATACGGAACACTAAAAACAAACAGCAAGACTTGTAGGTAATTTTTGCAATTTTGGATGCCTATAACTTCTAAACCAATTGTAAGCGACCTAAAAATTTTCCAGATTTAGATTTAGGAGGCCAAAATCCATATAATCCAATAAAAAAAATATTAAAAAGGAGAGTTGTCGCTATTCTTGAATTATACCTAATAGAAAAAAGAGATCAACTAAAGATTCCAACCCTAGATGCAAGGTGGTGAACAGGTGCACTACTGAGGCAGCCAATCCCAATGAGGGAAAGCGGATTGCTTCTATACAAAGGATTTCGTCATTCTAAGCCCGATAGTGTTGCGCGACCAAATCCTTCGCAAAGGTAATATCCGACTAAAATTTTGGAAAACAAAAACTTTAACTCATTTTTGGCTCAATTTTCACATATTGCAATTTTGTCAAACATTTGCCGTTCATCAAGAATTTGCACTACAGTTTTATGTGTCAAGAAATGAACCTTAAGAAAAGACATATCTGGAAAAAATTTTGTGAGAAAATCAGCTTCGACACGAGACCAAAGTTGACTCCTTACGAGGGCCATTTGATAATTCCGTGAAAAATAAAAGAAGGAATGATTTTTACGACAAAAAAAAGTTTTATTTCTTAATATACTATAGTCTCCTTTTAGCTCGATAAACTTCGTTCAACGTTCCTATAGTTTTTGGATCCCATTCGAAAAATACATTTTCGGAAGGTCCTCTGTTTCTGAGATGGGCTTCTCTCTGGTGGTGAATCTCTTTCCGCCCAGCCATTTCTTCAGCTTTGGAAACAGAAAATAGTCGAAGGGACGTTTCTCTTTCAAAGCGTCGTTGAAACGGTCCAATTCGGCTGCCTGGTGTTCGCCATTGATCGTTCTTTCGGTGTAAGGTAATCGATGTAAATTATACTGCATTTATCCCAAAATACTGTCGCCATAACCTTTTTGGTTATAACATCGTCTTCACCTTCTTCGGATCACATTCGTTCGGTGAAGTCAACTGTTTCGACTTTTTCTTTGTCTCTGGTGTATAGTTTCGTGTAGTGTATCCATGTTTCGTCCACGATTACTATCGACGGAAAAAAAATCTTTCTTACCTTTATGGTCGAGAGTGAGCAAACGCGACACCCATCTTGCGGATAGTTTTTCCATATCCAAATGATTTCGCAAAATGTTCCACACCCAGTCGTTTGAGATGCCTACGGCCTCAACAATCTCGCGCACTTTAACTCTGCGATCGGTCAACATGATATCGTGAATTTAAGTAACCATTTCTGGTGTGGTGACCTCATTTGGGCATCCAGAACGTTCGGCGTCACTTTTGCTTGTGCGACCGCATCGGAATTCAGTAAAATACTTGTTAATCATTCCAGTTGATGGTGCAGAGTCTCCATAGTATTTATCAAGCCTTTCCTTGTTTTGGCTGATGGTTTTTTATGCGAAAAAAATAATGCTTGATGAGCACACGAAATTCAGTTTTTTCCATTGTCGCCAAAGTTTAAAAGATTTACAATGGCTGCCAAACAGAAACTAAGCGTCGCAGCAAGCTGAAATTTTGACAGTAGTCTATTGACACATGGGAGTTGACAGGATCAGTGTTATATTTAAAGTTTCTACGCGGGAATTAAAAAATATTAATGTACGTTATTTATATATATAAGGCTGGGTCGATTTGTAGGGAGGCAAAAAAATCGCCCATTGCTCAGTGAAAATCGTATTCTAGGGATCAAAATAAGAAACTTTGCCCGAGGAACTATACCTCTAAAACGAATTCTAATGCCGCAACTTTTCCGTAGAGTCAAATTTTGAAAGATCTCTCTTTGATCCATTTAGAGTGCCCCAATCGAGTCAAAATGTATAACCGACCCCCACTTACTTTGGAGGGCTGATCCACCCATGTCAATGGCACACCCCTTGGAACTCCCCTGGGTGTTCCCCATACAAACAAAGTTCCCCAGGGGGTTTGCCACTGGCATGGGTGGATCGGCCCCCAAAGTTAGTGGGAGTCGGTCATACATTTAGACTCGATTGGGGCACTCTAAATGGGTCAAAGAGGGATGTTTAAAAATTTGACCCTACGGAAAAGTTAGGGCATTAGAATTCGTTTTAGAGATATAGTTCCTCGGGCAAAGTTTCTTATTTTGATCCCTAGAATACGATTTTCACTGAGCAATGGGTGATTTTTAAATCGACCTGCCCCAATATATATATATATATATATGCATAGTATACTTATTAAATAAATAATCAGTAAATCCAATCAGTTGCGTTTTTTATTATAAAATTATATTAATGTTTCTTGGCTCTTTCAACATAATTTCGATTACATTTTCGCACGTAACGATGCAAATTCAACAATGCCAACCCGTTCAATCGGTCTTCAATTGTTTTGCTTTGCGGATAGACATTTCCAAACTGGCGTTACGTACGTTTTTTACGAAGAAATATTAAAAAAAAGAATGTAAAAGTCTAATTTTTAAAAAGTTTTTTATGTTTGCGTAGTAATTAGGCAGCACTATATTAAGTTAAAACAATGGCAACAATTAGTCCTAAAGATTTAAAGATATAAGCAAAAATAAGTGTTGGCGTTACTTTACAAAAAACGAAAGTGATTTTTGACTTGGATTAAAAAAATTGCAAAACTCTCTCAATTGGCAAGACTTTTTGTATACAAATGTTTTAGAAGGGCTTAAAATAACATACAGTGTGACAGATTTGTGTTGATACAAAAACAAAGTATGTTTTATCAATAAAGCTTAATTTTATTTTAAGAAATATGAATGCACAAATATTAAAGGGTAAATATTATTTGATTTATATGACAATTACTCGATGGCCAGCCCTTTATTAGACACCAGCCGAAGTATGCAATAAAAATTGTTACACACAGCACGCACTACTACCAACGGTATTTTGTTCCATACATAAATAATAGCAGCTTTAAACTCCTTAAGTCGCTATACCATATATCTCCATATGCAAAAGTCCAAGGGATAGCAGTCTGGTGAGCTAGGAGGCCATTCATCTTTAGGTATAAAATCTGTTAAGTTGTGCTCACACCAGTCTTGAACCATTTTAGCGGTGTGGGCAGGTGCGCCATCTTGCTGGAAGCAATAGTATTCGGTTCCATTCATGGCCTCTACGCTAGGCTTCAGATTGTTCTGCAAGACTTCTTCTTGGTAATACTGAGCGTTTATTTTTATACCTTTGTCAATGAAGACTACCGGCAATTTACCTTTTCTAGATATCGTATCCCAGACCATAATGATTGACGAGTTTTGGTATCTTGGCACATACTGTCATTTGGGATGTCCTTGTATGATACTGCCCGTAACCTGTCATTTTGAGTGTGGTTTGGTGCCTCCAGTACGAGGAGTTTTTCGTCGAAAAAAACGATATCATCTCCAGCGTGCCAAGAAAGGATAAATTTCGTTCTTTGCAATCGCTTGTCCACGGTTGTGTTAGTAAGGCCATTTTCTTTTTTTTAACGGCTTCCATATTGAGGTCGCAACGCAAAAGGAGCCTTAAAGATTTTCGGTTCATTCCTATATTTTTGGCCGTCTTTCGTTCTGAACGGTCACAATTTCGTCGAATTCATTCTCTCAGTATTTTAATCGTATTCGCGGTACGGACATTCCGTTTCCCCCCACTTTTCTTATGGTCTTGTATGGGGCCAGTATCCAGAAATCGCTTAATCGTATCATATTCGTAATTTCTCTTCACTCCTACATGTGACAAATTGCGTAAGATTACACCACAACTTAAACCACTTTTGTATTTATTTACAATAAAGGAGCGTATATCAACCATTACGAATAACCTTTTACTGTCAATTTAAATGTAATTTTGCATATAACTGAATTTCTAACGAATATTTTGTTATGCACATTTTTACAATGTTACTATGTTTTCAAAATATACAGTGCTACAAAGTTTTTTATGAACACAAAAACTTATTTTTATTAGGCTTTTTGATATGGCGTTACGTCACTTAAATTTACATTGTAGTTTAATTGAGTAATTGAGTTATTAGGTAGTTAAGTAATTATGTAATTTAGTAATTAAAAACCAAATTTAATATATTATCCTTTCCTTGCCTTAACCATTTTTTCATTATCTTTATCCAATGCCTTCAGTTTTTACTAAAACAAAAAAGTTTACGAAACCATTACTAAACATTTACGAAAAAGAAAAACTACATTTGTGAAACAGTGCAGATAATTTGATCATCATGATAAATGCATTTTGGTATAAAATGCTTAAAATAATAAAATTAAAAATTTATTCAATATATACCGATTTTTATTTAATGTTTGAAAACCACGATAAAATTTATAATACGTAATACAAAATAATAGGTTTTTTAACGAAAGCTGTCAAATTCAAGACTGTCTCAATAAAGCTATTCAATATTGCGCAAAAATCATAGAAATAATATATCTATCATTCTTGTTTAAGTTGATGCTAAAAACGAGTTCGTGTCTTAAGTCTTTTGTTTTGCACTGCAAACAGCGATGCTTAGGATTTGACATGACATGACTTTTCGTGCATTTTCATTTCATTTGCTAATTCATTTTTGCGTCAACTTAAGGTTACAATTTCACTTACAACGATAACAACAACCGCAACAACAACAACAACTAAAACAAATCATAACATCGCAAGCTGCATAGCAAAAATTGTTCAGTGTCACGTTTAACATATCTTATTTTGACCCACTTCACTAAAGAGCTATTAGCACTTTGTTAGATTGTTTTATTATTTTTATTTTTAGCCAAGCACAAGCAGCTAATGAGTGGTGCCCAACAACAATTTTTTGCACTAGAGAACAATTACTATAAAATCTAGCTACATGCTTGTGTTAAGTGTTGAGATGAAAGTGACACTTTCGTTGTCAAACATAAAAAAAAACCCAACCAATTTATGAGAAATTCATGAACATGAAAAGAAAACAAAAAAAAACAAACTGTTTAATCAAGCATTGATTTCACAAAATAGCTGCTAATTGTTTAAGCTGACAATTTCGATTAATTAGTGCATAGTTTGATTGTTTGTTGTTTTTTTTTAACACATCATTTAAGCATGCGTAGCAGCAGCTCAACTAAAGCAAATTACTTTTAGTTTCACTACCGCACAGATTACTGTTTGTAAATATTGTTTTTTTCAGTTTCTCAAATTTGTTTGCTTTTTTAACTTCTTACTACTCATACTCAGTACAAAGAGAGGAAAAATGTTCAGTTTGTTAATTGCTTGAGGCCATCGAGTACAAAAGTAAAGCTCGTTAGTTATAAATTATACCTATCTTTCCAATATTACCATTTAAAAATTACTTGCAGGCATGTCAGGCAAACATTAGCAAAGTGAAAGATCACACGCTAAATTAATTAATAGAAAAAACAAATCAACTTTTGCTCAATCTGTGAAAAATGTTAAATCAATAGAAACTATTTTATGCCACTTAAGAGTACATATAAAATTCAATAAATTGTTTGCTCTGTGTTTACATATAAAAGTTAAAAAAAAACTTATATAAATAGAGCAAACAAATGTAAAATGCTTTCACTTACTTCTCTTATTGAAATTGATTTCTTATTTTCTTTTGATATAACATCAGTGGTTTTTTCTTTTTTCTTTTCTCTACTTATAGCTCATAACGTGACCAAGAACTCAAGATGCGCAAAATGAGGATCAAAAATATTTGGCTGACGATCGCGATCTTCCTTTCACTTCAGGTAAGTTTTGTTATTTATTTGGATTGGTTTGAATTGAAGTCACTTGGGAAGTCATGCATGTGATGTCAGGTTGACATGCTGCCAAGTGTCAGTGCCATTGATTTGGTTCGAGTGGTTAGGTTTTATTATTGTTTTTCTTTTTCTAAGAAACTTTATGCAATACTTTTAAGCAAATTGCTGTTAAGCTACTAATGCAAAGCAATAAGTTTCTCTCAAAGCAATAAGATTCTCTTGATATTTTTTTTGCGAAAGGCATCAATTGAGGTAAATTTCTTTAGTTAAAACCCCTCCTATTTAATTAAAAAATATACTAAAGAAATTGGTTAAATGATTATATATTTTTTACATTGCGTTATAAATTTTTTTGTCAACACTGATAATTTATAAGTTTTTTATTCTCTTGTCACACAAAGAAACTTCCCAAAGAAAGAGGAGGGGGGGGGGAAATAGGGGCTTTGATAATAACTAAAAGTTAAATTATTTCATATAATACATAAGTGTTAAGTAATCGTAAATAATATTCAACACTCTTATGTTAAATTTTGCATTGAACGAGTAGATCGAATAAGTTAAAATATCATTGTTTTTATAATTTCCGTCAGGCATGAATAGTAAAAGTATCCGGTTATCCTAAATTATTCGGATTAAAATCCTAGTATAATTTTAATTTTTGTACACGGGCGAATCACTGATTTTAAAAATAAGACAAATAGATAAATTTTTGATTTATTTTCTACCTAATTTTGGATGATCATTAACTTTCACTTTGCTGTAGACTTTTATTACCTTTTTAAAACTTAATATTATATTTGCACTTTACTTTTGACCTACCAAACTTCGAAAATTGATCTTGATAAAAATATTTTTATTAAAAACAAAAATAAATCTTTATAAATAAAAATGAAATGGTGTTCGTTGGATGCCGATGCACTCATGGAATTTTTTATTTTGTTGGTATTTATGTGAGGATGGTTTGTAAATTTTAAAAATTTTGCCACGGTCCCTTTTACGGCCCACAAATTAATAAAAATGCGGTTTTATTCGTATTAGACATATATTTGGTAATTTAGTTTGTATCGTTACTGTCGGAAACAGTATCAAAAATGGGCGTGGTAGTACTATAGCGCAATTTTTACCCCCCAAAATTTATCTTTGGATCCGCCACTGCTTCTATGGGCTACTTTGACCACCCCTAAAGTAAAACATATATTTGGTGTTGATTATTAAGTTCAATTGAGCTTGGAGACTCCATTTGACCAATGGTCACGTATTAGACATACATTTGGTAATTTAGTTTGTATCGTTACTGTCGGAAGCTGCATCAAAAATGGGCGTGGTAGAACTATAGCAATGCCTATTTTTTCAGAAATGATTAAAATTGACTACTTGGTCGATTGTAGATATTTCAAGTACGAGCTGGTTAGTGAGCTTTTTTGTATTGAAATTTTGGATTTTATATGAAAAATGTCGCACATTTCTGAAAGCTCTTCACGGATTGCTTTGAAATTTGGAAGAGAGGTATTATAGACAACCACTAAGGTCAGGTGTTGAGGTAAAAAATTTGTTTACGTTAATTTTAAAGGCATGATAACTGTTTCAGCATATGGAGAAGAACGTATTTCATACAACACAGTATTAAATTGAGATACTGAGATTTTTTTTTATTTAGATTGAACCAACGCTGAGGGGATGTCCTTATAAATGTGTTAGCATTGCGGTGATTCGGAAGATGGGTGATAGTTAGTTGGAGGGTAGATAGATGAAGTAGTGTCGATGAAGATTTATTTTCAATTTACACAGCTCTAAACAGCCGGGATAGAACTAAACCCTGCGGTACTCCTGTGTTGATGGCGTGCTCCTCGGACGAAATGTCGGCAACTATGACACGAATCGTTCTGTTCTTTAAGAAAAACTCGCCAGAGTGCCTTCGGAATGTCTGCCTGTTCAAAGCCAGAAAAAAGGGTGATGGTTGGATATTGGGTGGAGAGTTCATGGGGCACGGCCCATGAATTGATCTCAAAATGAGTTCATTCTTGGTGCACGGCTCTTGAATGATTCATCTGATTTCTGCAAAAGTAAAGGTCCAACTTGAACCTTGGTTGTTGGTGCTAAATCTTGGAGAAGGCAGGGTCATGGTATTAAGTTATCATAAAATTAAAGTTTTTTCCAAATGACCTTGTTATTTATTATGTTGATTTTATATGATTTAAATACAAATTCTAAATGTTTGGTAGTTTAAATCATACTTGATTTAAAATACAAATTCTAGTTGTTTGATAGTTTAAAATCGTTTATTGAGCCTTAGGTCAAAGTTAGAACAATTAATTGTTCTAACGAATCTTTTCCAAAGAAACAACAACAGTTATCATAAAATATAGAATTGTAACGCTTTCGATGGACGATCAATCCAATCCAACTTGAAGTACAGGGGCAGTCATCCATCAAGACGAGGAGACCTGATCTATCGTTGAGTGCAGACCTTTGTTTTACAATAAGTGTTCTATGTAAGAGGCATAGAATCCTTGACCTTAGTATAGGCCAATTGATATACTACGGCACGCTTCCTAGTTTTCTGAAAGAGGCTTCTAATAAGCCTTAATTAAACTAACGAAGTTGCGTAATTAGAATTGTGGTTCTGTTGTGGTATTAAATTATCGGGAAACCAATAGTTATATTAACCTAGTCATGAAAAATTCTAGTGACTGAATGTGTCACAGTCAAATATAAATGTTCTAAAAACTTTTGGTCTGTAGACGGGATGTTGAAGAGCCTTGTTTGTTAGAACCTTTTGCCCGGGTATTGATTGTCATGGGCTGGTGTCCTTCGGGGGGTACGTACTGGCTGTGGTTGGAGACCAGAAAGGTCGGTGCGAGTTACACCATGTTTAACTCGGGTTGGTAACTCTCGTAAAATACTAAGAGAGTGATGGTAGATAAAATTCTCGATAATTTCAAACAGTAAATGTCAGGCAGGTAAGCAACTACCGGATCAATATACTGTTACCTTTGGAATTTGAGAACAGGTGACGGGGAAACCTAAGCAATCTGAGTAGTGTCCATCAATTAATGGGGAAACCTGATTACCAGGGCTAAGATTTCAATGACATGCCATCTTTTTTCTGCTACTTCTAAGACATTTCCTGTTTATTTAGAACGTCTATTTATTTTTCTTAAATTTCAAATGTGAAAAGTTTTAAGGTAATTTTTTCGTAATTCGTAAATTTTTGAACATTTTTAACTTTTATAGCTTTTTTTAGGTAATTTTATTAAGAAATACGTGGAGTCTTTGGTTTTTGATTTTTACGCCACAAACAAATAAGATAGCAGCTGTTTTTTTTTCCTATATATTAAATAAATCCGCATAAAAAGTGTATTTTCATTCCGTTTAATACTAAGGCTTGGTTTTCACAATGTCATTTTTATGACGACACAAAAGTTTATCACCTGAAATATCGCCTTAATAAAACTCCATTTAATAATTTATTTATTTTCAATTTTCCAAGATTGCCAAAGCTAGAAAAAATGTCAACATGTTGCTATTTTCAATTTGATTGACCACAACTGACCACTGAAAATGAAATAGTGAAAACCAAGCATAATCTTGTTTTTTTCATAACTTTGAGCGACAATTTAAAAAAACCAAAACGAAAGTGGTCAAAAAAAGTTTTACGGAAAAAAGTATGTGCTGCAATGTGCCCCAAATTTGATATTATGTGGCACATTTAAAACAAATTTATTTCTAAAGAATCACATTTTATGGCTGAGTTTTGTTTTAAAATTGTTTATTATCTAAAATTTAAAAATTGTGCCGTAATGTGCTCAATTTGTGCTATAATGTGCCATACCACAACTCTTCAAAATTACAAAATTACACTTTACAACAACTTATCTTCAAAAATTCTTCGCATCCGCGCCTCTTCTTTACAAAAACAAGCAATCTGCTAAGCTTTTAGTCGATAGTCTGGCCAACATTTTCAGTGAAAATCAGGCGTAAACAGAAAAAAATACCTTTAACTATTCTCAACCAATTCAGGGCTTCGTACCTTAAACGCTGAAGTTTTGTAACTTGCGTGCGACATGATTTTCATTATTGAATACAGTGAATAAAATAACTTCCCGAGTAAAACCAGGTTCACGGAGAAAATTTATTTGCTTGAATCAAGCAAATGTTTTGCTTAACAGCAACTCAGCAAAATATTGCTCAATCACAATGTGATTTTAGAAAAAGATTGCTAAATTACAATCACTTGAAAATTTTGCTTGAATTTAATCAAAATTTTGCTATGTTATTATAAACTGAAAAGCAAATTTTTACTTAATTCAAGCAAATATTTGCTTAGTTATTATAAATTGGAATAGCAAATTTTTACTTAATTCAAGCAGATTTCTTCTAAACACACGAGCAGACTTTTATTCTTAATGAATAAAACACTTACACTCACGCGGCCGAGGTTCAGATCTCCAGATGGTGGTAGTTTTAAAATTTTTTTAAATGTTAATAACTATTTCACTTCAAAAATATGCTAGATTTCAGCAAAAACTATTTAAAATTTGCTATTTCAATTTATAATAACTAAGCAAATACTTGCTTGAATTAAGTAAAAATTTGCTTTTGAAGTTTATAATAACTAAGCAAAATTTTGATTAAATTCAAGCAAATATTTAGTTTTTGCTGAGTTTTAGCATAATTTTTAAGTGGCTGAGGATCAAGCGCAAGTTTTGCTTAACCACAATACAAATTTAGCAAACGGTTTTCTCCGTGTAGGTATATCAACAATTAGAAAATATTTTTCATCAAAAAATAAGTTGAAAATGCATTACAAATTTATATTTAAAAAATAATGTCTTAAATAAAAGCAATTATGTAGAAGCGGTATCCACCTAAAGATGGCTTTAACCTATGATTTCTTCTGGGAGCACAAAATATAGCAACCTTACCACTCATCCAGAAAAATTGAGCAGACTTATTTGAAAATAGGTTTTTTAAAAAATGCTATTATAACATTTTCATATTTAAATTAAAAACATAAAAAGCATAAAAAAATGATTTAATTCGACGTTAAAACCAGTGTGCAGCGCCCAAAAGAAATTTGATTTAAAAGAAGAAGAAGACGAAGAAGAAGATAAAAACCATCTAAAGGTCACTACCGCAATATTATCCCACAGTTTCACTTTTCAATAGCTTTCGACACTCTTATTTTTATTCACTGCTACTTTTGACATAAATGCTGCCAATAATTCGATAACAGCGCAGCAAATCGAAGATATAAAAAAAAACGGCATGAAAACAAAGTGAGTTAATGTGAAAAATACAAAAATACACAAGAGAGAGCACACGGCAGCGCGAGACAGCGTGTCCTGTATAAGCAGACCACCCTCCCTCCGCTCACACAAAAGTCATCACAAAGAAGTTGTTGGTGGCGATGAATTTACCGATAATGATGAGCTTGAAAGATGTTCAGCGGCAGTTAGTGCATCATGAGTTCTGAGTGTTGTTCACTTTCTCTTAGCTTTTCAGTGGAATTTTTATATGGTATTTTCTGTGGTCTTAACATTTCCTATGAGGTCAAAGCAAAGCAATACAAACATGAGATCGACCGGCCGCATTGAGTATTTTGTACCTACTTGCAAGCAATTATTAAGCTGTGGCATTTGAGTTGATGCCACTTGCTTCCAGATTTTCACTGAAAATGTTGGCCAGACTGTCGACTAAACGCCTAGCAGACTGATTGTTTTTATAAAGAGGCCCGAAAATTTTGAAGATAAGCTGTTTTGTAGTGAAATTTAGTAAATTCAGAGAATTGTGGCACGACACATTATAGCACAAACCGAGCATATCACAGCACAATTTTCAAATTTCGGAAATTTTTTTTTTTTAAAAACAACTCAGACATAAAATGTGCTTCTTAACTAATAAATATTTTTTTCAATGTGTCACATGTTAGCACATTTTGGGCACATTGCAGCACATACTTTTTCCGTACAACTTTTTTTCGACCACTTTCTTTTTGGTATTTTTAAATTGTCCCTTAATTGACCCAATTTTATTTATTCGAGCAGCAAAAGAAATGAGTTTCTTAATTAAACCAGTCGATCGGCGAAATGCGGAATACAGATCGATATTATTTAAATTAATTGCATTGCTTAAAAGAAAGAACAGCGATTTCTTAAAAAATTGCCATAACGTTGAATGTACATTTTGCAACTGGTTTAGTTTTTTTTTTTTTTAATATTTGTGAATTTTTGTTGGGCGGCTTGTTTGTTTATCTGTCTTCACTCTGGGTTAACACACAAAAAAGGACGTTCACATCGTTTTTCTGGTCTCAATAACTTCGTTGTACCACTGCTTTGTGGAGCGCCGCGCATGCGCAGCATTATGCATTTGTGTCATGTGATCCGCATCGTGCCATTGTGAGATCCACGCACAATTTTGCGAGCGTCTTCGATTTCTTTGGCTATTAATTCAAGGCATTATTACCATAGTTCCACTGCCGCTATTGCAATTGTTGTCGTTGTTGTTGTTGTTGTTGTTAGACTTGTTTCCCATATAAATTTGGCATTTTAGAATCAGCGCCTGCGCACGCTCTGCTGCAAGCATTTGAAACCAGTTTTTGCTTTTGGAGGCCCGACAAGTTTTTCACTTTTCACATGCTATTCGGCTAGTCGACGACGACAGGAATGGTATTTTGACCACTTCTTGGTCGGAAGATAAAAATGCGCGGATTGGATTCGAGTTTGTTGTTGTTGTTGTGCATTTGATTATGTTGTAAGAGAAAGTTGTTTATGCATATCTCTTTTCATCTTTTCTCTCTTTTGCTGCTATTGGAAAAGCGGGAAGTGATCTTGTGTCTGCATTGATCGTTGATTGCTGTTGATCGCTTGGTTCTTTGGTATGTTAATAACTGGTGTTGGCTTTCTTTAAATGTGACGCTACGCAGGCAGTTATTGACAATGACCACCGAACTACTACTTGAGCTACTTGGCTATCTACCTGCACGATGCACTTAAAGTGGGCGTCAAGTGATGTTGCTTTGATTTATTGATTTTATTATAGAGTTAGGAGTGCATACCTTTTTAATGAGCTTAAATGAATTTTATGCAGTCGTTAAAGGTATACGGAGTTGGAGTCAAAATAAAACGAAGCAATGTGTGAGAAATGCATATTTGTGCTATAACAAATACGAGTCAGAAACCAGCTAATGAAAAACTTTATGATGCATTGATCGGGTTCAGCTAACTTGAATTGACGTGTCACGCATTAGCTCGTACTTAAAAGCTATTAGAGCCGCAAAAAGCATATTTGGGCTTTAATGAGGAGTGGCTGATTAAATGTTTAGAGTGGACTGAAATTTATTTCACCTTTTTCATTTTGCTTTTGAGAGCTTTTGGTTCCGTTTGTATACGTGATTATCCTGAAATAAATTTTAGTACAAGCGAATCTTTGTATTACAGATTTTAATTACAATTTTGATTTAAATTGAATATTTTTTTATGTATACCTTAATCTTTTAAACATTTTTTAATACAGCTTAATACAAGCTTGATTACTCAAATATACTTTAAGAATAATAGCTTCCCAATCAGCCAAACAAGCTTGGAATCAGCCAAACAAGTTTAGAACCGCATCAAGCTTGGAAAAAGCTTTAGATTACTATTGCAAAATGCTTACAAGTAATTGTAGAATAAACGAAAACGATTCCTTGAAAAAATATTCCTTACTATAAGCTTAATCCAAGTGTTTCTTTACAATTAGAAATTAGTATTTGAATAAGCTTAATCCAAGGGTTTCTTTACAATTGGAAATTAGTATTTGAATAAGCTTTTTCCAAGTGTTTCTTTTCAATCGGAAATTAGTATTTCAGTACGCAACTTTTATGTATAAATATATTTACCAAACAATGCGCAGCCATCTTAAATTGTCAAATAAGAATAAAAAAAGAAAATTCGCCGGTTTGAGAAGCTGTACGTACCGTCCTCATTTCTCACTATCAAACTCGCCTTGCGTTCAAGAAAACTTGTCTCGTTGCATTTTAAGCCATCAGTTGTGGGTGCTTGTCCATTAAATTCAATATTTTCCACAATTATTTCGTGGATTTCTATGTTTAGTCTCCATAATTCTTAAATGTAGTAAAAAGCAAATAAAGTGAAAAGAACCACGACCGAACCCGGACTCGAACCGGGGACGTCTGGGTTGATAGTCTAGCGCACTCTCCACTAGACTACACAGGCCAACAGTTAACAACAATCGCAACTTTGAACAGTTGCAAAATTATTACCTTGGCTAAAATTTTGCAAGTATGATTGGAAAACACTTACTTAAAGCAAGTCTTTCCAAGTATTATTGTACACCACTTACTTTTTGTTTTTTACGTAATAATTCTACAAAGCAACTTGGAAATTTATTACCTACGCAAGTGTTTTACAAGCGTGCTTGGAAAAGGCTTGGTTTTTGCATTGTATGTAAGCTTAATCCAATCACTATTTCTAAATGTCTGATTGGGTTCTTTATGTAAAACGAACGATGAATGTATTTGGCAAACACTTTGTTCAAAAGCCGAGAGTCAGCTGTTATGGCTCCATGAAAGAAAAATGTTAGACAAGAACGAAGATAGCTGGCTCAGTGACGAATGATGACGTAAACGCAGTATTATTTATTTATTTATTTATTTATTTATTATTCAACTATAAAAAAGTTTGTTCTACAGTTACTAAAAATTATCTTAAAATTTAACAAGAATTTAACAATATAATATTAGCTTAACATAATACAATTTTTAAAAGAGACCCAAGTTTGGGTTAAATCAATATTGCTACAAATTGCATTAAAAGAAGAACTCATATTATAAACAGGGTCCTGTCTACCATAATTTGTCCTGCGATATGGAATTTGAAAAAACTGTCTGCGTCTAAAATTCCTTTCGGGCGCATATATACCAAATAAAGCAAGCAATGGTGCACAATCTAAGTGATTCATGAATATATCACGAGCAAATATAGCCAAAAAATACTTTCTTCTAAACTCTAAGGTTTTCAAGCCTAAAAGCGCACAACGGGAGTCATAAGTCGGCATAAACTCCCACCGAAGTTTTCTAAACACAAGCCGAGTAAAACGTCTCTGAATATTTTCAATTCTAGAAATATGCACAGCATATCGTGGGTCCCAGAGAACACAACAATACTCCAAACTTGATCTAACCAAAGAGAAGAAAATTGACTTTAGAGTAAAGGGATCTGAGAACTCCTTAGTGTTGCGCATGATGAAACCCACCATTGCATTAGCTTTGGAAATAACAGCATCATAATGCTTACCGAAAGTAAGTTTTTTGTCAAAAATTACTCCCAAATCCATTTTAATTTCAACTCTTAAGATTATATCAGAGCACAAAGTATAGTTGCCTACAATTAATTGCTGTTTCATGGTAAATGACATTACACTACATTTAGTAACATTAAAATATAGCTTATTGACCTCACACCATTTCTGCAAGCCATCCAAATCCTGTTGAATAAATTGACAGTCTACTGAAGAATTAATAATTTTAAATAACTTAACGTCATCAGCATACATGAGACATCTCGAAAACTGGACATAGTTTGGAAGGTCGTTAATAAATAAGACAAACAAAAGCGGACCAAGATGACTGCCTTGGGGCACACCAGAAAAATTATCAATATATTTAGAGAGGTATTTTCCAATCCTAACCGCTTGTCTACGACCGAACAGGTAATTCTCTAGCCACCTTAGCAAGAATGAGTGGAAACCCAGTTTACCAAGTTTCCTTATTAAAACTGAGTGCTGGACTCTATCGAATGCTTTCGCAAAATCTGTAAAAACTACATCTACTTGTTGACCTCTCTCCATTTTGCTTGCTATAAAGTGAGTAAATAGCGCAAGATTTGTTGAGGTAGATCTGCCAGACACAAAACCATGTTGACACTCCGATACTGCGCCTTTGATACAAGAATATATTTTCTTTTTTAACAGACATTCAAATAGTTTTGGAATAAGTGGTAATTTGGAAATAGGTCGATAGTTTGCAATATTTTGCCTCGAACCCGATTTAAAAATTGGAGTTATCTCGGATATTCTCCATACATTTAAAAATTCTCCCTTTTTAAGGGATTGGTTAAAAAGAAAGGTTAGAGGTTAAAAAAGTGCCATAGCACAAAATTTTAGATAGATTGGAGGAATATTGTCAGGGCAACATTTCTTCTTCGAATCTAAGGTAATTAATTCTCGATACACCTCTTCTTCAGATAAGGTTAAGGAACCAAGATCTGTAATAGGAATAACATTAAACTCAGACGCAACATCATTAATTGATTGGTCATAGCACTTGAAATTGGACTGAAAATAGAGTGCAAAAAGTTCACTTATTTCTTGAAAATTGTCAGATTTATTATCCTGGAAAAACATATTTTTAGGGAGACCCGAACTTTTTTTTTGTTGTTGTTCAAAAAAGTCCAAAATGCTTTTGGGTTGCACTTAATGTTCGATTCTAAGGCCAGAAAATGATTCCTATACAAAAATTTTTTAAGTGTCTCATATTGTTTACGTGCCAGAACATATTCCTGTTTTAAAGCTATATTAATCTTGCTCTTTTTGTATTTTTTGTTCATAGTATTTTTAAGGTTAGCCAGACGACTATTATACCAACTTGGTTTAGTAGCTATACGAACCTTTTTTAATGGAACAAATCTCGTGAATGTTTCCTTAATGATATTCATTAAACAGAGATGATTCTGTAAGAGACTATCACCAAAGATTGTGCACCAGTTTACATTATATAAAAAATCCGATATTACAGCATAATCAGCTTTATTAAAATCATATTCATAAATATGTTCACCCAAGAAGGGATTATTTAAGGCAACAATATCAAAATTTACTAGAAGAGCCTTATGGTGAACGCTATTGTCGGATAATATGAATTCTGCTTCACTACATACAGTATTAAACTCTAAGTCAGTAAAAACTAGGTCTAGCAATCTATTTAAACCATTTCTTATTGCATTTATTTGGTACATCCCAAGTGAAAGAATTGCACCAGCACTCAAATTACTTGGTGATAGTGCCGGCCAGTTATCAGAGGAAACCCAGTTTACGTTACCCAAGTTGAAATCACCTAATATTAATGGATATTCATTATCATTAAGCTTTTCGACTATCTTAAGAATATTAAAAAAATGCAATGAATAAGTTTCACAATTTGAATTTGGTGGAATGTATGAAACAAAAATGTAAATACTTATTCGCCTGTAGTTATCGCAAGCACCAGAAGATACTGGAACATCAATCTTAACACAGATCTGCTCTATTACCCCAGTACTTTGTATTAGATGAATCTCTTGGCATGAATAGACAGAGCGAACAGCAACCAAAACCTTTTTTATTAAATTGGCTTTATGTAAGAAAAAAAAAATCGGAACCAAACGTAAAAATTTAACGAGAGCAAAATTGTTATCGTTGTGACACTTATCAACTTAGGCCTTTTCCACACTTGGTCAACGCAACTCCAACTCAAGTTGCTAGCCTGTGTATTTATACCGGAACCTTCAGATTAAGCAACTTGCACGCAACAAGTTCTCGACACGTTCTCAATCTGTTCAACGCAACGCGGCTTTCCGCAATTTCCATCGGCGACTTGTTGCATCAGTTGGTTTGTTTTGTGAATTCAAGTATTTGTAGTGCAGTAGGCTATATTAATCAAGGTGAATAAGCTAATCAATTAGTTCCTAATAAAATCTAAAAGAAGAAGAAATAGTTTTCAGGAGAAATGAGCAAGTGTTAAATATTAAATTAGTGCAAGATTATAAAATTAGTGCAAGAAAAAAAATTATATAATAACAATTATTATAGGTTGCATGACTTTTGAAGCAAGTCTAAAAGCATTCGGTTTAAAGTTGCATTGCTTTTCAACTTTTTCGCTGTTGCGTTGACCAAGTGTGGAAAAGGCCTTACCGACCAATTTCGATAGAACTACCAAAAAATTAGCATGTGCGTAGAGAAGGTGCTGATTTACTTGTCAGTGGTCGAGTCGGTTAGAGAAAATTTAAAATTTTTTGATCGGCTTGGCAACCTTGATCAAATAGTGTGTTGAGAAGTAATTGACCAAAATGTAGTTTTTAATAACAAATTAAAATAAATATTAAAAAGAAACACAAATGGTGCTTTGTGTTTACAAAACCATAAGGTTTGGGAACAATTTTTTGAGCTCTTCGAGCAGCATCTAGCTTTGTGGAAGTTTAAGAACAACGAATATAATAAAAAAATTGAAATCTCAAATAATTTCAGTACACAGAAAACTGTAAAAATCCAACTTAATAATGATGGTTGAATACTAAGTCATTATAGTCGATTAAATTGTGTGTGGCCAGTAGCCTGGTTTTAGTGTTGTAAGAAAAAATATATATTGAAATATTTGAAGCTTATTAAGGCCTATTTTGTAAGGTTACACAAAAAAGTGATTGAGCCAAAATTTGGTTCGGATCGGATGGGCGGCGCTGGCCCCAAAGTTGAGTAGTTTTGCAAAAATGTACCGAAAATGGCTAATACCCCCCCGTGGTAATCCCAAGAGTAGTCAAAACTATGATCAGGTCCTATTATTTTTTTACCTCCAACATTTACTTTGAACATACTAACCCCCTATCTGTCACCCTTCTGGGTTCCCCCATACAAAATGTATTTTTTTGAAAAATCGCTGTAACTTCCCCTAGGTGACCTCTAGGTGGGTCAAATGCAAAATCAACTTCAGTTTATTTTTATGGAAAAATATATTTTTTTACAAATCTACCCCTTATCTGACACCCCTCTGGAAGCCCCCCCTACAAAACACATAAGAAACTAAGGAAAATTTAAAAAGTAATCCATAGCTCCCTGGAGTTGCTTCTCGAGAGGTTAAATGTATCACCAGGTCTAATTATTTGTTTACCCTAAACATTTCCTTGGAACATAACAGCCCCGATATGTCACCCTTCTGGGTCCCCCCATACAAAATACACATTTTTTTTAAAATCGCTGTAACTGTCTTGGAGTGGCCCCTAGGTGGGTTAAATGTATGACCAACTCCAATTTATTTTTATTGCCAACATTTTTTTTTAACACATCGACCCCCCTTTCTGGCTCTCCTATGGAAGCTTCTCTACAAAAACCGTTAAAAATTAAGGAAAATTTTGAAAAATAGTGCATAACTCACTCTGAGTGGCCTTCTCGAGAGGTCAAATGTATGACCGTGTCCTGTTATTTTTTCAACACCAAACATTTTCTTCGAACATACCAACTACCCTATCTGTCACCCATCTGGGTCCCCCCACACAAAATTGCACTTTGGTAACTGTCCCGGGGTGGCCCCCAGGTGGGTGAAGTGTATCACCAGCTCCAATTAATTTTTACTGCCCAACGATTTGCTTAACACATCTGCCCCTGTCTGATACCCCTCTGCCACCCATGTTGTTCCCCCTCTACAAAAAAACAACTTATAAATACACTTAAGTTATTATCATGCTATGAGGCGGTGAAATTCACTTATTTCATAAGTCAACGAAAAATAGTAAGTAAATCAGTTTAAACAAAGAGCAAAACAAAAAGTAAAATAACTTTTTTTTGTCGTTTGTTGGAAATTTTTTCCTATAATTGGCGATGACTAATAGCAAGTCTAAAAACTCGTCTTCATTCCGGCACAGACCCCCGTTATAGTCTTGCCCCATATTTAGACCTCTTGTTGCTGTGTCGTTGACCACTCGCAATTTTTTAACAATTTTGAGAGATTCTTTATGGTCGTC
The DNA here is from genome assembly GCA_963920525.1 of Dichetophora obliterata. NCBI lineage: Eukaryota > Metazoa > Arthropoda > Insecta > Diptera > Sciomyzidae > Dichetophora > Dichetophora obliterata. The sequence goes on along the minus strand of OY986439.1, from coordinate 30,219,917 downwards.
AAGATCATCCCAAATGGTCGCAGTCTGATTCAAGAAATCTTGTTACAATCCGATACGAATGAAAAATTTAATCACTTTAATGAAGTCCTCGCTGACGTCTTTGAGTTTCATCGTTAGTTTTTTTAATCTGCTTTGTTTGATAAAGGTAGAGCTACCTAAAGTAGCAGTTCCTTGATCATCGTCTTCTTCGTCATCTTTTTCAGATGATGTGTCATTTTCTGCGACCGATGATTCTTCATGTTCTTCACTTTCTTCAGCAGCAGCAGGCCTGTAGCCAGGGTGAGGCAAGGGGGGGGCAATGGCCCCCTACTAAAACCGTTTTCCCCCCTGGCCAAATTAAACAATGAAAAACTTTAAATGCATAATTAATATGCATTTTGAAGATGTATTTGTTTATTGCTTTAAAATTAGTTTAGAGTTAAAAGTAACAAAAAATATACACATTATTTTAATTCTTTGAAAGTCATTAACCTTATTCATGACTTGAATATGCATATGAAATTTGTTTAACAAAACATTTCCGATAAATTGTTACAATTTTTCAAATTTCTACTGGGTCGCCCACATTTGCTACCAAAAAATAAGATTTGAATTTTAATAATTTTTTAACCCGCATCCATAGGAACTTTCTAGAAATGAAAAGCACGTTGTGCACCAATTTGATGCAGATACAAAAAGAATATGAAATTCATTGAAATGTTTTTACTTTAAAATTTTTCTTATGCGTGATGAATGTTTAGTAATTTTAAAATAAGAAAAAACTGCAAATCTTAATTCTAGCAAAAATTTAAACAAGCAAAATATTTAAATAAAACCATGCATGTTTGTTTTGAATATATAAATCTGAATAAAAAATTTACATCAATTTGATGCGAAAGGACGGATGCGGGTTATTTCAATTTTTTTTATTTGTTTTACTTTAAAAATGTTTTATACATATGCTAGCCCATTTCGCTACTCTTTCTTATATTTCTAGCCACTTTAAATAAATCTTGTATTTTTACCTGCATTTTATTACAAAGTCCTGATTTAATTTTTATATTATTTTTTATGTATTAATCTCATGTATAAAAATATCTACATATTCATGTAAATATTATAAAATTAACTGTTTTTTTAATAAATATGTGTAGTGTATTTATTTCACACGTTCAAGAATTGTCTTTTTTATTTAAATGAAAAACAAAAAATCCCCCCCCAAGATTCATGCCTGCCCTTGAGGGCTTTTAATATTTTCGTCTTGATGTTTGTTGCCTCGTTTGAATCAAAAAATACGATCGCAATGGCCTCATACGAAAGATACCAGGTATGTCCATCGCGTCCAAAGCATTTGGATAAAATGTTCTTGGATAAATGTTAGTCAATTGCAGCACACTCGGTGATTGATTTCATAAAGTGCAAGTCTTGGTCGGAGCTTCCTCAGCATAATCGGCTCGGAATCAAGTCTTGGCGTAGCGAGGAACTATAAATGCAACAAAAATCACTTTTAAAATATGTGCATTTTGTAGGGGGGACCCAGAAGAGTGACAGATAAAGGGTTTATGTGTTAAAAAAAATGTTAAGGGTAAACATATAATAGGACTTGGTCATACATTTGACCCCTCGAGGGGTCCACCCCGAGTCAGCTAGCTATTTTTTGAAATTTTTAATGTTTTTTGTTGGGGGCTTCCAAAGGGGTGTCAGATAGGGGGTCGATGTGTTAAAAAAATGTTTTGCAATAAAAATAAATTGGAGTTAGTCATACATTTAACCCACCTAGGGGCCACCACGGGACAGTTACAGCGATTTTTCAAAAAAGTGCATATTGACTGGGGGGACCCAGAAGGGTGACAGATAGGGGTTGGTATGTTCGAAAATGGTTGGGGGTAAAAAAATAATAGGAGCCGGTCATAGCTTTAACCCTCTTGGGGTCTCCCCGGGGAAGGTATTAATTATTTAAGGAAAATTTTTGTCAAATAATCAAACTTTGAGGCCGGCGTTACAAGGCTTACCCCTATCCGATCGGGACCAAATTTTGGCTCCATCATTTTTTGTGTAACCTTACAAAATTGGTCATGACAAGCTATCAATATCGAAAAAACGCGCACTAAAAACAGGCTAGTGGCCAGGGAATAAAAATAAACCTTAACGAACGGTTCGTTTTTGTTCTGTTTTGTATTTTTTAAAGAGTGCAACCTTTATTCCACTTTATTCGTATATCGCTGTTTGACGACGCAATGACTAACATTACCTTTAGCAGGCCAAAGAGAGAAAGCAAAACAGAATGGCAGCGTTGTGTTAAACGAGCTCAAGGCTTATTTATAAGGTTGTGGTACTTGAGAGCGAGCTCGGTCAAACTGTCAGAATGAATGAAAAGAAAGAAGAAAATGAATGCATAGCACAAAGAAAATCACAGTGACAGTTCAAGCAAAAGCCGAAAAAGAGTGCATTTCTCTCAAGTGCCACAACCTTATAAATGAACCTTGAACGAGCTCATTACATTATTTGCTTTGTTGTGATTTTTGCTGGCGGTAGTAAACAAAAGCCAAAACAGTTATGCCGTGGTTATGCTAGCCAAACATGATTGCCGAACATTTTTTGTTGTTATTGTTTCACGTATAAAATGAAGAAATGAACTTTTTCTCATATTCATTTTCTCGCTCTCGGACCGAACATTTTGATTGCTGATTGAAACGCCAAACATGCCGAACTTTCCAGTGTTGGCTTTAGTCATTTTGTATAATAGCATCAAAAAAGTAGGTAAAAGTATTAAAAAGTGAAGTTGATTGTGTCTTCAAGTAACCCTTAACATAAACAGCTAGCTAGCATGCCAGATATATTGAAACCATTTTGTTTAAGATATAATAATAAAAATTCAGAGTAAGTAATATCAGTTCGTATATTTTAATTCGTTAATTTTAAGTACAAAAATGCAAATTAGGGTTGTGCTTTTTTGTGTTTTGACATACTATTACATATAATGCAACTGTGCCACCAATCATAGCATAACCACCAAACAAACATTTCAGCGAAGAGAAGAAATTAACAGAAATGAACACCGAACATTTTTGGCTAGCATAACCACGGCATAACAAATTAACCCAGCTTCACCGATTGTTACTGCGACCTCGAGTGAAAATCACAACAAAGCGAAAAATGTTATGTGCTCGTTTAACACAACGCTACCATTCTGTTGCGTTCTCTCTCTTCGGTCTTCTAAGGGTATTGTCAAGGCTCATTTATAAGGTTGTGTCACTTCAGAGAAATGTACTCTTTTTTCGCCTTTGCTTGAACTGTCACTGTGCTTTTCTTTGTGCTATGCATTAATTTTCTTGATTTCTTTTCATCCATTCTGACAGTTCCAACGAGCTCGCTCTCAAGTGCCACAACCTTATAAATGAGCCTTGGGAATGATAGAAACAAGATTACGCGTTCTGCACTCCCGTTATCTAATGCTCTCTATGTCGATTGGCTGCATGACGTTATTCAGCTCTTCTGCATAACAAAAATTAATGGAGTTGTGCGATCGCTTAGGTAAATAGAGGAAGTTAAAAATAAATTCTTACAAAAAATTAAGTAAAAATTAAGAATTTTTCGCGACGCACAGTGTCCTTTTTTCGATTTTAGAATGACATTTGCATTATCTCAGAAACTATAAAAGCTACAGCCATGAAATTTTGTACAGATGAGTTTTAGCCTAAATTTAGTAACAGCACAAAAAAATTAGAATTCTAGGTCAACTGCATCGCCTACCTCCCATAAAAACCATATTTTTTTTAATAAAAAACCCGCATAAAATTACTTATTTATATTTTTAAAGAGTAAATTTAGTTTATTTGACTTGTTAACAAATCGGATAAATTTTAGATATACCAAATTAACGAATTTTAAAAAAATTTTGTTTAAAAGAATGGTTGCTAATACAAAATAAGGTCACAACTTGTTTTAAATTATGAACTATTTTTTATTTTTCTTTAAATTTAATAAAAATAATTTTTTGTTTTACTTTATTTACTTTGCTTTAATAAAAAGTGTACCTACAAATTGTCTTCGAAATCAATGCATTTTAGGGCAAAACTTGATTTTTAAGACTTTTTTCAAACTAAGTGTTTTTTTTTTCAATAGCAGCTAGATGCAGCAGGTTTTTACAGAAACAGAAAGTAGAAGTACGATATTCTAAAATAGCCTTCGACTTTAATAATTCTTAATTAGCTAGATATTTTCTACTAAATTGTACTTAAATTTTCATTTCTTGAAAAACTTAGTCATATTTCAATGATTTTTCTATTTTTATTTATTAACATTTTTTATTGTGTTTTATATTAAATTCAATGGCAATTAAGACATAAAAAATTGTTAACCATAAAAACCTTGAAATATACTTTGCGCTCGAAGTAATTATTGTTTAATCTTGACTGTATTTTTTGGGTTTTATCGAGCTTATTTTTGTTAAAAAAGTTTCAACTTTGACGAATTGTATAAAAAAACCATAAAATACATCAAGTTTTTAATTCCACATTCAAATAATACATGTTTTATAATCTGACGAATAAAAATATTTTTTTTATAAAATTTAACAACAACAAAAAAAATCCAAATGTCAGCCTAAAATTAAAAAAGCGAACTTTCGCATCATTCCAACAACAAACACATTGGAAGCAATTTTGCCACTCGTCTTGAATTACGCACTACTCTAACCAATTGCGAGAACAAACATAGTTGCCACCTGGGTAAAACTTTAAAAAGTACGTAGATTTTAATAACTTTTTATGATTTTGAAATAAGGTGGCAATATATTTACTGTTCATTCGACATTTAATTTAATTGCATAATTTAGTTGCAATATTCATGTTCACGCGTTAGTGTGCAAAATATCTTGCATTTTCACACTCTTGCAATTCGCAACAACCCATGAATAGCCTTAATAAACCTTTCAAGAAAAAAATAAAAATCATTTTGGAAAATTTTTTTGAAGCAATCAATAGAGACAGTTGCTGATTTCTAAAGGTTACCTAAAAAAACACATTGATCCTATATTGATTGCGATATTAAAGTTAAAAAAAACCATGTTTCCGGGGTGGAATGGTTTTTGTTTGAGTATACGAAAACTGAGCTGAGAAATAGTACAAAACACTTATAAAGTAAAGCGTATATTTAATAACATGAATTAATAAATAATAATAAAATTTAGTAAATTATTTTTATAATTCTAAAAATACAACTCTAATAAATGTAACTTCTTGTTGTAGTTTGCAACATGTTGCTTCATGAACTTATTTGGCATTAAGCATAGTACTATGTTTTTTTGCGTGAAATTTCGCTGACAACATTCATTTGTTGCGTGAAAATTCTGACATATATTTTGTTCCAAGAAGTTCCTATGGCAACGTTTCTCAGAGTGACTCAATGAGTGAGTGGAGAAATTTCATATGATCTCTCTCTTTTCACTTCAAAACAAATAGGCAGTACATTTAAATTGTCGTGAATAAATGTTGCTCAGAAACATGTTGCAATCATTTCATGCAGCGGAACAGAGTACTGCTCTGACGAACTTGTTGTGAAAACTTCCACGCTTGTTACGTGCTTAAAGCATAGTACTTTGTTCAGCTTCATATGAAATTCCATATGTGACAGCTGCGAAACAAGCGTGGAAATTTTCACAACATGTTCGTCAGAGCAGTACTCTGTTCCACTGCGTGAAATTATCGCAGCATTTTTCTGAGCAACATTTTTTCACGACAATTTAATTGTACTGCCTATTTATTTTGGAGTGATAAGAGAAAGATCATATGAAATCTCCCAACTTATTCTCTGAGTCTCTCTGAGAAACGTTGCCATAGAAATTCCTCGCAACAATCTTTAAGTCAGAAATTTGACTCAACAAATAAATAGATGTTGCCAGCGAAATTTCACGCAAACGAACAGAGTACTAAGTTTTAAGCTCAAATATAATTCTAAAAAGTTATATATTTAAGAGTTAAAAAAAATAATTTAGCAATTAACATATGGGGCTTTCCATAGTGACTGGTGGGACAGTTTATTCCAGAATTTCTAATGTTTAGACCTGTAACTGTACAATATATTATGAACCGACTAATAAAGCTTTTACCGAAACAAATAAATTATATAAATATTTTGGTGAAATTTCATTGGTTAAAGGAGTGTGACTAGTGTAACAGTCAAAAATACCTCACCTTCGCCTTCTGCACTGTCTATCGCGATTTTCGGCCAAAAAGTATACATAGCCAGATGTCTTTTACTATGCTATAAAATGATTAAATAGACTTTAACAGAAACTAAAAATTAGCACCAAGTTTAGTTTCTACAAGAAAATATAGAAAATAGAAATTGTGACTGGTGGGACATCGTGTTGTGACTGGTGAAAATCGTACGACTCGTTCACAACAAACAACAACTACAATAAATAAATAAATTGTGAAAAAAATACTTAATCTTGTTTTTTCTAAATAATTTACAGATCATGTAAATTTAACTATTATACATTGCGTTAAGAATAAATTGGTTATAGTCGTAACAATTTAAGAAAATAACTTATTTTCCCATTTCCCATGGAATGCCCCATATGGGTAAATTCTAGCGTTCGGACGTCACATTCGCATAAATTTTTTTAATAAATTTCGCAAATTTTTTAACAGTTTTTCAATTCAAATGTATTTGGTAAAATAGCTATTCCTGAGTATAATTTAAAATAATTTTATCATCCTGCATCTTACCGCAGTATACCTAAATTTTGTAGTTTTTCGTACATTCGTACGTTACTAAAAACTTATATTATTGTGAGACTCGAACTTAGAGTTTTTCTGCGAAATAGTCAATCTCACCTCGAAAGTCTAAATTAACAAAAAAATTGCAAATTAAATAAGTTCAAGAAAAAGGCCAACATTGTCTCAAATATCGTATTTTTAAAGTCAGAGCCAACAATTTTATTTGTTCGGACGTTACGTGTCGGACATCACACATTTTTCTATTGTAGTTTAATTGTTTAATTAAGTAATTAGGTAGTTAAGTAGTTAAGTAATAATGAAAATTAGCAATTAAAAAACAAATTTAATATATTATCCTTTCCTTACCTCAATCATTTTTTCGATATCTTTAGCTATTGTCTTCCATTTTTACTAAAACAAAAAAGTTTATGAAACCTTTACTAAACATTTACGAAAAAGAAAAACTATATTTGTGAAACAGTGCAGGCGATTTGATCAGCATGGTAAATGAATTTATGTATAAATTCTTATACGTTATATTGTAATATATGCTAATTCTAATTTATGATAATATCCTAAAAAAATACCTTTTAAATAAGTTTTATTTTCTTGGTCACGGTTGACTTTTCTGTGGATTTGCCCATATATGAAGGTACAAATGCACAAGAAATATAGTAGCCAAATCTGTCCCTGATACGGGGTTTTACATTTAAACATTTTTTTCGTAAAAACTGTATTAGATAGTGTTTAAAAAAAATAAGCCCTCTTTTTATTTTTATTAGCTTTTTTGGCAAAGAAGTGTTTTTTGGACAAAATGGTAAACTTTGCATTAATAACGTTATCATAAGCAATTAAAAGATAGTTTTCCTTAAACGAATCAAGATTACCCAAATTACCTTAAGTACCTAGTTGTTTTCATAACCTTCATATAACGGTAACTTCGATATTCAGAGATGATATCGCAAAATCAAATGTTTAATGAATTGAACTCAATTTTGTTTAACCCGGAACAGTAATGTATGTTTTCATTTTCTTAATTTATTTCTAATTGTCTTACTTTGCTTCATCTTCTCTCCAAGACCTAGTCACATTGAAAGGTGTAAATATGGCTAAAGAAAGTTTTTCGCAGCATAACATATCACAGTCTTTGTATATTTATCATTCAAGCCACAATCGCACTACTTGGCTCAATTTAACGACGACGCACTAGCAGCTTCTGCATAGCATCAAAAAGTTGATGAGTTGTGGCGGAAAGCAGAGTAGCTTGATAAAAAAAAAGAATAACAGAAATAAAGTGTCTCCAATTTAGACTACTTGTCAACCCGGCTTAAAGTAAGGCCTAGGTTGTGCCTACATACGAGAGTAAAACTTATTGAAATTGTGTCACTTGGTCACTGTTGAACGTGGTCAGCTTTTTTGATGCATTGTGTGTATAGTTTCAGAGTAGCCTTAAAAAAATGCATAGTTGTTTTAAGTGCGTTTCAAAAAAAAAAAAAAGAAGTCGTTGGTTACGTGATGATCACAAAAAAGTGTAATGATCTATTTTACTCCTATTTATTACTCATTTTCTTTTACTTTTATGTTTGGTTTATGGGAAAGATGATAAAAGTTGTCTAGGAACAATGAAGCCTAAAGACCTATTTCAATATTCTTGCTTTTTAGTTTTGGTCTGTGAACATTATAGTGATTTACAGACTTGCAATAAGCAAAAATTTAATGTAAAACTATAATTTATTTGCAAATAATATAAGGTAAAATATAAGCAAAATCAAAATAAAATAAAAACAAGTATAAAAGCATATACAAAATAAAAAAATAGACCAAAATTAAAATATTATTAAAAAGGAAAAAGAAAACAAAATAATACATTACACTATGACACAAAATGAGGGTCATTGTCTCGGAGGTGAACCAAACGAATCTCAAACGATAGTATTTTACATTAATAACAAAAGCCAAAGTTCCTTTTTGCTCCACTACGTCACAAATATTTTTTACAGTGATTTTAAATTTGACTTTTTTGGTCAAAAATAGAATTAAACAATATGAAAAATTAAATGTTAAACTTAATTCAAGGAGGTTCTTGTATCGGAAGCCTAAATTAGAATTTACCGGGGAATATTTTTTCGGAACACTTTAACCCCCTAACTTCTTCCAATATGAGTAAATTGGACCCTTTTTTAGCAAAGACCCTCCAAGTCAACTTTGGAGGGTAGTCAAAGGTTAAAACCTTCCACAAAAATATTCTCCAGAAAATTTCACTAGTGGTCAACCAAGACAAGTAATCTTTACGAGTTAAAGGTTTTACATAAAAAACGGACCGGAGAGGTAATACATGTATTTTTAAGCAACTTTTGCATCGAGCGATAATATTATCTTCATTTGGTAATAAATTTGTAATATAACGGTCCGGTGTAGCGGTATAAAACTATAATTATATTCGTAATACTTTATAAATTATAGTAACAAATTACGTAAGCTGTATTAAGGTGGCTTAGCTCAGAAATTCAATTAAGTGGGAATTGAGCAATTTAATTAAAAAGTGTCGCGCTCTTTTTTCGAAAAATTCTGATTTCAATCGAGTTCTGCGGAAATTTAAAGAAATTTTGTTATATCTGCGCTCATTTCACACCATCCCGAAGCAGTCAAGGTCATTCCAGTCAGGAACTGATTATGGCGTATGAAAAATACTATGATCAACAATTTACATCTGATGACCCATGGGTGCTACAAACAGTGAAAAAAGGCCACCACACTTTCACTTTCACAATTTTAATTAACTTACTCAATTCCCACTTAATTGAAGTTCTAAGCTAAGCCATCTTAATACAACTTACGTAATTTGTTACTATAATTTATAATGTATTACGAATTTAATTATAGCTTTATACCGTTACGCCGGACCGTTATAATATTACAAATTTATTACTAAATGAAGATATTACTATAGCATGACGCAATATTTGCTTAAAAATAAATGTATCATCTTTTCGGTCTATTTTTTATGTAAAACATTTAACTCGTAGAGGTTACTTGTCTTGGATGACCCCTAGTGAAATTTTCTGAAGAATTTTTGGAAAGTTTTAACCTTTTTCCTCCATCCAAAGTTGACTTATAGGTCCTTTTCCAAAAAAAGGGTCAAATTAACCCATACTAGAAGGAGCTACGGGGTTCAAGTGTTTAGAAAAATATTACCCGGAAAATTTTAATTTAGGCTTCCGAAGACAAGAACCACAATATGTTAAGTTAAACATATAATTTTTTTTATATTTTTTAATTTCATTTTGATCAAAAAAATTTAAATTTAAAACCACTGCAAAAAGAATTTGTGACGTTGTAGAGGAAAAAGCAACTTGGGCTTTTGTTATCAGTCAAATACTATCGTTTAGGATTGGTTTGGTTCATCCCCGAAAATATGCGTTGCACTGTGTTATAAATAAAATATAACATAATAAACATAAAAAGTAAGTTTGTTAATAAAAACCAAAATAAAAATAAAATCTGAAGATATATAAAACAAACACTAAAAAACGAACTAAAAAACTTAAACTACATATAAAATTAAAACTAATACTGAGACTAAGACGAACATTAAGATTAAGACTAAGACTAAGGCTAAGGCTAAGACTCAGACTAAGACTACGGCTAAAACTAAGACTAAGACTAAGACTAAGACTAAGACTAAGACTAAGACTGAGACTAAGACTAAGACTAAGACTAAGACTAAGACTAAGACTAAGACTAAGACTAAGTCTAAGTCTAAGTCTAAGTCTAAGTCTAAGACTAATAATAAGAATAAGACTAAGGCTAAGACTAAGACTTAGACTAAGACTAAGACTAAGACTAAGACTAAGACTAAGACTAAGACTAAGACTAAGTCTAAAACTAAAACTAAGACTAAGATTAAGACTTAGGCTTAAACTAAGACTAAGACTAAGACTAAGACTAAGACTAAGACTAAGACTAAGACTAAGACTAAGACTAAGACTAAGACAAAGGCTAAGACTAAGACTAAGACTAAGGCTAAGACTAAGACTAAGACTAAGGCTAAGACTAAGACTTAGACTAAGACTAAGACTAAGACTAAGTCTAAGTCTAAAACTAAAACTAAGATTAAGACTTAGGCTTAAACTAAGACTAAGACTAAGTCTAAAACTAAAACTAAGATTAAGACTAAGGCTTAAACTAAGACTAAGACTAAGACTAAGGCTAAGGCTAAGACTAAGACTTAGACTAAGACTAAGATTAAGACTTAGGCTTAAACTAAGACTAAGACTAAGACTAAGTCTAAAACTTAAACTAAGATTAAGACTTAGGCTTAAACTAAGACTAAGACTAAGACTTAGATTAAGACAAAGGCTAAGACTAAGACTAAGACTAAGACTTAGATTAAGACAAAGGCTAAGACTCTTTTTTTTGTTGGACGTAGTGATAGCGCGCTATCATCTAGTGCCCCACGATACTCCACCAGCTCCACCCCGGAACCGCGTCAGCATTTCATCAGGACGGGGGTTTGATTTCATAAGATTCCTACGTCCTCCTTAAGCAAGGAGGTTCGGAACTACTGAAGTTTCTCTCCTTTAATATTTTATTTATGTGTCTTTCACACAAAGTCCATGTATGTTCAGATTTTAGCATTTCGTTCAACAGATTCTCTTGAGTTAATGTAACACCTAGCATATCATTTAAAGCTCGTCTCTCCTCCAACCACTTTTCACATTCGAAAAGTATGTGCTTTGCATCTTCTAGCGCTGCGTATGAATCACAGCTGCTTATTTCTTTTAGTTTAAATCTATGCAGTAGTTTAAATCTACGACTACGACTACGACTACGACTAAAGACTTAGACTAAGACTAAGACTAAGACTAAGACTAAGACTAAGACTAAGACTAAGACTAAGACTAAGACTAAGACAAAGACTAAGACTAAGACAAAGACAAAGACTAAGACTAAGACTAAGACTAAGACTAAGACTAAGACTAAGACTAAGACTAAGACTAAGACTACGACTACGACTACGACTACGACTACGACTACGACTACGACTACGACTACGACTACGACTACGACTACGACTACGACTATGGCTAAGGCTAAGGCTAAGGCTAAGGCTAAGGCTAAGGCTAAGGCTAAGGCTAAGGCTAAGGCTAAGGCTAAGGCTTAGACTTAGGCTAAGACTAAGACTTATACTAAGACTAAAACATTAACACTAAGACTTAAACTAAAACTACAATTACAACTTCTACTAAAATTAAAACTAAAACTTACACAAAAAAATGTATCACCAATATAAAAATAATCAATAATACAATTCTAATTTTTATTATACTCGAATATAGGGGCCTTTCCTAGTTGGCGCACGTAACATTTGTACGCCTTTTTTGTTGTTAAAAATTAAAAAAAAACAAAAAAAGTTAAACTTGTTTGTCCTGTTTTGATTTTTTGATAGCACTCTAGAGACCTATGTTTAGTGTAAAAGATGGAAGCAATCAAAAGTATTGTATAAAGATATAAGCAAAGAAAAGAGGACGCGTAACGATGCAAAAAATACTAGTGGCTTTTATCTGTATCAGTATAAAAGAAAAAAATCGGTGAAGTGTGCACGAGTTTTTTATTATAGTTATTTTAGTATTATTTGGGAGAACGTTGCTATATATTAATAATTAAGTCGTTGAAAAATTTTATAAATAATTTTTATACAAACTATAGATAATATGATACGTTACGATACTAATTTTTTCCTTCAAAGAAGTAAAAATTTTTTATAGTTTTATTTATTTAATTGAACGAGAAAAACGTTTAAATTTTTATTCAGGACCGCAAAAATGGAAAACTGGAAAACATTAAATTAAACTTTGTATTATAGGAGTACTTTTTTATTATACTTATTATAAAATTTCAATTTTCTTTAAAATTTTTCCACATTTGTTGCTGCTCATCACGTTTGTTGCCATTTTTTAAAACTTCAAATTGAGATCAGCTCTCAATACTCTCACAATATAAATTTAAACATTTTTTCTCTATTATTAAGATTTAAAACAATTTTCAGTAACATTTATTTTTTCAGACACGGTAGACCTTTTGGGGAAAATGCTCTTATAACATAAATTAAAAATAGATCTAAAGTAAAAATTTGTATTACTATTAATAAAGTTATATAAAGTTTTTATTTTTTATAATTTTTTATTTTTTATTTTATTATTTCTTTTATTACTATTATTTATATTTTTTCTTGAACTTTAATTTTTTAAATATTTTATATATAGGTTAGTTAATTTGTGATATATTAATTTATTACATGAATTTAATTGCGAACTTTCGATCAAGTAAGTTTTTTTTTTATTTTTATTATTCATGCTTTTTTCTTTTTCTTTTTGTTTTAATTTTATTATTATAGTTATATTGGTAATAAAATAAAATTGGGACCGGATCGAAATTTCCCTTACAAAAATTGCCCTTGACAAAATTCACCCTCACAAATTTCAATTTCCAAAATTATAAAATTATAAAATTACCCTTTACGAAATTGCCACTTTTACGAAAAGCGCGCTTTTTCACAGTATCAACATATTATTTTTTAATTTATTTTTTGTACAGTTTCGTAAAGGCGAATTTTGTAAAGGGAAATTTTGTGAAGGGGAAATTTTGTAAAAGACAATTCTAAAAAAAGGCAATTTTGTAGGGTACAATTTTGTCAATGAAATTTCGACCCCAACCCAATAAAATAATGTAATCCAATGTAATAATGTAAAAAATAAAAAAAAAGAAATTATAATCGTATTGATAAAGATAGAAACAATTTATTTTTTGTCTAGATTTAAGATTTAAATTTTTAAAAAATTAAAATTTTAATTAAACTCAATCTTTTTATCGTTATTGACAAACTGTTGCCTTTTCTCACTTACAGATCGCTATTGCCGAGGAAGTTGATGTGGTCAAGACGATAGTTGGCAATGAAGACCTCTCCGATCTGGACAATGAAGTCGATCAGGTGGCACTCGAATCGGAACAAGAACCACAACAGCAACAGCAGCAGCAGCAACAACAGCAAAAAGTGCTCTACCAACACAATCTGCCGCAGCCGCAACCAGGTCCTGGTCGAAGTAAGCTTCTCCTGACTGACACACCTAAATGTTTGTAAAACCTAATTAACGCATTTATTCCTTTAGTTGCTCACCTTACAGGCAATCTGCAGAGCATACCATTAAGTCTGGGTCAACCGTTTGGGCCGCCACCACCACCTTCACAGCTAGCTTATCAGGGTCCACCACCTCCACTGCCGCAACAGCGTTCACCGCAAGGAAATGGTCCTCAATATGCGCCCCAACAGGTGCATGCGCCGCAAGTATTGCCCGACTTGAGCATCGGCGGTTCGAACAACAATGAAGTGTGGGCCTCACCGGTTCAAGATATGCCCAAAATCATCTCCTTAGATGTGAAATGCGAAAAGAATGGCATGAAAGTGTTTGTGCAGTTTGACAAACCATTCTATGGCATCGTTTTCTCCAAGGGCCACTACAGCAACATGAACTGCGTGCATCTGCCCTCGGGACTGGGTCGCACTTCGGCTACCTTCGATATTGGCCTGCACGAATGCGGCACTTCGGGTAATACTGAGAATGGACTTTACGGCTATGGACATGAATCTGGGTCGGGCACCTACTTTGAGAACATCATCGTATTGCAGTATGATCCACAGGTGCAGGAGGTATGGGATCAGGCACGCAAATTACGTTGCACCTGGCACGATCAGTATGAGAAAAGTGTTACTTTTCGACCCTTCCCCGTTGATATGCTGGATGTGGTACGTGCTGATTTTGCCGGTGACAATGTTGGCTGCTGGATGCAAATACAGGTGGGCAAGGGCCCATGGGCCTCTGAAGTATCCGGTTTGGTGAAGATCGGTCAAACAATGACTATGGTGTTGGCCATAAAGGACGATGATTCGAAGTTCGATATGCTAGTGCGTAACTGTGTGGCGCATGACGGTAAACGGGCACCCATACAACTGGTGGATCAACGTGGCTGCGTAACACGACCCAAGCTTATGTCACGCTTCACCAAGATAAAGAACTTTGGCGCTTCTGCCTCGGTGCTGTCCTATGCACACTTCCAGGCCTTTAAGTTCCCCGATTCCATGGAGGTGCATTTCCAGTGCACCATACAAATCTGTCGTTACCAATGCCCCGATCAATGCTCCGACCCAAATCTGCAGGAAGTGCACCATCTGCAAGTGGGCCCTGAGTCCCAGTATGGACCACCACAGCTGCATGTTGACTCATATCATGTGAGTGGTTCCATCGGTAAGCGACGTGATGAACGACGTGTGCAACAGCGTCGGGCACGTGCTGTTGATCCCGAACAGGAAGTAGGCCTTAATCGTGTAATCAAGGTGGTCTCCTCGGGTGATCTGACCTTCGCCATTGAGGAGAACAATAACAATGGGTCAGCTACCGTGCCACAGATGATGGTCTTTCCGGCGCGTGAGGATGGTTTGATCTGTATGACCACGCCCGGATTTGCGATAACCTTGATTATGTTGTTGGGAATTTTGGTCACCTCGTGTCTCATCTCGGCTTTTCTCTATGTGCGCTTAAGACCTTTCTCCACATTTGCGGAGAAGGAACGGGCGGTTGCCTTTACGAATCCCCAGCTGGCCGGTGCGCTTCCAGTTATACAGATTCCTTCACCACCACCGCCGGGACCGAAAGGTGTAATGCCAAAAAATGCTCGAAATATGTCATGAACTTAAGTGGGTGGGCGCGAGCGCGCGCGCGAGAGAGAGAGAGAGAGAGAGTGGAAAAAGTGCAGTGTGAAATGACTTGACAGCCGTGTTGCCGAGTTGTTTGATTTCTTCGAGTCTTCGTTATCGTCGTAATCTTCTTTCGGCTCCTTTTAAGCTAGCTTTAAGTATGTCGTCTCTAAGCTTTTTTAGTTAAAGTGTAGCTAATTTTTAAAGTATACTTTGAATATCCGATATTTGTTTTTAGAAATTGTATTCGGTTTCGCAATCGGATATCTTATGGGTGGAAGTCTAGTTAAACTGTTAAACGTTATTTTTCAGGTGCTGAACCATGTTCAAGTTCTAGCATAGCAGCTTTTTCAAATAAAAAACTATTAATATTTGCCCCAATGAAATATGTACTTGCAATTTGGTTATCAGTATTCGCGCTCTTAAGAACAACAACAACAAATCAATAGACCTCCATTATTTAAAACAAAGAAATAGTTATATTAATAATTTTTTTTTTTAACAAATTTCAAACAATTTCAGCTTTGTCTACCTCGTTGGCTCCTACCAAGAATTTAAAACGACTTCTTGAATTAAACAAAAAATTCTTGCTTTAGAGCATCAAATCTTGTAAAATGCCATTGTAACTCTATTTTTATTTATGTACTCGTATTGCTTTTAACTTTTTTATTTTAATTCTTTAGTTAATTAAGACTTTGTAGACTTTATTTCACGTAGTCATTAAATATTTTAAGTTCTCTTTAAATGAAATATAAAATAAACTATAACAGCAGTAATAAAAATAATATTTAAAATAATAAAAATAATATGTAATAATATAAGTTTAAGTCTCTCTTTTAATCAATTCTCTTTGACTGAATTTTTAAGCTTATCTTATTTCAACAACGTGTATTAATTCTTTACATACTTGATGTGAATGTCTCTATTCAAATAAGATATTTTTATGTAAACCTCTTTAAAATGTTTTGATTAAATTGAATAAAGATGTTTTTCCAACATGCACAGTTGTAATTTATTTAGCAAAAAATAAGTAAAGTACGGAGTTCTATGGGTACAGTACTGATGATAGCATGATATTATCTTTTGAAAACTCGTAGTAAGGAGTTGAAAGGATAATTGTTCTAAGAACTGCTTACCAAAAACTCACACCACTTTTGAGTTGTATGACAAAAATTTGTTTCCTAGATAATTTTAAGCCCAGTATTTTATTTATTTAGCCGTTTCCTTCGGCAAAAGTTTTTTAAAAGAAAATTAAGACGATGAAAATAACAATGCTATGGAAGGAAAAGAATAAGTTTTTCATGATTTTGTTGCTCTAGACTCTGATGACAGACCTCAAGTCTGTCTTGAGTAAGTCCTCAATGTCATCAACATTTCTATGTCTTTTATCTTTTGTCTTGTGAACAATTGAACTTCTAACAGATTACGTTTTCACGATTCAAAGAGGTTTTCACTTCTATATAACTTTAAAAAAATTTGTTATAACAGATTAGTAATTTTCTTCCTCGTTAAATCGAAATAAGTAGTTGTAAAAGTAATTTTTCGTTTTTCAGTGAACTAGTTTGTGTATCTTTCTTTGCAGCAAGCTCCCGTGCAGCTTTGCAAAAAATGGCATTCATGCAATAAAAAACTGGCTCTGTTTTGAATGCCGAAGAAATGATTGAAGTCTTTCAATAATTTTTTTTTGGTTTCATGACTTAGAGTGTTAAAATCAGCAAAAGTCTGGAATTCATAACATTGAAATCAAATGGTACACATTTTTGTTGAAGTCTTTTGATTCATTTACAAAGATTGAAGTTCTGCTTCTTGGAGTCTTTAAGTCCATTCAATTGTAATCAAATTAAAGTCAATGAAGTCATAAGAAGTCAGCTAAAATCATAATTTAAATCACTGAAATCATGAAATAACTTCAAAACAATTGAAGTCCTTTGATTGCATTTAAAAAATTTTGAAATTGTTTGCCATGTTAAATAAATTTTTGTTTAATCAAGCAAAGTTAGACATTGAAAGTTAAGGTAGAACAAAGATTTTTGTTAAAATTTAATAAGACAATTGCTGAAACGATAAAGGAATATGAAGTGACTTCTTTTTACTCAAATCAAAAATAAATATTATTAAAAAAGGCATTTTATACTAAATCTCACCAAAATCATTTTTTTCCATTACATTTTGTATTTTTCGATTTTTTGCATTTTTGCTCATATCTTTTTGTTTTTCAATTGAATTGTTTTTATTGCGTACATATAAGCTTTTGAATTTGTTGACAGTAGTGATTAAGTTAAGGAATCATGTAGCATATAGGTATATCGTATATATGATTTTCCTCGGTCATTATATAATAAATCTGGAAAGATTTCAATCATTTGACTTCAAAATGACTTCAACAAAAACTTAAGTTGATTGCAATCTTTTGAAAAGATTAAAGGAACGCAATGAATTTAGTCTTGTCGTCAAGACTGCAATTTCAATTTCCATGAAATCAGCAATGTCTTTTATTTGTTTATGCATTTGATAACTCAAAAATGAATGCAGGACTTCTAGTGTTGAAATAATTGCTATCAAAAATTATTTATAGATTGCAATCATTACCTGATTATATAACCTGATCATATATCATTGCAATCATTAATGATTATGTAATAGGATTCTCAGAAAACAGGATTCTTTTTATTTAGTAATGTGTCGCACTAACTACGCATTAGAGTAGGAGCATTAGCATCCTATTTTTAAAGCTCTTCATATGTTTAATATTATTAACGCAAATCATAATCTAGATTTTTCTGTATCTAAAAATCAAATGCGATCTCTGTTAAATAACATCTTGTAATATATATTTTTTGTTAATAACTATTGCCTAGTCTGTAAGAATTATTGTTCATAGACTGAAGAAACTAAATAAATAAATAAAAAAATTGCACGAAAATCTCTACGCCAAATGCACAACGAAAACGAAAGAGAACTTACAGAAAAGAAGCAACCAAGTGAAAATTATGCCACAAATTATTTCCACAATAATTTTTACAATTTAATGAACGAATTTATTACTTTTTATCTAGCACTTCAAAGTTAATGTTTAATAATACCTTGTTTTTTTATACATAAACCTTTGTTCTGGTTTAAACATAAAGATTAATAGTTTTCATAAAAAAACTTCACTGCAAAACTTCCTGTGAATTTATTCCTTTATTCCTGACGAATAAAGTCAAACTGTTGTTTGAACAATGAAAATAAAATAATGTGAGCACAAACAAGATTTTGTTTCTGCTTACAGTTCTGTATTACTATGTCATCACCGACAAATTTTTACTAGCAGGTTGAGAAAAAAATAATTCTCTCTCAATAGTAATTAAAAAGCTTGTGTACCCAGTGGTAAATTAATGCATGAGAATACATCAATAATTCCTTAAATACAATGTAGTTGCGTGGCCTCCGAAGTCGATTTACATTACATTGCATCTCAATTACATTAGTTCAAACATGGCCGCTAAAACACTGATGACATCTACCCTACGCAGTAAGTGACGATGGAAGTAGGCACGCACAATATAGGAGAGAACACGAAATGACCCAGTGGTACATGGACACATGACGTAACCAGCTATTTTTTAAATACAATGTAACTGCGAGGCCTCCAAAGCCTGTTTACAATTTTCAATTACATTTTTTCAGACATGGCCGCTAAAACACTGATGGCTTCTACCTTACACAGTAAGCGACGAGGAGGTATGCACAAGATAGGAGGGATCAAAAAAAGACGCACAAAATTTGAGAGAACAAAAACAATTGAACGCAAATCGTCTCTACATCAAAAATACAACGAAAACAAAGGGGAACACACTGAATGAAGAAAGCAAAGGCAAATGACGTCATAAATTTTTCAATAATTTCTTCACAATTATTTTTACAATTTCATGAACGAATTTATTGCCTTTTATCGAGCGTATCAGAATTAATGTTGAATAATACTTAGCTATTTTATTTGTTCTAGTTTAAACAAATTAATAATTAATATATTAAATAAACATAAAGATTAATAATTTTGAAAAACACAATTCACTACAAAACTACCTGCTAGAAAACACGATGTTTTTCCACAGACGAGTAAAGTCAAACTTTTGTTTCAACAATAAAAAGAAAATAATTTGAGCACAAACAAGATTTTGTCCCATGTCCTTGTAGGATGTATGGTTTGGGAGTTGTGACAAAAAAGACACATGTTTTTGGTCAACTACAGCTCCAAAAAGTGTTCTACAACTCCTAAACTACATGAGATAGAGCAAAATTCATTTCGACAAAGAAATAACCCGCCTTAAGGACGATGCCATGGTGATCATCTTAATGCATGAATCGTCCATATCTGATATGTAGTTTAGATTGTAGGGCGAATTTATAGCGAAAAATAAAAAAAATTCACAAAAAAGGACATATGAAATTGACATGAAATCTAATTTTTAAAATTCTTCCAAGGATGCAGTCTTGTAGGCAGAGGCTCAAAAAACATTTTGGTGCATAAATAGTCCTTTTAGGATGTATGGTTTAGGAGCTATGGCTAAAAAAAAACTAGAAAATCACCAAAAATAACGTAGAAAACTAAGATTTTTGAAAAAAAAATATTTTTTTCTAAAAATGCAGTCTTGTATATATGTATTAGAAAACTCTTGGTGCATAAATCGTCCTTGTAGGATGTATGGTTTGGGAGTTATGACGAAAAAACCACATGTTTTTGGCTAACTACCACTCCAAAAAGTGTTCTACAACTCCTAAACTACAAGAGATAGAGTAAAATGCATTTCAACAAAGACGGAACCCGCCTTAAGGACGATACCATGGTGATCATCTTAATGCATGAATTGTCCTTGTATGATATGTAGTTTGGATTTTAGGGCGAATTTATAGCGAAAAAATAAATAAAAAAACACTAGCCTTGTAGGCAAAGGCTTAACAAACATTTTGGTGCATAAATCATCCTTGTGGGATGTATGGTTTGGAAGTTATGACGAAAAACCACATGTTTTTACAATTACAGTGTCATCACCAACAAATTTTTACAAGCGGGTAAGCAGGCTATTAATTTTGGTGAATGATCTTGTCTTGCTTGCTCCTACGCTACAAGTTCTTTCGAAGAACCTTAACCCTTAAACGACACACTTCATCTAAGCCATATTATGTGACACACAAGCGAGAATTCGCACCAAAGGGTTTTTAATTGCTTGATTGATCAGCAACAAAAACTGAAAAAAATTCATTTATTGTAAGGTAAAGGAAATTTTACAAGAAATCCATTAAAGAAGTAAGTATTGTTAAAAAAGTCTTTCTGAAGAATCGCTATGAGCAAAAGACCTTTCAAGAGAAATCCCAAAAGGTGTTTTTGAAAACAATTTATTTGTAGACAGACTATATTCCAAAAATGTTGGGTAATTTTGGTGGTTGGGGGTTCTCTACCCTTGCGGTGAGGTATTTGATTTCTAAGTAGGGGTTCGAAGAACACCATCTAAAAAATTTTAAGTAATTTAAAATTTTTTAACTAAAGCTAGTAAAAGAACCTTTTCAACAACATAAAAACTAGTTAGGAAATATCTTTTACTGGACCGAGGTTTAAATACCCCACGGCCGTATTTTAGCTTATTCGAAGTCTTGAATGAACTGTCTCCATATAAGCTATGGACAAAAATAAAAGGAGTCTTCCAATGATAATGCAATTTTGTATGCTTAAGTAGTTTAAGCCAATTAAGAAAAATATAAAAAATGGTCGAAAATGGTTGGGCCCTAGGGGTACCTCCCTTGGACCTACATTAATATTTTACCTGATTTTGAACATACAAAAGTTGGCCGATCCTAACAAACATGCGTCAGAACTGTAGTTAAATAGAGTTATAGATGTGTACTGAATATAATCAATATCGGTTGAAGCCTACGGGTACCTCCTTTGGATCTATATTAATTTTTACGTGATTTTGTATGGGAGGTACATACAAAGGTTAACCGATCTTAACGAAATTTCATCAAAATGATAATGAAATAGAGTGACAGATGTGTACTTAAAATATTCGAAGTCGGTTTGACCCTAGGGGTACCTCCCTAGGGCCTATATTAATTTTTTACTTGATTTTGTATGTACATTTTTAATAAAAAATATTATATTTGTAGGACGAAGTAGGAAAAGTTATTTTTAGTTCCTAGTTGTATAATATATTAGTTTTTGTAATCCGAAAAAAACGGCACTTATTTTTAAAGGATTTGTGTGTTTTTTTTTCTATCAAAATTTGCCAATTTTCATGATTTTTCATTCGAATTTATGAAATTTTGCAACCACTTAAATACTATAACATTTTTTTTCGATAATATAATAAACTTTTTAAATAACTCTATAATTTTTTATAACAATGAGTTTTGTTTCGTTCAAAAATAGATATTTGGCAATTATTTATACGAAGCAACTCAAAAAGCTATGCTCAAAATCTGAGTTTGTTAAAAAAAATTACTTAACTCTAAAGAGCTCCAGAACAACCAAAACATGTATTATTGTTCTAATTTTTTGGATTATAAATAATGAAACAATCACCTGTCAATTGATACCAAATTTGTAGGATTTCGAGATACAACATTTTTTGATTTTTGTCCACTGTGTGACGTCATTCTTATAGGGTATAATTTTTATCTAAATATTATACATATGAAACTCAGAGTATTTTTTATTTGTTAAAGCTTACGTGCAAGTTTAAACAATAATTTTTTTTAACTTATAAAGGTTTTACTGTTATGCTGACGTCACTTTATATGGGTGATGGGCGGAATTTTAGGTTTTACGGAATTTTAGATTAAAACTAATTTGCAAAATTTGAAGGAATTGTACTATATTTTTGTTGAATTTAGGGATATTTTACTGATTTCGTAAGGACACTTTGTATAGGAGGTAGTCGTTTCCTTAACATTTTAGAAGTCAAAAGATATCTAAAATTTTTTACTCTGTATTACAAAATGCATACTCGATGCGGTCTTTGGATTAATTGCAAAGTATTTACAATTAAATTTTATTTATTTGTATTTACAATTAAGACTGAACTGGGAAATAGTACAAAACACTTATAAAGTAAAGAGTAAATTGATTAACATTTTGAATTAATAAATAATAATAAAATTTAATTAATTATTTTATAATTCTAAAAATATAACATGTTGTTGTTGCAACTTGTTGCTTCATGAACTTATTCGAAATTAAGATCAAATATAATTCTAAAAAATTATACATTTTACAACTATAAAAATAATTTAGTAATTAACATATGAGCTGTTCAGAGCACAAGTGGCGTAAGTCCATTTTTGGTAGTTTTGAGAAAATTGAACATTTAGAAAAATTCTTATAATAAATTCCAAGTATAAAGAACTCAGTTTTGCTTATAAGCTAGGTCGAGAGCATAAATGGAGCTATCCATATCGTAAAAAATAAACTAAATAATACACAAAAATGATGCAGAATATTGCATATTAGTAAAAACATGTGGACTTTCGCCACTGAACATTTTTTAAATATCTCGTTTCCGCTGTAGGAATCTAATAGGAGATATTTTTCAAGAATTTTTTGATGAAGAATGGCAGCATTTTTACCTAGAAGTTGGACAAAACCACCCCTTAGCGATTATCTCCACTATTAAGGGAGATATAAAATGAATGGACTTACGCCACTTGTCCTCTGAAAAATTTTTAAAATTTCTCCTTTCCACTGTAAAAATGTAATGGACAATATTTTTATGAATTTTTTGATGAGGAATGACAGCAATTTTACCTAGAAGTTGGACAAAACCACCCCTTAGCGATTATCTCTATTATTAAGGGAGATATAAAATGAATGGACTTATGCCACTTGTCCTCTGAAAATTTGTTAAAATTCCTCCTTTCCACTGTCAAAATTGAATGGACAATATTTTTAAGAATTTTTTGATGAGGAATGACATAATTTGTACATAGAAATTGGACAAAACTACCCATTAGTGATTATCTTTATTATTAAGGGAGATATAAAATGAATGGACTTACGCCACTTGTCCTCTGAAAATTTGTTAAAATTCCTCCTTTCCACTGTAAAAATTTAATGGACAATATTTTTATGAATTTTTTGTTGAGGAATGACAGCATTTTTACCTAGAAGTTGGACAAAACCACCCCTTAGCGATTATCTCCACTATTAAGGGAGATATAAAATGAATGGACTTACGCCACTTGTCCTCTGAAAATTTTTTAAATTTCTCGTTTCCGCTGTAGGAATCTAATAGGAGATATTTTTCAAGAATTTTTTGATGAAGAATGGCAGCATTTTTACCTAGAAGTTGGACAAAACCACCCCTTAGCGATTATCTCCACTATTAAGGGAGATATAAAATGAATGGACTTACGCCACTTGTCCTCTGAAAATTTGTTAAAATTCCTCCTTTCCACTGTCAAAATTGAATGGACAATATTTTTAAGAATTTTTTGATGAGGAATGGCAGCATTTTTACCTAGAAGTTGGACAAAACCACCCCTTAGCGATTATCTCCACTATTAAGGGAGATATAAAATGAATGGACTTACGCCACTTGTCCTCTGAAAATTTGTTAAAATTCCTCCTTTCCACTGTCAAAATTGAATGGACAATATTTTTAAGAATTTTTTGATGAGGAATGGCAGCATTTTTACCTAGAAGTTGGACAAAACCACCCTTTAGCGGTTATCTCCTTTATTAAGGAAGATATAAAATGAATGGACTTGCGCCACTTGTCCTCTGAAAATTTCTCCTTTCCACTGTAAAAATGTAATGGACAATAGGTTTTAAGAATTTTTTGGTAAGGATTGACTGAATTCAGAAGAGCGATTAAGAGATCCGTTTGTGATTTTCTGAATAATTGAGGAGGCCAGAATGCATTTATTCCTATAAAATTTTCATAGTTGAAATTCAACACAGTTGTTTTTATTTAGTAGGAATGTAATAATATGTAATATTTATTAATATATTAAAAAATGTAATCAAAAATCTTTACATATATAAGTTTTCATCGTTATCGTTATCTGAAAGTTCATTTTCTAAACCTAATTCTCTTGTTATTTGCAAATTGGTAAAAAATTCGTGGTGCACTGGTGGAATATATTTCATTTCATTTCATTTTTTGCTTCCTGTTTTATTTCGGAAAGTGCTTGAGGTCTGCCTACTTTATTTTTCTTAAAATCTACTTTATAAAAAGTATCTATTAAATTTAAACTTTCTTTAAATTTCAATATATAAGGAGCTGCTCGTGAATATTGGCATCCATCTAAACTTAAGCCAATTAAATTGGCGACCGTCGGTATCGGTTTTTCGCATAACAGTTTTTGCCCGTAGGTTCTTTGCGGACACAAAATCGTCTTTTTTCATATTTATTACAATAAATTGATTTTTACATTTACTTTGTCTTACAATTTCTACCCAATTGTTAGGTTTGTAAATAAATTGTTTTTTACGACTAGCCAATTCAACAGTCCGAAATCTGCATCATTTGGAAGAAAGCTGTGACCTGGAACCATGAATTTATGATTAATTTCTTCTGCTTTCATGTCTGGATCTTGGACTAGTTTCATAAGCGACACACATACATTGCAGTTCCGGTTTTGCCATGTGCATGAATCGGAATATGCAGTTATAACTTTATAATTTTTAGCATATTCCGTCAGATGCTTTACAACACAGGATACAATATCTTGCGATCCTCTACCTCCTTCTGTTTCATCCCACATATACATATATCCGTTATTGTCATTGAAAGAGTAACATCCTAGGTTGTAAACATATAATTTTCTTTTGTAATAAGCGACCGATGTCTCTAGTTTTGGAATGGGTAGTGCCTTTTGCAAATCAAAGGTAAATACGTAGTGGTCACTTGAAATGGAGTTTTTGTCGCGGTTGAGTGACTCTCTGGCTTCTTCAGCTCGTAAGAGGTGTTCCTCCTTTTCTTTTTGCAGCTCAGTTTTGTTTTCTTCGTTGACCTCTGTTAAAATTTTTAAATGTAGTTCATCGCACTTTTTGCATGTATCTTTGTTAGGATGTTTAAAATGCAGATTAAATTTAGTTGCGAATACATTATAATAATATTTTTCTTTCACGGGTTCTTTTCCCGTATCTGCACACCATTCCACATAAAGATTAAACATTTTCTTCACAGTAAGATCAGGATCGAGATAGCGCCGATCGGGATTGTTATGTCTCGTGTAATGACTTTGGTAGGCTGGAAATGAATTTATGTGTTCTTGAACACTACTATTATCTATTTTGTTTGCGGGAGTTTTTTTCCCTCGTAAATCGGTCGCAGCAAGTGCTTCGTCCTTTCGTAAACATCTGTGTAACCTGCCTTCACTTATTTGCAATGTGTCTAAAAAATATTTTTTGCATACATTTATGCTTACATTATCAACCCTAAAAAAGTATTTGTTCGTAACAGCTTTATTAAATTTTTTAAATTTTTACAGTGGAAAGGAGGAATTTTAACAAATTTTCAGAGGACAAGTGGCGTAAGTCCATTCATTTTATATCTCCCTTAATAATAGAGATAATCGCTAAGGGGTGGTTTTGTCCAACTTCTAGATAAAATTGCTGTCATTCCTCATCAAAAAATTCATAAAAATTTGGTCCATTAAATTTTTACAGCAGAAAAGAGGAATTTTAAGAAATTTTCAGAGGACAAGTGGCGTAAGT
The DNA here is from genome assembly GCA_963920525.1 of Dichetophora obliterata. NCBI lineage: Eukaryota > Metazoa > Arthropoda > Insecta > Diptera > Sciomyzidae > Dichetophora > Dichetophora obliterata. The sequence goes on along the minus strand of OY986439.1, from coordinate 30,193,762 downwards.
CCATTCATTTTATATCTCCCTTAATAATAAAGATAATGACTAATAATTAGTTGTGTCCAATTTCTATGTACAAATTACAATATGTCATTCCTCATCAAAAAATTCTTAAAAATATTGTCCATTACATTTTTACAGCGGAAAGAAGAAATTTTAAAAAATTTTCAGAGGACAAGTGGCGTAAGTCCATTCATTTTATATCTCCCTTAATAATGGAGATAATCGCTAATGGGTAGTTTTGTCCAACTTCTATGAAAAATTGCTACCATCCCTCATCAAAAAATTCCTAAAAATATTTTCCATTACATTTTTACAGCGGAAAAGAGAAAATTTTAAAAATTTTCAGAGGACAAGTGGCGTAAGTGTCCATTCATTTTATATCTCCCTTAATAATGCAAATAATCGCTAAGGGGTGGTTTTGTCCAACTTCTAGGTAAAAATGCTGCCATTCGTTATCAAAAAGTTTTTGAAAAATATCTCCTATTAGATTTCTACAGCGGAAACGAGAAATTTAAAATAATTTTCAGTGGCGCAATTCCAAATGTTTTTACTAATATGCAATATTCTGCATCGTTTTTGTGTATTATTTAGTTTATTTTTTACGATATGGATAGCTCCCTCCAATTATGCTCTTGACCAAGCTTATAAGCAAAACTGAGTTCTTCATACTTAGAATTCATTTAAGAATTTTTCTAAACGTTCAATTTTCTCAAAACTACCAAAAATGGACTTACGCCACTTGTGCTCTGAAAAAATAATGGTATTTGTCAGAGCAATAACAAAGTATTGCATTTTGTTCAGAGATTACGTAAGCTAGGAGTTTCTAGCCCGTACTCATAAATAGGTTACATTTTCCTCTTCACTTCTACGTACTTAACTCAATTTCCCTAAAAAATGGACTTACGCCACTTGTGCTCTGAACAGCTCATATGTCATAATTAATTTTTCAATAATAAAATTTGTTCGTTAAAAAAAGCAAAACAGTATTTATTTTAAAAACACAAAGAAAAGTTTCGCATTGAGTGTAAATGAATGCAGTGAATGTGAACAATTGCGTTGGATGACGTCATGCTTTCTCTCTCATTTGTGGAACGCATAAACTTGTTTTTATCATTCTTGGGAGGCGGCCGAATCTGTTCTCAATACTCCAAACGAGCTTCGGGCAAGTGCTTACGAGCGAGAAAAATGTTTCGGAAATTCAATTCGGAAAAATACTTATAACAATATTTTTTTATTTTAAAGTTTTCTGGTTTACTTATTTTTTAATTGTTTCCATTCATATCTGTGTTGATAAGCAATATTAGTTTAATTGCACTATTCTCTAACACGAAGAAGCACATTAACGATGAGAAAGACACGAAAAGCAATACAATTTTGTATGGAAGACATTATTTCTTCTATTCATGGCCAAATTAGACAAGGTAGTGTTAGGGCGGAGATCCGGTGACCGAAACTGTCAAAACAAAGTTGACAACTCATACAAAATCTTCCACCGGTGAGAATGCAATATGAAAGCAAAAATTAGCAAAAATACCAAAATGGCTGAGTTTGACAGTTATGGTAACTAAGAAAGAGAATACATTTAGCCCTAACACTACCTTGTCTAGTTCTACTGTGCTTCTATTGTGCTTCTTCGTGGTACAGAATAACGCAGTAAGTCTAATTTCAAAGTTTCAAGAAATCTTGATTCAAAGTATTCAATCGATAAATGTATAAGTTAAATGAAAGGCTCCTTTGTTTTTGTATCATAACTTTGGCTAAGGTCATACGAAAAGCACCAGATGTTGTGTGTTTATAGTCATCATCAGGGAAGACAGAAATATGCACGAAAAAATCTAAAATAAGTATGCTAATATGCTATAAAAAATGGCAAAATATGCCATCAAATAAGCACGAAAAATGTCGAAGTCGGAGTTTTATTATTCAAAATTTTATTCAATAATTCATAAAAAAAAAACAAAACAATAGCCCTTTCAAGGCGTAAAAGTAAATATTTCAGTTGAAATAAATTATAATTTTAATTATAAAGTAAAAATTTAATTCTATTTTAATCATTTAATGAATATTTTGTTTGGTAGCTCGAAGCCAATGCCAAAAGTCTCCTTCCGGACGAAGTCCATTATTTTATATGGTGCTTATAGCAAAAACAGTGTATTGCATTCAGCGATTACACTGAACAATTAAATGCATTTTTAAAATTATCAAAAAGAAATTTTCTATGATTTTCAGCCAACAATGTTTTGTATTGTGAGAAAGACCGCTCGATATCGCAGGATGTAGTTGGGCACCATTTAAAATAAGGGACTTCGTTCGGAAGGAGACTTTCGGCGTATGGATCCATTGTCTGTGAGTTTTTAAACAAAATATTTTTTGTACATATATAATATAATATCTCTTTATAAATATATATAATATCAAAGAAATTACAATGTTGCCAGATGTGAAGGAAGTATCAAAATTTGCCCGATTACAAGCTAAAATCTGTTCGAAAAGTTAAAAAAATGTAAAAATATGCACAAATAAGCACAATCGTTATAAATATGCAAAATTATTAACAAAACGTCCAAATATGCAAAAGCATATATTATATGCATTTGTATATAATTGTCTTCCCTGGTCATCATACATCATACCTTAGTTCTGTCTCAAGTCGACTTAAGCTTTTATTGCTTAACGACACAGAAATACTACTTATAATTTTTTTGTTATGCTGTACATCGCTCTTAAAAATTTTTGGTCATTAGAAACACCCTCTTTAGTCAAATGAAGATCAATATGTAGCATACTTTTAAACGTCAATGGTAATTATGGCTTCAATTATGTTTCGAGCCTGTGCGTATGCAATGATTTATATTCAGCTTGTTGCAAATATATTAAAAATTCGATTCATACTTTCAGGCTCAAAGATACAGGATGCCTCAGTAAGAAATATTTGTCTCAGTCATATGTTAATGCAGGTTCTGGTCCAGAACTTTATTTGCGTTTTTGTTCTTTTCTTCAAAAATTCATTTACAATGTTTTAAGCTCAATAGAAGGTCTCAATAAAAGTCCATAGAAAGGCAATGAAGTGATGAGTGTCAAGAGTACTCAGTACAAGAACGAAAACTTAATTCGCGTTATTCTCAAAACATGTATTTCCCCGCGTTGCACAGTGTTTCGTAGTTTTCGATATTTAAGGTATAGAAAAGTTAAAAGAAATGTGTTTCATAAATGTTGAACCAGTTGGCGTGGCAGCTCCCATACAACTTTAACACATTTGGCGCTATATCTTAGAAATGACATGTGCTATAATAACGAAATCAAAAGGAGACGTCAAATATATAATGCGGCCAATGTGTTTTTTGTATTGTCAGCAGTTAGAAATTATCAATAGCTTTTCGACTTTTGCAAGTGGTGCCACATCATTTATCCCTAATCTGCATGTTTTTAAATCAGCACTGAAAAATTGATTCCTTAGCTAAACTCAGATCAATTTTAAGCTACGTTTTACTAATCTCAAGTTAAACATAGTTTAAAATTTCCCTTAAAGTGTAGTAAAATATTTTTACTGATGCATAAAAGTGCAGTGTGAAGTGCCGATATGCCGTCAAACGTCACGTTGAAAAAAAAAGGTACCCTAACGGTCTACATCGCACAGCACGATGTCATCTGATTTTAAAAAACCAAAAATTTTATGAATTATATTGTTTTTATTGGTTCTTGAACCAATATTAGTTATATTAATAATTATTTTAAATTACAAAAATGGCGAACATTTGAATTTTTAGTAGCGTTTTTTTAACATTTTTCGCTCTTGAAAGGGCTGTAAAAACAAAAAACTGGCCAATATTATCTGAATTTAGGTTGAGGATTCAATGAATTTTATCTACTTTAAATAAAAAAAAGTATAGCAGTGAGGGGACTGCCGACCGAAGCGAAAACATATATGTAAAATATAAGTATTCCCTGGAAGACTTTGTCCTGCCACGGACCGCCCTACTGCTATATAAGAATTTTCATGCTAATTGGAAAAATTTTTTATATTAACCTTTGATTATTTCTTTCAAAATATTTTTTATTCAGATAGCATTTTTATTTTATAATTACACCAAACTATATTATTACATTTAAATTGAATATTGTTAATATAAAAATAAAATACAGGGAGCACTATTAAATGAAAAATAATCCTCAAAAAGGATATTTAATTATTTCTTTCAATGTATATGTAGAGTTGTAGCTAAAATGAAATAAATTTACTTTTTTTATATATGATAATTTGTTTGATGGGCCTTGAAGTCTCTTTTAATGCCTGCATTTGAGATCTTGCTACAAGGAAAACAGAAAACATAGCAAGCAAAGTGCAGTTTATTTTCTGCCCCCGATTCGGTTCATCCGTACATCCGATTCATCATTAATGCACATTATTTTCATCTTTTATCACTTCATTATATTTTAAATTATGGGTTTTAATATAAAAAACAAAGTAAAACATAAACAAAAATATAAATTAAACTTATTGAAATAATTACTATACACTTAAAATACACAATAATTTACACATATATAAAATTTGTATTTATTGTACATACATTTCATTGAATTTGATTTACATTATTGTCACTGTTTGCGTCATTAATCATTGCATTATATTTTTAAAAAAGATGCTATAGGCTTAAGGTAGCTGAAATAAGAAACAAAAAATTTTGGACGATGCTGTCCCACTCATGATAAAATTATTATTAGGTAGCCTTGACAAACAAAAGAAAACAATATAAGTGCATGTGTCACACACATTAGCAGCTTTCAGCGGAGTAATAGTTGGCAACTGTTTTTTGAGTGAGAATCCTTTGCAATTAAATGATCCATTCACAGCAGATGACTCCTCTGAATGCGTCTAATGTGTGTGACACACGTTCTCTATTTTGTTTTCTTTTGCTTGACATTCCTATTACTTATTATACCATGGTCCCAGTCAGAGACCATATGCTGGCGACATTTATAAAACTACAAATGTTTTTATGTTAGTCATGAAACTCAAATACACGCTCTTGAATATTGGCTACCAGGCGCTCAGCAAATGCAGCAAGCATGGCAAAATTAAACAAGGTAGTGTTAGGGCGGAGTGCCGGTGACCGAAACTGTCAAAACAAGTTGACATTTCATACAAAATCTGCAACCAATGAGAATGCAATATGAAACCAAGAATTGGCAAATATATCAAAATGGATGAGTTTGACAGCTATGGTCACTTAAAAAGAGAACACATTCAGCACTAAAACTACCTTGTCTAATTCTACTAAGGTAGTAAGCAACCATCAATAAGTTTACCTGCTGACAAATCGTTCCTTCATAAAGAAATCATGAAGGATATTTACTGTTTTTTTGTCAATGTATATGTAGATCTGTAGCTGAACTAAAATACATTTACAACAACAATTACCAAGCAAATCTACTACAACGATGAACAAAGAAGAGCAGTATCACATCGGTTGCGCAACGTTAGAGGGGATGAACCGAATTGGCGGCGGAAAATAAACAGCACTTTGCTTGCTATGTTTTTTGTTTGCCTGGTAGCAAGATCTCAAGTGGAGGCATTAAAAGAGACTTCACGGCCAGTCCATGGTAAAAGAAAACCAGGTGTTAGTGAGTTTTTGACAACACTATGAATTTCTTTGCTTCTGTCAAAAAATTGTGAGCGAAAGAGCGGAACTGTTGATAGTTTTCAAATTGTGTTATTTTATTTGAGTTGCTAGATGATGTGCGAATGTGTGGCGACCGTAGCCTAGTGGGTAGAGTGCGTGGCCCCTAAGCTAAAGAACCCGGGTTCAATTCCAGCTCAGACAGAAAGTTTTTTCAATTGAATTAATTTTTCTGTTCGGACGTCACCTCTCTGCAGACAATGGCAAACCTCAGAGAGTAAAAATTGCCATGTAAAGCTTCTTGAGAACATAAGCCGTTCGGAGTCGGTATTAAACACGTAGGTCCCGTTCTCGGTCATTTGTGATCAAACATATAATAACACGCACAACACAATTGATAAATAGAAGCTAGGTAACAGTCCTTCCAAGGGCTGAAATGGCCAGTTTATTATTATTATTATGTGCTATAGTTTTTATTGTGCGAATTAAGTATAAATAAGTATTAAATGCAATTAACTGTGCCGTGTTGTGTTGACAAAAAGTTATTGCAGTTGTCTTCGCCGATTTGACAAGTTTGTCGCTGAATGTTTTGGCAATTTTATCAGAAACGTGCGCTGGAAGTTGCCACCGAAATGAAGCTTTGGCCAGCATGCAAATTGATTTGCATTCACATCGTTGTTCTTTTTTGCATAACGCACAGCGTCTCATATTTTTTATAGTTTTCCATATCACTTTATTCTCACTTAAGTCTCAGTCAAAAATCTTATAAACTTGCAGAAAGACACGAATTTAACAAAATTTGTTTTCATTGTAATTCACCCGTCAGCTGTTTTTGACAAGAGCGGGGAAACATAATTTTATTATTTTGAGAGAAAAGTGTCAAACTCACTAACACCTCTACTTCTCACACCATGGGCCAGTCAAACAAAAACCAAATATCAAACATTTTAAATTTATTTTATTTTAGCCTACAGCTAGCTCTACATATACATTGAAAAAAACAGCAACATTCAATAGCTGCATTCCCGTGGTCGTTGATCTAGAGCGCGGCTCTATTTTATTCACAAAACGAAAACAAAAATTAAAACCAGCTCGATTTCTAGCTCTTTTTCTAGCCAAGTTTCAAGCATTTTTTATCAAAACGTACATAGTTAGCAAATCTAAATAACTATTCATTTTCCTATTTTGAAGTTTCACCGTTCAATGGGCGTTTTGGTATTGTTGTTTTCTTTTGTCATTGTTCTTAAAACAGCTGTTTCAAGACTCTGATTGATATAAAGTTGAACTAACGTTGTTTTACTGAGATTTGATCTGATCAAGTGCCATGGGAATGCAGCTAATGTTTCGCAGCGGAGCAAAGGGAGGGGAAAGAACGATGCGTCAACTTATTGATGGTTGCTTGCTTATGTTTTCTAAATTTCCTGTCTTGTTATCTTTGCTGTCTGTATTGATGACGAGAGTTACTCGGAAAAAGACAATGACGCAAACCAAAGATTTACCCTCTACCAAAATCGTTCAACGCGCCTAAAGAAGTTTTCACTTAAAATAAAAACTCATGTCAATCTATAGAGTAGTTCTTGAGATACTGTGGAGACCAGTTTGAAAAACATGATTTTTCAGAAAACACGTTTATAGATTTGGTTAACTTTGTTTTAGAGTGTGTTTATGAAAATATGGGTTTTTTTCGTATACGATAACATTTTATGCCATCTTTATCGGCCAAACCGCTTTAGGAATATATTCTAATCATCATAAGCTATCAAAAAATAAATAAAAATATTGAGTTTTAGGTAGAGTCTTATGAGAATCTGCCCTTAAGGAAGCAATGTGAATCTTGCTTTGCTACTTATCAGAATTGATTTTTTATTGAGTTAAGAAATTTTGGGTTATTTCCATTGATATAATGACTCTCTAAATATATATTTTTTTACATTCAATTTTAATTCTAGATCAAGATGTTTTCATTTGGATTAAGCAATAACATGTGGGAAAAATGTAAAAAAGAAAAAAATAAAATTGACTTCTCCATCGTTTATGAATTCGAACCTATTAAAACGAATTTTCAGTTAGAGATAATAGATTTGGTTCAAGAAGTTGATTGCAAAAAATTGAAAAATAGTTTATTGCTAGTTCTAAAAAACCGGGAAGTGCTGTAATCTGGCACGTGAGTATTCAGTGTTTATTACCACTCCACATTCTAGAAACTTTTGGTCTGTAGGTTTTGTTAGCAATAATAAATATGGGCACTACCATATTAAAAAAAGAATGAAAATGTCTAATTTTTAAAAAGAATTTTTTATATTTGAGTAGTAGTTAAATAGCACTAAAATAAGTAAAAACAATGACAACAATCGGACCTAACGATTTTAAGATATAAGCAAAAATAAGTGCTGGCGTTACGTTACAAAAAACGGAGTGATTTTTGACTTGGACTACAAAATTTGCAAAACTCTTTGAATTGGACAAGAATTTTTGTATACAACTTTTTTTAGAAGAATTTAAAAAACGGTAGTTTATTTTCCAAGTGATAAGATTAAAAAATGTTCTCTTGTTTTTTTTTTATTAGCCTTTTTGATCTGGCGTTACCTAAATTTCCATTGTAGTTCAATTGGGTAATTAAATAATTAGGTAGTTAAGTAATTATGTAATTTAGTAATTAAAAAGCAAATTTAATGTATTGTACTTTCCTTGTTTCAACCATTTTTCAATTTTTTCAGCCAATATCTTCCATTTTTAATAAAACTAAACAGCTTATGAAACATTTACTAAACATTTACCAAAAAGAAAAACTACACAGTAAAAAATTTGAGGCTAAATTTTATCTTTTTTTTAACATTTGTGTTTTATAAACTTTTTTTATTCCAAATAATTTATAAATTTTATACCACTAAATATTGTAAAAATAATAAAACAAATATAATTTAAAAATTTTATATGAATATCATATGTAAATCAAAATATATTCTGAAATTTAAAAATATAGTTGTTTCGATTGGTCTGACGAGAAGAATGGTCTGGGAAAACTTTATAAGATTTGATGGTATAAATTTTAAAACATTTTTGGTTTGGATTTATGTGTATACCAAATAGTATAAAATTTTTCCTCATATTTTTTACTGTGTACATTTGTGAAACAGTGCAGACTGATTTGATCATCAAGGGTAAAGAATTTATGTATAAATTGCTTAAATTAATAAAATTAATTGTTTCTTTTTGATAATAGCACCAAATTAAAGTTTTTTGTAATTTTTAATTTTTTGGTCATGGTAGACTTTTCTGTGAAATGTCTCATATACTATTTTTTCCCAAAATGATGACTATATTTTTATAGAAATAAATAAAACTCATCGGTGTACCTTATATTGGTAACTTAATAAATTACTTTATTTGTGAATTTTAGTTTATAATTATAAATTATAACTAAAAAATAAAATAAATATCATATAATTTGACTTATTTTTAGAAGAGTTTATCTGAATTTTTAATTTTTCGCAATTGTTTTTTTTTTATTGTCTACATTTTTCTAGGCAAATTTTGCTAAATTAACACAACTGTCAGAATTGGCTATGATTGTAATTATATATTTTTTTATATATAATATAGTATAATATAATCACGCACATTAATAAAGAGGTTTGGTTTTTTTTTTCTTTTTTTCTTTAAGTTCCAAACCTTACGAATAGAATTCAAATAAACTTTAAAAAACTTGTAACAGAGTTTGTGATAGTTTTAAGTGTGTGTGTGTTTTTTTTTTTGTTGTTGTTGTTTCTTAAATATGTACTAGCATAAACGCACCAATCTAAGCACCCACGATTCCCATGTCATAAAGAGTGAGGGAAAGATTAAAGTTATAGGATTTAAAATAAATAAAAAATGTTCTATTGCAGGTTTGCCCGAAATTTATGCTTTATGTTTAAATGTTTATGTTTAAATGAACACCAAATATACAAAGAATTATAGCTAAGTATTCGAAAGTTAAATGTTCAGTCCATTATTTTTGTTTTTTTAAGTCAAAATTTCGGTTTTCGATTCGAAGTTTTGTTTTTTGAGTCAAGTATTATTTCTTTTAACAAAACGTTGTATGGTTTTTTTATTTTTCTATATAGCATTAATTTTGACCAATTTTCAAAATAAAAATGTTCGCAGAAAAATTCTAGACATCCTTTGTATTGCCTTGCGCCTCACTATTGAGCTGTTTCATGCGTTACGGTCGCCATACTGCTCTGCACTGACGCCGCAGCTGCACCCGTCTGTTGTAGTTGTTGCTGTTGCTGTTGCATATGCCTCATGCGGAATAGTCGCAACGTCATCCAGGAAGCAAATGTACCTGGTACTGGTATCGGCGTTTGTTTCTCCAGCGCCTCCTTCTGCAGCTGATAGCGGTATAGCAGCGAGCCGGCTATCAAAGCCGACACGATCGTCGCCGAAATAACGACTATGAAAAGTATACTGAATCCGGGCACTGGCATGCATATTCCATAAACTACTTCTTCGCTTATTTTGCCCTGAAAGACGGTGACTGCCTCTTGCTTAGAGTCCGGACTAAAGGCCAGATCGGCTTCGGAGATAACATCGTAAAGGCCACTCACACCGACATCAGCACTGCGCACCTTTCGATCCGAGATAACAATTGAACGCCGACGTCGTCGTCTGCGTTGCCGTTGATCACTCGGCTCTGTCTGCGTTGCATTCGTAGCGCTTCCTCCTCGAGTACTGCTCTCATCGCCGCCCTCTTCATCTGTAACATCGATGTGATCCTCACGTTGTTGCTTTAATGCTTCGGCTTTTGGTGTGTATACCGGACGCGGTATATCAGACTCCGATTTGGGCTCCAGCGAACGCGGTCCCGCCACAGGTACGCCAATGCGCTTCTGAGCCTCAAATTGCCTTGGGCCATGCGGGAATTTGCCAGTCTTCTTTAGCTCCATGTACTGCTCCTCATCCAAATCATCTATATCGTCAAAGAGTGAATCCAGATCAGCTTCTTCGGGCTCTTCGTGCACGGGTCGTGGCGGTAGATTAGAATTGGCATTTTTCTCATGTATACTGAACTGATCTAAGATGTTGGCAATGCCACTGTTGATCGATGAAAGCTGCTTGCGATTATGTATAATGTCATCGTAGAAGATATCATGTTCTCCTCCACCGCTAACGCTGCCGACACCAACTCCAGCGCCATTACCTTCTGGTGGGCCTCCAACTAATGCAGCACCAATTTGACCCTGTGGTGAATTTTGTGGAATATCGTGAAGCAGCTCATTTTGGTTCCCCAACCCATCATTCATTAGCACATCCTTGCGTTCGTTTGTGTTACCCGTCAGCTGACAGTGATCGAGACAGCCGTGTCGACAGATCTCAACTTTACACTTAATGTGTACGCTCAGAGCATCTGGAAATTTGAAGGCGTGGAAGAAGGCGTACGTTATGACAGTGGCTCGCTCGTCTGGTGCTCTGGCTTTAAGGAAACGTGATATCATTTTGGGACGCAGGACACAACCGAATTCATCAGATAGATTGATCACATGACCGGAACCATCGGATGCAACGCACGACTTGACGCGCATATCAAATTCACCTGAAAAGAAAGAACGAATATATTAGAAAGTGGTAAGATGAGTTGAAGTGTAGAATCAAGCTAAGGAGCCCCTATTAAAAAATGATCGATCGATATCTATCTGCCCGATATCGTAGCAACGCTAACCAAAGTAAGTTTTAAATACCCGAGTAGAAATCATTTAAGGAAAAACTTATTTAAATAAGGATATGATATGGATAGCTCACTTAAGGATCTCTTTTAAATTTCGGATCAGGTAATATTTAGTTTTCTTGGGGGTATGCTTACTTGAAGAGCCCTTATCAGATTCTGATCAGGTTATTAACAGGATCAGTTGACCTTATGAGGACTTATAATTCAAAGTTTGTCACACTTGACATAAGTTCCTTATTAAAATAAGGATTTCTTGATAATTTTCAGACTTTAACATTAAGAGAATTTAAGCTTGGGTATGTGTTTGGAGCTCTTATATCAAAGAAAAGAAAGGAAACAACGGAAGCTCTGCTAGTTGCTATCAGGCACATGAACAGGTGCATGAACTCGCAATAAAAAAAAAACCAACCAGATGTTTCTAAATAGGATTGCTCAGGATTTATGCTTGGAATTACTAAATATAAAAATTTTTGCATTCGATAGAAGAAAAGAAGGAAGTCCTATGGTTTTCCTTTTTCAAGGTCTATTTAAAAGTGTACAGCAAAGACAAAAAGTCCAGGGGTCCTACAACTGAAGCCCAGTCAAGCCAGGCTGGAACTCAAGTCACTGAGTCCCAAAGCTGTACGCCAGATTCTGACCTGGAAGAAATAAGGTCAGTGGACTCGGTTGACTTCACTGGGTCGACGGATTTCTTCCACGAACATGTTTTTCGGGCGGAGGATCCATTCGATGAGGGAGAGGCTGACAAAATGGTGGTAGACAGCCACAAAGCTGGAGCAGATGAAGGTGCTTAAGATTAACCTCCATCCTCCATCCATTCGCCTCGGCGAATCTCTTAGTCTACCTGAAAAATGGTGAATTCGATGTAGCCCTCAGCTAAGAACCCTGGGAATGAGGTAGAAGGCTTTCAGTATTGAGGGCGCTATAAGAAGCTATAAGACGCTGGTAGCCAATAATGTAGGTATGCCTCGAACGTGCATTGTAGCAAAAAATAATATAAATCTCTTCTAGCTTCACAGAAACTGCGATAGAAATGTGGTTGCAGCCAGCCTCGTGTCAGGCAAGGACACGTACTGGTTGGCAGCAGCCTACTTCTCACACGGTGAAAGCCCGCCTCCATACAACATCAGGAAATTGATGGGCGTTGAAGCACGGAAACAAACGAAATGTGCGTTACTTTTTATTTATTATTATTATTATTATTCATTAAGTTCCGACCTATATGAGTGCAATATGGGTGAAGAACCCACCTTCATTATCAAAAATAGAAGTGAAGTTCTGGACAAAACATTAGTCTCAGACTTCATCTTCTAAAAAATTGGTGATTGGAGGGTGTAGAAAGAACACTCTCACTCCGAACACCGCTACATTGAGTATAATCTACCTAATAAGTCTTCCAAACTAATACTCCCTACAAACCAAAATCGGCAGCTGATCTAGATGATCTAGTCGATGTACTTACCAAAGTAATGCATTGTACTCTTGCTAACTCATGTCCTAAAAGGACAAAAGGTGGAAGCTATAACCAAAGTGGTGGTCCTCCGTACTGGAAGGACTTAGAACTGAATGCAGAAGGCGCTTTGACTCAGCTAAGCGCTCTAGAGCTGAGCTTGATTAGTAAGCCTATAAGCTAACCCTCAAAACTTTAAAAACTGAAATCAGGAAATCTAAAAAAACCTCTAAGAAATAATTCTGTGAAAGAATTGAAGAAATCTCAGAGGCATCTAGCCTAAACATGGGTAACGCATCAAAAAATGCTGCGCTGATACACCAACCCAAGCCCATTTTACTGTATCAGCGTACTGCGCTAACGCAATTGCGTCATGAAATACTTTAAAATGCTATGATATCCATATTAACACGATGTTGCTCAGCACACAATGTTTTTTCAGTTCGATAACGTACTGCTTTATGTGGTCATTTTGTTAGATGCGGTGAGTTTTTTGATGTCTTGTCCTAAGCGCAAGTTGTCTTCACTTAAGAAAAATAAATGGAATCATATAACAAACCCTGAAACAATATATCTGATTTAAAGAACTCATATTGCTCATAAATTGATTTAAAATTCTTAAAGAATAAGCTATTAATTAATATGAAACATAACTGAGCAAAGACCATATTTTTATCATTAACCAACTAACCAATTTTATATGTCAAACTGTATTTCGTTCAAGATTAATGTAAGCAATTACACAGATATACAAACACATTTCTGGTAAGCAAGACAAGTTAGATGCTACTTTAATTCCATGAATCTAGAAAGCATGCAAATCTAAAGAAAAAATTAGCATTTGATGCGGTTTTGCGTTACTGCGTTACTTTTAACGCAATATTCCTCTTCAACGCAAGAACAGTAGCGCTGCTTACGTTTGTTTAAACGCTTACGAATACGTTTAAATATTTTTATACATATTGAAAAACCATTTCGTAAATGGCAAATCGTCATACCAATCAAACGCTCTCCAAACACTCATGCTTAACAGCATCTTTCCCCCAACTCCTTTTCAAAATTTAAATGAGCTAACAATGCTTGCTGCGAACATTCTATCGCTATGTTTGAGGAGTCCTAAAATTTGTGCAATTTTTGCTCGCTGAATAATTATTTCCTCATTTTCTATAAGCGTGTTTTTAATCTGAAATTTTTAAATTATTACTGCGCTATTGCGTTACTTTTTTTAAAACCAGTGTATTAGCTCAGTAACGCATTTAAGCGCTTTAACTCAAAAGAGCAACGCAGCGCAGTGTTACCCATGTATAATCTAGGCTACGCAAGATTATCGCTAGCACACAGCTATCTCACAAGGTCGGATGGCACATGGACAATGTTTAGTGAAAAGTCTCACAACCTCCTATTAGATAAGGACTTCCTTGGTAGTGGTGCGCTTACTGGTGGACAACTGCCTAACCCTAGCTGTTTTCAGCAGGATACCGAAGCATTGTCTCTAATGGGAAACTGAAATGGGCAATAAACAGTTTCGAGCCTTATAAATCACACTGGACTGATGGTGTTAACCCTGTAGCGATACAAGAAGCTGCGAAATATATTTTGCCTTGGCTTCGTATTTTCAAGGCTTCGAAATTAAGCTTAAATGTACCAAGAAAGAGTGGGACAACGATATAATATCGCAAGTCAAGAAACCGCAAGTATAGGCACAGTGGTGTAAGAGCCAAGAACCAAGCATTCTGAACATAAGGGGACAACACCCAGTACCTTCCAACCGAAATCCTAGCCAAAACGCTGTGCGCATAATTCAACCTAGACCGGAAATACAAAGGTCAGGATATAATTCGTCCCCTTAGTAACACAAGAACGTATCTCGTTTTTTATCATTTTGAGAAAATGCACAAAAATCTCATGACACTACACGTTACTGCGAATTTCATTTATACCTTTCACAGCTATTTCTTTTAAGACTTCTTATACTCTTAGGGGCTTATTTGGGGTCATAAAGCATTTAAAAGATTATGTTTTATGGTTTGTTTATATGTTTAAAATTAAATATTTTGGAACCATGCTTTAGATACGTTTTTGTGTTGCTATATTTTTAGTTAAATATTATATTTTAATATGAGATGCGTCAGGTTTCATTCTTCAAAGTCATAGTTATTTGGTATTTAGGAAAAAAGTAAAAAGTTTAACATAGCATAAGTACAGTGATAAAGAATATAAAAGAAAAAAATACACGAAAGATAAGGTATATTTTTAATCTAAAGATTCATATAACGAATTTTCGTCTTGGTACAACTATTGTGTTACTCTTCATTAAAACCATGATGTTGTGATGGTAATACGTCCTTTGCAGAGGGTTTGTAAATCTTGTAATTTTTCTGACGATAATTTCATAGGGGCGTCACATGCTGCTACCAGTTCCATGGAATCATAGTTTGTAGCTCACCTTGTCACTTGCCGTACAATTTTAAATGTTTTAAAGTCTGTATAACTTTTATTGTATTTAATATACATGAGATCACAATCGCCTTTGATGTATTTTATAAAAATGATCTTGAGCCAATTAATGTTGTTACCATCAGTGTCTATTTTTTTATTCTTTATAGTTTATTCTCTCAACTTATCAGCGTTAAAAAAACATCAATAACATCGTATTTTGATGATTTTGATGACATTCTAATTGCAGTGTACCATCCTGAAGGATGGTAAATATTGACTTTTTTGGATGAAGTTTCAATGCGAGCGTGCACAGAATCATCCTTCGGGACTATGTCCTCTTTTTTAACGGGAAAAATTTGTAATTTTGGATTATGTTTATTATTTGTAGTTTTGGATTACCAGAAAAGCACGATAAATAGCACTTATAATATTTTTCAACGATTGTGGGATGTGGTAAATCTCATGTTATTTTGTGAGAAAAATCTCTCGCGTGGGTAAAAAAATATCTCAAAACACCACAAAATACCCCAAAACACCACAAAATACCTCAAAATACCACAATACCTCAAAATAATTCAAAACGCCTCAAATTACTTCAATTACGTGGTAAAAATTAGAATTAAGGGAACGTTGCGTTAATTGAATTGTTCAAATGACTGAATGCACTTGTTTGTGGTGGTTTGTATGTGTCTATTTTCTTTTTGCTTTTTTGAGGTATTGTGGGATTTTGTGTTAATTTTGAGGTATTTTGTGGTAATTTGAGGTATTTTGGGAGTGTGGTAATCTTGAGAATTAAATGCGAGAAAAAGACAATTTTGGTGGTAATTCCATCTTGTGACACTGCCCCTATCATGAATAGTTTGTCGCCCTTAATCTCCTCAGTATAACTGATAAATTGGCAGATTCGCGATTGGTACTTTCATCATATAATTACTAATCATTACATATTTAAAGTAGTTGGAGTAAATATGAACACGTTTTATTTATTTTTCAATGTCAATGGAGGTTCTTAAAAGGTTTAAAATTTAAAAAGTTATAATGTTGTTGTAGCTGCAGCCGCCAATTTGTCGACATTTACAGTCCACCCTAAACAAGTGCGCGTGCGTGGTTTAACTGTCAAAATCGGCTCATGCACATACATTTTGTATGAAGCCTACCGAAACACGCACCGGACTACCGCAACATGAATCGAATTTCCAATTTTGACAGTGCGTTCGGGTGTGAAGTTGGCTGCATAAAACCGAAGTATTAGAACAAAGAGCAATTAGCTGCTGTTAATTAATTAATCTCAATTGCAATTGGAAGAATTTGCAATATTAATAGATTTTTACACAATACTAAAAGTTTTTTAAGATTTTTAAACCATCAGACTGAGCTGGTTCGAGAGCAGCAGTTTTTTCCGCAGCGCACTTGTTTAGGTTAAGCGTAAAATAAAGTTGCGTGGCGCTTGGGTACGCAGCGCAACGCGCACTTGTTTAGGGTGCACTGTTACGCTATTTACACATTATCGCTCATCAAAAGTTTAAATGCTATACATGTTTACATGCTTAGATGAGAACCCTTATTATTTTTCCTCATATGCATATATGCAGTCCACATCTGTATTTTGGTTTCATCTTTTCATGTCAGCGAGTGTACAAAAATACAACAACAAACTTATATTTTGTCTAATAACTCTACGTACAAACAAACGTTTGTGAAAAGTTAATGATGGCATATTTTAATTACAATATTGTTTTTTTAATAATTCTAAAAAATATATTTTTTAGAATTATATATGAGCTTAATGCCAATTAAGTTCATGAAGCAACAGGTTGCAACAACAATAAGTTCATTGCAGAACAAACCACCAAGCAGACTAGACAGCTGTTTCGTTGATAGCTACATCAACTCATCAGAAGTCTTCTGTGGTTTCTGCAGTACCATCAACTTTGATAAGCCTATACGAACACCTTCTGTTAAATTAAAACAGAATTATATGCTGTATGTCGCCTTCAAAGCAATGTTTTTTTACTACTTTGCAAAAGCAAAGGTTCAAAAAATTGTGAATTTTTTCTTCAAACGCTCATTTTGAATGAACAATTCCAAACTAACGTTTGTTGCTTTTTATTGTTGTGTGAAAAATTCGTTCGAAAAAATACAAAGCTCACAAATTTATCAGTGATAAAAAAACGACGCAAGCAGAGCGTTCCTTTTTCGATTGCGAACGTTCGTCTGCTTTGAAATTTTTCGTTTGAAAAATTCTCACATACAGCAAAAAACGAACGATAAGGTCGTATCTTAATCAATTGCGAACGAATTTTTCGGCACCATGTTCTAAACATAGTCTCCTTTAAGAAGAGTACATTTAGTCCAGCGGCTTACAATTTCTTATTCCTTCCAAATAATATGTTTTATCGTCAAATAAGCGTTTGTTTTTGTGATGACCTCTTAGTTCGATCCAAATCTCTTACTACCTTTTCTTTTTTAAGGTTTGTGTAAAATGTGATGCACCCGCTCAGTTAAGATACCACAGCCTCAGTCACCTCACGCATTTTCATTCTCTGATCTTCAATATCATTCCATGGATTTTATCAACGATTTCTGACGTGACGACCTTATTTGGGTTGATCTGAACGTTCAGCGTCACTTGTGTTGGTACCACCACAACGAAGTTCAGGTAACTATTTTTTAACCATTGAAATAAACGGTACTGAGTCCCAATAGTATTTATCAATTCTTTCTTTGGTTTCGTTGATTGTTTTTTTGCGCAAATGGGAAATACTATTATTACAGTAAAATGGAAGTGGATTACTTCAAGAAAAAACCAAGATATGCAAATTTTTTCTCCAGCAAGTTTCCAGTTCAATTCTTAGGTATTGGAGATGGCTTGAAATATTGTATTAAAGATCAAGACCATATTTTCCCAAACTTTGGGTGAAAAAGATTTTTCATGCTTTTTTCTTATTGAAATTTCGATACCATTAATTTTTAAATGCCACTAAATCTGAAAAATAACGTCTTCATTTTACGTACTGCATAATCTCAAATCTTTTAAATATCCTCAAATCTTTTCACACTTTTTCGTGTCACTAAAAAAAAGCTAAAAATTGGTATTTAAAATCATGTTACTCATACACCTGGGAGACCACGCTCATTTCCATGTTTATCACCGTTCATTTTACAACAAGCAGGTATTCAAGCTGCTGCCATGATGCAGTGCATCATATAAAAACATTTATTACAACCATTAAAAAATATGCTCTCAACATTTAATGACCACCTAGACGTAAGCACTCCAAACACCATTCATTATCAATTGGCAAAGTGTTGCTTTGTAGCTACCGCAACTTACCACGATAATCGTTGATGGCCACCACAAGCGTCAGCGTCGATCCTAGAGGCACAATGCCACTGACAGGCGGTGCCCAGGGGCCTTTGCCATGTTGTATTTCCATCCAACAGTCGACATTATCACCTATTAGGAAGAGAAAGAATATTAGTTAGTGAGTGACAGAGTGAGACAGAGAAGTTGGAAAAGTGAAGCTTGTCGAAGAGGTGCAGTTGACTTAAATACTCAAGTTGTTAAAACAACAAATATAATTGTTAGTAATTATTGTCGAACCATTAATTACAAGCTTGCAAGCGAGCATAAACAAAGCAGTGTTGCCACTATTTGAAAATAAATTTTCTTAAAAATTACTCAAACTTAAATAAATTTTTGCAAATAATTGCAAAATGCCATGTTATTTTTACTAAATATTATACAAACACCGCTGGAAAATATGTTAGAATTGCACCAATTCTTAACAATTAGACAGCTCTCTGAATTTCTTAAAAGAGTTTTTCGGCAGTTTTGAGTCTTATTTCAAACATTTTTATTTTATAATAATCTGAAACTAGATAATCTGAAATTAAATATTTTAAATTTCTTGCACAAGAATGCTATTTAATAAAAAATATTATTTCTTTCTAATCATTCATCTCTTCAAAATTTTTTTTTTATATTCAAAACTAAAGATCGAGTTCGAAAGTAAGTTGCATCGGATAAGCGCCTATCTCCCATACAAAGTGACTTAATTAAAACGGTAGAATCTCATCAAAATTTACAAAAATTATTCTAATGACTAATAAACTAATTAACTTTATTTGGCCATTAAAATAATATTCAGGTAAATGAAAACTCTGCCTACCTCCCTTAAAAAATAACATCGTCATAATTGTAAAACCTTCAAATAATCCACAGAAATTATATATTAGGGCAGTTCACGATCTTATTTGCACCAGATTGCAAAATTATGCAATTGCAAACATTTGCAATCAATTGTGAACAGCTCTTTTTGGATTACTCTGCAACACTTCTGGCAAAATTAAAACACAGCTGATTTATAAAAGAAAAAAAAATTACTTTGTGAAGTAATAACTTCTTATATTTTGTTTAAATCTGCAATATTATGCCGAGAAAAAGTGAAAAAGAGGCAATAATAGACTATTTTGGTTTCTCACACAAAATTAATTTGTCTACACTTTCCGGCCATCAGCTGATTGTTCGATTGAGCTTGCAATCAAGTATTGCACATGCGTAGCATTTGTAAGCTACAGGTTTTTAGTGTTGCATTGCTGCAAGTATGTAGCAAGTGCAAATCTGTGTATTTTGATAGTGTAGTGCAAATATATGCAACAATATTTTGCAAATGCACTCATGCAAGACCATTTGCACTAGATCGTGAACTCCACTATTGATTTGATATTTTACACATAAGCTTTGATATATAAAATGCACTCTAAAATTTGTAGTATGGAAATTTAAAATTTTTTATAAAACCACAGCCCATAAAAGTGACCTCATCAAAATACCAAAACATTCAAAACTTTGGATTCACCTTGACACGGTTGAGACGGTACATATTCTGAATTCGGCGCAGTCAAAGATAATTCTTTACTAGTTTTTGTTTGCTTTGATAGTAACTAGTCAAAAAATAACCAGAAATTTCAATTATCAATGAATGATGATAAGTAAGAGTTTTGACTATCATCGAAACCGTTAATTTTTAAAAACTCGTTACCAATTTTTACCAACTTTTTTAAATTTTTAAATTGTTTTCAAAAAAATTGCACATACAAAACAAAAAATATTCATGTGCAACTAGAGGTAAAAGATAGCCAAACTGCGTTATCACTTTTTCTTTAGAATGTCAGGTACTTGCTTCAAAATACTTTTGAATACTTAAAACTTTAAAGAAATGACAGCATTGGTGTCAAATTGAAGATAACAATAAAACAAAATTTTGAAAAATTACAAAAAAAAATATGTTTTTATATAATTTTTTTATAAATTGTTGCTAAGAATGTTCCATTAAAATGTAATCCTTTAATATTCTTGAAAATTCCAAACAAGAATTTTATGGTTTGTTCTTAAAATGTTTTATCAAAGGAGTTTATGGATAATTTTCAAGGACATTGAAAGGTTACATTTTTTAAAAATATTTGAGACAACAAATTTAGAAAAATTAGGCCAGGTATGGAAAAACATGTTTAACTGAAGGGCTTGTCCTCTTTCATGTCCTCTTTACCCACCAGAGAACTGCTCAAGCCTACTTGAAGTTCAAGTCTTTTCAAGTACTTGAATTCAAGTATGTATCCAAACTTGAAAAAGCAAGCTTTAGCCAGCTTGCAAAAATACCAAACAGATACAAGTCATATCCATGCTTGCTCGTTGGCTTGGCTTGTTTAGACTTACTTTGTCGGATAGAAAGTTTAAAAGCTTGAAACGATTGGTAAAGCTAGCATCCAATTAATTAATTGAATTTAAAGCAAGTATCTAAAAAATTCAATGAGCTTAAGTAGAGAAAGCTTAAGCGTAGAGGGACTTTTAAGGGTTTGTGGAATCCGTGGTTAGAAGTTTTAGGGGGTAGCTGATTTTGGAATTGATGTGAAAATTCAAAATTCACGATGCCGGATAGAGTTGCGACCTAGATTTTTTTGTATTTTTGCGAATTCTTGTCATTTTGAAATTCTAACAACGGATTTAATTTCGAATCCAATGTCACAGTTTTAATATTTAAGATGTAGGTTAGGGTTGCCACCTAAATTTTTACAAAAGTATTTCCACCTAGTAAAATGTATTTTTAAGAGTTTTAAAAATCATTTAACAGTCTTTAGGGGTCGCTGATTTTGAATCTGGACTCAGAATTTAAAAATTCAATATGATGGGTAGGGTTGCCACCTAATTTTTTTATGTTTCTACGAATTCGGTGCTAGCGCGAACACTAGGTAAACATGGCTTGATGAATCCGAATCCATTGTCAGAATTTCAAAATTATGTAATTTTTGTATAATAAAGTTGCCACCTAGATTTTTTGTACTTTGGCGAATTCTTGTAATTTTGAAATTCGGAAAACGGATTTGATTTCGAATCTAATATCACAGTTTTAAAATTTAAGATGAAGGTTAGGGCTGCCACCTACATTTTTACCACAGTATTGCCACCTAGTAAAATGTATTTTTAAGTGTTTTAAACAGTATTTAGGGGGTCGTTGATTTCGAATCTAAAGTCAAAATTTTTAAATTCAATATGGTGGATTGGGTTGCCACCTACAATTTTTTATTTTTACGAATTCGGTGCTGGCGCCAACACTAGGTAAAAATGGGTCGCTGAATCCGAATCCGTTGTCAGAATTTCAAAATTATGAAATTTTGTATAATAGTGCTGCCACCTAATAATATGCATTTCTAAGAGTTTTAAACATCATTTAACAGTATTAAGGAGTCACTTATTTCAAATCTGAAGTTGGAATTTGAAATTTCAATATGGCTGATAGGGTTGCCACCTAATTTTTTATTTTTACGAATTCGGTGCTGGTGTGAACACTAGGTAAAAATCGGTCGCTGAATCCGAATCCGTTATCAGAATTTTAATATGATGTAATTTTTTATAATAGGGCTGCCAGATATTAACGTTATTGATTTTTAAAATTCTGACTTCAGATTCGAAATAAGCGACCCCCTAACACTGTTAATCCTGTTAACCATGGCTCCCAAACGCTTCGTACGAATTTTTTAAATTTAATGTGCTTTCTTATATTGATCACAGAAACTACCACATTAAATTTCAACTTTGTATCTTTCACCGTTGCCGAGATATGAGCTGGGTATAAAAATACCCAACCGCCGTTAGTGTGCTCTAAATGGGCACAAATTCATTCTGCAACGACAGTAAAGTTTAATATTAGGAATTTTCTATCAAAACCAGGTATAGTTGGTTTATTGGCTAAGAGAGCTTTTGAATTTTTTTTTTTTAAATAGAAAATTTTTTACAAGTAATAACACAAAATTTCTGATTTTTTAACTTTATCACTTTCGACTTTGAAAATGTAGTAGTGAACGTTAAAATTTCTTGACACACTATAAAAACAATTCACAGTTCTATGTTTTTTAAAGCAACAAGCAAAAAATTAAACACTTAGCTGTTACCAATCCTGAGATATGATCAATTCTGCAGAAGCATTTTCATGGGTAAAAAATACCCAACCACGGTTAGTGGGTTAAATGATGTTTACATTTACTCTAAAAACACATGTTACAGTGAAACTTTCCTAACTTGAAGTGTCAAGGGACCAGAATTTAACTTCGAGTTACGGAAAATTTGAGTTATAGAATAAAATATTATATATGTAAATAATTACATTTTTGTCTGCGAATTGATTGCGATTGACTTCATCATCATCATATAACTTTCATATAATCGTTAAGTCAACACTCAAAAATATTTGTGTGTAAATATTACTAACAACTGCGTCCATTCTACGAATTTTTTTCGTAGTTTGCAGCCACGAATAGGATTCGTAGAATCGACGTATATTAGTACATACTACGAATATTTTATTCGTAAAACCCAGCCAAAAAAAATTCTGTTTGAGCTGGGGTTTGAACCTCAGCTCTTTAGTTTACGGGCCACGCACTCTGCCAATAGGCTACAGTCACTTGACAATCATACAGTTCCTTATGTTCTATAGATGCTCTACAAACAAGGCTGATCGATTTCAGTTTTCAATTTTTTAAACTCTACTAATAATTCGTACATTCTGCTAATAATTCGTGCATTCTACTAATAATTCGTACGGTCAGCCTACGAATGAATTGTTTCTACTAATATTATTTTTCATTCGTAAATTGTACGAGAGCATTAGTATATACTACCAATGTAATGAAAGAAATAACGAAGCTATTCGTACGATAAATTTACGAATAGTATTATTTATATGTACACAATCATTCGTACAATGCACTAACACGAATTTATTTATTTTTGTTTACGAATATCATTGGTATATAAAACAAATATATTCGTAGATACTACATCAGGTATAAGAAAGATTTTGCGAATGAATTCGTAAAGATATCACAATAAAAATACTTTGTATATTGTACGCATATTTGTAGAATGTACGAATATTTTGTTTACTAATATCATTCGTAGAAATTTTACTAATAAATTTTTTGAGTGCATCTTCTTGAATACGGTAAAATGAGCCACACTTAGCTTGCAAATTCAAAAAATCTCTTTACTTATAAGTGTAATTACACAAAATATATACCAACAAAATCCACACAGCACAACCCAGTCAACATTAAGACTCTTTTAAGACTCTTTTTTGGCTCTTATTTATGAGGCTTTTTCATCATTATTCTTCGAATTACAACACACAAGTTGTTGTAATTTGTTGTAATATTGAAGATGTTGTAAGTGAGAGAAATTCGAGTTATGGAGATGAATATGCATGATGAGATTTCGGTTCGAGTTAAAGGAAAATTCGAGTTAGGGAAATTTGACTTATAGATATCAAAATATAAGGAAAATGTCTGGAAAAAGCAAAAATCACACACATAATATTTCGAGTTATGGAGAATTTCGAATTACTGAAGTTCGAGCTAAGGAAGTTTCACTGTATTAGGTGGCAGCCCTATGATACAAAAATTTCATAATTCTGAAATTCTGACAACGGATTCGGTTTCAGCCGAAAAAAATAGGTAGTAACCTTATCCATCATATTGAATGTTAAAATTTTTACTACAGATTCGAAATCAGATGTTTAAAAAGATGTTTAAAACTCTTAAAAATACATATTATGAGGTGGCAACCCTACTATAAAATGATTACATAATTTTGAAATTCTGACAACGGATTCGGATTCAGCTACCCATTTTTACCTAGTGTTAGCACCAGCACCGAATTCGTAGAAATAAAAAAATTGAGGTGGCAGCCCTAGCCACTATCTTGAATTTTAAAATTTTGACATCAGATTCGAAATCAGTTAAAAATTAAAAAACTGTTAAATGGTGTTTAAGACTCTTAAAAATACATTTTACTAGGTGGCAATACTGTGGTAAAAATTTATGTGGTAACCCTAACCTCCATCTTTAATTTTAAAACTGTGACATTGGTTTCGAAATCAAATCCGTTGTCAGAATTTCAAAATATCAATAACTAGCAAAAATACAAAAAAATCTAGGTGGCAACTCTATCCGAAATCTTGAATTTTCAATTTTGACATCCATTCCGAAATCAGCTACCCCCTAAAACTGCCAACCACGGAGTCCACAGAACCCTTAAAAGTTCTAAGCTTAAGCTTAAGCATTTCTTACACAAGCTCATTGAAGTTACTGGATACTTTAATACTTTAATTGAATGCTTGTCTTTAATTTCAAGCTTTTTAAGCTTTTTCCAGAAGCCATCAATTTTTTCTTTACTTGAGACTTTGTGCCGTTCGCTTGCAAACTAGCATACTTGCAAGTCGCAAGCTGTCGTGGGCTTATTTATATTCAAGTTTAAGTTATACCTCATTGAAAATTATCAGGCTTCTGCAAGCTTGAACTTGTATTTTAAGCAAGTACTTGAAATAGACTTCAAGTAGGCTTGTGCAGTTCTTTGATACCCATATTGCCATGATCAAAAAGGTTAAAATATTTAAATAAATTATGTTGACTTTATATGATTTAAATACAAATTCTAAATGTTTGATAGTTTAAATCATACTTGATTTTAAATACAAATTCTAGTTGTTTGATAGTTTAAAATCGTTTATTGAGCTTAAGGTCGACAAAAACAAAATCAGCAAAAATTCTAAAAACAACTTCAGTAAACATGCTTTGTTAGTGCAGACTTCCAGCAGGCTGTTGGACTACATATAATAACATAAGCATAGAAACTAAAGTAAAACAGAAATACAACAACAAATGTGACATTATGAAATGGAGGAAAAACTGAGAAATTGACGCTTCAAATCTCATCGCCCCGATGGTGCAGTGCGTTAGCGCGCGCTTGCACGGGTATCACAAAGATTTCTGATGACGCTTTTAGCAGAGTAGAAATTGCAATCAGATCAGCTAGTGATTTTTTCCTTTTCATATTGAAAAAACTTTGTTGTTGTTGTTGTTTCTTTGGAAAAATTCGTTAGAACAATTAATTGTTCTAACTTTGACCTTAAGCTCAATAAACGATTTTAAACTATCAAACAACTAGAATTTGTATTTAAAATCAAGTATGATTTAAACTATCAAACATTTAGAATTTGTATTTAAATCATATAAAGTCAACATAATTAATATAGAGGTCATTTAGAAAAAACTTTAATCAAATGGTAGAGCTCGACCAAACGGAAACAGCTGAAAACAAAATCAGCAAAAATTCTAAAAACAACTTCAGTAAACATGCTTTGTTAGTGCAGACTTCCAGCAGGCTGTTGGACTACATATAATAACATAAGCATAGAAACTAAAGTAAAACAGAAATACAACAACAAATGTGACATTATGAAATGGAGGAAAAACTGAGAAATTGACGCTTCAAATCTCATCGCCCCGATGGTGCAGTGCGTTAGCGCGCGCTTGCACGGGTATCACAAAAATTTCTGATGACGCTTTTAGCAGAGTAGAAATTGCAATCAGATCAGCTAGTGATTTTTTCCTTTTCATATTGAAAAAACTTTGTTGTTGTTGTTGTTTCTTTGGAAAAATTCGTTAGAACAATTAATTGTTCTAACTTTGACCTTAAGCTCAATAAACGATTTTAAACTATCAAACAACTAGAATTTGTATTTAAAATCAAGTATGATTTAAACTATCAAACATTTAGAATTTGTATTTAAATCATATAAAGTCAACATAATTAATATAGAGGTCATTTAGAAAAAACTTTATTTAAATAAATTTTTTTTTTTAAATAAGCCTGTAACTTCAAAGTCCTTTTAAAAAATGATTATGTGCCTATCGAAAAAGTGAAAATATAGTTATAAGAGAGAATGTGTGTTCGTAGGTCAAATCGTGGTGAGTTTACGTGAGTTTTGGAGACGAAGGGGAAAGATTAAACTTGCTCTGTACTGGCAAGTTTTTGTAAAGTCGCAAGCTGTCGTGGGCTTATTTATATTCAAGTTTTAGTTATACCTCACTGAAAATTATCAAGCTTATGCAAACTTGAACTTGTATTTTAAGCAAGTACTTGAAATAGATTTCAAGTAGGCTTGTGCAGTTCTTTGATAACCATATTGCCATGATCAAAAAGGTTAAAATATTTAAATAAATTTTTTTTAAATAAGCCTGTAACTTCAAAGTCCTTTTAAAAAATGATAATGTGCCTATCGAAAAAGTGAAAATATAGTTATAAGAGAGAATGTGAGTTCGTAGGTCAAATCGTGGTGAGTTTACGTGAGTTTTGGAGACGAAGGGGAAAGATTAAACTTGGTCTGTACTGGCAAGTTTTTGTACTAAAAAAAATTGCTTTCAAGTCTTGCCCAATGTATAAGGGGTCTATCTGTAAGCGAAAAAATTTCCACTCCGTGTCAGAAGTTGAAATGTTAACACCAAATAGCTACTTCAGTGTAGAAAATTAATTTTTTTTTACTTCTGAAATAACCGTCTAATTTTTGGAATTCGAGCTTATATGACTTATTTTATGCCAAAAAAAATAGTGTGTTGTTAGTATCTGTACTTGGCAGCATCTGGTGCGAGAGTCACACAACTCAAAGTTATAACCCTGTATGTATACACTCAAATCCTTAAAAACTTACCTAAAAGTATACTCTAAATTTGTCAGAGTTGCACTGAATCTGACGTTTAAAAATGTCTTTGAAATTGGATTGTGTACATGCTTAACCCTATAGATGTATATTAAAGCTCTGCAAAGAACCATCCAAGTACACCAGTTGTGTGTTGTTTATTTTTCTTATATCTACTTGTATCTGTTTCGTTCTCTAAGCATTGAGTATGTATGGAATATTTCGCTTTTAAATAACTATGGAATAGGTATGAGAGAGTGAAATTACCAAGTATCAAAAATACTAGTTTGAGCACATATAGAACAAACAGATATATCGATAATACTGTTATCTTTTTTTGGAACATCTGGAGTATGTGACGTAGCAAGCATAAAGAATAAAGAGTGAAATAAACAAAAAAAAAAAACAGTTTATGTAAGTACAATGCACTTAAGTACTTTTTATGTTTAAATTTGCCAAAAATACGAAAAACGTCCATTCACAGAGAGACACTCACCATTACTTTCTTTTATTAGAATAGAAATAGAAAAACTCAACATCAATACAAAGATAATGATCTGGAATATCCATATTGAATGGATATATCCATTTAAAAAAGGGTTAAAACAGATACTCCACTTAGTGGAACAGATGAAGAGAAAAAAGCTTACACTTCAATGAGAGCCAGAGAAAGAGATGATAAGCTCTCTGCTCATTCCAAAGCATATAAGCATATGTTCTGTTCTACTCCTTGTTGTATTTGTACCAATATTATCAGGTTTTTACTTGTTATATCTGTTTGTACAAGTAGAAAGGATGGTTCGCTGCAGACCTTTAATGTATATGTTTGTCTTTTTTAACTGTCGCTTTTCGTTTCATCGAGTTCAAATCACAACGGTTACAAAAAGTTTCACTTAAAAAATTAAATGTTACGCGAGAATTTTTTGAAAATTTAAGAAACGGCAAGATAAACAGTGAATCCATACGAGAGACAAAAATACACAATAATTAGCGCAATCGGTGCACATAAATTTATTAACCAAACGTGAAATAGAATCGAAGATATTTAGACTAACCTACACTAACCTACACAATCCCTGAATTCCGGTCTAAAAGGGGTAAATATTGAAGAAATCTTCTAAAGAGGAAACACTGAAATAAAGTCAAATGCCCTGGCGCTCAAAATAAAAAAACATAAGGCTGTGCCATCTGGTACGTCTTAATTGAATAATTATGAGGCCTTGTGTAAAGAACAAAAAAAAAATAAGAAGGAAATGAGAAATTTTATATTAAGCTTTAGCATGGAAGATGATCATGCTCAGGCTTTTAATGGAGCGTGAACAATTTGCGAGTGTTTATAGAGGATTTATATCAGTAACGACAGTTCAACATAGCTTATTTAGATTCATTTTACGTTTGCAATCTTGCAATCTGTTGAATTTAATATCAACGAAAAACAGAAAAAAAAAAAATCCTTAAATACGCATAAATGGGCAAAAATAAAATACTTCACCAACTCCAACTCCATCAACCACCATCAAAAACCACTTTGCGGTTCTCGGTACATACCTCTGAAGTCCAGTTGAATTACATCCAAATCCGCAATTACCATCGGCGGCTTCGATGCAGTTTTCTCATAATCGTTAAACCATTCACAGCGTAGACGTTTTGCCTCATCCCAGACCTCGAGCAGATCCTTGTCATACTGCACGACCACCTGTGGGAAAACAACAACAGCAATTATGAAAAAATTAAAATGAAAAAGAAAACAAAAAACAATCACAAAACAGCAAAGCAAGCTGCATGAGAAATTATGAACGAGTGAAAACAAATATTATTTTAACATTTATCACTCTGCGCTAATCTAGAAAGGTGTTTTTCAGCTTATTCTTCTTCTTTTTCTTCTGCAGATTCTTCTTTAGCACTGAATCAAAGTCTACGGAATGAGTGAGAAGCCGTTAAATAAGTATTTATACTAACTGTTAATGTTTGCTTTGGCATCACTTTTTTGCCTGATTGTTTTGCTGTGATATATATTTAATTTGTTTTTCCATGTTTTTTTTTTGCTTGACTTGCTTTATACTTCGCCTCTGAAGTGCGATCAGTTGTGATATTCTGCTGTGATAACTTCATGTGATAATTTTTAATATGCATTCGCAAGCTTTGTGTAGCAACGAGGGTTAAACTTTAACTTGATTACAGGTATTAAACGATCGTTTAAAATGATTTAACGTTAGCATTGTTTATTCTTTGCGGATGAACTTTTATAAAGATTGTAATAAGCTTATCCAGCCTACTGACATTATTTGAGTGCTGGAAAAAATAATTTTCTTATGCTGCGGGCAGTAGGGATAATTATTTTAAAAATTATTTAAGAAATTTTGGCAAGTTGGAAATTTATTATTCAATACGTGTAGACAGAAGTTGGTTGAAAGAAGATTTGGAAAATACCAAAAGTTCTCTACAGAATATCTTATCTCTGCTCCAAAAATCAAAACCTAAGCATTGACAATCATTGGCTTAAACAAACAACATAAGCTCATAATTTACCTAGGCAGATTGTTTGTTTTAGGAAAAATAACTATTGCAGATTGTTTGTTTTAGAAAAAAGCAATAAGAAAACTACTTATATTTACATGTTACTGAAGTTTATGAAAACGGTTGTCACCTGCCTTTTTAAAAGTTTGCTCCTTTAGAATTGATTTTTTATATAGCCCGCATTATGAAAATTATACAGGGAGTGAAATCGAGAGTTAGCAAAATACTCAAGCGTTGCGTTTTCCTATTCAACAACATTTGTTGAAACCAACAAGAAATTATAAACAAAATACACACAGCAGCAATAACAACAAACAACAAGAATGACATGAATATTTTTTTCTTGCTGTCGATGCGCCGACGCAGTCAATTCTTCAAATTACAACACACTCGGTTATATTGAAGTTATTATAAGTGAGCTAAAAGCGGCCAATACGAAAAGTTTTGAATGATACACTTAAGGAAATTAAGGAGTAAGCTCCAGTCGCGCGTTGAAACTGACACGCACATATTTTTTTTTATCCATATATATAAAATGGAATGTGTGTTTGTTTATTTGTTTGTTTGTACCTTATAGGAGACCAAACCTCTGGACCGATCTTCCTGAAATTTTCACAGCATTTAACTGGGACTCTGGCATGATTAATAGGGTACTTTTTTCGATCACGCCCACTTTTACGCCCACTTTTTTAAAATTATGTAATTGCTCCCATATAGTTTTTAACAGATTTACTTCAAATTGTATACACATTATACTCCAGGCGAGGTAGAAGTAAACATTTCTTACGCCACGCCCCCTTTCAAGCCCCTTTTCACGCCAAATTTAAGTTTTAAACTTTTTGTTCTCTGTACAAATTTGTTCCTTCCAACGGATTATTTTTTATTTGGTAGTATATTGCTCTTAATACTGTTAACGTCGCCATATTACTATGAAGCACGCCCACTTCACCGCCCCTTTTTTTAATTCAGATACTTACTTATACCACTAACAATGTTTGCTATACAAAATACTTTTTTTATAATATGTATTTACCAAACGTTTTATATTCTTTTTATCTACAGGTAAGGTAGCGATAGATTTTTTTATTACCAAATCCCCCTTTTTCGCCCCATTTTACTTTAATTATAATTAATCTGCTTTCAATCTATACATATAAAAATTAATGTCTGTCTGCCTGTTTGTTTGTTTGTGCTTTATAGGAGGCCAAACCCTTAGACCGATCTTCCTGAAACTTTCACAGCATGTTACTATGACTCTGGAAGGAATTATAGGCTTTATGAAGTTTCATTGGACAAAGGGGCGTGGCACCGCCCAAATAACCCAAAAATTTAAATCGCCATATTTTGGGCATTTTTTTACCTACGTCGATGATATTTGGTACACATGGTATTGGCATAATTGGGAATACGTAACAGGAGAAAAGTGAGTGGTACCACGCTCCTTTTTAGGAAAATTAAAAATCGTAATATAGTCTTAACTACTGGACCGATCGTCATTAAATTTTCACAATAGGATATTCTTACGAAATAATAAATTCTTGACTATATAAAGTTGTGAGTGGACAAAGGGGCGTGGCCTCGCCCATATAACCTAAAATTTAAAATCGTCATATCTAGGGCATTTTTTGACCAACGGCGGCAGAATTTGCTATATATGGTATTGGCATGAATAGAAATACGTACCAAAAGAAAAGTGGGCGGAGCACGCCTCTTTGTTTGCGATATATTGGAGTCTGGACCTGTTAGCCGATCTTAAATTTTCACAGCGTGCAGCTTTGACTCAGGAATACTTATTACATGATAATATTTTTCGACCATGCACACTTCTGCACCTACTTTTTTACTACGTTTATTAACGGCTTCACCTCAAATTTAAAATAAATATTAATTAAAATAGTGGGGTAGCCCCATACTCTTTCTCCCACAACTGTCTGCAAAACAGCTGATTTTGTAATATGTGTTAATTAAAATAGAGAGTGGGGTAACCCCATTCTCATTCTCCCACAACTGATTGCGAAACAGCTGATTGTGTAATTGCTGCTTTTTGATTGGTCTAAAAATAAAAAGGGGGAGCATGAAGCAAATTACATGCGTTTCAGTGCTGAATTCTAATTGGCTTACTACAAAAAAAGGGGAGAAGCATTGCAATTATTAAATTAAAATTAAATAAATAAATTTTTGTAAATATATAAATACTTTTAATTTTATTTTATAACGAGGGGGCAGCGAAGCACACCGGCTTCAGCTAGTCAAATTTAAAAAGAAATGTAGCAAATAGAAAAAAATGTTCCAGTTTTTATATCCCTATAGGAAAATCAACGAATTTAAAACTAATTGAAAAAGTCTTTTTTTTAAGAACAAATGACTGAAATTCTGATTTTTTTCCATTAAACGAACTAACATAACTTCAAAGAAGAGTAGTAAACAGGGAGAGTCAACTAGACGAGACAAAATCCCTGCTAGAGTTTCCGGCACAGTTAATTAATTTGTCACCTAAAATTAAAACCCTTTGCTTAAACGTCATATGTTTCCGATGAGTTTATTCGAACAAGTGCACAATCATATAAAACTTTAATAGTGGGTTGGTTACAGCTTAATCACTCAAGACTACTGAAGATGGAAGGGTAGCTCCTTTCAAAACAGACTGTCTGCTCTACTGTGTGATTGAGATACAGAGTGTGCTCTGTGATAGGTACAGAGTTTTAGCTGTTGTTTTCTTCAAAAGTTATTTGATCAAAATAGCTCGTAATTAAAATCATTAAAAAGTTTTAAATTTTAACGAAAAACTCACGCAGAAATATTAAGCCTTATTTGTCGAAACTCCAGCAAGATGGCTCAATTAAAGATTTCAGCAGTTATTACTTAATTTTTTAATTATAACTAAAGTTTAAATAGTAGATAATGTATGTGAAAGCAATATTGAGTTACGCCAACAAAAACTATTTAAATAAATATTTGCTTTAAGCCAATACAAACGAGTTTAACGACCTACGACTATATTTGGTAATATTTAGCAACTAGGAGACCACTGCAGCATTTTTCAAGTGGAAGTTTTCGCCAAAAGGAAGGCTGCGGAGATAGCCAGCCCTTGGCATGGACTTGCATCACTCTTGAATCAAAGTCTTCGGCAACACAGTCAAGTCTAGACGCCCATACAGAAAAAAATCTTTTACATTTAAACAAATTTTAACTAAATTTCAGGTTAAAATTTGCGAACATGAATCGCCAGGTTAAGATAACCACAGGCCATTCAGGTCAATTTAACCTGTTTTTGTGGTTTAATGTAACTGACAAATGTGGTTATTGTTGTATTTAATTATTCTACGATCAATACAACTTCAATTATATTTACTTGTTAGTTTCGAATCAAATATTCTGTTTGAAATATTTCTGTTGATACACTCAGGGAAAAATACTCTTTCCTAATTGAGGTTATTTTTACCTGACGAATTTGGTTAGGAGAGTCAACCACATCGTATTAACCTGATCCACGTTATTTTCACCTGACGTATCTGGTATACAAAAATACATGTAGAAAATATCGGAAATAATTGGTGAAAAAAAACAACCTGCTTGCTGTCAAATTCTGATGTAGTGATGCGAAATTTGTAACAAAGGGTACCTCCGGATAAGGTAGGTGAAATGAACATGTCTTTAAGTTTTCAATTTTATCAAATTCGGTGGTCATTTGCGCTAAAAAAATAAAGTAAAAATGATTCATTTGCTCTAGTTCTCCCTCTGGCCCCTGCTGTGGGCAAAAAGGGTGTTTTTAAGTCTTAATTTTGTTTCTCGTGATGTAATTATTGAAAAATTCAAAAAATTTTAATGTAGGTGATTGAGGTAAAAACATTTGAACATAGCATTTGGTTAAATAAACCTGATTTAATTCGATGTAACCACAAATACTGGTTAGCATTTGGTTAAGATAACTACATTTGTCAGTTTCATTTAACAACAAAGACAGGTTAAATTGACCTGAATTACATGTGGTTATCTTAACCTGATGATTCATGTTGGAAAATTTTAACCTGAAATTTAGTTAAAATTTGGTTAAATGAACTAGATTCTTTTTCTGGGTGTATTTATTTTCAATACAATTTTCTTCACTTCTGTTGAATAATTGAATAAACCAGATCGTTCTTAAAACTCTCGTGTTTTAAAATTACGACAGATATTTTAACCGAATTTGAACCAGTATTTGTGGTTAAATCAAATTGAATCAGGCTTAACCACGTGCTAGGTTTAAATGTTTTAACCTCAATCACATGAAACAAAATTATGACTAAAAACACACCTTTTTTGCCCCCCAGCAGGTTCCAGAGAGAGAACTACGGCAAATAAATAAATTTAAATAAATCATGGGCAATTTATTTTTCAGCCCAAATGACCACAGAATTAGATAGAACTGAAAATTTAAAGACAAGTTAATTTCATCTTCCTTATCCCGAGATACCCGTTGTTACAAATTCTGCATTACTAGAGCAGAATTTGACAGCGGAAGGTTAATTTTTTTGCGCTTATAACCATGTTTTTTTCCAGTATTTTCTACATGTATTTATGTTTACCAGATCCGTCATGTGAAAGTAATGATCAGGTTAATACGTGTGGTTGACTCTCATAACAAAATGCATCAAGCAAAAGTTATCTGGATCAGGTAAGAGTAATTTTAATTAAGTGCACTAATGCCTCAAAGTAGGTGCGCCTCAGCTGAGTTTCAAGCCACCAAGGAATCGATGGAAATGAAATGGCAGACGGATTAACAAAGGAGATCGTTGGGCTATGATCAGAGTTCATAAAACATGTACTTATTCCACTATAAAAGCTGTACCGAAGTCTAGAATCTAGCTGTACAGTTAGTCATAAATGGAGAGATACGGAATCATGCAAAATCTCAAAATTTATGTGCGATATACGATGCGAAATACGGACTCTTTACATCCTGACACACTTCCGCAAAGACAGCAGAACACTGGTGGGTATCCTCACAGGCCTCTGTATGAAGCCAGATTATGCAAAACGTTGGGCACAACGACGGACTCCAACTGCAGAAAGTGTATGGAATCAGGCCGTGTAGAGATCCTTGAACACCTACTACATATGTACATTTCCCGCTCTACTTAGATCGCAACTTTAGTACTTGGGCTCACCGTCATTTCTGTTATTGGAAAATATAGCCAAGACCTCTATCTAATCCCTCTCAAGATTCACGAGATCTACGCAATTCCTTACAGATTTCAACTAAGGCTCCTTTTTAACATTACAGTCAACCCCGGTTGAGTACTCCCCTCTTGAGTGCAATTCCCTCTTAAGTGCCCGTAGTTTATTGCATCTTACATTTTTCTGACAAAACACATATATATTTCATCTGTTGAGTACCTCTCGCTTAAGAACCAAACTCGCTTAATTGCCTCTGAATTCAATGCACCTACAATATAAAAAAATGGTAGGTTATTTTGCCCTTTTTAGTGCCACTTGTAAAAATAATGCAACATTGTCTTAATTGTGGCTGCATACATAATTCGATTATTAATCGTTTAAAAAACGTAATCGTCCATCCACTAATTGTCAAAAATAATTTCACATTAAAAGTTGCAAGTTTTTCGTGTTTTTATCATTTTCTAATTAGAATGACTGGAAAAAGGCGAAAGTTAACAACATTGACGATTCAACAGAAACTTAAAACATTAGTGTTGATTGACGCAAATGAAAAACCAAAAAAAGAAATAGCAAAGGATTTTAATTGCGATGTTTCGACCATTCATCGCATCCTAAGAAAACGCAAGGACGTTGAGGCAGCAGCTACCAAAAATAATTTAAAACGCAAGCGGTTGCGTGGCAGTAATTACGATAGAGTAGAAAAAGCTCTATCAAAATGGTTTGACCAGATACGATCTGCAAACACGACTATTTCTGGTGCTCAAATTTTACAGAAGGCCAAAGAATTCGCACTTAAAATGAATTGTGATTTTGAACCATCCAGTGGTTGGCTGTGGCGTTGGCAGCGCAGAGAAAACATTAAATTTAAGAAAATACAAGGCGAGGCCGCAGATGCAGACACTGTAGAAGCTGAATACTACCGCAGCCAAATCTTGCCAAACCTTACAAAAACTTACGAGCCATGCGATATTTTCAATGCAGACGAAAGCGGCCTTTTTTACAAGGCTCTGCCAAATGGAACTTTGTGTAGAGCTGGACAGAAAGCGGTGGGCGGAAAAGCTCAAAAATCCCGTCTTACTCTTTTATTTTTATGTAACGCTAATGGAACTTTTAAACGAGTGTTTGTTATTGGAAAATCGAAGAACCCAAGGTGCTTTAAGGGAAAAACAGTGCCAGTGCCATACTATTCGCAAAACAAAGCTTGGATGACCAATTCCCTGTGGTCCATCATAATGAAAGAATTTGACCGTGAAATTGGAAAGCAAAAACGAAAGGTTCTTTTAATAATTGACAACGCTGCTTGCCATAAAGTTGACGGCTTAAATCTAGAAAATGTAAAAATCGAATTTTTGCCACCAAATACAACATCAATATTGCAGCCTCTGGATCAAGGCATAATACACTGCTTCAAAGTCTATTTCAGACAAATATTGATTCGGAAGCAGCTGCTAGCCGTCGAGAAAGGCCTGGCAATAAAACAATTTATTAAATCGTTGTCTATGCTCGATGCCCTTACGTTTATAAAACGTTCTTGGTGGCTTGTCACAAGCGAGACTATAACAAATTGCTTTCGAAAAGTAGGTCTTTTATTTTAATTTATTTTTCATTTTTAGTTCAAATACATTAGAGTTCTAAGTTAACTTAAATAAATTTTCAAATTATTTAACTTCGTTTTTCAGGCAGGGTTTCAAATAGGAGCCGAATTATTTGATAATATCGAGGAAATAGTTAATATACCTGTTGATATACAAGTAGAAGAATTCGAAGAATACGTTGCTTGCGACCAAAGCATTAATTGTTTTGGCACTCTAACGGACGACGAAATAGTGGAGGGTGTATTATTGAATGAAGAAGAAGAAGAAGCTGATTATTTGTCATCAGAAGAATCTTCAGAAATTACTGTGTCTGAGCATATTTCATTTGCTGAGGCCTTGAATGCCCTTAGCATTATGAAAACATTTACGGATAACAATAATATTCAATGTGAAGAGCTTGAAACTTTGGAGGAAAAGTTATTTAAGAACAAATTTAAAAATTGCCGACAAAAAAAAATTACGGAATTCTTTTTAAATAATTAAACTTTTTCTGTATTTACTTAAAGATATTTATTCTTTATTATTTATTGAATAATATAACTGTAAACAATTGATCTCATATTGCAGTGTAATGTTTTTTTTATTTTTTATAATGAATTTTTATAAATAAAATGTTTGTTTAAAGAAACAAGAAACTCGAGGCTATTTTTTCTATAAGTACCTCGAGGTACTTAAGCGAGTTTCTTTTAAGTGCTTTTCCCGCTTGAGTACCTCAAAAGTCTGACAGATTAAGGAGAGGTACTTAACCGGGGTTGACTGTACTACTAAGTACCAGAATTAACCTAACCAACCGGTTTAACCTAACCTCACCTCCCAAAATTTGTTAGTAGCAAAAACATAGTGTTAGAAGGGCGTCGAATAGTACATTTAGCTTATAAAACTATAACACTCAATACATTTAGTTTATTAAACTAAATCTTTTTCTCCGTGAACTAAATTCAAACAAAATTTTGTTTGCCTTTTTTTACTTAAGGCCAACGTCTGGTGTTTTTAAGCACTTCATGAAAGTTAATGTTTACTTGGTAAAATATTTAAAGAAACTTTAGAAAAAAATCATTTAACGGAGGTTTTAGGCAAGCAGTTTTTTAAAAATTAAAATTTTTTTTTTTTTAACTATTATTAATTATTTAATTATTGTTGTGAAACTATTAAAAAATATAAAAAAAATTTCAAATTAATCCCGCTTATAAAACAGTTTCTACAGCGTTTCAAACCCTGTACACCAGAGTGACTTTAACTAACCAAAGTAACTTTAAACACGTTTTTCTCGAAACATACATTTTCAAAACGGGCCACACTCCTGCAAACAAACTAATCGACCGATTTTAATGTTTTTTATTGAATAATTTATAATATAATTCTGCACCCCATTTAGCAAAATTAGCGTCTTTGGAAAATTTGCTTAGTTTTTACACGCAACAATATGGTCTAAAATTACGTAAATTTTTTGATTTTCTCTTAATTTTCTTAATTTTCTGTATTTTCATTACATTTTTGTAAATGAAGTATATTCAAGTGTTTACTTTCGAATGCATTTTTTACAGACGATCTGGAGCCGAGCTATAATGTGACCCGATTTTAACTAATTTTTAAGCGCACCAACTTCAGCGCCCCTTTATATATAAAAACTATGTGTTACAAAAAAAAAAAACAACTTTTTTTATTTAACTGATGATGTAAAATAAACATGCAAATTAAATTTTTTGTCTATATTATATAAAATATGCCTTAATTTCAAAAGCTTTTGCCTAAAGTCTCCCTTAACCCGCCGTTAGTGTGGGCTATGACATACCCCAGAGACCCTATTTCCTTCAATATCTTGCAAGTACACTCAGAAAAAAACACCTATCTTTTTGTGATAAAAAATTTCTCTATTTTCGATAATAGAAATTTTCTTTATTTCAAATAAAATTTACTTCAATTATAATAAATTTTCACATATTCGAAGATATATTTCCTTCCTTGTGGGAAATGAAAATATTTCATGTCTCTCATAATGATAAGTATTTTTCTCTCACTGAAAAAATCTCATTTATAGAGAAAAATTTATGGAAAATGAAAAATGTTCTCTATTGTTGATAAATAATTCACTATGCGAAATATTTTCTTCAATAACAACAAATCCTTTCTCAAAAATTAAAAAGGCTTCTTCTCAAAACTCGATATATTTTACTTATATTGAATGAGGTACGAAAAAAAAATAGAAAGCGTGAGAGCAATTGATTAATGTTGTGAAAAGCAAGTGTTGAATATTCTGCATATTATGACGATTGTTCCTTCAAAAGGTTTTTTACTTAACATAGCTACACAAAGTGATGTGGTTTATTACTACTCTTTCTTTGGATGCATTTGCAAAATCGTTTTTCAGAATCAATTTCTGGAATATTTATAAAGAGTCCCGAAAAACAATGCCACAACAATTATTCTACCTCTTAACACATTTTTAACTAATATTTTTAAAACCGAATCACAATTTGATATTAATACTTCTACTTTGCGTAGAACTGAGTTAAAACAAATGTTTGACAAAAATAATTTTTCAATCGTAATTGCGGATATACTTCTGTGTTTTAAAGAAAAATGTACGCAATAAAAAAATATGTTGTATCAATGTTAAGAAAATATATCATTCTTTTAAAGAAAGTGTTATTTATTGTGAGCAACTATAAACGCAACTTAAAGAAAACATTAATTAAAATTAAATAAATATATCTTTGTTTTCGTGAAAAATTTACACAATAAAGAAAACTGTCGAACGTATTATAAAGTAATATTTTTCTATTAAAGAGAAGGTGTCTTTAATTAATGAGAAAATATTTCTCATTTTCATGGAAGTTTTATGCCATTTTTAGGAAATTTTTGGGATCACATTTAGAGAAAAGCATTCTCTGGAGCAAAGTCAATACCATTTTTTACTTAATATGATGCCTTTTTTCTCATATTCCGATAAACTTTTTTCTGAGTGTAGTATTTGTAGGTTTCAATAAACCTTTTTTTTTTTGTTTAAATTGCAATGCATTCAAAATATTATTTTTTAATAGTAATTCAATCTAGAAATCAGAAGCGATCTGAATTTTTTGAATAAAATTTTTTATTGTAGTATTTATAGGACTTTTACTTTTGGGGTATGTCATACCCCACCAAACTAATGGCGTGACTTTTTTCCACCACACTAACGGCGGGTTAATAAGCGCCAAACTAATTATTTAATAAATCAAATATCATTAGTATAGGGCATTTGGTTTGAGTAGAGTGAAATCAAGTGCTTTATCCCAATCAAATATCTACGCTATTTTTAGAAGCAAACCTATCAAAAATACAGCTACCAAAAATATAATTTCCCATTAACTTTGCTAAACAAATTTTATTATACCATTGCTGCAATATCGATTGACTTGAGTGTTATAAATAGGGTCAACACCGTGTTTAACGAGTTATTAATGTTAATTCATGTAATAAATGTCCTCAACAATATGAAGTTGAATGCCAAATCTAAAAATACGTTTTTAATTTTGACAGCTGTTATTTTTCTCATTTGTTATTATTTTCAGAACAAAAAGGTAAAAAGCAAACACATAATTCAGAAAAGCTTATTTAACTATTAAAGGGACACTTTGAGTGCTTTCTTCACTCAGTCATTTGTTGACGTTCGGTAACGCAGGTGGAATCTAGCATTTCGGATTTATTAAATAAACACTCAATTATGGATAGATGGCAGAATAAAGTAGCTGTAGTGACTGGTGCCAGCTCGGGAATTGGTGCCGCCTGTTGTCGATGCCTACTCGCGAGGGACATGATTGTCGTTGGCCTGGCAAGACGACAAGAAGTCATGGTGGCAGAGGTGCAAGCCCAGCTATCGGAAGATCAGCAAGCGTGTTTTCATGGATTGCGCTGTGATATTACAAAGGAAGAAGAAATTCTCGAGACTTTCGCTTGGATAGAATCCAATTTGGGTGGCATCGCTGTGCTTGTGAATAATGCTGGAATCGTAGCGTACGGTTCGAATCTGTTAAATCCCAATAACAGTGATGCTATTAG
Organism: Dichetophora obliterata; assembly: GCA_963920525.1. Classification (NCBI taxonomy): domain Eukaryota; kingdom Metazoa; phylum Arthropoda; class Insecta; order Diptera; family Sciomyzidae; genus Dichetophora; species Dichetophora obliterata. The sequence continues at coordinate 30,153,209 of OY986439.1, read as the reverse complement.
GTGCGTTATCGATACAAATGTGATGGCTGTAGCTTACTGTACACGCGAGGCTTTCTTATCAATGCAGCGACATAGTGTCGATGGACATATTATTCTTATAAACAGTACCGGCGGCCACACGGTACCCACAATTCCAAATGTTAGCACAAACATGTATACGCCCTCAAAATATGCTCTAACGGCTATGACAGAGGTACTGCGACAGGAACTTCTTATCGAAAAGACACGTATTAAAGTGACGGTAAGTGATAAGGTCAAAATTTATTGAAAATTCTAAAAAAAAAAAAAAATAAACTAGCCATTTCAGCACTTGATCTATTGACCAATTGTATTGTGCGTGATATTAAAAATTTGATCACAAATGATCGAGAACTGGACCTACGTGTTTTATGCCGACTCCGAACGGCTTATGTTCTCAAGAAGCTTTACATGGCAATTTTTACTCTCTGAGGTTTGCCATTGTCTGCAGAGAGGTGACGACCGAACAGTAAAATTAATTCAAATGAAAAAAATTTCTGTCTGAACTGGAATTGAACCCGGGCTACCGCGGTTCTTTAGCTTAGGTGCCACGCACTCAACCCACTAGGCTACGGCCGCCACTCAATCTTATTCATTCTTACTCATTCAAGGTCTTGTTGCAATAATATGAAAAGCCATATCATTTGAGGAATCGTTGATATGTTAAAATATTATCACGCATTCGATAAAATGTTGAGATATAGCAAATATACACTTCGACATTTTCTCTGTCGTTGAAGGTTACTTGTACTTTCAAAACCGTTTTTCTCTAAACGAAATTTTTATTGCTGGCCGTACGGCTACTGAGCTTAATAACTATTCAACCAAATGACTGGAAATTCAGGACGTAAATGAAACTAGTCATTTTCGTTAAGCGTAGGGAAAAATGTTTTGTTGCATTAATTTTTTTTTTAAAGAAAAAACAAAAATAAAGGGCCGAAATTTAACTTTTTTTTTACTAAAAGTGCTGTCATTCGCAAAAAATATTCTACTCTTAACTGAAGGTACGAATTTCAGTTTTTGATTTCAGATGAAACCTGCAACCTCTAGCCGCACGGCCGTCAACCCTTCCGCGGCGTGTACTGCCAGAAAGAGCGCCATCTATGAGTGGCTTAGATGTAAAATTGTTGATTAAAAAAATATTTTAAGAAACATTAAAACATGTACTTTCACCATAGTATATTTTATACAGCCAGAGAAAAACATTGTGAAAAAGCTGTAATTTTTACGAAATCCCAGTGTTTATCTCCCTTAATTATTTGCTAAAAAAAATATAAATAAACTCGCCATTTCAGCCCTTGGAAGGACTTTAACCTAGCTTCTATTGATCAATTGTGTTGTGTGTGTTATTAAATGTTTGATCACAAATGACCGAGAACTGGACCTACGTGTTTTATGCCGACTCCGAACGGCTTATGTTCTCAAGAAGCTTTACATGGCAATTTTTACTCTCTGAGGTTTGCCATTGTCTGCAGAGAGGTGACGACCGAACAGAAAAATTAATTCAATTGAAAAAACTTTCTGTCTGAGCTGTAATTAAACCCGGGCTACCGCGGTTCTTAAGCTTAGGGGCCACGCACTATACCCACTAAGCTACGGTCGCCACATTATTTGCTAACGTCCACTGAAAAAATTTCGGCTTTTTCTTACTGAATTTCAGACCCATTAAAAAAAGTTTACCTGGCTAACTGTCCTGAGCAAAACTGCATCTTTATGTATAACGAGTCGGCCTTTGTAGTCTAGTGGAGAGTGCGCTAGACTATCAACCCAGAGGTCCTTGGTTCGAATTCGGGTTCGGGCATGGTTCTTTTAACTTTTTTTGTTCTTTCCTACATTTAAAAATTATGGAAAACTAAAAATCCACAACTAAATTGTGGAAAATGTGGAATTAAAGGACAGGAACAACTAAGGGCTGGAAATGCTTACCGAGGTTAAGGTAAAAGACTAGCCTCGGTTATAAGCATTTAAAATTGTATTTCACGGTTGTTTCGCCTAATCAATAATTCACGTATGGCTCCAATCAATTCCTCTAAATAATCCATCCCTCCTTTTCTTTCAGATCAAAGACCAAACCTTGTTTGTATAAGGCGCATGCCTTGGTTCTTTGATATATTTAAAAAAAAAACGAGACTGAGGCTGAACATCGTGAAAGAAACGAGCAACAATATTTTTTGATATGGAAAAATGTATTGCTTACTGTGACTCGCATTACGTCCAGTATTCGTTTCGTTATATGTATAATGATGCAGTAAAAGAATTTGAACGAAAAGTGGCGTGATTAGTTGTTGGTGGAAATATGCGAAAATCTTTGAAGGTCATTACAGATGATCATAGAATATTTGCTGGTGCAGCTGAGAACTAACACAAAACTTAAATATGAAGACAACAACAACAACCGCTTGGCGAGCAAGTTTTTTTGTTCAGTTGACATACACTCAATGAAAAATATTATTATTTTTATGTAAACATTCTGAGTGTTTTTTGAAACTTGAACAATTGGCTTTTCCCTTTTTGCAAAATATTACCCTCAAAAAGGGAAATTTAAATCGACACGTTGCACAACTGTCGAGTTCGATTTATGTCAAATCGAATAAAAGTCATATATGTATAAATAAAATATATTAATTAAAATACACTAATTTTGTATGGGAGTCCCCTTAGGGGTTGGAGATGGGGAGTAGATATGTTTTGAAGAAATGTTAGGGAGCAAAAAATAATGGGGATCTAGTATACATTTTAACCCTCTAGCCACACGCTGGAAGCGGTTGGGGCTAATTTCCAGCCGATTTTATAAAAGAAGCATAAAAAACATAAATTTTATATGGGAGCTTCCTTAGGGGGTGGAGGTAGGGGGTAAGTATGTTCTAAGAAAATGTTGGGGAGAAAAAATATTAGGCGCCGGTTTCACATCTTACCCCTTAGGAGCACTCTGGGAGCGGTTGGGCCCATTTTCTAAAAACATCAATTTTGTATGGCGACCCCCTTAGGGGTAGATATAGGGGTAAGCATGTTAGGAAAAAATTTTGGGAGAGAAAAATTAATGGAAATTGGTCATATATTTTAACCCTCTAGGGGCAACTCTTGGGTAGTTATTCGTGTTTTTGTTGAAATTTTCAACATTTCCCCCAAGATTTAATTTTTATAGGTTGTCCATTCACTTGACAACACCCGTAAATAGTGTCCGACCGAAACCGGAATTTTGGCCGAAACAGAATATTCGGCCATTTTGTGATATTTGGCCGAAACTGGTTATTAATATGAAAATTTAAATTTTTACAAATTATTTTTTTTATTAAAAGGAAAAAAAAAATACTTTTATACACATAAGAAAAAAATTTAATATAAAAAAGGATGATTTGAATATTAATGTGTGTAAGAATTAATTGGTGTTTACTATAATGATAAATGAGATAATTTTTTTATATTATTTTATATTACAAAAGCATTGCATACTTTATATCTTCAGTACACACTCAAAATAGTATGCACCTACAATGTACATAGAACTACAAAACAAAGTATTTTTGGTTTTTTTTAAGGGTTTAAAAACTCTCACACAGAATACATTTGAAAGTTTAATGATCATTTTTTGGTTTCAGTACCTATAAAACTTAAATATTAATTGTGATAGAATTGAAAATGATAGTATCGAACGCATAAAATTAACCAAATTGTTTTTCGTTAACACGAGAAATCAAACTATAGACGTAATAATAATTTTTGTTTTGTACAATGCGTTGTTAATATTTTTATATTTGAATTAAATGACTGATGCAAGAAGTTTTTGCCAAAAATTTCGGCTAGTTTCGGTTATTCGGCCATATTGAGGCTGAGTAGCCGAAACTGGCCGAAACTGACAAAAAGGGCCGAAACTGGCCGTAACCGAAACCGAATATTCGATCGGACTCTACCCGTAAATATGTAAACAAAGATATATTCTCTCTCAAACATAAATGACAACCAGGTATTTGTGATCTTCTCTAAAAATAGTAATGTTTCAGTGTTTCGTTGTGTATTTTTTTAAAAAAAGGAGTTATTTCATATATTGCTGTTATATCATAAAAAAATTAGGGAACGATATCCATATCTGGTGCCCCACGATATGAAAATGGTCTTTGTTCAGAACAAAAAAAAAAGGTTTTTTCGAACAAGAAACCGATGCCTCAACTAGTTATCCAGTTATCGATTTGTAAAATTTTTTGTTGGTACAATATCAGTTCAATAAAATATCTACATCCTTACCATCATCTAATAGATATAAAATATGGACATGTTATTTGAAAGATAAATTATCTATTAGAAAAAATACAAATAAAATACCAATGAATATTGAAATAAAATAAAGAAGCAACTAGAACAGATGGCAACCCTTGATAGAGTTGATGGCGGTGATCTACAAATAGAGCCTACTGCTTTGAAATGTCATATGATTAGCAGCCATACAATTCAAAAGAATGAATTCCATAATCTGCGCACTCTATACTAGTTTAAACAGTGAGTTGATCACAGCTTAATCACTCACAGACTACTGAAGAGGAATATGTAGCGATTTCCGAAACAGACTGTCTAGTCAGCTAAGTGATTGACTCTATACAGAGTTGTTGTTGTTGCCTTCTTTAAAAACTTACTTTATCTAAAGCTCACAGTTTAATTCATGTAATAATTTCATAGATCATAAAAAACTAATTAACAAATAAAATAAATTTAAGCAGTAATTTTATTTTGTGAGCAGTTTTATATAACTTTTGCTTTTTATAAGTGATAAAACCGTTATTTTTTCAAATATTTTCAGCATTAAGGTGTACAAAATATATTTAATACTAGCTGGTATACCCGGTGTTACTCGAGATTCATTTATGTAAACATTTTAGCATACACTTCTCGATAAAATTTTTTTTAAATTCTGGAATAATAAAAAACATGTTGAATTTTTAAAACTAAGTAGATTACTATAGGGAAGATTTGATATAATCCAAAATGTTCGTAATTACTCTAGACACACGACTGCATTCTTAGAGATAAATGGGGACGTTTAAACTATATAGAGAATTTTAAAACAAAACTCAGTTTTATAAATAGTCTGGTATGAAAAAATAGATTTTTAGCCATAACGTTTGATTGGAAAGAGATATTGGGGTAATTTTTTTCATATAAATTATTTTTGATACATCACTTTTTTGTAAAAAATATAAATCAACATTTTGGAAAAATAAATTTCGCGAAAAAAATCAAAGAGTGTAAAAACGAAACCCTTGTTGTTTTGATGACAAAAACAGTAAAATAATTTTTGCGCTTAGCTGGAAGAATTTTTGCAAATAAATGCTATGTCATATGAAAGGTAGGCAAATGTGCAATTTTCAATTGATTTAATTTTTACAACAAAAACAATTTTTGAGTCATTTTTTGAGTAAAAAGTCAATATTTTTGACCTTTTTTGATATAATTATAAAACACGTTTCACTGACTTACAGTACAGTACTGTACTGTACAGTACAGTATAGTATAGTATAGTATAGTATAGTACAGTACAGTACAGTACAGTACAGTACAGTACAGTACAGTACAGTACAGTACAGTACAGTACAGTACAGTACAGTACAGTACAGTACAGTACAGTATAGTACAGTATAGTACAGTACAGTACAGTACAGTACAGTACAGTACAGTACAGTACAGTACAGTACAGTACAGTACAGTACAGTACAGTACAGTACAGTACAGTACAGTATAGTACAGTCTAGTACAGTACAGTATAGTACAGTACAGTACAGTACAGTACAGTACAGTACAGTACAGTACAGTACAGTACAGTACAGTACAGTACAGTACAGTACAGTACAGTACAGTACAGTACTTATGTACAGTTCAACCTATTTTTGTGAAGTGAATTTATTGAACTTTTGAACAAAAAAAAAATTTGAATGAAATATATTAATGGACAGCGGAGATATTTGCATCGAAAGACCAAACTTTGATTTTCATGTCGTTTTTTTATCATTCTTAGGCAACGATGTTTAATGAAAAAGTCGTTGTACTGAAAATTTCTCCAATTTTGAATATATGTGAGCGTTTTTGATGTCAAAATAACAAAAAAATTTTAAAATTATATACACAAAAATTTCCGATCGTGAAAAGGTTTATAATAACAAAATTACCGTTAGTTGAAAAATTTCAGAGGGGTTGCGTGGCAAAAACTAAGTATTTAACATTTAAAGTTAGAATGCACTTAATATGTATACCTAGCTTGAGCGAAATTCGTTCAGCCGTTTAGATTTGTATAGAGGCCAAACAAACAAGCAGAAAATGAGTTTTATTACTATAGATTAAAAGCCTACAGTTTTATCTTTCATTTAGTATATAGAAGTCTTTATTAGTTTTTTGAACTGACTCTCAGTTTAATATATTTGTTTCGATGATCAAATATTTAGTTTAATAAAATGGAAGCTGTTGACCAAAACTGATTAGCATAAAGTTTAAAATGTTTTCTGTTGTGTAAATTGAAGTGTCAAAATGAAAAGGGAATATGCAAAACTTGACTGTCAAGTCCTGACGAGTGTAAACCAAAAAGTTGTCATTTCTGTAACCAAGTGTGTATTTAGTTAATGATAAACTCAAACTAAATTTAGTATAACACATTGAAGTAGTTATCAAATATATGATTACAACGTGCGGAAAAGAGTATTTTAGCTATCTCTGATACCTGCGGTCTCCAAATAAAGGTTGTTTAGTCATTCCTGACATTTTATGTCATTCCTGTAACCAGTCAAAAACACAAAATGCCTACAAATCAATTGCATGACGTAATACCGTGTGATCTGAAGAAATTTTAACTCACTTTAGGACAACGATGCTCAAAACGTGCTCTCGAGCTAAGAGCTTTTTCAGCCATGTAAACTTATATAAATTCTGGCGTCGCTAAAAAGCTTTCAGTATGCAGGCTTATATATTAGGTCTGTTTCCGTACTAGCTTAAGTAATTTTAATAGAATACAGAGTGACATTTTGCATGTTATTCTTCTCTCTCGAGCTTAAAAAATTTATAAAATAACACTTTCAAGCAACTTCAAGTTACTTGAATCGAGTACGGAAACAGACATATTGCTTTAGTTTTATTTAACATTTATCCATTTTTTAAAGAAATTCACTTTTGGCGGAATTACTCCCATATACTAACTTTTATAAGAAAAATGCTACGAAAACATTCAGTCTATATTTAAAAACATGTTTTTAAACATATTTATCTCTAAATTGACTCGTCTTGTACTAATTGTAATTTCAAAACTAAAAAATAATACAAATATTCATCAAATCTTAAAATGGTTTGTGTTATGTGTGCTGTATATATTTCTTTTATTATTTCAATATTAATATACACAACAAAACATTGTCATTGCCTTATTAAAAACTCAATTAAAGCAAACAAGAAGTGAAAAAGTAGTAGAAATAGCAGTATCTTTTGGTATTTAGTTCCACGGAAAAGTATGATATTTAGGCAACTCTTCTTGTGAGAAAACGTCAAACGAATGGGCAACGTATAAGGGCAGGTCACGATCTTGTTGCATCATTGCAAATGCAAAATAAACAGCTTTTACAAAAACAAAAAGCATACACCCAAAAAATATTTAGGATAAAATTACGAATAAAATCTTTGTAGAAATACAAACAGAGGCTATTCGTAGAATGTACAAATGTTTTGTACATAGTACAAACGTTTGTAGTGTTGGCCGCATGAAAAAATTTTTTGAATTCGTAACTTTGTACATTCTACAAACGCTAGTTTGTGAAAATCTATAATGTATAAATTTGTGAACTGAACAAACATTGTTTGATAATATACAAAGCTGTGGCAGCAGCGTTCGTATATTTGTTCGTATCTTTGTAGATGAAACGAATGCGTTTGTAAAATATAAAAATATTTCTTTGTACAATGTACAAACGGTCATTTGCATTATTCACAAAGTCGTTCGTAGGCTGAAAAGAACAAACAGCTTTGTAGAATATAATAATTGTTTTGTACATAGTACGAAGTTTTTTTTTTGGGTGTATGTTGCAAAAGCTTTTCAATGCTTTTTGTTTTTGTAAAAGCTGTTTATTTTGCATTTGCAAGGATGCAACAAGATCGTGAACTGCTCTATAGTATTTAAATAATGCCTTTCCCCTAACTTTAACACCGATGCGGCACAACTTAACCCTATCCCACCCCTAAACTTTTTTACCAAAATTAGGGCCCTTGGGTATCAAAATCGAAAACTCTTGCACTATCCCACCCCTAATGCATATAAAGATGCAGTTAACCTCAGAGGCAAATATTATTCAATTTTTTTATTGTAATTCTTATTCCTGTTTAAAAAAAAACTTATTTCTTTGTAGAGCATATCTCCGGGTCTTGTTAATACACCTTTATTTCCGGAAAATTTAACAAAGAACACGCCTTTGCTGCATCCTGAGGATATTGCAGATGCTGTTATTTATTGCTTACAAACGCCACCTCACGTTCAAATTCATGAGTTGACCATAAGGCCAATGGGAGAACTTTACTAATTTGTTGTTGTCTTCTGTTTTTTATTGATCTAACTAAAATAAAGCATTGCAATGATAGTTTTATTTAAAAAATTCAACAAAAAGTTTAACAAACAATTGATTTATTGAAACTTTTATTTCAAATATACGTCTTTATTAATTGCAGACAGAATAAAGCCGCAGTAAGTAGTTCGGTGAAAAAATTAAAATTGTCAACAAGCTCAACACTAGGTTCATGCATGCTCGCACGCAATGAAAACTTTAACCCTAGTTAAATGCGTGCAGCTATTTTTCGTTCAAAATTCTGCCAACGATGAAGATTAATTTAGTTACATGGAAAATATAATACAAATTTTGTATTGTATTTTGCACAATTGTATTTTTGTTTATTCCATTTTTATTCCTAAAGAAGAGGGATTGAGCAATTTTTGTAAAGAAACTTGATATTATAAGGTATGGTATTATGGTATAATATGATGATTACATTATACTGTAATGGCATGACAATGTTGTAAGGTAAAGTAAGATGTAATGGTATGATGATATGATAATATGGTACGTTGGACGGTCAAATGGACCGTTTCACAATTTAAAAAAAAAAATTTACACATTAAAAAATTTTCGAATTTTTTTTTTGTCACATAAGGGCAAATTTTTTTTTTCAGAACGGCTAAAGAGAACCATGGAATAAATGTACTCTCAGATTTTAAAAATAATAATCACTCATTTAAAATCGACAGAACAAATTTTGTTGAAAAAATTATACTATTTTTTACTATTTCTACTACTATTTTCTACTATGTATTTTATAGTTTCATGGTAAGATGGTGTGGCGTGATTTCTTGGTATTATGGTATGGTATTATACGTAGATGATATGTAGATTTATGTTTTTTCTAACACTATTTATAAAACTTTTTTCTTAATGTTTATACAACTTTCTCTACTACTCTTTTCTATTATCATTGCTAGTATTTATTTTACTATTTTTTCTACTACGCATGGAATGATGATATGGTATGCTTGTGTGATATGATGGTATGGAAAAAAATGTTGGTATGATGGTATAATATGATAAACATATTTTTTATTATTAATTATTATTATTATAATTTTTTTTTTTATTTTTTAATACAATACATTTCACACAAAAACACACAAACACGGTTTAAATAAATACATAGTATAAAGAAATGCTGGGAATAGTACTGAATTCAGTTGCCAAGATGGCTAGTGTTAAACCAGAACTAAACGTATATGTAATCTTAAAACTAATCCTTAACAGTAGTAAAAAGGTATTATTTCATGAATAAATATGGTATGTTATATATTTTTTATTTATTTATTTACATATATATATACCTATATATATATTTTTTTAATTATGTTGACTTTATATGATTTAAATACATAAAAATTTTTCTTTAAGACATAATAATAGTATGCAGCAGAAACTAGAACAATAAAACAATTTTAAGAACCAGACATTTTTAACATAAATTCAACTTGAGCAAACTCCAGTTGAAAAAGCCAAATTTTTACTTGCTTGAGGAAAAGATTTTTTGAGCGTATTTCACGTATGTTTTCCGGAAGTTTATTAAATAGTCTAGGCACTACTGAGGAAAATGAAAATAAGTACATTTGCAGTGAATGTGGGTGAACAATTTCTACTGAACAGTACATTTTCTACTTCTATTCTCAACTGCTTTCTCCACAACCATTCCTATTAATATTTTCTCCTAGTATTTATAATATTTTTCCACTATTTTTAAATTGAAACTTCTTAGGCGGCGATTTGATATTGAATGCAAAATTTTTCGAGTCTCGTCACGTCAAATTTTCGTCACAAAAATATATCCAGTCTTGTCACATTTTTGTATGCAGGAGCAATATTTTGTATTTTTTGTGTTTTTGGATCGAGACCCCCAAAAGAGTGGCAGATAGAGTGTTGGTGTGTTTAAAATAAAGTTGCAGGGAAAAAATTAATAGTTCCAGCTCAGACATTTGACCCACCCAGGGGTCATAGATTTCTTAAAATGAACTATAATAAAAAAATTCGAGGAAAAAAAATGAGGACCCTTTCATACATTCGACCCACCTAGTGGTCAAATATTATTTGAAATGATTTATTATATACATTTTTTTATATTTTGTGTTTTTTGTTTATAGATACACGGTTAGAAATCTTCGAATAAATTTTAATACTTTTGGGCTTACATATATGACCACACCAAAATTACTTATTAATAAAAAAAAGTATTGAAATTTAATGCTCAGTTTTTACTTATTTTTAATTCTGATTTTGTATTAAAAATTAAGTATAGTAAATTTAGTACCAAATTGATTTCGAAAGTTTATAAAATATCGTTGTAATATTAGAAATGTATTTAAATTTAATACAAAATTGTATTGAAATATAAAACAGCATGTCTTAAAAATTAAATATAATATCACAATGGCATTGAATTGATTCCAAGGGTATAAAATATCGTTGTATTATTTTAACTGTATCAGAATGTAAATCAAAATATATTTAAAAATTTTGTATTCAACTGAGGAGTATTAAATTTAATACTTTTTGAATTAAAAATCTTTGTAATAATTTGCTTGTTTTAAAATTTATTCCAGAATTTCTAACCTTGTAGGTCTCCACTATAGCTACAATTTTTTAAGTCGAAAATAAGAAATCAAGGACATATATCTCATATTTTAGTTGTCACATATCATTGAAATCAGAAGCACCAACCAATGACAGTGTAAATATTTAATAAGCAGAATATGTTTCATGCACATTATGCATTGCATTTCTTTTGAGGTGCTCTCTCTATCTATCTCTTTGTCTCTTTCGCAAAAAGCTCTTATTCTTAATTTCAAGAAGTTTTACTTCTGTACTGTATACACGCTATTTTGTATTTTTTTATTCTTCTATTTGTACAACTAATTTTTACTTCTTTTTGTGAAATAACTATTTATACTACTCTTTCAATTACTAATCGTTGCTCCATATGTAACATTAGAATAGTATAATGGTGCGAAATGATGATATGGTATGGTATATATATACATGGTATTCTTGATGGTAAAAATACTTTAATTTTATACTATTTTTCTACAAGTTCTGTTTGAAAAAATTATTCTATTTCTACTACTAATTATTATTATTTCTTTTTGAACAAGTACTTTTTGAACAACTATATCTATTACTATTTTCTACTGCTCATAAAACTTTAAAATAGTATGGTTGTGGACATGATAGTATGGTATGATGATATGGTACGATGATATAGTATGCAGGTATGGTATGGTCGTGTTCTGTGATGAAGAGTTTGGTATTAGGATACATGATATGTACCTATATCATTACACCCATTTTATACTATTATTTTTATTAAAATTGTATACTACTAAATATTTATAATATTTTTCTAATGCTATTTCTACTACTACTTTTACTTTTGATTTAATATTTTCTTCCACTACTAATTTTTACTTATTTTTGCACAAGTTCTTCTTTTCTAATCCTACGCATGAAGCTATGAAATAGTAAAATGGTGCGATGTAATGGTATGGTATGATTAATGATAACATTACATCTGATTAAAAAATAAGTTTATTTGCTGAACACTGAAAAGTAGGTATTAGTAAGCATAATTTTTTAAAATAAGTATATATAAGTATACCCGATATACTTAAAGTTTCTTAGAAAAGAATTAAATATTTTATTAATATTTTTAACTAATTTAATATTAATAGATCCCACAATGTTTCTTAACTATTGACTGCCCTATTTTTGTTATCCTCGAAAAATTTTAGCTTTCAAATAAAACAAAAAATTTTTAATTTTATATATTTACATAACATATGTACAATATATTAGGGGTATTCACGATTCAGTGCACTTTCCTGTGCAGTTGAGGACTTGTGCAGTAAGCTTTTCATGAACACACAACTATCAATTTTTCAAAGCTGTCAAATTTTCAATGTGCACAAGTACACAACTGCTCAACTCCTCAAGTGCTCAAATTTTAGGCTACAGTAGAAAAGCACTTGTGCAGATTTTTGACGTACGTGTATTTTGTTTTTGTAAAGTGCACAAGTCCTCAAGTCCTCAACTGCACTGGTAAGTGCACTGAATCGTGAATACCCCTATTAAAAGTACAAAACAAAAGCATAACAAAAAGTTATACGTACTCTCAAAATAGTTAAATAAAAAAAAATTACATTCTAATGTACACAGAGATCAAAAAAATATTATCATTCTGCGCTCTCACTGTTACTGAGTTGAATTGCTACATTAACCTTTCTTTTTTAAATTGTCTTAGTTTTGGCTAGAAATTTTGTTCAATATGCCAGGTCTTGTCTTTAAAAACTGTAAAATTAGATACAGCTGCATTCAATATTATTTTTTACAAATGAAATTAACTTCATAGTCTGTTTTTTAAACGACGCACAGTGGGTTGAAATCCCAAAAAATGAAGATTAATTCACCTAGAAGTTGGAGGGAATTTTTAACTTTTGTTTTAGTTAGGTTGGGTACATATAAAAAAAACTATTATGTCCGTCCGTCCATCTGTCCGTCTTTCGATATGATTAAAGTCGTAATTTTAAAGCTATCGTCATGAAAGTAGATATTTAAGCTTATATCTAAAATATAAAGATTAATTTCAATCAAAAGGAAATCAAAAATGAGCCAAATCGGATGAAAACCACGCCTACCTCCCATACAGAATGACTTTATTTTAAACGTAAAATCTTTTCATAATCAACAAAAATTAAAAAAATGCCATGAAATTTAGCACGTAAGTTTTCCTCTTCAATATAAATTCTAACTATGAAATTCGGCAAAATCAGATGAAAAAGACGCCTACTTCCCATACATAATGACGTCATCTAAATAGAAAAACCTTCATAAATTCCTCAAAAATTAATTCATTGCATAATATAAATAATTATACTAATTAAAATATATTTTGAATTTGAAATTCGGAGAAGTTGGATAAACCACGTCCATACAAAGTGACGTCATCAATATAATAAAAAGTTCAAACCTTCGGCTCAGTCGGAAATCATTCCTTATTACTTTTTTTTACAAAAAATTCATAACAATATTATATACGAGTAGCAAAAAATTTATGAATTAATTAATATTCTTCCTGATACCCAAGTCGTCATACTCTTCTGCATCGAGCTCGTCACTTTCATCACATGACAAAACAAATTAAAGACAAGAGTCTTTGTTTTTGTAAGAGTGACTATTATCACAATTTTTAAAGCAAAAAAGATTTGGGTAAGAACGAGAAACTTTTTATTACTGAATATCGAAGCTTAGATATTGAAATTCAATACAAATTTTTCATTTCTACTTGATGATATGGTATTCCTATTTATAACGCCACATATATTTCGAAAATAGCGCAAATTTTAACATATTTTAAACAATTTTTTTTCATATTTCTACACAATTATTTTAAACCATTTCTTTTTAATCAAGCTTAAATACCTAAAGTTGAAGATTTTATAATAAAAACACCACTTTTGATGTACAAAAAAAAATATTAATTTTTGAACTATGTCAAATTTCAATTTGTTGAACTGATCGCAAGAAAACTAAAAATTTCTAAACTTTAAAACTATGCAGCAGAAAAAGTAAATATTATATAACATTGAAATTTTCAGAAGTGATGCACAATTTTGTGCTCCTTAATCGAGTAGTAAAAATTAAAAAAAAAACAAATTTTAATTTTTCAATTAATCTCCACCTTTTTTTAATTTGAACCCTCTGTGCGCCGTTGACTGCAATTTCCAAACTTTTTCCCACTTTGGCAAACAAACGTTCAACCGGAGCAGGTTAACAGAGAAAACATACACAGGAAAATTTTTACAGTAAATTCTACCGATACGAACAGTAAACTGTCGATTTAAAACGAGCCAAACGATGAAAATTGTAAATTCTACCGCTAGGAAATTGTAACCTACTGTAAACCTTGTTGAGTAACAGTCTTACAGTAGCTCTACCGCAGAAGTTGTTAAATAACAATTTTTACAGTGCATATACTGCAAAAATGGTTTGCTAGCATATTTACAGTAACTGTACTATAGAAATTGTTAAATAACAATTTTAACTGTGGATTTACTGTAAATTATAAAGTAGTCTTACAGCAAAAACTGTTGAGTAACAATTTTTACAGTGTTTCTACTGTAATACTAACAAAAAGTCATACAATTTTTTTTGTATTCTTTTCAAAAGAAATTGGGATAGATAACAGTTTAATATCATACCCCATTCACTTTTGCTATGTACTTACTTTAGAAATTTTTAGAACATATTTGGAATTATGTGAAAAAACATGTTCGATGAAAAAAATATTAGCTGCCAACTTTAACTGTTCGAAACTTTAAGATTTACTGTCACAAATGTTCAGTTACAATTTTTGCTTGGTAATTTTAAACTGCAAAAAAAGTATCTGTGCAACAACAATGAAATTCACGGAATGTTGTTGTTTTTTATATTTTGATTTATATCATTTGAATTTACCCATGATTCAATTATTTAAAGGTTATTTGTATTTTTGACGTTTTCTCAAATCGGTATGCTTATTTGAAAATGATAGCTGAAAAAAATCATGAGAGCAATGTAATTAGAGCTAAAAATGCACACAGTTGTGTTACGCGCCAAATTCCTTTCGCGTATCGAAGCTGAGTAGGGCCGGCTCAGTGGAGGAGGCCGTGGATGAAATTGGTGTTAATTTAAGTTTAATTGGGCGCCACGCGATTCACCCAACTTCGATAAGTTCTAGTTATCGCGATCGCTAGAACTTTGCGATTTAAAACCCGGAACAGAAAGAAAAGAAAAAGAATACTAAATTGTCATGATTATGATTCGACGATCATGACTAATATTTATTCATATATATTTTCTCAATTACTTCAGTTTAGCGATATGGTCTTATTAGAATAGGTAAATTGAAAACAAAAGTAATAAAATAATAGAAAAAGAAATATTAACCAAAGCAAAAGATAAAATTTTACCACTATCTTAAATGATTACTCTTCTCCTTCCTAAGTAAGCAATCGATTGTTTCCCTAGGATTACAAAATTAGTTATAGCTATTTGTATATATATATTTTAATCAAAATGCACCACTAAAGTTTTATTCAATAAATAAAAAAAATATATATGTAGAAAAGAAAACAAAAGAAATAACCCAATCGGTATTAAATCAAAATTTATACAATCCAACTCATTTTTGGTTTAATAACATAACATCGTAATAACTATTAAATGCGGTTTTAACCACCCACTGGACGCGCAATTAAAAGAAAATTATAGCGTAGCTCCGGGGATCGAACTCGGGACGTTGGCGTACAAAGCAAACGCCTAATCCACTGCACCACGGTTGTTCTTTAATAACTTTGGTGTATAGCTTAGTTAGACCCAGAGTATGCGTTGCGTATAAGTATGTGTATACATTAAACTTTAGGCCAAGTTGCTGCGCTTGTTCAACTTGTAAATCACCAAATAATTTCCAAATAATGGGAAAACCTCAGGACATAGTCTTATCTATAAAGAAAATGCACGTATAAATAACTCAAAAAGCCACTAGTCCTGGGGTTTTCTTTACGATTCCCTACCTTGCACTATGGACATCTTATGTTGGAAAACTCTTGCACTTCCAAGTACAGCAAATGCGTCACAAGACTCGGTTTTGCGATAAAAGAATATTTATGTATGACGAGGTAATTTATTTTTTTTGAACAATAAATAAAACTCGCGGTATGACTCGCATTAATTCGCTTTGCTTTAGAATTAAAACTGCAATTAACCACAATTATTTCTCTTGACACAAGCTTAACAACCGATCACCTCCAAAGCACTTTAAAACCTGCTCTTCAGATTCTTTGCTTGCCTCAACAAACCGACGATATTATGTGTCGATCCCCACTGGTAACGGTTGTGCTGAATCGTCTACCATCATCCCATATATTACCTGCACCAGTTTATATGTTTTATATGAATATGTCTTGACTATCATTTGCCTGTAACCGTGCCTTATTTATTAACAAGGTGACTTTTAGCATAATACTAATCTTAACTCACTTGAAAAAAAAATATAAAACAATATCTTTTCACCGGTCCGGGGACTGAACCTTCAACCTCGAGATTGCGGGTGCACTGTCTTACCCACTGAGCCAACTCGAATCATACTATGTGATCACCATGATTCCCATACGATCGTGTCTCCCTGCTGAATTTCTCCACAGTTAATTAAACCCACCTTACCCACCTTACCCACCATCTGCTATTTTCTATTTTCAGAACCAACGATCTTTACAGATGGTAAGAATTTCCAACACTTGGCGAACAGCAGTGATGTGAAAACTGAAACACAAGACCCGGTTACTTTTGTTATTATTCTTACTATTACTAGTATTAGTATTAATATTATCATTAATATTATTATTATTATTGTTATTATCATTATTATTATTATTATTATTATTATTATTATTATTATTATTATTATTATTATTATTATTATTATTATTATTATTATTATTATTATTATTATTATTATTATTATTATTATTATTATTATTATTATTATTATTATTATTATTATTATTATTATTATTATTATTATTATTATTATTATTATTATTATTATTATTATTATTATTATTATTATTATTATTATTATTATTATTATTATTATTATTATTATTATTATTATTATTATTATTATTATTATTATTATTATTATTATTATTATTATTATTATTATTATTATTATTATTATTATTATTATTATTATTATTATTATTATTATTATTATTATTATTATTATTATTATTATTATTATTATTATTATTATTATTATTATTATTATTATTATTATTATTATTATTATTATTATTATTATTATTATTATTATTATTATTATTATTATTATTATTATTATTATTATTATTATTATTATTATTATTATTATTATTATTATTATTATTATTATTATTATTATTATTATTATTATTATTATTATTATTATTATTATTATTATTATTATTATTATTATTATTATTATTATTATTATTATTATTATTATTATTATTATTATTATTATTATTATTATTATTATTATTATTATTATTATTATTATTATTATTATTATTATTATTATTATTATTATTATTATTATTATTATTATTATTATTATTATTATTGTTATTATTAATATTATTATTATTATTATTATTATTATTATTATTATTATTATTATTATTATTATTATTATTATTATTATTATTATTATTATTATTATTATTATTATTATTATTATTGTTATTATTTTTATTATGATTATTATCATTATTAATATTATTATTATTATCTATTAGCTCGTTAACATTTTATAGTATACAGAATAATATTTCAAAATCCCCCTAGCCGTAACAGTTGCTCAAATATCATACTAATTGGTACTAAATTGAGTAGTATTCATTTTGTTCTAGTACTTTTATTGCTCCGATTTCTTAGTGCATTAATAACTTTTTAAATTATTTTAATTTACTAACTTCAATTTATATTAAGTTAATAAATATATAAGAAATATAAATACTAAAATATATATAATTTTGTTCGTTTATTTTAATAAACACATTAAACCTAACTATGAAACCTAAACAAAAGCGTTTAGTGGCGCGATCTCAGCCGCTTTCCGTTAACGTTCAATTTTCATCCCTAAATTAAAGTGGCGGCCTTATGTCAGATGTTGTTAAAAAGTGTTGGGCATATAGGCCAAATTCAGCGGAGTCAACAGTTGTGAGCTGTGAGAGATGTTTTTCTCTGAATGTGTACTCTTAAAGTCAGAAAAGTAAATAAATAGTTATAATATAATAGTAATAGTTAAGAATCAGTAAAAAATTGAAATGCAATGGCTCCCATAATTGTAGCATTTAGTGATTTTGAACACAACAGTTGCCAGCTGTTGACTCTGCTGAATGCGGTCGTAGTGACTAATGACACATTTTTCACAGAAGTTACCACTTCATCGTTTTATGCAGCCAACGGTCAGCTTATTTAGTCTAGTAAAGAGTGCTCTAGACTATCAACTCAAAGGTCACCGGTTTGAATCCGTGTTCGGGCATGGTTATTTTCGCTTTCTTTGTTCTTTACTACATTTAAAAATTATTGAACCAAGAAATTCACAAATAAATTCGATATGGAGTGGAAAATGTGAAATTATAGGAATGGAACAACTGAGGGATGGAAATGCTTGAAGGGGTTAAGGCATAACACTAGCCTCGGTTCACATTGTCTTTCACGTTTGTTCCGCCAAATCGATAATTCACGTATGGTTCCAATCAATTCTTCCTCTATTAAGCTTTCCCTTTCCTTTCAGGTCAAAGACCACACGTTGTTTGTATAAGGTGCATGTCTTAGTTCTTTAATCTTTTTTAAAACAAAAAACAAAACTTTACTTCCTAACACTCTGTCAAAATTGGATTTTTTCAACCGCTGAGCATTGCCGCCGTGTTATTATTTTTTACTTCATACAATTTATACTAGATTATGGCGCAATCTCTTTGCTTGACCCTCAGTAAATACTTTTTTTAAGATTTGCGTCTAAGGATTTCAAGTAGCTAGGGGAAAAATGTTTTTCGCACCCCCTAGAAGACGCTTTAAACATCATGACACATATTTTTTCCCATCGCTCACGGATTTTTGGTTCTAATAGAATAGCATATTTTCTGAAATTTACCTATCCATGTTTTGTGACAAAAAACACACGTTACAGACATACATTCTGTTACAAATTTTAATTGAAATTATGTTACAACTGTTAACTATGTTACTGAAAGTGTATAGCTATAATTTTACGATAGGCGCTTTCACGAGCCCACCCTGAATAAAAACCGAGTTAATTGCGTAATTGTATTAAAAAGAAATTGCCATCACAAAATTATTTGGAACTTTACAGAAATTTTAGATCCATTAATGGTAAGTGCATTTATAATTTTTTAAATTGTTAAGAAAGAAAAAAGAAACGAAAATTCGTCAAAACAAAAATGAAACCACGGTCGCATAATACGCATTATACGTATTGTATACACCACGTTTTTGTGCCGTAAGCTGCGTATAGTTAATCCCTTACAATTTTATAATTGCAAATTACGCTGCTGTAAACTTACCAAACATACGTTGTTTACATCAACAACACGGCGTTCATTGAACACCCCTAGTATTTCTTTATAATTTGTTTTTTGCCTTAACTAACTTTCTTCTAAATTACACGTTCAATTAATAAAATTCATTAATTAGGTCTTGAGGAATGACAAAAATAACTTTTTATTTTAAATTTGCAAAGGAGCTATCTAAATTCCTAGAATATACTTACAACATAGCATACACTTACGACGCAACACCTACATAGTTTCTTTTTCTTATAAACTTGGCAAGAAATTATTGAAAAACTACTACACTAGAAAACTGCACAACGAAACACTGAAACATACCTTTTTTCCAACAGCACAAAACACTTTTAGCAGATTGTCAAAATAGGTTTGTTTATAAAAAATAAGCATACGACAAAATATATGAATAACCTTATAATAATTGAATCATGAATTTACCGACGAGATTTTTTTGTGTGTAAAACAAATTTAGTTAAACAGGAAAAGTCTTTAAAATCAATGCTTTGAGCGGTCATATGCTTGAATATTATGTTTTAGCATTCCTTCATAATCTAATATCTCACAAATGATATAAAATTTTGTAGGAAATGAAAAAGATTTCCTTGGCAAATGAAAAAATTATTTTTGGTCACTCATATTTTTTGGTTCCATACATATTCTTAGCATTAATATGAGTTCTCATGAACTTATTTATCTGTACTCATTCTTGAGATATTAGATTTTAAAAGCGAAAACTTGCATTCCACTCATTCGATTTAGTCAACTTTTATCGTTTTTTTCTCGAAATCTAAAAAAGTCCTTGATTTGAAATTATTTAACTTAATTTGATTTTTTTCGAGTTTTAATTGATCTTTTAAAAATTTCATGATATTTTTTTTAATTGCATTTGAAAATGGTGTAGTAAAAACCAAAGCCAAGCACAACAGTTTATCAACATTTTTCTCATTTTAATCGCAGTTTTAACCTAAAACATCGGCGCCAACTACTACTCAGCGCATCATTATTCATCGTAATCACCAGCAACAACAACAACAACAACAACAACACTTCCAACCCACAACTTACCGTATTTTCATAAAATTGTCCATGCAAATCCGGTTTGGTGCCACAGCGTGAATACGATATTCTGAAGGAGAAAAATGTTTTACCCGTTGAAGGTGGCACATATACGCAGCGTGGGTCACTGTGTTGGCCTGTTTGGCAAGATATTCAGAGATTTATTTATTTTCGATTAATTTTCATGTTTTTTTTTTTAAATAATAACATTCATACTGACCTTTCGAACTAACTATGCCCTCGAATGGATGTGAGAATGTTAAGTGAACGTCCATGTGATCCTTTCCACACATTACTTCTAATGAGACTATGTTTGGCATACCATCAGGCCGTTCCAAGGGCCATATTTCATTACCAGCTATTACTAAACTAAACTGCAATAAAAGATAACAAAAATAAGACTTCAATTACTATATTTATGCTATTTTTAAGCTATTATAATTATGCTATTTTTTAAGCTATATTTTAGTTATTATAAATTATTCTTTTAAAATTGTGCTTTTATGGATCAAATCTAGTATTTGCAAAATACTAAAATTTGAATTAAGACAAAGTTTCACTTTTTTATAGCAAACAAAGCTGATGCACATATACTTGGTTCCTTGAGTTATTTAAAAATTTAAATTTTTAACTGCAAGGTTTAAAAAAATGCAGTAATATTTTAGTGAGACTAAAATTTAGTCCAAGATTTCTAACCGTGTAGAAGCATTTCAAATATAGCTGTAAGTAACAAAACAAAACTGTAGCTTTGACATGAGCTTAAATACAACAATAGCGCGATTGCGCTTAATGTGTATCTAATAAATAAAAATATAATAAAATTATTTGAAAAAGCTGAAGAATTATGCTATAAGCTGGATGGTAAAATAACTGCGACCCATTTAATGCTTCGAGCGTCATAATTTTTTGCTACTTGATGATGATGTCGTTTATTGTATTGTTGTTGTAGTATCTATGTGTTTGTGTTTATTTATGTATATTTTTTAAATGGCTTCGATATCTGACTAGAGCACAAAAACGTGGGAAAAGATACACGCTTTTTTTTTAAATAAGTGTAAGGAAATAACTTTTTTTTAAATAAAATTCATTTATTAGCAAATAGCTCTTGTTTTTATTCACACACAAACGATAGTTAAATAAGAGTGCTCGTACCATGGCCAAAGAAAAGCCATCAACAAATAAATTTTTTTTATATTTTATAGTACGGCCTCATACTTTATCAATGAAGTCAGTCATGACAAAGTCAGAAGTCACGAGAGCTCAGAAATCTATTTATAATAATAATAAACAAAAAACTAACTACTATTAAAAACAACAACAACGAGCACTCATAATACTCTTGTGTAGCAAGAAAGAAAAAAAAATATAATACTCGTTTCACCTGCTACTTTGCTCCACTTTAATGCTAACTACTCTACTTTTTTTTATGAATTGCATTTAAAAGTAGCACAAAGCAAAGCTGCAAAGCTGTAATATGTTTGCAGAAAAACTAGTAGCAGCAAAATTATAGAAACAATGGAACAATTCTACTCATTTTTATGAACTCTTCTTTGCTCTGTGTTTATGATGGTGTTAAAAGAATCTAGATACGACGTTATTATGGCACAATTAACCGCTGTAATGTGTACACTTTTGTCATTGTTTAATACAATGCACTTTTTAATTATAGCCATTTGCTGGCATTTAAGCCTCAAGCAGAGCAATTAAAAAAATTTTATCCGCTGAACTATTAATCTAGGTGTCAAGAAGGATTTATAGTCGACACTTCATGTTTTAAACATCGGCCTTTGTAGTCTAGTGGAGAGTGCGCTAGACTATCAATACAGAGGTCCCTGGTTCGGATCCGGGCACGGGCATGTTTATTTTCACTTTCTTTGTTCTTTCCTACATTTAAGAATTATGGAAAACTAAAAAATCCACAACTAAATTGCCCTATTTTGACTGGGTACTCTAGAGGTGGTATAACACTTGCGTGCCAACAACTGTAAACCAAGCACATGAAATACATCTCATCGATAATTTTTTTAGTATGGATTTGATTCAAATTAATGCTATTTTCAATAAATTATCTAAATTGCTAGACTTAATTTTTATAACTAAGTCCCTTATTTATGATTTATTTGAATGTCCATTTCCCATCGCTGATTCGACTGTTCATCATTCTGCGCTTTCCTTTAATATTAAAATTTATGAATTCTAGAGTATTAATAATTTAGAACAAAAAGTTTATGTTTTTAAAAATTGCAATTTTGTGACTATAAATCGGCTCATAAACGGTATTGATTGGGAGTCATTTTTTGGTAGCCTTGAGGCTTCGAGCTGCTATGATATCTTTCAAAGTAATTTCTTAAATATACTTGCCAATAACATTCCTTTAAGAAAAAAAATCTATAAGCTCCCTTGGTACACTAAGGGTTTAAAAAAATGAAGAATTTGCTCAATAAATTTTCCAATGAGTCGAAAAATTTTAGAAACTTTGAGTGCAAGGTAAAATATGAACACTTTTCACGCGAATTCAATTTTTTAAACAAATTTCTTTGTAAAAAATATGTTCTTAGCATAGAAAATCGCATTCAAACCGATGCTAAATCTTTTTGGAGCTTTATCCAATCTAAGAAAGGGTCATCTAATATTCCTTCTTCTACATTTAATAATGATACTAGCTGAACCCGGTGTGCTTCGCTATCCCCCTCGTATAAAATAAAATTAAAAGTATTTATATATTTACAAAAATTTATTTATTTAATTTAATTATTGCAATGCTTTGCCTCTTTTTTTGTTGTAAACCAATTAGAATTCAGCACTGAAACGCATGCAATTTGCTTCATGCTCCCCCTTTTTATTTTTAGACCAATCAAAAAGCAGCAATTACACAATCAGCTGTTTCGCAGTCAGTTGTGGGAGAATGAGAATGGGGCTACCCCACTATTTTAATTAATATGTATTTTAAATTTGTGGTAAAGCCATTAATAAACGTAGTAAAAAAGTAGGTGCAGAAGTGTGCATGGTCGAAAAATGTTATCATGTAATAAGTATTCCTGAGTCAAAGCTGAACGCTGTGAAAATTTAAGATCGTTTATCAGGTCCAGCCTCCAATATATCGCAAACAAAGGGGCGTGATCCGCCCACTTTTCTTTTGGTACGTATTTCTATTCATGCCAATACCATACATAGCAAATACTGCCGCCGTTGTTCAAAAAATGCCCAAGATATGATGATTTTAAATTTTGGGTTATATGGGCGAGGCCACGCCCCTTCTTCCACTCACAACTTTATAAAGTCAAGAATTTATTATTTCGTAAGAATATCCTATTGTGAAAATTTAATGACTATCGGTCCAGTAGTTAAGACTATATTGCGATTTTTAATTTTCCAAAAAAGGGGCGTGGTCCCACCCAATTTTCTCTTGGTACGTATTCCTAATTATGCCAATACCATATGTACCAAATAGCATCAACGTAGTACAAAAAAATGCCCAAAATATGGCGATTTAAATTTTGGGTTATATGGGCAGTGCCACGCCCCTTTGTCCAATAAAAACTTCATATAGCCTATTATTTTTTCCAGAGTCATAGAAAAATGCTGTGAAAGTTTCAGGAAGATCGGTCTAAGGGTTTGGCCTCCTATAAAGCACAAACAAACAAACAAACAGACAGACAGACATTAATTTATATATATATAGATTGAAAGCAGATTAATTATAATTAAAGTAAAATGGGGCGAAAAAGGGGGATTTGATAGTAAAAAAATCTATGGCTACCTTACATGTAGATAAAAAGTATATAAAACTTTAGGTAAATACATATTACAAGAAAAGTATTTTGTATAGCAAACTTTGTTAGTGGTATAAGTAAGTATCTGAATTAAAAAAGGGGGTGGTGAAGTGGGCGTGGTTCATAGTAATATGACAAAGTTAACAGTATTAAGAGCAATGTACTACCAAATAAAAAATAATCCGTTGGAAGGAACAAATTTGTACAGAGAACAAAAAGTTTAAAACTTAAATTTGGCGTGAAAAGGGGCGTGAAAGGGGGCGTGGCGTAAGAAATGTTTATTTCTACCTCGCCTGGAGTATAATGTGTACACAATTTGAAGTAAATCTGTTAAAAACTATATGGGAGCCATTACATAATTTTAAAAAAGTGGGCGTAAAAGTGGGCGTGGTCAAAAAAGTACCCTATTATTCATGCCAGAGTCCCAGTTAAATGCTGTGAAAATTTCAGGAAGATCGGTCCAGAGGTTTGGTCTCCTATAAGGTACAAACAAACAAATAAACAAACACACATTCCATTTTATATATATAGAATAAATTTATACTCTGTAAATGACACAGTACAATTGTTTGCAAATTATTTCAAATCAAATTTTTTCAGAAATCCTGATCCAATCAGCTCACATGCTGTTGATAATGTTGAATCGTGTATAATTTTGGTAGTCTTATGGTTACTCTTTCTGATGTTGAAACTGCTATTGGTAATCTCAAAAACACCGCAAAATGTGACTTAGGCGGTTTTAGTCCTTCTTTGCTAAAAAATTGTGTGCAATCTTTATTTTTAGCCCTATGCATAATTTTTAACAAATCCCTTAAAGCAGGTGTTTTCATTGATAAATGGAAAAATTCGCTCATAACCCCAGTTATTAAATCCGGCAATAAACATGACGTCCTAAATTACAGACCTATCTCTAAGTTAACTAACAGTTCCAAGCTCTTTGAGAAAATAGTAAAAGATAAAATGTACAAGGTCTGCCACCTAACTTTTTTTTTAAACTAGTGCTTATTTCGTGAATGGTAACACTTAGCTCATGCAGAATGTGTGCGAAAATTGCGTATGGATTTTGGAAGAAGAGAAGCACCGTCAGCTCTATATGTTCGTTATCCTTTGAAAAAAGTGAAAGAAACTGGCATCCTCATCGATAAACCAAAGCGTGAAAAGCCAAAAACAGTGCGTACACCCGAGAATATTGCTGATGTGGCAGAAAGTGTGCGTGAAGCGCCATCAACATCAATTCACCGTCGTTCTCAACAATCGAACATTTCGGAGACATCATTGAGACGAATTTTGCATAAAGACCTAGGTATGACGCCATACAAAGTCCTATTGGTTCAGGAGTTGAAGCCAACTGACCACCCAATGCGGTTTTTAAAAAAAAAACGTTATTTGGCGGACCCTTTACTTTACATTAAAAAATTTCATTTGTCCCAATTAATATGGCTTTGTTTCTGGTAGGTCAACTACAACAAATCTTAGTGTATTCACAAATAAACCCGCCAGAGGACCTTCGGGGAATCTGCCTGTCCCAAGCCAGGAATGGAAGGGTGAGGGTTGGTTATTGGATGGGCAGTTCATGGGGCACGGCCCATGAACTGATCTCATAATGAGTTCTTTCTGGAGGCACGGCTCCTGAATGTTCGTCTGATAACTGTAAAAGAAAAGGTTTACCTAGAGCCTTGGATGTTGCTGCCAAATTCTTGGAGAAAGCATTGTTTTGATATTAAGTTATCATAACACCGTAGTTGTAATATGCTTTCGATGGACGATCAATCCAACATAACTTGAAGAGCGGGGATAGTCATCCATCAATGATGAGGAGACCTGATCTATTGTTGTTCTGCAGACCTATCTTAGAATAAAGGTTATTATGTAGGAAACATTTAACCTTCGGACCGTTGTATAAGCAAATTTGTATATAACGGCTCATGCTTCTTAGTTTTCTGTTAAGGCTTTTATTAGTCTTAATTTAGGATAACGACGTTGCATAAGTAGAATTGAGGTTTACCCGGTTTTACTGGGAAACCTATGGTTATTTTTTAATCTTGCCAAGTACAATTCGAGTGGCTGAAGGTGTCACAGTCAGATATAAATGTTCTAAGAACTTTTGGTCTGTAGACGGGATGTTGAAGAGCCTTGTCAGGTGGAGCCTTTTGCCCGGGTTTTGACTATCATATGGGTTAGGCCCACGTGGGGTTTTAATAACGCTCTGGTTTGTGGTTAGGCCAGAAAGGCCGGTGTGAGTTACACTTTAGTTGAACTCGGGCTGGTGATTCCCTTAAATTACTAAGAGAATGATGGTAGATTGAATCTCGCCAATTTCAAACAGTAAATGTTGGGAAGGTAAGCAACTACCGGATCAATATACTGTTACCTTTGGAATTTGAGTACAGGCGATGGGGAAACCTAAATAGTCTGAGTTGTGACCATTTGAGATTGAGGAATTTGATTGCGTGAGTGACAGGCCTATTGCCGCCTTAATTTTTCGTGTCAGAGAGTGATGACCTCTGATATGAATGGGATGATTTTGTGCGGATAAAATAAAGGGTTGTATTACTTGGTATAGTATACTGAGATGACCCATGGTTATTAAAATAACCAAGTCATGTTTTAATTCGAGTGACTGAATGAGTCACGGTCATGTGTAGTGTCTTTTTGACATCAGTGCTGGGGTTCTGTGGCATGTAATTAGAGGAAACTTTCAAAAATGGTCTTTCTTGAATTCCGAAGGGGCGTTGACCGACGCTTCATATTTGTCCCAAGCATTGGAGCACCGTTGAATTAAGCCTTCGCGGCAGGGGTCAACGTTAAAAAACATAGTGGCTTTCTGTATTCACAAATTACTGCATCACCACAATTGAAAAGCGGTACCAGTTGGATGTCATTTACTCCGACATATCCAAGGCCTTTGATAAACTATCACATGAAATTTTACTACTCAAGCTTGCCAATTTCACATTTCTTTCTTGGTTGGGATCTTACCTTTCAAATAGAGTTACACATGTAGTCATTGAAAATGTAAAATCACTTTCTTTTTTATCAAATTCAGGTGTTCCTCAGGGTAGCATTCTTGGACCATTACTCTTTGTCATTTTTATAAATGCTGAATCCAAATGTTTTAATAATGCCCAATTTTTACTTTATGCAGATGACTTGAAAGTTTTCCATAAGGTTAAAAATCAATCTGATGCTTATTGTCTTCAGGCTGATCTCGTAAACGTTTTTTCTTGGTTTAATCTAAACCAATTGTCACTAAACCTTTTAGAATGCTTTGTTGTTTCTTATTATAAGATAAATTCTCCTATATCATTTGATTATACCTTAGATAACACTAAGCTGGTAAGGTTATCCGAAATTCGTGATCTAGGCGTTATTTTTGATTCAGACCTTAGTTTTAGCTGTCATTTAAATCATATTATCCCCAAAGCATATTCCCTATTAGCGTTTGTTTAGCGAAATAGTACCGGCTTTTCTGATCCATACACATTTAAAAATTTATATTCGTCTCTCGTAAGATCTAGCCTTGAGTACGCTTCATTTATTTGGAGCCCATTTTATTCAGTGCACATTACTAGATTGGAACAAGTTCAAAAAAGATTTTTGAAATTTGCTTTACGTTCAATTAGTTTGTCGGATCCTCTTCCGTCCTATAGAACGCGTTGCCTGCTTATTGGTCTGTTTTCTCTTGAAGCTAGAAGGTTATTGCACAGTATTATGATCATTTACGATTTGATCAACGGAAACATCATCTGTGAGAAGTTACTTGAATTATTATCGTTTAATATTCCACAATGCTTCGTAACTATGATTATTTTTATATTACAATAATTGCCATAGAACCAATTATGCCATTAATTAGCCAATTAATAAAGTACTTATAGCTATAAACAGAATGTATAATAATAACTTAATTTATTTTTCTATGCCTAAAAATTCCTTTAATACTACTATTACTCTATTGTTAAATAGTTTATAATTTTGTTCCTATTTTATATCCTGATTTGTTATTGTCTGTAAGGATAATTTATCCATAGACGGAAATAAATAAATAAATTGTGGAAAATGTGAAATTATAGGACAGGAACAACTGAGGGCTGGCAATGCTTGCCGAGGTTAAGGCATATCACTAGCCTCGGTTATAAGTAATTCAAATTGTCTTTCACGTTTGTTCCACCTAATCGATAACTCACGTTTGGTTCCAATAAATTCTTCCTCTTATAATCTATCCCTTTCCTTTCAGGTCAAAGACCAAACCTCGTTTGTATAAGGCGCATGCCTTGCTTATTTGATGTTTAAAAAAAAACATAAATGTATTATTAAGTTTTCGAAAGAACGCAACAAAATAGCATAAAAAAATCTTTGTTTTTGTAAATGAATCTGTAAAAAACATGTGCCTGAAAGGAAGGGTAGAGGAGTTTTCAGGGTTCAAATCTCGCCATAGAATCTAAAGGTATAATAAGTAAAATTCAAAAAGTGATGTTCTTGCTTGCAAGGCTTTTTTTTTGACAGAATGACCTGACGTTTGAGAAGCAGTTCACAGACGTCAACGCGACGACAAAAATTTATTTTCCAAACGATTATTAGGGATTTGTAATGTAACTAGGGAATTATTATTAGGGCATTTGTCGAGCTTTTACATGAAACCTTAGCGTTTCGAATGATCATGAACGGTCGAGTTAGATAAATTTAATCTCTGAGCTTCAGCTGTCCCTTAAGAACGTAGTGCATCTTCAATATCAAAATTTGCCAGTTTGCATCCATAAATGCCTTTATAGTATCTTCAACAGCTTCAACTGGTGCATACTGGATATGACCTTCCCGAATATGGTACATCTTCAACATTAAAATCACTGGATCGAAATTTTGCAAACTACACAGAGAAAAATAGTACCACATAAAATCTATAAGATTTCTTCTAAAAATGTATTAAGATCAAAGGGTATGAAAGAGACAGGAAGAGAGGCATTTTTTAAGAAGAAAACTTGTTAAGTTTTCATAAAAAATCTTCTTAAATAAGTTTAAAAAGATTTATTCTTAATTTCTAATAAAATACATTTTTTCGTGACTTTTACGTGTTTATTAGGCATTTCTTCTTAATAAAATTAAAGAAGATAGTCTAATAGCTTACATTGCGTTCCGTTATTATTATTCTTGACCTATTAGGTTACCTTTTTGAGAGAATTATCGAAAAATCATAAGCATGTTAAGTCTTGTTTTTAGGGGTGTACACATTGACCAAATCGCTCATAAAATGATTTGCCAAATGATTTGAAATTAAATATTTAACCAACAGAAATACAGTGGCTCACAGCTTATTTTATGCAGTGCATACTTTCAATTTTAGGGCTTTATAACAACGAAACTAACAGGAATAGAAAAAATAATATAGTATTGTAGCTACTTCAGCACATAATTACTTAATAACTTTGTAAATATTTTACTTGTTTAATATTTTGTTCATAATTATCAATGTTTTTAATTTAATTCAATTTTTACTTATCAAAAAAAAAAATTGTTCGAAAGAAAAAGCTTGAATGTAAAAAAACAATATTTTATGAATTTATGTTAATAAAATCAAATTTCATATAAAATATAAAGCTATTCAACATCACCGGCTTTATCTGGCGATCCTGCGAACCTAAATTCAATATTTAAATCGGAACGACAAACAATTCCACACACAATTAAAAAAAAAACAAAACCGCCACAAGAATTGCAACGAATACAAATTCTTATAACGGATACAATTAAAACGGACACAAACTATAACTCAACAGCGCTGAGTCAACGTCATTATTCTATATCATACTGCAGAATATCAAATATTGCAACAATTTTCAAAACAAGATTGCATCAATCTACTTACATATGCAAGAATCAAGATTTTACAATTGCAAGACGCATAAAGCCGGTGATGTTGAATAGCTTTATATTTTATATGAAATTTGATTTTATTAACATAAATTCATAATATATTGTTTTTTTTTACATTCAAGCTTTTTCTTTCGAATAATTTTTTTTTGATAAGTAAAAATTGAATTAAATTAAAAACATTGATAATTATGAACAAAATATTAAACAAGTAAAATATTTACAAAGTTATTAAGTAATTATGTGCTGAAGTAGCTACAAGTATCATTTAAAACAACAAGATGTTTAGTTTAATAAATTTATTGTAAAAACTTAATTTATTGTAAAAATATATAATAAGTTGGCTTAAAATTAAGAAACCAGAAAATATTGCTTAATTTCATATCACAGCTTATTTTATGCAGTCACTTGTTATTTATAAACTTATCGTATTAATTAATGATATCTGATATTTTTATTATTTGGTATGATAGCCCTTGTTGTCCACAACAGATCTAAGGTGGTTTGGCATTGATGCGACCAGTTTTTGAGTGATACTTGGCGAAATATTCACCCACTTTGTTCTCAATATCTCTTTCAGGTGGTTTTTGTTTGAAATTTGATGTTTTCGGATGTTATTTTCCAATAAAGACCAGACCACACATTTTCAATAACATTAAGGTCTGGCGACTGTGCTAGCGGCGCACAGTGATTCGAGTCCATACAAGCGATGGACAAAAATAGAAGGAGTGGTCGGAATCGAATGAAATTTTGCTTGTATCTGAACAATGGTATACTGAATCGAAAAACGTAAAAAAATTTAAATAAACAATTGTTTTTTTAAATTTAAATAGTTTTTAAAAAAATGGGT
Source organism: Dichetophora obliterata (assembly GCA_963920525.1). NCBI lineage: Eukaryota > Metazoa > Arthropoda > Insecta > Diptera > Sciomyzidae > Dichetophora > Dichetophora obliterata. The sequence continues at coordinate 30,121,933 of OY986439.1, read as the reverse complement.
TCTTATCATTTATTTTTTCTTCATTATTCTGCAAAGTAGTACTGCCATAAAATGATACATTTTTATGACTATCAGGGAGAAAAACTAGAGATAAAATGTATTATTTATAATATATAAATAAGTGAATTTAAAATTTATTGCGTAATGAAAAGTTGTTAAGGAAAGTGTTCAGAAACTTACATATTATGCATAATGAAAGTTATTAGTAATAATATTAATATAAAGACATAAACAGGATATGAAACGATACTTCTTTAGTTTTATCGAAGAAATAACAACCAAAAATTACATTTTTACAATAAGGTTTTAATCAAAAATATAACTTTCATCGGACGAGCTTTCTTCTGCATCATTTAACATTTCTGCAAAGTTATCTAGTTCGCCTGTCCCTTCCATATTAATTTCAACTAAATATTTTGCTATACAATTATCATATCGCTTTTGCACTTTTGATATCAAATTCCTTTTTGATACAATCCCTGGATCAGATGACAAAATTAAAAACCGCATAAGGTCTTCATTTGTATTTTCACGACTTGTTTTTCTAGTGTGGGAAAGTCTAGCATTTCTAATAATTTTATGAGTTGATTCCAAAGCTTCCTCAGAAAGGGAACCTGCAAAAGATTTTTTCCAAATTTGAAGAAAATTTAAAATAATTTGTAAATACATATATCATATTTAAATAACCTATTGGCAAATCGAAGTACTTGATGACTTCTGTTCCGTGTATTAACACCTTATGCAATGAGCTGGGCATGTAGTACCAACTATAGTTTTTAAGATATAAATCTCTTGTTCTCAGCAAGAGCAAATCAAATTCTTTAATATTTATGGTTTTTCCACACGACAAAACTTTCAATATTAAGGACATATTGTAAAGCAAGTCCTTATCCAACTTTGTTATTCTTGCTGCAGTATCCACATTGGAAAAGAATTTACGAGCAGTGTTTCCATCGTTCGTAGTACCGTATCCTTGCTTGACTTGGTCGATAATCAAACCCATTTCTTCTTTAAATTCGCGCTGAATACGATATTTGTTTTCTAAATATATTTCTTTATTTTCATTTCGCACTTGCCACTTTTTGAACGGAAGACGATATGCAATATGGATTAAGCATTCCAAAAATCGAATCCAACAATGTAGAATAGATAAGCCGAATTTGTAGTGATCTTCGTTGCTCAACCGACTGGTTGTGACAAGGTTCATTTCTTTGGGAGAGGCTTTACAAATGAAACATCTACTTGCACTTGTATTTTCTGTTAATACGTTAGCTACTGACCCATCAATCATGGTGCAGTGCATAATATAAGAAACTTCTGCAACCTCGCCATTCTTTAAAAATGTATCACATTCAAGATTATTTATCTTAAAATTCATGTTATTATTCTCCATCGAAACTATCTGTTTGGATTCTTTTGTAAAAACAAATTTAATGGGTCTGCATGAAAGTGTTGATGAAGGTGTTGAATTTTCCCATAGAGCTTCATTTGTTGAACTATCAATCAGCCTACAAATGATAAATGAAATAATAAAAATATATTCACATTTGATGATCAATTAAAAATTACTTAAGCGGCACAAAGGCAACCACAAACAAAAATTCATCCGTATGTTCTTCAATAGCAAACTTCTGTTTATAAAGACTGTGGCCTGAGCTGCCATCCATTCCCCATTTGGATATAAGAGCAAGCTTTCCCGAAGGTTTTCCATTTCTGCATTGCTCCAAAATTCCATTTGTTGTCATGCGCATGAGTGGCTGCAGATCAACTTCGGCTGAAATCTCTGTCACTTTTATTTTTGGTGTCAAAGTGCGTCTCAACTTTCGTATAGAATACAAACTTGGGAAACAATTTTCATGCAAGCGATTAACAACGTTTGCCAAAATTTTATATTTTTCATCAGATAAACCCAAATCAAAGCAAAGCGAGAGGGCTTCACTAGGTTCCAATTTTTTTGTTTTTTCAGTTTGCTTCTCTTCACTTCTTTTTTTGGATTTTTTAGCAGCATAAGCAAGTTCTTCCGGACAATAATCATTTAAAAGATTTTCAACCCTTCTTAATTTTGTTTTTTCTAAAGCAGTTTCGAAATTTATTTCAGGTCTGCCACGTTTTCCAGCACTAGTACTCGGTTCCTATTTAAAAAGGAAAAATTAATGTGTGATTTATAATATTATTTTTGATATCGAGGCTATTACTTACATTATCGGAATTAGTTTCCTTGAATATAGTCCACTTCAACCAAGCAGAGTGGTTTTCAAGTAACCTCTCTTTTTTATATTGGCTTTGACGCCACTTTTTTGTCATCTCGGCGTTAAATCGAGATATATTAATGCGAAGTTTTCCGTCACTAAAACTAGATTCCCCGAGCTTGGAAACACAAAATGAATATATATTTAATGATCTTTTTGTTACATCACTAGTAATCCACAAATCAATAACATCTTCATATAATATTTGTTTTGGCATATTTTATAATGTTTGCACTAAATCAATCGCACTTTTAACTTTTTTGCCACTTGCTTTATGTCAAATGTAAACAAAATTAACCCAATAGTGGCTATTTCATAAATTTAAACAAAATAAAGCTAAAAGTTAATAAAAATAATTGTGGATAAAAATAATTCTAAGGTATTTAGGAATTTCTAATTAAATTAATCAAAATTTTTTTAAAAAATTCTTAATAATTATGATATTTTAAGCCAATTGTTATTTTTATATTACATTACTTATGCTTTTCACATGCAATGCAATATAGGGTTAATTTTTTAACGGTTTTGATTTTATGTTTACAAAGAAAAAGAGTTAAAGCAAGAAACAACAAAAGTTGATGTTTGGAAAAAGAGTAATATTTTTAAAAGGCGGACGAAAGCGGAGTAAATTTTTTTAGTTCTTGTTAGTAGAAAGTTAAGACTAATGATATATGAAAAAAAATTTTACCGAAGTTTATGCATATTTTTTTAAATGTCTCAGTAATATTGCTATTTTGCAATTTTAAGTATTAAAAAGCGTGACTTTGAAGTGAAGTAAAATTAAAATTTTTAATTTTATTTTTACAATTTAAAAAACTTAAATTCGACCTTTTTATTATCTTTACAAAAATGTTATTATTTTTTTATTTTTTTTTTAAATTGCAGTTTTCATAATTTTTTTTGTCTTACCCGATTTTCAAGATGCGATAATACATAAAATTCATGAAAAACAATCAACTCTTAGAACCTATAGCGGGCGTAAATTAAACTCTAAACAAATAATTTTTATTTATATTTTTAGTTGATGTTTTACCTTCCAATTGATATCAAAACATTCTTATTCTCTGCCATAAATTTTTTTGATTTTTGTCTATGGTACGAATGACTGTGCGGCGTCATCAATTGTGGGCAGTTTTATATTAGCCTGGTTTGCACAATACCCGCTTTGTGCTTTCGATCGTCATCCTGGTAAAATTGGAAATTCAATTTTATACCCAGAACCTTGTACTCTGCAACAAATTGTTTTTCAGGATCTGTAGGTACTTAAATTTCCAACCTCCCAGTACCAGCAGCTGACATTCAGGCCCAAACCATGACGCTGCCACCGCCATGTTTCACAGTTTGTTTTAAGTTTTTTTTGTTGACCTCGGTATTCGGTTTTTGCCACATATAGCACATACCATCTGAACCGAATAAATTGATCTTCGATTTATCTGCACAAATAACTGAAGTCCAGTACTCTGGGGCCTTGGACATATGTTCTTTGTCGTAGTTGAGTCTGTATAGATGAATTTCATGTAAAAATCGAGATGCATTGAACCCGACCCCCTCAGATATCGATGAAATTTTGTTCATAGCTAAATTTGATCAATACAAATAAACTCTCATTTTTAGAAATGACTGTTTTGCGATTTTTTGGGCGTGGCACAGTGGGAAAGTTTTCGAAAAAACGCGAAAATGGTCAAAAAGAGCTCCATTTAAACTACAATAACTCAGAATCGGCTGAACCGATTTCCATGATCTTGGTATCATTAAAAAGATATTTTAACAGGCTTTATGACACGTTTTAAAAAAAGTTACACTGTAAAAAATTTATAAAAAAAAGAAAATTTTAACTAACGAAAAATCTAAAAAGATCAAGGGTTTTTTTACAGTGTATTACTTTTTTAGAAAGGTTTATCCTTCACCTATACCATATCAAAAAATAAAAATGGGTTCTTTGTTAGTTTTTTTTATATAATTTTTTAAGTAGTGTCACTTCTAGTAATTGCCCTTATATTTTATATTTACAGGTAAAATAAATAAACATTGTCCCAGGAAAATTATGAATATGTTTTAACCCCAAAAAGTTCTTGCTTGCCTTAAAAATTGCTATATAAATGCACCTGATGAACGTACCGAAATTCATAATTATAAACAGTTTCGAGAAGCCAAGATATCCCATTACAATTTTTAGGCGTATATTTTAAAAATTTGAGTGAATATGAATTCAAACAATAAGTGCAGATGCATAAAAATATCTAATAAGTGTTGCGCTTCGCTTCGTTAAATAAGTGAAAACGAGGCTGCAAATATAACTAAATATTTTCCAGCTGTCGCCAGCATTCATTGTAGCCGTATTTGCTACAGGTAAAATAAATAAACATAGTCCTAGGAAAATTATGAATATGTTTTAACCCCAATTTTTGAAGTAGTGTCACTTCTAGTAGTACGTACCGAAAGTTTTCGAAATAATTCGAATAACAGCGAAAATATCAGGCCACTTTCTTACACATTTACAAAATAGTTCAACAATTATAACATTTTTTAAATGTGTACAAATAAAAATTGTCGCTTTGCTATGAAATGATGCAGAATCAGAACTTTGATGTGTTTAGTAAAATCGCTGACAATTGATTCTGGGTTGGTGGTTAACGTTTCCAGAACACATCTAATCGTTGTATTCCACTTTTTGTATATTATTTCTTCAGTTTGGTTATTTTCAAAATGTTTTAGCATATGCGTTTTTAGATTATTTAAATTTTTGAAGCAGTGACCACACATTGAAACGCAACACTCGCTTTTTTCTATGTCACCATTACAAACAACGAATTTGAGAGCATCTTTGCAGTCGGTAAATGTGCATTCTCTTTCAATACAAATTGATTTTAAGCCACTTTTTTCAAACATCAATTTCATATTCTGATGCAATGTGCATACACAGATATTTTGCTGGTTTCCAACTCCAAGTTTCATAAAATTTTTTGGCCTTAACATTGTAAATTTTGTAAAACCCACTTTGGCCAAGGGATGTTTTTTTTTTTAAATTCGTAGTAAGGTTCGCGTAGTGAAGATAACATCAGTCTTTTTTGAACTTTTTCACGTAAGTTTTCTTGTTTAACAGTAATTGAATCTTGCGATCCTGGCATCATTCGGCTAATTTCATCATCTTCATAAAATAACTTGACTGTTACCTTAGAGTTTCGGTTGGTAAACTACGTGTGCTCATTTTTAAAAGATTGATATCTGCAAACTTCGTTTTATTCCTTTGGATATCTTTACTTTTTTTGATGCAATCGTGAGATATATCATCCCCAAAACGATCTTTAATTTCTGCGTGACTCATATTGATTGGTAAAAGAGATAAAATTTTTTGCTTTTCCAAGAGATTTCAGCTGTTCTCTATTTGATATTTGATGTTTTGCAAAATTTCTTCGTAAATGGCTTTGACGTTTTCAAGTTGCGCTGACAAATCAGACAATGGAACAGCTCCAAGTGAATCTGCTACATTTTCCAAAATTTGCAGTGATTTTCTATTTCTGTATGCATCTCGTTTGATATATTTCCTCTTAAGAGGCGACATTTGGTTTGGTTGATGAGGAATAATATTATCATTTATATTTTCAATGAGTTCGTTGCTTTCGATGTTTGCATTACGGCTGGTACAAGTTGGAAGTTCATTCAATTCTTCGCTAATTTCATCGCTGGGCGTTGTTTGGTAAATAATTTGAGACTTCATTCTGCTCCACGTTTGATTCACTACGACTGCGCGCTTTTCTCAGTGTATTCCGGCAAGTTTCGCAAATACGGCTACAATGAATGCTGGTGACAGCTGGAAAATATTCAATTATATTTGCAGCCTCGTTTTCACTTATTTTACGAAGCGAAGCGCAACACTTATTAGATATTTTTATGCATCTGTACTTATTGTTTGAATTCATATTCACTCAAATTTTTAAAATATACGCCTAAAAATTGTAATGGGATATCTTGGCTTCTCGAAACTGTTTATAATTATGTAGCACTGTTTAGAACTGTTTATATAGCAATTTTTAAGGCAAGCAAGAACTTTTTGGGGTCAAAACATATTCATAATTTTCCTGGGACAATGTTTATTTATTTTACCTGTAAATATAAAATATAAGGGCAATTACTAGAAGTGACACTACTTAAAAAATTATATAAAAAAAACTAAAAAAGAACCCATTTTTATTTTTTGATATGGTATAGGTGAAGGATAAACCTTTCTAAAAAAGTAATACACTGTAAAAAAACCCTAGATCTTTTTGGATTTTTCGTTAGTTAAAATTTTCTATTTTTTATAAATTTTTTACAGTGTAACTTTTTTTTTAAACGTGTCATAAAGCCTGTTAAAATATCTTTTTAATGATACCAAGATCATGGAAATCGGTTCAGCCGATTCTGAGTTATTGTAGTTTAAATGGAGCTCTTTTTGACCATTTTCGCATTTTTTCGAAAACTTTCCCACTGTGCCACGCCCAAAAAATTGCAAAACAGTCATTTCTAAAAATGAGAGTTTGTTTGTATTGATCAAATTTAGCTATGAACAAGATTTCATTGATATCTGAGATGGTCGGGTTCAAAATTTCAGTTTTATCTCGATTTTTAAATGAAATTCATCTATAATCTGTTTTTGGGGCTAATAAGCGGCTTGTTTCGTGTTACTCGGCCATGAAAGTTCTTTTTGCGCGAGACACGTCGAATAGTTTCAGCACTACACTATTTGCTCTGGTCAGTTTGAACTTCAAAAGCCATTTTCGGAGCTGAGAGTCTCGGGTTAGCCTTTATCTTCCGTACAATATGCCGCTCGTCGGTTGCATTAAAAATTTTGTTTGGTGCTTCTTTGCTCTTATTGTGCAATCGATTCTTATGGACGAAGCGCTCGATGATCGTTTGCACTGTAGAGGAATTGATATTAACCATTTCAGCCATTTTTCGCTGCGAGCTGCAGTTTTTAAAATAGTATATAACCAATTCTCGTTGTTGTATCGTTGTGCGCGCTCCTATTATTAATAATCATAGAAGCAGACACTTGAAGCAAAAAAATCAGACTAAAATTTAACACAAAGCAATTATAGAAATAGAACGAAGGCATAGCTAACGAAAGTACCGTTAGACAGCGCAGCATTAGAGTACCGTAACAGAGAGAAGTGACTGCATAAAATAAGCTGCGAGATGATATTAAGCAGTATTTACTGTTCTCTTATTTTTTGAACAACTAAATATATGTATTCACAGTTAATGGAAAACCTTTATTTAACTAGACTTTTTGCTCTTTTAAGTGACACCGTATTATCTTTTGTATTCCTGTTAGTTTTGTTTTTATAAAGCCCTAAAGTTTAAAGTATGCACTGCATAAAATAAGCTGTGAGCCACTGTATGTATAAATTTGATGGCGATTTGGCTAGTCTGAACACTCATCATATCGTTTGTCAAATCATTTGATAAAAATCAAAAATTTTTTGATTTGACAAACGATTTGACCAGTATGAACACTCGTCAAATTGTGTAAAACGATTTCGCCAGTTCAAAAAAGTTTTTAACCTGAGCATATCGCGGCAAAGGAAGGATTGGAAGAAAATAATAATAAATAACTGTGGCAAATAATTTATTATAATTTATAAAACAATTTCATCTTCTTCCAATATGATTTTAAAAACATGGCTACTTAAAATTTGGCAAAATTTTACTTTAGTGCCCGGACACGAATATTTTTTCTTATTTGTAATTGTATGAATTTAATACCCCAGACAAAATATTCGACAGGAAAATGGCATTATATCAGCATAATTGTGGCAAATGAGCAGAGTTCTGGCAGTATGTTGAAATGTGGTGGCGGCCAGTTTACTTTTTTTCAAAAAAGGCTGCCAGAAAGTAGCAGCATGAAGGCATGGAAAAGTCAGTAGAAGGCAGTGTGTCGAAATTCGGCATTGTATTGGACGGCAACTGAAATGTTCAAGCAGCTCAAACATTTTTGTTTTTTCAGCAGCAGCCTTCCTACGCACTATAACGGCAGGCATATGAACTCTGTTGAATAAAACCATTATTTTGGCATTGAACTGAAATATTTGGGCAGGCATAAAGTTTTGTTTTCTACAGAACAGAATGCTTTCGCCCTATACTGGCAGGCACATGAACTCTAGGATGATCCACTTTTTTACTGGGTAGGTTCGCCCATGTGAAAAACAAGCATTGTATTGGCATCCAATTGAAAGGGTCTAGCAGCTTAAAAATGTTTTGCTTTCTAGACAACAGAATCATCTCGTCTTATACTGGAAGAGGCTTTTATTCTGGCTAACTCTTTTGAGCTCTAACTTTTTACTGGCTTTAACTTGAATTTTATGAAAACCTTTTTACATGTAACATGTGAACTTTACAGTTACAATTAATATTTTTTTGCCGAATGTTTGCATAAAAAACGTTATTTAAAAATTTATAAAGGTAAAGGTGCTTTATTCGTTTTCAATTATATGTACAAAACATAAGAAATAACATTTACATGTAATGCAAAATTGATTTTTTAATACATTGTGGCGAAATTTACTGTATTTCAGAAGATCTGATATACTGGTATACAAGAGTGACTTCAACATTTGAAAGGACCGTCGGTTTTGAATAATTTTTAGTGCATTTGTTAATTACTACATAAAAATCTAGTTAATAGTATAAGTTAAATAGAGTGCTGCTCCGTCAAAATACCACATGAATGATAAATTCCTGGGGTCTTTCATGAACCTATTTTCGCATTGATTGCGATACAGTTTGCCGTCGTAAATGTCTTCTAGCCTATCAACATTTTCTTTTTTTTTTTTTTTTTTAATATTGAGCACTTGTTTGCAGAAATCTGGGCGAAAAATAATTGCTTGCAGCTGTGCCCCTATTAAAAAGTTGAGCAGATATTCGAATTCGCCTTAGCTATTATATTCCTCGGATTTCCTTTTACTGGTCTGAAACAGTTTTTGCAGTGCGCCGTACACTCAATAGCAGAATTTATTTTTATGAAATTTTTTTAAAGACATAAGTGGACAGGGGCGTTTTAGTGCATATGGATGGAATCAATCAATTCTAACAAACTGCTTAATGCAGAACCGCTTAGTTTGTGTCGTAAAACGTATGCTAGAATTGAGGTGAAGACTTCAGATGTTGGTACCGGAGATTCTAGAACAAATCGATCTTTTCCAGCAATCGGATCTTCACTATCCATGTCTGATGCACAATTTTTTGATTCTGGAAAAGATGAGTGACCAGCGAATTCATCATCTTAATTAAAAACTTTAACTGATTATACGGTACAAACAAACATTTCTCTGTCAAATTTCGTTTAGAAAATCTGCTTAAATTTTGCGTGTTGGGCTATGTTTTTATAGAGCAATAATTTTAAAACTCACAATTCCTTTCAATAAAACTGTTCGCACACGTTGTCTCTGGTATTGTTAGTGGCATTGCTATTATACCCACAGGAGTGGATTTCCTTCTTTGTTTGGGTTTGCTTACACCTGATATACTAAAGATAAACTTTAAAAAAAAAAACTTAGAAATTTACGTTTGAAAAATCTTACTCAAAATTGTATGTCACAATATCAAAGCCGTTCAAAATTTTGGTGAATCGAAAAAAATCGACAAACCCAAGGACAAAAATTTGTTAGTTGAATAAAAAAAGCTAAAATACATAAAATAACCTAAAATATATAAAATACATAAAAGAAACTAATATTTTGCATTCAATGCCATGTTAATGCCCCATCCAATTGCCTGTCACTACCTGCTTGTACTCTGCTCTGTACATTCCCAGCCAAGTTGCTTCCACTGAACGCCACTTGCATGCTCTCTTATACATTTTTGAGCCTCTGTAAGCCAGTCTGCTGTTCTGTACAGTGGCAGTCAACTGACTGGTTTTGGTACAATTCCTGCCCTGCCCTGCCAAAATTGGGCCAAAATAATTTCGTTTCTATTCCAATAAACAGACTACCTGTCTGCCGTTTTAAGTTCATTTTCCGGCCAAAAATTTCGTCTGGGGTAAGATATAAATAAAAATAAAAATCAAACAAATAAACTGCCGCATTTTTCATTGTGAAGATAAGCAAATAAAGAAGAAAACATAGTAGCTGTATAAGATTTCTTCTTAAACAAAATCAAGAAGAAAACCTAGTAGCTTCACTTTCCATATTTGAGAGTTGGTGTCCATTAAAACTACTGCGTAGAATCAGTCGAACGTTTTCACAAGCAAGGCTTGCCATATCAGAGGTGAAAATATATAATGACTTTGCTTTAGTGCGAAGTTGGCTGTGAAACAATATAATTAAATCTTTTGTAGGAGAAAAACGAAATTACTTTCGTAACATACCAAAAAGTATACGAGGATATAACTATATAAATATACCTAAATCTTCTATATAAACTCTAAGCTAAATGTTGTAAATAAAAATATCTCTGTTTACAAATTCAATTTTTCATACGAGCGAATTACGTCCTCTTTCAAAATATCTTTGCCTGGTGATCTTTTTCACAAGGTATTGGATCAAAAGTTTTGGCCTGACAATACGATGGTGCATGAATTTATTTCTAGACCTCGGCCTACAACTTCCTTGGCTACTTTTACGGTTTTTAACAAGAATCAAAAAAACTAGATTGTTGCTTTCAGTTCCTTATCCTTTACCAAAACGTTCGTGGCATTAACACAAAACTAAATAATTTATTAATTTTGAGTCACAACCTTCACTTTAATATAATAGCTTTTAGTGAGACTTGGCTGAAACCTAACACTCTAAATACTGAAATTCTGTGCAACAAATTTAACATATACCGCAAAGATAGAAACTCCATTCCTGGTATTTGCTCTAAAGGTGGGGGTGTGTTGATTGCAGTCAAAGCGACACATTTCTCTGAAGAGTTATTAATTCCAGAATCCTTGGACATTGAATTCTGTTGTGTTCATGTTAAGTTTGGTTCCTTGAGCCTTTTTATTACATGCTCATATAATCCTCCCCTTTCTGCCTTAGAAGTTTATAGCAAACATTTGGCTTCTATTAGTAAAGTTTGCTCAAAACTGCAATCAAATGATCATATTTTAATAACTGGAGATTTTAACCTGCCAAACGTTTCTTGGAACTGCTGTTCTGAAATTCCTGAAATATTTTTACCTGCGTCTGAAAGTTCATCCGATAATTACTTTTTAAACGAGCTCTCAATCCAAGGGCTATTCCAACTTAACTGCATTTTTAACAAAAATAATCGTTTGCTTGATCTGGTGTTTTTTGATGACAGCAATATCGCTTCTGTGTCTAAATCAGATCCTCTGGTTACACCCGAAGATTCTCATCATCCAACATTAGAAATTATTTTAAATTTTCCAAAACCATCTGTACAGTATTATGATTCTCAACCACCTATTGAGTTTAACTTTAAAAAAACAAACTACGTGATTTTGAAGAATAACTTGTCCAATATAAACTGGAATTCTATTCTAAATATTAATTCAAATAGTTTATCTTCTCAGAGTCTTGATGATGCGGTATATGCGTTTAATAGAACGCTCAATGATTGTTTTCTTAAAGCTGTTCCGCAAAGGAAAGCCTCCTTGACATCGGGTCCGGTATGGTATACAAATGAATTAAGAAAAATGAGGAACTTGAAATCTAAATACTATAAAAAATATCAAAAAACACATAACATATGCGATTTTGGATGCTATACCTCGATTAAATACAGTTATCAACAGTTATGCAAAGAATCCTATAATACCTACTTAACAAAAGTAAAATTAAACATCAAATCTGATGCTAAATCCTTCTGGAACTTTGTTAACACAAAACGCAAGATTGATTCCTATCCTTCTTTTATGAAGTATAATTCGGTTGAGTCTGATAATGATAATAGTATTTGCAATCTTTTTGCTGACTTTTTCAAGTCGACTTATTCATCATTGTCCTATGATTATTTAAGTTATCCTTTCCATATTCAATCTGGGGATATATATTTCCCAATAATTGACACAAACACAGTCTTATCATTTTTAAAAAATATTAAAACATCATATAAAAGTGGTCCTGATAACATACCTTCGTGTATATTAAAATACTGCTGTGAAGAATTAGTAACTCCAATCTCTTTACTATTTACTTCATCATTAAAATCCTGCTATTTTCCTGCAGCCTGGAAGCATTCATTTATCATTCCGCTGCATAAATCCGGAAATAGGGCTTTAATTGAAAACTACCGTGGCATCGCAAAATTGAGCGCTTTGCCTAAACTTTTAGAGGCAATTGTTACATCACGACTATCGCATAGCGTTAAATCTTTAATGTCTCCTTTCCAACATGGATTCCTTTCTGGAAAATCCACTGTTACTAACCTTCTCGAATTTACATCAAAAACTATAGAAAACTTTGGAAAAGGCATGCAGACTGATGTTATTTACACGGATTTTAGCAAAGCTTTTGACGTTGTAAATCACAAACTACTGATCTTAAAATTACATCTTGTTGGATTTCCTATACCGTTGGTAAAGTGGATTGAATCTTACTTAAGCAATAGAACACAATCTGTTCTTTTTAAGCTCAAGAAATCACACGAGTTTCCTGTTACTTCAGGAGTACCTCAAGGAAGTCATCTTGGGCCTCTTCTGTTTCTACTTTTTATAAACGATTTGCCATCTGTCATAATGCATTCCAGCATCATAATGTTTGCTGACGACGTCAAACTCTTCTTTTCTTTTAAACCCGACATAGATCATCTTCATAACTGGTGCAAAACGAACCGTATGAACCTCAACATGAAGAAATGCAAGCATATGTCTTTCTCGCGCAAACCACCAATTAAATGTTCCTTCAAAATTTGTGGTTATCCATTGGAGTCCTTAGATAGTTTCAATGATCTTGGAGTTACAATGGATCCTAAACTACGCTTTAATATTCATGAAAATAAAATAATAAAAAGAGCAAATAGTACTTTAGGATTTATTAAACGTTGGGCAAAAGAGTTTAATGATCCTTTCATAACGAAAACCTTATTCACTTCCCTAGTGCGGCCTATCTTAGAATACGCTTCAGTTGTTTGGTGCCCACGGATACGGTTGTTACATAGACGACATTGAATCAGTGCAGAAACAATTTCTTTTGTTTTGCTTAAGCTATCTTTATTGTAATACTGATTTTCACTTACCACCTTATGAATATCGGTTACAACTCTTAAATCTTCCTTCTTTAAAAAATCGGAGAATTATGATAAATGCTTGTTGGATTATAAAACTTTTAAATGGCTATGTAAACAGTCCATATTTATTGAGTAAAATATATTTTAATATTCCTCTTCGTTCTAGAAGATCTTTTGAGTTACTCCACATGAACTTTTGTAGAACTAATTATTTGCAAAATGAACCTCTTAGAAGCGCTTGCGGTGATTTTAATTTTGTATCTGATGTTATATCCTTAAGTGAATCCATGGATTCAATCAAACATAAAATTATAGATTACCTGCAGTACCGTCGTTGATTATGTAAAGTTCTTTCAAACATATATCTGATGCATCTGGTGATTTGTAAACACATTAATATAACAATCTAAATGGATAAATGGACCTAAGCGTAAAATGGAAAATTTTGGTGGATAAACATCTAAGTAATCTGAATGGACCTAAACCTGGGATCTTCAGTTGCCTCAAATCTTCATGATGATTGTAACTACACTTGTCGATGGTACCGTGGTGTCTTGGTGTCTTTTTACCTCTTGAAGCACTACGTTAGATCGATTTGTAATATATTAATATGAGTGGCGGATAAGACCTAGTTTGTCTTGGTGCCTGCGTTCGCAACTGGTTTTCTTTATTTTATGAAAATTGGTTTGGTGAAGTTGACCTAGTTTTTCGAGTAACCACCCTGTCAAGCCAGGATTTCACCGGCTTCAGGGAGACAGAACGATATATATTATATATATACCTATTGGAGTGGTGTTTTATTGGGTTTTAGACCTTGTTTATCACACGACTCCGCCGTATACAAAAATTGTTGCTAACTTGACCTTGTTTGTCTTGAAAACGCAACCCTGCTATGCTGTCTGATTTTATCGATTTTGACTTAACTTTTTTTCTATTATTTTTTATACTTTAATAAAATTATATACTTTAAGCAATTTACTAAAACTTTTTAGTTTGTTAAAAATACATTCTTTCATTCAAAATCATACTTTATATTTTTGAATTGTATTAAATATCTTATTTTATAATTTTAACTTTGCTATAAAACCTGTTAAGGTTTAGCAATCAAGTAAATAAATAAATAAATAAATAAACTATCACTCAAAATACTACAGATCACACCGTACTTATGTTATGTAACATTTGCATAAACCTTGCGTGAATTATGTAAATTTTTTCACCATAAATTTTAAAAATATGTGTAAAAATCTGTCATGTTAATAGTTTCGTCCTTAGAACTAATAAAGTGATTGACACTAATGGTGTTTTCCACACAGTGAAAAAAAATGTTAATAAAATTAATTTTTTTATATCTTTTTTAACTCACCTCATATAGATTACAAATAAACCTGTCAAGCGAGCAAAAATATAGAACTTATTTAAATTTAAAACCAGACAGTATTGTTGTCGAGCAACATAGAAAAAGCTGGTTCATGCCAGACATGCTGGCACCAGTCGTGCCAACCTCAACCACTACTACTAAAAGTTTCAATATTTTTAAGCACACTCATTTTAATAATGAAATCAAGCATCAACCACTAACATCAAGAAATTTTACGCAGACGCTCAGCCAGCTTCAATTAAGTCAATACACTAGAAACTCATTGACTTATTAGCATGTCGAAGAGGATAGATTTCTTGACAAAAACAAGACAAGACAAAAACATGACAAGATTTTCTTGTAATTCCGTGAGCATGTAGATGCGCCGCAAACTGGAGAGTATGATAAAATGCTGTGAAGTCAAAAAGATACAAGACGAAACACAAGAGAAAAAATTAATAGTGATAGTATTGCTATGGCTGAATTTAAATCAAGAGTACCCCTTACTCTTGGCATGCCAAATCTTTGCAATCTTTATGCGTTAGTTTTTGTCTTACTTTTCCTTTTTGTTAATAACGAGTTCAACGGCTTCACAGTTCGAATGCCAGAACTTGAAAGTTTTGTCATGATATTTGTTTGGAAAACCAAATTGATTTGAAAATTTGAAATATAGTTTTCAGAGTTTTTATGTGTTTTTCTTCAGCATTTCAATTTTGTTTGGTAGAAAACAAAAATTCGACAAATTTTCTAAAATAGAAACTAGTTTCTTGACGCTTACATTTTCAGAGTTTTAGCTGCAGCTAATTTCAAATTTATAAACCTGTGTTTCAAAATTTTTTTACAAGGCTTAGAAGAAGAAAAAAAACAAGTCTTTCACGATGGACATATCAAGGTCATTCAACGCAGTGCAACAACTGCTACAACTTGCTGCAACAGGCACATAATCGACACGGACAACGGCTGCGCATGCGTTCGTTTGTGCCAAGAGAGATAGAGAGTGAGATTTGCTATCCTCGTGCCACTAGCACGAAAAAGCATCCGAAGCCACACAATTAAAGTATCCTAGCGGTACATATAGCAGAAGTTAATAATTTATTTGCATTTCACCATATTATTTGTCATGCCGTAATTACGGCAGCAACAACAGCAACTGCAGCAAGAGCTGCTAAAATGCTAGCACATGCACAGCAATCTATTTAAACATAAATATTAATCATCACACAGTCAAGGAGCACTGGTTTAAGCTGCGCATTTGACGCGACTGCGGACTGCATTGAAGATGCATTTATATTAGTTAAAGCGTTCGCAAGCTGCATGTGAGTGTTGGGCTGCATTGCTGCACGCATGGCAATGCAACTGGTCTCACCTGATCTGAATCTGGTCTGGTTGGCTTTGACTACTGACTAGTCAGAGATACGCTGTGATGAATAGCGAAAATAGTAAAAGTTTTTCATCTCTCCACTTGCAGGTGTTAAGAGTAACAAAAATGTAAAAATGCTGTCGCATTGGCAGAAAAATTGTTAACAAAATAAGGTTGACGTTCAGTCAGCTTCTAGCTGGATCTCAACTAATCAAATTTGGATTCCATGATATGCTGAATAAATAAATGTTTACATGTTTATGACTACATATGTTTGTTTATAAGAGTAAGATCGTATTAGATACTGTCATAAATTGTTTTAGTTGGCGTTATGGTTATAAGATATATGGCGCATTCTACGTAAAGCTGACTACAAAAAAATTTTAATTTTTTTTAAGTTTTGCTATAGTATTTTACTACAAATTCTACATTAATTGAAATTTTTTAAATTTTTATCTGCCTTGGTTGCTGAGTTATAGGCTTCGAAAGATTGGAGTTGCTGAAAAACACGATTTTTTTAAAAACATTTTTATAGGTAAGAAATTAAAAATAAAATATTTTTATATGTTTGTATAGAAAATGGATTGTATTTTCAAATTCCAGGATCGAATTCAAATATAAAAAATGTTTCCATTTCGGAACCGAAAGTTCGTATTTCGAATCAAAATTCGAAGAATTTCGCCATTTCTGAGATTTTTTGTTATATTTTTAAAAGACAGCCTGAAACATGTAATTAGTACTCAGGAAGTTTCATAGTAGTTTTTGCAATGGTTTAGAAGTAGTGAATTTTTAATTAAGCGAGTGAATGCATCTCGCGTGTGTCGTAGTGCTTCGAACTCGCTGGTGAATGCTGGCTAGTGCAAGAAATTTTTCGAATTTTTAATTTGATCCCGGAATACGAAAAATAAATCAATTTTCTGTATAAATACATAAACAAATATATTTTAAAATTGAAGGGCTTATTGTAATAACGTGGTATACCACATGATCTAAGAAATAAATTTTTTAGGCTGAATACATTACTCAATGCATTGCCATCAACCACTGAAGAAATTTTGGCAAATTCTTATTAATTTTCTAATCTGTTTGTACAATTTTGCGTGTTCCATTCCATTTCTTTTTAAATAAGTCGATTATTTCAAAATAGCTTTTATGTGGCTTATCATGTTCTTGCAATAAGCCCTTTAATTTTATTACTTACAAAATTGTTTTTTGAAAAAATCGTGTTTTTTAGCAACTCCAATCCTTAGAAACCTATAAGGACGCGTTTAAAGTGGCGACTTTTTGCTTTGCTAAGCCGAGTTAAAAGCGCATCAAGACAAAAGCAGCTGGTAGTTCACGCTTACCGCCGCTGACTTCTTGCAAATGGTTTCTGACTACTTTGGGTTTATTTGTATATATTACGTTTCTTTGTTGTTTATTTGTGATGCATAAAAAAAGTCACTTGATTTCGTGTGTGCTTTTTGCTTTCCCCAAACCAGCGGACAACAAGTGAAGAGAAAAATAATACAAAAAAACCATGCTGAGACGCACTTTAAGCCACTGTAAGTTGCTTTAAGTCGCTGACTTGTTGCAGCTGGTTTTTGACTATTTTGAGTTTGTTTGTATATATTACTTTTTTGTTTTTTTTTATTTTTGCAATCGAAGCATCAAACAAGTCGCGTGATTTCTTGTGTGCTTTTTGCTTACCTCAAACCAGCGGTCAACATGTAAAAAGAAAAAAAATACGAAAAAACCATGCTGAAACGCACTTTAAGCCACTGTAGGTTGCTTTAAGGCGCTGACTTGTTGCAGCTGGTTTTTGACTATTTTGAGTCTGTTAGTATATATTGCTGTTTTGTTTTTTTTTTATTTTTACAATAGAAGCATCAAAAAAGTCACTTGATTTCGTGTGTGCTTTTTGCTTTCCTCAAACCAGCGGACAATACGTGAAGAGAAAAATAATACGAAAAAACCATGCTGAGACGCACTTTCAGCCACTGTAAGTTGCTTTAAGTCGCTGACTTGTTGCAGCTGGTTTTTGACTATTTTGAGTTTGTTTGTATATATTACTTTTTTGTTTTTTTTTTATTTTTGCAATCGAAGCATCAAACAAGTCACGTGATTTCTTGTGTGTTTTTTGCTTTCCTCAAACGAACGGACAACAAGACTAGAGACGAGAATGCGAAAAACTATGCTGAAATGCACTTTAAGTCACTTTTTCAGCTTGTTTCGACTTTTCTGCAATTGTTTTATAATGTGACGTTGCCTTGTCGCTGCGTTTTTTTTTCGAATTGTTTCTTAGACAGAACAGGAAAAATAACAACAGGCTTATGGAAGGGCTTCCTAAATATTTGCCCAAAAGCAGACCTCACATCATTTATATGTGTTAGTTTGTATACATTAGACAAACTCGTTGGTGGCTTCATTGACCAACATCTAATTAGTTTCATTGCTGCATGTGTATTTTGCATACACATATCATAGATTGATGTCAAATGATTGAATTTTGCGCGAAAAATTAGAAAATTTAGAAGAAAACAAAAGCAACTGATAGTTTATTTTTAATTTTTTTCACCCACTAGCTTTTGATCCATAAAAAAAACGAAGAAAAGGCTCAACAGCAAAAATAACCAAAACTTATAATACATATGTATTTTATTGGAGTTTTTCTTGTTACTTTACCTTTTCTATGTTATTTAGTGTAAATAAAAAATAGCATCGTGTAAAATAAAACTAAAGAAATGCAAATCATGCGAGCGAGCGAGAAAGTAAACAATCGGCACTCTGAATACCAGCACACAAGTCGCTTTAAGCTGCTTTTTTGGCTGTCACTATACACATTTTGAGCTTATTACATATGATTGTTTGTGCAGCGTTTTTCAGCTTTCCCTCTCGGTTCGGCTCGGCAAAGCAACAAGTCGCCACTATAATCGCGCTTTAACTCAGCAACCAAGGCAGATAAAAAAGAAATATCAATTAATGTAGTTTTTCTAGGAAAATATCATGGCAAAATTTGAAAAAAATTTGACATCTATAATTTTTTTGTGATCCACTTCATTTAGAATGCGCCGGTTTTCATATAGCAAGTTTTACAGGGCCGTATGAGTAACATTTATTGCTTTTACAGTATTTCATCGATTAAAGTGACTATTAAAACTTTATAATTTTCCGATAACTGGAGGTATATCGAGATACCAAATTCTTCTTATTATTACATCATTATTATGCATTTATACAAATAAAAATATTTTTAAAACTATTGCTTGTCAAAAAGTGTACTAAAGGTTAAATTTTGCTATGATTTCAACTCAAACTAAAATTGGCTTTACGTTTTTATTTCTAGCATACTAGCTGAAATACTCGGTATTACTCGAGATGTTATCTAAATCTATACTGTTATACAATATTCAAGTGAACAATTTTTGTTCCAGGTAAACTCCAAAAGTGCTGGGCCTTTTTAATGAAAGAAATTTGAAAATAACATTTTTGTGCTACATCACTTCATAGGGGTACTTTCTTTTGGAAATTTTAATTACAAGTTTGTTTAAATAGCCCTCAGCATGGACACATAACACTCTACATCAACATTTTCGTTGACAGTCAAGCGGCGATCAAATCCATGCGCTCCGCTGGCATCAAGTCCAAAAGTGTCTTGGCTGGCAGAGATGCCCTAGATGCACTATGCGCTTCGAAAAGAGTGCGCATCTACTGGGTCCCTAGCCACCAGGGCATTGAGGGAAACGAGATGGCAGATGGTTTAGCAAAGGAAGGTGCCGGGCTGGAATCAGAACTCGCAGAACATGTACTTACTCAGCTACAAGAGTTGTACAGGAACCTCGAAAGAAGAGCCACACAAGCAGTGCATCGTAGGTGGAGAGATACGACATCGTGCAAAATCTCGAAAATCATGTGCAATGCACAATGCGAAAAATGAACTCTGTTGATCTTGGCACGCCCGCGCAAAGATTGCAGGACACTAGTGGGCATGCTCACTGGTCACTGCATGACGGCAGCCCACGCGAGGAAGCTTGGCATCACCACGGATGACAACTGCAGGAAGTGAAAGGAACCGGGCACAGTGGAGACCCTGGAGCACCTACTATGCACATACTCCGCCCTAAACCAAAATATCTCTGGAATCCCTCCTAAGGTTTGCGAATTCAACGCAAATCTTTAAAGACTTTAAATAAACATAAAGGTTCCTTTTGTTCGCTACCGGTACTACTAACCCTAACCTTATTTAATTAAAGTGTTAAGTTATTTAGGAAATCATTCCAGCTGCTACGCATAGCTCAAGAGCACGAACAGAACCAAAGCGGATGTTGGTTGTCGGTTGTCGGATTCGCCGTGCAACAAAATACACAAAAATATATGCAGCCGCCAAAAATTAAACCGCTGTAGAAATGCGCGACGGGAAAACGCCAGAATAGAATCTATTCTAATTTTTCTCTGACGTCTGGCGGATCTCTCTCTGAGTGACTTAAATATTGCCATTTTTTTGCTAAAGATTGGGTACGTTCAGTTTTATTTTCTTAGTTTTTACTATCTGACATTCTGTTTTTGTGTCTGTGTTGCATTCATGTGAATTCAATATAATAATTTGTATCATTCCCATAATGAAATGCAACCGTGATCCGACAACCGCCACCGCTCCAATTCTGGACGGGTTCTCAGCGTATTTCGCCGAGAGAGGACCGCCAACCGACAACCGTTTTGGTTCTGTTCGGACTCTAATCGTTTTCTTTTCCCGCTTTTTTGTTGAGAGAGTTCTTATAAAATCCACGTTGATCTCTTCTTCTCTCTCTTCTATGCTAAGCTAGGCCATTACTGACAAGGTAGTAGCGTAGACTGGCCCTTTTCTCACGAGCGGCGATGGGTAGTTGTTAAAATTAGCTGTTTATGCAATTAATCAAAGAAAAGTGAAAAAATAAGCGACGACTTAAATATAGCCAATCAACCACAGCAAACTAAAAACATTTCAATAAACTTTGCGAATAAATTTAATGAATCAAAGAAAAGTTAAAAACAAGCACATAGCTAGACAACAGCAGCAAACTACAACGTCTTTAGTTGTTTTTGACAATTACCAATCGCCAAAAAATTGTCACGGCTACCTTGTCAAATAACTATACCATGAGCTAGGCAAAGGCAAAAAGTTCTATATGTACACTTAAATGCAGTGCTGCGATGCAAATCAAAATAAAACAATAGAAGATATGTGCTTAATTTCGTTTGACATGCATTGTCTTATGGAGATTGATAAAAAACAAACGTCCGTGGCGAAGCCCTGAGCAACTGCTAGTATATATATACATTTTATTATATACATCTCGTTTTAATTAGGGTATTCACAAGGTATCATAAAGTCGTAAGTCTTAAGTTCACATCATAAAAATATACAACTAGTGTAAACAACCCCTCATAATTTATTGTGCTATGTGAACTCTCAATCAGCTGATACAAATCTAACAAAAATAAATATTTATAATCACATTGCCAAAAGAAAGCAAAAAGGATAAAAAATAGCCGCTTTGTGCGAAAAACAGATTTTGGACGTTATAATTGCTGATTGATTAAGACACTTTAAACTTCTAGGGTTCTAATATTTTAGTAGTTTTTTATATGAAAGGCAACAATAACATTTTTAAACCATTGTAAAACTTTAGAGCATGATAGTACACCTTGTGAATACCCTAAATGTTTTTAAAAATCCCGAATAATGAAAAACATGTCGTACACGAGTTACCAAATTTATACCAAAAAAGTGTAGGTTGCAAGACCCTGAACTCCTTGAGATATAATTAAAGGTCTTTTTTTCTGTTTACGACTGCTCAAATTCATAAACAATAAAATATTAATTAATTTTAATATTAAAAATAAAAATTAAAAAATAATAAATTAAGTATTCAACGGAAAAAATACAATTTTTATGCGAATTTATTCAATGTATTGGCAAAGGAAAACTGCTGGTATCTTAGTTGTTTGTTGATTATCAGCGTTTTTAATCTTTCTTTACATTCTTATGCTTCACTGTAACTTATTCGATGAATTTAAGGTATAAAAGCAAAAATCAAGGACTCCAAGTATTTCTTAAAGATGAATGGAAACTTGCAATAGATAATGAAACACACGGACATAATAAAATTTATTAATTAAAGGGAGAGTGGGGGCTCAAAGAATATAGAATTTTAAAACGAAAATAAGCCTAATTAAAACAGATAGTCAATGGTAAGAAAAAAATTTTTAGCCATAACTTTTGATTGTAAAGAGATAATGCGGTATTTTTCACATAAATTATTTTAGAGACTTGACTTTTTTTGTAAAAAATAAAAAAACATTTTGGAAAAAATTTATTTCTCCAGAAAAATCAATTTATTTGTTGTTTTTAAGACAAAAAAAAATAAACAATTTTTGCAAATCAAAGCTATGTCATATATTAAATATATGAAATATATTTAAAAATTGCGTATATATTTGCATCGAAAGTCCAAACTTTGATTTTTATGTAATTTTTTTCTTATTCTTAGGTAAAATTGTTTTATGAAAAAATTGTTGAACTAAAAATTTCCACAGTTTTAAAAATATGTGAATGTTTTAAGTGTCAAAACTACAATTTTTTTTTAATTAAATTGACAAAAACTCCGATACTAAAAAGTATTACAAAAAGAAAATAAACGTTTTTTTAAAAAAGCCGAAAGGGGCGTAGCCAAAACAAAGTATGCAACAAAATTATCTAGAATGCACTTAATATGTATAAAATAATAGAGCGAAATCCGTTGAGCCGTTCAGATTTGTATAAAGATTACTTGGTTGGAGTAATTTTTTTACATAAAATACTTTTGAGATTTTACTTTTTGTTAAAAAATCTTTCTAACAAAATCTTTTTAACAAAAAGATTTTTAACAAAAAAAAAAACCAACTTCAAAACTACTACAAAGTAACAAATAATTTTAAATTACTTTTCACATTAATTCTTGGTCAAATTTGTTCATTTATTTATATATGATATTAAATTGGAAATCTTATTATTATAATTTTTTTTTTATTTTGTATTATTATCATGAATATATTCATTTCTCCATGAATATAAAATCTTAAAATCGGAGCTTTTATTTTAAAAGAAGTCTGATTAGTTTAGCGCTGACTTTAGAGGTTTTATATTCATGGAGAAATTAATATAAAATATGATAATAATGCAAAATATAAAAAAATTATAATAATAAGATTTCGAATTTAACAATATATATAAAAAAATTATTAAGTTTTACAATGAATTAATGTGAAAAATAATTTAAAATTATTTTTACTTTGTAGTGGTTTTGAAGTTGGTTGTTTTTTTTTGTTAAGAAGTTTTTATTTCTTTCTTTTTAGAGATTATGATAACAATTTTGCCCATTCTTGTAACGAATTTTGATAAACTAGTGTCAAAATTAATGGAGAGACACTATTTTTTATATTGCCACGCCTTTTCATTCAATAACGTCCACTTTCTTGACCGTAAATTTTCATAATCATGCCTACCCCTGTACCTAATTTCAGTATCTTAGTGTCAATTTTATTTGAGTTACGGCGTTTTTCTAATATTACCACGCCTTTGTTGAACAACGCCCACTTTTTTGACCATAATTTTTAATAGTTGTGCCTACCACTGTACTAAATTTCAGTACTCTAGTGTAAATATTATTCGATATACAGAGTTTTTCCATATTAACTTAGATTAATTAATTGACCATATTAACTGAGATACAGCATTTTTCTTATATTGCCACATCTTTTTATCCAACAACGCTCAATTTCTTCACCTTAAATTTTCATAATTATGCCTACCCCTGTACCTAATTTAAGTATCCTAGTGTTAATATTATTTGAATTACAGCGTTTTTTAATATTGCCACGCCCTTTTGTCCAACGACGGCTTCTTTCTTGTTCGCTCATTTTCATAATTATGCCTACCCTTGAACCTAATTTCAATATCCTAGTGTCAGAATTATTCGAGATACAACGTTTTTCTTATATTTCCACGCCCTTTATCGAACAACGCCCACTTTTTTGGACCATAATTTGTAATAATTGTTCCTACCCCTGTACCAATTTTCAGTACCCTAGTGTCAATATTAACTGAGATACAGTATTTTTCTTATATTGCCACGCCTTTTTATCCAACTACTCCCACTTTCTTCACCGTAAATTTTCATAATTATGCCTACTCCTGTACCTAATTTATGTATCCTAGTGTCGATATTATTCGAGTTACATCGTTTTTATTATATTGCTACGCCCTTTATCGAATAACGCCCACTTTTTTAACAATAATATTTAATAGTTAAATTTAAATTTAAAAATAACTAAATTTCAGTACTCTAGTGTTAATATTATTCGATACACAGAGTTTTTCTTATATTGCTACGCCCCTGTGTCGAATACCGCCCACTTTTTTAGACGAGCACCTCTGCGTCTAATGTCTCTATATGTTGACAAAAAGTTGCGGCAACAGGGCAAGTACTTTCAGAGTTATCGATGTACATACATTAAAAAAAAACTTACCAACTTGAGAACCTCCTCCTTTTTGAAGTCGGTTTAAAATATAAAAACAACATTTCGGAAAAACTCAATTTCGCTAAAAAAAAAAATCCAAAACAACAAAATCCTTGTTGTTTTGACAAAAACAGTAAAATAATTTTGCACAAAACTGGAAAATTTTTTGCAAATAAGTGTTTTGTCAAAGAAAAGGCAGTCATAAATGCAATTTTGACTTGATTTTATTTCTACAACAAAAACATTTGTTGGGTAATTTTTCGAGAAAAAAGTCAATATTTTGCACCTTTTTTAAAAAAAAAAAATAAAAGCATATACATTAAACTAACGGTACAACACAAACTATTTGTGTTAGGTGTTTTTATTAAACTTTAGAACAAAAAAATTTAAATGAAAAATATTTTAAAATAGCATCGACAGGCAAGACTTTGATTGCAATTTTTTCTCGTCCTTAAGTAACGATTTGGTATGTAAAAGTCGTTGTACTAAAAATTTCTACAATTTTGAAGAAAAGTTAATATTTTTGATGTCAAAGTAGCAGCAATTTTTTTTTAATTAAATAGACAAAACATTTCGATACTAAAAAGTTTTATAACAACAAAACTAACGTTAGTTGGAAGGGGGCGGAAAGGGCGTATCAATTTTATTTAGTATAAATTCAATATAAATACAGAGCTTGACAGCATAATGACAGAAAATTATTTTCATTACTATGAATTTAGTTTTATTTTCATTTGTTTATTTATTTGCATTTTAATTTTTTTTTAGTTTTAAGCATTTTTATTTTTGTTTTTTTTTTGTTTTTATTTATTTATATTTTTTATATTATTTTATTTTTCTTTAATATTTTTTTTAATTTTCAACAACATCATCAACACAGACATCAACATAAAAACAAACTTTAATAACATTAACATAAAAATGATCACCAACATCACCATCATTACCCATGATGAAAAACAAAGCAGGCCTGCCGATGGAAAGAATGTGGCAGGTTATAATTTTAATGCTAAGAGGTCTATTTTTTTAATTTTAAAAACTTCCTCTTTTTTATTATTATTATTTATATTTTATTATTTATTTTTATAACAAAAAGCATCAGTACAGTAAGAACAAAGTTATTTTATAGTACAACAGAAATACAGTGATGTGCAAATAAATAGGGACACCTGTATCTAATATATAAAATTCTTCTGTCACGGGGTACGTAATCGAACTCCTCCGAAACGGCTCGACCGATTTTCATGAAATTTTGTATGTATATTTTGTAGGTATGAGAATAGGTCGTAAGGTATATTTCAACCTCCTACTAACAGTGGGCGTGGCACCTCCCATACAACCCAAATTTGCGATATCGAATATCTTTGGAGTTATAAGCCGCTTAGCCTCGGAATTCGGTATTCGACAATTTACACGTGCCGCTTCGCAGATAAAATTTTGTAAGAGTTGGACAAGGGGGCGTGGCACCTCCCATTCAACCCAAATTTGCGATATCGAATAGCTTTGGAGTTATAGGCCGCACATCCTTGGAATTCGAAATTCGACCACAATTTACACGTGGCGTTTTACTGATAAAATTTTATGGGAGTTGGACAAAGGGGCGTGGCACCTCTTATACAACCCAAATTTGCGATATCGAATAGCTTTTGAGTCAATCAAACAAAGCAAACAAAGCCTCGGAATTCAGCATTCGAACTCAATTTACACATGCAGTTTTACTGATAACTTTGTATGGCGTTGGACCTCCCATGGCGTTGTATCACCTCCCATGCAACCAAAATTTGAGAAATTCTACAGCTTTTGAGTTATAGGTCGCACAGCCATGGAATTGAGTATTCGACCACAATTTACACATACAATTTCACTGATAACATTTTATTCGCGTTTGGCAACGGGGCCGCGGCAGCAACGCGCCGGGTTTAAGCTATCTATATATATAAAATGGAATGTGTGTTTCTTTATTTGTTTGTTTGTACCTTATAGGAGACCAAACCTCTGGACCGATCTTCCTGAAAATTTCACAGCATTTAACTGGGACTCTGGCATGATTAATAGGGTACTTTTTCGACCACGCCCACTTTTTTAAAATTATGTAAATGGGAGCCATTACAGATAGTTTTTAACAGATTTACTTCAAATTGTATACACATTATACTCCAGGCGAGGTAGAAATAAACATTTCTTATGCCACGCCCCCTTTTACGCCCCTTTTCACGCCAAATTAAAGTTGTAAACTTTTTGTTCTCTGTACAAATTTGTTCCTTCCAACGGATTATTTTTTATTTGGTAGTATATTGCTCTTAATACTGTTAACGTCGCCATATTACTATGAACCACGCCCACTTCACCGCCCCCTTTTTAATTCAGATACTTACTTATACCACTAACAATGTTTGCTATACAAAATACTTTTTTTGTAATATGTATTTACCTAAAGTTTTATATAGTTTTTATCTACAGGTAAGGTAGCCATAGATTTTTTATTACCAAATCCCCCTTTTTCGCCCCATTTTACTTTAATTATAATAAATCTGCTTTCAATCTATATATATAAAAATGAATGTCTGTCTGTTTGTTTGTTTGTTTGTGCTTTATAGGAGGCCAAACCCTTGGACCGATCTTCCTGAAACTTTCACAGCATTTTACTATGAATCTGGAAAGAATAAAAGGCTATATGAAGTTTTTGTTTGACAAAGGGGCGTGGCACTGCCGATATAACCTAAAAATTTAAATCGCCATATTTTGGGCATTTTTTGACCTACGTTGATGCTATTTGGTACATATGGTATTGGCATAGTTAGGAATACGTACCAGGAGAAAAGTGGGTGGGACCACGCCCCTTTTTAGGAAAATTAAAAATCGCAATATAGTCTTAACTACTGGACCGATCATCATTAAATTTTCACAATAGGATATTCTTACGAAATAATAAATTCTTGACTATATAAAAATGTGAGTGGACGAAGGGGCGTGGCCTCGCCCATATAACCCAAATTTTAAAATCGTCATATCTTGGGCATTTTTTGACCAACGGCGGCAGTATTTGCTATATATGGTATTAGCATGAATAGAAATACGTACCAAAAGAAAAGTGGGCGGAGCACGCCCCTTTGTTTGCGATATATTGGAGGCTGGACCTGATAACCGATCTTAAATTTTCACAGCGTTCAGCTTTGACTCAGGAATACTTATTACATGATAATATTTTTCGACCATGCACACTTCTGCACCTACTTTTTTACTACGTTTATTAACGGCTATACCACAAATCATGTCATTAAAATCATTAAAATACATATTAATTAAAATAGTGGGGTAGCTCAATTCTCTTTCTTCTACCACTGTCTTCAAAACAGCTGATTTTATAATACGTGTTAATTAAAATAGAGAGTGAGGTAACCCCATTCTCATTCTCCCACAACTGACTGCGAAACAGCTGATTGTGTAATTGCTGCTTTTTGATTGGTCTAAAAATAAAAAGGGGGAGCATGAAGCAAATTACATGCGTTTCAGTGCTGAATTCTAAATGGTTTACAACAAAAAAAGAGGCAAAGCATTGCAATAATTAAATTAAATAAATAAATTTTTGTAAATACATAAATACTTTTAATTATATTTTAAACGAGGGGGTAGCGAAGCACACCGGGTTCAGCTAGTTTTTATATATAAAGCTGCATAAATTATATGCAAGGTGCCCCAGATATAGCATTAACTCCCTCGGTTGGTAATTCCCCATGATAATTTGAGTAAATACATGCAAAGAGGTTGGTCACCCTTTCCCCCTTTGGGAGTTAGTGAGGAAAAACTGGAAAATATGTGTCATTACATTTTACTCCATATTTAATGTAGCTTTTATTCGATTTCCAAAGTTAATAACTAATTGAGAGGTTATTCAAATTAACATCAAGTTGTTTATAAAACATTTTGCATAAAATCACATATAAGAAATTTATGAGCAACTTAATTTAAAAGCATTTTGATATTGAACTTTGATAATAAATATCTCGAATATTAAACAAATTTTTTGAATATTTTTATGATGTAATTTTTTTTCAATGATAAAGTTTTCTTTTGGCTTGGTTTTTGATCTTGCCATAATCTTGAGTACTCAATGCAAACACAACTCCTTTCTCATTTTAAGTGACCACAAGTAAAAGAGTTATCTTTTAGTGTGGCACGATTAGAAAAAGGTTTTTGTATCATTGATTTGAGGTCATGTAGTCTCTTTTTCAAGATGCTATTGCTTTTGGAGATCGGTTAAGAGATAAATAAAACATAAAGTAACACGAAATGGCATATATTTTCAAGTTTTCACTTTCTAGCTACAAAGTGGGGGGGGTCATACTCATCCATAAAGTTTTATACTCGCCTAATCAAGGAGAATCACCACCCAAGGGAATTAATGCTATATCTGTGACATCTCGTATATAATTACTGTAGCTTAAAATATAAAAATACTAGTGTCCCTATTTCTTTGCACATCACTGTTCATTAAGAACAAGTAATAACAACAGTATCATAATTAAGTATCAACTTCCGGTTAATTTTAAGGGACAACAACTTCAATATTTTCATGATTGTTGTAAATACCCGACACTTTGTGTTTTCGTCGGAGAACTTTTGATAGCAACAATGTTGTTATGTATATTATTTCAACAAAATCTCAACAGTGCGAATAGCTCAGTTGACTAGGGCTTTAGTTTTTATTCATGTATTTTGGAATCTTGAGTAGTGGGTTCAAATCCCATCAGAGACATAATATTTTTTTACTTAATTGCTTTTAGTTTTGTTTTGGTTTTTTTTTAGTTTTTTCTGTTTTTTTCATGATTTCGTTCTGTATTTTGCATTAAAAGCGAACACGTTTATTTTCTTACTCTGTGCTCGTACGTTTATTCTTAATGAAGCAAATTGAGTGACAATTAGTTAACAGCTGCATTGGTCGAATGGATAAGCATATGCACTTACAAACACGCTGCCGAGGTTCAAATCTCCGGATAATGATAATTTTTCAACTGCCGGCAACATTAGTTGGAAATTCAGCACACATGCTTGCTTCCATACCCGCTTATATCTTTTTTTCTATAGCCATGTTCATGAACTGTCAAATGAACTGCCGTAGCAGCAATGCAGCATGCATCTCATGGTACGAATGGACAGTTCATTTGGCAGACATGTATACCTTCTGCATTCATACCAAATGATGCATGCTGCATTGCTGCTGCGGCAGTTCATTTGGCAGACATGCCGGCCTAGGACATGCCAATACAAAAAAGATATAAGTGGGTATGGAGGCAAGCATGTCTAATGTTCTTCCGAGGCATGTTGCTGGCAGACATACAGCAGGTCTTCTTTTTCAACTGGGTATAAACAACAACAACAGAAACTTTAGCATCTAAGAAATCGAAATAAAAATTAAACTCAAAATCAAAGTAAGAGTGAAAATAAAATTAAAGTCAAAGTCAATTAAAAATTAAAGTGAATTTTAAGTCAAATGTTAAATACCAGTTCCCGATTTTTAAATCTTGAAAACTAACTGTATATAAGATTTCAATTGTAAAATGTTAAGCATAATTAGGGTATTCACAAGGTGTGCTATCATGTCGTATTGTCCTAAAATTTTACAACTAAAATTTAAATGATAAATAAATGCAAAAAAGAAACAGCTGTTTGATTAGGACACTTCAATAAACATAGCTTTCAGAGTTGTGATATACTAGTACTTTTTTATATGAAAGGCAACAATAAAATGTTTCAACTATTGTAAAATCCTAGGACATTGTGAATACCCTAAATGTAATTATCAGTGCTACTATTGATCTAACAGTTAAGCTTCACTTAAGTACCTTAAATTCAAGCCAGGCTTTGAAGAATTCTCTAAAGATTTTTGCATCTTTATAAGCAGAAAATGTTAATTTAAAGTATTCTATTACAGTTTTTTTTAAGAACTATTAAAAACTGAAAAAATATGCATAGAATAAGTGTTGTTTCAACTCACCATTATATGTAAAATAATAATATGACTTAAGCTAAGGTCCCACAATCGTGTAGGACCTTTCTGTGGGCTCCACATCCCGGAGCTGTATCTTTGTTGCAGAATCTGTAATGAAGCAAAAGAAAACAAGTCGAATTAATTAAATGTTTTATGCAAGTGTGTAAGTGTGAATGTTAACAATAATGATAATGAGGAAAGAAATAACACAAGAAATTTTCATCATATTTTTTTGATTTGTTTAATTTTGTTTAGTTAATTTGAATAAAAATAGCAATTCATTTACTGAAGATAAGCAGCAGCATAGTAGTGGAATTTGCATTAATGAGCCACTTTCACATGGAGGCAATTCATAGTTAATAAAAAAAGTAGCAGCATGTCGATGTGGCCAATTTAAATAAATTGCACTGTGTTTGGCTACACGATGGTGTACAAGTGTGCAGCGCTTAACTGTTAATGAAGTATGATCAACAAAAGGTGAAGAGCCAAAGACGAAGATAAAGGTCAACAGCAGTATGCTTAAGAAGGTCAAATAAACAATAACAATATTGTTGCAATTTTGATGGTATTTCGTGCTGCCACCAATCAACCTCATTACCAACATTGTTGCTCAGATAGCATTCATTCGTTCATTCAATCAGGTCTTTAATATCTTAATATATCGCTCCAATCAATCAGTAACCAATTTCAAGCGAGCAACCTCAATACTGATTCTGCACATAAATCAGCCTTCTGCTAGTGCATTTCTATGCTTATAAATTGCTGCAATTTTTAAGAGTACAAAATATGGCTTACAGCTTAAACATGTGCTGTGCTGTATTGCAATCAGACGATTCAAACGATCGTGCAAATCTATTCAAGCCATGTTAAAGAGAACAACACGAAACTGTAACAAGGAATCCTTGGGCGCTGGAGATCGTTTACAGCCGTGGGGATATGCAATGCGTAGGCGTGTGGACTAGAAGCAAAATAGTGCACAGCATGATGCTGCATAAGTAGCTCTGTAGGAGGATCCATCTGTTCAGTGTTAAACGAATTAATTTGTAGAGTACGCACAATGGGTAGAATTTCATGAAATTGAAGAAAAATTTACTTTGTGCATTTTTACGTCTAAAACTAAGAATTGACATGGTAAATAAACAATTAAAAAGTTCTTTAGTACACGGAGAAAAATAAATTTCTTGTATCGAGAAAATCTTTAAGCAATTAAGAAAACAGTTCTTGCAATGAGAGCTTATAGCTCACTTTGAATGTTATTTATTTGAATTGAAAATTTATTTACTTGAATTGAAATTTTTATTATGAAGTTGAGAATTTTACGCATGGTTGAAAACCGATAGCCTTCCTGTTTGGTTCAAGTATAGAAAGCTTAAATATTTCTCTCTGTGTATATATATTTTCACAACATTAAGCACAAACAATGTTAAAACACAAAATTTAAATAAAATTTTACACTTTATTATGCTTTTGACTTTAGACTTTGTGTTGAGAGACGCTAAAGCCTTCGAATAACAGAATGCAGACAAAAATGTGCAGTGGAAATGGAAGCTGATAAACTTTTAGTGCAAAATAAAATTTAAAACTAGAATCACACTGTGCAGTAAAATCTATCGGTTAAAGCTTTTAAACAGAGATGAGTTGCCCGCTTGTAGAAATTTGTCGGTGATGTCATTGTAATGCAGAACTGTAAGCGGAATGTGATTAAGAATGTGCCAGACACATGCAACTTTAACCCAGATTTTGCACTTCTAACGTTTTTTTTATTTTAAAACCGAACATTTTGAAATGAAATAGTAAAATGTTTATTTTCATTTTAAAAACAAAAATTTTAAAATTAGATTCTAATATGTTCGATTAAACGATAAAAATTTCCCATTAATTCAAAAAATTTCCAAAAATGCCCACTTTCATTATTATTATTACTTAAAAAATGTTTTATTGATTTTGAAAATTATAGTTTTATTTCAGTTACTTTAACATCAGATTTGCCCAGTTCGTTCAAATTTTTAGATGATGAGTAGCTGATATACCCGGTGTTACTCAAGAGTAATTTATATAATCATTTTAATATACACTTCTCGATTTGATGTTTTTTTACATTTTGGAATTTTGTAAAAACATGTTGAATTTAAGTTTGAGACCACTATAAAAATGTTAGTTAAAAAATTTACTAATTATTTGATTGTTTTTTCACAATTGTTTTTTCACAATCAAAAACTGTTTTTTAGTTCTAAACTGAATTTACTGTTACTGGTAAACATGTTACTTGCACTTCGCTTACGGAAATCGAATTTGTAAAAAAAGGAACATGGACACCAATCTTTCTAAAGTTTTTTGGAGGTTTTTCCAGTTGGAAAATTACAGCTGGTTTGTGTCTAAAATAAAAAATAAAATAAGCTGTGTCTGATAGTTGAAGCAATTTCTTAAATCTTCGGAATTCCTTTTTTATGCGAAAAATTGTACAGTCGTTTCTTAATGTAAATTAGAAAAGATGTGTAAGTTAAGAAAGCAGATGCTTTTTAATTCCCAATTATAGTATATACAGCAACCTGTTACAATATTATCGACGTAAACAGTTGATCGACATAAATCAAGGCTGTGTGCGAATTGATCTAAATGCGACCTAAACTAAATAGTATCGATAAGGCAGTGCTTCCTAATTAAGGAAGTTTTTATGAAGCTCGATAATTTCCTTAATTATTTAGGAAGCACTGCCTTATCGACCCAATTTAGTTTAGGTCGCATTTAGATTAATTCGTACACAGCCCAAGTTGAAAAAACTGCAAGAACAGTGCAAGAAGTGCCATTATGTTTTTTACTGCAAGTTTACGCTGTGTGTAAAAAGAAATAAATTGAGTAACAGTTACCGACATTCCTAAAATATTGAAAACGTGTTGGTAATGAAGTGCTTACTTCTGATTTATAACATTTTGCAGCATTCTTTTCAGCATACTTTCGGTTAGTACGCTACTGAACCTAAAAATGTGTTCAATGCAGCCAAGCTTACAACCATGATTGGAGAGTTAAAATGTCAAAATTTCGCTGTCTCTTATATGTCGGTACATTTAGTTGCCGTGGAAATTTGACTTTCAACAATATTGTTCAAATAACACATTAAACATGAAAAAATTAACTTTTACAGCATTCTTGTTCACAGTCATCTTTTCGATGAAATAGTGATATAAATGAAACATTTAAAGTACCATTGATAAAGAACTCAGTGACAACGGTGCCAAAATAGTGAGAAAAATGAGAGCCATCACAACAAAACAAATTTAACAGGAGTGGGGTGGGGAGGCACAAAGTAAGTAGATTTTACTATAGGGAAGATTTTATATAAACCAAAATGTTCGTAATTACTCAAGACACACAACTGCATTCTTAGAGATAAATGGGGACGATCATATTATCTAGAGAATTTTAAAACAAAACTCAATTGTATTAATAGTCTGGTATGAAAAAAAATTTAAGCCATAACATTTGATTGGAAAGAGTTACTGGAGTAATTTTTCACATAAATTATTTTTGAGACTTGACTTTTCTGTAAAAAATATAAAAACAACATTTTGGAAAAAATAAATTTCGCGACAAAAAATCAAAAATAAGTAAATTACTATAAGGAAGATTTTATATAATCCAAAATGTTCATAATAACTTTAGACACACAACTGCATTTTTAGAGATAAATGGAGATGTTCAAACTACATAGAGAACTTTAACACAAAACTAAGTTTTATTAAATCTGGTATGAAAAAATAGATTTTAAGCCATAACTTTTGATTGGAAAGAGATATTGGGATAATTATTTCACATAAATTATTTTCGAGACTTGACTTTTTTATAAAAAATATAAAAACAACATTTTGGAAAAAATAAATTTCGCGAAAAAAATCAAAAGTTGTTTTGATGACAAAAACAGTAAAATAATTTTTGCGCTTAGCTGGAAGAATTTTTGCAAATAAATGCTATGTCACATAAAAGGTAGCCAGATGTGCAATTTTCAATTGATTTCAGTTTTACAACAACAACAATTTTTGAGTCATTTTTTAAGTAAAAAGTCAATATTTTGGACCTTTTTTGGCATACTCATAAAACATATATACACTGACTTAACGGTACAGTTCAACTTATTTTTGTGATGCAATTTTATTGAACTTTTGAATAAAAAAAATTTGAATGAAATATATTAATGAACAGCGGAGATATTTGCATCGAAAGACCAAAGTTTGATCTTCATGTTGTTTTTTCTCATTTTTTGGCAACGATGTTTTATGAAAAAGTGGTTGTACTGAAAATTTCTCCAATTTTGAAGATATGCGAGTGTGTTTGATGTCAAAATAACAGAAATTTTTCAAAATTAAATACACAAAAATCTCCGATAAAAACAGTTTTATAATAACAAAATTACCTTTAGTTGAAAAACTTAAGAGGGGGCATGGCAAAAACTAAGTATGGAACATTTTAAGTTAGAATGCACTTAATATTTATACTTAGTTTGAGGAAAATCCGTTGAGCCGTTTAGATTTGTATAAAGGCCAAACAAACAAACAAACAAACAAACAAACAGAAAATGAGTTTTATTACTATAGACTAGCTGATATACCCAGTATTACTCGAGAGTCTTTTATGTAAACATTTTAACATACACTTCTCGATTAAATGTTTTTTAAAATCTGGAATAATGAAAAACATGTTGTATTTTATTTGTAAGCTACCGTTAGAAAGGTAATTGAACGAACTTAAATCCAAAAAAGTTTTTGTTGTTTTGATGACAAAAACAGTAAAATAATTTTTGCACGAAGCTGGAAGAATTTTTGCAAATAAATACTACGTCATATGAAAGGTAGCCAGATGTGCAATTTTTAATTGATATCATTTTTACAACAATAATAATTTTTGAGTAATTTTTTGAGTAAAAAGTCAATATTTTGGACCTTTTTGACATAATCATAAAACAGATATACACTGACTTAACGGTACAGTTCGACCTATTTTTGTAAAGTGATTTTATTGTACTTTTGAACGAAAAAAATTTGAATGAAATATATTAATGGACAGCGGAGATATTTGCATCGAAAGACCAAACTTTGATTTTCATGTCGTTTTTTCTCATTCTTAGGTAACGATGTTTTATGAAAAAGTTGTTGTACTGAAAATTTCTCCAATTTTGAAGATATGTGAGTGTTTTTGTTGTCAAAATAACAAAAAAATTTTTAAATTAAATACACAAAAATCTCCGTTGGTTAAAAGTTTTATAACAACAAAATTATGGCCGATCCACCCATGCCAGTGGCACACCCCCTGGAACCCCCCTGGGGGTTTTGATTTGAAATGGTGAGTTTTTTAAAATGCTTGTATGGGGAACCCCCAGGTGGGTTCCAGGGGGTGTGCCACTGGCATGGGTGGATCGGCCCTCCAAAGTAAGTGGGGGTCGGTCATTGGTTGGTGTACGGTACACAGTACCGCATGTGAGTGCATTCTAGTCGCTTTCTCAGCGCTCTACTCCGAAAACAGTTAGTTTTACAGAAAAATGCATGGGGTATTTTTTGTAGATAATTTCACGACGAACACTTTTTATCATGACCTTTATTGACCTCCGAGCAATAGGTCGCGAGATATTCGCAAAGAACTGATTTTTGTAATATTTTGACCTTTATAACTTTTTTAGACGGCACAATATCAATGTCGATTTTTCACATCTTCATTACAACGTCATAATAAAAGTGTATACAAAAACTCAGCTCACTAGGAATTTTTCCGCAGATAGGGGCTTAAAATGTCTAAAATGACTGGGCTAATATATCGTTCAAACGTTCTCCTGGATAAAAGAGCAAAAATTTTCATGCCATATAATTTTTTTCCATTCAACTATGATCCAATCTAGTTTTTTAAACTTCTTGGATCTAGATGGCTCACAATTATCAAATCATGTGAAAATTCAAAGAATAAATCACTATGAATCAAAATTATTTTTTTTTTTAAACTAAAATTTTTAGTCACATTTTTCATGGTCTTTTATCTTGTTAATAAAGTGTCGTGTTAAAACAAGTCGACACCCACCATCTTTTTGTCGACTACAAAGCCGCCTTCGACAGCCCAATAAGGAAGCACCTGTACTCCACCATGTCTGAATTTGGTATTCCTGCAAAACTAATACGACTTTGCAGGATGACACTGAGCAACACCAGCAGCGCAGTTAAAATCGGGAAGGACCTCTCCCCACCATTTATTACCAAACGAGGTTTCAGACAAGGTGATTCCTTATCGTGCGACTTTTTCAACCTAATGATGGAAAAGATCATCCGAGCTGCTGATCTGAGACGTAGTGGCACAATATTCTACAAGAGTGTTATGCTGCTTGCGTATGCTGATGACATAGATATCATTGGCCATAATACGCGCGAAGTCAGTGCAGCATTTTCCAGATTAGAAAGAGAGTCAAGTCGAATGGGTCTGTCAGTGAATGCAGATAAGACGAAATACTTAGTGTCAACAAACAAACAGTCCCAGCGTCTTGGGACCCACGTTACCGTTGACAATACCTCATTCGAGGTTGTGAAGAACTTCGTTTATCTGGGATCCAGCATTAATTCAACCAACGACATCAGCATTGAGATCAAACGAAGAATAACTCTTGCCAACAGGTGTTACTTTGGGCTCAGTAGGCAATTGAGAAGCAGAGCCCTCTCTCGACGAACGAAAATCACGCTCTATAAATCGCTCATCATGCCCGTCCTACTTTACGCATCACAAACCTGGACGCTGAGCAGTTTAGATGAAAAGACTTTAGGAGCATTCGAGAGAAAGATTCTTCGTAAGATCTATGGACCAATCTGCGTCAATGGCGAGTACCGAATACGGTGGAATGATGAACTGTATGAGCTGTACGCTGACATCGACATAGTCAAGCGCATTAAAATCGAGCGGCTTCGCTGGCTTGGTCATGTTCAGCGCATGAAAGACGATGCTCCAGTGAAGAAAACATTCGATTCGGTACCCAGCGGCGGTCAACGCAGAAGAGGACGACCGCATCTTCGTTGGAAAGACCAAGTAGAGGACAACCCGACGAAGCTTGGAATTTCCAACTGGCGCCAGCAAGCGAAAGACAAATGGCTGGCGCAAATTCTTAGATGAGGCCAAGACCGACATACGGTTGTAGCGCCAACTAAGTAAGTAAGTAAGTTAAAACATTAGTTTAAATGGCTAACACAAAATTTTAGGTTGGACCTCCGACGATTGCTATTTTAACGAATATTTTAAAAATGCCTGCAAAAGCTTTCCTTGTACGAATATTTCAATAAACAAATTGTTGTTTTTTTATGTTTTTAATATTTTGGCAGTTTTTAAAAAACAATATTTCGTAAAAAAAAACACAGTTTAAGTTATTTTTATGGGCTAACCTACAAATTTTCAAAAAAATCGGAAACACAAGGGACATATTTTGATCAAAATTTTTCGAATTAATATGGAATCATCGGTATATTTCACGATATCAATATTAAACAACATAAATAATTTTTTGTCCATACCATGTAGGTAAATCAACTAATTTAAAAGTAGTTGAAAAAGTAGTTTTTTGTCAACCACAGTTAGTTAAAATTCTGACTTTTTTCCATAGAACGAACTAACATATTCTGTATGGTGATGTCCGCTAAATAAATCAATTTACTTTCGTCCGCATATGTTTTCAACTACTTGTTAAATTAGTTAAATTTAAATTATTTTTTAAATACTTTAAAATAAATCAGTTGAAAACTAGTTAATATTCCACTTACTGAAGATGAATTGAAAAGCATAAAAATTTTAAATTTCTATACATCAAAGAGATCATTTAGTTTATTGTTTTGAAAAAAAAAGTACATAAATTCATATTAGTGGAAGCCTAAAGGTAATTATATTTGATAAAATAGCATGTTTTAATATATATAAACTTGTAATCTAATAAAAATTTGCAATAAAAACATATCAAAATCAGAAAAGTCCGCCGACTTAATATAATTCAAAGTAGTTTTTAAACCACTTGTTTTGAAGTAGTTTTTCAATTACTCCATATGTAATGCAATAAAAACTATTTAAAGTTGAAGTGGATGCCGCCTTAGTATAATTCAAAGTAGTTCATAAACTAGTTTATTATTTATCGGCACTCAAAAGACTTGTTCTTATATGCCAACATATTTGCTCAATAAATCTAAAATACTATGTCTTTAAATTTTTTCAAAATTAAAAATGTTTTGGCACATGTGTAATTTTAAATATATATTTACATATTTTGTAATTTTAGTGAAAAAATTTTTGTAATGTATTTAAATTTTTTAAATAAATTCTTTAAAAATTAATAATTGGCTAAATAAGGATTTATCTTTGTGAAATAGAAAGTTAACTAAAATGTGATAAGAAATTCAATATTTTAATGACTTTTACGACTTGCCACTTCACAATTTTTTGATGAAATTAAGAGTGTTCCTGCTATTTAAAATGCTTTAATTGTGGCATAAAATGTTAGCATAACAATTTACAAAATTCATGTCAAATTTATATATACTCGTATTCTATTAGGTTCTTTTACCTTATTAACTTCCAAGATATCAAGTTTCAGGTTTTTTTTACATAATTCTTGAAAGGATGCGTGAAAGTTGTTTGAAATGGCACCTTAAACTATTCTGAGCAAAATCTTTTATTTTGTCAGTCCATAAAATTCCTTATATACGCAAATTTTTTTATTCAATTAAAGTTCAAGATTGACCCCGAAAATTCAAATAGTACACCCAAAGGTAGTAAAATAAATGGTTTTAGTTGGTATATTTTTTAGGCATTCAATCAGGACCAGAGATCTGCAACAACTAAATTGAAAATCAAGCTACTTGAAAAAATATCAAAATATCAATATTGTAAGGATAAAAATAAATCAAGTTCCTGCAATTCAACTCAAAAATTGCAGGAACTTGATTTATTTTTTACCTTACAATCGCGACTGGCTTCTGAAAAACGAATCATATGTCTGACGTGATTCTATTTTGTTTCTATCCCACATGAGTTGGTGGAAAAAGTCAAGTTTTCTACTTTTCAGCTCTGGCTTCGACTCTATGCGACTGCACTGCCGTCGGAAGCGACTGACGATCGTTTGTTTCGTTGTTCGTTTCATTTATTATGCGGTGTGCGTGTAACTTTTTTCTGTTGTTATTGCCATAATAATAGGTGGCAGCTCTATTATTACAAAATTTTATAATTTGGAAATTCTGACAATGGATTTGGATTCAGCGACCCATTTTTGGTATACCATTTTTTTTTGCCAGCCCCGAATTCATAAAACTACAAAAAATTAAGGTGGTAAGATTCTGACTTTAGATTCGAAATCATCGACCCCTCAACACTGATAAATGACGTTTTAAACTCTTGAAAAGACATATTATTAGGTGGCAACCCTTTTATTTCAAAATTTTATAACTTTGAATGTCTGACAATGGACCCGTATTCAGCGACCCATTTTTGGTATACCATTTCTTTTGCCAGCCCCGAATTCATAAAAATACAAAAAATTAAGGTGGCAAACCTATCCACCATCTTGAATTTTAAAATTCTGACCTTAGATTCGAAATCAGCGTCCCCTTAACACTGATAAATTACGTTTAAAACTCTTGAAAAGACATAATATTAGCTGGCAACCCTATTATATCAAAATTTTATAATTTGGAAATTCTGACAATGGATTCAGATTTAGCAACCCATTTTAAGTGTACCATTTTTTTTTGCCAGCCCCGAATTCATTAAACTACAAAAAATTAAGGTGGCAACCCTATCCAACATCTTGAATTTTAAAATTCTGACTTTAGATTCGAAATCAGCGACCCCTTAACACTGATATATGATGATTAAAACTCTTAAAAATACATACTGCTAGGTGGCAATACTGTGGTAAAAATTTAGGTGGCAACCCTAAAATCCATCTTAAATTTTAAAACTATGAGATTATATTCGAAATCAAATCCGTTGTCAGAATTTCTAAATTACAAGAATTCGCAAAAATAAAAAAAATCTAAGTGGTAACTCTATCCGCCATCTTAAATTTTAAAGTTTGACATCATCTTCGAAATAAGTTACCCCTAAGACTTCCAACCACAGAGTCCACAGAATCCTTAAAAGTCCTATTACGTTTAAGCTCTCTCTAAACAAGCTCATTGAATTTTTTGGATACTTGCTTTAATTGGATACTTGCCTTCAATTTCAAGCTTTTTGCCAAAGGCATCAAGCTTTCCTTTACTTAAAACTTCGTGCCTTTTGCTTGTAAGCTAGCATACTTGCAAGTCGCAAGCTGTCGTGGGCTTATTTATATTCAATTACAAGCTATACTTGATTCAAAATTATCAAGCTCAAGCTAGCTTGAACTTGTATTTTAAGCAAGTACTTGAAATAGACTTTAAGAAGGCTTGTGCAGTTCTCCGATCAGGACAGAAGCACAAGAAAGAGCCTAAACATATTGACAAATCTTTTTAAAATTTACTTGATTTAAAAATATAAGAAGCCATGGTAACGACTTTCACTTTATTATTTAAAGAAAAAAGAAGTAAAATTCATATTCAAGAATAAGAATATCGTAATTTATTCTGCTTGAAAAATTTCCACATCTTTCTTTAAATAGCATACCAATACATTTTTGTAATCAAAACTTCCTCCCATAAAAAATCCTGCCAACGGATATTTCTAAGTAACAAGTGGAAATGGTTTAATTGGAGATATAAGGCCACACATTTAGCCGTGGGCAACAAATGTCAGAAAATAAAAATAAACACACTATTGCTTGAAGCGTCTACTTGTAAATTTAATAATTAACATGCGCTTAAAAAATCTTTGATCTCCTCCATAAAGCATAAAACTATAAAAAACTGTTTAAACCTTGACATCGCACGGGCCCAATAAAGATAAAATGCACACAAATTTTAAACGCTCTAACATGCTCAAAGTAAGTCCAAAGCTTAAAGCTGCAAAATTTCTTCAATGAATTTTGTAAAGTTGTTCAACATTCACACACATTGCCACAATCGATTTAATATGTGTGTATATAATATTTACGGGTTTTTTGTTCGCCCAAATAGCCCACGATTTTTGTGGCCAAATCGTGACCCAAAACAACAACAATTTGTTACCATTACGCGCTATACGATCGCGGTTGTACTCAATATTATGATGAGGCAATTTGAGAGTACCCAAAAAAAAATCAAGAATAAAAATAAAAAAGCGCACTTAAAGCTTGTACCCTACAGGCGGTATAAGAAATTATGTTGTAGTTAATGTCTGTGGCCCTCCCATTGCACTCTACCCCTCTCTCTCTCTTTCGCTATATCCTTGCTATATTGCAACAATCTACTACGGTTTGCAGCAGGCAAAAAGCCAAAGATCAATAAGTAAGACTTGAGGCTAGAATTTGGCCAATTGTTATGTTAACATTTTATGCCACAGTTAAAGCATCTTAAATAGCATGAACGCGCTCAAATTCGTTAAAGTATGTAAAGAGGCAAGTCATAAAAAGAGACATATTGAATTTTGTATAACATTTTAGTTAACGTTCAATTTTCACAGAGATGAAGTTGTTAATGCATATAATTAGCATATCGTAACGTATTTTTTAATGTGCCCTACACTAAGAGTAATATTAATAGCATTCCAGAATATTTTTTTTTTTAATATGCAAGCGACAAAGTTACAGATACGTTAAAGATACGTTACAGATACGTTAAAGATACTAGAGACAGATTGAGACGATAAAGAGACAGATTGAACAGTTTTGACAAATTCCAGCTTATATAAATAAATTTATGTCTAATTGCTTATTCTAAGTAAATTTGTTCTGTGTATAACTTTAACCCAGAATTTAAGTACAAACCGACCTTTTTAACCCTTTCAGACCGGGATATATTTCACGAATGTTAACCAGAATTTCATGCATTGATTGCGCTAATAACACTACAACAAGAAAATAAATTGTTTTCAAAATAACAAGGTGCCAACGAATTCTGATAGAATAAGCAAAAAAAAATTAATGTATCGGCGTTTTTAAATTTTTAGTCCGAGTACTGTAGAGGGTCTTAACTTGGCCCTCTTTTGAACGTTTTTTTAAAGAATTGGCATAGAAAACCAGGTGATCCTTACATTTTAGGTTCAGCAAATTTATGTAAAATACTACGAGGAACATTTTTTTAACATTCTAACTCTTCAAAGTATGGGTATTGTTTGACCTTTTTGTGGAAAAGGGTAAAGAAAACCCATAAAACTGGGAAATAACGTGTAACAATGTCTAACAAAAATATTTTTCATAAAACTCTGCTATAAGTCTCTGAATACACCAAAGCTCAAAATTAAATTTGAACGCCAGAAAAAAGTCAAAACTTAAAAAGTGTTTTGGGTTAAATTTAGTACATACTAGCTGATATACCCGGTGTTACTCGAGAGTCATTTATGTAAACATTTTAACATACACTTCTCGATTAAATGTTTTTTAAAATCAGGAATA
This sequence comes from Dichetophora obliterata, assembly GCA_963920525.1. NCBI lineage: Eukaryota > Metazoa > Arthropoda > Insecta > Diptera > Sciomyzidae > Dichetophora > Dichetophora obliterata. The sequence goes on along the minus strand of OY986439.1, from coordinate 30,078,802 downwards.
ATGAAAAACATGTTGAATTTTATTTGAATTTTATTTTATTTGATTTTATTTATCCACCGTTTGCTAGGTAATTGAACGAACATTGATCCAAAAAAGTTTAGGAAAATTTTTGTTGTTGGTGGTTCCATCTCTTGCGGTGAGCTAATTGAATTCAAAGAAACGGTACGAAAAACAGATTTTAAAAATTAAAAAGAATTTTTATATTTACTCAATGTTAAAGCAAGCACAATTACCTTTTCAACAAAATAAAAATTATGATGGGACTCAATGCGTCCTTGAGATATGGACATTTTAACGTCTAAACAAAGATTTATATTAAAAAACATATTGAACTTTTTAACAAAAAAAAAAAATGTTAATGAAATATATTAAAAACAGCAGAGTTATTGGCATTAAAAGTAAATACAATGGCCCTTATTCTTGAACCCTCGCTCGCTCTCAAAACGACGTCGAAACAAAATTGTTATATTCTTAAAACTTTCAGTTTCGACGTTGATACCTGCAGTGATTGTTCATGTTAACTATTGAGCAAATCTCGTCAAATAAATGTTAACATTTTAGATAGTCGAAATGATCTTCGACGACAATTCATTGGTGAAAGTGAGCTCTCGACGACGACATTTACTCGACGCGGATTCAAGAATAAGGGTGAATACTTTGATTTTCATATAATTTTTTTCTCATTATTAGCTATCAATGTTTTATGAAAATTCGTTGTGCTAAAAATGATTGTACCTACTAAAATTTCTAAAAAAAACTGGCAGTACTGCATTATTTTACTTTTTAAAAGTTTGGTAGCAATAGCATTTTCGCAAAATATTTCGCAAAACTTATCTGCTAGCTGCATAAGAACATCAGATATTCTTCTGTAAGCAGAAAATAGCGCCACCTGTCTGTAATCCCAATCGTGTGGGGTTAAATTTGAAGAAACTTTTGCAAAAACATAATTCAGCTATTCAACGCAAGGTGTACGTTTAGTTTGTACCCACACATCTTACACATGTGGCGCCATCTATCTGTAAATTTAACGCACAGATCAAAACTAATGAAATAATTGTGCTGACCAGATGCGCATATTTTTTTTTTATATCGCCATATAGCTTAAACTGATTACATGAAAATATTAACTTTTACAGCATTCTTATTCACAGTCATCTTTTCGATAAAATTGTGATATATATACAACATTCAAAGTACCATTGATAAAGAACTAATTGACAACGGTGACACAATAGTGAGAACAAATAGAGCCATCACAACAAAACAAATTTAACAGGAGGGGGACGGGGGTGGGGAGGCAAAATATAAGTAGATGATCACTATAAAGAAAATTTTGTATAATCCAAAATTTTCGTAATTACTTTAGACACACAACTGCATTCTTAGAGATATATGGGGACGTTCAAACTATATAGAGAATTTTAACACAAAACTAAGTTTTATTAATAGTCTGGTATGAAAAATAGATTTTTAGCCATTACTTTTGATTGGAAAGAGATATTGGGGTAATTTTTTCACATAAATTATTTTTGAGACTTGACTTTTTTGTAAAAAATATAAAAACAACATTTTGGAAAAAATAAATTTCGCGAAAAAAATCAAAGGGGGTACCCTTGTTGTTTTGATGACAAAAACAGTAAAATAATTTTTGCGCTTAGCTGGAAGAATTTTTGCAAATAAATGCTATGTCATATGAAAGGTAGCCAGATGTGCAATTTTTAATTGATTTCGTTTTTACAACAACAATTTTTGAGTCATTTTTTGAGTAAAAAGTCAATATTTTGGACCTTTTTTGGCATAATCATAAAACATATATACACTGACTTAACGGTACAGTTCAACCTATTTTTGTGAAGTGATTTTATTGAACTTTTGAACAAAAAAAATTTGAATGAAATATATTAATGGACAGCGGAGATATTTGCATCGAAAGACCAAACTTTGATTTTCATGTCGTTTTTTTCTCATTCTTAGGCAACGATGTTTTAAAAAAGTCGTTATACTGAAAATTTCTCCAATTTTGAAGATATGTGAATGTTTTTGATGTCAAAATAACAAAAATTTTTTAAAATTAAATACAAAAAAATCTCCGATGGTAAAAAGTTTTATAATAACGAAATTACCGTTAGTTGAAAAATTTCAGAGGGGGCGTGGCAAAAACTAAGTATGTAACATTTTAAGTTGGGATGTACTTAATATGTGTACCTAGTTTGAGCAAAATCCGTTGAGCCGTTCAGATTTGTATAAAGGCCAAACAAACAAACAAACAAACAGAAAATGAGTTTTATTACTATAGATTACGAACTCGTGCTAAAATATTCCAGAAAACTGGGTTTAGGGAATTAGTTTGTATGAAAAAAATGTGTTCCATAAAATTTTATTATAAGTCTTCATGCAAAAGACAACTTACGCATAATATCTATAAATAAAAAGATGAGTACAAATTGGGGTACTCAGGAAGCATTTATTTATAACATTCTTCTCTTATCTCTAGGAAATTCTATATTAGCTCTAGGCATTTCTATAAAACAATGTTCAGCATATTTCAGCTATAAGTTCTTCAATTGGTGCACATTAACTCTTCAAAGACGTCACAATTTTTTTACACATGGGCTAATTTTGACTTAACCTTAATTGGTTCTTTGTGTAAGTTTTCCACACTTTTCAACTTCAAGCTGATATTTCTTTGCCATGAGTTTATCAAATCGAGCTAGGATTTTGGCTTAATGTAAAAATCGTATGGAAAATTTATGTTTTCGAATTTTTTTCACGCTAGGTGTCGCTGCTACCCTACAGAAAAAAATTTCCCTAATAGGTTCTAGTGTGTTAAATGTACACACCATAATCTTGGCGTGCCTATGTCACTGTTCTTCTGCTTTATTGTTAATTTTTGTTTCGATATTTTCCCAATTTTTTTATTTTTTTTTAACTAACTGAAACCCGGCTCGTTACTACCACGCCCCCTTGTCGGACGCCCATAAAATGTTATGAGTGGAACGGCACGTGTAAATTGTGGTCGAATACCGAATTTCGAGACTGTGCGTTCTATAATTGCAAAGCTATTCGATATAGGAAATTTGGGTTGTTTAGGAAGTGCCACGCCCCCTTTTAAAATGCAAAAACCATCCTTGATATGCTTTTAATAACTTCCTAAAGTTTCACGAAACCCATTTCCGATGCTATGCGACCAAAGCTATTCGAAAGCGAAAATTTTTGGTGTATATTTGAGGTGCCACGCCCATTTTTGCAATCAGCACAAGTCTTCACAAGAATATTTTAAGACTTTGCTACCGTTTCCCTGAAAATTTCATAAAAATTGGTTCAGCGGTTTCGGAGTCTTTACGAGATATACACACATACATATATTAGTTATTTTTAAAAAGATATATTGGAGGAAAAAGTAGGCATGGCAACATTTTTATAGATATCGTGATCGCTACTTGGTCCCATTGCACCTACATACCAATTTTCACTATCAAAACGTGAACATTTCAGGAATTAGCATGATTTCGAAAAAGTGGGCGTAGATATATTGCGACCATTGTAAACATATGAACTAAACTACCAAATTTTAGTTTTATTCGATCAAAACCATCTTATATATAGAAGTTCCATTAGTAATTTTTGGTTCACTATCAAAATTTTTATAACTCAGGAATTGGCATGATTTCGAAAAATTAGGCGTAGATACAGTTCGACCACACCCATTTTTAGTACAGTTAACAAAAATCCGATAGTAACAAGCCGATAGTAACAATCTAAATAAAATTTTAGTTTTTTCCGATTTAAACCATTATACCATTGTACTAATATTTGTGCAATTTAAGAAGATTTCACTGGTTTCATAAAGTCACTTTGTATACTTTGACATACTTAAAGTGCATATCACAGGTTAAAGTATATGTGCTAAATTTGAGGTCATTACCGTTTACCGTTTTGATAAAGTATGGGAGATAGTTTGTATGGGAGATAAGCGTGGTTTTCATCCGATTTTGCTCGTTTTCAAACTTGATCTTTATTTTTTAATAAAAAGCTTACATATCGTATTTTGTTACGTTAGCCCCATATGCATTTTAATATGCGTAGGGGTATAAAAAAATGTATGTGCTACCGCCGTTATCTCGAAAAAAATGACGGGAGTGCAAACAATTTTTTTTTTGGCTGCGTGTCAATAACAGCGGAATTTGTTTTTTGTCTATATTTAGTAGTACAATTATTAAGTTTTAAATATTTAACCCTAAAAGACACACCCGGGTACAAATATACCCATTTCCAACATTAAACTGCTTTATCTTTTCAACCAGTCTTTATAGCATATTGAAACTTCGGATCTAGGAAGAAGACGTCATTTGAATTTTAGTTTACTTTCCTGTTGAGGAGCTAAAAGCCTCCAAAGTTAATACCTACGACTTTTCACACCCAGGGTACGTTTGTGCCCGCGTGGTCCTGGTTATCCTGAAATAAAGTGGTTCATTGTGAAAAGAAAAGATTTTATATGTTTTTTCTAGTTGAATTTTAAAAATTTTGTTAAAAAAAAGCTTAACCTTGACAGAATTATTGGTAATTTTACAGCAAAAGCAAATAGTAGTGTTTGTATGCATTTCTTGTTTTCCTCAGAAAACGGAGCAGAGTTATTTTGGTTATTGTTTGTGATAGGAGGCATAAAATACTAACAAGTTGTACCTTAAAATACTCGTTGATACTTAAAATTAACGAAAACGAGTATTAACGAAAAAAATTAAGAAAAATTTAGTTTGAGTGAAAAAAACTCGAAAAAAGTTAGTGGGTACATTTGTACCATGGTGTCTTTTAGGGTTAAGAAAATCAGTAGCAAAGTAGGATTTGACTGTATCTAATACATAATCGGTGATTCCATGTCAAAGTGCCCACATTTCTGACACCAATGTTTTTGAAAATTTTTAAACTCTCTATGTGGATAGTTCTCCTGAAAAGTATTATATCTGCGTACTTTTTTTTTGTATTTGAAATTTTGTTTTAAAGATACACATTGTGAAAAATATCAAAAATCTTAAAAAATACAATAAGTGCATGCATTCAAATAGATGTAGTTTCGAAACCGTAAGTTGTACAGAAAAAAGTTTAGATATATTTTAAAGATTTTGAATTTGTCTTTTTGGTGGTAAAGTTTTTTTGCAGCATTTTTATGAAAAATTCTTCTTTTTTTAACCTGAAATTTTCAGTCACATTTTTCGTAGTCTTCGCAACAAATTTTTTGTTCTTTTAGTTCAGTGCTGAGTCAAGGCATTAATTTTAAAGGCATCCTAACTTAAAATTGTGTGTTAGTTTTTAAAATTGATGCTTTAACTAAACACTCCACTAAAAATATAAAAAATTTGCTGCGAAGACTTTGAAAAATATGACTGCAAATTTCAGGTTAAAATAAAAGGGGTCTTTCATAAAAATGCTTCAAAAAAAAAATATACCACCAAAAAGACAAATTCAAGATCTTTAAAATACATGCAAAGTTTTTTCTGTACAACTTACGGTTTCAAAATAACATCTTTTTGAATACATGCACTAATATTATTTTTTATGTTTTTAAAATATTTTCACAAAAACACAGTTTAAGTTATTGTTATAGGCACTACTAACCTACAAAGTTTCAAAAAAATCGGAAACACAAAGGTCAGATTTTGTTCAAAATTAGTCGAATTGATATGGAATCATTGACATATGTATATACCGAAACTTAAAACCAATATAACTTTTTTGTTTATGAATAAAAGTTAATATTTTTGCGCAAAAGTTAAATAATTTTTTTAATATCTTCAATTCTGCACCACCGAAATTTTTGCTACCAAAAATTTTTTAAAAAATTATTTTGAGTACCAAAGGAAGATGACCTTGCGGTTAGTAGAATTTTTATTAGAAATATAGCCAGTGTCATGACGGTATATAAAACTTAATATTCGAATTACAAACAGTGGCTGTTTTTCCCACGCCCACAAAAAATTTAATTTTGTATGATAAAGACATGATCCATAACTGTTTATATATTGTTACTACTTATTAAAGAAGCAATGAAAAACAAAAACAGGAGAACAACAAAAGAACATATGCGAAATAGAATTAGCAAACCGCAATAGCAATAAAAATGTAGGCCGAACCGATGCATGCTGCTTGTATTTTAAACTAATTTTAAAGTTTTTTTTTCAAGTATGTTTAAACTAGTTCTTTTTTGGCAATTGACTTTTTCATTCCAATAGAGAAGTGTCAACCTAGGGGGCATTTTGGCTAGTGTTACACAAAAGAAGGCATGCTTGTAGTGCTTTCATTGGCGTCAATATATACTCAAAAAAATCTGCTTCTCTCAAATTAAGAAACTGTGGCTTCAATTCATTGGAACGGGTTTGTCTATATTCTAAAGCGTTTTCTCCCTAATGTAGATAATTTTTACATGATTCAACGACCTCACGTCTTGATTTCGTTGCGTTAAAACAGCTTCTTAATTTTGAAGACAAGGTTTTACTTAATTTATGAATGTATGATAAAACTTTAAATTTCCAAAAATTGTATAAAAGCAGAAATAATTTTAAGAAAAACTGTATTGATATCAAGTCCGCTTGCAACATTCTACAGCATGATTTCTTAAATATGGAAAAATATAAGTTACAAAAATTGGATATTTCTTAGAAATAGGTGTGAGTTTTGTTTTTTTTTTTTGTACACAACAACTAATTTATTTTAAGGATGATGATATTCTCATATTTCTAGAAAAAATGCTTTTAAATTACTTACAAAACGAAAGATTCTTAATGAAGCAAATTAAGCAATGATTATTAACAACTGCGACGGTGGAATCGATAAACTGATGCACTTACACTCACGCGGCCGAGGTTCAAGTCTCCGGATAGTGGCATTTTTTCAAATAAATTTAATGTTAATAATAATAATATTTTCATTTTTATATTCTTACGCTGTTAAAAATCTTAGAATAGGCTGGTTTTTTTTTGCACAAATTACAAAATTTTTCCAGGGATTCGATGAAAATTTTTTAATTTCAGAGAAAATATTATTCTTAGTTATGTAATGTTATGTATGTAATGTAATAAGATTTCAACACAACTGCGCTAAGTTTCTTCAATTTAGCGAAAAGTTTCTTCAATTTAGTGATTGGATTATTTTCCTGAACTATTTTACACTTCTGTAAATTTAACGAAAAACATATATTTCATTTTTAGAAAATCGGGCATGGCGCTTAATGAAGCCCGATTTTCTAACGATTGGGTGTTTTCTAGATTTTCTGAAAATTTTTTTCTAAGTGTGCTGTTAGAAAAATGAGTGTGATGAGTGCTACTGTAAGGCCCTCATTAAAGATTCAGAGACTTTTCATATAATTTTATATGAAAAAATTTTTAAAAAATTTAGAAAAAAATATAAATAATCAGAATAATTGAAAAAAAAAATTAAAATTTAAAATAAAACGGCAACAAAATATTTTTTGAAGCGAAGATTTTTACGCTTCGTTTTGTAATTTGCTTGAGTAAAATCTGAAAAACGATACTTTTTTCCATACACCTTTTTCTTAGAATTGTTGTTATGTTTTTACTTGCGTCTATTACAACAAGAGTATATAAAATTAAAAATATTTTTTTGCAAGCAAGCAGCGGTGATGTGATTCATTCAATATTAAGTTTTAGCTGAAGCTATGTTGCAGTAGATGACAGGAATTTATTAAAGAGACTGTGCATTAGCTATCCTACATATTATATTGTGAATGCGTGAAGCTTTAATGCAGCAGATCACAATTATCAATCAAATACTACGTTTCTATGGTGCGTTAAGTCGGGGTTGACTCGGGATTAACTTACCATGGATACGCGAGTTGAGTTGAATTTCGTCAAATCCGCAAAACACCACGAAACTTCTTAGATTTAACTGAGTTAGATTTGATGCGTTCGAGGTTTTATTGATCATTTGTTCTTTTATTTTATTTCTGTCACTGTGCTGACATAAAATGTAACAAACCATTCAGCAGGCACACAAAGTAGCGGAAACTAATACTGATTAAAGATTCAACATGTTTAGTAAATTTTGTACCTTCTGAACGCACACATTTATACTAACAAAAAATGGCGAATAGAATGGCCGAAATTCAATTCGCAATGGCCGCATTCCTGCCGAAAAAGTACTCAGGTAGCGAAGTAGCATAAAGTGATACTTTCTGCTGTATGGGTTTTTTTGCAAAATGTCAAACGGCAAACAGCTGTTCGCCATTCGTTGTTTTTTTTTATCATATAAAATTTGTTTATGCTATTGTGCATTCGTTTTACAAAAGAAATCATTAATTAACAGCTTTATTGAAGAATGATAGAATAATCTTCTAGTAATTAATAATAATCTATTTTCACTTCACAGCACAACTTCAGCAACAATTAACAATTTTCAGCCATGTTTTTTTAGCTGTCAAAATGAAAAGATTTTTAGGATATTTTTAAAAAGTTAAAATATTGAACAACGATATTTAAACTTTTAAGGTATATTGTAACACTCATTCATCATAAAAAATATATTTTTTTAATTTAAAAAAATGTTGATCTGGTTCAAAATGGCGCTCAATGAGACGCTCTCAAGGAAAAGGGGCGTGGGCGGTGTTATAGAAATTGACTTTGCTATTTATTTGAAAAATAAAAACCAAAAATATTATTAGCACTATGAGTGCACAATAGAGTGGACCTTATTATAAAAGACCTCCCCAAGGGCTCAAACTGTTGTAATTGATGATAAATTATGTACATGATGTTGATATTGCTGCGAAAATCCAAAAATTAAAATTTTGTCCCCCTGAGTGATATCCTTATTAAACTGAAAAATTTTTGGAAAAAACAAAAAATCTTAACTGTTTCCTTATTTCAAATGGAATTGCAAATGAAAATATTGAAAAAAAATTTTTTTTCTTTCATGGTAAAATTGACAGAATGACACGCTATTCAAAATTAAGTTCTTGTTTTTGACCAGTTCAGTGTAAAATATACGATGTTTTTTAAATAAAACTTTGATTCTAGTTCCAGCGATAGCCAGTGATGTCATGAATAGCATATTTAAATTTCAGATTATTCGACTGAATAGTTTTTGTGTTCCTACAACACCATGCCGAAAAAAGTAGTTTCGAGATAAATAAGTATAAAGAGAATGAATCTAGATGACACACTGTGGCTCGACACCTACTAAAACGGCTGTAGAAGTGAAAATAATGTCAGAAAAACTATACTTTTGAAATATAAAAAAAGCCAATTTCATAAAAATTTTAGGAATTAAACAATGTTGTCTTGATAAATATAATTTGGGAATGAGAACCGGTCCAAATATTTGCAGACCACGATTAGGACAACTATTGATGTAATATTTGCTAGAAATATCGATGACATAACATCTATATAAAATACGTTTGATATTTTAAATATTAAAACACAATAATTTCATTAACATTTACAAAAATAATTAAAAATTAATGCAAAATAATAATGTAAGGCAATAAAATTTACTGGTGGGAATATTATTTTTTTTTTAGTTAACATTTTTTTAGGTATTTAAAAATTTTCAATTCAAAAATTTTTTATTAAAGAACCCATTACATTATCAAACGTATGCAAATGCGAAAATGCTTTGCTTCTCTCGTGTGTCCAGCGACGCATCTGCTTTTTTTTTTATCCGTGCTGGGTCTCGAACCCGTGTTTTCGAAAGCTTACTTTCATTTGTAATGATGTTACAAAATAAGCTAAAGTTTGCTATTAACTGCGGTAGACGAGTGGATAAGGTGTCAAACCGGCACATGAGAGGACATGGGTTCAAATCTGAAAATTTTCAGTACTTTTTTTATTTCAAGTTGTTATTTATATTGCTTTACTTTCTAACGTGCATTCTCAAAAAGTTCTTCTAGCAGGCCTCTTTAGAGTTTCGGGAGAGGAAGGACTAGAAAATTGCCTGGTTTCATACTCGTCCAATAAAGTTAATGGGCGGAAGGAATATGAGAGCGGAAGGGCTAAGAAATCCATATGAGATGGCCACGTTTGTCTCCTGGGAAGACAGTTGGAACGGGAGCACGTCAGTTTTCTGCTTATCAAAAGACTGTATTGTCAAAATGCTGTAAATTTTACAGTATTTTAAAAATACTGTTTGTCTGAAAACCTGTATTTCAATATACTGTTTTTTAAAAATTTTGCTTTCAAAAGGTCTGCTCTCCATTTTCAGCATTTTAACTGTATTTTTGATACGAAATGGTATTTTTTTAAGTTTAAATCATTTGCCCTTGTACGGAAAGTTGTTAATTTAGTCCATATTTTGCAGAATTTTGGCATACAGACTTTTTTAACACAGTTTTATGTTAATGCAAAATTTTGTAATGCAGAATTTTGTATACAAAATTTCATACATACAGACAACTGCACCGAACCCAGTTGGAACACATTCACAAATTTTGAGCAAACACTCAACAGTTGGTAACTGATCAACTAGCGAACTCCATTGAATCGATCGAAAAAATTCTATGCTGTTAGCGCTACTATACAGTTCTCAATGGCCGCATTCAGCGCAGACAACTGTTGTGAACTGTAATGGTAGCGCTACCTTAGTTCACGATGTTTTTCTCTGAATGTGTTGCTACTCTATACGTCAGAAGTTAGATTCAATTTAATTTTTATGTAAATTCAATTCAATTGCAAAGGTTTCTCACTTAAATTTGCTGCGTTCTTTCTGCGTTCATTAATTTAACAGCGTCAGTAACAGCATCTGACAGTTAAGCAAACAGTTGTGTTCATGTAGCATAGAATTTGTTCACTCGATTAAAAGGCGTTCGCTACTTTATCAGTTTTAGTTAGCGCTACCAAATATGTACCATTCAGCGAATTTTTACACAACAGTTGCCAACTGTTGTCTGCGCTGAATGCGGCCAATAGTTGTCTGCGCTGAATGCGCCCAATGACATTATGCTTACTGAATGGCAAAAGACATGAAAACCATTTTGAACATGAACATTTTTAATAGTGTTACGAACTTTCGTTTTTCGAGAAAAATACATTTAATAATTGTCAAATTTGTACATTTGTACAAGTGTCTTGCTAACTGTCTTGATGCCTACCTCACATTTTTTGACAACAAACTTTTTTTATTCTCTGATTTAACAGAAAATAAAAAAATTTCCATTTTACTATACAGTTGGCTTTGCGAAGTGAGTTATGTATAAAGACAGTAAACGGATTACGACTTTCCTTTCTTTATATCTTTCTCCTCTCAATTTGGCTACTTTAAAATTTTGTTGTTGTTAATTAAAACATTAATTTTACTAATATGAAAAAACACCTTAAAGACGTCTGTTCTATCTTTATTCTGACTCTTTGCCAGAAGCAAACATCTTTTGCAGAAAATCGTTTTGACATAACGTAGATGACAGCAAAGAGAAACTGTGTTTACGACAGTCATAATAGTCATAATGGTCACATTGCTGTTATTGCTGTGTTGCTTCCAACTATTTAACTGCCAAATAAACTAATGGCAGAGTCAAAAACTTAACATAAAAGTGGCTGGAAAGCCGGAATTCACATTCAAATGTTTAACTTGCATGTGTATAATAATCGTTCATGAACAAACAATTATACAGAAGTATATCCAGGCAAAACTAATTTTTATAGAATAATTTTTTTTTTGGCAGTTAGTGGTATTTAAAGTATCTTTTTACTTAAATATAGGTACTTACTTGATTTATTTAGTTTTTATGTCATCATAAAAGGCAACCATTTGGCAGCTGTCAAAAGACACAAAGGGCATAAATTCTACTAATAGTTGTCTAACGGTGTTAATATTATGGCTGCATTTATGTTGTTATTGTTTTTGTGAATATTATAATTTCAGAAATGTATTATGAAAGCTGGGTAAAAGCTAGCCATTCGCTTTCGTTGCTCGTAATTATAGCGGTTTCTTGTGTGTTAACCTGTGACAATATTGTATCTTCGTTGTGATTGTGTAAGCTTGAATAACCGTTATATTACGCTATATTTATATCATTTGTACATTTTTAAATGGTGCAACACCAACAATGTGAGACCAAATATTTGATTTGATATTTAATTTGATGGCCAATTTGGTGATAGTCATAAATGCAGTACAACCCAAAGCAACTACTGGAATATAGAGGGTTCATGTATCGTTTCATTCCACTTGTAAAAATTTGTCGGTCATGACATTGTAATGCAGAAATGTAAGTGGAAAAAATCTTGTTTGTGCTCACTTAATGTTTGTGCACAGATTATTTGGCTTTCATTGTTTAAACAACAGTTTGATCTTTATTTGTCTGTGTAGCAACATCGTATTTTCTAACAGGAAGTTTTGCAGTGAAGTGTGTTTGTGAAAGTTATTAATCTTTATGTTAAAACCAGTAGCTTTAACTACATTTACACATAGATATTAAAATAAGCTTAAGGCCCTCGACGAGATTAACTTCTAAATCTTGTTTAGATAGATTAGCCATAGAAAAATTAACTTCATTCTGAAGTAGTTTAGGAATTAATCTCCTTGCTTATCTTTTAAAAAAGTGTGCAGCTCTGTAAATATTGGGAATTTCTTAAAAATTGCAACACTGCGTGGGAAATAAAGAAAACTGACTTATGGCTATGTTATGGTGGCGGTCATATGATCCCCGGTCACGTCCTTTTTTGCGCTCTTTTTTCGTTTGATGACCTCGGTGACTAATGTATGTTATGCTGACGTTCATATGATTCCTGAAAACTAGTACACTTTTTGCTACTTTAGTACTTTATCAATCGATAAGTATTGCGATAAGTGTTGTAAGCAGGTTTTCTTACTGTTTTCATACATTTCGTACTAAAACTGTACTATTTTCATACTAAAACACAAATGTTGTGAATAATTTCACAGCGCACCACTGCTCTGATTCCGTGATTTAGTATGCACCCCAATCATTTTGTAACCGTTGTGGTCAAAATTTATTCCCTCGTTCACTCTCTCAAATTTCCCATTTACATTGAACCAACAACAATTCATGACCGTGACGTGCCCGTGAACCTTCAATAATGGCTGTGTTATGGTGGCGGTTATATGATCACCGGTCACGTGTTTTCATGCTAAGACACAAGTGTTTTCATGCTAGGAAAGAATACTTTCACAACGCGACCTGCTTTGACCTCATGATTTGGTCAACATTTATTCCCTTGCTCAAAATAAATTTCATTCCGGAAACTAAATCTTCCTCATGAACAGTTTTTCGCCAGCAAGTTCGCTTACTGCTCTACTCTGGGAAAAAAGTCCTCCGTGCTGAAATCTTCTGTTAGAACAGAATACAATTCTTACTAAGTTAGGTGCCATTCGAATACTTTTCACTTGTGATAGTAAAGAAAATACAGAGATCTACAAAATTTATATATATACATATTTTTGGTTAAAGTTAAAGTTAAAGTCAAAGTCAAAGTCAAAGTCAAAGTCAAAGTTAAAGTTAAAGTTAAAGTTAAAGTTAAAGTTAAAGTTTAAGTTAAAATTAAAGTTAAAGTTAAAGTTAAAGTTAAAGTTAAAGCTAACGTTAAAGTTCAAGTTAAAGTTAAAGTTAAAGTTAAAGAAAAAGTTAAAGTTAAAGTTAAAGTTGAAGTTAAAGTTAAAGTTAAAGTTAAAGTTAAAGTTAAAGTTAAAGTTAAAGTTAAAGTTAAAGTTAAAGTTAAAGTTAAAGTTAAAGTTAAAGTTAAAGTTAAAGTTAAAGTTAAAGTTAAAGTTAAAGTTAAAGTTACAGTTAAAGTTAAAGTTAAAGTTAAAGTTAAAGTTAAAGTTAAAGTTAAAGATAAAGTTAAAGTTAAAGTTAAAGTTAAAGTTAAAGTTAAAGTTATAGTTAAAGTTAAAGTTAAAGTTAAAGTTAAAGCTAAAGTTAAAGCTAAAGTTAAAGTTAAAGTTTAAGTTTAAGTTTAAGTTTAAGTTAAAGTTAAAGTTAAAGTTAAAGTTAAAGTTAAAGTTACAGTTAAAGTAAAAGTTAAAGTTATAGTTAAAGTTAAAGTTAAAGTTATAGTTATAGTTAAAGTTAAAAATAAAGCTAAAGTTAAAGTTAAAGTTAAATTTAAGTTTAAGTTTTAAGTTTAAGTTTAAGTTTAAGTTAAAGTTAAAGTTAAAGTTAAAGTTAAAGTTAAAGTTAAAGTTAAAGTTAAAGTTAAAGTTAAAGTTAAAGTTAAAGTTAAAGTTAAAGTTACAGTTAAAGTAAAAGTTAAAGTTCTAGTTAAAGTTAAAAATAAAGCTTAAGTTAAAGTTAAAGTTAAATTTAAGTTTAAGTTTAAGTTTAAGTTTAAGTTTAAGTTTAAGTTTAAGTTTAAGTTTAAGTTAAAGTTAAAGTTAAAGTTAAAGTTAAAGTTAAAGTTAAAGTTAAAGTTAGAGTTAAAGTTAAAGTTAAAGTTAAAGTTAAAGTTTAAAGTTAAAGTTAAAGTTAAAGTTAAAGTTAAAGTTAAAGTTAAAGTTAAAGTTAAAGTAAAAGCTAAAGTTAAAGTTAAAGTTAAAGTTAAAGTAAAAGTCAAAGCAAAATTGAAAGTTATAGTTATAGTTAAAAATAAAGTTTAAGTTAGAGTCAAAGTCAAAGTCAAAACTAATGTAAATGTCAAAGTTAGAGTAAAATTAAAAGTTATAGTTAAAGTTAAAGTAAAAGTAAAAGTCATAGTCAAAGTTAAAGTCAAAGTTAAAGTAAAAGTCAAAATTAAAGTAAAATTAAAAGTTAAAGTTAAAATATTAGTTAAAGTCTAAAGTAAATGTCAAAAAAGTAAATGTCAAAACAAAAGTGAATGTCAAAGTTAAATTAAATTAAAAGTTATAGTTAAAGTTAAAGTTAAAGAAAAAGTCAAAGTTAAAGACAAAGTTAAAGTAAAAGTCAAATTAAAGTAAAATTAAAAGATAAAGTTAAAATATTAGTTAAAGTTAAAGTTAAAGTTAAAGTTATAGTTAAAGTTAAAAATAAAGTTAGAGTCAAAGTTAAAGTGAAAGTAAAAGCCATAGTTTAAGTTAATGGTAAGATTAACGTTTAAGTTAAAGTCGAAGTCAAAGTCAAAGTTAAAGTTAAAGTAAAAGCTAAAGTTAAAGTTAAATTTTAAGTTCAAGTTAAAGTTAAAGTTAAAGTTATAGTTAAAGTTAAAGTTAAAGTTAAAGTTAAAGTTAAAGTTAAAGTTAAAGTTAAAGTTAAAGTTAAAGTTAAAGTTAAAGTTAAAGTTAAAGTTAAAGTTAAAGTTAAAGTTAAAGTTAAAGTTATAGTTAAAGTTAAAGTTAAAGGTAATGTCAAAGTTAAAGTTAAAATTAAAGTTAAAGTAAAATTAAAAGTTAAGGTTAAAATAAAGTTAAACAAATAAATGATAAAGTTATTTTGCATAAAATAAGATCATTTGGCGTAAATAAGCTTCAGAGGCAATTTTGTGAAGGAATTTTGTGGCTCCATATGGAGTCGCTGCACAGTAGAGGGAATTCAAACAAGTCTTGGCCATAAATAGTAAAAATAAACCTATAACTTTAAAATATGGTATGAGTGCTTTATAGAGCTAAATATTTAATATACATAAGATTGGATCAAATCCGCCCACATACAAATCCGCCCAAATTTGTAAAAAAACCTCGATCCTCGAAATTTGGTATGAGTTCTTTGTACAGTTAAATAAAAAATATATATAAGTTTGGATCAAATCCGCCCACAGACACGCCTATCTTTCATTTAGATATTTTTGTAATTCCGTTTGTAATGCCCTTAAGGGGCGTGGTAGGTATAGAAAAGGTATAGAAAGGTATAGAAACAAATCCGTAATTTTGAAGCTATCGTATTTAATACTTAAGCCTCTTTCAAAAAAAAAAAAAAATGGTCAAGTTCGAAAATGAGCAAAATCGGATGAAAACTATGCCTTGCTCCCATACAAAGTGGCTTTATCAAAACAGTAAAATCTCTTTAAATTTCACAAAAATTAATATATGAACTTAAAATTTTGCATATATTAATGTGATATTTAATATATACTTCAAGAAGGAAATTCAACTAAATCGAATGAAAACCAAGCCTACCTCCCATACAAAGTAACTTTATCATAAGGTAAAATATCTTTAAGTAACGAAAAAAAAAACATTATATAATGACTTGAAATTCTTGAAAATGTTTTATTTTTCAATATGCTATCTGAGTTTCAAATTTGGCACAATCTCATAAATACTTCGTCTACATCCTATACAAAATGACGTAACCAAAGTAGTAGAACCTTCATAAATTCCTCAAAAACTAATTCACTACATAACATGATTAACTTAAATACTTAAAATGTGCTCTGAGTTTGATATTTGGAGAAATTGAAAGAAAACCACGCCTCTCATCTATACAAAGTGACGTAATGAATAAAACAAAACTTTCAAAACTTCGAATATAAGTAGTTACCCAAATATAAGCGACTGTGGGCTTTTTAGCTTCGGCTCAGTCAAAGATCATTCCTTACTAGTAAACTAACTATTTTAATAGCATAAATACCAAATGTTTTGAGCCTTTGATGCATACATACATACATATAATTTATAATATTCTTACAATCTGAGGACTACATATTATAAAATCAAGACATAAGAAACAAAAATGTGTAAGTAGACTTATTGCACCTACTGTTTTCTAAAATAGTTTTTTGTTTTCCCTAACACTTAATTGTGATTAATTGTGACTTAATTTTGTTATTTTTAATATACTTTAGTTTTGTAGATACGCTTAAAATAATAAAATAAATTGCATTTTAAATTATATTTAACGAGAAAAAATCACATCAAACCACCTTTCGAGCTAGTTTCGGCGGCAAGAACCATATTTTTTATAAATTTACTAGCTGATATACCCGGTGTTACTCGGGGGAAAAAACGTAAAATTTTTATGTTTAGGTTTTATTTGTTCAGAAGATAACGATTTTTAGCCAGAAAAAATAAGCTTTTGACATAAAGCGTATGGAAATATGCAAAATGTTTTTTGTCATTCGAAGGAAACGGCGTTATTAAAAAAAGACGTTGTACTAAAAATTAGTGCAATCTTGAAGATATGTGAATTGTTTTGGTATCAAAATTACAGAATTTTTTTAAAATTAATTAAACGAAGCTTTTCGCTAAAAAAAAATATGCTAGTAGGTTGATTTCCCTTATTTGTAAAAGGGTGGAAGAGGCGTGATCAAAACTAATTATGCCAAAGCATAATCTAGGATTCAAGTAAAATGTGAGCCAAATTTGAGTTAAGTCCGTACAGCCGTCAAGATTTGTATTCTGGTCAAAGAAACAGAAAATTATTTTTATTAATATATATGCATATGACAAACACGATTGGTTTGTGTCTAAAAAAATATAGTACACTGCTGTCATTGTCATTTCACTGTTGTCATTTAATTGTATAGCAAATTCTATTAGCAAATTATTTCAATACATTTCAACTTGAATAAATGTACTTTCGATAGCTCAGTCAGCTCAACCATCTGCTTTGAAGCCATGAGGTAGTGGGATAGATTCCCGCAATGAGCGGAACAAATGATTTTTTTAAAAAAAATTTTTTATTTTTAATTTTTTTTTAATTTTAAGAAAAATGCAACAAAACCAACTTTACCAAAAAGTAATGAAGATAAAAATCTCTTTCAGTTGCAAAAGTTACGGTTTTAAAATTAAAAATGAAGAAATTGGTATTCGTTGAGAAGATTTGATTTTGATTATTAAATGCCAGAAAAAAGTTAGTTTTTGCAGAAAAATATATTGAATTGAATTTAGCTTGTGTAGGTGAAGCCACGCCAAGTTTCCAGTGCTCGTGCCAGTTTTCCAGTAGCAATTCCTGACCAATAAGTAACTCCATACTGAATTTCATTGTGATATGATATTTACTTCCAAAGCTATTCGATATCAAAAATTTGGCTTGTATGGGCGGAGCCACACCCCCTTGTTCAATGACAGTCTCAGTTTTCTAGTGGAAGGATATCACCCAATAGTAATTCCATACTGAATTTCGTTGTTATGCGACATTTAGTTCCAAAGCTATCTGATATCAAAAATGTAAAGTGTATGAGCGGAGCCACATCCCCTTTTCCAAAGCCCATCCCAGTTTTCCAATAGAAGGATATCACCAAGTGGCAAATCCATACTGAATTTCATTATTATACGGCATTTAGTTCCAAAGCTATTCGATATCATAAATTTTAGTTGTATGCCACACCCCTTTGGCCTATACTGGCTCAATTTTGCCAGTCGAAAAACACGCCTAAATAGTACGTTATAACCGAGTTTCATTAATGTGTGAACTCTTACAGCTTGAAAGTTATACTGAAAATTTGGGCTGCTGAAAAAGTGCCACGCCATACGTCCAACGCCCATAAAATTTACCAGTAGAACGGCAAGTGAAAATTAAGGTCGAATACCAAATTCCGTTGCGACCTATAATTCCAAAGCTATTCGATATAAAAAATTTTATTTGTATTTTAGTTGCCACGCCCCTTGAGTTTTTCCGATATTTTAATATTGGGGGTTGGAATTAGTTTTAAAGGTTTTCTAAGAGATGGCGTAACTATCAATAGATCGCATCGGGCACACCTGTGACTATATTCATTTCAAAGCACATTGTGTTAGCTTCATTTTTCAGTATGTGTCATTCCACTGAAGTGTAAACAACATATATTTTTTTCTCTGTGAACATGTCGACTTTCATTCCAACAAAACGCAATTTGCGGGAAGGTTTACTTTTGTGCTTCCATTTGAAGAAAAATGCGGTTGAAGCACAACGCACGCTTACTGAGGCTTACGGGGACTATGCTCCATCGATTTCTACTTGTGAGTACTGGTTCCGTCGGTTTAAAAGTGGTGATTTTGATACGGAAGACAAAGAGCGTCCGGGCCAGCCGAAAAAGTTTGAAGATGAGGAATTGGAGGCTTTGCTCGATGAAGACCCGTGTCAAACCCTTCAAGAATTGTCAGAATCATTGGGAGTCGACTTATCAACGGTCGGCAAACGCTTGAAGGCCATGGGAATGATTCAAAAGCAAGGAAATTGGGTGCCGTACCAGTTGAAGCCGAGAGACGTTGAACGGCGATTTTGCATGTGCGAACAACTGCTTCAACGGCATAAAAGGAAGAGTTTTTTGCATCGTATTGTCACTGGCGATGAAAAGTGGATCCATTACGATAATCCTAAGCGAAAAAAATCGTGGGGACCACCCGGCCATGCATCAACATCGAGGGCCAAGCCGAATATTCATGGCGCCAAGCTTATGCTGTGTATTTGGTGGGATCAGAAGGGTGTCGTGTACTATGAGCTGCTAAAACCTAACGAAACCATCACTGGGGAACGCTACCAACAACAATTGATGCAATTGAGCCGAGCATTAAAGGTTAAACGGCCGGAATATGCCAAAAGACACGACAAAGTGGTTTTTCAACATGACAACGCACGGCCACATGTTGCAAGAACCGTCAAGGAAACGTTGGAGGCGCTGAATCGGGATGTGCTACCCCACCCGCCTTACAGCCCAGACATAGCCCCTTCCGACTACCACCTATTCAGATCGATGACGCATGGCTTGGCTGAGCAGCGCTTCACTTCTTACGAGGATACCAATTGCCTCAAAAGACGAATCGTTCTTCGGGCGCGGAATCCATATGCTGCCAGAAAGATGGGAAAATGTTGTAGCTAACGATGGACAATACTTTGAATAATATACATTGTACCGTTGTTTCTAAATAAATGCTCAAAAACCGAAAAAAAACCTTTAAAATTAATTCCAACCCCCAATAGTTATTCTGCTATTCGGAATGAACTCAAATAAAAGATCATTAAAATCGGTTTTTTTCCCTGCCAAAGTTTCCAAAATACTTAGCTTTTATGCACTTAAAATGCTTATTTAAAAAAACAACACAAAAAAATATATTTGTTTTGAAAACAACAAAAAAACTACAGTTTAAGAAACATTAAATACTTTATATTTTTCTTATTTCTTCATTTCAATTCCAATTTCTCAAAAACAAAAAAGTGGAACACTTACAACTACAGGTAGTAAAAACAAGTGATATTCTCAAATTTTTTCATTAAAAAAAGTTCAAATTTTAAGCCATTTTTGGACCAAACTTTAAAAAATTTCTGAGTGATTTTTTAAATATTCCTTATCTGATGTATGAACTGTCTATAAATAAAGAAAATTTTTACAAAATCAAAAATTGTACTTTTTTCTATTTATGGCCGCGATCTCCCACTGTGCGCTGGGACAATTCGGATTAAAACATTTTTTTTTTTTTTTATTTTTTTTTTTTTTTATTTTATTTATTTATAAAAAAAAAAAAGAAGCTAACATCAGTACACTTAGAACTATGTTCTTTTATAGTACAAAAATCATTTAGTTTAGTTAAATAAGAATTTAATTAGATTAAATTAGATTAAATTAGATTAGATTAACATTATAACAACCGGGCTTAAGATTTAATATTTAATAACAGACATTTAACAATACTTTTGATTAAAAAAGAGTAAATACATTAATAAAGAGGAAAAGAAAAGGAGAAAAAAGAGAGAAAAGAAATAAAAAATAATCTTTTAAATAGTTTAAGCAAATTGCAGATACTATGGAGTAGAGAAGAAAGTTAAGATAGATTGCCTAAAAGTACCTCTCCTAGTTATTTCTCTTAACCATCTAGGTAGTGCATTCCAGAGTCTAATGGCGTTAATGAAAAACAAGTAAGAGGTGTTTAAAGTATTATGCCTGGGTATAATAAGAATATGACTTCTTCTAGACATACAAAACCGTAATTTTTCATAAAGGTAACGAGGCGATTTTTCATGAATAAGTTTGTGCAGGTATATACAGTTTCTTGCTTTGATGTATGATGTTATGTCGCAACCAAGTATTGAATTTCTAAAGCTAGATAGGTGTTCATATCTTCGTAAACCATAAACATAACGTGTGGCATAATTAAAAGCTATTTGCAATTTTAATTGGGAAGATGAGTTGAGCTTACTGTACACTGTTTCAGAGTATGTTATGTTTCAGAGTATTTTGCTTTAGACACCTAAAGATTTTTTTCAAATTTTTTTTTATAATTTGTTGAACCTTTTTTGAAAAATGATAAATTTTTGGTTTTGATATTCTTGTTTTTTTTTTTTTCTTTATGTCTACTGACCTTTTGAGGAGGGTCTTTGAAACCCAAAAACCCTTCTTTATTATGGACCTGTATAGAACAAAGACTTAAATACACAACTGTTTTATACAATGAATGGTCACCGTAAATAAAGTACTTATTGATTTTTTTAGAATTTATAAAGGTTTTACTATTTTAATGACATTACTTTGTTTATTAGGTTTTACTATTGCGATAACATCACTTCGTATAGTAGGAAGGCGGAGTTTTCATGTGACTGCACGAAATTAAATTTTTCGAGTTTTAGTACTGTAATGACGTCATTTTGTATGGTAAGTTTGCCAAATTTTAATTTTAGAGTGTATATTTTTGATCAGAACTCATGTGTAATTTTTTTATCTAATTAATATTAATTACTTTATAAATCTTATTAATTATTATGGCCTTAAAAGGGTTTTTACGTTTTCATAAAGCTATTTTTCATGGGAAGAATGCGTGGTTTTTATCCGATTTCACTCGTTCTTTAACCTGATCCTTATGTATTTGATAGAATCTTATATAAGGAATGCATCAAAAAGAAACTGCACACATATTTTTGCTTGAAGTGCAATGATTTTTATTTCTTTTTCTAAATTTTTTTCCATTAAATTTTCATTTAAACTTTTAAAATAGACTTAATATCTTAATATACAATGAAGTTTTTGTTAAATAAACTTTATTAAATTTTACACAACTTCTTTTGTAACAGAACTGCTTGCCTGAAGCCAATTTTTTTTTAATACTTCGATATCACCGGCAGCTCGACCATCCTTCTCTTACTTCCATTTGACAATAGCCCAATACCCTTCTATCGAACGAAGTTCTGGAACGTTAGGTTGGTACTTCTCTTCTGATGTTGTTTTATTTAAGCAAATTCAATATAGAACGGGCGTACTGTGCATTGGCTAAATCAGGCTAAAATAGTGTTGACGCATTGTGGTTTTTATGAAATGGTTTAAGGAGTCAAATGAGACACTCCTTTTTGTAAATTTCTGCTGATATAATGTCATTTGTTAAGAATGAGGTGGTCCTAAGGCCGAATGCGCATATAGCCTGCCAAATAAGGACTTTTGAGCCAAATTGTTCAATTCCAATTATTGAAATTTATTTGTCAGCAGTACCACCTTTCTGTTTTGTGTAAAATTGGGGACCTGGTAATATTCCTGAGTCCATTTTTACAAAGGTTTCATCGCCCATAACAATGCCACTGAACATTATCTTGATGCAAACGGTAGTACAAATTCCGAATCCTTCTTTTATCCACTTTCACTTGTCTTTCACTTTTTTGGGTACTTTTTGTTTTTGTACGTACTAAGGTTATGTCTTTGTATCACTTTTTGGATCAAGGTAACACTGATTCTAGCTTTTCTTGCCAAAGCTCACACAGACATTGAATTATTTTTGTTTTATGAAGTAAGCACCTAAAAATTAAGTTTCAGATATCTGGGGCTTTTTTCAAGCACTTTTTGGCAGATCTTTGAAAAAACAGATATCTTCGAACTTTATTATATTATTTTTCACACTATTTACACTAGCTTTATATCTTTTAATAGGGGAACAATGAAAGAAGGAACAATGAAAGTAGAAATGACTATATTTTCAAACGGTGCCTACGGTATAGCAATCAAACATCTACACTGCGAGAAATATTGAATGGAAAGTGTGTAGCAGTTTTTTTTTTTTTTTTGGATTCGCCCGGAGGTATGAAATCTTCCCAAGATACTTATACCCGACCTATACGCATGCACGATTCACATTCTAAAATCTACCCGAATCAGCCGGGACAGACAGAATGCACCTACGTACTAAAACATACCCCCTATTGGCAATTAGGATTTTCCACTAAGCACAGTAATTGGCTTTTCAGCGGAATTTAAAAATTGAATATATATAAACGCGTATTTAAGTATACTTGATTCTATATAAATAAGCAACATCGAATTAAATAATAGTAATTATTAATTTAAGGTACCCGAAAAACAATCAAAAACACTAAACTCATTTTAACTGGTTTGCGGCCAATGTCCAACCCAAGGACCAACGTGGAAATGAGATAAGTCTCATTTCCGCCAAATCAAAATCCCAATTAGTTGGATATGCATTTGGGCCAACGCAGGCATAAACTTGTATGGAAAAGAGATATACTCTGGCACACCAATCCAGGTGATAGTGTGAGTTCAGTCTAATTTCAAATCAGGAAACCACGTGAGCGCGTAAATCCCAATTCGATTAAAAATTAAAATATTGAATAATTAAAAAGTAAGTTTTAAAAACGATTCATATTTGATGGTGCTTACTTTATAAACATAATATCGAGACAAAAAAGAGAAACAGAACAATCTCAATTGCCAATACTACATTGTTATAAAATTGCGTTAGGTATAATGGGATGAAGTTAAATTGATTTAATTATTTAAATGTAATATAATTTTCCGTTTTAAGACATCTACCGAATCAGAAAAATTAATCATATTGAAGTTATCATTGAAATCACTGCACATACATCGTAAAGGTTCATGAAGAGCGTAATTAGAACTGCACTGACTCAACTTGAAAAACAGAAAATGTCTAGTTCCTCTCCTTGGGATGTTAAAATTTAGAGCTGAGATGAGATATTCCGAATTAATCTCGCCACGAAGTAATTTATACAGAAACATGACATTAAGCATCATTCTTCTGCTTCTTAGGGAAGGTAGTAAAATAATTTTAAGGCGTATTTCATACGATGGAATCATAATATTGGGGTTCCAACGACTATGACGTAAAGCAAAAAGTAAAAACTGTTTTTGAACGGATTCTATGGCGTCGATGTAGACATTATATTGTGGGTTCCATACAACTGACGCATGTTCAAGAATTGGCCTTACGAGAGAGGTATATAATAATTTAGTAGTAAAGGGATCACTGAATTCTTTAGCCCATCTTTTAATGAAACCAAGGACTCCTCTTGCCTTATTTATCACCATATTAACGTGGAGATTGAAGCGAAGTTTTGAATCCATAATAATACCAAGATCGAGAAAACTGGAAACTATTTCTAAGTTAGTGTTATTTATAGTGTAATTTATGTTACTAGCAGATCTTCGCGAGAATGTCATTTGCTTACATTTTTTTAAGTTGAGATTTAATATATTTAAGCTACACCAGTCCACAAGTCTATTTAGATCAGATTGTAAAAGATGTCGTTCTTCGGGTGATTTGTAACAAAGAAAAAGTTTCACGTCGTCAGCGTACATTAAGACGTTACAGTGCTTTATTACCGAAGGAAGATCATTAATGAATAGTAAAAATAAAACCGGTCCAAGATGACTGCCCTGAGGAACGCCA
Source organism: Dichetophora obliterata (assembly GCA_963920525.1). Lineage (NCBI taxonomy): Eukaryota > Metazoa > Arthropoda > Insecta > Diptera > Sciomyzidae > Dichetophora > Dichetophora obliterata. The sequence goes on along the minus strand of OY986439.1, from coordinate 30,054,343 downwards.
GAAGTGACCGAAATACTTTTTGAAAGAGAATTCTTATATAAAACCTTTTGAGTACGTCTAGATAAATACGAATTTATCCAATTTAATAATGTGACAGGAAACCCAATAAGGTGAAGTTTTTTCAAAAGAAGATTATGATTAACACTGTCGAAAGCTTTGCTAAAGTCCGTATAAATAACATCAGTCTGCAGTCCCAAAGTAAAACCATTTATAACACGCGTAGTAAACTCTAAGAGGTTTGTTGTAGTGGACTTACCCTTCAGAAAATCATGTTGAAAGACAGAAATGGTGGAAGACACGGAGTGGGTTAATTGATCAGTTATGATTTTCTCAAATAACTTAGGGATTGCACTTAATTTTGCAATTCCTCAATAGTTAGAAACATCTATCTTGGAGCCAGATTTATGAAGGGGTATAATATAAGAATCCTTCCATATAATAGGAAAATAGCCACTATGCAAGGAAATATTAAAAATGTTGGCTAGAGGAGTACACAGGTTTGTAGCACATTGCTTTAAAATACAGCTTGGAGTTTTATCAGGGCCGGTCGTAAAAGAAGATTTTACTTGTCGAAGATAACACATAACAATATTTGGGTCCATTACAGGAGTTTCAAAGAGTTAACTGGCGTGAGAAAAAGATACACCGTGCTAGTATTAAATGGTATATTGGAGTAAGTTGATGTAAAGAAGTCCGCAAACATGTTAGAAATCACATTGTCACAAGATGATTCTTCCTGATTGAATTTCATAAGGGGTGGAAAGCTGGAGGCTTTACGTTTTGAGTTAACAAAACTATAGAAAAGTTTTGGATCATCTTTAAATTGAGATTTTATGTTAATTATATAAGCAGAATAGCATTGTTTATTTAATAGCTGATATCTATAACGACAAGAAGAATAGGAAGCAAAGTCTAAACTAGAACCAGATATTTTATATTTTTTGAATAAACGATTTTTTAAATTTTTAAGTGCCTTTAGATCATTTGTTAGCCAGGGTGGATTTAAAGGATTGGAGAAACATTTTTTTTTGGGACGGACAATAAGAAACACCTTTGCAGAGTATCATTGAAAAACTATACAGAAGATTCGACGTTATAATATGAATATGATGTTCCTCTAGTTAAAATTGGAGACCAATCAGTCTGCGAAAGTAAGTAATTAAGTTTTACATAGTCCGTTTTCTTAAAATTATAAGCTTTTTATTTCGCGCATCAGCAGTTACTTTATCTTCTCTTTCGTGGGGGAGTAAAACTGTTATTTCAAGAGTTGGATGATGTACATCTTCTGGAAGAGATACGGGATTCAAACAATGGAGATTAACAGTTGTGCATCTATCTACAAATACAAGGTCTAGGGTTCTGTGGTTTATATTTAAAATATCATTGACTTGTTGCAGACACAGATCAGACAGCTTATCTAAGAAGTCATTTATCCAATCACTATTGGAAACAGGAGTAAGAAATGAAGAATCGTCAGACGATCTCCAAGTCACAAAAGGTAGGTTAAAATCACCCAGCACAATAAGAACGTCTTTATTTTTTAACAAATTATGAACTTTTTCGATGGCGTGTAAGTGTTTTAAATACATTGTTAAGTCACATTTAGGAGGAATGTAAGAGCAGGTAACATAAAATATACTATTATTTAATTTAACTGCAACACAAATGAACTCAATGTCACTGGTGTCAAGAATTGTCAATTCTTCAGATACAAGCGAGTTTTGAACAGCTATCAAAACACCACCACCGATCTTATCATGACGATCCATACGAAAAATTTGATATTTATTGCCCATTATTTCAGAATTTAAGATATTAGAGCGAAGCCAAGTCTCTGTAAAAATTATAATTTTATATTCAAAATCAAAACTATTTATGAAAATATCGGAAAGTTTGGAGTTAAGACCCCTGACATTTTGGTACACAAGCTCTAATTTAGACTTGCGGTTTATTAAACGTTTTTTTGGATGAGATTCAGGGCTATTTCGGGGACGCGGCATATGTCCAACATTTACCGGTCTTGGATTGCTTTTAAATTCAAATTCGCGTACAATTGTGTTAGGCGGCCAAAAGTTTACATCAACTATGGAATTAAATAAATTTTCAGGAACTGTTAATCTAAAAGAAGTAATCGATCTTACATTTGAATATTTGAATTTATGAACTGAAAGATGCAATGAACAATTCAACTTTGATTTAATGAAAAAATCTATATCAACCTCTGTTGTATCCGCAGCTAAGCGAGAAACAAAGATTGATTTAGTTGGTGGAATTGCAATGATTGGCTTAGGTGGAACAGAAACCTGAGTAGTAAGAGGAACAACCTGGGAATCGACCAAAGTTGGTGAAAGAGAAACAGTTTGGGCATAAGACATGACTGGCAATGAAGGTGGAGGTGCCAGCACTGGCAAAGGAGCAGAAATCGATATGTTTGCTGTATTCGAAGTAGAAGTTAAAATAGGTGGATACAGTTTTTAGCTTGTGCAGAAAATTTTCTTCGACTTAAATTGTTCACGTTTTATTTATAAATGTTTTTATTTTCAAACAAATTTTCTGCGTACAGCATTAAAAATTTAGTGCATTTAATTTTTTTTTTCTTAAAAATGACACCATAAACATACATTTTTTTTAAAATTTTTTTCAATGCCTCCTTCAAGTGACTGAAGCTTGGTTTGACATTCTTTTTTTTTTTCTTAACGACCGAAGTTATATTTATGCATAGTTATTGTATTTCTATTCATAAGAGTTCACCATTTGTTCCTAAAACCTTTTTATTAAGAATAAAAACAAGTATTTCTTTTACTTTACAAATTTAAATTCGACGTGTGTTACGTTTTTTTACTGGCTTAGATTGTCAAGTGCGTGTTCAATGTATATCCCTCATTTAGCATTCCATGCTAGTAGTTGTATCGCAATTTATTTCGAACGCGTCTAATTCAGAAATCTAGAAATCAAGATGAGACCTTATGTCAAGTTGATTTATATGTTTGATACGATTTCGGGTTATCTGCTTTGTAACACATATAAAATTAACCGTTAACCGGCTTGTGACTAATAGCTTAACAAATAATGTCTTTACTCAAGCATTTCTTCAAAATCTTCATTCTATCTTCTCTTTGTGGCTCAATCAGTTTTCTATTTTCTTTTGTTTTATTATTTCTTTTGGCTTTTTTAATTTGAATGATTGCTTGCAGCATCAAATTATTTTATGTTTTTAGTGAAATATTTTTTATTTTTCATTCATAAAATCTCAAGCTTTCATTCAAATAATTTGCGGTGTTGTAAATTGCCCACTCAAAAAATTTGACAGTGATTATTTCTATAGGTGTTTCTATAATGTTCATAGCAACATAAAAAGAAATCGGTAAACAATTTATCAATAAATTTAATAAAAATGCCGGATGGAAATGTGGTTAAGTGATATCCAATTTTAGCATTTAATGTTTAAGAGTGGTTTCTCCAACTAAAACATGACTGAAAAGTTGAAATGTTTGCAAAAATATTAATTATGTCTTTTTAGATAACCAAAACATTACACTCTTTTCATACCTCACAAAGACTTTGCAAGACAGTGTGTCCAAAAAGCTATAAAATCAACAATTTCAACATACATAAAGACGTGTAAGAAGTTAAACAATAAAATGCAAAGACTTTAATGTTGCCGCTGAAAGTTTTTCAAACCAACAGAATCTGGTCCAAGAACCGGATATGTTAGAGGTACGAGCAAGAACAACAACACACACAATTATTAGCAACAAAAGTACAAACGGACATTCCAACAAGTCAGTTTGGTGAAATTGTTCAGCATCAGCTGTTCGCATGGTGCTGGCACACAACATCAAAGCAGTGGCTAAACAAATACAACAAGTTCTTCAGATAGTTTTCGTTTATTATGTTTGGACTAAGATCTTGCCTAACTTTGGTGTATTTCGCATCGTAAGAATGTAAGATGATGATGGTGATGATCAGGAGCAAAATTACAGCATCCGTGATCGAGCAAAATTGTACAAGATTGATAGGCTTTTGTCTCGTTGTGCCCTTCGTAATTTTGCTCGATCACAAATGCCGTAATTCGGCCCCAGGGCTCGTTAAAATATTTAATTGCAAATACATATTTTGGCCATTTCCTTCGATCAATCCATATATTCGGATTTTTAAATTTTCGTCCATATTTTGTACAAATTTTAAATAAATTTGTCATATGAGAACACTTTTTCCCCGCATTATACTGCATTTCGCCTTATTTTACGTTCTTATATTGTTTAAACCAGTTGGAAATATTTTGCTATTATCGATAATAATCGTTTTCTCTATCGTTACGGTAAACAAGACATTGTAGCAATTTAAAGAAATGCCGAAAACAAAGGAGACGTTGGCCGTTTTTTATAGTCGTGTGGTAAAAGAGTATGGAACAAGTAAACATCAACTTTTAAGTAGCCAAAGAATGCCGTGTTGCATTAAGCGAAATGTCAAACTATTTTAACATTAGCTTAATATGAGTACCATGGCATAAGTGTATACGTGGAAATGAAAAAGCAGACGATCTTGCTAGAAACGGTATCTCTGTGAATTCAGTGGTTCAGAACTCACCGAACATTCCGTTAGCGACTGTCAAACTGCTGCTCAAAGAGTATACTACATCTAAAGCCAGCTCAAGAGGGGCTGAACTCTCAACATGCAGAACAACAAGTCTTATCTGGTCGTCTCTTGACCTAAGGCTGGTGCCAAAATATGCGGTTTTGCCACGATCGCGACATCGCTCTCAAGCTCTTTTTTCGCAAATGCGGCTGTAACCACTGTGGGCTACTTGTTTTTAACAATAGATATTTTTTTAGAAAATCGCATCTTATTTCTCAACACAAATAAAATAATAAATAAATTGATCATTTCAACTTTAGAAAGGACTTTGACCGAGCTTCGATTGATCAATTGTGTTTTGCGTGTTATTAAATATCAAATATTGGTCGATTCCCAGGTTGTTCCTCTTACTTCTGAGGTTTCTGTTCCACCTAAGCCAATCATTGCAATTCCTCCAACTAAATCAATCTTTGTTTCTCGCTTAGCTGCGGATACAACAGAGGTTGATATAGATTTTTTCATTAAATCAAAGTTGAATTGTTCCTTGCATCTTTCGGATCATAAATTCAAATATTCAAATGTGAGATCAATTACTTCTTTTAGATTAACAGTTCCTGAAAATTTATTTAATTCTATAGTTGATGTAAACTTTTGGTCGCCAAACACAATTGTACGCGAATTTGAATTTAAAAGCAATCCAAGACCGGTAAATGTTGGACATTTGCCGCGTCCCCGAAATAGCCCTGAATATTATCCAAAAAAACGTTTAATAAACCGCAAGTCTAAATTAGAGCTTGTGTACCAAAATGTCAGGGGTCTTAACTCCAAACTTTCCGATATTTTCATAAATAGTTTTGATTTTGAATATAACATTATAATTTTTACAGAGACTTGGCTTCGCTCTAATATCTTAAATTCTGAAATAATGGGCAATAAATATCAAATTTTTCGTATGGATCGTCATGATAAGATCGGTGGTGGTGTTTTGATAGCTGTTCAAAACTCGCTTGTATCTGAAGAATTGACAGTTCTTGACACCAGTGACATTGAGTTCATTTGTGTTGCAGTTAAATTAAATAATAGTATTATTTATGTTACCTGCTCTTACATTCCTCCTAAATGTGACTTAACAATGTATTTAAAACACTTACACGCCATCTAAAAAGTACACAATTTGTTAAAAAATAAAGACGTTCTTATTGTGCTGGGTGATTTTAACCTACCTTTTGTGACTTGGAGATCGTCTGACGATTCTTCGTTTCTTACTCCTGTTTCCAATAGTGATTGGATAAATGATTTTTTAGATAAGCTGTCTGATCTGTGTCTTCAACAAGTCAATGATATTTTAAATATAAACCACAGAACCCTAGACCTTGTATTTGTAGATAGATGCACAACTGTTAATCTCCATTGTTTGAATCTCGTATCTCTTCCAGAAGATGTACATCATCCAACTCTTGAAATAACAGTTTTACTCCCCCACGAAAGAGAAGATAAAGTAACTGCTGATGCGCGAAATAAAAAGCTTATAATTTTAAGAAAACGGACTATGTAAAACTTAATTACTTACTTTCGCAGACTGATTGGTCTCCAATTTTAACTAGAGGAACATCATATTCATATTATAACGTCGAATCTTCTGTATAGTTTTTCAATGATACTCTGCAAAGGTGTTTCTTATTGTCCGTCCCAAAAAAAAATGTTTCTCCAATCCTTTAAATCCACCCTGGCTAACAAATGATCTAAAGGCACTTAAAAATTTAAAAAATCGTTTATTCAAAAAATATAAAATATCTGGTTCTAGTTTAGACTTTGCTTCCTATTCTTCTTGTCGTTATAGATATCAGCTATTAAATAAACAATGCTATTCTGCTTATATAATTAACATAAAATCTCAATTTAAAGATGATCCAAAACTTTTCTATAGTTTTGTTAACTCAAAACGTAAAGCCTCCAGCTTTCCACCCCTTATGAAATTCAATCAGGAAGAATCATCTTGTGACAATGTGATTTCTAACATGTTTGCGGACTTCTTTACATCAACTTACTCCAATATACCATTTAATACTAGCACGGTGTATCTTTTTCTCACGCCAGTTAACTCTTTGAAACTCCTGTAATGGACCCAAATATTGTTATGTGTTATCTTCGACAAGTAAAATCTTCTTTTACGACCGGCCCTGATAAAACTCCAAGCTGTATTTTAAAGCAATGTGCTACAAACCTGTGTACTCCTCTAGCCAACATTTTTAATATTTCCTTGCATAGTGGCTATTTTCCTATTATATGGAAGGATTCTTATATTATACCCCTTCATAAATCTGGCTCCAAGATAGATGTTTCTAACTATTGAGGAATTGCAAAATTAAGTGCAATCCCTAAGTTATTTGAGAAAATCATAACTGATCAATTAACCCACTCCGTGTCTTCCACCATTTCTGTCTTTCAACATGATTTTCTGAAGGGTAAGTCCACTACAACAAACCTCTTAGAGTTTACTACGCGTGTTATAAATGGTTTTACTTTGGGACTGCAGACTGATGTTATTTATACGGACTTTAGCAAACCCTTCGACAGTGTTAATCATAATCTTCTTTTGAAAAAACTCCACCTTATTGGGTTTCCTGTCACATTAGCGAAGATCTGCTAAAAACATAATTTACACTATAAATAACACTAACTTAGAAAATGTTTCCAGTTTTCTCGATTTTGGTGTTATCATGGATTCCACGTTAATATGGTGATAAATAAGGCAAGAGGAGTCCTTGGTTTCATTAAAAGATGGACTAAAGAATTCAATGATCCCTTTATTACTAAATTATTATATACCTCTCTCGTAAGACCAAATCTTGAATATGCATCAGCTATATGGAACCCACAATATAATGTCTACATCGACGCCATAGAATCCGTTCAAAAACAGTTTTTACTTTTTGCTTTACGTCATAGTCGTTGGAACCCCAATATTATGCTTCCATCGTATGAAATACGCCTAAAAATTATTTTACTACCTTCCCTAAGAAGCAGAAGAATGATGCTTAATGTCATATTTCTATATAAATTACTTCGTGGCGAGATTAATTCGGAATATCTCATCTCAGCTCTAAATTTTAACATCCCAAGGAGAGGAACTAGACATTTTCTGTTTTTCAAGTTGAGTCAGTGCAATTCTTATTACGCTCTTCAGGAACCTTTACGATGTATGTGCAGTGATTTCAATGACAACTTCAACATGATTAATTTTTCTGATTCGGTAGACGTCTTAAAACGGAAAATTATATTACATTTAAATAATTAAACCAATTTAATCTCATCCTATTATACCTAACGCAGTTTTATAACAATGTAATATCGGTAATTGAGATTGTTCTGCTTCTCCTTTTTGTCTCGATATTATGTTTTATTAAGTAAGCACCATCAAATATGAATCGTTTTTAAAACTTACTTTTTAATTATTCAATATTTTAATTTTAAATCGAATTGTGATTTACGTGCTCACCTGGCTTTCTGATTTGAAATTAGACTGAATTCACACTATCACCTGGATTGGTGTGCCAGAGTATATCTCTTTTCCACACAAATTTATGCCTGCGTGGGCCCAAATGCATATCCAACTAATTGGGATTTTGATTTGGTGGATATGAGATTTATCTCATTTCCACGTAGGTCCTTGGGTTGGACAATGGCCGCAAACCAGTTAAAATGAGTTTAGTGTTTTGGATTGTTTTTGAAATCAGGGTTGTTTTTCGGGTACCTTAAATTGATAATTACTATTATTTAAGTCGATGTTGCTTATTTATATATAATCAAGTTTATTTAAATACGCGTTTTATATATATTCAATTCTTAAATTCCGCTGAAAAGCCAATTAATGTGCTTAGTGGAAAATCCTAATTGCCAATAGGGGGTATGTTTTAGTACGTAGGTACATTTTGTCTGTCTCGGCTGATTCGGGCAGGATCTAGAATGTAAATCGTGCATGCGTATAGGACGGGTATACGTATCTTTGGAAGATTTCATACCTCTAGGCGAATCCAAAAAAAAAATGTGTAAACACAAATGATTGAGAACTAGACCTTGGAGTTTAATGACCACTCTTTCCATGGCGGTTTTTTACTTTTGAAAAATAAACTGAATTGAAAAAACATTGGCCCATGATCATAGTCAAAATAAAGTCGACTTAAAATTTAGTGCAAGCTTTTTGACAACATATTATATTGAAAAACTGTCAAAAATGCTTATACTAAATTTAAAGTAGACTTTATTTTGACTATGATAATAGGCCAATATGTGTGAGTTGGGAATTAAACCCGGTTTTTAAGCTTAGGGCCACGCACTCTTCCCACTAGGCAACTGCCGTCACTATTTCTAAACAAAGTCTCTTTTTAGATCGATACATTTACCGCTTTATTATTATTAGCATGAAAAAGCACCATACTTCCAGGATGTGCATTTTCGTTACACAAAATGAGTTGGTAAGTCCAGCAATTTTCAAATTTTGATATTCCTTTCAAATGATAGATTTTATCAAGCACCTCAATATAGGCGTTTGTTTCAGTAATGACCTCTTCATTCGACCAAAATATCTCACCACTAAGCACTTGTTTTTGGTTTGGAAATAGGTAATAGTCGCAGAGGGCTAAGTCTGGAGAAAATGGTGAATGGATGGAGTATCAATTCATAGCCTAATTTATGGAGTTTTGCCATGGCTACAGACTTGTGCGTTGTCAATGTAAATCGATGTGAATGACTCCGCATGCTTCCCAAAAAACTATCGCCATGATCTTGCTTGTGGACAGACTTACCTTCGTCTTTTTTGGTGAGCATTCAGCTGCCCAGCTAGCACAGATTTCAATTTTTAACAAAAATATGTTATAATTCGGTCGTATTACAGTTTTTCAAACAAATTTAGTCACAAATGGGTTGTATTTAAGTCTCAAATAAGTAATTTGTAACAAACCATTCGTTTTGTTGCAAATAAGTTAAACTACGGTGTTAGTTATGTTACGAATAAATGCACTTGTTGTAAAAATGTTTCATAAGCGTATTATATGAACAACGCATCCAGAGTTTCTTTGGGGCATATATCTTTTACCTCAGAGGATATTTTTAAGTATATTGAATCAATCGATGAGGATTTTAGCGCTGGACCAGATGGAATTCCTGCCGCAGCTTTAAAACAATGCGGCTCCGTTTTGTGTCAGCCTCTCTCGTTACTTTTTAATAAATCAATTAATGAGAGTAATTTTCCTCTTTTTTGGAAAAAATCTTATATCAGTCCTATTTACAAAAAAGGTTGCAGGAACGACGTCACTAATTATAGGCCTATCGCTAAATTGTCTTCGATTCCTAAACTTTTTGAGCGAATAGTGTACGATCGAGTGAAAATTCACTGTGGGCAAGTCATGACAACTCGTCAGCATGGTTTTGTTACTGGCAGTGTCTAATCCACTGTGTCTAATCTCCTTGATTTCACTGCATTCTGCTTAAAATCTATTGATTCTGGTAGCTAGGTCGATTGTATTTACACTGATTTTAGCAAAGCTTTTGATAAATTACCACATAATCTAATTTTATTTAAACTTAAATTAATGGGATTTCCACAATATTTTGTAAACTGGATCAAATCGTATTTGATGGAGCGATCTTATCAAATACGGTTCCGAGGCGTGTTGTCTTCTGAATTTGTTGCAGAATCGGGTGTTCCTCAAGGAAGCCACCTGGGCCCACTTCTGTTTATTTTGGCAAGTAATGATGTTACCCACGTCATTAAACACTCTCATTTGCTTATTTATGCAGATGATATGAAAATATACAGAACAATTGATTCTAATGACAATTCAGACCTGCTCCAGTCAGACTTGAACTCCTTTGAGGTTTGGTGTTCTAAAAATAACATGTTTTAAAAACCAGATAAATGCCAAACTATGACCTTTTCGCGTAAAAGGAACAATATTATTTTTGATTACAAAATTAAAGATACTGCTTTAAGTCGTGTAACTACCGTCAAAGACCTTGGTATATGCATGGATTCTAAATTGTCGTTTAACATGCATATTGATACAATTTGTAAAAAAGCGTCTTCTATGCTTGGTTTTATAAAACGGTGGGCCAAAGAGTTTGATAGCTTAATAACAACTACAACTCTGTATTATTCAATCGTGCGTCCTCACTTGGAGTACGCAAGTCAAGTATGGTCCCCACATTACAATGTGCATGTTGATCGTATAGAAAGAATTCAAAAACGTTTTGTTCGGTTTGCTCTAAGAGGCTTGAGTGGAACTGACACATTTAACCTTCCTCCATATGAGGATCGTTTGAAATTATTAAAAAAAATCTTTAAGTGAGAGAAGAAAATCTGCTGATATCGTCTACTTACACCAACTCATAACTGGTGTATTCGACTCTCCAGAGCTTCTTTCTTTTATAAATTTTAACACTAACCGTAGAAGCAGCAGAAACTCTAACAACTTGATTTATTTACCATTTAGTAGAACAAATTATATGTTAACTGCTCCATTAAATCGCATGAGTACCTTTGTTAACAACTGTAACGTGTTTGATGTTAACTTGTCGAAAGGTCAACTCAAAAGTAGATTGAAAACTAATGTATGATTAGATCTATGTAAACGCATGGTTAGTTTTTATGTCTTGTGTTGTCCCTGAGCCCAACCCATATTATGGTGGGTAAATTTTTCTCCCTTTTGGTTTTTTATTGGACCACTTTTATCGATATCTTTGAGTTATTGAGTTATTTCAATGATATTGGATTGGTTCTTAAAATGATCTATTGCGGAGAAAGTGTGAAAAAGCTGTAGTTGCTGAACTCTATTGTTATTGCGTGTTTATAGAGTTTTAAAAAAAAAAGCTAATTTTTACTTAGCGACCTTAGTTGGTGGGATTTTAGCAGTCATTTGATCCGTATTAACAGCTCCAATTGAGTGATCTTCAAGCTGTATATTCACATTAGGGAAAACAGTTACAGTAGAAGGTAGAACAGTATTATTATTGGGCGATGGCATGGCTATATCAGTAGTTTTAGCTGAACTACGAAGATTTTTGTTTGAACGTTTACGTTTTGGAGAATTGTAAGCTTCATCCATAATTTTAAACTTTTTAAACAAATCTTCGTATTCACTTAGTATATCTTGTGCTACCTTTAGATCCTTAGCCACCTCCAAAAAACCTTTCCGAGATTGTCTAATAAGTTTAAAGATCTCAACATTTGTAAAACTGCAATCTTCACATGACCAACGAAGTCCCTTTCTTTCGTTGAATGCATCGAAGATCCTCGCAGTCAACGCTGCACACTTGATATGAAAAAATGAATCACACAACCAGCAAGTAACCAGCAAGTAACCAGCCGATCTGATTCACCTTTTACAGCGCAGTTTCGGAAATTACAGATCATTTTCAGTTTAATAGAAAGTTTTGCAATATAGATGAAAGTAAAAGGAGAAAAATGAACTTAAATGCTTTTAATGAAAAACAGTTTATTTTGTTTAAAGACACTGTACTGTAGAAACTTTGCAGCCCTGATTTTGTAGAACCAACGAATTGAAAAGTTTTATAAGCACTAGAGTTTTTGCAGTAGCGTTAAAACAGATGTAGAAAGAAAATACGATAATTTCCTCTATAGAAACCTGTTTGCGCTAAAAACAAAACAGGAAGAAGGAAAGAAGCAAATTATAAACATTTATATACATATATATATATATGCATATATTTATATTGAAAATTAAATTAAACATCAAGTATTTTAAAAGGATGAAATCCACGATATCACGCTTCCAGATTTATGTGCAAGTTGATCAAAGCTGTTTATTTCTATTTATATTTATTAATTTAGAACTTTTGGCTAAAGATAACTTTAAAAGTTAGAACTCGCAAAAACACGTCTAAACGGTAAGAAGAGAACGATCGAAATATCAACATCTACAAAAAGTTCAAGCTAACTGCACAACAACAATTACTAAGCAAATCTACAACAAAAACGCAGGGAGAATGACATGATCACAGCGATTGCGCAGCGTTAGAGGGGATGAATTGCTTGCTATTTTTCTGTTTTCCTGCTAGCAAGATCTAAAGTAGAGGCATTAAAAGAGACTTCACGACAGTCAAACAAAATACAAATATGAAAAATTGAAGCTTCATTTTATTTCAGCAGTTAGCTCTGAAGTCTCTTTTAATGCCTCCCTCCACTTGAGGTCTTGCTAGCAGGCAAACAGAAAATATAGCATGCAAAGTGCTGTATATTTTCCGCCGCCAATTCGGTTCATCCCCTCTAACGCTGCGCAACCGCTGGGATCTTGTCATTCTCTTTGCGTTGTTGTTGTAAATTTGCTAAGTAGTTATTGTTGTACAGTAAGCTTTAATTTTTTGTAGATGTTTATTTGTAGCTACAGTCAGCATATGACATCGAACTAATTTAGAAAATTCTATTTTTTAAACTGTTTAGCATCAATTGCTTATATAAATTATATATAATTCATATGCTATAGATATTTCTTAATTTTAGAATATTTTATTTTTAATAAACAACGCAATATAGATATGGTGAACATTAGAGTACCCATATGTGCCTTTTTCTGATTTTGTTCGCTCCCCGCCCATTTTCTGTTAGATTGAGGCTAAAAAATAAGATCTGCATAAAAAATTGTACTTGGGTAGTGGAAAAAACCCAGGCCCCTAGGGTTAAAGACCCAAAAACGGCTTAAAAATGGTACTTTGCTTATTTACTCTATATCTCTTAAAATAACAGTTTTACTCTCTTAAAATGCAGAAACATTTTTATGCACAATAAACGATACACATTTTTTTATAACCAACTTTGACCTTGGAAAGACCTCTCACATTTATAAAAAAATGTGTGTCTCACAATAACAGATACACATTTTGTTATAACCAACTTTGACCTTGGAAAGACCTCTCGTAGTGTTTTACGCAGTCAAAGTCACGATTTGTACGTAATATATTTTTTGAACGACCCTCGTACATTTTTGGAAAGAGAGATTAGTAAACAGTTAACACCATATCAAAGAGCATTAAATGAAGTTTAATTCACAGTTAGTTTTTTTTCTAAAGTATTGATTTTTGGAGGTATCAGAGCATTTCAAATTTTTTTGAAAGTATTTTTCAAAGCAAGTGACTAATTTTCTTCATTGCAATTACATTTTCAGATTGATTGACACGCTAAAATATAATATTTTCCGAAAAAGGAATACATTAAGCTTAAAAAATCCAGCACACTTTTGGCAGCTGCATTACTAGCAAAAAAACATTATAGTATTTTTTTAATATTGTTGAAATTAATTATCGTTTTGAAAAGATGACCAAAACACAATGACAACACAAAACGCTTATGCACAGAACGAAAAAAGAATCCTATTTTCTAGAGTGCATGAAGTTTAATATAACATTGTTTTCCGAACAATTTTTTTAACATGAATTAAATTGCGAACTTAAAATCAAGTAAGTTTTTAAGAAGGCAACAACAACAACAACAACAACTCTGTATAGAGTCAACCACTTAGCTGGCTAGACAGTCTGTTTCGGAAATCGCTATATTCCTCTTCAGTAGTCTTTGAGTTACTAAGCTGCAATCAACTCACTGCTTAAATTAGTATATGACTTCGCAGATTTATTAATTCATTCTTTTGAATTGTATGGCTGCTAATCATATGACATTTCAAAGCAGTAGGCTTTTTATAGATCACCGCCATCAACTCTACCAAGGTTGCCATCTGTTTTAGTTGCTTCTTTATTTATTTCAATATCCATTGGTATTCGACAGTTTGTTGAAATGCACCATAGAAATGAAACGAGTTTTTTGCTTCGCCAGAAGCTAGTGTTCTAACTGAAAGGTGGCTATTTTCACAACCAAATGTATTATCGCAATTTAATTCATTTAATAATTTTAAAAGATCATAAAACTAATTAACTAATTTTTTTCTTAATTTTTTGATCCTCGTGGGATATATCGAATGGATAGAAGTACTAATGATTCAATAAATTTTTTTGCTCGAGTTTTTTTCTTTCTCATTTTGTTGTAATCAGGAAAATGTCTTGAAATCATTTTTCGATGCCGTCTTTTCTTTTTGTTGGAATTTCGAAGGCCTTATAAACTTTCAATAATTCGTTTGAGACAATAGAAACACCTTCCTTAACACTCTTATTTTCATCTTGTATCAAGTATAGTATTCTAGCGAAAACGTATTTTTTACAAGGAAGCATCTGTTCGTTGGAGTATTTTTTTCTGCCTACAATAAATAAAATTATATGAACATTGGAATTCTCTTATTTTATTAAACGAGCAATATATGTTTGCATATTTGTTTGTTTGCAAATGAGTTTTTGAATACGGCCCAAGCGATTTCGATGAAATTATCAGTATAAGAGTTTTCGGGGGCGAACTGACTGGGTTTCGTTTCTGAGAAAATTTGTTTAGCAGCGCACCCAATGTGCGATTGACAAATGACCGATTTACGAAGACAACATTATTTTATTCGGAAAATACTTTATAGTGAAGTATGTTATTTGATTTTAGCACTGTCCAACCATTGTAACATATTCAACATTATTCAACATTGCAAAAAAAATTTGATTAGCAGCGCACACTGGGGTATTGGACCTATTGGGGCAGCCAAAACTATTTTTTTCGGTAAAAATCTGGCTTGGGCGGGAAGCCGGGCTAAGCTAGACCCTTTCAGCTAAATGTATCCACTTTTCTGAAAATATTACATTTTAGCGTGTCAATCCATTCGAAAATGTGCTTGCAATGAAGAAAATTAGTCACTTGCTTTGAAAAATACTTTCAAAAAAATTTGAAATGCTCTCATACCTCCAAAAATCAATACTTTAGAAAAAAACTAACTGTGAATTAAACTTCATTTAATGCTCTTTGATATGGTGTTAACTGTTTACAAATATCTCTTTCCAGAAATGTACAAGGGTCGTTCAAAAAATATATTACGTACAAATCGTGACTTTGACTGCGTAAAACACTACGAAAGGTCATTCCAAGGTCAAAATTGGTTATGAAAAAATGTGTATCTGTTCATTGTGCATAAAAAAGTGTCGGCATTTTAAGAGCGTATAACTGTTATTTTAAGAGATATAGAGTAAATAAGCCAAGTACCATTTTTAAGCCGTTTTTGGGCCTTTAACTCCAGGGGGCCTGGTTTTTTTAAACTACCGAAGTCCAATTTTTATGCAGATCTTACTTTTTAGCCTCAATCTAACAGAAAATGGGCGTGGATCGAACATCAGAAAAAGGCACATTCCATATGTTTCATGGGTGCTCTAGTGAACATGTATATTGTGTTAGTGTTATGACATAAATAGATATAAATAAGCTTTAATTTTTTTTATTAATTCAATAATAAAAAAATTTAAATAAATTACTTTAATTACATGTATTTTTGATATGGTAACACACTTATGGTAAAAGAAATAGTTTCAGTAATATATATAAAAAATTTAAAAAATTGCTATAAGCTCTTAACAAAAGTAATTCTAATTTCATATGCCGACTGTAGCCACACAATTAGAATTCACAATGTCTACAAAAAATTTCCAGCTAACTGCGCCAACAACAATTACCAAGGAAATCTACAAACAAGGACGCACAGAGAAGAACAAGATCATAGCGGAACTTTTAGAACTTTTTGATTTTCATCCTACATGTAGGACGGGCTGCAGTATACGCTTTCGCACATCCTACATGTCCGTCCGACCTGTCAAATCCATCCTACACGTAGGATATTCCGAAACTACATATTAGCATGAAAATTTTTATATAGCAGTAAGGCGGTCCGTGGCAGGACAACGTCTTCCAGGGAATGCTAATATTTTATATATAGGTTTTCGCTTCGGTCGGCAGTCCAATTACTGCTATACTTTTTTTTTGTTGTGCCAATATCAACTAGCGAAAAAGCTAGCTCTTCAGGACTAGTGAAATAACTAGGGAATGGGTGTGTAAAAGGTAGCAATTGACCCCTTCCTGTGACATGCTCGTGTAAAATTCGCCAGTTGAATATAAAGAAGGTTTATTGAAGTGCAACTGGTACTGGCTACCAAGGGGCTAGTTAAATCACTAGTTTTGTACTAGTTCCAATAACTGCAGGGGTACTATTGAACATTTTTGAGAACAATATCATCGGCCTAAGTTTAAAAATTATCTATTGTTCAGGAGGCAAAGAAAACTGTTTATTATTTGTATGAAGCTCATACGATAATGTATTGTTTCAAACGTTTTACCTCCCTTATTTTAATACAATTATTAAAAACTAAATAAGGACATAGATATAGTTTTGACCAATCTACCTAAACCGCTAATAAACGCTACTTTGCCCAATTTTGAATTACATCCTATTAGAATTAGGACGGCGATGTCTTGTAAAAGTACTTTATTGTCAAAAAATAATTACAGTTTCAGAAATACTGTTGCATGCTGGCTTTTTATGTATTAAGATGCACATACTTTTATGCTGAACAGTTTGAGAGATACTGGACACGGAGCAGCGTGTCCAATTACGCTAATTGTAGCGTAAGTTGTTACAAAATAAGCTTAAAATATCTGCTCTTTCAGTTGTAATTAAGTTACAATAACGATTTTTATCTGTATTGGCGACTCTTTTGCGACACTTTTACAGCCTTTTTGTGCTAGCTGGGTGGAGAAGTTAACTGCTGTCCTTGCTCTCTGGTGTGCTGTGATGTATCTATGTTTCGTGTGCTGTTACGAAACTCCCTCAGATTGCGGTTGATCATCACCAAACACTCCTTTGAAGCGGTCATATGGCTGCGTTTATGGTCAAGTGTAAGCACCTTTTTCATGTCGAAATATTCATGTTAAATGTGATGTTCCCGCTCAGTAGAGATGCTTACAGCCTGAGATACCTCACTCACTTTCATTCTCAGATCGTCCAATAACATTTAATGGATTTGATCGGTGATTTCTGGAGTGACGACCTGATTGGGTGACCTGAACTTTCAGCGTCACTGATGCTGATACGATTACAACGGAATTCAGCTAAACAATTCTTAACTATTGAAATTGATGTTGCAGAGTCCCCACAGTATTCATTAATGAAGCCTTTCTTTGGTTTCACTGATGGCGACAAAAAAAAATGAAAAAGTTAGGGTGAACACTTTTACTTCTATGTTGAATAATAAGATACTCAAAGACGCATCCAGAAATAATAAAAAATTTGTATGAAGAAGTCTTAGATCCTTACTTTATATATCATACTGGTGTCAAAACATTTCTTATTATAAAAAACCTTGGCAAATCCTGGCTACGTACCTGCTCAAACTCTATTGAGCAAATGCATCCCAGCTCAATTTAAGCCCGTTTTGTACAGCTAACAGTTATAACTGCAGCTGTTCAACGTACACCATAACCGTTGTTACCAAATACAAATAAAATCAAATCAAAAATGTTAATGATCGTCACTAGAGAATTTTTTTGCGCCAACCAATAAGAACAAAAATATTGGAAAAAAAACCAAAACAGCTTTTTTATAGAACGTCTCGTCCAATAGCTTAAGTAGACTGACTCGTATGCACATTTTAGACACAGACATAACCATTTTATTGGAATCCTAAGAAATTATCTCCATTAACCCAACTGCAGAAACCAGTTCGGAAGAAAGCAATGAAATTAGAATGAAGCTGATCAAGAAACAGCCTGAGTTGTACGGTTTGTTTCAGCCTTGATTTTGCTGCTTGTCACGGATAACATGAAAGAATACAAACGCGATCATGAAGATCACCAGCAACAGCAGCAGCATCAGCAACAGCAGCACAAACGCACTAAATAGCCGCAAAGTTTAGACCATATTAAGAATTAAGTTATGGTATTAATGAACAGTTAATTTGCTACGTTCTGGAATTGTAATGATTAAGCGTGGCGAGAGAAAAGTAGGTACCTACTCAATATAGAACAGAAATAAAAAATTATAATTATTTATATCTATAGAAAAAGAATGGAATGTTATTAAATACTTATACAAGCAATCCTAAAAACCACAACTTAAGAAAATTTCTTTAGAAAAACATTTTAAAGACAATTGTTAAGATCAATACAGACACGATCAGTCAAGTAGCCAGTTTAACTAACTGGCAGGTGCCACTAACGAAGAGTTAGAAAGCAACAATGTTGTCTTCAACTATAGAAGAGCCTAAGAAATAAAACCATTTTAATTAAAGAATCAAAACATAAGATATAAAACTTCCGATACAACTTCTTTTTTTGTGCCGTCTACATGAAGCATTTTTATGACTACATCTCTGCACTGGCTAGTTATTGTTTCTGGTTTTCGAGCCAATTCTAATCTACAGTAAGTTAAAAAAGTTGCATTTATAGTGGATATCTTTTTAAGTAGCTTGGAGTTTTTTTTCTGTTTAAGTGTTTCATGGCTTTAATCTGCAGTAATCGGCTATCAAGTTTTACTGTAGCATATCCTGCGATTTGTATTCGTTTTATAGACTGTCTTATGTTTTTATTCTGTTGTAATGGTTATTGTTATTGATTTATTGACCAATTGTCACATAAAAGGGTTTTCAGTTCCGAAGACATTCCGTAAGGTCTTTAACTTTTTTGACAAATCTTCTTTCCATTGACTGTTTTGTGTGAATTTTTAAATGTTTATTGCTGATAAATTTATCTTAAACCCTGCTTTGATAACCTTATTAGAAGTCGCTCAAAAGTCAACCATAGGTCTATCGGACGTATCAATGTTAAAGCCCAATTAATTACCTTTCAAACAGTAGCTCAATCTTAGCATTCGGTTAAGAAATGTTTGAGATATGAATTTTCGTAAATACAGCTTTTTCGAGGTTTTTGCCGATTTTTGTCAATTTTTTGCACCCCGTAACTCCGCCAAAAATCATGCCAAACTTTTTTCCTCCAAATTAAGTTTGTTATTTTCGTCAATGATGCTCCATGCAAAATTTCACCCAAATCGGAGATGGTCATTCCGTAATTTTTATTTCTCCGGTACGTTTAAAATGGAATTTCTGTATACAAAAAACTGAAAAAGTTAAGAAAACCTTTAATAGAGAGTCACGACGCCTAGATGGGTCAAGTGCATAAGTTAGTCCTATTATATTTTACCACCATGTTTCTTGCGAAGACCGGTGGTAAATAGCGGGTGGATGTCTTCGAAAGATGTGTTTGAGTGACAAAATACTCAGTCCAACTCATTTATTTAATCCCTTAGCGGGCCCTTGTTTTTTATGAACGATTTTCCAAACTTTGATTGTAATATTTTCAATAATGATTTTCGATACGTTTTTAGTTTTTTCTGCTTTTTGTATGGGATCCCCAAAAGGGTGTCAAATAAAGGGCATGTGTGTTTGAAAGAAATGTAGAAGGTGCAAAATAATGGATCAATCTCATACAGAGAGTTCAACTCCAGGGTTTCAGATATGAATTATTTCAACTTTTTTCTATATCTATGTTGTAAGAAATCCCAAGAAGGATGGCAGACATGGGGTGGGTATGTGGGGTGGGGCAAAATAATAGGACCTTGTGATACACTCTACCATTCTCAGGAGACCTTGTGCATACTTGGATTTTCGCATATTTCCCCTTAAAATCTAGATCTGAGGCCAAAGCCATTTTCTTGGTAGGTGAGCGTATATGGTACTACATCTATACTATTATAAAAAAAAAAAGTGAAAATTTAATGTTACTACTTTAAGCATAGTACTATGTTTGCTTGCGAGGAATTTCGCTGACAACATTCTTTATTTGTTGCGTGAAATTTCTGACTTAAAGTTTGTTGCAAGCATGGCAGAATAACCAGGTAGATGCACTAGAAATACGCTCTCTCCGGCAACAAAACAATAACAAAGGTCCTAAAAATTTCATAAAATGAGCCGTGTTTTAAGATATAATACATAATTAATTGTAGTTTGGCCTTAAATAAAGCGAAGGAAGTTTACTTTTAGTATAATTTTCACTCGACTACTTATATCGATTGTGTAGTAACCAATTTATTTGTGTAGCTATGTACGGCTGATTAAACTGTCAAAATATATTTTGTCAGATGAAATTGCTGCTGGAAAACAAAATTTATTTAATGAAATCGACGATTGTTTGTTAATTTTATCGTGCTGGAACGGGAACTAAGAATTGATGATCTGTTTTCGGATTATCGCGATGGGAGGAAGTTATAGGCAGTTCAGAAAATCCATTGTCAAAACTGAATAAATAAGTAAGTAAAAATTGATAATATTTTCAAATTAGCTCATTTTGACGTTATAATTACGCCTTTGTTATTATTTTGTTGCCGGAGAGAGCGTATTTCTAGTGCATCTACCTGGTTATTCTGCCATGGGCAGTACGATTCGTGAAAAAATGTTGCTCAGAAACATGTTGCGATAATTCCACGCGGCGGAACAGAGTACTGCTCTGATGAACATGTTGTGAAAATTTCCACGCTTGTTTCGCAGCTGTCATTTTTTTTCGGAGATTTGAGTGGAATTTCACATGAAACTGAACAGAGTACTATGCTATACTTTAAAAGTACAGGGCCGATTTTTATGAAAAATTTTAAAATATATTTCTGCTACAGATTTATTTAGCGGTATTTTTCTTTCGAACTTTCAATTATAAGTATATTTAATTATGGTATTAAGTTTTTTAAGAAAACATCCCAGCTGCCACGCATTGCTTACTCGTTCTCTTTTGACGCGTTTGTGTTGCGAGGGTTTGAATAAACTCCATGTTGCTCTCTATTTTTCTCTTTCTCTTCATGCTCAGCTCAGTGATGTGTTTTTCATTTTGCTAATAATCCCAAATGCACGTATAAAAATCCCTTTTTTGCTCACTTTATCTCTTTCAAAATAGTGTGAAGTCCCACAAAAAATATCTCCAATTTTAATGCCAACATAAGCAAAATAAATACTTTTTGTTTAATTATATGTATGATTATTTAATAGAAATTTAATGAAATAAAAATCTTATTTCCCAGGAGTTCCAAGTTGAAACTTGGGCCTGCTACTTGATATGCGAATTCACATACCCAAGTGGTGGGGGCATGCCTCTCGCCACATATTTTGTAAGCCCTTTTAACACATCGATGTCATTGCCAGAGGCGAACGGACCCAACATGCATTAACATGGGATTTACAACTCTCCTGTCCCATTGGGCCACACCTATAAAGGCTTGAGAAATGTACAAAGGCATGTCCAAAGGGAATTCATTGAGATCAAAAAAAGAAATTATAGGTACACAGTATTCCCCGTTAATGTGCACCCCGCATAAAAATCTCCCCGTTTAGTAGTACTGGAAGTAGTGAATCTTTATTTCCCGCCTTTAAACGTACACAATTTATTTCTATATATGCGTCCCGCTTATAAACGCCCTCCGAATAAAAGTACAAAATGAGCTATGTTTTAAATGTAAATGTTCTCGGGCATCAATAAATCGAATAATTCGAGAAAAAGAAAGCTTGACGGATCTGATCTCAGTGCCCTTGCACTAAACTAACATTAATGTGTATAATAAACGCTGTACATTAGGGTGGGTCGATTTAAAAATCGCCCATTGCTCAGTGAAAATCGTATTCTAGGGATCAAAATAAGAAACTTTGCCCTAGGAACTATACGTCTAAAACGAATTCTAATACCCAAACTTTTGACTTTTGTCCCATAGGCTCAAATTCTGAAAAATTTGTCTTTGACCCCCCCCCCCCCCCCGATCCACCCATGCCAGTGGCACACCCACTGGAACCCCCCTTTCATGTGAAGTGCCAAAATGGTGATTTTTTTACATGTTTGTATGGGAAACCTATTTTAAATGTTAGGGGGTTCTAGAGGGTGTACCACTGGCATGGGTGGATCGGCCCTCCAAAGTTAGTGGGGCTCCGTCATACATTTGGACTCGATTGGGGCACTCTAAATGGGTCAAAAAGGGATTTTTCAAAATTTGACCCTGTGGGACAAAAGTCAAAAGTTGCGGCATTAGAATTCGTTTTAGAGGTATAGTTCCTCGGGCAAAGTTTCAAAAAGATACACAAAAACGCCGAGACACCCCAACTTAATTTTTGGTCGTAAAATACGGTGGCATACTCAGTTTTGTCAAGTTAGGTCAAATTCTCGAGATATTCGCGATTAATATTTTGTCACTTTTAAACCCTTATTTAAGCTATATTTTTCATTTATCTGTAGTCTTTTTCTACATATCGAAAGCGAATGAAATTTGGTATATACGTTCATATTAACTCAAGAATTAGACCTATTGATTTTTTGGCATACGCCCAAAATAACGCCCACCTCACAATTGTGAAAAATTCAATAATACGTCTTACATATTTAATATAGATATACAATTTGTTATGTGTGTATGGAGCATCAATATCTATTTGCTAGCGTAAATTCACAGTTAGGGACTAATCACACACGTGATTATTACATACTATTTTTCGCAATTTCCTATCAAAAGTCTATAGTCCAACGCTCAAACAAAAAAAAACAGCGTAACCCGAAATTATTGTTAAAACAAATAAATAAATTTTTCTTTGTTGAGAACTTCATCGGAACTTAAATACCATGGAGAAACAAAATAGGTGGGCTTATTAGCTGATATTATTATTATATCACACTTGTCAAACAAAAAAGTCCAAGTTGTGTTTGTGCTTTCCTTCAGTTGTCAGCAGTATAAATAAAACCGTTAAAAATCATTTCATTCAAACATTAGTTAAAAATATTTATAAAAATGAACGAAGAAGAACGCAAAGCCTATCGCGAAAAATTAAACCAATTTTGTTTTTGTGTGGTAAATATACACCTGTAAAACACCGACGGCATTTGGTCCAAGATGCACTGAAAGCCTACAATTACTATTTTTTGATAACACCGTCTGAGGAATCAGAAAATGAAGATTTTGCACCTCAATTCACATGTATTATATGTTATAGCACATTGAACAAGTGGTAGAAAAAGCAGAGATATTCGATGCCATTGCAATTGCCTTGGTTTGGACTGATCCAGGTGAACCTGACCAAGATAATTGCTACGCATGTTTCACTAATACATATGGTCTAAATCGAAAAAGTAAGTTATTTCGTGGTAATAAAAATACGAGCTCATACTTCATATTAAAATAGTCTTGATTTTAAATACAAATTCTACTTGTTTGATAGTTTAAAATCATTTCTTGAGCTTTAGGTCCGGTTAGAATAATGAATTGCTCTAACGAATTTTTTTTCCAAAGAAAAGCAATGAAGTTCTTAACAGAAGCAATAAGTAGGAGGGGGTAGGGCGGGGTGGCCAAAAACATGTGGTTTTTCGTCATAACTCCCAAATCATACATCCTACAAGGACGATTTATACACCAAAATGTTTGTAATTAAAATACCCACACGACTGCATTCTAAGAAATAATATTTTTTTTTCAAGAATCTTAGTTTTCTACGTCATTTTTTGTGAGCTATGACAACGCATTTTAGCGCACTACACCACAGAGGCGATGAGATTTCAGTGTAAATTTCTCAGTTTTTCTCCCTTTCATACTTTTTTGTTGTTGTTCATTTTTGCTTACTTTAGTTTTAAAAAAAAAATGTTTTTTTTCAACTAAAATATATTTTATTACACTAGCATATATGTATATATATTAACGAAAAACACGATGTTTCACCTTAGCATACACATAATAACATTGTATTTATTCAAGCCACGTTATGAATTGAGACGAATAAAGTTTGAATCCAAAATGAGGTAAAAAGCTAGTATCATACAATTTATTTCAAATATATTGAGAATTTTTTTAATCAATTACAACGAAAACTCAATGAAACACAACATTGAATCGGCAATTGCGCAAGAACACAGAAAAGTGATGTCAATCAGTTCTTTACTAGGATTTCAATCTTTCAAAATTTTGACACAGTAAAAAATCCCGCCAAAAAACTCAAACACCCTCTCGCCCTTTTATGGTTTATAAATCCCACAAAAATGGCGAAATCCCACCAAATCACATCACTGGCTCACTGGATGAGCCTCAAGCAAGGCGAAAAGTGAGATACATATAAATGCAGAGCGGCGCACAGTGGCCCCAAATGAACTTTTGCGTCTCAAAAATCTGTAACTTTTTTGTATCTTGCTATAACTAAGCCAAGCTTGGAATATATTATCTATGATATTCAATAAATCGTTTGAACCATTTTTTCAAAATCCATGTGGCTTTTTAGTACTAAAATTTTATTTAAAGTTAAGAAATATACAACTATGGCTTGACTTGCTCATTTCAAAATTCTCTAACTTTCGTGTCTTTTGCAATAATTTAGCTAAATTTAAAATATATTTTTCTAATTATCAATAAATCATTTAAACTACTTTTTTTAAATCCATTTTAGTTTGTAGTACTAAAATTTTGTTTTAAATTAAAAAAAATACAATTTTGGCTTTAAAAAATCTGTAACTTTTTTGTTTCTTGAAATATTTAAGCTCAATTTGAAATTTATTTTCCATGACATTCAATAAAAAACTTGAACTACTTTTTTACAAAATTCATTTTAGTTTTTAGTACAAATTTTTTCAAGTTAAAAAAATACGATTTTGTGTTTCAAAATTGTGTAACTGTTTTGTCTCTTGGAATAATGAAGCCAAATTTAAAATATATTTTCTATGATATTCAATAAATCATTTAAATTACTTTTTTCGCAATACATTTTAGTACCAAAATTTTTTTTTAAATTTAAAAAATACGATTTTGGCTTTTAAAAAATCTGTATCTTTTTTGTTTCTTGAAATATTTAAGCCCAATTTGAAATGTATTTTTTTTATATACAATAAACCACATGAACTACTTTTTTTCAAAATCCATTTTAATTTTTAGTACTAATGTTTTTCAAGTTAAAAAGATACAATTTTGCGTTTCAAAATTGTGTAACCTTTTTGTCTCTTGCAATAATGAAGCCGAATTTAAAATATATTTTCTATAATATTCAATAAATCATTGAAATTACTTTTTTAAAGATACATTATTTCTATTATTACAAGCTCGTTAAGATTATTTTTACAAACTGTTAGAAATTCTTATGTTTTTTGATATCTTAAAAATAAAGTCTTAAATCTAAATCTTTAATCTGAAGTAAAGTGTTTGGTTGTATGTTGTAAAAGTGGGGCACCACATGCGTGAGATTATGGAGCAGATGCCATGCTCCACATATATAACCATGATCACGTATTTGTTGAAGAATTCTGATATAAACCAGAAAACATATGTTATAGAATTATACGATGCAGGACAAAGGCCCATGCCATAACAAAATTAAAAAAATAGTTGAATTGTGCAAAATAACTATAAAAACCCCAAAAACACAAGTTCATAACATGTGATGAGTTAAAAAGGGCAGCAAGGTCTTCTTTTGTATTCCTACGCCACTGGTTTCTTCTAGGCAAACATGTATTTGAGAAACATGCAGATTTTAACGGAACTATCAATTGTGACTGCATCAACAGAAAAAGTTTATGGGATATTTAAGAATAAAAAAAAGTTTATGGGATATTTTTTTGACATGCACCTACGTAATGAAAATTTAAATTTCTCAAAAAGTGCAAAATTTGAGCAACTTCTTTTTCTTTTAATTAGTTTTTATGATCTATTGAATAATTACATGAATTAAGATTATGAGCTTTAGATCAAGTGAGTTTTCAAGAAGGCAACAACAACACCAACAACTCTGTATAGAGTCAATCACTTAGCTGACTAGACAGTCTGTTTCGGAAATCGCTACATATTCCTCATCAGTAGTCTTTGAGTGATTAAGCTGTGATCAACTCACTGTTTAAACTAGCATATGAATGTGTAGATCCTCTAATTCATTCTCATGAATTGTATGGCTGCTAATCATATGACACTTCAAAGCAGTAAGCCATTTTAGATCACCGCCATCAACTCTATCAAGGGTTGTCATCTGTTCTAGTTGCTTCTTCATTTATTTCAATATTCATTGGTGTTCGATTGTTTGTCGAAATGCACCATAGAAATGAAACGAGTTTTTGCTTCGCCAGAAGCTAGTGTTCTAACTGAAAGGTGGCTATTTTTCGGTCAAAGTCATGTGTAATTGAACATTTGGTTGTGAAAATAGCCACCTTTCAGTTAGAACACTAGCTTCTGGCGAAGCAAAAACTCGTTTCATTTCTTTTTCTTTTGTCTAGATACCAATACACTAAGGAACCAAATACACTATGAAAAAAAACAGCTCAAGACAGCGCAACTATTTAAGCCTTAATCAAAGATGAAAAAAAGGGGAAAAAATCAGGTTGATAAAAAATATTAAATTTATTGAATAAAACAATTTGTTGTTTTCTTTTATTGTTTCAAGAAGCTTTAAACTTTCCAACGGTATATAATACTTGTATGATCAATTTAAAAAGAGTTGAAAAAAAATCGATAAAAACGTTATTCATTTCACTGCTTATATAGGACTGTGTCTTGAGAACACTTTAGCAAGCCATATAACTGAACCGTATCAATTTTTTTTATAAAATTTTCATTGTAGTACAAAATTTTACCCTTTCTTAGATTATTTTTATAATGATACAGGCTGCAGGAGTCATTTTGAAAAAATCATTTATGAGACGCAAACGTTCATTTGGGCCCACTGTGCGGTGCTCCAAGGCAAAAGAAAAGAAAAACAATATCATTTTTTATTCTTTGATATGTATTGTCTCAACCCAATAAGGACGATGATGCCATATGGCATCACTAAGTCGGATGTCGCAAAACTAACCGTATCACATAAAAATTAGTCAAAATCAACATTAGGTGAAATTTAGCGCATGTGTAAGAAAACTGTCCCATCTTTAAGGAGTTAAAGAGATTGATTAAAAAAACGTCCGTAGCGACAACAGTGCCCTGCTAGTCTTTTATGAAACTGATTGGCCTTTGAAATAAAATTTCGTATTTTATATGAATAAAAAATCTTTAATGTTTTTTGGATCATCGAAAAAACATTCGGAATGATATTTTTGTCTATAAATTAAGCTTTTTATGTCCAATTAAAATATATAAAAATTTATTGGGGGTAAATCGGGCTAACAGGATTTATATTTGATGAATATGACTTCGGAAGTCATACTGTTCTGAAAAATATATATACACTAGAAACACAGCGCGTTGCTGCCACGTCTCCTTGTACAATAGGGCGTATCAAAAAATTTAGATCGTATTCTAAGAGGTTTCAAAAGTTGCTTTGGGTGGTCAAGATCAAGATCTTAAGAAAACTACATATATCTTAACCCATTTCCAGCTATTGGTGCATTTTTGCACCAGTAACTTTAGAATTTTCTCCAGGTGAGCGCGAAAGTGGTATGACCTCGCACTGTAGGGATTATGTTAGTATGGACCTTTGAATATATACATTATTTTTGGTTTGAGTCGATTCGGTCGTTTACTTGGATTTTACGCCCACGGCGCGTCGCAATATTTGGGTTTTTTGTTTTTTTTCTTATTTTTGAAAATTCCGGACAAATTTTAAACCGCAATAGCGAAAATTGCTTTACAATAGTAACTATTATAAGCTTTAAATTTTATTATGTTGACTTTATATGATTTACATACAAATTCTAAATGTTTGATAGTTTAAATCATACTTGATTTTAAATACAAATTCTAGTTGTTTGATAGTTTAAAATCGTTTATTGAGCTTAAGGTCAAAGTTAGGACAGTTAATTGTTCTAACGAATCTTTCCAAAGACACAACAACAACAACAACAAAGTTTTTTCAATATGAAAAGGAAAAAGTCACTAGCTGATTTTATTGCAATTTCGGCAATTTCCGTGCTAAAGGCTTCATCAGAAATCTTTGTGATACCCGTGCAAGCTCGCACTAGCGCACTGGACCACAGAGGCGATGAGAGTTGAAGTGTCAATTTCTCAGTTTTTCTCAAATTTCATATATTCACATTTGTTCTTGTATTTTTGCTTTACTTAAGTCTCTATGCTTATTTTATTATTTATGGAGTCCAACAGCCTGCTGTAAGTCTTCCACTAACAGAGCATGTTTACTGAAGTTGTTTTTTAAATCTTATGTTAAAATAAATTTGCTGTTGTAAAATGGGCAGGTACAGATGTGATGCAGATAGTAGTGCAAAAATGCATCAGTCCGCCCAGCCTTTACCTGTGGAGGTAAAAATTTTTCCAGATAAAGTTTAGGGCCATATATAGACTCTAAACGAAGTTTCATCGATTTTGGCCCGGTAGTTAAGGAGCCGCCGGAAATGGGTTAAAGCAAAAGTAAATATAGACTTTAACTAACAATATTTTGGCAAACACGATGCCACTCTCAATTTTCACCCACAAGCTCCTGTGTGAAGGATATTCGAATCTAAAGGTACACTGGAGGTAGCACAGAACTTTTGATTGCTTCTGATTGTCTAAATTTTAGCGATTTTGATTATAGTGTTGCCGTTTTTCTTTAATTTGGCAAATTAATCATTTTCAATTAAAGTTTGAAACACATTATATTTAATTAAAAAATGACTATTTGATGGTAATTAAGAGATTTTGTTTTCTGTCAGAAATTGGAAAGCGGTTAAAATATTTCAATCTTCAAAACTCTTTTTCTTTTCAAAATTAAATAAGTCCTGAATTTGTTTTACAAACATATAAATATTTACGAATAAGATTTGCGGCTAAAAATTTTTGTCGTCCTTAGCAGCAATGAAACAACCTCAAGACAAAAAAAATTTCTTCTGAAGCTACACGGTACACACATAAATTCCTCAATGGACAACGTGCACAGTCGATTGCCAAGGTATAACTTTACCCAAGAAACGAAATTTGAATGGAATCCTAAATGCAAGAATTTTGCCAGTAAAATATGATGTGAGACCCTAACAAATGGTTTTGAAAGGTCATTATAGGGGAGGCCAACTACTTGAAAGCCAGCTTCAAACGCAGCTATACATACAATGGTCTTTAAAGGACACTAGATTTGTGACCGTTGACCGATTCGACATAAACCGTGTTAATTAGGGATTTAATAATACTTTCAAAAATTTACGAAATATTTGATAACTTGGAAATTGGCCTATAATTACAAATTACATTTCTGTTTCCGTTTTTTTAATTTGGAGTAATGAAAGAAGTTGTAGTTTTTAAGCCCCTTCATACACAACGTTAATGTGTAAATGAAATCATGCAACTCAATCCATATTTTAAATCCCAAAACTGTGCTACTTTCCGAATTAAATAATATCATTTAAAATAAAAAATTCTATCTCTGCTCTGATTTCATTTGAGTTCCAGATGATCTTAATTACGTGTTTTGTCATTAAATGATCGCAAACAATGCAATTAATAAAGCATTGAAGAAAAAGAAGTCGTTAACACAAAAAAAAAAAAAAAAAAAAAAATGAAATGAAAAACATGCTCAAAAGAAAGTGAACTATTTTAAAACAAAAAATAAATATTTATAATTTCTGACTAAAAATAATAACTGGGACTAGTTGAATTTTGATTTGCCGGTATTTGGTTATTGTTATCGTGTCTGCATCATTATGATAACTATTAGTTATTGCTATTGTTTTGTGTGTGTTTCTATAACATTTATTTGTTAATTTTATGGAATACAACAACAACATCAACAACAACAGCTGTATATTTGTGCCAAATGATGTGAGGCGTAAAGCTTGTTGCTGGTTTGGCATTGAAGCGTTTTTAACTAATTTTATAAGCAAACTACAAGAAAAAGTTGTTCAATTCGAAAGTGGTTTCAATCAAATGCGGTCGGAGTTTTTTTTTTTTTTTTTTTTTTGTAAACTTTTGTGAAATGCAGCTACTTAATTTGTGTCAAATTGTAAATTGGTCAAGCCTGATGTTTGCTGTAATAATAAAATAAACTTAAAGAGCATAAATTGCAAGCGATAGAAAAGTGAAATCAAATGTATTGAACGTAATACGCCAGCACTGGATGTTTGAAATCATTCAAATCAAGCATTTGATCCAACACCTGATGGATTAGATGCTGGCACAAGCTATTTCTCTTACTGTAAAGTTGTGTTTATCTCAAAAAACCATCACTTTTAAGGGATTCATACACAATAGGGGTATTCACACTGACTTGGGTAGGTGGGTATGGGTAGATTGAGTACTTTTGGTTATTGCAAGCACCCTAAATTGCAATTGAGTACTTTGTAGAATAGTTTTGGGCGGTGCTGCATGTTTGTTTGATCTCTCCGACTTATGTAGCTTACGAGAGATGAATGACAGCTGGAAGAGGGTTGCCACCAAATCATATTTTGTCATTTTATGTACGAAAAATATAGGCCATTAATTGGGCGTAAAAAAAGTTATTTTATATACGAGTAGTTTTTAAAGTGAACTTCGCAGCATCTTGTCATTTACTAGTTATTCAGGGGAAAACGTTTTCCTGTCTCAGACCGGCTTACTGCCACATAAGAATTTTCATGCCAATCGGAAAAAAATTTTAATTTTTTGTATATGTAGTGCGACTACGCCCATTTTTGGTTCAGTTTCTAAAAGTAACTCTATGCACTAATTTACCAAATTTTAGTCTAATACGACCAAAACCGTTTTAAATATAGTATTTTTATTGATAAGTAGGCCTACTATCTCGTAGGCGAAACAAATCGACTGCCAAAATTTTAGCGCAATCGGCCCAGTGGTCAATTTTAATGGTTTATGAAAAAGTGAGCGTTGCTATAGAGCAACCACGCCCATTTTTGGTAATCTTCCCGAATGTAACCATACAAACTAAATTACCAAATTTAAGTCTTATACGACCAAAATAGTCTTAAATAAAGTATTTTTATTGATTTGTGGGCTGTAAAAGAAGGCGTGGACACCTATATTTAATACAGTTTCAGACAGTAACCATACAAACTAAATTGCCAAATTTTAGTCTAATACGATAAAAAACATTCGAAATATAGCACTTTTATTGATTTGTGGGCGGTAAAACGGGGTGTGGCTTTTTTTATTAACCGATATATTAACTTTATTAACCGAGATATTAACAGATATTGCAAATTTGGTTGCCTTAGGTTTTACCGCTCCTGAGATCTTAAAAGACACCGCACGAAGGATTTTATATGTATAGAAGGGCGGTAAAAGTAGGCGTGGCCAAAGTTATATATCTAGTGACCACCATTTGGTCTCATAGCAAATATAAACCAAGTTTCATTATAAAAACATGCACAACTTAGGAATTATAATTTCTGAAAAGTAGGCGTAGCTATAGTTCGACCACGCCCATTTTTTGTTGAACTGTCAATAGTAGTCATACGAAATGCGTTACAAAATTTTAGTCCAATACAACCGAATTCGTCTGAAATATAGCGTTTTTATTAGCTTGTGGGCGGAAATAGGGGGTTTGGCAATATTTTTGTGTATTATTCGAGATATAAGCCTTGACAACAAATATTGTTGATTTGATGACCTTTGATAACTGATAATTGAGGTTATTTATTGCCTATTTTCTCTTTTATCTACCAAGAGACGATATAGTTAAAAGGTACAACTTCGAGAAACACTTCGAAATTAAGCTTAGTACCAAGGAAGAGTGGGACAGTGAGATGATATCACAAGTTAAGAAACCACACAGTATATCATGGTATACGGATGGCTCCAAGACACTAGAAGGTATAGGCGCAGGGGTGTACGGGCCAAGAACCAAGCACTTTGAACCTATAGGGACAACACCCAGTATCTTCCAAGCGGAAATCCTAGCAATACAACTGTGTGCACAATTCAATCTGGATCGTAAATACAAAGGTCAGGATATAGTTGTGATGTCAGACAGCCAAGCAGCAATCAAAGCATTAGTTTCCTGTGATATATCATCGAGAATAAAATGGGAATGCCTAACAAAACTCAACGAACTAGGCAAGAATAACACTGTTACTATACTTTGGGTCCCAGGACACAAAGGAATACAGGGTAACGAAGAAGCCGATGATCTAGCGCAACAGGATGCAGCCACAAAATTTATAGGACCAGAACCATTCTGCGGATTGGGCACATATTCTATAAAAGAAGAACTTAAAAGGGAGGAGAGGCATAAACGTTCAAACCTTGGAAAAGCCTCCCAAGGCTAAGACAATCCAAATTGCTCCTCAGAGATTTAAACACTCGAAGATCAAAATTGTGCATAAGCTTAGGCAAACCGAATCTCAGGATTCTAACGGGATTCCTTACAGGACACTGTAAACTCAAATACCACCTGATGAAATTGGGCCTAGAGACCGATAGTAACTGCCATTTCTGTGAAGAAGCAGAGGAGACTCCAATACACCTAGTTACAAACTGCGACGCCGTGGCTCGCTGACGTAAACTAGCACTGGGGAACTATGAGCTGAGTCTAGAGCAGGTTTCATATCTTGAACCTAAGAATATTCTCAAACTCATTAGAGAAATAGGGCTGGATGAAATTCTGTAATCCGTAATCCACAAACCCAGCGGAGCTTTGAGAAGGAGGTACAATAGATCTCATTTAGGTCGCAGTACGCATCTCCACCACACAACATTAACATTACTGCGTATTTTTGCAAAAGATAGTAACGCATGGAAAAAATACTCAATTTGGCAAGAAAACAATTTACATAAACAAGTCAGGGGATCAGCTAGAGTAGATTGGCAGATGGGTACTTGGGTAGAATGGCACTATACAAAAACAAAATGTACGGCATTTGCCAATCTACCCAACTACCCAAGTCAGTGTGAATACCCCTAATATGCTTTTTTGGTCAACTCTAGTTGCGCTAATTGCGTGGCTGATGTACAGCTATGTCTTTAACAAAACAGTATGGTCAAGAAAATTTTGGTTGACACTACCAATAGTTTTAACTGATATAAATAGTTATTGTCTATCAAAAAATGGGGTAAAAATAATGTCAGCAAGTAATTTAAGCAGGGTTTAAACGTTTAATAATGTTTGATGTTTTGCTTACATTGGCCCATAATCATAGTCAAAATAAAAGTCGACTCTAAATTTAGTGCAAGCTTTTAGACAACATATTATATTAAAAAACTGTCAAAAATGCTTATATTCAATTTAGAGTCGACTTTTATTTTGACTATGGTTATGGGCCATTGTCTTTATTCGGCCTTATTTAGTCATTGTTCCTTGTAAATCCTTCGGCAAAACCAAAAAATTTAACTACATCTGAAATATTGCTTAAAAGAAATAGATATATTTGAAATTTGAGATGAATTTTGGAAATTCCCCAGTGGGGAAATGAGAAGTCATTATTGGCATAACTAGCTAAGTAAAGTAACTTCCTACCTTCAGGGGTTCCTAGCTTTAAGGTTTCCCTGTAGGTGAAGTAATCATTACTGAACTAGCTATATATAAATATTACTTGGAAATGGAAGGTAGTTTCCTGATGGATTACTTACTCACTTACTTAGTTAGCGCTACAACTGTATGTCGGTCTTGGCTCCATCTAAGAATGTGCGCAAGCCATTTCTGTCTCTCACTTGCTGACGCCAATTGGAAATTCCAAGCTTCGTCCGGTTGTCCTCTACTTGGTCGTTCCAACGAAGATGCGATTGTCCTCTTCTGCGTTTATCACCGCTGGGTAATCGAATATTACCTTCACTGGAGCATAATTTTTCATGCTCTGAACATAGCCTAGCCAGCGAAGTCGCTCGATTTTAATGCGCTTAACTATGTCGATGTCAGCGTACAGATCATACAGTTCATCCTTCCACCGTATTCGGTACTCGCCATTGGCGCAGATTGGTCCATAGATCTTGCGAAGAATCTTTCTCTCGAAGGCTCCTAAAGTCTTTTTATCTAAAATGTTCAGCATCCAGGTTTGTGATGCATAAAGTAGGACGGGCATGATGAGCGATTTATAGAGCGTGATTTTCGTTCATCGAGAAAGGGCTTTGCTTCTCAATTGACTACTGAGCCCAAAGAACACCTGTTGGCAAGAATTATTCTTTGTTTGATCTCAATGCAAATGGTGTTGGTTAAGATTATGCTGGATGCCAGATAGACGAAGTTCTTCACAACCTCGAAGGAGGTATTGTCAACTGTAACGTGGGTTCCAAGACGCTGAAACTGTTTGTTTGTTGACACCAAGTATTTCATCTTATCTGCATTCACTGCCAGACCCATTCTACAGGGTCCGCCATCTAGCATTTTTTTCTCAACTAGTGCTTATTTCGTGAATGGTAACATTTAGCTCATGTCTGATTTGACAGATAATTAGTTTTATCCTTCCGCTAAACGAATATGGTTGTGTATACGCTTGAACAATGCTGGGAAATATTGCGACATTACTTTGAAATCATGGTAATGTTGCAGAATGTGTGCGAAAATGTGGGCAGAAAGTGTGCGTGAAGCGCCATCAACATCAATTCACCGTCGTTCTCAACAATTGAACATTTCGGAGACATTATTGAGACGAATTTTGCATAATGACCTTGGTATGACGCCATACAAAGTTCAATTGGTTCAGGAGTTGAAGCCAACTGACCATCCAATGCGTTTTCGCTTCGCTAAGTGGGCCTGCGATCGACTTACAGAAGATGCCGATTTTGCCAAAAAAATCATCTTTTCAGATGAAGCTCATTTTGATCTTGGCGGGTATGTAAACAAGCAAAATTGTCGCATTTAGGGCACAAAAAACCCGCACGCATACATTGAAAAGCCGCTGCACCCAAAACGAGTCACTGTTTGGTGCGGATTTTGGTCCAGAGACATAATTGGGCCATTTTTCTTCGAAAATGAGCAAGGAGTGGCCGTTACAGTCAATGGCGATAATTATCGGGCCATGTTGAACGAATTTTTGTTCACAAAAATTGAAGAGGAGGATATTGGCAACATTTGGTTTCAACAGGACGACACTACGTGCCACACAGCCGAAGCTACACTCGATGTTTTGCGCCCTGTTTTTGAAGATCGCATTATCAGCCGCAGAGCTGATGTCGTTTGGCCACCTCAGAGCTGCGATTTGACACCGTTGGACTATTATTTGTGGAGTGCCCTCAAAGATAAGTGTTACGCCGACAAGCCAGAGACAATTGACGCTTTAAAGGACAATATTCGTGAAGCCATTGGTGAAATACAGCTGCACACAATCGATAATGTGCTTAAAAATTTAACCGATCGTGTAGGCTACTGCATGGCCAGCCGAGGCAGCCATTTGAATGAAATTATTTTCCATTTTTAACCGGAAGGATTGTACTTTCAAATAAGAAAAGAAATTTGAGAAAATATCCAGTAGTTTTTTTTATAGAATTTTCAAAAAAAAAAGTTATTTGGCGGACCTTTTATTTGAATCTCTTTCTAATCTGGAGAATGCTGCACTGACTTCGCGCGTATTATGGCCAATGATATCTATGTCATCAGCATACGCAAGCAGTATAACACTCTTGTAGAATATTGTGCCACTATGTCACAGATCAGTTGCTCGGATGATCTTCTCCATTAGGTTGAAAAAGCCGTACGATAAGGAATCACCTTGTCTGAAACCTCGTTTGGTAACAAATGGTGGGGAGAGGTCCTTCCCGATTTTTACTGCGCTGCTGGTGTTGCTCAGTGACATCCTGCAAAGTCGTATTAGTTTTGCAGGAATACCAAATTCAGACATGGTGGAGTACAGGTGCTTTCTTATTGGGCTGTCGAAGGCGTCTTTGTAGTCGACAAAAAGATGGTGGGTGTTGACTTGTTTTTCTTGAGTCTTCTCCTAGATTTGTCGTACCGTTAAAATCTGGTCGATAGTGGACTTTCCAGGTCTGAAGCTACACTGATAAGGTCCAATCAGTTAGTTTACAATGGACTTCAATATTTCACATAAAACGCTCGACAGAACCTTGTACGCGATATTAAGAAGGCTTATCCCACGGTAATTGGCACAAAAAGAGGGATCGCCTTTGAGCCCGAACAGAATCAAAAGTCGTAACGACCGACGCACACAGGGACGAATGGCAAAATAACGACGGCATAATTATTTTTATACCCCACGCATACTGCCGATGAGGAGGCGTGCCAGGTTTAGAAAATTATATAGTTTTTGATCCGCATCACCTCATGTCTGTCCGTCTGTCTGTCCGTATGTCCATCTGTCCGTATGTCCATCTGTGACAGCTATAAATCCGTAAATAAAGGGGGCTCTCGTAACGAAATTCGGAATATATGCATTTTATTCAAAATTTTATATCAAGTTTAAAAATGAGCCAAATCGGATAAAAACCACGCCTACCTCCGATACAAAATGAATTTACCAAAACGATAAAATCTCTTTAAATAACACAAAAATTAATCTTATGACTTCAAATTTTGCAAATAAGCTTCTACCCTTACCATAACTTTGAGTATGAAATTTGTTAAGATCGAAACAAAACCACGCTTACCTCCCATACAAAGTGATTATATGAAATCAGTAAAATCTCCATAAATTCAACGAAAATTAGTACCATTAATGGCTTAAAATTTTGAAAACTAGTTTTAATCTTAACTATGCACTTGATGTTTCAAGTTTGTTAAATAAACTGAAAACTCCATCTACCTCTCATACAAAAATTAAAAAAAAAATATTGGTTTAAATTTGATATAAGCTTTCACACATAAACTTTTACAAATTAGCAGGGTTGCCAGCACATACCTTTTCGCCCGGAGACTTCGGGCCTGAGAGCCGATCTCCGGGCTCCGGGCCTGGCACATTTTCTCCGGCTTTCGCTCTAATCTATATTTAAATCAAGTTTTTCTTACAAAAAAATTTGTTTAACTTATTTATTAGTGTTGATTTACCCTTTTTTTAGTGAATGTTTGAACCATTTGTCTTAATGAACGCTAACTTAACTTTGACGTTCTTTCTATTTCTTGAACTTCGTTTTTGAAGGAACGTCGTAACCAGTCGTAACTTTTCTTTTGGTAACTTGACGAACTCGTTTCTGTTTTTCTTTTTCTTTTGAGTTCTGCGGCCAAGGCTCATTTATAATAGGCTTGTGCTTAACAGTTCCAGAGACGGAACGGACATGGAACGATTCTTTTGAAGAAAGGAACTAGTTCACGGAAACATGTCCGCGGAACTATCTAGTTCCTTTGCTTATTTGAACTGTATAGACTATTTGGCTTGTCTGCTTGTTGAACTACAGAGGGAATTTTAAGCATGTCCGCGGAACTATTTAGTTCCTTTGTTTATTTGAACTGCAGAAAGTTCAATATTTTTTTTATTTCTATATTTTTAATTAAAGAAAAGCATTTCTTTAGTTTATATAAAAAATGAACTTCTATCATTTAGTAAATAATTTCATTTAGTAAATAAAGTTCATGATGTAAATTTATAAAGTTGCTGAAAATCATTTGCAGTTGCATCTTATAGTTCATCAGCTTTAAGCATGTTCGCGGAACTATATAGTTCAACAGCTTTAAGCATGTTCGCGGAACTATATAGTTCAACAGCTTTAAGCATGTTCGCGGAACTATATAGTTCCAGCAGTTCCAGCACTCTTTATAAGAATGAAAGTAACAAAAGCATGCTCAATGTCATTTCGTGATTGTTCTGTTTCTTATGTTAAAAGCAAAAATAAACAGAACAATGTACACAACAAGAACGACGATATATCATTTTTTGGTTTCAACTATTATTTCTTTCATTCTCTTTCTCAAGCATAATCGCTTTACTTGTTGTCGCTCAAACAATTCGATTAAGCAGTAATGTGCGGTTTGCAAGTGCGAAAGAGATGTCGGCTTAAGTTGATTATTGGAAAATATTTCAGTTTGATCGAAACTGTTTAGACTATGGTATAATTATTAACAGGTAGCATTGACAGTTGTTATGTTAACCATCGCCTGAGCAACTGGCGTAAAATGTATTGCCAAAGTGTTCATAGATCATGCACAAATGACGTGAATTGAAGATAACTTGCGCATAAATTATGATGAAATCATTAATTGTTTTAAAATATTGTTTTTAAATTAAAAATATTTGCATTAAAATACCGTTTTTCGATGCCATTTTTTTAATTTTTTTGAGTTTTCGTCTACAGATTCATGATCAGCGACACCTGGGACCCCTCGAATACTAAATTTTTATAAAAATAATGAATTAGTTGTGTATATCTGTAACATTAGATAATTACATATTTGTAAAATCAATTAAAAAATATTTTGAACAATCAAAAGTAAAATCGGGTTTTTTCTCAGCTTGGTCTCAATTGTCTGGCAATAATGGTCACTGATTCTACTGCTCATAATTTTTTAATTCAATCTAAGGTAGCGATGTTTCTTTTATTGCAAAGAAATAATAAGAGAAAGTTACAAAAAAATGAAATGAGTTTATAGTTTAAAATTATATATGAAATGTTTATGTTTAATTTAAAGTATGTTTTTATTATCTACGAAAGAGATGTCTGTTGATGCTGCTTATTAAAAAGGTTGTTATCGGAAGTGACGTAAGAAATTTTGTTAGAAAAATTTTGTAAGGTCAACGCAGAAGTTCATTTGGGCGTACTGACTAGTCTTTATACACATTAACACAACCAGTTTTGGCTTTTGTATGGTTTTATTTACCAATATATATATATTAATAGAAATATTTATATATTATTTAAAAAGGAACTTCTTTCATAAGGTACAAAATATGTTGTGTCAAAATAATAATAAATAATTTTGATATGTAAATAAATATTTGAACTTCATTTGGATTTACATATGCAGTTATGTACAAAATTGCATATAATATTTACATTTATACAAAGAAATATTTATGTAGTAAAAAAATAATTTCATTCAATAAAACTAACTTTAAAGTAACTATAGCAAAAAAAATAATTTCATTCAATGAAAACTAACTTTAAAGTAACAACAAAAAAAAAATAATTTCATTCAATGAAAAGTAACTTAAAAGTATTAATTATAAACGTTTGTTTAAAATAAATATAAAATGACTAAGAGTTCAATATAATAAAACAACTATTATATTTATATAAAGAAATATTTTTAAATAAAGAAAATTATTTCATTCAATGAAAAGTAACTTAAAAGTATTAATTATAAACGTTTGTTAAAAATAAATATAAAATGACTAAGAGTTCAATATAATAAAACAACTATTATATTTATATAAAGAAATATTTTTAAATAAAAAAAAATGATTTCATTCAATGAAAAGGAATTTTAAAGTAATATAAAAAATTATATAAAGAGTAAATAAAAAACGACAAAGAGTGACAAAATGGCAAAAAAATAAATGAAAAAGTTCAAGTAACTTACACAAAATAAAAAATGGTTAAAAACATAATAAAATATTGCTAGGATTTAAAATAAATAAAAAATGTTTTAGTAGCTTAAAAAGTTTTGAAATTGTTCAATTATTTTGAAAATTGCTGTTAATAAAAATAAGTTGTGATACTTTTTTCGCAGACAGCCTGGAACGGTTGTCAGTCAGAGTTAAGCCTGCTTTTGAAAAAATGCGTTCGCACGGAACAGATGTCGCTACTAAGTTTAACCGCCTCAGGACATGATCGTACAAAATAGGATAAACACTCTTCCTTGCGCTCCACCAGAGAAGGGGATCTTCAGATCTACTTATAATTGGCTCGTGAATATACTTCTCCAGTTCTACTATACCAGCAGCTACAGAGTTAACAGGTATTAAGCTGGCTACTTCACGGTCGAAGTCATCCCAAATAGATGCACTCCTACTGGTTGACGGCTGATTTTCGGTACGTGCGATGACAGTTGAATTTGCATCTGCAGATGGTGGTGGACGACTTACTTTTCCAACTTTTGATTTTAAAGCATCGAAAACATTTTTAAAATTGGCTTCATCCCGAAATCCTCTTCCTTTAAAACGCGGATCTAAAATTGTGGCTTCTGCATAAAGATAGTACTTTTCTAAATTATGAAATCGTGCATATGTTTGTTTTTGTAGAACATCCACAAGCTTTTTGACATTATCGGAGCGTGTTGACCCAAGACAAAAGCGATCGTTTAACTGACGTTTTAAAAGTCGACAGTAAACAATCACTTTTGATAGGCTGACATTCTTTTCGGCTGAAATTTCGACAGTTATATCGGAAAAAATTTTCAAAATCGGAATAACTTCTTCGATTTCATCCCACTCTTCGGACTTTAATGCCAAATCGTCTTTAATTAGTGCAAGTGTAGCGACAATTGCATCTTTCATCTTAAAAGCTCTATCAAGCATATCAAATGTAGAGTTCCACCTTGTAGCAACATCTTGTTTTAATTTAAGTGGAGCTATATTCATTTGAGTTTGTACTTCGTGCAACTTATACAGCCCTTGAGAACTTCTTTTAAAAAACTCAACTATAATTTTGACTTTTTGCACAACTCCAGAAATCTGTTGAATGCCAGCTTGCACTACCAGATTCAAAAGATGTGCAAAGCATCCTATAGGTCGCCATCCACCTAGCTGTATTGCCAAACGAATATTAGCGGCATTATCGCTGACAATAGCTCCAACTTTGTCCTGTATGTTCCATTTGCACAATTCTTCCTTCAAAAACGAACATAAATTCATACCTGTGTGCCTCTCTCCATACTCAATACAGCCAAGTAAATTCGATCGCATTTCCGAAGTTTCTGCATCAATAAAATGCGCTGTTAAAGCAATGAAGCTTTCATTATTTTTTGATGTCCAGCCATCTGTGGTTAAACACACAGCCTGTGCTTTTGATATTCTTGTTTGAACTTCGTGCTGAAGTTTTAAATAAAGTTGTGGCAAAAGTACTTCGGAAAGTGTCTTTCGGGTTGGCAAGCTATATGAAGGACATAAAAGAGAAACCAATTTTTTGAACTCTGGTTCTTCTACTAAACGAAAAGCATGGTATTCTTTTGCTATCATAATCATAAGCTGTTGGTCAATTTTTGTTTTCTTCGTGTGAGGAATGGGCTTGGTGCTCTCAGCATAGCTATATATTTTTGGCTGTGTATAAGCTCCAGACTTGGAAGTAGATGCTATTTGCACGATTTCGACGTCATCCGTTGCTGTTGATGCAAGTGCCTGTCGTTCTATAGGAACTCTTGATGCAGGTGGCTGACTTTCTACATGACTTGTTGATGCAGGTGACTGACGTTCAACAGGAGTTGTAGAAATTGTGGGATGTCTTCTTTGAATGTGCCTACCCAAATTACCTAAACTGCCTGATGTAAATGATATTACCTGAGAGCAATATTTACATTTAGCTTTTTTTGGCTCGCTTTCATTGAAATGGTCCCACAAAATGCTAGTCTTCCTCCGCATTGCCATCTTTGAATCTACTTTAATAAATTATACACATATAAATCACTTTAACTGGCACAAAATAGTTTATACAATACCTATGTGAAAACTTGAACACAACAAAATTATCAAAATGTATTAATTTAATTTTATAAACTAAATCGCAGTTGCAGCAAATAAAATTTTAAACAAGCTCTTTTCAAAATATACGTTTGCAAATATATATGTAGTTCTTTTTTCACGTTAGCCAGTGCTACCACTTTCCGTTGATGTGAATAAATTGAGCTTACAAAGGGAGTAGATTTTAACATTAAAGTAGTAGTTTGTTGAAGTTTGTGTAGTAAGTTCACTATAAAAATTGCTAAAAAGGGAGTAAAAGGAGCATTCAAGCCGTTCCTCATGCATGTCCTATGTACCAGATTTTAACATGTCCGAGGAACTATCTAGTTCTGCTAGTTCCATTTGTTTTAATGA
Organism: Dichetophora obliterata; assembly: GCA_963920525.1. NCBI lineage: Eukaryota > Metazoa > Arthropoda > Insecta > Diptera > Sciomyzidae > Dichetophora > Dichetophora obliterata. The sequence goes on along the minus strand of OY986439.1, from coordinate 30,012,111 downwards.
AAGCATGTTCAAAAAGAAATGGGCAGAGCAATGTGCACAACAAGAACAACAAAATGCCAACTTACCATTTCATATATTAGTTCTTTCGTTCGCTCACAATCATCATCTTTGCACTTCTAGTCGATCACATAAATTCGTAAAAGCCGTAGTATGTGCGAAAGAGATGGTGGCTACTATTGCTTATTTAAAAAAAAATTATTGCAACCGGAACTGTTTGGACATGTTAAAAATGAATCAAAGGAATGATTGGAACTATGTCCGACTGTGAACATAGTTCCGCGAACTATACAGGTTCGGAACGACCCAACTCTAATTTATAAGGTTCTGGCACTTGAGAGCGAACTCGTTCGAACTGTCAGAATGGATGAAAAGAAATTAAGAAAATGAATGCTAAGAACAAAGAAAAGCGCAATGACAGTTCGAGCAAAGGCGGGAAAAAGAGTGCATTTCTCTCAAGTGCCACAACCTTATAAATTAACCTTGTCTGCGGCTGAATTTTTAATTAATGTTTGCAGTTCAATTTATGTAAGTTCGGTCAATAATTTGTGTTTTGTGTATTAACTGATACAAAACTATTTTAGAGAACAGCATAATGGAATCTAGTTGCAAAAGGAAACATTACTTAACATCTTTTAACAACGATTGGCTCTCGATACCAAACTACAAAGTAGAGTTGGGTCGTTCCGGACCTGCATAGTTCATGGAACTATGTTCACTCTCGGACATAGTTCCAATCATTCCATCTGTTCGATTTAAGCATGTCCAAACAGTTCCGATTGCAATAACATTTTTTCAATTGAGCTACATCTCATTCGCACTTACATAACTTAATCGAATTGTTTGAGCGACGACATAAGCTGACATCTCATTCGCACTTACATAACTTAATCGAATTGTTTGAGCGACGACAAGTAAGCCAATTATGCATGTAAAAGAGAGTGAAAGAAATAATAGATAAAATAAAAAATGATATATCGTCATTCCAGTTGTGTGCATTGTTCAGCATTGCTGTTTATTTTTGCTTTTAACCTATGAAACAAAACAATCACGAAATGACATTGAACATGCTTTTGCTACTTTCATTATTATAAATAGAACTGCTGGAACTATATAGTTCCACGAACATGCTTAAAGCTGATGAACTATATAGTTCCGCGAATATGCTTAAAGCTGATGAACTATAAGATGCAACTGAGTTTCGAGCTCATGAGGAACTGTTTGCAAATTATTTTTGCTCGCTTTTCAGCAACTTTATAAATTTACTTCGTGAACTTTATTTACTAAATGAAATTATTTACTAAATGATAGAAGTTCCTTTTTTTATATAAACTAAAGAAATGTTTTTCTTTAAGTTAAAAATATTGAAATAAAAAGCATAAAATTCTGTTCAATTGATTTAAGACTAGTCAGAGTGATGTGTTGAAAATCTACATGGACCTTTACACATTTTCTCAGCAGTTCAACAAGCACTTCATTCAAATGCTTCAAATCGTTCTGCAGTTCAAATAAACAAAGGAACTAGATAGTTCCGCGGACATGCTTCAAATTCCCTTTGTAGTTCAACAAGCAGACAGTCCAAATATTCTATACAGTTCAAATAAGCAAAGGAACTAGATAGTTCTGCGGACATGTTTCCGTGAACTAGTTCCTTTCTTCAAAAGAATCGTTCCATGTCCGTTCCGTCTCTGGAAAGCACAAGCACAAGCCTATTACAAAGATTGGTTGCTGATAAAAAAAAACGAGTTCACGGGAAAATGCAAGTTGTGTTGTGTCACATTTGTTGTAAACATGATTGTTAAACATGACTATGTATGAAAAAACCAAAGAAAAAATTAATTTTTTAATTAATAGCAAGCAGACCATAAAAAAATTATTAAATAAAAAAGCTCCGGGCCTGGGCTTTTCAAAAGTTGGCAACCCTGCACATTAGTAAAAGCTTTCACACATTTATACACCCTGAGTTTCAATTTTGACATATTTAGATAAAACCCACGTCCTATAAAAATTACGTCAGCAAAACAATGCAACATTGAAAACTTGGAATATACTAATACACGGTTTTGAGGGTATTTTAACTTTGATCCATTCAAAGATAATTCTCTACTAGTTTTTATATGGACTTAATAGATTCTAATGAAACTTCGTACTAAGGGGTTTTTGAGGTCACTGATTATGATTTCAACATTAGATTTTCAAAATTCAAAATGACAGATCCAATGTGGCTACGGTGACCATAAACATAAATGAAAAAAAAAGAAACGAAAATTTTTATTAAATAACATAAAAACTGAGCAAAATTCAAGTTAAAGCTATTTTGCTATTTGCTTTTTATTGTCTTCAACATCATCAGCAAACTCATTTCATATTTTTCATTACCTTAGAAAGTGGCACCCCAAGCATGTTTAATACAATTTGATAAAATTTTGCTTTAATCTTTTTTTGCTTTTTTTCGGTAGAACAGTTCGATTAAATTGAGTTCATAATTTGGTATGACGTGTTTTGGTTGTGGGAGAAAATTTTGATAAAAATTCATACAGTAAAAGTGGTTCTTCCTTCTGAATTTTATTTCAAAATTTTCTCCTTACAACCAAAACACGTCGTAACAAATTACTTAGAAAATCTACAAATGGCGCTACGACTGAACTCAGGGGTGCCTTTTTCGTAGTTTCTACGATATTCGTACTACGACGGACTCAGTGATACGAAATAAATATGAAATTATATATTATAAGTTTTTTTCTTAACTTTAGTTTTTACTTCTTGATTTGACCCAATGATGTTTAATTTTAAATTTTCTTAAATTAAGCAAAATATTTCATTAATATAACAATATTATTTCTCTCCGTGTGACAAAAAATAAAAAATGTCAATACAAGTTTTAGTTTCAAGTAGTTCAGTTGTAAGATTCACAATAGATAAAAAATAGATATTCAGAGTAGTAATATAAATAATAGTAATAGTAGTGTATTAAAGTAACCCAGCAAACCAAAGTTCTCAAATTCGTACGAATTCGTTACGAATTTTTCGAAATTTTTCCGAGTTCGGCATCCGAATTCGTAACGAAAATCGTATGGAGGGGTTGACATGAATTCGTAACGAATTGTCGTAACGAATTCGGAAGGAATTTTAGTAACGAATTCGTAACAAATTCGTAAAGAATTGGAGTATTGTATTTTGTAACGAATTCGTAACAAATTCGTAAAGAATAAACATCGATTTCGTAACAAATTCGTAAACAATTGAATTGAATTGAATTCGTAACGAAATGAAGCATCAAATTTGCAACGATCTCTTAATGATTTTTGTACCGTATGTAATACAAAATTAAATAACAATGTCGAATCAAGGTTTGGTTAATCGATCCGCTTTAGATGCCCCAGACGATATGTTTTGTACAAATGACATGCCAAAAATTACAGATCCTTTGCAACTACTATTATGGAACATATAAAAATGTGAATTTGAAATGTCGTTTGTATTTGCATCTGTAAAAATTAAAATTAGATCCATCTCCAGTATCATCTGTTTTAAAAAAAAAGTTGCTTAAAACTAAATTATTTTACAAATAGAAAATTATTTAAAATGCCGCTAAGCTTACCAATTTCTTTCAACTCGAAATATTTAAAATACCTCACAATTTAAATTTGAAAATTTGGTTTTGGAACTCTTTCGAATTATTCGGAAATGTTCCGAAATTACTGTTGCTAAATAGTTCCGACTTCGTTAAGAATTCTCGAAACAATTACGAACTAATCGGAATTCAGACAAATTCGGAAACTTTGGTTTGCTGGGTAAGATAGTCGTAATATAAGTAAAAGTAGTAGAATGAAGTTTGTTTTGGGTATGATTTAAAGTGAAATAGCCGACTAAAGTTGATTTTTGGTATGGCTGATGGCAAAAATGGAGGTAGCTTACCCTCCTAACCCCCCTTAACCGTTAGTTTTGCCACTGGACTTGAGCATTTTTTAAGCTACACCTTTAAACTCCTTTTTAAACATGCCTTTTTGTGATGATCGTTCAGTTAGTTTATTGTTATACGACCATTTAATACAGCAACGTTTTAAAAATTGTGTTCACAAAACATAACTTTGCGTTTAATTCAAAGCATGCATAACTGACAATAATTTAACTCAATTTAAATAAAAATACTCTGAATTTTTTTTATTGTCTGGCTGACTTGATTAAGCTGACAGTGGTTTTCTTATACACAGAAACACAGGTACATGACATAACATACAAATAACTTTTTAATAATAACATTTTGTAAAACCAATTTTGATTGTTTGCAATTAAAAAGATATTTTATAGCCAAAAATTTGTATAACTTACACTTTCTTCACTTTTTTATATTCGAGAATGAAGATTAGATTTCAAATTGATAAACATCTTGAACATTGTAAATTAATACGATTGAATGTTTTGGCCAATTCAGAGTTTTGTTTTCTTTTAATTTCACTTTTTAACTGGTTCAAAGTTAAACAGACATTTAAATTTAAATATTTATATTGTACCGCTATTTACGATTGCATTTCTCTGTTTTGAATTTCGGACGAATTTAATATATTTTTAGCTGAAAAGCGATAAATGCAAATTACATGAATATAAAACATACTTGGAAATTAAAATGCGTTTCTTTTTTTATTGGAAATGCAAATTTCATAGATATCCAACATTACTGAACATTCTTGAAATTTAAGTTCTTTGTTTTTTTTTTATTCAATTTGAAACCAAAACCAAATTCAGTATGTTTAATTTTCTGTCTTGAACCTGTTATTGAGTTAGTATATTTTTAAGCTTTGCCTATTGAGTGAAATATCTATTCTATTGATCGCTAAATGAGTATTTGTTGAGTTTTTTCGCGTTTCTACAGTTTCAACACTATTAAAGAAAAGTTGTTAGCATTTTTCTTTCTTTTTTATTTTTTTTTTTTTTTCTTTATTGTATTCCTCGAAATTGCAGTCGGAAAGAAATGATTCCGTAGATTTAAGAAAAAAAAATTGTTAAATGATTAGCTTAGCGTATCGGAAAAAGTAAAGATTATATAGATCAGTAGATCAGTGGCATGGAAAACAACAACACGAAGACGCGCCTGAAGTAAGACGCGGCATGAATGCAAAGCAAACGAGCCGCTGATGAATGGGAGAAAAGTAAGTGCTTGCGTGTGTGTGTTGCGGTTTGTGGCTGTGTGCAGATGGATGGGATCGAGCACCGAAGAAACGATGGTCTCGTAAAAGCACCGAAAGAACCACAATAGTAACAATAACAATAACAACAAAACACACAATAACAACAACAACAAAAACACACAAAAGCTGCAACATAAATAACAAGTGATCGTGTGCGCATGCGCAACACGTTCTACAGCTAATCTAAAGAAAAAAACACCACCAGAAAACACAAGAAAAACTTGTGAAAAATATTAACTAAAAAAAAAAACAATATCCATATAAATGTGTATGAGAGAGAACAAAGCGCTATTTGGCCAAGAGGCAGGCAGAGTGAAAACGTAAAACCAGAACAACTGCAGAACAAGCGGCCGACAACGCATCAGCAACAACTAGTGTGAATTTTGCCCAGACTGATGCCAAATTGGGGGAGACAATTTCTAATCCGAAACAAATTTAGTTACCCACTTGTAAAAATTTGTCGGTGATGACATTGTAATGCGGAACTGTAAGCCGAAATCTGCTGATGTTTGAAAGTTTTTCAGTTTCGGGTTGTACGGGAGGGGAAGGGGAGGGGTGTTAGTTGCTCGATGTACACTATGTTTGAAAACTGTGTTAATAAGCCCAAAAGACGGAATCGTATTAAATTCCATTGAAATATATCGGTATTTCCAGTTTCCCAGTTTGTGGTTGTACGGGAGCGAGAGCTTGTATTGGTCCGATATAGACCATTTTTTGGAATTTTCTTAATAGAACTAAAAACCGACTCTGTATCAAATCAAAATCCGTTTGGGGTTGTACGGGAGTGAGGGCCTGTATTGGTCCGATATACACCATTTTTTCGAATTTTCTTAGTAGGTCTAAAAACTGCCTCTATATCAAATCAAAATCCGTCAATGTTAACTATTATTGGCACAGGAAAGTATGATATCTGAGTGACGTCCTCCTGGCATGGATTTTTTATTTCGTTTGACATGTATTGTCTTTAGGGGAATTCACTGGCCCTTATACAAGTGAGGTAAGTATGAACAAATTTTCTTATTTCGCTTGGCATGTATTGTCTTAAGGGGGATCAATGGAAAAAAAATTGTATTACGACTAAAGTTTAGTGGTAATCTTTAGTTAGATAATTTTACATTTCCACTAAAATTGCAAATTTTCTCATTGCCATTAAAGTTTTTCGTAACCACATGAATTTATTTGTGAGCTTTATATCAAGTAAGATTTTAAGAAGGCAACAACAACAACAACAACTCTGTATAGAGTCAATCACTTAGCTGACCAGACAGTCTGTTTGGGAAATCGCGAAATCGCTAAGCTATGATCAACTCACTGTTAAAGTCGTATATAATTTCACACATGTTTGAACAAATTCTTAAGAATTTTACGTTCAAATCGGCTACTTAATCATATGAAATATTTAAAGCAGTAAGCTATTTATAGATCACAGCCACCAACTCTACCAAGGTTGCCATCTGTTCTAGTTGCTTCTTATTTATTTCATTAAAACTAAATCTTTATGGTCATAAAGGTAATGATAATTTTAATGCGCTAATAATTCAATACATTATGCTCATCTATGTCCAATTTTTATATATCAATAGGGAAACGGTTCGGTACCATTTTCTGCCGTGTTTCTCAACCGATTTGAATAATTTTTCTTTCAAATGAATAAAAGTAGGGAGAAAGAGTGCACCAAATACTTTTTGTGACCTTTGCCCTGAAATATGAGCATTAAAAACAGAATGTCTTAAATAAAAGCTAAGCTATAAGAGATGGAAGAACACGGTGTAAGAAGAGATTTTAGACATTGCTGAGATCATGGTAGAACTAGTGAAGGTACATGCATTTCAGACTGCTCTCTTTTTCTCATAGCCAGAATTGTCAAACTCAAGCATTTTGCTATTCTGGCCTATTTTTGCTTTCTTATCGCATTCTTATCGTTTTCAGATTTTGTATGGGCTGTCAACTTTGTTTTGACAGTTCCGGCAGTCTGTCTCTCCGAAATGCATTTACCTTCTCTAATTCTACTATGACTGAGATGTACATTTCTCGCTATCTCTCACGGATACCCTACAATAAGCATTTTTTATGTAAGATGTGCAAATATATATATTGAAATTTCTTACAAATAGAAAATTTTGAAAAATTCTCAATATTTTGACATCAAAACTATGACGATATCTCGAAAGCTGTGACTTTTCAAAAAACTACGTATTTTTGTATGAAAACTGCAAATATATATATTGAAATTGTGAAATTTCTTACAAACAGAAAATTTTGAAAAATTTCCTTTATTTTTACATTAAATTTATGACGATATCTCGAAAACTGTGGCTTTTCTCAATGCAACGTATTTCTGTATGAAAAGTCATTGGTTGAGAAAAATAACGGTATACGAAAGCTGTTTTTTGGCAATATTTTCTACGAATAGTATATTAAAAAATTTCCCGTTATTATGACATTAAAATTATTGCAATATCTCGAAAACTGTAGATTTTCTTAGTACAACGAATTTTTGTATGAAAAGTCGTTGGTGAGCACTGAGTGACAAACTGAAAATAGAAATAGGTACTTTTTTAGCCCTTTTCTACGCTCATCTGAGAACGAAAGCAATTTCATATCAAAGTGGAGGCCGAAGGTCACAGTGAAAAGGTCGAATTTCGAGCACTGGCGATTTGGAGTCCAAATAAATAGAGATAAAAATAAATAGTTCTAACAAAACAAAATGCTTTGTTTCTGTTACCATTTAAGTTCTTCGCAAAACACATGGTGGCATCAGTGTTGCCATTCGTATTCAATTTAATCCATTTGATTATTTTTTCTTCAAAAGTTTGGATACTTTTTAAAAAAAAAATCTTTTTTAATATGAATATATGTTTTTGTTTTCAAAATATAAAAAGTGAGCAGTCCCTTCACTTCGACAAAAACGTCAAGATAAATTATGACATTAAGACATTTTTGGGAAATATTCTCTTCTCACAAAATTCACATGATGCAGTGCATATGTAAGACATTTATTGTGAGTTTGGACCCAATAGTAAAAAAAAGGAGCGACTTTTTAAAAAACTGTAATATTTATCCTTTAAGATTCCCGTAGCGATTGCAAATTTTAACGATACTTAATATTTCTAGTATAGGTTGTAGCGACAAGTACCCTTGTTAATACGCATTTTGATTTTTTTGTTTCCGATAAATTGGGACCAAAATATTTTAACCCTGTCAAAAAATTACTACTGTTTTAAGCCAATTAACGCAAATTTTAACGATACTTAATAATTCTAGTATAGGTTGTAGCGACAAATACCCTTGTTAATACGCATTTTGATTTTTTTTTTTGATTCCGATAAATTGGGACCAAATTATTTTGACCCTGTCAAAAAATTACTACTGTTTTACGCCACTTAGCGAAAAGAAGATGCATTAAAAAAACTTTTTGAAATATTGTTTTTTGTATTATTTATGTAAAGAAAATTTCAAGTCATTGAGATAAATATTTAAAATTAATTTTTTTCAACGTTATAGCTTACTGCCTATTCTGGCAACTTGACAATAGTCAACCAGTATTTTTAAAATTTCTATGTGTTTGTTGTAATTTTTTATTTCAAAACGAAATTTGAAGCTCAAAAACAAAATTTTTAATAAAATTGTCACTATCTGCAAAGCATTTGACAATTTTTATCTAAATTTATTATTTTTGAGCTACAAATTTTGTTTTGGAATAAAAAAATTACAACAAACACATAGAAAAATTAAAAATACTGGTTGACTATTGTCAAGTTACCAGAATAGGGCTGTTAATATAATTAAAAGGGCACAGCAACCCATACACTTTTTTTATGCTAAACTGAATAAGTTTAATTTTTTAACTTTTTTATGCTAAACTGAATAAGTTTAGTTTTTTAACTTTTTTATGCTAAACTGAATAAGTTTAATTTTTTAACTTTTTTATGCAATTACATTTTGTTTTGTATTTTGTTTTGTATAAATAATATACTTATAAAATCAGTGTAATTAATGCAATAGAAACGCAAATAAAACACAGAGGTACTGAAATTTATGTTTCTCTTTAATATTATTAAACATGTTTTGTTTCTTATTATTATATTTTAATAAAAATATTTGTTAGTCTTAAAATTAAATAAATAAAAATTTTATGGAAGCTTAAAAATTTGGGTTTCATTATTTAAAAATATTTAAGTTGTATTGTTGTGTCTAAGAAATGAATGTATTATTGGTTTTTGGATTTTGATGCATGGATACTTTTTTTCAAAGCTGTATACTTTTGGATACTTTTTTAACCTTTCCATGGAGGCTTGTTTCAGAATCGTCGCAGCAACACTGTGTGACATCCAATTTTTTTTATAAGTATAAAAACATAGCCCACAAAAGAGCCAATACCTTTTTATTGGAAAAAAACGGGGGCAGTGTTGCCAGTATATTTATGTATAATTTCCCACAAACACATGATAAAATTCCCATTTTCCTTTTTAAAATTTTAAAAAATTTATAAAATATCCTTTAAATAAAACTTTATTTAGGTATACAATTTTAGATGAAAAAGTTAATCAAAGTATTAAAAAACATAACACATAAGCAATATAAAAATACAATATAACTAAAATAATTTTAGACTCTTTTTAAAGAACTCTTCTCTGTTTTATACATAAGTATTTGTTATAAAAACTTATATTCCATATAAGTTATTTCATACTAAGTAAATTAAATAAAAATATGTAGTATTTTTTAAATTCATTATATATTTCTTTTTAACCCTCCAATACTATCGTGGGTGTATTTCACCCAGTAACGCATATTTCAAAATTATTCTGAGCATAGAATTAGTATATGAAATTTAAAAAAAACCTATTATAACTATTACAAAAAGGTTTAACTAATATTGAATTTAAACATTTTTTGAATTTATGCCCTTGAATCCTTATAATTGTGAATTTCATGTACAGCTGTTTTTACGTGTAAGAGCCTTGGGTAGTTCACGAACGAACTAGTTCAATTGAACTACTCGCACTCCTAAGCTATATGAGCTAGTTCATTGATTCTCGTTCTTTTAGTTCTTTTAGCTCAATCGATTTTGCAGCGAGTCATATCAAAATGAACGAGAACAAATATATTCAACAATGGTTAGAGTCCATGCTGATACAGTTTTTCACTAATGAACGGTAAAAAAAACTTTTTTTCAGAAACAAATTTTTGTGGCAAATATCGTGTGTTGTGTATATGTAGTATTTGTATGTAAATTTTTTCTATGTCCACAGTTAATGATTGATTCGGTCATATAGTTCGTTTCATTTCATAGATCTGATCATGTACGAGCAAACAAAATAAACTAAAAGACCTATTGACTAAAAAATACAACGAGCTGGCATACCTAACGATCTAAAACACCAAACGAACCATGATAGAATTACCAGGTACTATTAATCGCTGCTTCTACTCGTTACTTTGGGCATATAGTGTCAGATTGGTGTCAAATAAAAGTACTGCAAACACACCAAGAAGTAAAAGGGGATTTTTGCTTTTACTTTTGCCCTGATGTCTACATATGAACATGAACAGATGACGAAATTGATGAACTGCACGAGGACGCCTTAGAGTACGTTGCAGGCTACATTATAAAAAGACTACATTTTGAAAGTTTTCAAAGTAAAGATTGCTCCTTTACATGGGTGGATGAAGTCTCGCAGGGAGGGCTGACAAAGCCATCAGCTGCATTTATGGAAAAAATAATTTGGAGGCGATCTTTGATCAAGCCAATGGTAGGAACATTTTAGTGTGCAAAGAATACAGAAAAAACTCGCTGAATTGTGTTCAGCAAACGAACTTCCCGAACCTGTGAAAGAGCTCTTCATAAAATGCAGAATGCATTTTCAGACTAAAAATTTAAATAAAAGATTAAAAAATCAAAAAATTAAACAAAAAATTTTGGCAATTAAAAACTTTTGCAATTTCATTTATAAAGTGATTGATTTAGTTTTTATTTCAACAACTATATATTCAGCCCTATCATGAATAATTTTTCACGCGAAATCAGAAAAGGGAGTTTTAATTTTTTTGATAAAGCTCAAGACCATTTTGGAAATTTTTAATGCAAATTTGTTGATAAACCATTGATGAACGAATGTGCATTTAAAATTTCCAAAATGTTCTTGAGCTTTGTCATAAAAATTAAAACTCCCTTTTCTGATTCCGCGTAAAAAATTATTCATGATAGGTCTGATTGTATTACGCTAAACGATACCAAGCCTTTATGGTATTTGAACTTTTTTAAAGTCAAACATGAGAACTTTGAATCATATTGTTTCTCTCATGCTTACTTAATTTTTGATGTAATGAACTAATAAAATTGTTGTTTATCACGCCACTAATATCAAGTACAAGGACAAGATAAATATTTAAGTTTGATATTTTTATTAAGTTTTGTAAAATTACAAAAACAAAATGCATAATGTTTATTCCCAAAAGCATTTTTACTCAACACGGAAGAATCTACTGGCTGCATTGTAAGTTTATTTAATAAAAATTATTATAATGTAGTGTTTTGTTTAAATTGTTTCATGATTTTCTACAGTAAAATGATGATTTCCGTTTATATTTCCAAACAAAAATACACACAAAAAGAAGCTGATTTTAAAAATACAACACTTTATTAAAGGTTCGTTCATAATAACTTTTAAATATTGGATATTTTATAAAAACTAATCAAAAATACACCACATTGTGAATACCCGTATCGTTTGCAGATTTCTAATTAGTATTTCAATGCTTCAACAAGAAGCAACACTGTTTCCACCTACTCGCTACATTTTGACACTATTTGCCCTAAATGACAGCTTATCCCCAGCTGATTTTCAGCGAATAATAATACCTGGTAATTATATCATGCAAACGAACTATAAGACCTAACGAACTAACATGAACGAGTGCATGAAACGAACTAAAAGAGCGAACGAACTAAATGAACTAAAAGAACTATATGAACGAAATAGTTCATTAAACTCAACTGAACTAAATAGAGCGATCTTTTTAGTGAACTAAAATGCCCAAGCCTAACGTGTAAGAATCCAGGGTTAAAGAAGCAAAACAATGTAAAAAAAACCAAAACAATATACATAACAATGTACTACTTCTATATGTCGGCTTATTCTGGTGATTGACAATTGAGGAGGTAGATGCAAAAAAGGCTCAAGGTGAGATGTGCTTTCTTAAGTACATTGATGGTGTTCGAGATGGATCAAAATATACAGATCCAAAGAACCTTATCGTAGTTTAGGAATTTACAGTGGTTTCGGTGTTAAAGATAGATCAAAATAAATAGTGCCAAAACACTCATCGTACCTCTTTATACAAATTTTTATGATAGTCATATCAGCAATTTTTTTTTAAAGATCAAAGAACCAAGGCATACGCCTTATACAAACAAGGTTTGATCTTGGAACCATACGTGAATTATTTATTAGGCGTAACAACCGTGAAAGACAGTTTGAATTGCTTTTACCCGAGGCTAGTACTATGCCATAACCTTGGCAAGCATTTCCAACTCTCAGTTGTTCCTGTCCTTTAATTCCACATTTTCCACAATTTAGGTGTGGATGCTTAGTTTTCCACAATTCTTAAATGTAGAAAAGAACAAAGAAAGTGAAAAGAACCATGCCCGAACCCGGATTCGAACCAGGGACATCTGGGTTGATAGTCTAGCGCACTCTCCACTAAACTACAAGGGCCGATTTAGGAATTTTTGGCGGTTTTGAGAACGATTTGTCCTGCAGCGTCCTCTGGTGTCAAAAATAGATCAAAATTGATAGCGTCAAAATACTCATTGCTTCTGAAAATCTTCTTGTGCAAATTTTCATGCTAATCATATAAGCTGTTTCGAAGTTTTTGACGGTTTTTTATAGATAGATAGATTAAAAAAGATAGCACCAAAAACTCATCGTACTTGGAAACATCATTGCATAAAATTTAGTGATAATCGTATGAGTAGTTTAGGGGTTTATGGTCGTTTTCCCAATTGCAGTGCCACCTACCGGGTGCAATTATGAACTTTATCCCTCCAAGAACCCCCACTTAAAAACACACACAAGTGATTTAGGAAGAGTTCAGTGACAAAAATACGTAAAGAAGAATTATATATATTTGTATATAGATATAACATTTTTTAAATTATATTTGAGCTTTATGTCAAATAATTTCTTAAAGCAACAGATTGCAACAACAACAAGGTATCTACAAAAAAAAACCGCCAAGCAGACTAAACAGCTGTTTCGTTAATCACTACATCAACTCTTCAGTAGTCTTCTGTTGCTTCTGCAGACCATCCATTTTGACAAGCTAATAGGCAAAACTTTTATTGAATCAAAGCAGAATTGTATAATACACAAGTGTATGTTACTACTTGTTTTGCTAAAAGCAAAAGTTCGAAAAAAATGACTGCATTGATTCTGGAAAGACTTGTTGATATATTTGTTTATCACGATCACAGTTGGCCAGTAATGATTACTTTCGTGTAATGATTATAAAAATTACTGATTACAATTAATCATAAACAAATTTATTACTTGATTACTTAAAAAATCATTAATCACTTTAAAGTATTCAATGATTTTTTTTTTTGAGAAATCAGTAATCATGCAAAAGTAATCAGTGATTAGTTAAAGTAATCAATCATTTTCCAGTAATGAATGAATTATTCTGATTAAGAAATTTACCAGAAATCTGGCTTAACCAATTGTTGATTGCAGATTTCTTTAACTAATCTACTGTTTTATATCTGTTTTTATGTATGTTGTTAAACTGTAAAACTGAGACAAGTCAAATACAGAAAAGGTTTCTGAGCACTATTGTTACGCTTCTTTAACAAAACCAATCTAACAGCACTTTAATAGCTGCTGAAGAAAGTATTGTATTTATAGTAAGCCATTATGGTAAATAGCAATTACTGAAATAATAAAATTACCGACAAATTTTGAATTTTTTGTCTGACGAGAAGTAATTTGTAATCACTGAAAGCTGGGTCTGATTATTGATTACTTGATTTATTGAAAAATTTTGTAATTTCATGTTACGATTACTTGATTTTTTAAAAAATCATGTAATCACATTGCATGATTACTTTATTTTTTATAACCTCATGTAATTACTGACCATAATTACTTAATTGAAAGTATTTTTATTTGGTTTTTAAAGTGATTTTAATGAATATTTAGAGAATCCAAGTAATCTGCGCAATCTGAATACATGTAATCTGAATCCCTGTAGTGGAATTCCCAAACGCTTTAACGACGATTTTCGATATTAGTTAGCGAAAACTGTCATTTACTATGAACTTGGCACGCACAATGACCGATAACGACAAAAATTTTTATTGTTAAATTTTTGGGAATTCCACTACTGATCACGATCCAATTCAAGTTCCAACAATTTTGCTAGAGAGGATTTTCACAAAAAATTTTTATTCTCTCATATCATGTGCATTCAGGCTCCCATCGTCGCTTATTGTGTAAGGTACATGTCATCAGTGTTTTAGCGGTCATGTCTAAAAAAATGTAATACAGAATTGTGAGCAGGCTTTGCAGGTCTTGTATTGTATTTAACATATACTTGGTTACATCATGTGTACATTTACCACTGGGTATAATCAAAAATGATGGGAAAAATATTCAACTCTCTACATGTACCACTACCTATAATCAAATAATAGAAAAACTTAGCTTTAAATAGTTATAATCAATCACTATTGCTCACTTCAAAATTAACTATTTATAATTAAAGTAATCGAATGGATACATTTTTCTAAATTTTCTAAGCAAAACAATTTTCTAAAATAAAACATTACCAAGCAGATAACAACTTTGAGATATACCGCCATTCAGACAGACAGACAGACCATGTGAACATCTGTGCAGGGTTGCCAGATATAAAATCATCCAAAAATGTTTTGAAGAAAAAATCGCAATTCCAATGTTAGATCAAAATACATTTTAAAGTTTCTCATTAACATCAATATGCATAAGTAAAACTTATTAATAGTTGAAATTTAGGCTGTGTGCGAATTGATCTAAATGCGACCTAAACTAAATTGTGTCGATAAGGCAGTATTTCTTAAATAATTTAGTTAATTCTCGACCTTTCTAAATGCCTCCTAAATTAGGAAGCACTACTTTAACGACACCATTTAGTTTAGGTCTCATTTAGATAACCTTAGTTAGGCACACAGCCTTAGTTAGTTTTAGAAATTGTGTCTCTCTTTTTCTTTAACCCTTTGAGGACGACAAATAAACAGCTGTAAATTTTAAAATTTTTTTGTGGAATTGTCATCACCGCACTTTTCGCTTTTTTCGATTTTAGGATAACATTTGCATTATCTCAGAAACTATAAAAGCTAAGGCCATGACATTTTGAATTCTAGGTCAACTGCATCGCCTACCTCCCATACAAACTAGTTTTTTTTAATAAAAAAAATCCGCATAAAATTGCTTATTTATGTTTTTAAAGAGTAACTTTAGTTTATTTAACTTCACTTAAACGTCATGCTAAAAATATTTCAAATCGGATGACTTTTAGATATATCTCCTATAAAACAATAATACCAAATTAACGAAATTTAAAAAAAAAATTAAAAAATGGTCGCTAATACAAATTATGGTAACAACTTGTTTTCAATTATGAATTCTATTTTATTTTTCTTAAAATTTAAAAGTATCTGCAAATTTTTTTTGGAAATTAAAGCATTTTAGGGCAAAATTTGATTTTTAAGACTTTTTTCAAATTAAGTGGTTTTTCTTAATAGCAGCTAGATGCAGCAGGTTTTTAGAGAAACATAAGGTAGAAGTACAATATTTTATGAAAGTTATAGCCTTAGACTTTAATAATGCTTAATTATCTAGATATTTTCTACTAAAGGTTACTGACGAATTTTGTAAAAAAAAAAACATATAATACATCAAGTTTTTAATACCACATTCATAATACATGTTTTATAATAATGACGAATAAAAATTTTTTTTTATAAAGTTTAACAAAAAAAACCCCCCGAATGTCATCCTAAAATTAAAAAAGCGCACTGTGCATCGATTGCATATTTCTATACAAAAGTGAAATTAAAAACAAATTTTCAAAATTTTTTCTGTAAGTATTGAAAAAATCCAAAAAAAAAATACGGAAAACCTATCCAGAAAATGTATTTTTTACTTTGTTGAACGCTCGTATTTGAAAATCGTTTGTGGTACCTTTATCTGAGAAATCGGGATTAATATATACCTGGGTCATTATATATAAATGACCAAATAAAACATAACCATCGTATTCTACGTCAAATTTTACATAAAAAACGATCGATGGAGAAATGATTATTACTATTGCAAAAAAATTAAATAAACTCGCAAGGTACCTGACGTCGTCGCGCCAGTTACAAAGTAAACCTCATATTCTCGCCTCATATTGTTGTTCTCTGCATTATAATATAATTTTCTATAAAGCCTCATTTATTAATAAATAATATTGTTCAACAAAAAATATAAAACATACTACATATATATATATATTAGGGCGGGTCGATTTATTTTTCGACAATTTCCCTATGATTTCCGTATTTTATGGGTTATTCCATGAAAATTTGCCAAAGGAACCATACCTCTATCGTTAAAATCGAGTCCCCTACTTTTTGTTG
The DNA here is from genome assembly GCA_963920525.1 of Dichetophora obliterata. Lineage (NCBI taxonomy): Eukaryota > Metazoa > Arthropoda > Insecta > Diptera > Sciomyzidae > Dichetophora > Dichetophora obliterata. The sequence goes on along the minus strand of OY986439.1, from coordinate 29,995,260 downwards.
GTAGATTTTTTCCCAAATTGACGTTCGTATGAAATAATACCTACACGTTCACATCCATAACTCAAAAACTATCGATCGGGTTTAATCGCCAGTAGGAAAGCGTTGGAAAGGTGAGCTCATTTTGATCAATTTACAAAAAAAAAATCTCCAACATTGGTCCAACGGTTCAAAAGTTACGGGCATTTTTGTCCAAATTTTGGACCATTTTTCCATTTTTTTCATGATTTTGTCCAAGAATATTACTTTCATGGCCATTTTTTTGGCACAATTTTTTTGACTTACAAAGCTTACGAACCTTACGTTACGACTGGACTGATTTGCGCTTTACATTATTGGCATATTTTTTCACAGGGTGTACACAGGGTGTTATGTTTGTTTATTTCTTTTTGTTTTTAGTTTCTTTATAGACTTCTTTATTTTTGTTTGTTTATAATATTCCAGTGTATGCTAGTTTTGTTTGAGCGTCATTTCAGTGAAGTGTTACTTGAAATAACTAACAAATAATCAAACTATTTTGAAATTTAGAAAAGATTTAAAGGTAAGTGTAAAAACATTTCTAACTATTATAGTTAATAGTTATATTATTATTCTATGAAAAACATATTTAATTCTTTTAGTGACGGTTTAAAAAATGGATTCAGAGCCTGGTTCATCGCAATAATCCAACTGAAAATTTAAAAATTCTGGCTAACTATATAATAAAAGTATACACGCCAATGTATTTCAATGTTAAGTATTATAGCTCTGCCGCATACGGTAGTACATTACTTTTTAAATTTATTACTTGAACACGATTTTTACCACCGAATTTACTTGGAGTTGTAAATACAGTAATTCAAGATAATCCATATTTTGCACACTCAGAAAATATCTTGCTATCTATGTTGTTTGATGATTAGGGCGGGTCGATTTATTTTTTGACAATTTCCTTATGATTTCCGTATTCTATGGGTTATTCCATGAAAATTTGCCAAAGGAACCATACCTCTATCGTTAAAATCGAGTCCCCTACTTTTTGTTGGTAGATTTTTTTTCCCAAATTGACGTTCGTATGAAATATTACCTACAGGTTCACATCCATAACTCAAAAACTATCGACAATAACTCATAAACTATCGGTTTAATCGCAAGTAGGCGCGTTGGAAAGGTGAGCTCATTTTGATCAATTTACAAAAAAAATCTCCAACATTGGTCCAACGGTTCAAAAGTTACGGGCATTTTTGTCCAAATTTTGGACCATTTTTCCATTTTTTTCATGATTTTGTCCAACAATATTACTTTCATGGACATTTTTTTGGCTCAATCCATTATTTAATTCAATTTACAATTCAAAACGAAGAGTTTAAGCCCAAATTTATCGAATTCGGTTGATTAATTCATGCGATATTGCTAAAACAAAATAACAAAATAATAAATCGCATGAATTAATCAACCGAATTCGATAAATTTGGGCTTAAACTCTTTGTTTTGAATTGTAAATTGAATTTATAATTTTTACTAACAAAAAGTAGGGGACTCGATTTTAACGATAGAGGTATGGTTCCTTCGGCAAATTTTCATGGAATAACCCATAGAATACGGAAATCACAGGAAAATTGGTGAAATTTTTCACTCCCTACAAATCGACCCGCCCTAATATACATATATACTATTGGCCATATATACTATTGGCCATATAATGCAGAGAACAACAATATGAGGCGAGAATATGAGGTGTACTTTGCAACTGGCGCGATGACGTCAGGTACCTTGCGAGTTTATTTAATTTTTTTGCAATAGTAATAATCATTTCTCCATCGATAAAAAAACCGTTTTTTTTTTGTAAAATTTGACGTAGAACACGCTAAGTGGTGCGTAAGGTTGGTTAACATTTATTAAAAAATTTAAATTGCGTATAAGGATATGAAATTTTTCATAAATTTTTTTGAAACTATTTTTTTCTTAAAATTTTCAAAATGAAACAAGAAGTTGTCTCTAGCTTAAACAGAACCGAAGTTATGAATTTTTTAACATTTGTTTCCAAGGCAAAAATCACGAAAATCTCAAACTTTTAACGACCACTATTTAAAAAAAAAAAAAATAGTCCTCTTTTTTTTGATATAGAACCAGTAAAAAAATTTCATGCAAATCAAAAATGGGTCGGTCATTTTTTGTTCAAATCTGTACGGTTTGAAAAAGAATGACACATCTATGGAAAAAAAATATTTTTGACTTCCTAGTTTTTCTTTCTCTTAAAACTAAAACAAATTCAAAAAATGGGGCACACGTTAAAAGTCACATTGATTTCTAATCCTTTAAGCCCATCTGTATGGAAATATTTCGAAAATTCTGCTCACACGACTTAGAAATGTAAATGGGTTATTTTTCACCCAATCGTCGTAAAAGGGTTAGGCATAAGTTAAAAAACCACTTGAAAAGTACTTTCTTGACAAATAATTTATTTCGATATAATAAATTTCAAGTCATCAGCGATACAAGAAATCAATACCTAAATCAATTTGCTTCAATTTATCAATAGTTTGTGCTATTTTTTTAATTTAGCTAGCAGTATAAAAAATTGCCATTAATTGCCAGTGAAATCGTTCTGTCATCACATAGACCCAAAAATCATCCAAATGACGATGGTGATTGTCCATCTGGCAACACTATCATCGGTGCTGTGAAAAGTTTTTGCTATTTTCTATTATTCTCACACACGTGAAGAAGATGTTGAGTAGAATTAGAAAGCATAAAATTGTTGCCTGCCTGGCTTGATTTAGCTTGTTGTTGGCTAACCAGGGAGCTAATTTCTCATACCAACAAACATATGTATTTTATTTATACATGAAAAAGTATTCTTATTATAATTCAGCCAATTTACACCGGCTTATTTTTTTTTCTACACCGTGTCATTAATATTTTAAAAAATAATTGAATTTCAAGAAAAGTATAACCTATTTGAGATGTAATCAAAAGCAGGTAATTTAAAAAATAAATTATGTTATTATTTATAATTTATTATAGGTATTATAACAGAGTGGATTTTTTTCTCACGAAATCTTTTATGTTTACATTTTTTGTTTTTAATTAAATTGTTTATTTACATGCCAAGAATTTGTGTTTGAAGTCATTACTTTTTTCTTAAGAAAGTTTTTAGCCTTTTTTTATTTCATTATTTTTGCATTGAAAGTGTTGCTTTGTGACACCAAAACTATTTAAATTAAAAAGCGATTGATGTGAAACATGAGCGTTGGTATTATAAAAACTGACCAAGACAGTGTGATTATAAGTTAAAAAATATAAGATTAATATATATTTTAAATTAGCTCTGTAACCCATTTAATTAGAAAATGCAAATTTTGAACGCTAGTTAGTTTAAGTGCTTAAGACAGTATTCTAGTTTAGAGATCCAAATTTCGGGTCTGTTTTGACATTCGATAAAAAAAAAACCCAATTAAGATTTTGAGTGTTCATTTTTTTATTATGTGTTTATTATAAATTCGATAATACAAAAAAAAATTCAAGAAAAATAATAAATATATAAAAAATTACAGGCTGGTGAAGTGCTATAAAAAAGGGTGCCTCCATGTTGACACGATTTTAACAAAGTCATGCTAAAAACTATAGGTTTTGTGTGTTTATCCATCACAGTAATCCGTCAAATTAGGCACCAAAAGCACAAAGTCGTAATTTGTATGTGTATAACGGATATTATTGAAGTACAGTTTATTGCTGCATCAAAAACATATTCTAAGATTTAATTTAATTTAATTTAAAATAAATTTTTCAATGATTTTTAAAGGATTTAGTTTTAAGCCACTGTTTTAGTGAAATAAATTTTTGCTCAGTAACGGCTGGTTAAAATTTCAAGATGATTTAGTCGACTACTCTAAATATAAAATCTACGTTAAAAAAATATATAAATGATTTTTTTAATGAATAAATTTTTATTTATTTTAATTCTTAGCTCCAAAAAAATTCATTTTACCTTACATATTTCATAAGATGGAAATATAAAATTTTTTTATCAATATTAAAGAAGTCTTGGAATGGTTTTTTTGGTTACTTAAGAACTAAGTATTTGGTTACTTATGTAGACAAAGTAGAGGCCTCGAAAAAAGGAACTTTTGTTGGGATTCAGAAAGTCTGAACTTAACAAATCTTTTAATTAAGAATGGTCAAAGACTGTTTGTATAAGTCAAACGCTGTTTGTATAAGGCGTTGGTGCCTTGGTTCTTTGATCTTTAAAAAAAAAAAAAAGAAAAAAAATAAAATTCCCTGGTTTTATTAAGAATGGAATTCCCTGAGCAGAAAAAAAATAATTAATAAAATATTTGAATAAAAAGTAAATATTTACGTGAGAAAAAATGCTATTTTTTGTACAAAAAATAAAACCATTGGGATTGAATAAAAATAAAACATTTGAAGGTCAAAGTGTTAGTTTACTCAACGTGTTCTAAACTAATTAATACTTTTAAACAACATTAAAGTCAATAGTTTAATTATATCTTTGAATAACTGGCAACAGGCCCGTAGCCAGCAGATTTCGTGGCGTGGTTTTTGATTACAAAATTTTCTTAGTATCAAAATGATATTCAAAAGAAGAATACTCAATAATAAAGCATACAAAAAAAAGTAGCAACGACCTTGGAACTTCCCAAACTAGCATAAAAATAGTTACATTTAAGTAATTAAAGTTGACATTAAAGTAATTTAATTTAAATTTAGTGTAGTCACCTAAAATTAGATTCAATTTTGCAAAAATAAACTCATTGACATGAATAAAATAAAATAATTCAAATGTGCCTGCTCCGAATTTTAAATTTGGAAGGCTGCAAGAAAACCACGACTGTTTCCATTCAAAGTGAGGAAACAACCTTCAAAACTTACTTCAAAAATTCAGTTATTAAAGGAATTCATATTACAACTATCGACGGTGATGTAAATCAATATTTACTCGAGTAAAAATATTAGCGGGCGAACAGCGGTCGAACAAGTCCTTTACTTACTTACTTAGTTGGCGCTACAACCGTATGTCGGTCTTGGCCTCATATACGAATTTGCGCCAGCCATTTCTGTCTTTCGCTTGCTGGCGCCAGTTGGAAATTCCAAGCTTCGTCAGGTTGTCCTCTACTTGGTCTTTCCAACGAAGATGCGGTCGTCCTCTTCTGCGTTGACCGCCGCTGGGCACCGAATCGTAGGTTTTCTTCACTGGAGCATCGTCTTTCATGCGCTGAACATGACCAAGCCAGCGAAGCCGCTCGATTTTAATGCGCTTAACTATGTCGATGTCAGCGTACAGCTCATTCAGCTCATCATTCCACCGTATTCGGTACTCGCCATTGACGCAGATTGGTCCGTAGATCTTACAAAGAATCTTTCTCTCGAATGCTCCTAAAGTCTTTTCATCTAAACTGCTCAGCGTCCAGGTTTGTGATGCATAAAGTAGGACGGGCATGATGAGCGATTTATAGAGCGTGATTTTCGTTCATCGAGAGAGGGCTCTGCTTCTCAATTGCCTAGTGAGCCCAAAGTAACACCTGCAGGCAAGAGTTATTCGTTCGTTTGATCGTTGGTTGAGTTTATGCTGGATCCCAGATAAACGAAGTTCTTCACAATCTCGAAGGAGGTATTGTCAACTGTAACGTGGGTTCCAAGACGCTGGGACTGTTTGTTTGTTGGCACTAAGTATTTCGTCTTATCTGCATTTACTGCCAAACCCATCCGACTTGACTCTTTTTTTAATCTGGAAAATGCTGCACTGACTTCGCGCGTATTATGGCCAATGATATCGATGCCATCAGCATACGCAAGCAGCATAACACTCTTGTAGAATATTGTGCCACTACGTCTCAAATCAGCAGCTCGGATGATATTTTCCATCATTAGGTTGAAAAAGTCGTACGATAAGGAATCACCTTATCTTAAACCTCGTTTGGTAACAAATGGTGGGGAGAGGTCCTTCCCGATTTTAACTGCGCGGCTGGTGTTGCTCAGTGTCATCCTGCAAAGTCGTATTAGTTTTGCAGGAATATCAAATTCAGACATGGTGGAGTACAGGTGCTTCCTTATTGGGCTGTCGAAGGCGGCTTTGTAGTCGACAAAAAGATGGTGAGTGTCGACTTGTTTTTCTTGAGTCTTCTCCAAGATTTGTCGTAGCACGAACATTTGGGGGAATCTGGGGGCGAACCTTTACAATGTAACATGTCTGACTGTCTCAACCTGGCGAGGCCAGCATAATCTTTGTGAAATCGCCTCAAGTCGAATCAAACCTATACGTGGTGTTTCCTGGGCAACGTCAACACTGACAACCGTTAGTTTGGCGGCTAATCTGAGCGGCGGGCCCCCCTAGGCTTAAAATAGGTTGTGCGTCGGGTTTGAAGCCCACCCGTAAAAACCCATTTCAATGAAAACAATTAAGAAAAGAAGAAAACGAACATGGCCTAAGAAATCCAAAAAGCCTAGCAGCCAAAATTTCAGTCGAACAACGGCCGTACAAGGCCTAAATTAATTTGTACGACCGCTGTACGCCCGTTGTATGGCACCAAATTTTTGAAAGCTCAACAAAAGTAAGCCTCACTCGCCGATGCTGATGTTAATAGTATCGCCACTTGTGTGTGGCTCAAAACATTTTTTTTGTACGTGTAAGTGATTGGAATGCAATTCCCCAGTGAATTTCCAATTAAAACAGTATAGTTTTGTTTATATGCCATTTTATTCACTGCTTTTAATATTATTATCTGATTTTCCCATGTTAACTTTTTCGCCACTGTAATAAAATAGCACAAACTAATAATTGCATTTATATTAAGAAATAAATCTTGTGTGTCGATTTGACACAATTTTCAAATTAAAATTGTTACTTTACCTTTCTTTTTGCACAAATTTGAATGAGGTTGCGGTTCACTGACTATTTTTGACGTAATTTTGAAAAATTATATGGCCGATGTGTTAACATGATAAGGGGCGCGTCAACAAGAAAGGATACGAAAGAGTCGTTTGTGTGTCAATTTGACACATATGGGAACAGTGCGCGAAATGGCTTTGATAGCACGTCAGTTGTGTTTCGTTTGCTGAAGTGAGTTGTTGTTTTCGCAGTTCAGAGTCATTGTGACAAAAAAATATTTTTTCATCAACATAACATAATATAAAAAAAAAAGAAATTATGGATTGTACCTGGCAAAATGAGTGGTTGGATGACGACGAAAACTCTAATGAAAGTGATGATGAAGATATTGATTATGAATCAAATAACAGTGATGTTGATGATACGAATACCTATACAAGCAGTGAGAGCGATGTTGACTTCATTGAAGAGGGAAAACAAGCAAAGCATGGTAGCAGAACAAAATATTGCCTTGTTGTCGAAAGATATGACCATACAATACTGTTTTGATGCACCTAACTGTATACGTCAAACAGTTCTTACAAACAGAGTTACAGAAATTTCTTGTTTTGTGGTTGTTTTAGGTCCGACTGTGTTTGCGTCATCACGCTGTGTCGACCCTTTGCCTACTTTTCTCTTGTTCATCCAACGTTTTTGGCAAATTGTTGTTGATATGACCCACTTATACGGCTTACGTTAATATGAAACCTGAAAGAATGGCCGCATTCTAGCCGAAAAAGTGCTCAAGAACTGTTCCACAACTTTCGGGCTGAATGGTATGCTCTCACAGAACATGTTCCTTGAGATGTCACAATTTATATAGCGAAAATATTTTATGCTACTTCGCTACTTGAGCACTTTTTCGGCTAGAATGCGGCCAATGTTAGTATTCGTACGATGCGTGCTTACTATGGGCTTTTACTGCTGGGGTCTATACCGCTCACATGGTGAATGTGTTACTGAGTTGTGGAATGGACGACCAATGTTCGCTAGAGCAATATAAAACAATGGCCCCATTCAGCCAAAAATTTGCTACGTAGCTGTTCCACAACTTTCGGGCTGAATGGTATGTATCATAATGTGCTCAAACAACATGTTCCCCGATCAGTCGCCATCTTAGGTATCGAAAAAATTGTATGCTACTTTGGTTGAGCAGCTTATGCTCTTTTCATTTTTCAATAAAGCTGTTAATTAATGATTTCTTATGTGAAACGAATACATAATAGTATCAACAAATTTTAGATGTTAAAAAAAACGAATGACGAACAGCTGTTTACCGTTTGACGTTTCGCAAAAAACCCATTCAGCAGAAAGTATCACTTTATGCTATTTCGCTACCTGAGCACTTTTTCGGCTAGAATGCGGCCATTTACTCGATCTCTACGCTTTGATGATCATGAAGAAAGACAAAATGTTCGGGCTCGCGATAAATTAGCACCGATTCGCACTATATTTGATAAATGTGCTAATCGACTAGGCTTGGGTAGTTCACAAACGAACTAGTTCAATTGAACTATTCGCACTCATGAACTATGTGAACTAGTTCGTTGATTCTCGTTCTTTTAGTTCTTTTAGTTCAATCGATTTTGCAGCAAATCAGATTGAAATGAACTAGAAAAAAATTTGGTTTCACTCAACAATGGTTTGACTCCGTGCTGATACAGTTTTTCACTAATGAACGGTAAAAAAAAAATTTTTGCAAAAACAAATTTTTGTGGCAAATATTGTGTAGAATGCCCCATACGTAGTATTTTTATGAAAATTTCTTCAATGTCCGCAGTTAATGATTGATTCGGTCATATAGATCGTTTCATTTTATAGATCTGATCATGAACGAGCAAACAAAACAAACTAAAAGACCTATTAAACTAAAAAATACAACGAGCTAACATACGTAACGATCTAAAACACCAAACGAACTATAAGACCTAACGAACTAACAACATGAGCGAGTGCACGAAAAGAACTAAAAGAGCAAACGAACTAGATGAACTAAAAGAACTATATGAACGAACTAGTTCATTAAACTCAACTGAACTAAAAAGAGCGATATTTTTAGTGAACTAAAATGCCCAAGCCTATAATCGACTAAAATTAGGTGCGAATGTAAATGTTGATGAGCAATTATTGCCTTATCGTGCCCGCTGTCCATTCACCCAATACATTCCTTCGAAGCCATGTAAATATGGCATCAAACATTGAGTGCTCTGTGATGCTGAAACATACTATGTTTATGATATTGAGGTTTATCGAGTACCAACCTCTTTTTTTTTAAGTAATACATGCAATAACAATAGAGTTCAGCTACTACAGCTTTTTCGCACTTTCTCCGCATTAGATCATCTTAAGAACCAGCCCAAATAACATTAAAACATCTCAAAAAGGCCATTCACAGTTCGAATACGCTGGTCTGCCATTTGTTCGATCTGCTATTTGTTCGCCAATTTACGAAAACGTATTTTGCTTTGTTGTTGTTTTGCATACAAATGCAAATACGCAGGCATGCGTAAATAAAAGCAGCCCTTGGACGTGCTCTTTGTACCTCGTAGAGACCGCCATTGTAATCCTGAGAACAACTAGGTTGAACGGTTTATTTTGTTGCTCACAGAAGGGCTGAGGGATGTGTCGATAAGTGATAACAGCTTAAGTCTCATTCCAAAGTTTCGAGAAATCTTGCTTCAAAATTTTCAATCGCCATGTGAGTTCTATGAAAGGGTCTATTGTTTTTGTATCGTAACTTTGGCGAGGGTCATGATAGATTTTGTGTGTATATAAAGATAAATGCGTGGAACACATCTACATCAATAACTCAGTTCTTTCTTAAGTCGACTTAAGCGATTTTTGCTTGTGAACACAGAATTGTTGGAACAATACGCAAAAATCGCAAGGAACTTCTTTCGCTATTACTAGAAATGAAAACGAAACCACTTAACCATTCGGAGTTCGCACTCGAACAAAGTCTTGCTGCCACTTGAGTTTCTTATGTGGCTCCGGGAAATAGCTCCTAACGAAATAACGACAAACAAAAAAATGAAATAACTCCTAAAATTTCCCATGTAAAGTTAGGCGTTATTTCGCTTAGGAGTTCTTTCACCAATGTTAGGAATTATTTCATCTTTGACTCTTAGGTGTTTGTTCAGTATGTAATAACTCCTAAAAAGTTGCTGATGAAATAAGTCCTAATTAGAAGTTATTTCTTTGGTATTGTTAGGAGTTATTTCATTTTGCTTAAACGAGCTGGTTTCTTGTAATTTTTACCGGTTTAAAAACGGTATTTTCTGTAATTTCTTCAAAACAATGAAGAACCACATAAAATGATATATGGTCGATAAATGGTTTTCCCTTTTTGGTTTTACATTTCGTATAAGAGCAAATCGTTATATCATAAATTAAAAAACCATTTGGGCTCTATACGGACATGCCCTTATTTCGTTTTATGGGCATATTAGATAAAGAAGTTTGGATTACATAATTCAATTTCGTTACTTAAATATCTTCAACTATAATAAATTAATGGACCTAAATTCCAGAAGAACCACAATTGCTTTTTTTAATATTCTGAAAATTACGAGTTAATTCATCATTTCCGTTTAGGTTTTATTTCATAATGAACATACCCCCAAATGTAAGGTTTTATTTCATATATTCTTTAGGTCTTATTTCAACAGGGATTAGGAGCTATTTCATCTTTCAACGTTAGGACTTATTTCATTCACTGTTAGGAGTTCTTTCATTAGGAGTTATTTCATTTTTGTTTTTTAGGCGTTATTTCGTTAGGAGTTATTTCGCGGAGCCTTCTTATGTCACAAAGAGACGTCGCTTCGTAACTTTGCTGAGCACTATGCACAGGAAAAAGAGAGTGACTGAGAACGACGTTCAAAAGTAACAAGAACTAATCAACTTTTACAGTACAACAAAATGTGGTGTGGATATAATGCATGAGATGGTGGGAACCTAACGCTGCAAGCGTAAAGTAAATCGATGGCCCGTTGCAGTATTTTGCAACATGCCCGACATCTCGGCGTTGAATGCCATTGTGCTCCTTTCAGTATGAATCCACTTTGGAATTATACAAAAAATAACTTTCGAAGAAGACTGTTTTGGAACCTCAGGTTGAGCAGCGGAAGCGCACACCGATAAGTACGTCTGTCTAATCGGTAGTAAATGAAATTCCTGGCATTCCACCACCACCGTCATTTGTGTCGCAAAGAAGTGGACAATCGCGGCATCGCTTAGAGCATCATACGCCGTCATTCATTCTGTCGAATGCGACAAATGCAAAAAAAAAGTTTGTCCGGAGCACCATTTCATTGTATGCGAAACATATGAAGCAAAATGCATTATTTTTACATATACTTTTTCTATATTTTTTATCTAGATCTAATCTCTTCTTTGCACTGAATTTCAATAGAAATTTTTTTAATTTTTTATATCAATAAAAGCAAAAACTGGATTACAATACTGTATTGTATACTTTTTGCTATTTATATCAATATTGTGTCAGGTAAAAATAAAAAACAAAAACCTTCCATTTCCATTTGTTCTATGTTGCATTGGAATTTTTTGGTGTTGTGTCAAATTGACACACAAGCTTATCTTTAGATATTTTTGTTACCGATGGATGCGTGTTAAAAAGCATACGTTTATTTATATTATTTTATCATCAAGTTACAATTTTCATTGAAGAGCTGCTGATTTTCATTATAGAATATTTCCTGTACGGCTAATGTACAACCAAGATTATTTCAAAACGGCCTCTGTACAGCTGCTGTTTGTCCAAAAAGCCCCGCAAACGACCCTTGTTCGACCCTTGTACGGTCGCAAAAAATATTTAAAATTAATCCTTGTTCGGCCGTTGTTTGGCCTTAGCTAAATAAGTTTTTATTTTTACTCGGCTAACTATTAGTACTAATTACACTACTGACAGCTTATTTTCTACCATCAATAATCGCAAATCTTGCAAACTAACAATACTGACGATAGCACATTATCGATAGTTTTTCAAAACTTAATCGTGTGTCCTTTCATGCCACCGTTTCCAAATCTAACTTTATCAATTCCATCGTGAGTTTTTTATTTAAGAACAAAAGTGAAAAGTGCTAAGAACATTTAAATTTGTTGGACATCGAATGTCAGAAAATAAAGATCTATCGGATACTTGCAGTGTTAAGAAATTGATTGAAATTTGTCACAGTATTTTTTAAAAATTACACTATGCGCCACCATTTTGGTGTTTGGTATGCCACTATTTTTTTTTTCTTATAGATTTCAGCCCCCTGAACACAAAAATCGCAATAAAAATTTGTTCTATGGATAGGTTTTCGAGATATTAACCGATTTATAATAAAAAATTAACAAAAAAGGAGCCAAAATCACTTTTGAAATAAGGTAAGTTACCCAAATAAGGCCAACCTAACGGTTTTTACCAGACAGAAGAGAAACGGGCTTTTTTAAACTTATTTTTGCAATTTTGTATTTTTGTTTATTCAATTCTTTTTCAAAAACATAAAAAAGCATGAAAAAGTAAAAAATATATCCAGCTCAGAAGATTTTAAAAAGGTCTGATTTTTGCCATATTAGGACCACCATGTCTAAATAAGGCCCAATATAATTTCAATATTATTTCATTAATCAAGTTTTTCTCGGAATACACCACAGTTAGATTTGATCAATTAACCTTTTTGTTTTCGTTAAAATACCTCTCTTGATTTTTTATTCAAAGCTGGAAATAGGCAATATTTTATTCGTAGAATAACGGACTTTTACTGCGAGCACAATATTACATCAACCACGTTGTTGACGCTACCGCTGACTTCGTTCGACTGTCACTCGCTTCACAGATGCGCAATCAAAGTAATTTTTTTTTGCATCGTAATGCAGATATGAACATGTTTAAACGTGCAAAAAATCATTTTGCAGGGAATGCAATAAATGTGCGTATTAGAAATCGGGCCTTATTAAAGCTTGGGCCTTATTTGGCGAAGAGACCTTATACATATATTTATCATTACTTTAATAAAATTTGACCTAAACATTAACTTTACAATAAATAAAATTCAATTATTTTAAATAAAATTAAAAAAACGAAAAAAATCAATTTTTTGTATCTTCACCTTGTTGTCTGTCTGTAACTTCGTTATTCTTCCGTAAATTCCCGGCAGTGTAATACTTATCAGCAATAAAAAATGATTAGTCTTTATACTAGTTAAAACAAACTAGTTTATATTTTGTCACGATTTACTAGTTGCAAAGTTAGTTTAAATCTAACTAGTTTGTGTCAAGTCACAATAAACCAGTAGTTAAACTAGCCAAAATCAAACTATATTACATATTGGTCAAATCAATCAGTTCCACAACCAGTTGGAGCCAGGTAATTTTTCGAATTGTTTAAAGTTTTGAAAATGCTTAATCCACCAATAGTCCTTGCGTTCGTCACGACCGTAGTAACATGGCGAACCATTTTTATTACTGAAAGTTTCCGATTCCAAGATAATAATTATATTATGAACAAATCCTGACAACATATGAATAACGCCCACACAACTTCGAGCGCTCATCTATTTTGGTAGTGCAACAAAGATTCGCTAGACTAACTTTTTGTTAGCAACGCAGACCTTTGTGAATTTTTTCAGATGTAGTCCCGATAGTGGTGGAGACAATTTATCTGCCTTAGGGCCAGTTTTTCAGTACGAGTTAAAACTTTAGTCAAATTAAACCTAGCTTAGCTCACCAAAATTGGACGTTTAAACTCGGTGTAACTAGATATTTAAGCATTCGTTGAAGTTAAATTGACTTAAATCATCATATAATGTGTTCCTTTTTTGCCTAAACCGAGTTTAAACGTCCAATTTTGGTGAGTTAAGATCATTTTGATTTGACTTAACTTTAAACTCATACTGAAAAACTTGCCCTTAGTGGCGGTCAAGCTGTCACGAGCTTGCGAAATGAATTTTGAGTTTTTTTCTTGATTCTTTGGAGGTTAAACCAGTGGCAATGCGCATCTCCTTGGTTCTTGTTGATCTCATTGCCTTAGGCCCCTATTATGTATTACAACTCAACTTAAGTTGACTAGATTCAACTAATTTTTTTTCTCATAATTTATTACATACATTCCAGTTGAACTATGTTGTTTGAAAATTCTTAAAAGATTAAGGCAAACTACATGGTTCAACTAAAATAAATGTAATACGTTATATGAAAAAAATTTAGTTAAATCTAGTCAACTTAAGTTGAGTTATTTTACATAATAGGGGCCTTAATCATCGCCATGTAAAATACAAGCATCAAATGCAGACTTCAAAAATTAAAACGTTCATTAGTTTTTTTGTAAAAATACAATTAGTATTTTAATTTTTCTTTCCTTATACTCATGAAGCTAATGAACTTTAAAAAATTTACTTTTATATGAAATAATAAAATACTATGTAAATTTGATTTGAACTTTTCCAAATAGTGGCTTCAGTAGAAGATCCAACTTCAGAAGATAAATTGCCAAATAAAGAACTGGTTGAATCATTAGTTTGATATAACTAGTTGTAAACTAATTAAAACATGACTATTTGCCAACAACTCAGGAAAGGTTAAACTAGAAACTAGTTAAAATTTGGCAATATATGATTTGCTTACAACTATTCCCAATAAACTAAAATTTAACTAACTATAACTATATATATTATAAACTTGTTTTCATCTGTTCAGAATAGGACAATTGATTTTTCCTATGACATCGCCATGTTAAAAATAAAAGTTGGGTATATGAAAAAAATACGATCTTGAACTAGTACTGCTCAGTTTTCAACTAGTATGCAGACTGGTTTTAAACTAGTTGGTTACACTGCATGGTTTTCTTCATCAGTACCTCATTCTTTTCCTTAGAAAGCCATATTTAATACATAAAATAATAAACTGCGCATATTTCGGTGTCTTCCATTTTTGATAATTTTTTTTAAGGATTTTTCGATTTTATTTTTCACTAAAAAAATTATTTCTTTTTTATATTTGTTTCGATTGTGTGGAAACTACTCAACAGATTAGCAAATTGGATAAATCAAAGTATATAAATTGGATAATATAAATTGGAGAAAACAAGTAGATTTATTTTTCTTTAACTTGGTATTTATTTTAACCAAATCGGTCAATTAAAACTGAAGATGTGCACAGTAAAAAATTTGAGGGTAAATTTTATCTATTATATAGCATTTGTGTGGTATAAACTTTTTTATGCCAAATAATTTATAAATTTTATACCACTTATTATCATAAAAATAGTAAAACAAATATAATTTAAAAATGTTATATGGATATCATGTGTAAAACAAATTATATTTAGAAATTATATTCAGTGCGAAAGAAAAAAATTCACCGAAATCGGGAAATTTTAAAATATAGTGGTTTCGATTGGTCTGACGAGAAAAATGGTCTGGAAAAATTTATAAGATTTGCTGGTATAACTTTTAAAACATTTTTGGTTTGGATTTATATGTATACAAAATAGTACAAAATTTATGCTCATATTTTTTACTGTGTGGTAAAATGTATGGAGCTATATCCAAAAAAATCGGGTCAAAAATTCAAAAATATATATCTCGAAAACCTATACATAGAAAAAATTGTTCATTGTGATCTTCGTGTTCAGCGAGTCGTAATCTGTAAGATTCATACCGATCACAGAATTTTTTTTCTATTTTGACGCATGTCTCAATTTTGTTTTAATCAATTAATTTAAATTTACTCCTACCGCCATAAAGTCAAGGTTTAATGCCAATTTTATTTAAATACCCGCTTGCAATTCTTTTAAGTATAAATAAATTTATATAATTAATAAGTAAATTTTTTATTTTTTCCCAACAATTTCACAAGTCTTCATAGAAAAATGTATATTTTTTCAAAAATATTCCTAGGAAATATAGCTAGAGAAATATATTACCAGAAAAAAAAAAATTATTTATGTATAGTGTCAATTTTCACCACTTTCTTGCAAGTGGTTGCAATAAAAGTCTGAAGAGTGTGAATACGTTGTTTTTCTTATACGATTCCTTCACGTAGCGTACTTTCATTCATCATATCAATTTTCTCAATCCGAACCGACAGGTTCGTTCTAACTGAACGTTTACTTTAACTTTCTACCACATCGTGCTATATCACTATGATTTCAATGTGTTGACAGACAAGCATAAAAAGAGACCGACAGACAGAAAGATAACTGCCTGTCATAGCCTAGAGTTATGTTTTGAGAAAATTGCATGGGAAGTTTTTTTTTTCTTTTTTTTTTTATAAAATCCTAATTTTGCACCAGAAGCAATTCGAAAATACATGCTGCTTCATCCACAAGAATGAAAATATAATTAATTTATAGCTCGCATATATATATATATATACAAATATAAGCACATACTTAGCCAAATCAAAGTGGTATCCTTTGGTAATCCTTGTGTTTGTTGTTGTTGTTGTTAACACTAGATCGTATGTATGACTATTTTTAAAGTATGTTTTAGTAGTAATTAATTATCTTGTAAACTTGCAACTTTTACACTCAACACTTATTGACACTTTATTAAAAAATTCTCCAAAGGTTTTTCTTTATTTTTGTTTTTTAGTTATGTAAAAAGAAGCAACAAATATACATATATGTTCTGATTTTCTTTTTCTTTACCTCTGTCAATATCTACAGTTATTGCGATGCAGCAATGTTAGTGGAGCACCTTCATTCAAGATCGATTCAACTTCATTCACTTCACCTCACTTCTTTATTTCTTTTTTTTTTTTTCTTTCTTACTACTTCTTCCCCATTGCAGTATTGCAAAAAAGGAAGTTTTCGGTTGTTTATTTTTACTTTATTTTGGAGCTTTTTTTTTGGTGTTTTAATGGACAATCGCCCAAAAAGAGTGTTTCTCAGTTTTTATACTCAGTGATAAAATGCGAGATCGGACCAAAGAACGCACACGTGCGGCCTCAACGAGCGTCAAACGTAAAATACTTGCTATCCATTCGGCGCGATACTTTCTTTGGCCTCGTATTGGAAGAGATTCTTCCGCCGCTACTGCTAGAGCTGCTGCTGCAGCTACTGCTACTTCTTTGTTTTTTTTTTTCTTTTCTTTCACCACCAACAACAGCTTTGCGCTTAACAGCTTTTTTTCCATAAGCTATGAGCCAAGAGCAGTTCAGCCAACGTTCAACATTGAGTGCGAAGAACTCGTTCGCGATTTGAGTTGAAAGTTTTTTTTATTTTTTGCTTTGGCAGATCGCTTGCGAACTGGAGAAGACAAGTGCAATTCTTTGTCGTTGCCGTCACCGTCACCGTCGTCGTCACGTCGTCTTTTGTGGTGTTGATCCGTGGTTGGAGCAGCAGCAGCAGTACTCAAACCGCTCCAACTTGTGCTCAATTAAAGTTGAAAAGCTGTTGATTTTGTTGTTGCTGCTGAAAGTCTTCTCAACTTGTTGTAGCTTGGCAAAGAAAAGTTGTCAGTCCGGGAATTCTTCTCATTTGCGCGCTTTTCCGAATGTTTTTCAAATCCGGTTGAGTATTTGCAGTTGTTGTTGTTGCTATACTGTTGTTGTTGTTGTTGTTTTGTTGTTGTTTTGCTGTTGTTGTTGTATGCGTGGCATGCAATACGCACATTTCTATAATTCACTGTCAGTTATTGGATCAACTTTATGTAAGTCGATTATGATAAGCTGCCTTCTATAACCTTGATCAATTCATCTATCGGTCATGCATATCGATAATCCAAAGCCTAGCATCTTATCTTCTAATTTCCATTTGCTCGAAACGATCAATTCAATATCACAAATACGAAAATACAAACTTTTTTGGCATTTGGTTATATATGCAGAATTTTAAATTCTGAGATTAATTGATTATTGATCGTTTTATGATGATATTTGAAGACATGAGTGAATGAAGGTGATATGTCGCATTTTCGGATTTTTGCTGTTCTCTGCATTGATGAAGATGTAATGTACATACAAACAATTTTAAACTTTAAAACAACCTTGTTTGTGGCTATTTTAGAAAATAACTTCTTCACAAAGTTTTATTTAGCATAGATTTTAGCACAAATGCGAAACTTTGAACTCAATTTTCTCGAAATTAAAATTTTGGACATATCACCTTTGTCCACTCATGTCCTCATTTCGTTTATTGTTTCCCTTGCATTCGCATTAAAATATTTTTCTGGGTTGATGTTTAAAAGTGTATGCTTTCAAATTTGGTTAAAAACTACAGAACTCTTTTTTTAAGCAAGGCTTCCTACGCCTTGGGCAAAAATAACAAAAACCGACAAATTAAATCGATAAATTTCTTGAATTATTTTTAGAATTACTTTTGAACGTATGCTTATTTGAAACTCTCGATCATAAGACAGGATAGACATTTTATCCACCACGACACGTAAGCACGTTAGTTACAGTTGTTAACTGAGTATTAGCTTTCCTTACCTTTTCTTATATTTAACAGAGGCATTTAACGTAGCCATTATGTGATTTATTAATATTTTTGGGAAACTTTAATGTTGTTGTTACAGTGATTCAATAACTATAACTAACATGCATACTTGGCATAGAGAATAGAGTACCCGTCTATTGAAGAGAGATCGCAGCAAAGTGTGCTTTTTTGATTTTAGGATGACAACAGCTATCTCAAAAACTATAATATTGGGGGTTGGAATTAATTTTAAAGGTTTTTTTTCGGCTTTTGAGCATTTATTTAGAAACAACGGTACAATGTATATTATTCAAAGTATTGTCCATCGTTAGCTACATTATTTTCCCATCTTTCTGGCAGCATATGGATTCCGCGCCGGAAGAACGATTCGTCTTTTGAGGCAATCCACGAATCGACCCATTTTTTGGTATCCTCGTAAGAAGTGAAGCGCTGCTCAGCCAAGCCATGCGTCATCGATCTGAATAGGTGGTAGTCGGAAGGGGCTATGTCTGGGCTATAAGGCGGGTGGGGTAGCACATCCCAATTCAGCGCCTCCAACGTTTCCTTGACGGTTCTTGCAACATGTGGCCGTGCGTTGTCATGTTGAAAAACCACTTTGTCGTGTCTTTTGGCATATTCCGGCCGTTTAACCTTTAATGCTCGGCTCAATTGCATCAATTGTTGTTGGTAGCGTTCCCCAGTGATGGTTTCGTTAGGTTTTAGCAGCTCATAGTACACGACACCCTTCTGATCCCACCAAATACACAGCATAAGCTTGGCGCCATGAATATTCGGCTTGGCCCTCAATGTTGATGCATGGCCGGGTGGTCCCCACGATTTTTTTCGCTTAGGATTATCGTAATGGATCCACTTTTCATCGCCAGTGACAATAAGATGCAAAAAACTCTTCCTTTTATGCCGTTGAAGCAGTTGTTCGCACATGCAAAATCGCCGTTCAACGTCTCTCGGCTTCAACTGGTACGGCACTCAATTTACTTGCTTTTGAATCATTCCCATGGCCTTCAAGCGTTTGCCGACCGTTGATAAGTCGACTCCCAATGATTCTGACAATTCTTGAAGGGTTCGACACGGGTCTTCATCGAGCAAAGCCTCCAATTCCTCATCTTCAAACTTTTTCGGCGGGCCCGGACGCTCTTTGTCTTCCGTATCAAAATCACCACTTTTAAACCGACGGAACCAGTACTCACAAGTAGAAATCGATGGAGCATAGTCCCTGTAAGCCTCAGTAAGCGTGCGTTGTGCTTCAACCGCTTTTTTCTTCAAATGGAAGCACAAAAGTAAACCTTCCCGCAAATTGCGTTTTGTTGGAACGAAAGTCGACATGTTCACAGAGAAAAAAATATATGTTGTTTACACTTCAGTGGAATGACACATACTGGAAAATGAAGCTTAGACAATGTGCTTTGAAATGAATATAGTCACAGGTGTGCCCGTTGCGATCTATTGATAGTTACGCCCTCTCTTAGAAAACCTTTAAAACTAATTCCAGCCCCCAATAGCAATAAAAACGGGATTTTAGTTGCAATTTCAATTTATTACTACTATCGAATATTAATACCTTAAGAACTGAGTTTTTTTTTTTAATACAATCTAAAACATTCAATATATTTCTTATAGAATAACAACTGTGTATCTATGTACAATAGAAAATAATAAAATGTATATACAGTAGGGCTTTCAAGCCCGAAGGGTTTTGGAAAATCCCGGGATTTCGGGATTTGAAAAGTATGATCCCGGGATTTTTCGGGATCCCGAAGTGGCAAAATTTAAAAATAATGGCATTAAGTTGTATTAAAAGCAGGAACCATTAATAAGTCTTTCTCTTTATTTCTGCGTTTTAGCATAAAAATTGCATATTTTTTTTTAAATAAAAATCCAAACTTAATCCTTAATCCTTCGTACTTAAAATATTCAAAAACACTCGAAAGTTTTTAAGACAACACTAAGACGAAATCATAATTACGAATGCAAACAAAAGTTACAGTTGCAATGTACAAAGAAGAATAGAAGGGAAAGAATTCAACAATAACTGCAAGAAAAAGTCGAATTCTGAAATCCCATTTTGTATTTTTAGAGGAAAAACTTGTAAATTTTATAATTGAAACGATACACATCACCTGATAAAATCAGATCGAAAAAAAAATTATATTAAAATAACAATTATGGTATTATGATTTTTATTCATAAAAATCACAACCTTCACGGTCCTTAATTAAAGATATTTTCTTATTTTTAAATATTTTAATTATATAATAAGATTATTTAAATTACTTTCAAAATTTCATGGAAGTTGAACAGCCCTCTAAACAGAATCTTTTAATATCACAACCAAAACAAAATGTCTGCAATGAGTTGAATCAACTGCCGCTGAGCCTCTGAAAATCAGTAGCCTTTACTTTTCTGCAATTTTTTGTTACAACTCAAATATAAACTTAATAAATTTAGCATGTCTTACCAGTAAAGTTTAATTAACCAAAATAAAATAAGAAATGGAACAGTAATTCTAAGCTGTGCCAAATTCGTGTCCAGCATTTAAGCCACATTGATTGATACTACTTGAAATATATGTAAGACAATTTAAGAATAACTAAGAAACCAACTTACGGTACATAGATTTGACTTCATAAGCAACACTCAACAAAAAATATTTGATTACAATTCTTAAGCTAAGATTCATTCAAGAAAAATATTCACTCACAAAATTCACTCTAAGAAAAATTTCTAAATAGAATTATTTATTTATTTACCATCTACCGGGTTGATACCCTTACAGATTACATTACTTAACCTAGAATTTCATAATTTATTTATTTATTTATTATCTAGCGACACAAAGTCTTACTTTCTAGTCAGATTACCCTCACAAAACACAACATAATTATACAAAAGAGAAAAAAAAAATAAAAAAAAAATAAATTATACAATTTTACTTAAGAATAAGCAGGAGATTAGTTTTAAAAGTTTCTCTATCCTGACTAAAGTCAATGAGATCACAAACAGAGTTAAATGCAACGCAGGAATTATTGACCACCTCGTTGCCACCATAATTAGTTCTATGATAAGAAATATAAAATAGGCCACGTTGCCTTATAAGCCTCTCAGGCGCGTAGATTTTAAAATGGCTGAGTATTGAAGCACAATCAATATGGGACATTATAACATCTCTAGCAAACATAATTAGATAGCATTTGCTTCTTAATTGAAGTGTTTTCAATCCAAAAAGAGAGCACCTGTCAAGATATGTCGGAGCAAAATTCCAATTAAGTTTATAGGCGCACAACCTTGTAAACCTTTTTTGTACATTTTCAATCCTTTTAATGTGCGAATTATAGTGAGGATCCCAAATTATGCAACAGTATTCTAAATTACATAGACCGAACTAAAGAAATAAAAATAGATTTTAAAGTGTATGGATCTTTAAAATCTTGAGTGTTTCTCTTCAAAAATCCCAACATAGCATTTGATTTGGAAATTATCCTATCATAATGAGTACAAAAACTAAGCTTTTCATCAAATAAGACCCCTAGATCCAGTTTATTAGTTACTCTACCCAAGATATTGTTTGAAATGGTATATTCAAAAGAAATTTTATTGCGGAGCATATTAAATGACATGACGTTACATTTACCAATATTGAGATTGAGTTTATTTTCAAAGCACCACCCTTGTAATTGATTAATATCCTGCTGCAAAAGTAGACAATCCGCAAGAGAGTTAACGGATTTTAGAATTTTAACATCATCCGCATACATCAAACAATGGGAATGTGTGAAACAGTTTGGCAAGTCGTTAATAAAAAGGAGGAAAAGTAAGGGTCCAAGATGGCTACCTTGAGGAACCCCAGAAGAGTTAAACATGGTTTTAGAAATTCTGCAACCGATTTTTACCATTTGAATACGGCCGATCAAGTAATTAGACAACCAATTGAAAAAGGATGAGTGAAAGCCCATTGCTGATAACTTATTGAGTAAGATAGAGTGCTGAACTCTGTCGAAAGCCTTCGCAAAATCTGTAAATACCACGTAAATCTGTTTACCCTCCTCAAGCTTATTTCTTAGAAAGCTTGAAAAAAACGATAAATTTGCAGATGTGGACCTACCACTCACGAAACCATGTTGAAGTTCAGAAATCGAATTTTTTATAATACCATACAATCGTTTTTTAACAATTGCTTCAAATAATTTAGGAATAGTCGGAAATTTAGCTAAGGGTCGATAGTTGCACACTTCTTGCCTACTTCCAGATTTATGGATTGGGATAACAAATGATTCTTTCCACACATCCAAGAACTCACCACTATCTAAAGACAAATTGAAGATTCTTGTAAGAGGATCGACAAGATTATTAGCACACATTTTAAGAAAAATTGGTGGAATATTGTCTGGGCCACAAGATTTATGAATATCCAGATTTGCAAGCTCTGTCAAAACCTCTTGCGCAGAAAGGACAAGGGAACCAATTCCTATTTGAGGAGCATCATAGACGTGCGTGCTAGCACCAGATGTCTCATTAATAAAGTTATTCTGAAAATATTGGGGGTTGGAATTAATTTTAAAGGTTTTTTTTCGGTTTTTGAGCATTTATTTAGAAACAACGGTACAATGTATATTATTCAAAGTATTGTCCATCGTTAACTACAACATTTTCCCATCTTTCTGACAGCATATGGATTCCGCGCCGGAAGAACGATTCGTCTTTTGAGGCAATCCACGAATCGACCCATTTTTTGGTATCCTCGTAAGAAGTGAAGCGCTGCTCAGCCAAGCCATGCGTCATCGATCTGAGTTGGTGGTAGTCGGAAGGGGCTATGTCTGGGCTATAAGGCGGGTGGGGTAGCACATCCCAATTCAGCGCCTCCAACGTTTCCTTGACGGTTCTTGCAACATGTGGCCATGCGTTGTCATGTTGAAAAACCACTTTGTCGTGTCTTTTGGCATATTCCGGCCGTTTAACCTTTAATGCTCGGCTCAATTGCATCAATTGTTGTTGGTAGCGTTCCCCAGTGATGGTTTCGTTAGGTTTTAGCAGCTCATAGTACACGAAACCCTTCTGATCCCACCAAATACACAGCATAAGCTTGGCGCCATGAATATTCGGCTTGGCCCTCGATGTTGATGCATGGCCGGGTGGTCCCCACGATTTTTTTCGCTTAGGATTATCGTAATAGATCCACTTTTCATCGCCAGTGACAATACGATGCAAAAAACTCTTCCTTTCATGCCGTTGAAGCAGTTGTTCGCACATGCAAAATCGCCGTTCAACGTCTCTCGGCTTCAACTGGTACGGCACCCAATTTCCTTGCTTTTGAATCATTCCCATGGCCTTCAAGCGTTTGCCGACCGTTGATAAGTCGACTCCCAATGATTCTGACAATTCTTGAAGGGTTTGACACGGGTCTTCATCGAGCAAAGCCTCCGATTCCTCATCTTCAAACTTTTTCGGCTGGCCCGGACGCTCTTTGTCTTCCTTATCAAAATCACCACTTCTAAACCGACGGAATCAGTACTCACAAGTAGAAATCGATGGAGCATAGTCCCCGTAAGCCTCAGTAAGCGTGCGTTGTGCTTCAACCGCTTTTTTCTTCAAATGGAAGCACAAAAGTAAACCTTCCCGCAAATTGCGTTTTGTTGGAACGAAAGTCGACATGTTCACAGAGAAAAAAATATATGTTGATTACACTTCAGTGGAATGACACATACTGAAAAATGAAGCTTAGACAATGTCCTTTGAAATGAATATAGTCACAGGTGTGCCCGATGCGATCTATTGATAGTTACGCCATCTCTTAGAAAACCTTTAAAACTAATTCCAACCCCCAATAAGTCGCAAACATATTACAAACTCTTGTTTCACAATTAGAAATCTCGCCATTAAATGCCATATTTTTTGGGAACCCATTAGTCTTTCTTTTCGTATTGAGGTAGGACCAAAATGCTTTCGAATTAGATTTTACATTAGACTCAGTTTTAAACAAATACTGTCTATACAAAAATTTTTTCATGAACTCATATTCTCTTCTAAACCGTTTATAATCGTCTTGAGTCAATAAAATCACAATCAGAACTATTGAGACAATCCATGGATAGCAAACATTTATCAAGTGCGGAATAAGTCCAATTAACATTACTAATAATAAAACCTTATTCATCAAACAAGTTTGTGCAACCTAAGTCCCACCATAATTCAGATTCTAATTGGAATCTGAAAACTAGCATTTTCCCCATATTTTCTCCTATAATTAACCAGAATACGGCTTCATCTTATAATAAGATGATTACTGGAAGCAATCTAGCATCTAAACCGCCAACTCATCAAACACGTAAACGGGTTTCATTTAAACTTAACAATAATGAAACCAATTGTGAGAAATATCCAAATTTTATCCATTCTCATACTCTTAATCCTTCACCACCAACCGGAAGTGGTTTACCAAAACCATCTTCAGTTTCAAATGAGCTTTGCAATCAACCTGGTAGTCCTACGTCATTTTTAGACCCCCTACTTCCTCCAAAAGTGAAATTGACACTAAACTCCTGCGAAGGCACTGAGAGCAGATATGCTCTTTCTCGACTCAGGGAGAACAACGTTAAAACAATGTTCGCCTGTATCTCTTATATGTATAAAGCCCCTGATTCAACATGCATTGAAGGCAAGACCAAAACTAACCTTAGAGTATTAATTCAGCAAGAAGGTCTTCCTACCGGTGTTGAAGACTTGCGTAATTTGTTTGTCCGCTTTCACGAGCACCTCGGTGTAACGGTTGATCAAGTCAAAGTGGATCTGGAAACCTATGGCGCTCATGTCAGAGCTAAACATGTTTCTCTTCTTCAAAAATCTCGTAAAGAGCAACAGCAATATTATCGTTCCTAACTCTTCTTTCTTAAATATATTCTACCATAACTGTGGCGGCATGAGAAGCAAATTAAACAAACTTTATGTTGACGCTAAATCATGCCACTTCAATGTCCTAGTATTCACTGAGACATGGCTAAACGAAACCTTCAATAATGAGGAAATTCTTGATAGCAATTGGACTGTCTTCAGAAAGGATCGGGACTACTCCTCAACAGGTCTTTCTCGAGGAGGTGGTGTCCTTGTAGCATCTCACAATTCCCTTTCAAGTGAGCTAATAGACACACCTAACCATAAACTGTTCGATCACCGAATTATTAGAGTTTGTTCAGGTAAAAGTCTCAATGTGTACATAGGCGTCGTTTACATTCCTCCCGGCTCAAGTGAAACAACATACAACGAGCTATGTGAAACACTGACCACCTTTACCTCCTCCCTAAAAGAGGAAGATAAAGTTGTTATTCTTGGTGACTTTAATCGCCCAAATATATCTTTTGTCACCGACGAAAACGACAACTTTCTTCTTCCTGTAAATCTTTCTAATGCCATAGACTTCAACTTACTTAGCACCTTTTATGGCAGTGACTTGCAGCAAGTCTCTTCTGTACAAAATCAGAATGGCAGATGGTTGGACCTAATTTTTACTAACTCGTATGAAGAAGTGAAGGTTAGTCCATGCATGGGAGCAGAAAATTTACTAACTAACACTGTTCATCATACAGCCTTAAAAGTTGTTTTCTCTGCTAATGACATCAACTTTACCCAGTCTTATAATAACACCATTGCGTACGATTACCTCAACGCCGATTATGAAAGAATAAAATGTTATCTTAGTTCTCTAAATTGGAATCATATTCTATTCAATTTAGATTTAGACAGTGCTGTCTCTATATTTTATCAGCACATTTTTACCGCTATCGAAAGTTATGTGCCAATAATAAAGAAAAAGAATAAGCTCACAGAACCATGGCTAGACAACAATCTCAGATATTCGAGGAATCAAAGAAATAAAATCTACAAACTTCTCAAAAACACTGATAATATAAGCGATGAACTGAAGCTTAGATATGACGAGCTATCAAGAGAGTTCTCTATCAAGTCAGAAGAAGCGTACAAGTTGTACACGAACATCATCGGAGAAAAAATTGTCCAAGAGCCGAGAAAATTCTTTGACTTTGTTAACATGAAGCGCAAATCTAGCGGCTATCCATCGTCTATGTTTAAAGGTAATGTCACTTCGTCCAATTCTCTTGAAATAAGCAACTTGTATGCCGATCACTTTAAGGAGGTCTTTTGTCTTCCTACCACCTTATCTGAAACTTCTCCTAGCTCAACTATTATAGTTGATAGTCTATATTTAACCCAGGAAGAGATTTCTAATGCAATAAAAGAACTGGATATATTAAAGGGACCAGGACCAGACTTAATACCTACAAGCTTTTTGGTGCGATGTTTAGACCAACTGCTATTGCCATTACACATAATCTTTAACGAATCACTGGTTTGTGGGACATTTCCTTCATATTGGAAATCATCCCATCTTACGCCAATTTACAAGAATGGTGATAAAAGATCAGTTGAAAATTATAGAGGCATAGCAATCTTGTCAGCCATTCCAAAACTTTTTGAAAAACTTATTTGTGAAAAGCTAACAAGTTTCATTAACCCACGTCTAAATGAGCAGCAACACGGGTTCCGAAAAGGGCGATCTACAACCACTAATCTCATGATTATGGTATCAGATGTTTTAGTCAAAATGGAAAAAGGGCACCAAATAGATGCTGTTTATACTGATTTTAGTAAAGCTTTTGATCGAGTTGATCACAACATTCTTATATATAAGTTAGAAAAATTTGGTGTTGCAGGGTCCATACTAAGTTGGCTAAAATCATATTTAAACGGCAGATCCCAGTTTGTTAAATTCCAGGGAGTTCTATCGAAAAAAATTGCAGTCTCCTCGGGAGTTCCGCAAGGTAGTCATCTTGGTCCTCTTCTTTTCAACATATTCATATCCGATCTGTCAGAAGTTCTTAACGATATTCCACATCTTATGTATGCAGATGATTTAAAAATGTACTATTCAATTCAATCAGATGTAGATGTAAATTTTTTGCAATCAAAATTGTTGTCTCTTGAGCAATGGTGTTTTCAAAATAAACTACATCTTTATGTCAATAAATGCAATGTTATTAGCTTTTCTCGTAAAAACAACGTAAAAGTACATACCTACCACCTCAATAGTACCGAACTAAAAAGGGTCAACCATATAGTGGATCTTGGAGTTGTCTTAGATTGCAAGATGCGCTTTAATCTGCACTATGATAAAATTGTGTCCAGGGCCAGCAAACAGCTCGGTTTTATAAAAAGACGTGCAAATGAATTCAAGAATATATGAGTCACTACATCCTTGTACCGTACATTAGTGCGCCCAATACTTGAATATGCGTGCATAATTTGGAATCCATCTTTCGATTCCCATAGAGAAAGAATTGAGTCTATTCAAAAGCAGTTCTTACTATACGCGCTTAGAGATATGTACAACCCCCATGATTATTGTAGCCTTCCATCATATGAACATAGACTCAGCCTTTTAAATTTGATGCCACTATCAACAAGAAGATCGTTATTGGGCTCATGCTTCACATTTGATGTAATTAGTGGTGCTATTCTCAGCGATTGTTTTCTAATATGATTTCCTTTAACGATCCAATTAGGCGCACTAGGCATACTCGATTGTTAACTGAATATCAGCACCAAACTGCATATGCAAATAATGAACCCATCAATCGTTGTTGCAGAGAATTTAATAATATCTCTATATACTACTCACCTTCTATGTCCAAATCCTCTTTCAAGCAAACCCTATATAAATCACTCAGTAATCAGAATTAACCCAGGCCTCAGATAAACTACATACAGGTATGGATTTATATGTATAAGCATTTAGTTTAATAAATCAAAATTCTTTAACATCCCTCTCCAAATCTCCCATTTACGTCCTTTTGACCTTATAGTCTTTAAGAATAATATATATACATCGTATCTTAAGTGTGTATATAGTCTCTCTTGTTTTCCTCCTCTTCTCTTAGTTTTGACATGGTTTTTGAAATCATGTCAATCCGGTGGGCGGAGTATGCCCACTAAGAGCACCAAATAAAAAATAAAATAAAAACAAGGAAAGGGGAGAAGAAAAACAAAAAACCTAGTAATCTAAACTTAGTAATAAGTAAACAAAACCTGTTAGAATAAGTTAGAATAATTAAATTGCATTGCATTGCCTTGTTTGGCCAATAAATAAATAATATTATAGTCTCCCAGTAATAGAGGATAATCATTATCACATAGCTTGCTAACAATATTATGAATATTCATAAAATGACAATTATAGATTTCTTTACAAGAATTAGGAGGAATATACGACAAAAATACATACAGATTCAGGCAGGTAGCAGTAGCACATGAATAAGTCGAACCTTGCAAACGCACGCACACACAAATTTGCTCAATATTGGGAGAAGCATGTTCAAGCAGTACAATATGACTTCTAAGCTTCGAGTTGACAGCAATTAATACCCCACCTCCACGTGACATACCAAGCGTGGAATAGCGACGATCTCTCCGGTGAACATCAAAATGAGCAGGAAATAATTCAGACGTTAAAATATCATCATACAGCCACGTCTCAGTGAGCGCAATGACATCAAATGCACAATCAACGGTGGCCATGGCCATCTCCTGCGTCTTAGTACGCAATCCACCAACATTTTGGTAGTAAACAGACATGACGTCATTACGTGTTTGAGAAGCTGTTGACAAGCTGTTGACCAAAAATGAAGATTGAGCTGTTGATGATAGAGATATTAATGGAGCAGGTGATTCTGATGGAATTGATGAAGATAATGATGATGATGTTGTTGTTGTTGAAGTTGTTATTATTGTTGAAGTTGTTGTTGTTGCTGTTGGTGTTATTGTTAATGATGTTGTTAATGATGTTGTTGCTGATATTACTATAGTTTGAAGGTCCTGGAGATGGTGCATTTGTGATGACACTGGTGACGATAATGATAGTGACAATGTTGTTGATGATGATGATGATGATGATGATGAAGATGGTGACGATGATGATGTTGGTGAAGACGATAATGATGAAGATAACAATGTTAATGCTGAAGATGTTGATGCTGCTGAAGGTGGTAATAATGAAGATGATTGTGGTAGAGATGTAATGTCGCTTAGTAGTTTTTTGGGGACGCGTCAGGACGAGAAGCGTTGTTATGAGTCTGATTGTTGGATAGGGAAACATTCCTAGGTCGTGGAATGAATTCACTGATGAAGACGCCATTCGGCTAAAAGTCCTTACTCATCATCTTAGCATAGTCGTGGTCCGAGGCATGAACTTTAAATTATGCAATATGCCGTTGGATTCCAGTGGTAAGTTTAATACAAATGGGCGTCGATAATGGAGCTGGCAACTTGCTATATATGTAAGCTTTAATGTTATCAGCTGTGGTAGTAGCAGCTAGCCTCGATATGAAATAGTTTTCCGTGGTGGCCGAGAAACTACAATCAAGTCAACCAATGGTCCACTGTTTGTGGACACGAGAGGCTGATTAGTAGCATTATTTAGATGCTGCATTTGATGATGAGATTGCGGATCAGCTAAGTATTCAACTTGCGATACCGAGTTATTTAGAATTGAAGGAGATGACACTGATGCTAAGGGTAGCATATTCGTATTAGAGTTGGAATTAATTGAATTCGTAGATGACTGAGATATAATAGGAACAGTCGAAACAGTGAGTGCCGGAGCTGTAGTTAATTTTATCAAATCAGCAGGAGTACTCGCATTAGCAGGATATAATGTAGAGGCAGCAGAAGACATAATGACTGGCGTTACAGTTGCATTTGAAGTTGAAAATGTTATTTGAGTTGAGTCATTCCTTAACACATTACAATTATTTGGTAAACTAGAGTTGATTTCCGCAGCAGAAACGGAATGACCGTAATTAGCATTTGCACGTCTGGGTCTGACAGATGGCTCACAAGAAGAAGCAGGGCCACCATTCACGGGTTTGGCAGAATTATTAGCTGTAGATAACTCACACAATGTACGGAGGTCTGAAGCATGTTTAGAAATTTGCTGTTGGAGCCGCACGACTTCATCATTTAACTTAAGGGCTGTTGAATGATGTTGAAGCAATAAACTCAGCAGCCTAGCAGTTGAGAAACTACGGCAGGCTGTGCAAAACCATTGTAGGCCATTAGTGTCGGAACACTGCAATGCATCGCCAATAATGCCCTTAATTTCAGCGCATTTCGTGTGAAATAATTTGCAGCATCCGTAACACGTAATAAAATTTCCATACGTGCTCCACTCTGACTTGCACAAATCACAGCTCGTTCCCCTAATTTTGAGGTTAGGAAAAGCAGTGCAAGGTGAATATCCGAATATTTAACAATTAATCACACACAAGCCCGTAGCCAGAAAATAAGAGCCGGGCAGGCTGAGCCTTCAGTGTTTTATGAGTTTATTGTTCAAATGTATATTTTAGTTACGAAAAAAAAAGTTAAGTATATTAACATATAAAGCCTAGTACTCTGTTCGCTTACGTGAAACTTCGCTGGCAACATCTATTTCTCTGTCGCGTGAAATTTCTGACTTAAAGTTTGTTGCGAGGAATTTCTATGGCAACGTTTCTCAGAGAGACTCAGAAAATAAGTTGGAAGATTTCATATGATATATCTCTTTTCACTTCAAAATAAATAGGCAGTACAATTAAATTGTTTGTTGCTCAGAAACATGTTGCGATAATTTCACGCAGCGGAACAGAGTACTACTCTGACGAACATATTGTGAAAATTTCCACACTTGTTTCGCAGCTGTCACTTTTTGTATGGAGATTTGAGTGGAATTTCACATGAAACTGAACAAAGTACTATGCTTTAAATATAACATAAATAAGTTCAATGTTTGAAAGCGAATTTCTAATGTATTATATTGATTTCCACTATAGTCACAGCTCTGCTGTTTAAAACAAAGGCAATCGTCTTAGTTTCTCATTAAATTTGCGAAGCTAATCTTTGAACTTTTTATAAACGATTTGCCATCTGTCATAATGCATTCCAGCATCTTAATGTTTGCTGACGACGTCAAACTCTTCCTTTCTTTTAAAATGATAATGACGCTGTTTTTTTGCAAGCCGACATAGATCATCTTCATAACTGGTGCAAAACGAACCGTATGAACCTCAACATGAAGAAATGCAAGCATATGTCTTTCTCGCGCAAACCACCAATTAAATGTACCTTCAAATTTGTGGTTATCCATTGGAGTCCTTAGATAGTTTCAATGATCTTGGAGTTACAATGGATCCTAAACTACGCTTTAATATTTATGTAAATAAAATAATAAAAAGAGCAAATAGTACTTTAGGATTTATTAAACGTTGGGCAAAAGAGTTTAATGATCCTTTCATAACGAAAACCTTATTCACTTCCCTAGTGCGGCCTATCTTAGAATACGCTTCAGTTGTTTGGTGCCCACGATACGGTTGTTACATAGACGACATTGAATCAGTGCAGAAACAATTTCTTTTGTTTTGCTTAAGCTATCTTTATTGTAATACTGATTTTCACTTACCACCTTATGAATTGTTACAACTCTTAAATCTTCCTTCTTTAAAAAATCGGAGAATTATGATAAATGCTTGTTGGATTATAAAACTTTTAAATGGCTATGTAAACAGTCCATATTTATTGAGTAAAATATATTTTAATATTCCTCTTCGTCCTAGAAGATCTTTTGAGTTACTCCATATGAACTTTTGTAGAACTAATTATTTGCAAAATGAACCTCTTAGAAGCGCTTGCGGTGATTTTAATTTTGTATCTGATGTTATATCCTTAAGTGAATCCATGGACTCAATCAAACATAAAATTATAGATTACCTGCAGTACCGTCGTTGATTATGTAAAGTTCTTTCAAACATATATCTGATGCATCTGGTGATTTGTAAACACATTAATATAACAATCTAAATGGATAAATGGACCTAAGCGTAAAATGGAAAATTTTGGTGGATAAACATATAAGTAATCTGAATGGACCTAAACCTGGGATCTTCAGTTGCCTCATATCTTCATGATGATTGTAACTACACTTGTCGATGGTACCGTGGTGTCTTGGTGTCTTTTTACCTCTTGAAGCACTACGTTAGATCGATTTGTAATATATTAATATGAGTGGCGGATAAGACCTAGTTTGTCTTGGTGCCTGCGTTCGCAACTGGTTTTCTTTATTTTATGAAAATTGGTTTGGTGAAGTTGACCTAGTTTGTCGAGTAACCACCCTGTCAAGCCAGGATTTCACCGGCTTCAGGGAGACAGAACGATATATATTATATATATACCTATTGGAGTGGTGTTTTATTGGGTATGAGACCTTGTTTGTCACACGACTCCGCCGTATACAAAAATTGTTGCTAACTTGACCTTGTTTGTCTTGAATATGCAACCCTGCTATGCTGTCTAATTTTATTGATTTTGACTTAACTTTTTTTCTATTATTTTTTATACTTTAATAAAATTATATACTTTAAGCAATTTACTAAAACTTTTTAGTTTGTTAAAAATACATTATTTCATTCAAAATCATACTTTATATTTTTGAATTGTATTAAGTATCTTATTTTATAATTTTAAATTTGCTATAAAACCTGTTAAGGTTTAGCAATCAAGTAAATAAATAAATAAACTCTGTTGATTTGGTTTACACGGGAAAATGATGCTTCCACCGTACCGCCGCAATACCGCCGTACTGTTGCCGAATGTTTCGATTGCAAAAAACAAATTATAAGTATCAGGAAACGCAACGCGCATTGGATACAATTCATTCAACGTATCAAAACTGATTCAATTTGGTGATGTTTTCTGATGCTCATCCCTTTTTTGTCCAGATATTTCTTTGCGACAGACATCTCGGCATCAGAGGGTATTTTTAAGCCTACAGAACATAATATTTTCAAACAAGCCGGCTTCATTTCGTGAGCTTATGACAATGCCAACAATATACGATCATTTTTGGTGAAACGCTTTTTTAATTTGAATATAATATTATCAACGATATCAAAGTAAGCCGGCTTAATTTCAATAGAATATTCACTTCTCTCACCAAGTGATTGTTCTACTACTGAGTTTCGCGTGATATAAAACCTTGTTATTTTAATTGTTTTTGAGCAAAAGTACCTCATTCAATCGCAAGCTATGTCTGCAACATCCATTAATTTCCTTTCAGCCTTTCCAAATTTTTATGCTCCCAATTAGTAGTTTTAGTTAGACTAATTAGACTAATTATTATTAGTAGATTGGGAAAATTATGTATAACTATTTGAGAATGAACGCAAAGTATTTAGATTACAGGAATAAGTGAAGACTGCTGACCTGGTACAGCCGCTTAAAGTTGAAAAACCCGAAATGCAGTCAGCTGGCGCTTGAATCATAATATAATTTCAAAATCCTCCCCATTCATCCTCAAGTAGTTGCAAGTGCTTTTCCTAATCAAAACAGCAAACTGGGAGACACAAAACCTGGAAAAACGACTGCACCAACTGCAATTTTTTTTGTGTATATTTAGTTTAAAACACTTAAAATAATAAATTATCTAAAAAACTCGCTCAAAAAATCTTGAAAACAATTAAAATAACAACATTCTATAAATTTTCACCAAAAATTAACTTTCTTTACAATTTTTTGCCAGCTGTTATTGGCAATGACTGACAAAAGAGGGCAGTTATAAAAGCATACGGAAATTTGGCTAGGGCAGGTTCGACGGATTCTAGGGCAGGCTAAGCCTGCCCTAGCACCATACTAGCTACGGGCCTGATCACACAATATGGCAGATTAATGCAATTAATAAGTTGAGCACACAAAGTACAGTAGATTAAACACAAATTTAGAATAAAAGATGATTCAATTACTAACAAAATGAATTTAAAAGAAAAAAAATTTTGAGGAGCAGAAATAAAACAAACCGACTAAAACGATAGAGTTGCCAGATGAATTACTAACACAGTGTGTGCTAAATGCTTCAATAGTTTGTAAGACAATATCATACATATTTTCAGATTAAACTAACAATAACATATTTATCAATGCAAACATTGGCTCTCCACTATCATTATAATTTACACAAACAATAATATTTTGTTTTACAACTATAAAATTGAAGCCAAGATATTTCCTTTGCTTCAAAATTAAGATTATATTTTTGATAACAATTGATAATATTTTAAAGGTCCATCTTTTATTGGGAGCTAAGAATATCAAAGTAGTTAAAAATAATATTAGCAATGTTCAATTGATTTTTTTTGCAATGTTTTTAAAGATTCATTTTATTATTTGAATTGTATAATGTCTTTTTATAAATTTGGAAGGCTGCCTCAAAGCGTATTTATTTAAACAGTTGGTTTAATAAATTCTATTATTCTTGGATAATGCAACAAAAAATGGAATTTGGGCTGTAAATGGCTTTTATAAATTTCAATATATAACGAATTGTGGCGAAAAATGAAAGAATTGAGATATTGTGACCGTTGAATTTGTTGATTTGTTCTAGTTGGCTTAAAAACTATAAATTGTATGAAGAAACAAAGTTTTGCTCGAGGTAGATGTTACATAAACTACCATTTGATTGAGAGAACTAATCATTCGAGCAGGTATCCTTAAAAAATTCAAGGTCAACTGTATAGAAATGCTACTTTTGTGTCAGAAACCATCTTTTTATTTCTTTACACGAATATCTGCTAATGATACCAATTTGTTTAATTTGTATTGAGCAAATATTTTGCTTCACATAAAAAATTTAAATTTAAGTCTCATTAGGGGCCCTCAAACGATACTATATGACTAATGCTACCAAGTCGTGTTATTAAAAAATAAGTATATTTGCTACTTAGAACACTGAAAAGTAAGTATATGTAAGTATAATTTTTAAAAATAAGTATAAGTAAGTATATCACCTTAGAAAAAAATTTTAATATTTTCTTGATATTATTTACTAATATAAGAACTAATAGAACCCACAATATTCCGTAAGTGTTGTCACGCCCTCTTTTTTTTCTTCTCGAAAAGTTTTGTGCAGGCAATCTAACTAAAACCAAAATTCTTCCGATAAAAAAAAATTAATTTTATATATTTGCAGTTCATATACCCAGTAAACCAAAACTATCATTTTTTAATTCATTTATAAACTTTTTCGGGTAGAAAAATTCATTTTCGACACTCATAAATGAACCATTTTGGACTCATTCGTCGGACTAAAATGCCTCTCAAAAGCGAACCTTTTTTTTTCTTCAGACGTGAGTTAATAAAAGAATCATCACCTGTCTATTTTTTGTTCGGAAACAAGTTGAAAAAAACTATTGAAAAATTATTTTTCGACACTCATACATTAACAATTTTTAACTTTAACTCATTCGCCGGACTGAATTGCCTCTCAAAAGCGATCCTTTTTTTCGAAAACGAGTAAAAAACTAACTATAGAAATTCACTTTTTAATAATTAACATTTTGTTGTGGAATGAATTTTCACGAATTTAATCTTCTCTAGCAAGAACATTGATCGTACAAATTAAAAAAAAAACAAAAATTTACAAAAAATAAATTTCTTTCCGAAAACGTACTCAAAACTATCACTTTACGCAAAACATTCACATATGGTTCGGTGGGTATATTACATATATATAAAATAGTTTGAAAACAAACAAAAGCATGACAAAAAGTTAAAAGAAGTACGTACTTTCAAAGTAGTGAAATGAAAATAATATTAAAAAATCAGATTCAAATTAATTAGGCTGGGTCGATTTGCAAGCCTATGTTGCCTGGGCAATTTGCCTGGATCGGGCATGAAAAGTTATTAAGAAAAAATGGAACATAGAGGTGCACTTTACCCTATCACATCTTCAATTTTGTGAATTTTTTCTTTAGGATTTTTTTTCTAAAAATTTTTGCATATAAACGTGCACAGCTAGAACAAAACTGATGCCAGATTCAACTTAAAACCGGTCTCACATTGATACGTTTGAATACAAAATTTTATCGTTTTTTAGATCCCCCTAGGTGGCGCTGTGGTCGATTTTTAAAAAAATTGTATTTATAAACCGATAAAAAGCGACCACAGCGCCACCTAAGGGATCTAAAAAAAGAAAAAATTTCGGAGACCACACAAACATATGTGAATATAAGGTGGATAGCTTTTGTGGTTCAGCCGTGATGGTCAAAAACCTTGAAGTTTGTGAATTTTTTTCTTTAGGAATTTTTTACGATCAATTTTTGTTAAAAAACGTATAAATGTGAGACCGGGCTTAGGTTGAATCGGATACGAGGATTTCATTTCTGGCATCGTTATTGTTCTATCTGAGCACGTTTAAATACAAACATTTTTGGAAAAAAATTCCTAAGGAAAAAATTCGCAAAATTAAAGATGTGATAAGGTACATTGCACCCCTATGGCCCCTATCGCCCAGGCAACATCAATTTTTTAACCTCCAAACAAATCGACCCAGCATAGCAAAGTTATCATTATTCGCCCTCACTGTCACTGAATTGACGTGCTACATTAACTGGTTTGTTTTATTTTTGCTTGGAATCGTATTTGTCTTGGCTGGAAATGTTGTTTAATATGTCAAGTCTTGTCCTTAAAAATTTGTAAAATTCGATACAGCTGTATTCAATATTATTTTTTACAAATAAAATTGACCTCAGTGTCTGTATTTTTAACGCTGCTGACTCCAATTTATTTTTTATGCTTTTGCAAGCAAAAGTTCAACCAGAGCTGAAAAGTAAGCATGAATAAGTATAAATCTTAAAAGTAAGTATACTTATAAGCATGGAATTTTAGTAAGTATATGAAGCTGAAAATAAGTATGATACTTACAAAGTAAGTATAGTTGGTAACATTATATATGACGGACGTACATGTAGTTCGATAAAATAACGGGACTTTTTTCGTTGCACACACATCGCACATGACGGATAGACTTTGGATAGACTTCATTATTTTTTAGCTGCCGAAGAGTTAACATTAATTAAAACTATTAATATTAATTGTTTTGAACATTTACTTTTATTATTTTTTTGCTTTAAATATTCCAAGCCATCACAATTTTAATATAACATTTCTTACGTTCGGCAGTTTTGCCGCGAGATGTGCTGTCTCTGAAAATTTTCAACAAATAGCAAAATGTGCTAAGTTGGACGGACGCAAACGGAACTACATGTCGGACGTACCTAGCAAAAAATCAAAAAATTTTTACTTCCATCGGACATGTCCATCCGCCTTGATTTCTTGCACACGAACGATACTACATGTCTGATGACTTGACAGGTCGGATGGACATGTAGTATCGTTTGAGGGGCCCTATTTACTCAAATCTAGCATTAAAAACTCATATTAATAAAAAAAACAATTAAAATGAGCATTTATTGCCAAAATTGAGCAAAATAAACAACAGCTTGAAACAAGCACAAAATACTTGATTCTAGAACCTGGAACAAGACTTGAATCAAGAAAATATTTTCTTAATGTAAGCAAACGCAGAGTTGTCGCCTTTCAACAATTCAGCGAATTACAACAATCATAAAAATCTTGAAGATGTCGTAAAAGAATCGCTAGACAACAAAATCTACGTTCAAGATCACTGTCGCCAATGTATGACAACAAAGCATTTTTGTGGCAGAGTGTTGTTTCTTTATGCAAATGGAGCAAATTTTTCTAGTTTTCAGTACATTGTTTACTTGAATCAAGCAATTTGTTCTCAATTCAAGAAAAATAAATTTCTCAATCTAGCAAATTACTCTAGTTTGCAGCCAATTGTTTACTTGAATCAAGCAAATTTTTTTCATTTCAAGTAAATATAAGACTCGAATGTAGAACAAGTATTCTTGAGTTTTAAGAAAATGATGCTTGAATTGAGTATTTTTATATCATGTGTTCTAAATTTGCTCAATTCTAGCAAAATAATGCTTGAAGTGGGCAATTACGCTTGAGTGTAAACTGATAACCTATTTGCGTGTTTCAAGCACAGAATGCTTGATTTTTTTCCGTGTATAAAAAGCAAGTTAGTAGCAGCCCATTTTTCAGTAAAGACAAATCACACTTAAGTATGTTTCAACATATTCGATAGATATGGCCCCGTGTGACTTTTTCCTATTCCCCAAACTCAAATTGTCGCTTCGTGGAAAATATTTTCAGATGATTGAAGTCATCAAAGAAAATTCGCGCATTGGTAGCTTAAGGCCATTCCGAAATCGGCCCACCACAAATGCTTTAAAGTATGGGAAAAACGTTGGCATATGTGTATCGCCTCCGATGTTGATAATTTTGAAGGTGATACAAAATATTTAAAAATAATTAACCGTTGTGGTTTTATTCGCACAGCCCAGTTCAATTTTGAACAGAAGGTGTATAGGTACAGTTGGGTCAGTTAAAAAAACCTGGCAAAAAAATCCTTAAAAGTTGTGTCCCTCCGAAATCAACTCTGAGTTTGTTTGATATATTTTAATAGACTGCTGCTAATCGCATACTTTTCACTTATTCGCTTTTTCCCAAATCACCTCAACTAAATTCACATTAAATGCACATTAGCCGAGTAATTTGCCCAACTTTATTCCTTGTCAAAACTTAGCTCACAAGAATTTCAGCACAGTTGTAAAAGATTGCATCATGGTAGCGAAAGAATTTAGGTCATATCGTCCCTTTTGAACATTATAATCTTCTCTTCTCTTCGCTACTCCACTACTTTTAGTAAAACTCTCCATTTAATGTGAATTTCACGAATTCTTGCATAATTATTGTTTATTTCCCGGCAGAATTCTTTGAAAACTTTACTCAATCAAATCAATCAAACTGTAAAGTACGA
This sequence comes from Dichetophora obliterata, assembly GCA_963920525.1. Taxonomy (NCBI): domain Eukaryota; kingdom Metazoa; phylum Arthropoda; class Insecta; order Diptera; family Sciomyzidae; genus Dichetophora; species Dichetophora obliterata. The sequence continues at coordinate 29,956,185 of OY986439.1, read as the reverse complement.
GTATTAACATCGACTCAAAAACTTAACTCAAATCACTCAAAACCTTTGGTGAAATACAAAACCCGTGTGAGCGAGAGAAATCAAAACTATGTTACATTGAGCACAGTAAGCGTAGGTTCTTTTTCCAACAAAACTCTTGAACTTGAACTTAAATACATGCATACTCCTAAGACAAGACTTGAGTCACAATTTAAAACAACAACTATAGCCACTGATCTGAGCACCCTAAAGCTTCTGTTTCTCGCGCTCTCTAACTTTACAACTCGACTTGGGCTCAACTTAATTCGGCTCAGCTCAGCTCATGCTGAAGAGTTGAATTTCTTGTTTTTTCTATTGTAAATAACTGAGAACCGCTATATTCGCGCCAAGGTATTTTCTGCATGATGCACCATTACCTAAGCAACCACCATCATCATCATCGTCATCCTCAATATCATTATCGTGATCATCTTGGAACGTTTGTCAGAAGACGCGTTTTTGTGTTGATGTTTCGTTTGACGTTCCCTCGCAACATACGTGTGTCTTGCTCACTTTAAGCCATAAAGTCTGTCTTTATGACCAAAAGTTTGATCATTCGTTTGACTGTCTTTCCGACTGTTTATGTTTTGAAGTTAGTTTTTATTTGCCTACTTGAGCTTATTACAAGATTTTCTTAGCTGCTAAGCAAAGTCTGCTAAATCGTCTGGCTGACTGGCTGACTGCTGCTGCTGCTGCTGGTTGCTGGCTGCTTGCTTCGTTGAGTTGGCTTGGACTGGGTTGGTATTAATGCGATCTGGTCTTTACTGTCGGTCGGTCTTTGGAAAGTGGTTCGCAATGCAGTTGTGTGCTTGTTCTTCTTGCAGTTGCTGATGTTGTTTGTTTGCATTTCTTTCATTTGTTTAACCGATTCTTACCCTCATTTTTCCCAAAGAATGACGACGGCTTACAGCGCTAGATCGTTTAGTGATCGTGCAGTGAGCGCGTTATCAGCGCCCAAACAAGAAGCTAAAAAGTTTCTCTCTCTCTCTCAGCCATGTTGCTACAACTGTTCGAACCCCAGCACAGTACTAAAGACCATTGTCGAATGACCGTTGAGGATTGCGATCGCGATGACGATGTCGATTCTTATTTCTTGGAATCGATCACTTCGCAGACCCATTGTCAGATAGAGGCAGAGCATGAGTGAGGGAGAAGGAGAGTGGAAGAGAATGTGTGAGCCAGACTCGCTCGTTTTGGCGTGCCGTTTGAATTCTTTAGTCAAGTAGACATGTCAGTAACACCAAAAACCACAACAAAACCAACAACTACAACAACAGCAGACCACAAGAGCGTTTGCTGATTAAAAAATGACTTAGGAAGCATCTGCATTTAAAAGTTAAATGTTAACCACCGCTTCCATCTACTTGACAGCCTTATAATTCTTGTAATTATTCAGTTGCTTAATGGTCTAACTTCTTTTTAATGGACATGTAAGTCAGTTAATTTTATGCTTTTTGACGGAAACATTTTATTAATGGTTTGTCTTTAGAAGGTATTAAATCAATTACAAAAAACACGCCTATAAAATAAGAAGGTAAGTTCATTCAATATCTTCGATGCGAGTGTGAAACCAGGTGGTCGATGGCATTGAAACATTTATTCTATTTGAAGAATTTCTCCACCTTGCTGTATCAGCTATTTAAAATTTTCTCTTCTATTCGCCAATTCAAAGTACACTTTTGGTGGATTATGTTTTGGTTTTATTGGAAACATTTAAGTCATTACCAACGAGGCTTATCAGTACCGTTTTCACAAAGAATGCTTCTGATATTGTGGGCTCTCAACAGCTTCTTTTTTAAACAACTATTGATTCCCTTATAGCATATCACCAACCATGATTCAAAAACTACAAGATAAATTTTCCCATTTTGCTTACTGGAATATAAATAAAATACATACTTTTGCCTTAGTTGAGCTCTAAAGAAACCCAAAAAAAAATCAAATTTTAAATCGAAGACATGATGGCGGAATTACGAGTTTTGAGTCAAGGAAGACATTTTATGCTGTCATCTCAGAATAACCCTGGACAGGACTCACATACCTTCAGCTCAATATGTATATGAAAGGCATCCAACGTCTGTATTAATTTTCAATATCTTGGTCGCTCCGATGAAAACTGATGACATCTACCTTACACAGTCAGCAGCAATAAGATTAGGTTATTTTTGCACCCTTAGGAGTTACGGGGCAAATTTTTATTTTATGACTTTGATTCATACTATTGTTTCTAGCAGAAAAACTAACTCACGAAAAACTTATTCTAAAAACTCATTTGAAATGAAATAACCTTTCTAACTGCGTTCGTGTGAAGATTAAATAAATCCGTTGAAACAACATAATTTTCGCATTGAGCTCAATTTTCTCTCATTTTCTTTGATTTTCAGATCAAAGAGCAAACATAGCTGGTTTGTGCAAAGGCTTACCCATTCAAATTTATAAGGCTGATAAACTTATACTATTAACAAGGGTATTCACCATTTACACGAATCACCATAATATGTGAAATAATAGAGGTATTCACGAGGCACTTCATTTGGCTGTGCATTTGAACACGAGCAAAATGTTCATGCACCTGACACTAACAAAATAAGGGCTTTTACGATCCAGTTCATTTGGCTGTGTATTTGAGTTTGAGCAAAATATTCATGCTTTTATGCACTTAACACTAACAAAATATGCATTTAGGCCGGGTCGATTTGTGGGGAGGCAAAAAAATCGCCCATTGCTCAGTGAAAATCGTATTCTAGGGATCAAAATAAGAAACTTTGCCCGAGGAACTATACCTCTAAAACGAATTTTAATGCCCCAACTTTTGACTTTTGTCCCGTAGGGTCAAATTTTGAAAAATACCTCTTTGACCCATTTAGAGTGCCCCAATCGAGTCCAAATGTATGACCGACCCCCACTAACTTTGGAGGGCCGACCCACCCATGCAAGTGGCACACCCCTGGAACCCCCTGGGGGTTCCCCATACAAACATTTTAAAAAATCCCCATTTCAAATCAAAACCCCAGGGGGTGTGCCACTGGCATGGGTGGATCGGCCCTACAAAGTTAGTGGGGGTCGGTTATACATTTGCACTCGATTGAGGCACTCTAAATGGGTCAAAGAAGGGTTTTTCAAATTTGATCCTACGGGACAAAAGTCATAAGTTTGGGCATTATAATTCGTTCTAGAGGTATAGTTCCTCGGGCAAAGTTTCTTATTTTGATCCCTAGAATACGATTTTCACTGAGCAATGGGCGATTTTAAAATCGACCCGCCCTAATGCACATGCATCTATTTTCCATCAATGCACAGCGTCGACCCTTGTGCATAAACAGGTTTCGTGCATTTGCTTACTAAACAGCTGACATTTGACGCGTGAAAATGGAAGAAGTAAAAAACATCAAGATATAGACCATTGCACAGTGTTTGATATTTTGAGTTTACGGGGACCGGAGTCTGCAACTTCAGAACAAATGGAAATAAATTTAATGCACATAATATTTATATGCAAGAGCAATAACGAGACCAAAAAAGTAAGGCACATAACCCTCTTTACTTCGTCTTTAAAACATACAAGTATAGCAAGACAAATATTTATTTTATTTTTGCATTCATTTTATGACTGTGCGAATAATCGCCCAAGCTCAAAAATGAACAATCTCCCAAAAAAAATTGGGCGTTTGTTCATAATGTACAATCGCTCAAAAAAGTGATGAAAAATCACCCAAAACTGCGAGCATTCGCCCAAATCATGAAATAAATAATCACCCAAAAAATTTGGGCGTTTGTTCATAATGTACAATCGCCCAAAAATGCAATGAACAATCGCCAAAAAAATATTTTGGGCGATTGTTCGTTTTCTGAAATTTGGGCGTTTGTTCAATATGAACCCATATTAGTCTATGCGAATATTCGCCCAATTTGCAATCGCCCAATCCAAAACTGAACAATAACCCAAAATAATTTGGGCGTTTGTTCATAATGTGCAATCGCCCAAAAAAGTGATGAAAAATCACCCAAAACTGCGAACATTCGCCCAAATCGTGAAATAAATAATCTCCCAAAAAATTTGGGCGTTTGTTCATAATGTACAATCGCCCAAAAATGCAACGAACAATCATCAAAAAATATTTTTGGGCGATTGTTCGTTATTTAAAATTTGGGTGTTTTTTCATTATGAACAATCGCCCAAAAAAAAAACAAAACGAACAGTCTCCCAAACTCAAAATGAACAATCACACAAAAATTTTTGTCGGTTTTTTTGGGTGATTTTTCATTTTCGTACTTTTGGGCGATTGCAACTTGGGCGATTGCAACTTGGGCGATTATTCGCACAGCCGTTTTTGTCTATGCGAATATTATATGTATATGCGCCCAAGTTGCAATCGCCCAACCCCAAAATGAACACTCACCCAAAAAACTTTGCCCTTGTACGGAATGTAGTTTTTAAAATTTCGTACAGGGGCAAATCATTTTACGGCCATAATGTCCATCCCGAATAAGACATAACGAAATGAACAATCGCTTAAAAAATATTTTTGGGCAATTACTCATTCCTCAAAATTTGGGAAAACATTCATTATGAATAATTGCCCAAACTAAAAAAAAAAACAATCGCCCAAAAACTTTAGCGTGTCTTTTTTGAGCGATTATTCATTTCACAATTTAGGCGATTGTAACTTGGGTGAATATTCGCACAGACTAATACGGCTGTCTGATTAGTCGCCCAAGTTACAAACGCCCAAATTGTGAAATAAATAATCGCCCAACAAATTTGGGTGTTTGTTCATTATGTACAATCGCCCAAAAAAGTGATGAACAATCGCCCAAAATTGCAGACTTCCGCCAACATCATGAATATTCGCCCAAAAAATTTGGGCGTTTGTTTATAATACACAATCGCTCAAATTTCAAATGATAAACAATCGACCAAAAATATTTTTTGGACGACTGTTCATTGCATTTTTGGGCGATTTGTACATAATTAACAAACGCCCAAATTGTGAAATGAATAATCGCCCAAAAAATTTGGGCATTTGTTCATTATGTACAATCGCCCAAAACAGTGATGAGCAATCGCCCAAAACTGCAACCTTCCTCCAAAATCATGAAATTATTATTCGCCAAAAAAATTTGGGCGTTTGTTCATAATGTACAATCGCCTAAGTTTCAAATCATGAACAATCGCACAAAAATATTTTTTGGGCGACTGTTCATTACATTTTTGGGAGATTTTACATTATGAACAAATTATTCATTTCATGATTTGGGCGAATGTTCGCAGTTTTGAGCGATTGTTCATCACTTTTTGGGCGATTGTACATTATAAGCAAACGCCCAATTTTTTTTTTGTGATTGTTCATTTTTGGGCTTGGGCGATTGTAACTTGGGCAATTATTCGCAAGGCCGCATTGATAATTCTTTCAATGAAGACTTCTTATGAATATTTTATTGCTGTGTTCATTTAATAACATGCCTAAAAATCTAATCAAAAAGGCCTATTTTTTCGTGTCAAAAGTGCCTATTTTGAAATTTGAATTCTCTATAGCTTTAAAAATATTTAAATTTTTATTCATGCGTACATAATATATCAGCTGTGGGTAGATATATATATAACTGCGTTTAACACTGTTAAATGATGTTTAAAATTCTTAAAAATACATATTGTTAGGTGGCAACCCTATTATTATAAAATTTTATAATATTGAAATTCTGACAACGGATTCAAATTCAGCGACCCATTTTTACCCTTTAGTTCCCACCAGCCCCGAATTCGTAACCATAAAATTTAGGTGGGAAGCCTATGCACCATCTTGAATTTTAAAATTCTGACTTTATTTTCGAAATCAGCCTCTGTTAAATTATGTTTAAAACTATAAAAAATAAATATTATTAGGTGGCAACCTTATTATAAAAAATTACATAATTTTGAAATTCTGAAAACGGATGCGAATTTAGCGACCCATTTTTAACTAGTGTTCGCGCCAGCACCGAATTCCTTCTCTGATACAAACCATCTATTGCCAGTGAACAAGTGAGTATCATCCATTGCCTTCACCACTTCATGAACAATTCATGAATAAATGAAGAGCCAACGAACGACAAGTGAAGAATTGAAGAAGAGATGAATAGCAACAGTTTCTTTGCAAGAGTAAAAAATATTCTTGATCACAAACTGGTTTCCTCTTCTACACTTCATGAACAAAAAAAATTCGCTCCGTTGTTCACGAAAATGAATATGAACACGTTTTTTTACAACAAAAAATTCCCTCATATTCATGAAGCTTCATGAGTGAGCAAATACGAACCCTGAGAACGAGTCCAAAGAGTTATTACAAGATATGCTCTCAAAATGTTGCAATGGCCTATTGGCCTTCCATTTTATAATATTCAACGTAAACTTCTTAGTTTACAATCCTTAAATGAAAGAAGACTATCCTCTTCGCTTTTATTTGCTTACCATATTTTAGTAGACAAAATTACATCTGCCGAATTATCAAATTGTTTTGTTTTGTATGAACCTCAAAGGAATCTGAGAAATACTAGATTATTAGAAGTGAGGCTTCATAGAAGAAATTATGCATTGAACGAACCTGTTAACAAGTGTGATAATTTATGTAACAGCTATGCTCATGTTCTAGATTTAAATTTAACTGAAAATAACTTTAAGCTTAATCTATTTATGTTTCACTAGTATTTTAACTGTTTTAATTAAGATGAATTGTATAGTTTGTAAGATTTGAACATCATTTGACTGAATTAACAAATAAATATATAATAATGACAGGATTGATAAAATATACCTATTTATGCGTCATCTTTGAGATTGAAGTGTATAAAAAAAAAATAATAAATGAGAATACTCATTAAAACCTACGCTTTCTGTGGCTATAGCGTTACATCTTAGAAATATGATCAATAGCAAATTAAATGATTTTTTGCCATTGAGTGAAATTCTTTATTGAAAAAGAAAGCAATGAAGAAACAGCTTCAATAACAACAAGCATAAAATTTATGCTAATGAAATCATTCAAACAAATTATAAATAGATATAAAAGCTATCTGATTTTAAAATTCACTTTAGCTGAAAACGAAAATTAAACACTATATTTATGTTTATAGAAATAAAAAAAAAAATTTAAATAAAAGAAACACTTAAAGCAAAGTAATTGCCTACGGATCAGTTTAAATGTTTAAAGAACGTAACGTGGTATATTCGAAGATACAGTAACTGAATAATTAGCTTGGCTTAATTAACACATTAGATGCGTGTCGAGACCATACACAAAAACAGCAACATCAACAAGTATCGCAACAACAATAAGATGAAGCATGTACTGCATGCTTTAAGAGCTAGCTAGAGTTAAAGACCAGAGCTACTATAACAATATCTATTAATGTTACCAACAACTAATTTAGGTGAGGGTTTGGCTCTTACTGTTATTGCAAGGCATAAAAAAAGACATAAATCTAAATAATAAGAAAAAAACACGAAACAGAAATATAAGCAATAAGAGAAAAAAGCAACGATAATGAAAGAAAAAAAAAGAAAGGCTTAAACAGTATCGAGAAATAGATGTTTAAATGGCACAAAATGCTATTCTACTCATGCCATAAAGAGTATCAAATAAAATAGATGAAAAGTAGCAATAGCCACAACAACAAAAACAATAACAATAACAGTAACATGACAAGTCTGATCTAAATCTGAAAAGAAGAAACAAATCGGCAACAGTGGACGTAAAATTTCACGAATTTACAAAATTAAAACTCCCAAAACTAATCAATTTATAGCAATAAAACTGATATTCTGTTTGTTTCTTTGTTTGTGTGTTTGGCCTTTCAACAATTCTAAGCGGCTCAACGGACTTCGCTCAATTTAAGTATACATATTAAGTGCATCCTAGATTAAAATGTTACATACTTATTTTTTGCCACGCCCCCTCCGAAATTTTTCAACTAACGGTAATTTTTTTATTATAAAACTTTTTAGTATCGGAGTTTTTTTTTTTATTTATTATTATTTTTTATTATTATTATTTATTTTTATTATTTATTTATTTTATATTAGTACATTAAGAACTAGGTTCTTTTATAGTACAGAGCTCAAAGACATAATTTGAATTTAACTTATTATAAAACATTTAAACTTAAATCGAAGGTAATTAAAATTTATTATTATACAATTCCCTGCAGTGTAAGATTATTCAGCAGTAAAAATTATTAGTCTTTATACTAGTTAAAAGAAACTAGTTTATATTTTGTCATAATTTACTAGTTGCAAAAATCGTTTAAATTCAACTAGTTTATGTCATGTCAGAATAAACCAGTTGTAAAACTAGCCACTATATTACACTATTATTAAACTATATAACATATTGTTAAAATCAACTATGCTTTATGAACTTTAAAAAATTTACTTTTATATGAAATAATAAAACACTATAGGGCAGTTCACGATCTTGTTGCATCGTTGCAAATGCAAAATAAACAGCTTTTACAAAAACAAAAAGCATATGTTGCAAAAGCTTTTCAATGCCTTTTGTTTTTGTAAAAGCTGTTTATTTTGCATTTGCAACGATGCAACAATATCGTGAACTGCCCTTATGTAAATTTTACTTGCAACTTTTTTAACAGTCGCTTTAGTAGAAGCTCCAAATTCAGAAGATAAATTGCCGAATAAAGAACTAGTTGAATCATTGGTTTGTTATAAGGTAGTTGTAAACTCCACTCAGGAAAGGTTAAACTAGAAACTAGTTAAAATTTGGCAATATATTACTTGTTGACAACTATTTACAACAAACTAGAATATAACTAATTATAATTATATATAATATAAACTAGTTTTCATCTGTTCAGAATAAGACATTTGATATTTCCTATGACATCGCCATGTTAAAAATACTATTTGGGTATATGAAAAAAAGACGATCTTGAACTAGTACTGCTCAGTTTTCAACTAGTATGCAGACTGGTTTTAAACTAGTTGGTTACACTGCAGGGTTAAAACTGTTATGTAACAAATGTAAATTCATAAGACAGATAGAACTTAAATTAACAAAGAGCAAACAAGAGAGAGATAGAGAGAGAAAGAGAGAGAAAGTCATATAGAGCTTAAGATCTGATATTTTGTTAAGTGTTATGTGATGAAAAGTGCTTCATAATAGCATGTTTTAAGGATATTTTTGACGCTATGGATTTTAAGCTACTAGGCAATGAATTCCATAATCTAGCGGCATTAAGAAAGAATAGTCTTGTGAAGTTTAGAAAGTTAAAACTAGGTATAATTATCACTTGGCTTCTATTTGACCGACTAAATTGCAGTTTTTCAAATATGTAGCAAGGAGTTTTGTGGTGTATGAGTTTGTGTAAAAATATGCAATTCCTGGCATTAGAGCAGCATATGATATCGCTAGCTTATAATGATCAAACTTACGCAAACCGTAGACATAACGAGTGTCATGATTAAATGCGATCTGCAATTTAAGTTGAGACCGCGAGTCTAACTTGCTGTATACAAGTTCAGAATATGTTATGACGGAGACAACGAGCTGAATTACAAGTTTACGTCTTAGATCAATAGGTGTATACTCAGACGACGTCCTAAGGTTACGCAAGATGTAATAGATTTTGCGGACTACACTGTTGATATGATCTGTGCAAGTAAGGGAAGCATTGATATTAAATCCAAGACTTACAACACTATTAACTATTTTTATGATTTAATTACCTAATATAACTTCTGGAATGGAGTCAAGGCTTATTTTTTTCTTTAGAAACAAGCAACACATACGACTTAAGTACATTAAGGTGAAGACTGTTTTTCATAGCCCATTGGTTTATACTGTCAAGATCTTCATTCAGTTTGCATACTAAATCTTCCATGAGGTTTGTTCTACGAGACAAGTAAATCTGAACGTCATCAGCATAAGCATGCATGGACGAATATGTGCAGCAGTGAAAAAGGTCATTCACGAACTTGGAGAAGAGCAGCGGGCCAAGAACCGATCCCTGAGGCACACCACAGCAAATAGCTTTATAGTATGAAAAATTAGTACCGACCTTCACTCTTTGTACTCTGCTTGTTAAATAGCTTCTTAACAAATGTGGCACTGTCGCAGAAAACAAAGAAATATTTTAATTTTTGACAAAGGAGTTCATGACTAACAGTGTCAAATGCTTTCGAAAAATCAAGCAGACACAATAGAGTTAGTCTACCATCATCATAATAAGACCTTATATCATCCATTACTTTAACCGTCGCAGTAGAGCAACAGTGACCAGCACGAAAACCAGATTGGAATGGAGACAAAAGATTATTTTCACTTTAGAATAATGATAGCTGGTTAGCCATGATAGATTCATATACTTTGGATAATGAAGACAGGATGCTTATAGGCCTGAAATCCTTCGGTTCACAATCTGTATTTTTTTTTCTGCCACTGGCGTTACTATAGCAGATCTCCACAAATGTGGAAAAGACAATTTAATTTTAAAAAATTTTATTATTTTGACATCAAAATGAATAATAAAACAAACCCTCACATATATTCGAAATTGTGGAAATTTTTAGTACAACGACTTATTCATAAAACATCGTTCATAAAACATCGTTGCCTCAGAATGAGAATAAAAGACATGAAAATCAAAGTTTGGTCTTTCGATGCAAATATCTCCGCTGTCCATTAATATATTTCATTCAAATTTTCTTTGTTCAAAAGTTCAATAAAAGCACTTCACAAAAATAGGTTGAACTGTACCGTTAAGTTGGTGTATATATGTTGTATGATTGTGTCAAAAAAGGTCCAAAATATTGACTTTTTACTCAAAAAATGACTCAAAAATTGTTGTTGTTGTAAAAATGAAATCAATTAAAACAGCAAATCTAACTACCTTTCATATGACATAGCATTTATTTGCACAGATTCTTCCAGTTAAGCGCAAAAATTATTTTACTGTTTTCGTCATCAAAACAACAAGTACTACCCCCTTTGATATTTTTCGCGAAATTTATTTTTTCCAAAATGTTGTTTTATATTTTTTACAAAAAAGTCAAGTCTCAAAACTAATTAATGTGAAAAAATTACCTAATATCTCTTTCCAATCAAAAGTTATGGCTAAAAATCTGTTTTGTTTATACCCAACTATTAGTAAAATTGAGTTTTGTGTTAAAATTCTCTTCATAATTTGAACGTCCCCATTTTTCTCTAAGAATGCATTTGTGTGTCTAGAGGAGTGTCGGGCAGATTTGCACACCTAAACTTTCTCATCTTGAGTATGTATAAATGAGCGCTTTAAAGCTCACACTGAAAACAAAGTAGTGCTAAAGCGCTTTTTGCAGAAATCTTACTAGGCATGATGGAATATTTTTTTGCTCGGATTTGTATTGCGAAATTAAATTAATAAGTAGTGGACGGAATGTCAAAAGCAAACAGACCGACAGACGGATAATGTGAAATACAGATAAGCAGACGGAAATGTAAAAAGACCTGCTTATAATAAAAAACAAATATGTTTTTTTATTGTGCTTATGTTGCTTATTGTGTTTTTCCAAGGCTAAACTGACAGTGTAAGATGCTTTCATTATATGTACTTGGAACTGATCACTATATGATATGATATGTGGACATGCCGCTTTTAAATAATTAATTGATTTCTCCATCGCATGCCCCACAATTACCTTATATTGGCCATGCAAATTATCGCAATGCCTTGGTTAGCATAATTTTTTAATTTTACCTCTTTGCCTCTTTACCTAAAAATAAAAAATTTTTTCATACATACTACCAAAAATTTTGCATACATACAATTTTATACAGTGTAATCTTACGTTATATCTGTGTCGATGCGCTATAATTGCTTAAGTCTTATTTCAAAGTTTCCAGAAATCTTGCTTTAAAGTTTTCAATCGCCATATAAGTTATAAAAAAGGTCATGCTAAAAGTTCTAGATTTTGTGTGTTCATAATGATGTATACGTGAAACACAACTATATCAATAACTTAGTTCTGTCTTAAATCGACTTAAGCTATTATTGCTTAAGCATAGTACTCTGTTCAGTTTCATGTGAAATTCCATTCAAATATCCATACAAAAAATGACAGCTGCGAAACAAGCGTGGAAATTTTCACAACATGTTAATCAGAGCAGTACTCTGTTCCGCTGCGTGAAATTATGACAACATGTTTCTGAGCAACATTTTTTCACGACAATTTAATTGTACTGCCTATTTATTTTTAGTGAAAAGAGAGAGATCATATGAAATAACCCAACTTATTCTGAGTCTCTCTGAGAAACGTTGCCATAGGAATTCCTCGCAACAAACTTTAAGTCAGAAATTTCACGCAACAAATAAATAGATGTTGCCTGCGAAATTTCACGTAAACAGAGTACTAGGCTTTATCGACACAGATATAATATAATATATTCAAGGAACACGCAAGCGCAGATTTTATCTGCTTGACATTCGCTTGAACACTGAAGCTTTGATCGTTCTGTAGGTGAGATGAATACATATTTGACTGCACAAACACAATCTCAAGTGTGCAAAGCTGCCCGACACTGGTCTAGAGTAATAACAAACATTTTGATTACATAAAATCTTCCTTATAGTAATCTACTTAGTTTTTTGCCTCCCCACGCCCCTCCTGTTAAATTTTTTTTTGTTGTAATGGCTCTATTTCTTTTCACTATTGTGTCACCGTTGTCACTTAGTTCTTTATCAATGGTACTTTAAATTTTGTATTTGAATCACCATTTCATTGAAAAGATGACCGTGAATAAAATGCTGTAAAAGTTTATATTTTCATGTAATCAGTTTCTGCTATGTGGCGGGCGATATAATAAAACATATGTAAATAATTATTTCATTGATTTTGATCTGTGCTTTAAATTCACAGATAGATGGCGCCGCATTTGTAAGTACTGTGTGTACAAACTATACACCTTGCAGTGAATAGCCGAATGGTGTCTGCCACAAGTTTCTTCTAATTCAGCTTCACACGTTTGGCTGGCTCAATAGCTGCGTTTTTTTTTCATGGGAGATCAGATCGTTTGTGAAAAAAACGCTTCAGATCAATTTTTCAGTTTACTAGTTACAGATAGTTTGCGCTATTTTCTGCTTACAGATGAACATCTGTAGCTCGGCTCTTTAATTATTGCGACAAATAGTCACTTTTTCTGACGACACAGTTTTTCATTCCAAAATACTCACATTTGCGAAAACTAGTGTTTCTGTAACTGATAAGCGAGTAAGTAGTGGTCCGTGATCAAAAAGATACACAAGCGAAAGGGAATATATGAAATTGCAACAAGTGCTAGACGACTTTGTGTGAAATTTGATTAGGGTCTTCCAAAAAAAAAAAAAAAATAAAAAACAAATATAAAAATTATAAGTGTTTTATTTATGAAAATGGCGGATAAACACCATTATTTATGCTGACAATTACTTGTTTTGATGTTAAACCCTTTAACACTTCGTGATGTTGATATTAAATACATAAACCTTATCCACAAATTGCAATCCGAGTATAATTTTAATGCGGTTCTTAATGCAATGATAGCACGGAATAAAGTTAATTTATGAAATACTTCAGTTTATGTATTCAATCCCTTTCGGGCCCAGGGTCCTTCAATTTTTCATGATTTCATTGATTGTTAATATCCTAGTTAATTTAGGTTCCCGAATGCCGAAAATAACGTTTTTAAGAATTTCTAACTTTTCTTTCCTTGGAAAAGGGACCTACACATGTGTGTGGGTTGGGCCTCAACTCGTACAAAAACTCTGAAAGATCCATCATACGTTTCAAAAATTCATTTTATTTAAATAACAAATTTAAACTTAAATTATATTAAGAAAAAGTTTTTAAATAAAAGAGGATTTACAGGTTTATTCACGAACCTAATCAAAATGATAAAAAAAATTTAAAATTCATATAATTTTGTGGTTTGTTATCAATTAAATCTATGGAGACGTATGAAAATTCTTAAAACAATTCCTGTCACTTGTAAGACACAAATACACATTGCATTTTTCGCAACGAGTGCGCGTACGACTTGTACAATTTTTCATCCGACAGCTGCGCGCAGTCGATAATTTGTCTATTATTGGCCAATGTTCAACACCATCCATTCGTTTGCTATTTCCCGGTAAAGGTGAGCACTGGTAATTTTTCGGTTTTGGTTCATTTTCTTCTTGTTCTTCACTCTCAGATAAGTCCACCTCAAACCTTCGTCTTTTACGTGTAGAAAGTAGGGCTTCCGCTAACTCTATTTTAAACTCCAGGAGATCTTTTATAAATTTTTTTGGACGGTTGTTAGCCATACAGTCACTCTTATACTCCATCCAAGAATTGACCACACTTAAATCAATAAAATGTAGCGTCACCTTTAAAGTCCATTTTTTTGTTTTAATCCATGTCCTGTAGCATTCCATCATCTGGTCGCATATATCAACTCCTCCCATATAATTATTGTACTCCTTTACTACTACTGGACATGGAACCTCTATGCGACTATTGTCCTGCTTACTCCATCTGCTTACTGAGCTTACAGGATTTTTTCCAAAAGCCGTAGATGCTAAAGTTACAGATTTGTTATCCATCCATTTAACGACCACTATTTTTTGTCCGATCGGACTATTTCGTCAATTTCTCCTCTGCACATTTTTTTGTCAGACATTAGATCGATTTTTCGTATGCGGTTGTTCTGAATTGTACCTGTGGCATTTATGTTTAAACCACTCAGCTTTTCCAAAAGTGAAATAGTGGTAAAATATCGATCAAAATACACAAACGATTTTTCTGGCAAAGTCCGGACTAAACGGAGGATTACACTGGGTCCCAAACCCAAGTTCCGATCCCGAAGTGGAGTTTTTGCACCTTGGTATAACTCGAAATCCAATACGATACCTAAAAATAATAACGAGTAATATTAATTTTGACTCTGAAATTTAAAGGAAAACATGTATTACCAGAAGAAGAAGTTAAAACAAAATTTTTAAGTCCTACTGGGCGCGGCTTATTCCTTACGTATTGTCGATTCGGGCATCGACCTAAAAATGGAATCATTTGTTCATCGATGGAGTAATTTAAAAAATTCCTGTTAATGTTCAGATAATGACTTCGGACTGCTTCAATAATCGGTTGAACTTTCCAAAACCCATTATCAGACCATCCTGATGGAGGAATAGTTGTGTCGACAAAATGTAGACATTTTCTCAAAAGAGTAAACCGATTTCTTGACAGGTTCGATGCCACTAAATTATGTCTAAATTGGCTCTGCCAATACATCCTGATTCGCGGAAGTTTGATGCAACTGAAATACAAGTGAGCACCGTATAGCTTTTTAATTTCAAAAGGATTTGTTTTCAACTCTTTGCCAGTAGTTTTCAAATAATACATATTTGTGTATTTTGCTGCATCCAAAAAATGACTCTCCGGGAAATATTTTTGAAAGTATTCAATAGGCAATAGAACATTAGTTGTGATGGATGTAGAAATGGCCAATGCTCGTGAGGATGATTGAAACTCCATGCGCTTCCAAATCAACGGCCTTATTGATGTTGCATCTTCTTCAGCATCTACGTTTTGCGGCACGACATTATCAGAATTATTGGAGTCACTATAGCTATCAATTTCCTCATCTCTAAGAAGATTAACTGGGTCAACCTCAAACAGACCATCACTATCCGAGCCACTAAGGTCCTCCACATCTGATCCTCCAGCGAGAATGCGCACAACTTCTTCGACATCTCGATCGTTTCCCAAGTCAAACTTTTTGCCTAAATTTAAAAAAGCACAACTGTTTAGTCCCAACCAACACATATGTGTAGCATCATGTTTGCTGATATTTTTTTAACCCTAATAACATAAAAAAGTGGAACTTGTAGATGTTTAATTAAAATTTAATATGTTTTCAGCCAAAGTTAATCGAAGCATTACCAAATATGACAATATATTATAGTGAAAATAATACTTACGTTGAGGTTTATGCAAATTCTCCGACATGGTGTCACTTTTTTCTCACTACACACTTGTTAATAACACAAAATCAAATACTTATCAGAAAATCAGGTAGAAAATGCAAAAATTAAGCGACTGGTGCGTTAACAGTAAAAATACAGTTACAACATATATTAAAAACAAGCGCGAGAAAAGTAGAGAAATTATGCTACACATATGTGTAGGCAGGGCCCGAAAGGGTTATACATTGTTGTACATATAATATTGTGTTAATAATATATTTATTGTCTACATGAAAAAATTTAAGTTGATACCTTGTACCCGGTAGAAGTATTTGTAACGTGGATACATTTATTTCTAAAATTTCATTGAATATGACTCTTGCATAAGCAAGTAAAAATTTTTCTCACCAAGTTAGAACTGCAATCGAATCGAGTCGCATATTTTAGTTTACAGAAACACTTCGACTATCAAGTTCATTTGAAAGTAGAATTGAAACAAGCGAGACGAGTCACCGAATTTTTCTCATTTTATTACAGAGACAGTGCAAATGAGAAGGACATCGCAATGACGTCAAAGTGAGAAAATCTGGTGAGAACTACGGTGAGAAAAGTTACAGAACCGAGCTACTGATATTCTTATGTAGCTGGCAGATAAGTTCTGCAAAATTTTTTGCGAAATTGCTACCAAACTTTTAAAATTTCAAATAATGCAGTACTGCCAGTTTTTTTAGTCGAAGCTTCATCTAGCCGTCAATAACGGCTAAGTGTTATCTACTTTCTACCGCGCCCTCAACACTTAGGCCTTTTCAACAGGGCACAATTGAAAAGTAATGCAAATACAACGCAACAGCTTAAAAAGTTTCAAAACACTTCAATTTTAAACTGAACTGCAACCTACGCTTTCAGATGAGCAAGTCACGTTGCAACGCAACATTGAAAAACTCACAACACAAACACATATTTAATGGAAGCTTTGTTAAATAAATATAAAAAATAAATTGAGGATAAAAAGGATATTTTTTCCACTTCCTGCACTTATTTCATATTTATTAACTGATTAATTATTTTCGTAGCACACAACACATATCGCAAACGTAACAAATCGCCGATTCAAATAGCAACAAGCCGTGTTGCATGGAACTGGTTGCGAATGTGTTGCCAACTTGTTGAGTACAAGTTGTTTCATGAGAAGGTTTCGGTATAAATACATTGGTTAGCAACTTTTGTTGCAGTTGCATTGCTTTTCAAATCCTTCATATGAAAAAGGCCTTAAGAACATAGAATGGGATCAAGTTAAATGTCCAGCTCACTTGCAGGATCATTTGTTGTTTTTGCTTTGCTTGCAAATGCGATGATATGATCCTGATCTCCCATGAAAAAAACGCAGCTAATATAAATTTTAGTACAATAATTTTTAGTATAACGAATTTTTCATAAAACATCGATAGCTAAGAATGAGAAAGCAATTATATGAAAATCAAAGTTCTTACTTTCAATGCCTATATCTCTGCTGTTTTTAATACATTTCATTAAAATTTTTTGTTAAAAAGTAAATTTAAAAAAAAATTAAAAATATATTTTTTAATATAAATTTTGCTTAAGATGTTAAAATGACCATATCTCAAGAACCCATTGAGTCCCACCATAATTTTTATATTGTCAGAAAGGTAATTTTGCTAGCTTAAAGATTAAGTAAATATTTAAATTATTTTTAATTTTTAATATATGTCTTTCGTACCCCTTCTTTGAATTCAATTAGCTCACCGCAAGAGATGGAACCCCCAACAACCAAAATTTTCCAAAACTTTAAGTCCAACTTTAATTTTCCAAACTGGATTAAAGTCCGTTCAATTACCTTTCTAACGGTAGCTCAAACTTAAAATTCAACATGTTTTTCATTATTGCAGTATTTAAAACACATTTAATCAAGAAGTGTATATTTAAATGTTTTATATAAATGACTCTCGAGCAACACCGGGTATATCAGCTAGTATTAAAATAAAACTAACACCATTCAACAACTTTTTTGAAAAAAGTACAAAAAATGTATGACATTTCGATAAAAACTTTTGGATTCACAAAGAATGCTATCGTCAAATAACAATTTTTCGAAGACATAACTCTATGTTAAATTCAGAATTTGTTTCGAGACGAAAGTCTGTTTAACTGTTTGTCCACTGTAAGCAAAAAATTGCAAAGAAATAGATAAAAAAGAAAATAAAAATTACTCAGAGCTCAACAACATCGTATGAAGAGCCTCATTTGTGGTTCTTTGCAAATCTCATTCCAATTCCAGTCAACAACAAGTGATAATTTTTCGCGTTAAGACCAAAGCCACAGTGACAACAACTACAAAAACAACAGCGCAGCTATAAGAAAAATAGTGCTACATGGCTAGTTGAAAGAAAGATAAGCAAAAACAAAAACAACAAAAATCACAAAATAGTTGTATCTGAAGACGATGCCAAATTCAAAAAATCTCGGCTAATTCGCACTGTGAGTGAAGTGAGCCAAATACAAATGAGCCTAGTTGGTTAGTTGGTATGTTAGCCATGTTTTAAGAAAGACTATTTTGAGGTTTGCTTCTAGTTATTGCTTTTTTCAGCCCCCCGCCCCTTCTCTCCACATCGGCAAACCGCTGCACAGTGGAACGTAAGGGACAAAGCCGTCTCAAAAATACGTTTCTTGCTTTTGGGAATTTGGCATATATTTAAGTGAGGCTGGGTAGAGGAATGCCCAAATAAAAAGAATAAAATAAAGTTTGACACTTAGATGTACCCGTAGTACCTACAAAAGGCTTTGAAAGTTGCTAAATGGAATTAGATTTTGAAGAAGATATGCAAAGTTTATTTAAAGCTTTAGTTATCTTTGTTATAACAAAGATCAATAAATAAGTGCTATATATCATTGAAAAGTTTATAGCTTTTATCTTGTAACTCATCAGCTAGAAAAAAAAACAATTGCTGACTGAAAAAATATAACGCTTTAATAGAACATACCAAAAATATAAATTTTTTTAATTTTTGATGATTTACTGCTGTTAAGATATTTATATCGTTGTATTCAGTAACTCATTAAAAAAATCCTTATTTATCATAATGTCAAAATGATGAATTTTTCAAAAGGCTTACAAATTCCACTAGTCTACGTATTGTTAGGACACATACATAGTGACCTTACATTTATTCTCCGGTAGTAAGGCAAGTCTGATCACAAAAGTTGTACTTAAAATAATGTCGCGTCCTTTCGAAACATTTCCAAAAACGTATTTTTGGGTGGTTCCATTCAAAGCCAAATTTCACGTCACTAGGTTGGCCGAAACTCTTAAAATTAATCAATGTTAAAAGGAATTGAATGATGAATCCAACAGCACTAAAATCTTTTAATTAAGTCCCGATATAATTGAATTACAGCCGATCAAAGTTTAGTTTATATCCCTGCAAACATTTGGAAGACGATTAGAACAGAAGTTGATTTGGCGAAGCACTTGCGATTCGCCCAAGGGTTCGTTGGAAGATGGATCGCTTTTCGATTGCCCAAGCGATGAGTGCGCAATTCAAGAAAAATATTCAAAATCTTCCTTCGCTCATTCCGGCAATCGTTGGAAGATGAATCGCTTTTCAATCGCCCCTGCGATGAATGCGTGATTCAAGAAAAATCTTCAAAATCTTTCTTCGCGCAAAGCGATCGTTGGAAGATGGCTTTTTTAAAAACTTTCAAAATCGATCGTTGGAATATGAAGCAGGCTATTCGATACACTTCTCTTTTAAAAATAATCATCGAAAAATAATAAAAAATTATATTTTGTATTGACTTGCCAAATGGAAGCTGAAAATATTCATATCAGCACGATTTTCGGTGTTCGAGTTTTTTTGTTGACCGATTTGACAAAAAATGTCCTCTAAAAAACAGCATGTAATGTTCAATTAAAATTATTCGTAACAAATTGCTGAGGGACCTTTAAAGTGATTCGTTTGCCACTCTTATCTGCGAATCGCTTAATTCGTGTTTAAATCTTCCAGCAAATCGCTAAGGACTTCTCTTGGCGATTCGTTTGAGACTTTTCCAAGCGAAACGCAAGACCCCTCTCGGAAGTTCTTTAGCGACTCTTCTAAGCGAATCGCTTAGGACCCCTTTAGCCGATTCGTTCGCGATTCTTCCCGGCGAATCGCTTTTATGGCCTCAGCTTTTTACAGTCGGCGATACCCGGATGAGCTCAGTTTCGTCGATTTCAATCGCCTCAAAGCCGCCAGCGAACCGCTTGGAAGATGAGACAATCGCTGGTGAGCTCATTTGGGAGTCATCCGGGTATCGCCAACTGTAAGCAGCTGAGGCCATAAAAGCAATTAGCCGGGAAGATTCTAAACGGATCTTAAGCGATTCTCTGGGAAGAGTCGCTAACGAATCGCCAAGAGGGGTTTTAAGTGATTCGCTGGGAAGAGTTTCAAACAAATCGTATAGAGAAATCCTTAGCGATTCGCGGGAAGATTTAAACACGAGTTAAGCGATTCGTAGATAAGAGTGGCAAACGAATCGCTTTTAGGGTTCCTCAGCAACTTGTTGCGAATAAGTTTTGTTGAACGTTACAAGCTGTTTTACAGAGGAAATTTTTTGTCAAATCGGTCAAAAAAAAAATTTGCCAAGAAAAATCGTGCTGATATGAATATTTTCAGTTTCCATTTAAAAATATTTTTTTTTAAATTTTTCGATGATTATGTTTAGAAGAGATCAAGCGCGTCGGAAGTGAATTTCATCTGGGCGGCAGTACAAATGGGGGGGCAGTACAAATGGTGTTGCAAAAAAAGTTCACCTAAATTTCTTCACATGAAACATGAAGAAGAGAGAAAGAAGAGGAAAACATATAATACAAAAATATTATCGTTGTAAAAAAACTGATATTTTGAATGACTTTTCTTCTTAAATTGTTTTCTAGCTAAAAAAGTGGAGGGCAACTGCCCCCTTTCCCCCCGCTTTCTACGCCAATGGAAGAGATGTGTATTGAATAGTCTGCTTCATATTCCAACGATCGATTTTTAAAGTTTTTAAAAAAGCCATCTTCCAGCGATCGCCGGTATTCGCGAAGGAAAATTATTAAGATTATTTTTGAACCGCACGTTCATCGCTTGAGCGATTGAAAAGTGATCCATCTTCCAATGATCGTCGGAATGAGCGAAGGAAGATTTTGAAAAATTTTCTTGAATCACGCATTCATCACTTGGGCGATTGCAAAGCGATCCATCTTCCAAAGAACTCTTGGGCGAATCGCAAAGCTTCACCAAATCAACTTCTCTTTCAATCGTCTTCCAAATGTTTGCAGGGGTTACTTTTCTGAAAATGAAGGAATTTACGATTTCAAAAAGCGAGTTATGAAATTTTTTTATTTGTAATAGTACGAATTCTGCGGGCTTCGAAGAACATTTAAGTGCTAATTACAGTTTAACTGCAGAAGTAGCTGAAAGCGTAGCAACAAGTATAAAAAAAATGTTTTCAACGAATATAAAAATCGTTGGGTGAAATCCGGAAGAATTCGGGACCGCTTCGAAAGTAGCAATTCATTTTGGTTCAATGGAGATTATAAAGCAATGTTGAAGGAGGAGCGAACGTCATCATCTGGGTAGCGTGGAAGACCAACTATACCTTATGATGCATTATCTTTAAAATCGAAGAAGTGAAAAATATGGAGCTTGTTCAAAATATATACAAAATGCATATGTCCAAGGACTGAGGGCTATAGGGGAGTTGGATGAAGCTTCTCTGGTGGTTAAATTGCGAGCTTTAAATAAAGAAGAAAAAAAATCACTTACAAAACATACATCACATGACACCGAAGCTATTTCCTCTTATTCTAATTCCCAGTCTTTGAGCATGTATATTGGCTTAGATCTCTCTAAATATCAGTATGGGTATTTATGATCATGTCTTGCTGAAAAGAATATATTTATTTTCCCTTCATATCAGATGTTAGCAGAAGCGAAAATTTCGTGTTATCCATCAAAATCAAGAATTGAAATAACTGATTTTTATGGTAAAGCAGGCCTGTAGCCAGACCAAGAAGACAGAGGGGGCAGGCATGAATCTTGGGGGAGCAATTTTTTGTTTTTTTTTCATTTAAATAAAAAAACAATTTTTTAACGTGTGAAATAAATGCATTACACATATTTTTTAAAAAACAGTTAATTTTATAATATTTACATGGATATGTAGATCTTTTTATACATGAGATTAGTACAAAAAAAAATAATATAAAAATTAATTCAGGACTTTGTAATAAAATTAAGGTAAAAATACAAGATTTATATAAAGTGGCTAGAAACATAAGAAAGAGTAGCGAAACGAGCTAACATATGTATAAGACATTTTTTAAGTAAAACAAATAAAAAAATTTTAACTAACCCGCATCCGTCGTTTGCATCAAATTAATGCAAATTTTTTATTCAGATTTATATATTAAGAACAAACATGCATGCTTTGACTTAAATCTTTTGCTTCCTTAAATTTTTGCTAGAACTAAGATTTGCACGTTTTTTCTTATTTTAAAATTAATAAACATTCATCATGCATAAAAAAAATTTAAAAATTAAAAACATTTCAATGAATTATATATTCTTTTTGTATCTGCATTAAATTGGTGTACAACGTGCTTTTCATTTCTAGATAATTCCTATGGATGCGGGTTAAAAAATTATTAAAATTGAAATCTCATTTTTTGGTAGCAAATGCTGGCGACCCAGTTGAAATTTGAAAAATTGTAACAATTTGCCTGAAATGTTTTGTTAAACAAATTTCATATACATATTCAACTCATGAATAAGGTGAATGTGTATATTTTTTGTTATTTTAAGCTAAACTAATTTTAAAGCAATAAACACATATATCAACAAAATGCATATTAATTATTCAATAAATGTTTTCCATTGTCTGATTTGGCCAGGGGGGTAAACGGTTGTGGGAGGGGGGCATTGCCCTCCTTTCCCCCTGGCTACAGGCCTGTGCTAAAGTCAAAGTTCAAGATCTTTTAGACCATAAACTAAGCCGCATTTTGATGATCAACTCAATTCCTACCCATATATCAGGAAATATCAAGCTGTACTCCAAATGAGGATGTAATGGTTCATTGGGACAAAGTCAGTATAAGCAAGTATTATCAGAAGAAAGTGATGTCATTTCAGATGCCAACTTATGCATAGCTTCAGTTGTTCCGATAAAGGCTATTAATATGGATACAAATTAGGTTCTTTGGGAAAATCTCAATTGTTCCTCTGTACGATAGTGTCGTCCAATTATTATAGAGTTCGCCAAAGAAACTCATGAAAAAACTAGAGCTGTAATAAATGATATACAATCACAAATCAATCAGATGCATGAAACGTTTTAGAATAGAAATGGTGAAGTTATTAGACTTTAGCACGAACTATTTTTAGCAATGATTAATGGGAAAGTATCTCAAGTTCCTACTGTTACAAGTTCTAGTGCTGTGTGTACCATTTGCGACTCGAAACCTAATGAAATGAATGATTTAAAAAATGTGAGTTCAAAGCCTGAAAATGAAAATGCATATAAATACGGTCTTTCCACTTTGCATGCTTGGATACCATATATGGTACTTATATTACACATTTCCTACAATTTATCATTAGAAAAATGGTCTGATCGAAAATAAAAAGTTGAAGGAGGAAAAGAAAAAATACGTTCTAAATCGTTTTCGTGCTGAGATAGACTACACAGACGTCTACACAGAGATAGACCAAGACAAGTACTTACTTGTGGCAATAGTAATGATGGCATCACAGCTCGCAGATTTTTTTAAAACCATCACTACTTAAAACCATCACTTTGGGCGCTTTCAATCATCACTCCCCACTCCCATCACTCTCTCTTATTTCAGTAATAAGGACACCGTTGCCATAAGCGTCGAGATGAGCCGAAGCAGCCTGTGGCTCATCTCAGCGTATCTCTTGCATGATCACGAGTTCCTCCCAGATGACAACATGGTAAAAGTGGTCTCCACTGCAGCATCGAAATCAAGATACCTCATCATAGGGTGCGATGCCAATGCTCATCACGTGATCTGGGGAAGTTCAGACACCAACGAACGGGGTGAGTTTCTTTTAAACTTCATCCTTTATACCAATCTAAGCATAAGTAATGTATTTAATGAGCCGACCTTCATTACTAGTAATAGGCAGGAAGTCTTAGTTATTACCCTTGGTCTGACCATATATCTAAAAGAATAAGGAACTGGAGAGTTTCAAAAGAACACTCCTTTTCATACCATAGATATATTCTCTTTGTTGTTGATGATTTTGCTACAAAACCAAGCAGCTTTCGCAACCTCAAAAAAGTTAACTGGGATCTTTACTTAGACACGTTAAAAAAAAAATCTCGAAACTGGACCATTGTTCGTTAAAAACACCAAAGGGAAGCAAAAGCCCCAAAGTGGAACAAAGGAATCGAGGAGCTCCGTAATAAGACCAGACAACTCTTTTTAATAAGGCAAAGGCCACTAGATCCTCAAGCTTCGCTCTAATCCAAGCTTCTTGAAAAAAGAAGATGGTGCTTGGACTACCAGCAGTGCGGAATCACTGAATGTTTAAGTAGAAACTCACTTTCAGGTATGTTTAGAGACATGTAATACTCCAATTCAGAAAGATCAGCTACCATCTGTGAACAGATCCTTAAAAATACTCACACAAACATAGCTCGAAAGGGCCATTAATAGCTTCAAACCTTTTAAGTCACTAGGACCTGATGGTACCACTGAAATTCAGAAGTCGTACGGCATCGTTAAAGAGCGGCTTTTGCTGATCTACCACAGCTGCCTTGACCTAAGTCACAGTCCCAAACGTTGGCGTAATGTGAAGGTTATCTTTATACCTAAGACAGGCAAAAGCTCGCACGTAAGCCCAAAAGATTTTCGTCCAATTAGACTCTCATCTTTTCTTCTAAAAATCCTCGAGAGATTAATCGATATTTACTTGAGATTTAAAATAGAAGAAAAGCCACTGTCAATAGCACCACATGCTTACACCAAAGGCAAATCCATGGAAACAGCTCTGCACTCCATAGTTTCTATCATTGAAAAAAATCTCCTTCAAAAGGAATATACGATGATAACTTTTATTGATATAGAAGGTGCCTTTAATAACGTCGAAGCAAGAGCTATCACTAATGCACTAACTGAGCTTGGGGTGGAGACCACGCTGATAGCACTGATAAATCAAAAGCTGGTAGGCAGGACTATTAGTAAAAATTTTGGTAAGACATCCACGCTAAGATCTGTACCAAGTGGAGGGGAATTTAGCAGTAAATGAACTGTTATATATAATAAGTTGGGGATTTGCCGAAGCAGACCACAGTGGGTCCCTTTTCGTCCCCCATTGGACAAAGGGTACTACTGCTCGGAGTACTCGTACGTGAGCATGCTCCTTGTGTAAGCATCCTTTGTCACCTCAAGCATATCCTTATAGGTTAGTTGACCAATCTCGGTTTCGCCAATAAATGGGCGTCCCAGAGTGGTCAATCTTATGCTTGTTGGCGCCGGACACTGGCACAGAATTTGTGCTGCTGTTTCCGGCTCCTCTAGTCATAACCTACACGCATCGTCCTCGGTCAGAGTCATCTTCCCGAGATGGTACATGAAGGGACCGTGTCCTGTGACCAGTGCAGTAAGCCAGCTTAAAGTCCTTCGATTGTATCGGATAACTTTTGCTGCCTCACTACGAGACCACTTCACGGCCGCCTTTGATTGCCTGCAATTAACAGCTTCTTCCCACCTTTTACAGTGTTCCAAGTCCGTCCATTGTTTAATAAGGCCTGCCACCATATTGTCGCCTATGGCGATACGTGGTTCTGGTCCACAGAATTCTTTTGCTGATCCTGCTCTTGCTAAAGAATCAGCTTCTTCATTCTGTTCTATGCCAGAGTGTCCTCTCACCCACATAAGTGTGAGCTCATTCGTCTGGGCGCACCTATTGAGTTTTGTAAGACATTCTATGGCCAACCTGGAAGTGATACACCTAATCACAGACTGATTGTCGAGAGCGATGAAAATTTTCTTGCCACTGATCCGGCCATCTATCAGGTGGTCCAGCGCATGCACTACGCCAAGCATTTCTGCCTGGTATACAGACACAAACCTCCCCAACCTCAGTACACAGGATAGGCTAAACTCTTTTGAGTACACGCCTGCCCCGGCCCGGTCATTCATCAGAGAGCCGTCTGTGAATATACTGATATCGCTACCAGCGATTTCTTCACAAACCGCTCCATCCGTTATAAGAGTTTTATAACATTTTTCTGTTATTTTTACTCTCTGCCTTCCGTCCATAGGCATAAGCGCCTCCCTGACATCTCTCTGTACAAAATCAAGGATGCGAATATGACCATGCAGGGCCGTTGCCCCATGCCACGTAGCATTTTGCAACATCCTGAGGGCTGACAGCGCCGCTGTTTTCTTTATCTCTAAATCCAACGGCAGCATACCTAACAGAACCTCCATTGTGCTTGTTGGAGTGGTGCGTATTGCACCTGTTATTCCAACACACGCCAGCCGTTGGACTCTGTCCAGTCTCTTCTTAATGGTTTTCTGGCTGACTTTTGTCCACCAAATCACCGAAGCATACGTGATGACAGGTCTAACCATCATAGTGTAAACCCATTTCATAGCCTCTGGGTTTAGCCCCCATTTGAGACCACAAACGCGTCTGCACTAGAACAGAAACCTCTTGGCTCTTTGAATCCTATCTTCTACATGCTCGTTCCAGTTCAGTTTGCTATCAAATGAACTGTTAGTAAAACTGGAACTAGAGGGGAGCAGAGTGATAGCTTATACCGATGACGTTGCTATTGTTACCTCTGGAAAATACATATCTACTCTTCGAGATATTATGCAAAATTGCCTAAATACTCTAGTCAACTGGGTTATCAGCTGTGGTCTCAGCGTTAACCCAAACAATTAGAAATACAAAAACAAATAGAACACATAGAAAACACAATTTGCCTCTAAATAATGGCTGCTAATATAGCCATCCGCCTAGAAGCCACTTTCCAGTGGAAATAAGGTACACTAGGAAATTCTTGCATTAGAAAATTTCTCCCTTCCATACCTAGGTACATTGACTACATCACACCAAAACTATACTGTGAAAGGAAGTTCGATGCATCCATTCCCCCTCGAAAAGAGTGGGAAATAGGTAACTATTCACTGCACAATGCCATTGAGATCTTTACTAACGGATCAAAACTAGATGGCAAAGTAAGTGGAGGAGTCTACTCAGAAGCATTAAGCATTAATTTAGCCTACAGGCTTCCTGACCACTGCAGTGTATTTCAAGCTGAAATCGCTGCTATACATGAAGCGTTAACTTGGCTTCAGGTGAATGAGATATCTTTCATGGATGTTTGCATACTCTCTTATAGCCAAGCCAATTTTAAAGCCCTAAGAACTGTTGAAATAACGTCTCAAACAGTTCTCAACTGCCGCTGGATTCCTGGACATAAGGATTTTCTAAGTAACTGCAAAGCAGATGAACTCGCTCGTACAGTTGTTTCCAAACAACTATCTTTAGACAAGGCAAGCCTTGGTATTCCTCTCATCACATGTAAACTCCTTACACAAGAGTTATCTAGTATCACAACCAACAACAGATGGTCAGCAGGTAGCACGTGTAATATAACGCGGCAAATCTGACCCAAACTCAATCCTAAGCGTCCAAAAGAACTCATTTCTCTCAGAAGAGACCACATTAGCACCATGGTAGGGATCCTTACAGGGCACTGCTTTATTGGCAGACACGCTCAAAGATTGAACATACCCCACAACGACTTCTGCAGAAGCTGTAGAGATGAGGAGGAGGAAGAATCAACAGTACTGTAGAAATGTACTTACATTTCCTCTGCACTTGCCCAGCGTAGGCTCAAAAACGCTTCCTCTACTTAAGTAACTGGTTTTTCAATGACCTTGACGAACTTTCGGAATCTTCGGCTTACCTAATCCTAGGCTTAGTAAACAGCTCAAACTGGTTTAAATAGAGATAGGAAAAATTAACCCTTGGTATCACAATGGGCCTCATTCATTGGCGTCGGAAGCAGTGGGCAAGGGGGGCAATTATCCCCCACTTTTTTAGCTAGATAAAAAATTTAAAAGGTAAAGTTATTCAAAATATCAGTTTTTTTACAACGATAATATTTTTGTATTACATATTTTCCTCTTCTTTCTCTCTTCTTCATGTTTCATGTGAAGAAATTTTGGTAAACTTTTTTTGCACCACCATTTGTACTGCCCCCCCAGATGAAATTCGCTTCCGACGCGTTTGGCCTCATTGGCCTAAGTGTCCACACTAACCTAACCTATCACTGCTCAGCAGAAGTTACCGGAGTTAGTGAAGAATTTATTACCAATTTCAACACTATTCTACAAACAATTTCTTCAGGAATGCATGTAAGTCCGGACAAATTTGGAATTTATTGTTTTAATACAGCGCAGCTTTATGTGCTGAAATACAATTGGTATTACATACCGTCTTCAGTGCATAAGATTGTAATGCATGGTAAAAATATAATTAAACATTATGCGGTAATTCCAATTGGTCAATTGTCTGAAGATGCGCAAGAGTCATGCAATAAAGACTATAAAAAAATAAGGTTAGCGCATTCTAAAAAATGCTCGAGGAATGCAGCGAATGAAGATGTTTTCCACTCTTTACTATTTACGTCTGATCCATTTATTTCAAGCTTAAGAAAATCAAAT
Source organism: Dichetophora obliterata (assembly GCA_963920525.1). NCBI lineage: Eukaryota > Metazoa > Arthropoda > Insecta > Diptera > Sciomyzidae > Dichetophora > Dichetophora obliterata. Next base: position 29,927,468 of record OY986439.1, on the reverse strand, counting down.
CCGATCATCTATAAAGAGCTTTCTGATGATGCCAAATTGCTTTTAGTTTCGGACGCATATTAATACTAATTATAAATTTTAATTCCAATCCCTAACTTTTATTACATTATTCCATTTCATATTTTATAACACAGTACAACATTTTACAGTTCTTTGATTGCTAACTCTATTCTTAGAACTGTATGTGAAATAAGACCCAAAAAGAAGAATTTCTGCATCATTCGTTTTGTCTTCTTACCTGCCAAAATATTTTTAATATCGATTTGAAGTAAGTAACTATCGTATAGGGGAATTTTTCACGATTTATGCACAACAATATTTGGAGAAAACATTGACACCTTTTTTATGATTCTGAGAATTAAAAAAAAAAGGAATAAACAAAATAATAAATAAACCCACGTTTAAGGGTGCTGATTATTTGGAAAGTTTTGCACAATTTGAAACGTATAAGTGCTGAATCAGGTATATAGCCAGCCACCCTTAAAATATGCGCCCATTTATAAGTACCTGGCAGTAAAATATTGAAAAATACGTAGTATTTATAGGTGTGCGTGCATTGATCGATTTTTGTCATTCAGGCAGTGCCGACGAACGCGAACAGTGAAAGTGATTTTTCTCCAGTTTTCTAAAAGTGAATAACAACAAAACATAAAATATATCAATATGGAAAACAACAAGTGCCCAAATTTGGATGAATTTTGTTACGTTTGTGGTCATATCGTCCGAAAAATACAGAAAAAAGATCGAAAAAATTTGTTTACCGAGCAATTCAAAACCGCGTATTGTAATTATTTCGATGAAGCAGATTTAAGTGGTGCAAATTTTACGCCGAACACAGTGTGCAACAGTTGTTATACTACCCTTCTAAAATGGATGCACGAAAAAAGTAGAAAGTTGTCTTTTATAAAGCCAGTAATTTGGGTGGAAGACCTAACTGGACATGATGAATCCAGGTGCTACGCATGCATAAATCTTCGTCCTGGATTAAACAGAAAACAATTGAAATCAAAAGTATACACTGCTGCATTTACTGCCACACTTCCAGTGCAACGCCCTGCTGATACCGATGCACCTAAACCTCCGAGTGCGGATACTGTGTCCCTGCTAGCCGAAACCGTTTTCACCAATCCGACCAATTTGGATGATGCTGATTGGACACCCGATTTTGAAAATAATGGATCAGAACCGGTAACACAAATCGAAATGGATTACACTGTGGCTAAGATGGGACTATCACAACAAAACTCGGAATGGTTGACATCATTTTTGATGCGCAGAAAACTCACACAGCAAAATGTCAGCGCAACATCATACCGACAACGCCAAGCTGATTTTCAGAAATTTTATTCTGTTGACGAAGCAAATACGTTCACGTACTGCCATGATATACTAGGCTTAGTGGAAAAATTGGGAATGGTTTATATCGCTGGCGACTGGCGTTTATTCATCGATGGTTTAGTTACCGGTTTGAAGGCTGTGCTGCTGCACAAAAAAAAAATAAAAACCATCCATTCCATAGGAATTCAGCACAACTATGAAGGAAACGTATGAAGCATTGGGCGAAATTTTGAAGAAAATCAAATACGATGAACACAAATGGAACATTTGTTGAGATCTGAAGGTGGTCAACATACTACAAGAGATTATAGAAAAGGGCGGATATCCAAAATACTTCTGCTTCCTTTGTAATTGGGATTCACGATACAAAGGAAATCAATATCAATGTTAAGATTGGAAAGGAAGAACTCCCGAGCTCAACAAACAATTAAAATTACGCAATGAACCTATGATAAAGGACCTGGATGATATTTTGTTGCCACCGCTCCACATGAAACTGGGAATAGCTGGGAAATTCGTTGAAGTGGTGGTCAAAAAAGTTAACGGCGCCTTTGACTGTTTGAAATCCATCTTTCCGAAACTCAGTGATGAGAAAATTAAAAACGGTAAGTATCGTACTCTGTATTTAAATATTGTCATATTTAAATTTGTTAATTTCTATACATTCGCATTACCAATAATTTGTTCGTTTTTCTTATGTATTTAAAACAGGTATTCTCAATGGACCTGATATTCGGAAATTGATCAAAAGTGATTCTTTCACAAATTTGCTTTCAGAGCATCACGACCACCAACATGCATGGAACGCATTGAAAGAAGTAATAGAAGGCGTTCTAGGAAAGAACCGTGTCCAGCGAGAATAGATACAGCAACGAGTGGACAGGTTGCTGTATTATTTCGAAAGAATCGGTGCATCCATGACGCTGAATTGCATTTCTTGCACCACCACCTCGATACCTTTTTGGCACAATCACCTCAGGAATCAGACGAACAAGGAGAGAGGTTCCACCAGGTGACCATGCCAATTGAAAAGCGGCTCAAAAGCAAAAAATTGGATGCATTGCTTGCGGAGGTTTGTTGGTGGAGTTCCACAATTATACAGTTTGAAGAAAGCACCGAAAATGAAGACATTGAAATTGGTGGACACAGTGAAAGAAACACGCCCTTGAATAGTATGTGTATCTCGGATGACGATACAGACTCAGACCATGAATATGAACAACCTACGAAGAAAACAAGATCATCAGAACCACAAGCGTCAACTTCTACAAGTATGGATATTGCCAATAGTTGAAAAATGTTCTAAATTTTGTTTTTATGCATATTATAATTGCGTATTAATTGCATATTATTTTATTTTCAATAAGTTTTTATAAATAAATTTTTTTTGCATTATAATTTTTTTAATTTTTATTTTTATTTTAAGGGTGGTGGCTATAACTGATTTTTGAAATTCATACCTTTACTCAATTGTGAATAAAAGCGAAACGCGTGCATCGATTTTGCTCATAGGTTATGTGACTTTGCGAAAAAGTAACTAGACTTGAAACTTATTTCCGTTTTGTATTTTTTATAAATTAAAAAAAATATTTTTTTCTTCATGCGCTTATTTTTAACTTGGAAACTGTTGCTTTTATAGGAAAACAATATATGAACAGATTAAGGGAATTGTAATTCTTAATTTATTTCAACTAAATCGGGCTAGTGGTTGTCGAGCTATGTCAAACAACAGGGCCTAAAACGTGATAAATTCCCCTATACGATAGTACTAACTTCAAATCGATACTAAAAATATTTTGGCAGGTAAGAAGACAAAACGAATGATGCAGAAATTCTTCTTTTTGGGTTTAATTTCACATACAGTTCTCAGAATTGAGTTGGCAAATCATGTGTTGTACTGTGTAATTTATTTAATTAATACTTTAATAACCACTTCTTTGCAACACTGTTGTTTTCTACATAGTTTATAAGTGCTAATACAATAAATGTGTAAAATTATTAAATCCTTCACTGTGTTCTCTTTAACCCTTCTGTTACCTTAAGGTCATTTTGTGACCATTTTGTGTTTTATTTGCTCATAATTCCTGAAAGAAAAGGATTTTTGCGTTTCCCTTTCATGATATCCTACATTAAGGGAAATGAAGCTCCAAATAAGATCTTGAAGCCCCTGCCCAAATGTGCGAATTGTACTCCATTTTCGGTCTAATATATGAGGTGTAAATCATGCGAAGATCAGCTGAAGTGAAATATTTTTGCACCTTTTTTAAAAACCTAGGCACTAGCCCGCTTCTTTCGACACATCGAAAATATGATCATTCCAACGACGATCAGGTGTGATCTTCGTTGGAATGATCATATTTTCGATGTTCTTTCGATGTTCTTTCGATGTTCTTTCGATGATCTTCGCATGACTTACACCTCATATATTAGACCGAAAATGGAGAGTACAATTCGCACATTTGGGCAGGGGCTTCAAGATCTTATTTGGAGCTTCTGGATCGAATTCAACGTCGTGCGATATATTTGATAGGGGATAAAAGTATTTCATCCTCTCTCAACTCTCTTGGGCATCGCCGCAATGTTGGTTGCCTAAGCCTTCTGTGTAGGTATTACCATGGGAAGTGTTAAAGGGAGATACATGACCTGACGCCACCAGCTCGTGTGTTTCCCAGGTCCACTCGAGCAGCTGTCCAAGCCCATCCCTTTACCATTGCGTCGATGTCCAATAGAACCTCGCATTACCGTGATAATTCGTTCTTTAGTCGCACAGTTAAGTTGTGGAATAGTCTCCCTACGAGTGTGTTTCCCGGCAGTTTTAAGCTGTGCAAATTTAAAACAAATATTCACCGACACTACTTCATCTATCCACCCTCCAACTATCACCCATCTTCCGAAACAACACAATGCTTACGCATTTATAGGGGGCATCCCCTGAGCGTTGGTTTAGTCTAAAAAAAAAAAAAAATCCGTTCGAAAAAGCTTTGTTAAGTTTTGTGCTATACACAAATCAGTATATATAATGCAGATATTCGAACTAGTGAATTAGTTTATGCCATAGGATTCAATGATACATAAAAACCTACTTTAAATTGTTGTTTCTCACAATTTTGAACTAAAAACTAAAATTTTTGTTTTCAATGTATTTTTAGTAACAAATAAGTTCATGAATGCCCATAAAACTTATAAAACATAATAGCCTACATATTGATTAATTATGTGTGCAAAATTTTATTTATATAGCTCTAAAAACAGCAGAGATATTAATTTTTGAGACGGCTAAGCGCCTTCCGTCCCACTGTGCGCTGTCCAAGTGGCAGTTACCTGGTGGTAAACGAAACAAATAAAAGATGCACCGCTAGGCACACATCGTTGATGTCTACATACCATAATACATTGTAGCCAAAGAAATAAAGATACGAAATAATCACTAACTTAATCAAGTTAACAGTGAATTTGCCGACTTCACACTTGGAAATGCGTTACATATTGGTTTTTGTACCAAGGCAAAAATTTAAAAAAATAGAAGCCACAAGACGTTGACAAACAAAATGTGTGCCCAAAGTTGCAAATATCCTCGGAGGTAACATTTAAGTTTCAGGTTTTTTCATAGAGAAGGAGGTTTTTGATAACAAAAATTTATTAGTGGCAATTTGATATATTATATGCAATAAAGATAATTTTTTATTTAGTGCCGTTTTTATTTAGTTTCCATTTTATTTTTGTTTATATTTTTTATCGAGTATCTATATTTTGAGAATAATATCTTATCTTCTTACCCATAATTTTCTGTCAAATTATTGAACTTGAGAATTCTTTTATTGTCTATTAAAAGACGTAATTATAAAAAAGTATTCACATATTTTTAACACATTTCTTTTCTATTTAATCCCGAAAGATGCAATTTCTGGCTCCTTTTTTTAATAACAATACCGAATGTATATCTCAAACATATCCAAACCAAAATTATGTACACAGAGCCAAAACAGCCTAATAAAATAAAAGAAAATAATAAAGATTTCTCTATGGTTTTCATCCAAGAAGATTGTCTTATTAAAACCATAGAGAAAATCTTATTAAGACTATGAGCTTTTTTTTATTAGGCAAACCACATAATATTATTGTTTTTTATAAGAACGCTTATAAAAGCAATAAGAAAATCTTATCAAAACTTCTTGGTTTTTAAGAAGAAATCTTATAGATTTAATAAGATTTATTTTTGAAATGTAATAAGAACATCTTCTTGATTTAATAGGATTTCTTTTTAAATGTTAATAAGGAAATATTTTTAAATCAAAACGGAATCTTATTAATCTTTTATCCAGAAATATACTTTTAATTGCCTGTAATATTAAATAAAAAGACATTTTCATGGTTTATTACAATTTATTAGGTAATAAAATTTGTATATATATATATAAAATACATCTGTTAAAATATAATTTCACGAAAAGTAAAAAAAAAACAAATTCAAAGTTGTTGCATAAATAAGTTTTTTAAACTTAACAAAATATGACTTTGTCACCAAAATACCCGGCGCTGTCGGGGACTTCAAAGAAAGTGGCGACATCCTCAATCTCCATTTTTTGAAGAACCTTCTTCGAGTTTGCTCCATAAATTTTTAGTTAAGTCGAAATTGAGTCACTCAAGCCCACGACTGAAATATGGCTTGAGTTTTCAGAATTTCAGCATCGTCGAAAACAAGTTCGGAAACATAAGTATCATTATCCATTATCACATATTTGCATTTTACTTTAAATAAATTCAATCCATAAAATGCACATAAACTTCATGAATTCACTTCACAATTACGACTGAAAGCTAAAGCAAAGAATAAGTTGCATTTTCTTGAAAGGGTGTTTAATAAGAAAATTTTATAAAAGCAGATCAAAAAGATTTTCTTATTAATTTAAGGTGGTCTCTTCTTAAACTTTGCAGAGTGAAAAAAGATTTTCTTATTAAAGTAAAGTATTAATAAGATTACCACATCATTTCATTCATTTAATAAGAAATCTTATTAAAAAATGTTTGATAGTAGTTGTAAATTTTTTATAACCCAATGTGCACAAAAACGGATGCGGATCCGTTACGAACCCGTTACGAATCCGTCAGTACGCACTGCGCTTTCTTATGTTTCGACGGACCCGTTACGAACCCGTTACGAATCCGCCAAAAGAGTCTGAAACGGATTCGTATATGAAGTCCGAAACGGATTCGTATATGAAGTCCGAAACGGATTCGTATATGAAGTCCGAAACGGATTCGTATATGAAGTCCGAAACGGATTCGTATATGAAGTCCGAAACGGATTCGTATATGAAGTCCGAAACGGATTCGTATCTGAAGTCCGTTACGGATTCGTTTCTGAAGTCCGTTCTGAGTTCGAGGCGGATCCGAAAAAATGGAAAAAGCAATTCGTATTTTTGAGAGGAATCGCTCTTATGCTTTGACGGACCCGTTACGAACCCGTTACGAATCCGTCAGTACGCACTGCGCTCTCTTATGTTTCGACGGACCCGTTACGAACCCGTTACGAATCCGCCAAAAGAGTCTGAAACGGATTCGTATATGAAGTCCGAAACGGATTCGTATCTGAAGTCCGTTACGGATTCGTTTCTGAAGTCCGTTCTGAGTTCGAGGCGGATCCGAAAAAATGGAAAAAGCAATTCGTATTTTTGAGAGGAATCGCTCTTATGCTTTGACGGACCCGTTACGAACCCGTTACGAACCCGTTACGAATCCGTCAAAAAAAAATACCACAACGTTAACATAAAAGACTGTCTTAAATTTGTTTTACAATTTCTTATTTTATTTTCAGTGGATTAGGGATACGAAATACAATTGTGTACTTATTTTTACTTTAAACAACTTTTTTATTTCATTAGGCTCGTGCTCCTCAAGCTCTCCTTCAAATCGAAGAAAAGTACTTGTCAGAATTTTTAAATAATTATCATTAGTCATCAAGTTAAATGTGACTATAGGATAGCCGTACACAAGATATTTTTCGGAAACTTTTTTAATTGCGTGAATTTTGTACGCTTTGTCATTATAGCAGAAAAAGTTATTGGGATGCTTCAATGAAAAATAATGTTTAGCTGTTTGAAGAAACAAGTATGAGCTATCCTGGAACTCACCAACATTGTACTCGTTTGTTTGATATTTTGAATTATTTTTTTTACCATTTAAACTAGCCTCCACTACTCTCTTATAAATTCGATTACAAAATAATTTTTTTTGTTTTAATTTACGTTTAATTTCCTGCAAAAAGTTTTCGAATTTGAATGCGTCAAACTTGTTTAGAGAACCTATATTTTTAACATCTGTAGCTAAATGCGTCAAACGAGTCCGTTGCGAGTTCGCATTATTTAAAAAAAAAGAGTCTGAAACGTCTGTTTCGTATATGAAGTCCGAAATGGATTCGTATCTGAAGTCCGAAACGGATTCGTATCTGAAGCCCGAAACAGATTCGTATCTGAAGTCCGAAACGGATTCGTATCTGAAGTCCGAAATGGATTCGTATCTGAAGTCCGAAACGGATTCGTAACAGAAGTCCGAAACGGATTCGTATCTGAAGTCCGAAACGTATTCGTAACTGAAGTCCGTAACGGAGAGAGGAATTTCATACGAAAAAGGATCCGTTCCGGATGCGAAACGCCATCCGTTTCGGACAAAATGTACGAAGAAGTGAGTTCGTTACGGATTCGTAACAGATCCGTTTGGCACACTGGGAAGATTTTCTCTATGGAATTAAAAATATTTCTCTATGGAAAATTCCTTTTATTTGGTAGTATTAATAAGAAAACCTAATAAAATAGCTCAATTAGGTGATGTTATTGGTTTAATGTGGTGGTTTTTGGCTCTGTGTAGGTACTTGCGAACTCAATCCCGGAATCCCGGACAATTTAAGCCCCTTTAAATCCTGGTATTTTCTTTCCGGGATCGCGGGATTTTTAAATAAAAAATTTCTATTACAAATATTCATGTAAATGCAACCATTTCAATTTAAGTTGATATGAATACAGAATTAGAAAAGCCTCTTATTTAGTCTGGAAAAGATTGTTAGGATGGAACGCAACATCGGGATGTCAGCTATGAATTTCAAAATTGTCAGATATTCTGACTTAGGAAATAGATTAGTTTTGTGGTGAAGGCTATCGTGATCGAAACTTACAAACTGCTTACGATTATTGTACAACTATTTCTCCAACTTGCATAGAATTAGAACGTTGCTTCTTATCAGCGGGTTATATTTGTAGTAATATCCGAACAAAGCTCTCTAATGAAAAATAAGACCATTTAATAAGCTTTATGTATTACTTTTAATACAATAATAAAATAATTAAAACAAAAAATTAAATTTTGAAAAGTCTTTTCCAGCCTTAAATTGCCTTAAACACAAAAACACATAAAAAAAAAATTCAACATTTTTATAATAATACCTTAGACTGTTCTGTATATTATTTTTTATATCTTTTGCTCTCTTTATTAATACAATTTGCCAGTCATTAATATTTATTATTTAAGTTTTTTTTCTGTTTATTAACAATAAGGGTATTCACAATTGTGTGGTATCGTGGTAATGTTTTTTTGCCGTAGTTGAAAACAGAAATTATGAGCACCCTTTAAAATAGATTTTGTGGTTGGGAGCATCCTACTATAGCTTTTTGTTACCATGCAAACAAATTAACTATACAATTTGATATATTTTATTAATATATGGTATAATAAATTTTACTTCCATTTGAGCTTCGTCCATTTTTGCAATTAGAAAATAACTGGCAACCGATCAGTTGCTTATGTAACTTCAAAAACCACGTTCGTGAAACATATCGTTGGGCTACTTAAAATTGCAACACTTTTGGTTTTTAGAGATTTCATGTAAAACAACAAAAAATATAAAAACCGCTCGGTAAAGTGTGGTATCATTACCATGGGGTTTTAAACTACACTGTAAGCAAGGCAATTGTGAGTGCCCTTAATGTGTTTTGTTTTTGTTACTTTATAAATTAGTTTATTTACATATTTTAGTATCAAGTAATAAATAATAAAAAATTGTATCAAAAACGTTTTGAATTATTTACTTCTTAAAGTTTTCAATCCCGAAATAATGCCGGAATCCCTGTATTAAGATTTTTAATCCCGATAATTCCGGGATCAAGAAAAGCTTCCGGGATTGGACTCCCTAGTTGATACATACCTGGAGTGTACTTTTTTGATTTCCAGGATCAAAATTGCATTTCATTACTCAAATATAACACACGCGTACTGTATTAACTTTACCAATTCCTCCTAATCGGCGATTCAAATGGCGCACAGTGCGATTTTTCGATTTTAGGATAACATTTACATTATCTCAGAAACTATAAAAGCTAAGGCCATGAAATTTTGAATTCTAGGTCAACTGCATCGCCTACCTCCCATACAAACTAGTGCTTTTTTTAATAAAAGAAATCCGCATTAAATTGCTTATTTATGTTTTAAAGAGTAAATTTAGTTTATTTAACATCACTTAAACGTCATACTAAAAATATTTCATATCGGATAACTTTTAGATATATCTTCTACAAAACAATATTACCAAAATAACGGAATTTTTTAAAAAAAATGTTATAAAAAAATGGTTGCTAATACAAAATAAGGTCACAACTTGTTTTCAATTATAAATTCTACTTTATTTTTCTTTCAATTTAAGAGTACTCACAAATTTTCTTGGAAATAAGTGCATTTAAGGGCAAAATTTGATTTTGAAGACTTTTTTAAATTAAGTGGTTTTTCTTAATAGCAGCTAGATGCTGCAGGTTTTTACATAAAAAGAAGGTAGAAGTACCATATTTTATGATAGTTAGAGCCTTCGATTTCAATAATGCTTAATAAGCTAGATATTTTCTACTAAATTTTACTTAAATTTTCATTCCTTGAAAAATTTACAGTCATATTTAAACGATTTTTCTATTTTTATTTTTTAACATTTTTTATTGTATTTTATATTAAACTAGTATTACCCGGCAGACGTTGTTCTGCCACAGATCGCCTTACTGCCATATACGAAAATGTCAAGAAATGCCAAATATATTCGTCATTTTCAGTATAGCTGCCGAAAGTAATCATATGAACTAAATAACCAAATTTTAGTCTAATACGATCTCAAAACCGTGCGAAATATAGCATTTTTGTTGTTTTGTAAGCTGTAGAAAGGGGTGCGGCAAAATTATTTCCTTTAAACCATCTCGTAATCGAAACAAATCGACTGCCAAAATTTCAGCCTAATTTAGCTCAAGCCTGGCGCACTTTGCTTCACTCCATGCTGACCCCCGAAAAGTAAGTTTAACTAAAGTGGGACAGGCCCATTTCTAGTCCACTTGATGAGAGTAACCATATGAACTAAATTACAACATTTTTGTCTAATACAACCCAAACCATTGAAATAAAACATTTACATTGGTTTGTGGGCGGTAAAAGGAGGGGCGTGGAAACCAATTTTTAGTACAGTTGCTGACAGTAACCATACAAACTAAGCCAAAATTTTAGCTCGATTGACCCAGAAGTCAATATTAATAATTTCTCAAAAAGTGGATGTGGCTATATAGCGATAACTCCCATTTTTAGTACAGTTGTCGAAAGTAACCATACAAACTTAAGTATCAAATGTTAGTCTTATACGGCCAAAACTGCTTGAAAATAGCATTTTCACTGATTTGTGGGCGGAAAAAGGAGGCGTGGAAACCAATTTTTCGTACAGTTACTGTCAGTAACCACACAAACCGAATTACTTAATTAATTAAAGTCTTATGCGACCAAAACCGTCTGACATAAACCATTTTTATTGATTTGTGGGCAGTAAAAAGGGGCGTGGAAACCCATTTTTTGACCCAAACTGACTAAAATATAGTATTATTATTGATTTCGGGGGCGTGGAAACTTTTTTTTTCCTCAACCATCTCGTACCTGAAACAACTCGACTCCCAAAATTTCAGGTCAATCGGTTCAGTAGTTTTGGAGTCTATAGGCATCACACAGATGACAGAAGCACATCGTTTTGCTTTTTATGTATAAAGATACTGATTTGTGGGCGGTAAAAGTGGGCGTGAAAACATTAATTTATAGTGACCGCCTCTTGAAGCACCTACACAGCAAGTTTCACTATAAAAATGTGTAGAACTTCGGAATTGCCATGATGTCGAAAAAGTGGGCGTATTTATATTGCGACCACGCCTATTTTTTGTAAAGTTACCGACAGTAACCATCTGAAAAAATTACAAAATCTTAGCTTTTTACGATCAAAACCGTCTGATATATATATATCCTTTTTTTGGTTTGTGGTCGATAGCGCAAATTAAGCTTGTATGGGAGGTACCACGCCCCCTCGTCCAATCGTTACCCAACCGCACAGGAACACTCTCAAGATGCGGTTTCAGTTTCTCTGAAAATTATATAAAGATCGGTTCAGCGGTTTTGGAGTCTTTACGTGATATAGCCACATACCCACATACCCACATACATACATCAATTTTTATATTTATAGATTCAATGGCGATTAAGACATAAAAAGTTCCAAAAACAAAACCTTGATATATACTTTGTGCTCGAAGTTATTATTGTTTAAACTTGACTTTATTTTTTTGGTTTTATTGAGCTTATTTTTGTTAAAAAGTTTCAACTTTGATAAATTTTATAAAAAAAACCATACAAAAAACATCAAGTTTGAATGCCACATTCATAATACATGTTTTATAATCTGACGAATACAAATTATCCAAATTAAAGTTTAAAAAAGCGTACTGTGCAGCGGGTTATATTTGTAATAATATTCGAACAAGGCTCTCTAATGAAAAATAAGACGCGTTTATCAGCTTAATGTATTAATTTAAAAGCAATTAAAAAAAAAAATCATTTTGAAAAGTATTTTCCAAACTTAATTTGCATTAAATACAAAAGAACATGAAGATGGTGTCCTAAAAAATTGTTCAATATTTATATAATAAAACCTTAAACCAGGGCCGTAGCTAGGATCTTCTCCAGTTGGGGGTTTTGAAGAACATTTTTATTATTCAAAATTAAAATATTAAAATTTATAAGTTTTTGTTCAATTTCATTTTCAAGTTAGGTTTTTTATTTATAATATATGTAAGTAAATATATTAAGGTACCTCGGCTTCCATTAGAAAAAAGTTTCATTTGGTCCCCTTCTAAAAAATAACCTTGGTGAATTTTATGATTACCAAAATATTTTCTCTATTACGATAGCCGCCAGTGAGCTAAAACATTTTGCCAAAACCTCCAAAAATCAAGTTTTTCGAAAATATATTGGCTGGTAGTATAGTTGTAAAAAAAATAAGCTGTCAGATATTTAAGGCCGAAAAAGGCTATTTTAATCTGCATCAAAAAATTTTAAGTTTTTCAATAGCATTCAAGATAATGCTGTTTTTCGTGCCTTTTTTAATTTTTTTTACTAAAATTGAAAAACTTTATTATTTCTAATGCGATCCTCACTTTGAAGATATCGTTGAAAAGGTTTTGAGTGCTTGCTGCAAGGGCAGTGAAAACAATAGTGATTATAATTTTGAATGTATCACGTTTGATCCGATAAATCGCGATACCATTGCTATTCACTATTGTTGTTTACACGATTGAACTCATAACAAAGACTTTTACACGTAAAAGAAACTTCAGTATATGAATTGTTAAGTTTTTTAGAACATATTAAGCGATTCAATGAAATAATTACTGAAATGCATTATTTTTTTTTTAAATTTCGACTCTCTGAAGGGTCTGAACCCCGAAAACCCCCTTGGCTACGGCTCTGCCTTAAACTGTTCTGTATTTAATTTTTCCATATTTTTTGTTCTTTAAATTAATACAATTTGTTATTCATTAATATTATTTAAATTTTTTGTGTTTATTAGCAATAAGGGTATTCACAATTGTGTGGTATTGTGGTTTTTTGACATAGTTGAAAATCACAATCATGAGCACTCTTATATATATAGTTTGAGGTTGGGAACCTTCTACTATAGCTTTTTGTTACTATGCAAATAAATTAAGTATCTAAAATGATATATTTTATTAATATATGCCATAAAAAAGATAAACTTGTATTTTGAGCTTCGTCCATTTTTGCAATTAACAAATAACTGGCAGCCTATCAGTTGTTTATGGAACTTTAAAAACCACGGTCGTGAAACATATCATTGGGCTACTTAAAATTGCAACACTTTTGGTTTTTAGAGATTTAATGTAACACAACATAAAATATAAAAACCGCTTGGTTAAGTGTGGTATCAATACCACGGGGTTATTAAACTACACTGTAAACAAGGCAATTGTGAATACCCTTAACGTGTTTTGTTTTATTTTTGTTGCTTTATAAATGAATTAACAAAATAAATGTTTATCCTTCTATCTGTCTGTCTGTCTGTTCCGTATAGGCTAGCGCACCGTTTATCCGATTGGGCTGACATTTTGACACCGAGTACGTTTTATAGGAAGGAAGATCATAGGATGTGAAAAGTATGTGGGCGTGGCACTCCATAATAACTTATAAAACGCCTGAACCGATTTCAATTAAATTTGGTATGAAGGTTCAATCAACTGCACCCAAGATAAAACATCGGTAAAAAAATTCCAGAGACTTCCGCAAGAGGGCGCTTTAAGTAGTGTATTTTTAAGACTCGATAACTACTAAACGACATGACCGATTTTGCTAAAATTTGGTATTTGAAAGACTTGACCCTGCAACAGAATTGAGGGAAGAAAACAAGACCTGAACATAAACCGAAGACCAACGACAAAAAACGAAACAGGCTTAGAGCAACAACTTAAAACGATAATTTAGCATTTAAATTTTTCTTTAAGGTTCAAAATTTTTTTTTATGAAATTGATCAAAGTTGGCATAAGAAAAATCGTACGAGGTTAGAAAATGGTTTTATCAAATCATCTATCTATATATATAAAAATGGATCTTGATTTATTCGGATGCTTAAAACTTGGAAATGGAATGGACCAAATTGGTTACTTTCTTCTACGGGTTTTATCGCCCACAAATCCCCTTTTACCGCCCACAAATCAATAAAAATGCTATATTTAAGATGGTTTTGGTCGTATAAAACTAAAATTTGGTAAATAAGTTCGTATGAAAACTGTCGGTAATTATACTTAAAATGGGCGTGATGACACTATAACTACGCCTACGTTTAAGAAAAGATCTAAAACTTTGAAACTACTGGTCCGATTGAGCTCAAATTTTGACAATGGATTTGTATCGAGTCAGAAAAAATTGCCACACCCCCTTTTACCGCCCACAATTATATACTAATTTCGATATCGAATAGATTTGGAGTTCTCACAGCCTCGAAATTCGGTATTCGACCACAATTTGCACGTGACGTTTCACTGATGACCTTTTATGAAAGTTTTACAAGGAAGTGGCACCTCCTATGTAACACGAATTTGTGCTAAGGAACTGCTTTGAATTAATAGGTCGCACAGCGTCGGAATTCAGTATTTGACCTAAAGTTAGACATGCAGTTTCATTTATTTAATTTTATGAGCATTAGAAAAGGGGGCGTAGCACCTTCCATAAAACCCAAATTTTCGATATCGTATAGCTTTAAAGTTATACGTCACAAAGCATCGGAGTTCAGTATTCGCCCTCAATTTACACATGCAGTTTCATTGATTACATTTTATGGGCGTTGGACAAGGGGGAGAGGCACCTCTCATATAACCAAAATTTGCGATATCAAATAACTTTGGAGTTATAGGTCGTCACAGCATCAAAATTCAGTATTTGACATAAATTTACACATGCAGTTTTATTGATAACATTTTATGGGCGTGGGACTAGGGGGAGTGGCACCTCCCATACAACCCAAATTTGTGTTATCGAATAGCTTTTGAGTTATAGGTTGCACAGCGTCGGAATTCAGTATTCCACCTCAATTTTTACATGCAATTTCAATTATAACATTTTATGGATTTTGTTACGTGGGCGTGGATAACAACCCAAATTTTTGATATCGTATAGCTTTGGAGTTATAGGTCGAACATCGTCGAAATTTAGTATTCGCCCTCACTTTACATATGCAGTTTCATTGATTTCATTTTAAGGGCTTTTGACAAGGGAGCGTGGCAGCAATGCGCCGGGTTTCAGCTAGTAAATAATACAAAATTGTTTTAAAAACGTTTTGAATTGAAATATTTACTTCTAAAAGTTTTCAATCCCGAACTAATGCCGGAATCCCGGGATTGAGATTTTCAATCCCAATAATCACGGGATCGAGATAAGCTTCTGGGATTGCACTCCCTAGTAGGGACATACCTGGGGTGTACTTTTTCGATTTCCAGGATCAAAATTGCATTTCATCAAAAATAAAAAAAATAAAAAAACATTAGCGGATTTTAAACGGAAAAGTTCAGAAATCTACTGACTTAGACAAACTTTTGCGCATATTTTTTAACCCACGTGTATGGCGTAAGGGGTATATTAACTTTACCCCTTCCTCCTTATCGGTGATTCAAACGGCGTGCCAGGTATCACCTTCTGAATCGATTTAGCCATGTCCATCTGTCAACACAATTACAGCCGCAATTTCGAAGCTATCGTAATGAAATTCGTACTATATCTCACACTCTCTTCAAAAGAGGCACAACTCTAAATTTTTACATATCGCTTATTTGCCCCAAAAATATTTTGGTTTAAGCAAAAAGTTTAAAAAGTAACATTTTAATATGAAACGTCTATTTGTGGAGGATTTTATTTATTTTCTCCAAAATTTGTTCACATCATAAAAAACTTCATCATCAATGTCATCAAATCTATGCCTTGAGCAATTTTAATTAATTTTAACATATTTTAACTGTTCTCACCAGCATTTGCGGTTGGACATATTTCTTTCCCTCCCCCCCCCCCCCTCGCCCTCTCACAATCTTCAATACAGCGTTAGTACAGCCAGCAAAGCATTCAAATTTTCAACAATTTGTTGTTCATGCCAAAAGCAATTTCTGAATACATTTCTGCAATATAAATAAACATTTCAATGCATTTTCAAACACTCTGCCAGACAACATTCATTTACAACACAAACAAACGAAGTTGCAACTTCTTTTTTTTTCATATGGTGAAGATATTTATTGTTGTTAACGTTGTAGCAAACAATGTTGCTACTCAGTAGGAGCAACAAACAGCAGCGGCAACAATTTTATTCAAGTGTTTGAAGTGCGTCTGGATTGAGACGTTGTTTGTGTGACTTCAAGCAAAGAGTGACTTCAAAAAGGAATTTCCTAAGACGAAGCGCTGGGCTTATTGTTCGCTTGGATTTTTATATATTTTCTAAAATATTTGCTGATTTTGCAGCGAAAATTAAAAAAGAAATTCTAAACGAGATTTCAGATAGGATTTTTACCAACTTTTACAAGGTGTGAGTGACCGTTGACTCAATTGCTTATTAGAGGGATAACCCCTTATTATTGGATTGTGTCTTATTTTTGTGTAAATCAGCTTTAAGGTTTTGCGATGTCTATCGATTTTTCAATTTGTTATTCGACCCGACCTTGTCATAGCCATGACAAAAAGCCGAAATTGCATTTATTTAAAAATCGCTTTCTTAGCCTTATGAATAAAACAAAACATCGACTGCTTTTATTCTCAATTTCTAAGCCATACTTCATTAAAAACTAGTCAAAGTCTCAAAAGCTAAACGGTACACTTTTTACTACTTTTCATTTATATTAACTCAGAGCTAACAGCATCCAAATAATAAACAATGCGAGACAAAATTTCGAGAAAGTATCGCAGCTGAGCAAAGCAATAAAAGAGCACGACATTCTCGAAGCAAGACAGTAGCCAGCTGAAGAATTCGGTAGAGTGGCCGATAAACGGCAGAAGAAATGAAGACATAAAAATAAGAGAATCTCATGCACAGAGTTTTCATTGTTAAATCTTTTCGCCTATCATTACAATTTGTTGGCATGATGAATGTTGTTGAATTTTATCTTAACAAATTTCTTTTTTTTTTGTTTTGTTTGTTTTTTGTGTGTTTTGTGTGTTTATTTTTCAACGAAATTCTGTTGAATTTGTAGGTCAGTGATCGCACCTGTTCGAAGCATTCGCATGTTTATAGAGCTTGCTGCGCTCATGACTTGTTCGAAATTGTATGTCAAATTATAAGAAATTATTTAGTGCCGTTTAAATGCACAACGAACAAACAGAGTCGGCGAGAAAAAGTCGTAAAAATAACGTCTACTCGGTGGTCGCATTATGATCGTGGGCTATGCTGACCTGAACGTGATCTCTTCATTATTTGTTATTATTTGGCAGCTCTTCACGATTTCATACAAGGCAGATTCAATACATTGTTTAGTGGATAAATAAATACGGAGGGTTTGGTTGAAAAGATTTTAATAGATGATTTTCTTTTTTAATCAATCCACCAGATGGCCAGTTTGCCTGATGATCATTATTAGGGTATGCAACTATTCGACATTATAAAAAACCGGTCTCGAATAGTACAATTGTATTTATACGAATTATTCGATCAGAAAAAACCGGGAAAACCGGTTTTTTTTAAATTAAACTGTGACGGTGATTCGTTACAAAGTTGCACCCGGCTACCTACGCCACTACCCTACTACACCAATGTGCACATTCAACTCAACCAACAGCCAAACCCACACACACACGCACACAGCCAGCACATTCAACGTAGCCAACAGCCAAGGCTACATAAACCACACTCAACAGCTAGGCATAATATAATTCCCAGAAGGTTTCTAACAACATGTAAATAAGTAATGCGCATTGTGACAGACTTCGGCACGGCTCGAGAGCGTAGTGCTTTGTTCCATCGCATACTTGTTGGTAACGATAACAAGTCCGTTGGTTCAAAACGAGCTATCGCAAGGTGGCTCGTGCTAATACATTTAGCTTTTAAGTATTATAAGCAGTAGTTAGTTAGTGGGACCATCACATCGGCATCGGTCGGTCGGGAGTCTCGATTTTTTTTTTATTATTAATCTGCTAATGGTACCATCATATCGGCTTGGGTCGGTCGGGCGTCCACAATAAAACCATTTTCTTTTGGCAATCACGTCGGCTTCGGTCGATCGGTAGGTAGCCCACAGTAGTTAGTCAGTTGTACCATCACGTCGGCTTCGGTCGGTAGGGCGTCCACAACAAAATTCGCTTCTGGGACCATCACGTTGGCCTCGGTCGTTCGGGAGTCTCGATTATTTTTTATATTTTAATTAGCTAGTGGTACCATCACGTCGGCTTCGGTAGGTCGGGCGTCCACAACAAAAAAAATTTTTTGGGCCATCACGTCGGCCCATTCTCCTTCGGCAATCACGTCGACTCCGGTCAAACGGTGATGTATGTTTAAGAATTCCATTGTATTTCATTTTATTATTGTTTTTCTTACATGATCGTTAAAATAAATACCTAAGCAAAAAACTAAGTACATTAATATAAGGAAGATTTAATATAATCCAAAATGTTCGTAATTACTTTAGACACACAACTGCATTCTTAGAGAGAAATGGGGACGTTCAAACTAAATAGAGATTTTTAACACAAATCTCAGTTTTATTAATAGTTTGGTATGAAAAAATAGATTTTTAGCCATCACTTTTGATTGGAAAGAGATATTGAGGTAATTTTTACACATAAACTATTTTTGAGACTTGAATTTTTTGTAAAAAAATATAAAAACAACATTTTGGAAAAAAATAAATTTCGCAAAAAAAAATTAAAAGGGGTAGGTTGTTGTTTTGATGACAAAAACAGTAAAATAATTTTTGCGCTTAGCTGGAAGAATTTTTGCAAATAAATGCTATGTCATATGAAAGGTAGCCAGATGTGCAATTTTTAATTGATTTCATTTTTACAAAACCAACAATTTTTGAGTCATTTTTTGAGTAAAAAAACAATATTTTGGACCTTTTTTGACATAATCATAAAACATATATACACTGACTTAACGGTACAGTTCAACCTATTTTTGTGAAGTGGTTTTATTGAACTTTTGAACAAAAAAAATTTGAATGAAATATATTAATGGACAGCGGAGATATTTGCATCGAAAGACCAAACTTTGATTTTCATGTCGTTTTTTTTTTTCATTCTTAGGCAACGATGTGTTATGAAAAAGTCGTTGTACTGAAAATTTCTCCAATTTTAAAGATATGTGAATGTTTTTGATGTCAAAATAACAGAAATTTTTTAAAATTATATACACAAAAATCTTCGACACTAAAAAGTTTTATAATTACAAAATTACCGTTAGTTGAAAAATTTCAGAGGGGGCGTGGCAAAAACTAAGTATTTAACATTTTAAGTTGGGATGAACTTAATATATATACCTAGTTTGAGTAAAATCCGTTGAGCCGTTTAGATTTGTATAAAGGTCAAACAAACAAACAAACAAACAGAAAATGAGTTTTATTACTATAGATGTTTAACCTGCAGCTTCTTAACCCATTTTCTGCCGCACTGCAAAAATTGTTGAAGTTTTTGATATGAAATATGTATCTAGAGTTATTAGGGTTCCCTGATTCAAAATCCATCAACAAAAATTTCTAAATCCATCCTTTTTTTCGTTATGTCATAAAATCAAATGTTCGATTGATCGAACGTTGGCGCTTATCCCATTTCTATTTTCATGTTAACACAATAGAAATTGGTGAGACGCTGTCCTTTGCTGGTAAAATTTGACATAGCGTATTTTTATGGGATTTTACGGTATGGGATAAGCAAAAACGTTCGATTAATCGAACTCTAACTTTGACTCATACCTGTGTCATCCAGGTGTTGCCAGGTCTTGATTTTTTTAATGCAAAAGATAGCTTTGTCTTTTGGCTAAAAGACCTCATCATTAATTTCTTTTTTTTTTAACTATACATATATATTTAATATTATTTACAAGAAATTTTTATTGGCTAGATATTTTTCAACCACACCCCCACCCCCTTGAAATTACGGGCGGTGATGGTGAATACTATTTTCAAATAGCCAATGATAAAGGGTGTTTTTTATAGAGTGATGCAATCATAATAAAACATAGTAATATATTTTTTAATATCAATAAACAGGCTTTATAAGATAGAAAATTTTATGACATTAATGTTTAAATATAATTTTGGCCATGTGGCCGCCACAACTAGCGCGTACAAGGCGCAATCTGAACACCAATTTTCACAAGCTTTATTTCGCCGCATCAAACGTATCTCGCCGATAACTCTTCACTCTTCGAATGTTGATTTCCAGGTGTTTAATTGTTTGTGGTTTATCGACTTAGACAAGTGATTTTATATAAACCCAAAGAAAATAATCCAATGGGGTTTGTGGGGGCCAATTAATTGGGCCATTTCGTGAAATTATTTTTTCGTCAAAAGTTTCCTTGAGTAAATCAATTGTAGCGCCCGCTGTGTGGCATGTGGCTCTGTCCTGTTGAAACCACATATCAGCAAGATTAATGCCAGCTAATTGAAGTACGAAAAAACTTCGAATCATGTTCCTACACCGTTCACCATTGACAGTAACATTCTGACCATCATCGTTTTTGAAGACATATGGGCCAATGCCTCCGCCAGCCCATAAAGCGCACCAAACAGTAATTTTCTGTAGATGTAATGGTGTTTCGACTTTTGTCGAAATTGTCTTGTGGATTCTCCTCACTCCAAATACGACAATTCTGTCTATTTACGTACCCATTCAACCAAAAATAGGCTTCATCGGAAAATAAAATTTTCCATGAAAATTCAAAATCAATATCAATTTGTGCTTCAGCCCATTCGCCGAATTGGCGGCGCATACGATGGTCGTTTGGCTTTAATTCCTGCACAAGTTGAATCTTGAAAGGTTTTAAGCCAAGATCTTTTCGTAAAATCTTCCATTAAGTGGAAGGACACAACCCCAGTTGCTGAGAACGGCGTCGAATTGATTGATTAGGATCATCTTTAATGCTTTCCTATAAAGCGGCTACAGATTCTTCAGTGCGCACTGTTCGGCGCCTCACGAGATGCACATTATCAGTAACAGTAAATCTGGTTCGAAAACGATCCATTGTTCTTCGAATTAGCAGCTCTGAAGGACGATTATGTACGCCATAAAATGGACGAAGTGCACGATAAGTTTGACGAACAGAACCATTATTTTGATTAAAAATTTTCAAAATTTGCACGCGTTGCTCTGATGTAAGTCTATTTATAATAAAATGGCAAAGTAAACCTAATAAAAAGCATCTATCAACTTTTAAATTTGTGGTCAAATAAAGCAGTGATGCCAACTCAAAGTTGTATCACTCTATAAAAAACACACTTTACAAAATAATGTATGATATCAACGATCTTCCTGATTTAATTTACTTTCAAAGTAAAAAAATTATTGAAAATGGACAAATTATACGTTCGATTAATTGAACACTGGTAGAAAATGTGTTAATGTTTCTAGAATTTTTGAATGTTCCGCGATCAGCACAACATTATCCAGAATATTTCTATTACAGGTACCAACAATTCACTAGTTAAGCTTTGATAAACAAATTGAAGATATGACCACGTTTAAGCTTGCTCTAATATTACAAGATCACTTTATAAGAAAACGTCACCATTGTAACTCCCCCAGATAACTTGTTCCAGCCCTCATCATGATCTTGTACAAAAATATTTGCTAATGTACTAATATACGTTCGTAAGTATGTACTTACTTACATAGCTACTATTCATATGCGCATCAGGTATCTTATTATGTCGTTCCCAGTCATAAGCTTAATTCCTGCTTACCACACAGTTAGTTCGAAATGCTTAAGTCTTCGATGATCTGGCTGATCTTGCGTCTTAAGCATGAGTTAGCAAGTTATTCGTTTAAAGGCAGCCAAAGTAAGCATTGACAATCGTCGTCAGTCTGGCCAACAGCCAACCAAGTTTTAAAAATAAACAAACAAACAAACAAACAGACAAACAGACAAACAAACATAGAAACCAGTCGATCAGCAAACATGTGTCGTATCTGGCTGGACTGGTGAGCCAGATCGAAAGAGACGCCTAGCATAATATATCGATTGATGCGATTTGTCCATTTGAGGTCATAAATTGACTTCCATTACGGTCTCATATTTACTTGCAAATATATATGTATACAACAATATTGTATTCTCCACGTCCTCCTCCTCCTCACCCTCATCCTCTCTTCACCACACAGCGTAGAGTCTGCACAGAATCTTCTATGTGCAACTTCGAGTGTGCTTTTTTGCTGCATATCCTACGACTTTGTCACAACGCAATGATTAGGATTCAGCTAGGCAGCAGCTCATTCCATTCTGGGCAGCTGGAATTCACGCTAAAGACGCCTAACTGCTTTGCGTGCAATGACCGCTGATGATCGACAGACGGCAAGCGTCGCGAGGCAATGCAATAAAAAATCGTTACGACGCGACAAGATCGCGTCGCGTACCTTTCATGCTGTCATTCAAGCAGTGACAACAGTTGCAACGTGTGTGTTACGCATTATGGATTTCTTGATTGTATGGCGCTGTTGTTATTATTGCTGCTGTTGTTGTTTGTGTTTTTGCTTACGCTTCCCCAAAACATTTACCATTCTCCGTAATCTGACCAACTAACTATTGATTGGTCAGATAGTTGTTTTTTTTTTTTTGTTCATATTTAATAAACAACAGCCACCAAATCAGCAGCTGCAAGAACAACAACAACGTTTGCTGCTACCAAAACACGTCTAAAGACAGACATCAATAAATAAATACTTAAAAAAAAAATCCGGTAAAAAGTTATTATTATGATTTACTGTGCTGTACTGCGTTGTGCCGTGTTGTTCAGTGCACGAATGTCAACAATTTTAATGCATCATTCCATGCGTCAATCAATCAGTTTACTATTTATCATAATATATGTGAGGCTGCGTTGTTTTTCTGTGCTTAGCTGTAGCTAACCAGCAGAGCGCGGATTCATTGACGAATTTGTCTTGATGATTTCCTTAAGAAACTTGCTGCATGAACCAGATTTCGTCGAAAATTCTTCAACACGTCTGTCTTGAGCTCAGTCGTCGAAATAGAAAACAGAAAGGCAATAATACAAAAAAGTAAGAAGGTAGAATTGCAGAAAACTCCTCAACACGTCGTTCTCATGTTATGCTATTTCTACAAAAAGCTTATATTTCGAAGTAACTTTTTCGTTAATATTTGAAATATATGTATGCTAGCTAAATGGTTCCCAGCGTTGTCCACACTAAGTGGGTGTTGCTTATTTAAGAAAAATTAAAAATTAAGTAAGTAATTCATTTGTAATTAATTTTTTGTTTTAGACAATTTCTGAAAAGTTTCTTGATACATAGTCTAGCTACTGCAGAGTAGGTGTAGTGCGTTAGAAATAAAAACTAGGCCTCAGGAATTGAACCTTAAAATATTTAAAAAAAATTTAGGTTAAACCTTCGATATATGTATATAAAAAAATTATATAATTTGTCATTTTCAGCTCAGCGCACAGTGGAGTATTTGAGAATGAAACTATATACTCGCGGTCAAAAAAAAAAGCCGACTAAATAATTCAGTAACAAATATTCTTTTTCTTGAATTATAACACATGGTGCCTAAATCGACAAAAAAAATACCACTAAACTTTATAGAAATTCTTAAAGAGGGACATATCCAAAATCCATCATATCTTATTTGACTTCCAAATTTCGTCGCAATTATTTTTAATTAAATTTTAAAGTTGAAGTGGTCGAATTT
The DNA here is from genome assembly GCA_963920525.1 of Dichetophora obliterata. Classification (NCBI taxonomy): domain Eukaryota; kingdom Metazoa; phylum Arthropoda; class Insecta; order Diptera; family Sciomyzidae; genus Dichetophora; species Dichetophora obliterata. The sequence continues at coordinate 29,903,397 of OY986439.1, read as the reverse complement.
TGTTGTGCCGATATTCATTGAATTTTTGAATTTGCTTTGTTGGAAATGAAAAATAAAATCCATTTCTTATCCGTAGAATTTTGCGTAGACTATTGTGAGGACTCAAATTATTACACAATTTGTGCCTCACAAAGTATATTAATGAATTTCATAATGAAATGTAAATGTAACTGAAAAATATGAATTGTTAATTAAATTAAATTAATTACGTTTAAAGAATTTATTATTTATTTTTGGAAACTTAATATATGGAAAAATATAATAGTTTATAGTTTAATGTATTGAATAACAAATAAGTAAACAAATAATAAATACACACATACAAACATGCAGAGCCATGCACACAGTCACATATACACAGGCAGGGAAAACAAAACAAGTGAACACGGAACAGAAAGGCAACGGGAGAATATAAAGCAGTCGCTTTTGCTTAGGACAGGCAGTCTTGTAGCAGGCGCAGTAGCATGCACATGCTTTGAGACTGAGTAGTTAGTTCAATCGTAGTTATCTTAAGCGAAGGTGTCCTCACCCTTCGACGTTGTTTACTCTAAGTCAGGCGTAGTTATCTTAAGCGAAGGTGTACTCACCCTTCGAACGTTGTTTACTCTAAGTCAGGCGTAGTTATCTTAAGCGAAGGTGTACTCACCCTTCGAACGTTGTTTACTCTAAGTCAGGCGTAGTTATCTTAAGCGAAGGTGTACTCACCCTTCGAACGTTGTGTACTCTAAGTCAGGCGTAGTTATCTTAAGCGAAGGTGTGACGTAGTTATCTTTAGCGAAGGTGTACTCACCCTTAGAACTGTGTTTACTCTAAGTTCAAAACGTAGTTATCTTAAGCGAAGGTGTACTCACTCTTCGAACATAGTTTTACTCTAAGCTCAGGCGTAGCTATCGTAAGCGAAGGTGTACTCACCCTTCGAACTTTGTTTACTCTAAGTTCAAAACGTAGTTATCGTAAGCGAAGGTGTACTCACCCTTCGAACTTTGTTTACTCTAAGTTCAAAACGTAGTTATCTTAAGCGAAGGTGTACTCACTCTTCGAACATAGTTTTACTCTAAGCTCAGGCGTAGCTATCGTAAGCGAAGGTGTACTCACCCTTCGAACTTTGTTTACTCTAAGTTCAAAACGTAGTTATCGTAAGCGAAGGTGTACTCACCCTTCGAACGTTGTTTACTCTAAGTCAGGCGTAGTTATTTTAAGCGAAGGTGTACTCACCCTTAGAACGTTGTTTACTCTAAGATCCAAACGTAGTTATCTTAAGCGAAGGTACCTCCACCCTTCGAACATAGTTTTAATCTGAGTTCTATCATAGTCACTCACAGCGAGAGGGATCATAGCAAATAACGGAATAAATATGAATAAGCAAGGATTAATTATATCACTTTAATTTATACAATGCTTTATAATTAATAATAATTAAGTAACGTACTCGATAAGTAATAAATAAAAGAAATGAAAATAATAAAGACTTACTCTACAGTTCAAAACTAAAACGCTGGCTTTCTTATTTAAAACAACGGAATCATTGGTAAATAAATTATTTTGTAAGAACCCCTGGTTTACTCACTGAGCCTACCTCAGCAAAAATCAGTAACGAGCAAAAGGGTTCGTTACACTATGTAAAAAGAAATGCGATGAAATACAAAACGAAGCGTGTAGCGAAGCAAATTCTTGTACTTTTCTTTAAATTAAAAAAATTGTGCTTCTATAAATTTTAATTAAAAAATATTCCATTAATGACATTTTTTTCACAAAAAAATATTTGCAAGTAAAAATACCTTTCAATTAAACTCAAAAACAACGAAATCGATTAAGGATTCCTTAAATGGCGCCAATTTTAACTTTGCTTTTTTTTTGTCAAAAACTCAGTGCTATCTATATATTTACTTCCATACAAAATGCTCCCATTTCTTCAAATCTTTTACAAATCCTTATTTTTCTCAAAGTTCTACAGAAAGAAAGTGAATTTTGTTCTTCATTTCCAACAAGGAAAATGGCTGTAAAAATTAAACGAATGTCAGCACATCAAAATTCGAATACTTAAACTTAAAAAATAAATTGAAAAAAATTATGACGACATTAAGAGGTCAAATTAGGTGAGATGGACTCTTAACATATCCCTCTTTAAGAATTTCAATAAAATTTGGATGTGCTTTTTTTTGCCGATTTTGTCACACTGAGTTATAATTGAAGAAAAAGAATATTTGTTATTAAGTCGGCTTTTTTTTTTTGACCGTGAGTGTAGATTAATTTAAAAAATTAGTTTTAAGGTACACACTGATATTTGGTACCCGATTAAAGACAATAAAATTCTGCATCACTAAGTGAAAGAATTGTTGCAAAATATTGAACGTTTACTTCTAATAGTAAACGTAGTAGAGTTTTTTTCCTGTTTACGTGCTCTTTGTGATAAGAGTGATTTTTTCTTCATATTCAAGATTTTTTTATTCAATATTTAAAGCAAAATTTTAAATAAAAAAAAATGCAGCCCACATGTTCAGGTATTTTTGAAACAATGTGTTTGGTTTTTTTTTTTTTTTTTTGAGAAAAAATTATGTTAAAAAGTTTTGTTTGTTTTTCTCTAGTAAACCTTAAAAATGTGGGTATTTTGACCATATATGTAGACATAGAGTTGTGTGAAGGGCGGTGTTGGACAAAGTTGTTATTATTTTCTCAAATTTTGGATATTTTTATTAAACCCAATGACAAGAAAAGCAGCGCTATGTTTGCGCTTTAAAAAATTATTGCAGTTTTTAAATATGAACTCATTGTCCAAAAATACATCAATGTGCCTAAATCATTTTCGGCTAAGTGAAAAAGGTAAAAAAATTACTGCAATCACTACAAACTAGATAAACAAGATTTTTTAAGTATTTTTTTTCATTATTTATTAAAGATTAACTGGTTTGTACCCTACATTACCCTACATTGGTAGCGTCATATTGGTTTTGCATATGAACATGTTTATGTTTAATGTTTATTACATGTTACGTTTATCTGTTCTATCTATATATGAGTAAACGATAGTGTTGTGGAAATTGTTGGCTCAGCAAGTGTAATAAATAATACATAAAAACCTTAAAGCACTATATATTACTTTTCTATGAACGACTTCAAATTTTCTTTTAATATCTTTTAAAGAAAAAAAAATGCGAAGCATTTTTCAAAAGAATCACTGGATTTACTTATACATATATGAAAAAGAAAAGCATGAGGAAATTTGTGAAATCTATGATGAAGGTGATAATGTTGCTAATTGTGGTGATAAAAGCGGAAATATTGATGAAGACGAAGTAATTTTTTGGAAAAAAAATAAAGTAAGTAATTTAAAAATCAAATTTTATAAACGTAAAGCAAATAAAGTTTGTCATTATTGAAATTTTTTTTGATAGCGATATATGCCTATATAATTTCAGAAGTCACTTTGAATGGAAAGTGGGCGTGGTATTATTCTATATAGTCAATTTTCAAGGATGACTTTAGTTTCAGGAATAAATGTTTAAACAGATACCAAAGGCCAGAAAACATGAAACACACTGCAGAATCGAATCAAATTGCAAACTCAGAATTCATATTAAAGATTAAAAATTAAGGAATTTTAAAATATTTTACAGTTTTTATAAAGGCACTTCGTATGGACAGCTCGGATTATGCAGGATATGGGCAGGCGTGGATTTTACTCGATTTGGTTGAATTTCATACTTAGAGTGCATATTAGATATCAAAGGTCATATGCAAAATTTCAGATATTTACATTAACTTTTGTGGAGCTGAAAGAGATTTTACAGTTTAGATAAAGCTACTTTGTTTGGGGTGCATGCGTGGATTTTACTCGATTTAGCTGAATTTCATACTCAGAGTGCATATTAAATATCACATTTTGTATGCAAAATTTCAAGTACATACATTAAGTTTTGTGGAGAGAGAGATTTTACAATTTTGATAAAGTTACTTTGTATGGGAGGTGGGCGTGGTTTTCATCCGATTTGTTTCATTTTTGAACTTATTCTTTATTTTGTAGATACAAACCTAAATACCGAATTTTATTACGATAGCTTTCAAATTACGGTTGTTATCGTGTCACAAGACAGACAGACAGACGGATGGACGGACAGTCCTTTTTTTTCTTATTTTAACCCATTCCATCTTAAAAAAAGTGAAAAGTTCTTTTCGTCTTCTAGGTGAATTGATACCCAATATTAGGGTTCAATACTCCTCTGTGCAGCGATTTGGAACATGTGTATCACTTGAAAGATAATATTTTTCTTTCTCTAACAATATGAAACACTACGATAATTTTCCCACAAAAATTTAAAGTACAAACTCGTCCCAATCGGACTAAAACTGTAAAAGTAAAAAAAAAATGAATTATTCCAATTAAAAAAATACCTGTAGAAAAGTTCCATCTAAAATTTATAACACTATGTAATTTTTCAAATTATATCATTATTTCATATCATATCATTATTTCCCATATCATTAATTTTTTAATAACTTACACTGTTTTGCCTGATTTGAGCAACTTTACTCTTGCAATTTTTTGAAAGAATGGTCTTTCATTATAAATCTTAAAAGACTATTTTATTTAAAATTTTATGGGGTCATTAAAATTGACTGATTTTTTTAAAAAGAAAAAAAAAATATTTTTGCTGTTGTTCATTGCTTCTTACTCCACTTAACGTAACCGTTGACAACTGGCATACCGCTCTTATTTGCGCTCTAAGATTCAGTGTTGCCAGGTGCCTTTCACCATTTACCCCTAGATTAGATTTCAAATCCCCCTAAAATTCTCTAAAAAATTTTTTCAAGGGCTGAGCTATTGGGCGTCTTTAATATGGGCAGAAAGTTGCTTCATAGTTCTCAATTGTTGACTGTAAATTGACCTAAAAATTAAGTCTTACTTTTGAAAGGAGTCTCCCACTTTTTGAATTATTTTTGGTCTTATATTTTTTGTCTATAGTTTTTCCCATACTTGCTTTGTTTTTAGTTTTTACACGGAATCAATCAATTGCAAGTAAAGCGCAAAGCAAGTTTGAAGTGAAGTGGGAAATGATTAGTGAATTATTTGAAGTGCTGCCAATTCAGCTGTTTTTATAAAGTGTTACTGAAATACCCAAGAAGCCAATTATCTACTTTTCTTAAATTTTTAGCACAATTTTAAGGAAAAGTAGGAAACCTTTTTCAAAAGGTCAATTTTTGAAATGCTCCTAAAAACCCCTAAAAAAATTAAATCTCCCTAAAAAAACCCTAAAGATTCAATACCCCTAAAATCCCTCAACACAGTAAAAAAACCCTAAATCTAGGGAGAAATCCCCTAACCTGGCAACGCTGGATTACTGGGAGAAAATCTGATTTGCTGTATGTGCTCACTCGAGCAGTGTTGCCAGGAAAATAATGTTCATAGCGTAACTTTTGGACTCAGCTTGTCGGATTCTCTTCGGATTTGTAAAACTCTGAAAAACATTTATGAATGTTGCTGTCGCCGGTATAGAATTATTTCTAATTTGACGAGCGACAACAGCGCAAATATAAGGATTTGTGTATGCGTGAATGAAACAATTGTATGATTTTTCCAGATTGTTGACTCTTTCTTCATGTCGTGTAGTCGTAAATGTGTTCAGAGCATTACTCGGCGATGCTGATGTTGATAGTATCGCCACTTGTATGTGGCGCAAAAGAATTTTAAGTAAGTGAAGTTAGTTGTCGGAATACTATGCCCCAGTGTATTTTCAAATAAAACAGTATAATTTTGTCTGTATGATATTTTATTCACTGTATTTAATATTATTATTTGGTTTTGCTGGAGATTATTTGAAAATGAACCCCCTACGTCCGCTGTTTGGCCAAACGACACTTGCATGGCCGAGAAAAATATTTAAAGCTAAATGTTTGGCCTTAGCTAAAAAAGTTTTTATTTTTACTAGGGAAACTATGTTTTTGTTGGCTATAAATGGACATAAGCCACTTTCAAAATTTAAATATTAATGATTAAGATATTAAAAAAAAAACATTAATTTCTTTACTTAAGAACGCATACATTTTAATGTCTAATGTTTTCCGATTACTAACACTGTACAACAATTTTATATATTCTATATTCTCAGAACCACTAGGTATTTAAAATGTTCGTTGATGGTTTTGTAAAAAATTTATGCAAACCCTAATATACAAATTTTCATACTAATCGGATGAGCGGTTTCGGAGTCTTTTGTGGTTGCTTAAAATATTGGTCCTTAAGCGCCCTCTGGTGTTTGAAATAGACCAAAATAAATGAGGCTTAACCCCTCATTATTTCAAACAATACCGTTTCGAAAATAAAACATAGTCCTGTGATTTTGCACAGTTTGATTACGTAATATTTTCCATATTTGTTTGAAATTCTTAAAATGGAAATTAAATTGTTTCTAAAATAAAATTTTAATCACTAAATTTTTTAGCTAATTTTTCTTTTAGAAATACTCAGTGATTTTAATTATATTGACTAAAAATTTCCTTTAAATTAAAAGATCGCGTTAAAATGTATTTTCCACATCACTATTTTGTGTCCATTAACAGAAATTCCTGAGCATTTTGCTCGTGCACGAAAAGTCCCAACATTTTTTACTGCATTCGTGCATGAATTTGCAACTTTTATAAGCGATTTTCCTCCATGAAACGTACCTGCTGAATCAGCATATTTAGTCAAAGATGAAGAAAAATCATGCATGATTTAATCTAGATATCTTCAAAGCCATGTGGACTACTGGGTTGATGCAAGTTATTGCAGCATAAACAAATGCAGACGACCAGACAACAACAGGCTCAACTTAGCTCTGTTCGGCACGGCTCGGTGAGGCGGCAGAAAGTAGCAACTACACACAACAATAAATGTTTACCTGCTTATTTAATCCATTTCATCAGAATTGTTGAACGACTCACGATTACATTTTATTGTGTGCCAGATTGATGGATTCATTTTGATATCTAGAATTTTACGCTTTTCACAACATTTACGGATGTGACCTAAATGCAATATAAGTTCAAGCAATATCGACAAAAATATTGTGCTGTTGTAGTCCACCTGACCTAGCATTTTATATAGGATACACTTTTATAGTTGTCTTATTTGAGAAATTTAATTTGATCCTTCAATAAAAAAATTTTTGATATTAATAAAACATTTTGTTTTAAGCCAAAAACTAATTTGAAAACACAGATTATCTACTAATATATTTACATTATTTCCAATCACTTTCTGTTCGTTGGAATGTTTGTTAGACCTTAATGAAAATCTAAACTCCTGAACAGATTTTACTCAGATTTGGTTAACATATTATGTGCATGCTATACAAGATTGTTATATACATGCTTTGTTTTAACCACGCCCCTTCCACACCTTTTCAAATTTACGATAATTTTGTTATTAAAATACTTAAGCATCGGAGTATTTCGCAAATTTAATTAGAATAATAACATTCACATATCTTCAAAATGATAGAAATTCTTAGTACAACGAATTTTTTATAACACAATGCTATCTTAGAATGAGAAGAAATGATTTAGAAATCAAAGTTTCAAGTTTCAATGCAAATATATCCGCTTTTTTTAAATTGATTTCATTCCAGTTTTAATTATTCAAAAGTTCAATAAAGTTACTTAATAAAAAAAAAGATTTTATCTTTTTTTCCACATAAGATCAAAAATATTAACTTGAAAATTACTTAAAAGTTGTTTTTGTTAAAAACTTAAAACAAATAAAAAATTTATTTCTGACTACCTTTCATATGACAGTCTTTTTATTTTTTTTTTTTTTTTTTGGTATGGTTTGGATGGTGATGAGACAACTAGTAGGATCCAAGTAGCTCTAGTGAGCTGCTTTGATATCATAACCTCGTGATTCTTTATGTAAAATGAGTATCGCACACAGTATTTATTTGCAAAACTTCTTTCTGTTGTACGAAAAAATTGTTAAACTGTTTTTTTCATCAAAACAACAAAATGATTTTTTTTTTTTGTAAAATTTATTGTTTCCAAAATAATGTTTTTATATATTTTTAGAAAAAATCTAGTCTCAAAAATCAATTTCTGTGAAAAAATTACGACAATATCTCTTTTCAATCAATTTGTGGCTAAAAATGTATTTTATCAAACCATTGACTTTCAAACCTTTTCATGCATAGGTTTTGCATGGAAGACGAAGAATCTGTGCAAATCCCAACAACAATAATAATAATAATAATAATAATAATAATAATAATAATTTTTTTCGGAAAAGGTCAGGTGGTTACGTCAGCCAAGGTCGTCCCTTGACCGGTGTGTCGGGCTCCCCCTATTGCTAGCGCCTACCGACTAAACCCCTCCTTCTCATACGGGAGTTTTTTCCACCCCGGAACCGCCTTCGCATTACTTCGGAATGGCCCCTGTATTTGGCTGTGTGAGCCAACATCTGTTAAAACCCACGTCCGGGCCACCGCTTCTGCTTTTCTTGCCATCGAGGTTCACATTTCCTCATTCAAGTTCTAGGCCAAGATCAGCTGCCTGCAGCACTATATTTCACCACAGCTAGCCAAAGCTACCACTATCTACTTTCCACCGGTAGCTCGGCAGCTTCCAGATCGCGTTTCTCTTTTCATAGAATATTTTCAACGCATCTGGCTACGCATTTAAAGTTTTCTTCGCTGCTGACCATAATATCAAGCACGCGATCTACGTTGAAAACGCCTACCATTAATATAAGGGCGTTACGCTCCGCTTGCCACCGTGCATATTGGAAGAAAATCTGCTCTACGTCATCTACCTCTCCCTCGCCATAGATACAATCGGGACTTCTTACTTTTTTCATTTTGTGAAGGTACTTTCGAAAGTACCCGTGCCCTGACAGGAACTGCGTGACGTAAAAGTTTACCTCACCGAATTCTTGATTATACAATCTATGTAGGTGTGGGACTTATTTTGCTGTCCACTTGCCATTGGTGTCAGTGTCCCATCGGTCTTGCCACCGTCTGTAGCTGAACCGCCTGCTTGGTCATTCTGTCGTTATTGTTTTCTATCTTCAGTTCCCATAACCTTTTGCACTCTTGTGCTAGAAGATCGATTGGTA